>JAJTUH010000002.1:2859399-4146594 GCA_036971555.1 Drechslerella coelobrocha
GCTATCGCTTCGTTTTGTTCTGAATGTTAGCATGTGGCTGGCGGCATAGTGTGGCATAATGATGGCAAGTAAACGCTTGAGTCTTTGCTGCTTGGGTGTCTCTATTTCCTAGTTTTCTCCTTCTTTTCTTCTGTTTCTACTATGCCCTTGTAAGGGCATTCACGGACTAGTGTACAGTTGCATGCTCGCATGCTGTTGATTCTGTTTAAGCTATTGATGGCGTGATGATTGATATGATTACATCTCTAGTTCCCTCTACCTCGTCTTCTGCTTCATCACTAATACTTTTTTTCTTCTTCTACTTTTCGTTTCTCCTGTTCCTTTTTAATTCCTGTTGTATAATTTTATTTTTCTTTCCCCATTCGGGCAGGACTTCATAGCAGATAGAGCTGATCTCCAATCGACTGCGGTTAATACGCCGACTTGCATAAGAATTAATACACGCTGCGTGTTCTCTATCCGTTTCACATATGCATACATTGATTCCAAATTAATTAGATATGCCAGGGTATGCCGCCGATGTCATACCTGACGTACGCAGGTACGGACGGATAGGATGCTGGTAAAGGCCTTGGGGCCTTGGATATTATATAATAACAGTCTTGAGCAGATAAAAGTGCACCTGGCGACTAACTAGCATTTTGAGTTCACTGGACTCGGTTTACGAGACAAAGGCATGGGCCGAAGCGGAATTATTCCGCTAGTACCCGTGGTGGTCCTGCATTTATTAGTCAGTTAGCTCTAGTTAAAACTCTAATTTAGCTACTTTCGTCTCGCTGCAACCCAGTATCGGGGACGTTGCGCTACAGGTACCACGATCGATTTACCGTACAAGCAGGTCGAGAAATTTAGTTGCAGATAAGTAAAGGCTAAAGTTGCTGTGGACCGTTTAACGTTTTGACTCGTTGCATTAATAATATCTTGTAGACGAACGTTGATCAATACAATGTGCGTAATGGGGTTTCCCCTTGGCTTTGTCATGGTCCCCTCTGTCGGTGCCAACTGCCAGATACGTTTTATGAGAAGGATCACTTTTATACCGGGTTTAATGACAACGGTGGCATGATTCATGCTCTCTCTCTGTGTAGAAACGACGTTGGTAATTTGATAATTTTATTTCGATGGGTATTCACGGATCTAAATTAACGTCCTTATTTTTATTTTATATTTTATATTTCATGTCATATGTTCTGTTATATTATATTTTTATGTTTATTCCTTCCTTATACGTCTAGACTGTTAAGTTTCTAGGAATTGAATTGATAAAAGATATACTCTTACACAATTCAATTAATCAAGTTGATTGCTAGCATGCTCTGATTCGGAAGGGCGGCGCAATAATATAACAAGCCTTCGGCGTTGCGGTCGTCGACGTCTAGACCTATCTCTTCTTAATTCTATGCGAAAAAAAATCATGTTACGAGACTCATTGGATATGGCTATGACCGGAATAATGATGCTATCGAGTCGAATACCGGCATTCTCTGGAAGCAAGTATGTCAGATGATTCGGAAGGGGCACGAAGATCGGTTCCCGTGACCCTTTTCTTTCTTGTTCTTATCATTATTTGCTATTTTCAGGTAATCCCGTCGGCGTAGATGCTATTTCAAGGAACAAGCTTGTCGCCTAGGATGTGAACAAAGCGGCAGCGAGGTTAGAACATTCAAGGCTGTTCGGTATCTAGTTTTGTGAGAACTGCTGCATGCTGTGTAATCGTGGAGGTTATCGACACGCGGCTGCCTGGCGCGGCAGAATTCCTCGGATGCAAGATAGTACGTAATCAGGCACGCACTTCGGGATTTGCACCTCGCGTTTTTTTGATGATCCGAGGCAGTCTGCACATTCCTTCCTAGATCCTTGTCCTCAGTGTCAGTGTTAGTGTGAGTGTTGGTGTAGTGCCCCCCGGGCCCCACTTTCCTACCCATGTGGCTGGCCTGATCGAAAGAGGATCCTAGCTGTGAAGGTGACTTGTTACAGCGCAGTCTGGTCGGAAACACGGCTAAAGTTTCGAAAGTTAACTTTCAAAAGTTCTTATTTTTTTNAAAAAAAAACAAAAAAAAAAAAAACAGACAATAAAAAAACAGCCAGGGTTATATGAACACCACGAGATTGCTCTCGAACTCGGCCGATTGCATATTGCATATTGCTTATATTGGCGTTGGCTTCGGATATTCGGAGAGTCAATAGAAAGATCATTATCATCACCCCTGTGGCTAATATGGCCAACTCGTGATGCAATGTGATGCAGGTTATCACGTCTTTAGGTCTTGTGTCATGCATCTTGGGTAAGTATGTTGAGTCGGAATCTTTGGAGGCGTCGACCGCCGGCTACAACTAGCTGCGTGGGGAAGGTAGATGACTGCCTGGGAGTAGCATCGCATGTTCGGATGACAAAACTATCAAAAAGTCGCACGATGATTCAGAAAAATCAATTGGCTGTGCACATCGGCACCGTTGACGTGCTGATGTTTGCTGGCTTGCCTAGGCGCCGCCTTCGCCAATAGCTAAGCTCAATGATTGATGCAATGAGGCTTGAAAAATTTGTGTAACCAGCTTGGCATCTTGGGACTGCAACATCAATTTCATGCAACCTTATGTCGAGCTCTCTCTCTCTCGGCTGCATATTTTGGGAATTTTTGGCATCGCGAGAGGAGAGCTGCCTCTGGATCTCTAGTCATATCTCGTCATCAGTTGCCGCCGTTGCTGAAACAAAAAGTCATCAAGCCTCGAGGCCAGCCTTGGATGTTGAACGCAATAGATTGCAGGCTAGGATATATGATGGATCACTTAAGGGTCTTGGTACACAGTTCCGTTTGCGGGATCAGGGTTGGACCCACCTTGCCACTCTCGTATGCACTGCAAGCTAATTGGCTTGGCTTGGCGAAAATTACACAAGCTTTTTTTTTTCTCCGCACAACGAGGCCGAGGAGAGAAGATGGGGGTCTTGTGTCCGTCTGTCTTTGAGGTAGAGAGGGAGAAGGAGGGAGGAAGTGTGCGGATGTGTCCCCTCTGCATTCTGCACGATATCTGTCATACCATCCCGACCTCGAGTTCCTTGAGAGGTACGTAACTTAGCTAAACGTAACGTTACGAAATCTCCGATCCGCGCAGCATTTTTTTTTTTTTCTTCTGTGCTGCGGATTCATTCCAACGTCTCTCGCCTACCAGTGCACCTATGCAGGGAGATTTTCGGTGAAGTTGCGAACGCTACCCCTGCATCGCTCGCTCACAAGTCGGATTAAGAGGCGTTTGTTGCCTCCGCCGCGCCGGACAATGTGCATTTGCGCTCGCGCATCAACGTGCTTTTCGGATTGGCTAACCTACATTGCATTGATATTCTCAGTAAATTGTAATTATATTTTTCTACTTCCAGCAGGAAGGAACGAATACGAAAATAATCTTGCAAAACAAATCCTCGGGAAGGCTTGATAAGACTTTTTTGAAAGTCGAAAGCCCGGCCGGGGATACTTGGCAGCTTTCATAATGCTTTTTCCACCTGCGCCCGGTGTTCGGTTCACGCGACAAGACTTTTTAGAGTCGTCGGCTGCATTTCCATCCCGTTTTAGACCTCCACCTGCCTTGGTTGGTAACGAACATTGATGTATCCCTGTAGCAAAAGGGATCCGGTTTTAGCTCGATGACTGAGCTAACAAAGATGTTTTGATCTGTTTCGATGCGGTAAAAACTTCTTATCTCGCGAGGCATAATTATAACTAATCCGGTCCGCATGCTTTTCTTGCTTCCCGCCCCCAGCAGAGCAGGTTGACCCCGCCCGGCGATTGGCCTTAAATAACATATTTGTCATCGGTCCCGATGTGAAGGCTCATAGATTGGATGTTTTTCCGTCTACATGTGCAAAAGAGCATGTGAGGGTAGAGTACCAGGGGTTTACGAGAAGGAAGTAATTGAGTCGAAAGGATAAGATAAAGGAGATAGAACATGAATTTGGGGGATGGGGGTGTAGTTGTGTGGCAGAGGTGTTCCGATATGTGAAGTTCACATGATAACTTTTTTTTTTTTGATATCCTGATTGCGTCGATTTGTTCCGACATGTCGACATGGTAATTGGGAAACGTGAAACATGCAATGGATTTGGTTAATGTCATAACGTGATATTGATTATATCAGCGTCTATGTGCTGTCACTAAGTAAGTACTTACTTACTTTCGTATATAATTTTTAATTTTTCCTTTTCGTTCGTATACCGATTACGTGTAATGGCGTATGTATACGGCCAGAATTGGCAAATGCTGGTCTTGTCATTACACCAAAACGAAAGGAGTCAGCCGTCAGCCACCAAAAAAAAAAAAAAAAAAAGAAAAGGAAATTTGGTCATAGGCGCGCTGTAGTCAAAGGAAAGAAAAAGGAAAAACAATGCAGGCGCTGGTGTATTTGCTCAGAAGCGACCGGCTGTAGCGAGATCGCAACTGAGAACAGAAGTCCGAATGTGGAGATTGTTTTTCTGTGATGATGTCTCGCCGCCGCCGGAACCTCCCAGGATTGCGGGCAAAGCGGCGCTGCAGCACAGCACGAGGGTCTCTGCAGTCGGCGAAACGAGGATCAAAAACGACCCCAGTGGGCTAGTGCCTGTAGCCTCCCTCGCTAACCCATGGGAATCGTTGGAAGGCCCGGAACTTTGAGTGTCCCCGAGTCTTAGGGACAAAGCCTTGAAGATCTCTCATACCAGAGAGAAGCATTCGCTTCGTTCCAAAAAACCCCATCCAAGGCAAGGGACCCTATCGTTGCAGCTTGTCAAAGGGTAACCCGAGCTGAAGTGCCATCGGGGGCACTAGACCCTTTGTAGCACTCAGGAACCGGGGGCCTCATTGTCGATAAGCGGCGAAGCAGAAATGATAGCCAGCTCACTTGCGGACTGAGTACCTGCCAACTGTAACGTTGGCCGTCCGAGTATGTGAAATGGTCATTAGGCAGACAAAGGCCCAGCATTCTTTGGCTATTTGGACGATTAAGAAGGATCTAATAACTTATAAATTAATTGCTCAGGGCTCGAAATTGACTTGGTGCCTTTTAGTGGTCATGAAGAGAGAAGCGGTGAAGGAATGGGATTTTGGGGCTGGCACATGTGCAGACATACATACGTTCGTTGTTCTTGTAACCAACTAACTTAGCCCGCCCCACAAAGCGTGAGCTTTTATGGCAGGTTCGTGGAAGAAATTCTAAAAAATGTGGATCCGAGTTAATCAAGACTCCACGATGCTGCATGACCTGAAGAGAGAAACACCACTAACTAACTGATCGCATGCAAGTCGCAGTCGCCATCGCCATTGGACTTTACCATCGGAAACTTCAGACGGGTCGCCCCTCCCCCCCGGAATTACCTGTTCTTATTTCCAATCTCAACATCCAGTCTCCAAGGACTCTAAACCCCCCAAATTCAAAGCGTCGTCACACATCTCCACGAGGCTGTCACGGTTCTGGACCCCTTCTTCAGCTAGGTGCAGCAAGCCTCATCAGCCGTATCAACGAGTCTCTTTCAGCATATTATCCTTAGCCAACCAATCGCCAACAGTTCAGGACGCCTAGAGTTTGCCAGTTATACTCCTTCGTAATCCTGAGGCTGCATAAACTGGCTTGTGGTGCGACCCACACGGACTGCGGTGTACCACACAGGCAGACGCACGGCTCTGAGCCATCGTTTACCCGATTCTTCCTTCCTGCACGCGAAGGCGAAAGAGGCGAGAAGCAGGAAGAAACAAAGAAAAAGCAGAAAAACAAAAAACAAAAAAAAGGAAGAAGGAAAGCAGAGGACAAATTTGGGGTAAAAAGGAACCATCCTTCCGAGGATCCCAAACTCCCTCCAGAGGGCCCTTTTTAAAAAGTGAACTATTACTTAATTATTCTCCATGCGAACTTGGGCCTGTTGATCACCGTTTTGCATCGATATCTGCAGGAACGCTGTGCTTTTATACATATTTTTGACGGCCGCCCGCTTGCTTCGTTTCGTTTTTGGGTGTCAGACTTCGGGACCACGCTCATGGGTTATTATCAAGTTATCCGGTCGAAACGACGTATCCACTGTTAACGTTTCTCGATGAGCTGAGCTGAACGGCGACATCGTCTTACCACAATTAATTATCCTTACTAATGTTATCTGGTTTTTGGGAGAGACATCGCCTCGGTATCCCCCTTTCGACAACGTCGCCGATAAAGAAGAAGAAGAAGAAGCCATTACCACCAGAAACACCGCTGGGTTCTCCCAGCGCCTGGTCCTCTCACAATGCCATGGCCGTGGACTAGTCGGCCAAAGTCGCCCTTTGGGTTCTCAGATCCCGATGGAACGTCATCCGGGCCGGCGACGATAAGTGGAATTTCCACCAGTGGGGGTAGCAATCATGGACTCTCAAATGCCCCTCAGCCCAAGCGCATTCACGCTGGCGGAGGCCGCACAGCTCGCCCATCCACAACGATAGCCCGACCAACGGCAACTACAACAACAACAACTACTCCTACAACAACAACAACCCCGACGGCGAAGGCGGCACAGCGGACGAGTGCAGCGGCCTCGGGTAATCATCACAAGCCTCACATATATGAGACCGCCGTTGGCAGTTCTCGTGCGGCATCGTCCCTGGGTTTCACCACGGATGCTCGGCCCAGGGATACACATGTCCGAAGCAACTCGTCCAGTTTTGTTCCTGTTCCCAGCAGCGGGCTTCGTAAAACTACAACCTCTGCAATCCCCGAGGAATCAGCCTATGGGAATGGGTACCATTATGGTAAACAAAATGGTAATCATAGCAGCACACCACACATTGCAAGCCTGACGCTTGTCCGACGGTCTTCCGTGAAGGATGCCGACCGAAGGACTACCCGGTCCCCTGATGTTCTGTCACATCCCCCTACCTCGGTTGAATCGCTATCGTCCGGCTCTTCATCTTTACAATCCGATTTACACCGTCACGGTCGTGGGAAACAGCGCTCCTATTCTACTGGTTCGCAGCTGAATGGTACCCATGCACAACTCTCTCCTCCCCTCGTGAATGGACGAACATTCTCACCCACCCCCTCCTCGCAGCAGACAACCCTCCACTCTGATTCAAGACAATCACCTGCGAGTGAAGAAATATACTTTGAATTGCCGGAGAGCTATGAGCAAGTTAATGGCTTGAACGCCCATCAAATCGAAGAGAAGGATCTAAAACATAAGGCTGTTATTGACCTTAGCTCTCTGCCACACGCCACAAGCCCCCAACCTCGAATCATAACAGAAAACCAGACTCGAGAGTCGATGCTTGAAGCCGAGGTGGCACGTTTAAAAAAGGTACACATCTTTTGAAACCACACGGAATATTTTTTTTAGCAAAGGTCGCCTGAACTGACGGTTTTTGTAGCTTTGCGATGATTATGAACATAAATCCGGAAATGCATCCTCCAGCTCCATTGCATCATCAGAGCCAGTGGCTATCGCGGAGGTAGCAATCCCAAAAGGCTCTTCAGAGGTATGTCATTGCATCTCATTTCCTCAATTCAAAGTGAGGATTTACAACTGACGATGTTTGCACGACTAGGCGCACCGAGTGGTCCAAGTGATGAAACTTGCCAATGAGCATTTGCAGAAAAAGATCGAAGCCAAAAACTCTGCGCTTGCTGACCGCCTCTCTGAATTGGAGCAGATCCATAGCCGCCATGCCGTCGAACTGGAGCAGCAAAAACATTCCTACCAGAACCAGGTGAAGCAAATTGCTGAACAGCACAAGCGGGAATTAATCGACGCTACGCAACGAAGCTCAAAGCGAGTTGAAGCTGTCAGACGAGAACAGACGGTCGCCGCGGCGGAGAACCATCAACGAAACTTGGAGCAGATCGCTGTGCTCCAAACTGAAGTCAATCGTTTGAGAAGCTTTGAGAAAGCAAAACTTAACGACTACAACACCCTGCTCGAAGAAGCTAAAGCAACGGCGGCAGAAGAGTTAGCGGTGGTTCAGAGAGAATTCGCTGAAAAGGAAGAGTCCTGGGAAATTGAAACAGAACAAATGCGCCGCCAGATGTTGGAAGATAGACCGACGACTGAGTGCAACTGCGCTACCAAGGTCGACACTAATTCCATCGAACGACTGAAACGCCAACACGAAAACGAAATAACCTCTCTGAGGACTTCTATTCGAATTCTTGAAGGTTCTCGAGGCACTACTGTGGAGCAACTTGAAGAGGACCAAAGAATATACAGAAAGGTTTCGGAACTCGAGGCTTCCCTCGCAAGCAAAGTCAGGGCATTAGCGTCTGAACGCAAGACGTCCGAAAGATTGAGGACATCGTTAGCAGCAGTGGAAGAGGCTAAAGCCGGCGTTTTGCTCGAGAAAGAGACTGAGATATCACATCGAGAATCCTCTCTGCGATCAAGCTTGCAAGAGCGAGAGGCGGAATTAACTTCACTGAAGACGGTCCACGATGATGCACTACAGCAACTCCGTGCATTGTTCGAGAAGGAGAAGGAATCCGACCATGCTTCTTTCCAATCTGAGCGGAATTACATGGAACAACTGCTGGCCCAAGCGCAGACAAAGCACCAAGCTTTCCAAGAACAGTCTGACTTTGTCCATGAAGACAAGATGAAGACTGTGCAAGAACAATTCGAAGCAACCGTCAAGCAAATCGAACTCCATAGTCAACAAGAGAAGCAAACATTACAGGCAGCACTTGATGAAGCGAGGTCTCAGCTAGTAGTTCAGAAACACGCCCTCGAATTGAGAATGCGGACTCAGTTACAAGAGGCAGATCACCAATTTAAGATCCGCCGAAACTCAGAAGCGGCTAGATTGGAAGCGGCCAAAGCTGAGGCAGAGCAATCACACAAGGAGCTTGAAGAAGAGGTCCAAAGGCTACGCTCAGAGATCACGCAAACTAAGGACCGAGACGCCCAAGTTGTATCTGAACTCCAACAACAACTGAAGGACGAAGAGGAAAGCAAACAACAACTCCTCGATAGAGTCGCTAAAGCTGAGGCGGAGAAGGAGGCTGTTGAAGCCACCTTGGCTGCTGCGAAGTCTAAATTCGATGGTGCAAACAATACACTGACTGGGCAAGCCGATGCTCTGAGGCAGGCAGAAGAACAGATGCAAGCGCTTAACGAGAACATCTTGGCTATGCAGAAAGAGGTAGAAAACGAAAAGCAGGCTGCTATTCAAGTGGTTTCCGAACTCCGGGCTCAGATGCAGACCCGCGAACGAAAGTCCAACGAATTTCACGCGGTGAAGCAGAACGAAATCGAATCCCTACACTACAAAATCCGAACTGCTGAAACCAGACTTCAGATCGATGGGGTAGAGATGGAATCGCTCAGGGAAACACTTAGGGAGAAGGAGAGCGCTATTGCGGCCTTGCGAGACGAGAAAGCGTCTAGCCCGGTATGGTTGGAAGAGAAGCGTGCCTTGGTGG
The DNA here is from genome assembly GCA_036971555.1 of Drechslerella coelobrocha. NCBI lineage: Eukaryota > Fungi > Ascomycota > Orbiliomycetes > Orbiliales > Orbiliaceae > Drechslerella > Drechslerella coelobrocha. The sequence goes on from JAJTUH010000002.1 coordinate 2,868,796, forward strand.
ATAAGCAAGATCAGATCCTTGATGGCCACTTGACCACAATTGCAAAACTCGAAGATACCATCAACAAAATGAGGGTCCGGTCGACGGAGGAAGCAAGGGCGGCTGAATCAAGAGCACTTGAACAACAGGAGTTAGTCGTTCAGTGGATGTCGTCTTCAAACAAGAAAGCTGATGAGGTTCAGCGGTTGGAGCGAGCGCTCAAAGAAGCTAGTGCTATGACTGAAAGCTTCAAGCTTGACGTTAGAGCGCTGAAGAATGATCTGAAGCAATATGAAAAGGAATCCAAGGACCAAAACGCCGAAATCAAATCTTTGTCGAAGCAACTCAAGACGACGCAGGACGATAATACCACACTGAGGAACCAAATGGATTCCATGTACCGCCACGCGCGACAAATGTCTGACTTGGAAACGAGAATCCAAGCTTTGTCGAAAGAACTGCAGGATTCCCAACGGACCGTGTCACGACGCGATGCAACGATCCAGCAGTTGGAGGAGGCACTCCAACAAGCCAAAGGCCCCTCGAGGACTGGCCGCACTTCGCCAGGAACAAACAATTCATTTGCGGCTACTGCAGAGAATGGAGTGCAGTCTGAGCTGCGGGAGTCCCAGGCAGAGGTCAAGAGATTAAGGGAGAAGCTCGATATGTATGAACAGGAATATCGGCACTTTTTTGAAGAGTACGAGAGGCTGAAAGTCGAGCATGAGAGGAGCATGAGTTATATGAGACGTGCAGAGATCAGCGTGGGGAGTTTGACCAAGTAATTCAGCATTGCATGGATACACATAATTGGAAGCTGGGAATTTTTCTTTTTTGATATTTCTTGTAAAAACTTTTTAGCGATTTCTTTCTTCACATCTACACCTTTGTGCATTTTTATTTTCTGCTTTATATATCCAAGGCATAGCAAGCATATACTTATGTTTCTTAATGATTCCTATTTCTTTTCTTTTTCTCCCTTACCTTCTTTTCTATTCAGTTTTCTTTTCTTCTTTGGATGGGATTTTTTTTGGATATTCCGATCATATACCAAGTTAGTCCATATAGTTAGGATTTAAGCGCCTCGGATAATTTAATCGGCCAAAGCATATGCAAGATCCATGGTGCCCTGTAGGGCCCATAAACTAAGGTTTTGTCCTTGATTCATTAAGCTCAATTGCAGTTGAAACCCGTCTACTATTAGCTGTGATACCAATAGCGAACTTCGGTCATGGATTTAGTGAATTTCCCTGAGATTTTGAATCAATTCGGGAGACAATTTCCACTGTCTTCCAGCAGAACTTCGAAAGAAACTGCTAGCTGCTTACCTAGCTATATTAGAAAATATTGAGGTAGCAATGTAGACGCTTTGTCAACCGTGAGCTGGCCTTTGCAGCAACATTAACCAACCTCCAAGTAGTCGCCGTCACTGAACAGGCTTGCTTAATACTGCCTCCCCAGTCTCGACTTGGAGATCTACTTCAGTAGAATATCCTGAACCACCATGGAACCCGCAGCTTCCAAGTATGAACCTCGCCAGGAGCCAGGAGCGCCACCAGCAGCGTTGCCACCAGCATTTGTGGGGGTAAATGAAGACCGATCAGGTTCGGAGATTGCAGTCGAAGACCACGACCACCTTGGGGATGATGGCGCCGCTAGCACTAATTTTGTCGCTGAAACCGAAGCTGATTCTAACATCGACGAGGTTCCACCAACCCCTGGCTCTGGTGGAACACATGACGAAAATTCGGCATCCCCGACGAAAGGTAGGAAAAGCGAAAGAGGCAAGGGTGGTCGAGGTCGGGGCGGCAAGAAGAACGCCCAAAGACCCAAAGAACCTGCTTCCAAGAAGCGAAAGGTGTCACAGATGACGCAGAACGAAGCCAAAAGTGCAGAAGGGAACATGAATGATGATGCGGATGTAGAGACTCAACAAGAAACACAAGATGACGGTGATAATCCAAAGCCACAGCGAGGTCGGGGTCGAGGTAGAGTCAAGGGAGGCACTAATACGGAGGCTTGGAACGATGTGCTTGATAAGGCACTCATCGAAATCATCAAAAAACATACCAACAATGATCTTTCTGCGATTATTCCCTGGAAGAATGTATATACAGATTTCACAGCTGGATATCCAGATGCGAAGAAGTCTTTGATGGCCTTGAAGATGCGATGGATCAACCATGCGAAACACAGCGCCGTAGAGCTAACCGAAGAGCAGGTAAAGTGGTGATCTACAGTCCTCCAATTCGGCATGCATGTACTTCTCGTATCCATGCATGCTCTTGAAAGCTAACGGTATACATTCTGCCTCTCTAGATTCAAAATTTTAAACAAGCTGTTGATGATATTAAGGGCAGCGAGCGACACGCTGCGATTGCTTGGAGATACCAGCAGATTGCAGATGTTCCGATCAACAAAGGCACTGTAGCTAAATTGCTGAAAACGCTAAGTCTAAATTAACTTGAATAAAAGAAGGGGAAGATGGGTGGTATTTTGTTGCCTAATACCGTACTCCGGCTATATATCCTTGGCTTCAGATGTGATGGACTTGTAATGCTGGAAAAACTGGTTAATTGAAGCTCAAGCGCTCTGCGAGAAAAGAGAAAATGGACAAAGGGGAACTTGATAAGAAAACTTTTTAAGAAATAATATCTACAATGAAATATGAATCAGTAATGCTCGCGTGTGCTAGTAATCCTGAATGCTCGCTTGATGCCACAGATCTAACCCAACCTGTAGCGTACCTGCCATCTACCACAGCAAAACAAGACCATGAAATAAACCTATGCAGTTGCATTCCAAGCTTTCCTCATGCCAACCGCACTGCTAATGCATCCCGCAAATCCCAAAACCCCATCGCTCAACCCACTGAACCCAGAAACCCTCAAAGCCGCAAGTGGAAAGATAATATCGGCAACATAACCAACCACATTAAGCCCCGTGTTAAGCTGTTGTTCTTCTAGCTTCTTCACGACAGAGCTAGCAGCATCGGAAACTGAAACTTGTGCAACAGGGATCGGTGAATCGGGAGGCGTAGGCGGCATATCCTGTGTCGCAATTATGGTCACTGTCATTGGCTGCACGGGTTCCTCTGTCGTATTTTCCGATCCTTCAGCACCCTTGGCATCGACGAAGGTCGCCTCCTTTTTGGTAGCAGTCGCGGCTGGAAAAATCGCCCGGTATTTCACAATTCTTTGTCGTAACCTGTACACTTTCAAAAGCCCGCCTAAAATCGACGCCACTAGAGCGTACAGCCAGAAATGAAATGCCAGAGTATCCACTGTGTTTCTGTACGGGATTCCCATGATACCAGCCTCTGGTAGGTAGCCTAGCGAGTCCGCTATTCCAAACCCCAGGTACCCGACCCCTTCTACTAGGTCGCACGCATAGCCGATGACGTCCGAAGCTATCCTTTGTCGGCTGGTGAAGAGGAGCTTCAAGGTAGTATCTAGCTGTGCAACATTGTTGAAACAACGTAGTAGGCGTCGCGTCATGCCAAACTGGCGGCGGATACCCTTTGCTGCAGTACTAGTAGCGGTTGTATGCAGGTTCTTGAGTAGCATGATGTGGGATACTAGGCGGGAGGTATATTGTATTGTGCGGACGATTTTGTCGAGACCATCTATGATCATTCAAGCGTATGTGTTAATAAATATTTACGAGGAAGGGTATATACAGTTGCGTATCGTGGATTAGGGTTACGCACTAGCGCTTTGGAGAAGCTTAAATATCCTCTCCATTGTTTTGCTGTATAAGAGGGCATTTGGCGAGATATCGGCGAGCCGTTGCGTCGATACACTCGACGCCGCTGCTAGGATGGCTGCATGCTTGGAATTGGCCCCGGATTGCAACGGCTTAGAATTTGGTTTCGCGGAGGGCTCCAGTTTATGGACATGGCTTGTCAAGCTTAAGTCTAACTGTTGCGGCGGCAGCTGCAGGGACTCGGAGCCGTCCAATGGCGGCGTTCTGGGTGGCGTATGGTGGCTCATTGTCGCTTGGTATTTCAGCAACGCTGATGGATAAAGTCCACCTGAGGTTGTGTTGCGTTCCAAAATGCAACACCTCTGCAATCCAAAACCGGGCAATATGCTGAGATCGAGAGCCTGTTGACAGATTAAGAAAAAAGTCTATGAAGGTTAAAAAAAATTATGAGATAAGAACAGAAGTCGTCATGGGCCCCTCTCGGTCGGTCGCATGTCGTTCAACGACATGGACAAACGAGAGGAGGAAAGGGAAAAAAAAGAAGAAGAAAGGAAAAAAAGATAGAAGATCAAGGAACTCCGAGGCATCCGGTATATATTATGAATGAGACCTCAATAGCATGCACAATTTTTTTCCAGCTGCTAGCGCTCTAAGCGGTTCGGCCGGCCGTACCGTGCGTATAGGAAACCTTTCCGCCACTTGCACTTGACTGTTGAGGTGTCTAAGACTCTGGAACTCCGGTAATGGGTTCTCAATCCAACCAAGGTTTCCGAGGTAAAGCCTATCGCGGGACAACAGTCGGCATGCAAGTTCGGTGATTTTCCCTTCCGGTTTTCTCCCCTCTTAGCATTGCGGGTGAAAATTTGCGTCAGGCCGTCAGTGGATCCACATATGACCAGCCGATTAGGTATGACAACGTGGGCCGTTTGATACTGTTTCACTGGTTCGTTCCAATTGTTCTTCGTTATCTGCATGATACTTGATTATGATGCCGATACTACTGTTGCCACCGGCGCCTTGGCTCGCAATGGCCAGCCGGCCATATTTTTCTATGGCCATGGGTAGGTTTGTTCGGTAGGGCGGATACAACGGTTACACCAACGCAAAAACCAGGATGTCTTTTACCACGCAACAAGCGGGTCCTTCGGGCGTGGGATGCAGATGTACAGTCGTAGCGGGCAATTAATGTGGGGACGCCTGCATCAAGGTTGCAAAGCTAAATGATGGGATGGCTCGATGGTCGAGTGCCTGACTTGCTCAATTAAATATTTACCTAATTACCTAGGTAAGTAATTAATATTTATATTAAATTATATATTTGTACTTGTAAAAGTCTTGAAATCTTTGGAATATGAGCAATAAGTATAAGTAGCCTCCCCGGTGCATTTAGAGAATGGGACCTGATACCTGATAATGATGAAGGGAAACCATACTTTGCTAGTGTCGGATGTATGAATTCTCACTCTGCTTGCCACTACTTCCATCCCTCAGGTCCTTCTTTTTAACAATCGCCAACCCCGCGATGGAGATAATAAGACCCTCCACAACAAGTATTACAACCATAGTGACCAAAGCCCCGAGAACTCCAGAAACAGCGTTGCTAAGTCCACGGTGAGTTTCATCCGTTAGCGGGTGAGTAGTAGCGCCTGGCTTCGCCGCCGTATCGGTGATCAGGGCAGCACAAATCCCATCTTCGTTTCCGCACAGCTTACACCATTGCTCTGTCCCTGAAACCGAGAAAGCACCCATCTGTTCGGCAAAGTACGACCAGCTAATTTCGCTCTCATTCTGTCCGAACAGCGGGTAGGTCTGTAAATCGCTACCGCTAGCCATCGTCGACCCATTGTGGAAGAGGAATCGTATGCTTATGTCACTAGCCGCTGGGAATTCTAGTGAATTATTCGCCGTAGCTTGCATAGTTACAGGCTCTTTCGTGAAGAGTTCAAACGCCATGCTTGAGCCATAGTCTGGTAGACCATAAAAGTCTCCACTAGCATTAGGAAGCTGCGCGAGGCCGAAGAATGATAGGAAGGTTGTGTAAGCGTTGAACTGGATACCGACCCGCGGCGCAGTGCTAGAGCCGTTCGAGTCGATAATGTTCTTGAAATGGGAGACAACTTCTGCGGCGAATGTGGCGCCAGCGATGGCGCGGGCTGGTTCGGAAGCATTGAATGCAAGGTTCCATTGCTGCTGGTCCGCAAGGGTGCGTAGCTGGAGGAGCGCTTCAGTAGTGAGAAGTTCCGAGGCGGGAATGCTCTGGTTATGGGTCATAGCGTAGTTGACAACATCATAAACTATTCATCAAATTGTTAACTCCGTGAAGTTGTAATCATGTGTGCACACACGCATGGGCTTTCTGGTGGCAGACATACTAGCATAAGCATTCGTAAAATCCGACTGTTCGGTGTTGAAAGTATTAGACCAGATGTTCTCCAACGAACGGTAGAAATCTACCGTCTCACTCTTTCGTTCCTCAAACCCTTTACTCCTTGTATATTCCTCCGAACTCTTAATCGCTGCGTTACACCCAGACGTCCCCTGCAGCCATGTCGCATCCTCCTTATCGACGCCATTGTTCATGAAATGCACGGGGATCAGCTGATACCCTCCATTGACGGCAGTGACGGCCGTCCCGTCCCTCAGCGTTTCACTCGCCCGCGCCCCGACAGCAGGATACAAGCCCTGCAGGAACGCCTGCGCGGAGTTTAACAGCACCGGATCGTCCGTCGTGATAACATGGATCTCTGAATTATCTACCTCGTCTGTAGCAAGACCAAGTACCTTTTTGGGGGCGGCAGTAGCAACATATCGATTGCGGTAGTATCCACCAGACCCGAGAACCTGGCTATACCCCAGGTCTGTAAGTTTGGTAGGTGGATGTGACTTGTCGGTTCGGTCGCCGTGGCGGGAGAGGATGTAGACGCCGAGGATCTTTTCCGCAGTTTCTGCAGCGTGGGCGCTGATGCCGAAAGCGAGAGCGAGGAGGTTGGTACTGGGTTTCATTTTTCTTTATTATATATTTGTAGGTAGTCCGTGGTACATCTATAGTCCGAGTCCTAGTCGTATATAACTAGACTGTGGAGGCAGTACATCTTTATACCAGAAGCTTCACGATCGTTCCCCTAGAGTTCGTATCTGTGGCCTTCATGATCTACGTCTTGTAGGGGGAGAGAGTGGAAAATTCTGCTTTTCCAATTATGGCCTTCGGCCCAGAGAGGTGATAGACATGATTGTATCTCGAGGGGCCTGCCCGATTCCAGCCATGAAACACTCATGGTTGGTTGCTATGTCGAAAATTGTTTCAATCTTTCTGTTGAATTTAGGTTGGGTTTTAAGCTAGAGAGGAAGAAAAATTCTGTTGCGGATGTCTTAAATGTTTTAATAGAGTTCCCACGCTTCCAACATGGCGAGGTATTTTGTTGGATTCTACGGATCGAAATGAGTTGCGGCAATTGGTTTGAACTATAGGACATAGGTTTATAGTGAAGGAACTTCTGGTTTCGCAAATGTAGTGTTCAAGATGAGTATCAATTTTTAAGATTTTTTTTTGTATTTGAGATCCATTATTACACTTATTTGCGCGATCAAAATGCTAACTATTATACGATCTGTATACCCAACACAACTTTTTACCGCCTATGCTTCATCCTGGAGAGAAACCCCGTCAAATATTATCATATACAAGAGGTGTAGCAATATATTATGCATTTCATTTCAATTAAAACAAGAAAAACCCGAAAGCAAGGCCAACCAGCCCGAGTAGTGAGCCCGTGCCTGTATCAACTCGCCGGTTTGAGCCTCCTGTAGCTGCGGGAGGCAGCGAAGTTACAGGATTCGGGCTTGAGATCCTCGTGGTCGTGGTCGTAGTCACGATGGGACGCGTTGTAGATGAAGTTTCTGATGTAGTAGACGTGGTACTAGTTGTAGTGGTGGTTGTTGTGGTTGTTGTGGTGGTTGTTGTCTTGGCTGTCGTTGTAGATGTGGTGGTAGATTCCGTCGTCGTCGTCGTCGTCGTCATTGGTGTGGTTTCTATCGGGACTGCAGGGGTAGTAGACCGAGTAGTTCCTGTCGTTTGAGGCGGCTCGGGGCTAATGCTTGGATCGTTCGTAACGCAGCCGATTATTCCATCTGGCTTCGTGGTACATGTCGGATACGCCTTTGGACTGTAGACGCGGCAATTAGTCAGTACAAGACAGACCTCGATATCGTTTTATATATTTTGTGCCTAGGCGGTATAGGGCTGGCCTCTTACCAAATGGTCGTTTCAGCTGAATTTAGCGCAGTAATCGGACCGGAGTAATCGACACAAGAAGGGGGTGCCCCACTGCAGGTTGCGCCGATGGGGCAGCACCCGATGCTTCCGACACAGACATTACCTGCCTGACAGCCATAGACTATAGAAATTGGTTAGAGAATGGTAATTGAGCTAGAAGCATCTGTAGCAGTTCTTGCTTTCTTATATATACTTGTATATATATATATATATATATAGAGAGAGAGAGAGATTTGTATGTGAGGATGTGGATTTGGGGGAGGCTTTCAAAATGCTTACTGAATTCTTTGCGACTGTTATAGCAGCAGACATCTGCGCAGGCATATTTGTTTCCCTCATAGATGCCGCAATACGTCTGGCCCTTTGTAGGACAGCTGACTTGAAGTTGGCGCCTGAACAGCACGCTTGGTGACGAGAACTGCACCAAGTCAAACTTAGCACTGTCGAGAGGCTTTGGTGCCTCGTACCGTGGTACTACCGCGGCGACAATTTCTGTGCCGACAAGCACCGAGAGCAAGATGATGGTGGATTTGGAGCTCATTGTGGATCACAGGTTCAATATATGTGCTGGTCTTATAGTACAATCGACGATATGAATAGTAATTCAATTTGATGAAAGAGTGGCGAACGTTCGAACGAGAGTAGAAAATATAGAACGACAGATGGCGCGTAGAGCGACGTAGTATAGTCACCGGAGCGATCTCTGTAGGTTAACAGCTGTAGCCGGAGGTGGAGGGCGCTGTACACCTTTAAGTACTCAATGTGCGTGCACCAATGGCCTTCTGTGAGGCTTCAATTGTGGAGACAAGCTACGTTGCAGAGTACCAGGTTCTTCATCCTAAGCATTTGATTGCTTCTTATCCGAGCCAGAGGCGTTGGGTTCTCGTCTTGATTTTTTGTCGGGTTGGGGTTTGAGCGCCTGCATGCATGTATGCAGGTTCCACAAATGCACGATGTGCCGTCCAGAGCCCCCTTCGGAAACCTAACGCCCACCCCGTTGACTCAGCCTTTGTGAACAGGCTACGCATTTTCCAATCGATCGAACCGCGAAAGTTACATGGAGAAGGCGGGCGCTGGCGGGGCTCTTTCTTTTCGGTGGCAGTCAACTTCTCTTCGATTATGCAACCATAACGTTAGCTTAGTCAGGTCGCATGAGGTAACCAGCATGGGTGGCGAATGTCAACTTTACCCGACCTATATTTGAGCCCGATCTCTTCGAGTAAAGTTGACAGCCTTATGGAGCGGTAATAAATGACCGTGCCTTGGTTTTCCGTCGATTTAATATTGGCCCTCGCACCCATGTCGAGAAAGCTCGGTGGGCCATGGGTTAGGCCTCTTATATGTTCTTTACGTTATGTCTGCCTGCGAAGTGCGAAGTTTTCGCCGTCGGTACCTAGGTATTCCAAATTAAGCCACCCAATTGCTAGCAAGTGCGATTACTACCTCACGATAGATATGTTGATCAGACCATAGAAGAGGAGGAGTGAGTGGAGAAACGAATCCTGCATGGCTAGAAGACCTGATCTCACTGGATCGGATTGAGGTGCCAATTTATCCAGGCCGACAAACAGGCACAGGCCCGGTATCATGATCGTGACGATGCAGCGATATTGGGGCAGTGTAGCTGGCGACGAAGGCAGACGTTTGAATGGGATCACAAACTTACCATATTCTATGACTAAAAGATATCGAGAAGGTTGAGCTTCAAAGTCATGACATGCCATGACATAATCATATCATCGAAATGAGCGAGCCTCCCTCGCCAAGACCAACGCGAGAGATCGCCAGGGACTGTGTTGCATGTCGCTGATTTTTGTGTTGTCGGTCTCAGTCTTCAAGCAACCCGTTCTCGGTTCTCGGTTCTCGGTCGAGAGCCAATTCAACGTCAAATCGAATCTCGCCTGCCCGGGAGCCTAACATGGCGCAAGCATGTCCGTCCCCAGAACCACCAGACGTCTTCTGACAGCCGTCCCGAACAGAGTCTCAATCCTTCGCGGTCTCTCGCTTCAGACCTCACCATGCCCCGCTGCTGCCCCGCCATCGCGATCCCTTCGCGGTATTCCAACATTAGTCGCCTACTCTTTCAGGACTTACAATACGAGCCCGTCGCGCCAGAAGTCCGTAAAGCGGGACGAGCCTGATGAGCCTAAGAACCCACAGCCAGCTAGTGTCGTCTCTCCGCAATTCGACAAGAAAACAACTGCTCGATCCGCGACAACATCCAAGTCCACTCTGCGTCGCGTCGTAGGTGGTAAGGGTTCTCAGTCTGGCAGTGATACCGACAGCAAGCTTCCCACGCAAATTTGCACTGCGTACTGCACGGCTGAGAAGTACAATCTCACTCAATGTAACTCGTTGCTCAAGTCCGGCGGATACGTCCCCGACCCTCTCTCGACAGGTTTAGGAAATGCAGTCATCCATCTGCGGTTGCCATTGCCGCCACAGGCGTGTAGACATTTTCCAAACGCCGGCGCGGACAGCTATGGCGATATATTTGTGTTTCCATCAGGAAATATAGTGTCGTGGGGGTTGCCTGAGGCGATCATCACTTCTGTTGCAGCACTAATCAGGCCTGCTGCAGAGAATCCTCATTCAACGACGGAGACGGAGACGCTAGATTTCGTGGAGGATTCGAACCGGTCGACTAGCTTTTTGAGGGGTGATGTAATCATCATCGGCACAGGAACAAACAAGAAACTAGAGGAGAATAGCATTCTTAACCCTCATCATCATCTTCTTCATGGTGTGGGGACCACTCCATCGGAGCCCCTGTTAACGCTACCATCACCTGAAAGAAGGCTTGGTAAAACTGAGCAAGAGGTTGCGGAGGAGGAAGAGAGCTCCCGGCGACAAGCTACACCAATAGTGCTAGCAAAAATCGCCTTCTCGTCTGGGCTTGCAAGATCCACAAAGCTAGCGGTTTTGGAAGAATTGCTCGAGAGCTATATTGAATCCACCTCGTCTATCCCCGTACTACTGAGCCAGGGTTCCCGATTGCCCTTCACTCGAAATTTTATTCTACGCAAGACGGGTGAGCTGCTAAGCTTTCGAGGTCGCTTGAACCTGTATTCAGAACTGACGGACAACCTGCCGGATATCTTCTGGGATTCGCGGAAGGAGCTTGGACTGGAAGGGTATTATGAAAGTGTAGGCCGGGAGTTAGACGTTGGGGTTAGGATCAGGCAATTGAATGAGAAGTTAGACTATGCGAGCGAGATGGCGGCAGTGCTAAGGGAACGATTGAGCGAGCGACACGGACTAGTGCTGGAGTGGATGTAAGAATTTCTCTCCTACCCAGATTGACTATTCCTTCTCTGATTGATTTGTATTGAATTAGCTAACGCTGAACTTGTGGGACGACCTAGGATCATTATACTCATTACCATTGAAGTTCTGTTTGAAATATTGCATCTATGGAAAGATAATAAAACAGAGCAACGATGGGACGATATGGAGAGAGAGAACCATTTCTCGACACCGCCGGTCGCTGCGTCGGCCTACCCTCCTACTATCTCGCCACCGATGCCTCCACCTGCATATCATCCTTACCCGCCTCATGATTACCATCGGCACCATCAACATACATACCCACAATTCCAACCGCACCCTTATAGCTACCATATCCCGCAGCCGCAACCACCACAACCACCTACGCCACGGGCGGCGGCAAGCATCGACGATGTGGATTCCGCATTAGCACTTTTGAATAGCATTATCGCTAGGTTAACATTAGAGGAGGAAGAAAAGAAAAAGAAGCGGAACGAAGGAGGTGATGATTAATGACGTTTATGGGGGCTATTAGGTTGGACGGTGTAAAGCATTAGTGACAAACCACACTGTCTAATGGCGTTGGGCTGTCTCATAATTCGAAACTATATATAGCGATAGACTCTTTACTCGAATACTGTATATTTTAATAAATCATCTCACCATACTATCATTGATATTCGTATTCGTTTGCAATAGCAATCTACCGTGAGGATATTGTGAGGTATATAGTACATGAGATAGTGACCGAAATGGGGACACAAGTCGCAACCCTAGTGAGCAAACGGCCGCACCAAGAATGAAGGATACCAGAGACGCATAATAAAGATTGTTTGGCTGTCAGGAGGACTTATAGTTTAGACATTCGGGCGTACCGGATGCCGCCAAATTTCGGTGTAGCCGGGGCCATATCAAAATTTGTTGTCGCTCTAGATTGATCTAGATATCAGTCTTGGGTACCAGACCAATAAGCATGAGCAAGAGCAAGAGGAGCAAAGATGCTAGCAATGTCAATATGTGTAATAGCATGACAGTAGCAACGGCAGAGGTGCCGTAAACAATAACAGACAATCTAGATAATCATGTAAACAAAAATAGGAAGTGAAATATCTTAAGGGGATATATAAATTGCCAGAGCCGTGCTCCAGTGCAGCTTCGCAGCCTCCAAGTAATATAATAGTCTTCTGGGAGGGTATTAAANAAATTCATCACAAGCGTTGGTACCAACTCTCTAACAAAAAGTAAAATCCACTCATAAAGGGAAAAGTATATCAACTGGGGGAGCAATTTTCTAAACTCAGAGCCAAGCGATCGGACATTCATGTGCGTGAATGGTTACTCACAGCAAGCTCTCGCCGAGAGCACACCGGACCAAGCTGCATCCCGTCCTCACTGTCTCAGTGACCTGCCAAGTGTCCGCGCCATCCTTTGCCAGAAGCATGGGGTTGACCTCGACAAGGTCCATACCGACTAGTCGACCTGTCTCGTGGACAGCCTCGCAGATAAAGTCACCCTCGCGGAGCGTAAGGCCACCTCTAACCGGCGTTCCAGTGGATGGGGCGCTAGAAAAACACAAAATGCCTCATTAGCGCCTTTTTCATTTTGAAAGAACCAATATGCCGTATATTTGGATGACAACAATGACGTGTGTTACTTACTGCACAGGATCCAGAGCGTCGACATCAAAACTCAGATGAATTGGCATGTCCCCAATGTACTCTAGCGCCATATCAACCACCTTACCAATACCGTGCCTGTCAATATCGTGCATAGAGAACGCCTTGATATTGTTCTCCCGTAGGATCTTCTTCTCGCCGCTGTCCACATCCCGCAGACCTATGTAGACCAGCTTGTCCGCGGGGATCAGGAACTCCTTCTGCAGCCAGCCGAATACATTGTGGTCGCACAAGCCTGTGAGAAAGGCAACGGGCATGCCGTGCACGTTCCCCGAGGGAGAAGTCTGAAAGGTGTTGATGTCTGCGTGGGCGTCGACCCAGATGACTGCAAGAGGCTGGTTCAGTCGCTCACGGATTGCACGGGAGACACCGGAGATGCTGCCAATTGCGATGGAGTGGTCACCACCGAGAGTGACTACCAGGCGGCCTTCCTTTGCATGTTCGTAGGTCTGTTCATGTAGGCGTTTATTGACATTGGAGCAACCGAGCGGGCGCTTCATGTTGTCGATAGTGGGATCGGAGGCCGGGATTAATTCAGTGTAAGAGTGGATCTGCCCATCGTGAAATATGGTGTAGCCGAGTTCCTGCTCAACCTGGTTTAACAGACCAGCTCTGATGAGGGCATCTGGACCGGCGTCAACGCCAGCTTTTCCCTGGCCTCCGCTGAATGCGACGGCGACGACGCCAAGCTTGTTGTTGGAAGGGAGGTATTTAGAAGGCACAGGTGTGGTAGTCATTGTTGGTGATGTTTGTGTGTATCTGCCTCAATTGGCCCGTCTAAACTCAGGTATAATGCAGGAATGACAGCTGACAGTGAACTGGCGTAATATTGGATCCGAGAGACCAGATGATACGGCCAAATATATAAGAATTTTGCGTCCTAAACAAAGTTCAGATCCTATCAGCGGCAAAATTTCTTTCAGTTACGCCCAGCTGTGTTGTATCGACAGAATTGGAAACCGGGCCACGGCGCCACCGATTTCCGTCCCCGGCCCACCAACTTTGCTTTCGAATCTCATGGCTACATTCAAGACCAAGGGATATCCCGCGGGTTGAAGCTGTCCTTCGGCTCTTCGGTTCACGCATGCTGAGCGCGACTTAGAGCTACTAGCTACTGAGCTGCCCAAGCTGGCTAGGCCACCCGAAAATAGCGTACCAGCATGGAATTCATGCACGTTGGCCTTATCTGCAGGTCGCAGGAATGGCCGCATGCAGCTGGAACTTGTCCATCACTCATGGAAGCTGCTCGCATCAATCGCTCCGTGGGGGTAGCAAGGATTGAAAAAAGTATTCGCAAATTTGCAAAACTTGATATCACAAAAGTGCAAAGGCTTCACAAGGAATTCAAATGCTTACTGTAATTGCCGTAGATACCCGCTTTTGAGGTGAGATTAAAGGCACGCTCGTGCTCGTTGTGGGCTTTTTTTTCAAACTTCTTGATGAAGCTGAACCCCGGTTTTGCGAATAGCTAGCGCTAGGTGCCGTTTCTTTACGGATATTTTTCTAGTACACTCAATGAACTAGCTTGATAGTGAGAAGAGATCAAGAGGAAAGCTGGCGAAGGAGGATTCGAACGTCGAGGAGGTGACATCGAGTTTAAATAGACCTGGCGAGCAGCAATATATGTCGCATACCAGTCTCAGATCCGTCCCGACCTGGAGCTCCAGATAACCCTATGTTAGCCAACCTCCCGAGTGCGCACATCGGTTTTCCGTCGCATTCCCGTTGGAAACTCTAAACTCCGTGGATAAAAGGTTTTTGGTGCTGCCATGATTCGATAATGCCTGCACGAGGTTTTGGATTTCGGTAGAAGCTGCGCTTAGGGGCACAGTTGCGCAGAATATGAAGTAACAATCGCGTACAGTTGAACTTAGGGGAAACGGCGCCCGGGCAGATTATATAAAAGGCAGATAATGTGTGTCAGGATTTCGTAAGAGCTCTGGCCCTAGTCAGATGATAGATAAATGGCTACCGATGCATTATCGTTGGTGCGAACGGGCCCTTTTTTCGGGTTAAAAAAGTTCAGATGCTTATCTGATTCCTGGCCGGAGCAGGTACCAGGTTCGGAGAGCTAGTCTTCGAGATGCAGGACCTCAGAGCGAAAGAGGAAGCTCGAAGAGCTGGGGCTGGTGAGCTGAGATGAGATGAGCTGAACGGAAGATTGTTACACGGACTGCGGGCTGCCCCCACGAGCACGAGACTTGTACGTAGGCGCATTTGCCGACGCGACTGTCGAGCCGAATATTCGAATTCCTGAATCAGAAATAGCTGCGGGATATATCGAGATCCCATGTTTCCCGCAGCGGATCCATCGCTGAAGCCGGGAGCAGGGGAATTGAGTCCTGACAAAGAAGGCACTTGGGACGGCCGGTCAAGCAACATGATTCCAACGAGACAACACAACAGCCTCAGGCCAGCCGTCGAGTATCAATTTTTGCTTTAGTACATACATTCACAAGCATCTTGAGCCATCGGCTATCTATAAGAAGTATGATGGTATGTACTCAGTTGGAGCCAACAGTTATTACAAACACTTATGCTCAGGCTAACTTTTGCGTACATGTAGGATTAAATACAGAATGACGTGGGGATAGATGTTTGTGGAGACCATCCCCCGCAAACTGCATCTACCGTAGAAAACTCTTGCGAAGTGTGAGGCCGGTGGACAGAATGGTGCTATAGAATTCTAGAAACCTCAAGAGGCTCTATCTGAGAAGACGCTGGTAAGCTTGATGGAGATTTGTCATCCTGATCATCAGAGCATGGCTAAACCTTAACAGAATACCCAAAGCTACTCCGTTGCCACCAGCAATTATGGGCCTTTACGCGGTGGATCGCGACAATTTCTGGGTACACCGATCCACCAGCTGCAGTTACATCACACTCACACTCTCTCGAAGTGTACTATCCAAGCAATCATGAGCACGGACCGAGCCGACGACCCGACATTGTCCATTCTGCCTGCAGCCAGCCTTTACACAAGCACAGAAAGCTCTGACGTTGAGACGACACCTATGAGCGGCATCATACAGAACTCGAATCCAGTCCTTAGTCTGAGCTGTGTGTTCCGCCATGTAGCGGCCATCGCTGCTGGCATAGACATTTCTCACCCGGATCCCGACTCTCAGCCTAACGGGTGGCTACATGCCCAGACCATATTCAATCTCGAGTCCCGCGAGCTCGACAGCATCGGCCTTGACATGACATACCTCGCTCCCTTTGAGTACTCCGACCGCAAGGTATCGGTGCTACATCTAGTGTACGCACTGTTAACATACGCACTGCAGCCGAACGCGCTGGCGCTAGACTTGCTGAAGAAGCTGCTGAAGCATAAGAAGCTGAGGGATCTGATGCGTATGTTCTTTCGGATGAAGGGGCGGCCAGTAGATGACCAGGACTTGCAACTGCAACTGAAGCAGGGGCACACCTGGGAAGGGGTCGCTGAGAGCTTTTTCCGGGAAGGTTCTTTCGGGAGGGAGCTGAGGAAGTGGGGGAGGAAGTATTTTACGGGGCTCTTGATACCGAGTAAGTAGTTATTTGAACACACATGTATTTGATCAACAGGATTCATGTTGTCGGATTGTGTACTTACTTTGAAACAGTGGTTGCGGCAAAAGGGACACCATCAAGTAACGGGTCCGGAACAGCGAACAGGACCCAAGCAGCACTACGAGAGCTAGTGAGTCCAGCATTCCCAAACCTCAGTAACTGATCAGTCCATGGGGCTCACGTATTATTGATGGATAGTGCTTGAAACGAGATGGCCATATGACGGTTGTTGGGCGGGTGTGGAATCGTTTCTGGCCCAAGGATATCGTACCCCCGCCGCGGACGGATCTGTGGGACTACGGCCGCTTGAAAGCTTGTCATATCATTCCGTGTGGCTCACCGGAGAGCCTGGACCTACGCAACCTTCTCATCGCGTTTTCTGGCGATTCCTTCGTCGCCGAGATGATTGATAACACCAGCAACGCGTTCATGCTGACGCCGCAGTTCCACAGTTCCTTCCGACGGTTCGAGTGGTCGATCGAAGCACGATTGAACGATGCCGGGGATGATTACGTCTACAGGTTTAGAAAATTTAACCAGTATCTACCTACCGCGCTGGACCAGCACGCGGATGGAGAAGAGGTGTTCTTTGGGACCAAGGATACCAACGTGCCTAGTCCGAACCCACAACTAATGAATGTATATACGGCACTAGCAAAGGTGGCCAATGCATCAGGCGCAACGGATGTAATTGATTCGATATTGAGAGACGAGGAAGAGGTGAAGGAAAGGGGTCGAACGGGACGGACATGGGGGAAAGTTGGGCAGAACTATCTCGTGCGCCAGTTGGAACGGCTGTCGACGACGAAGCCGTGATAACTTTTCTGTAATAAGGCTGAACGATTGATTCTGCACTGCGCAGGAGCACACAGCTGGGCTAGCCTGGTTCTCCGGGAATGTTATAGTTACTTAGTTGGTCAATAAGCATGGTAAATAAATATTTTATACAACCGTTCCGGGCCGGAGGACAGATTCTGACAGGGCAGGCGGATCCAGCTGGATTGCGGTGGATCGGCTGGGCGGTGGCTTAAGCTTCTCTTCTTCCATCCTTCCTTCACC
Organism: Drechslerella coelobrocha; assembly: GCA_036971555.1. NCBI lineage: Eukaryota > Fungi > Ascomycota > Orbiliomycetes > Orbiliales > Orbiliaceae > Drechslerella > Drechslerella coelobrocha. The sequence goes on from JAJTUH010000002.1 coordinate 2,886,304, forward strand.
AACCGGGCTTACGCCCAGCCTCGAAACACCATCCCTTCCACCTTCTCTTGCCCCCTGATGCCGTCCTCAACATCGTCGTTATACACACGTCCAGCCAGCCGATGAACAGGACGCCTATAGTTGGTGGAACGGGTATGCTTGCGGCAGCTCTCAGCTCTAGGATTGGTATTGTAGCTGGCCCTCCGATGGTTTCCTGATCTCGACCTCAACCAGCCCAGCTAGCTACTTCGAGCAACCAAGCAACCAAGCATCTCTATGACGAGCACGCCCCACGCCGCAGCAGCCGGCCTTCGCGAGCCCATCACACCCCAAAAACGATCTACGTCTACCACCTTCTCCCCGACTACCGACAAGCACGACGCCGCCCTACGAGCCGCAACTCTGAGCTTCTCTCCGCCCTTTAGTAGACAGTCATCCGATGAGCTTTCCGTCTCACCTTCCAAAACAAATGGTACTGCTCTAATCGCGGCGCGGGCAATTGGTACAGGCGGCCCTTCGCCAGGTTCCACGAGGCTAAACTCCCCGGATCGAGGTCGCGCCGGAAACTTGTCTAGAAACTCGAGCTTCGACGTACTGGTATCTCCCCCCGTCCACGCCGGATCCCTGAAAGCCGCCCAGCTGAGCGTCAGCAGGAACTCATCCACCAGTTCCGTGTCGCGTGCAAAAGCCCACGGCGAGCTTGGCGCTGTCAAGGCTGATCGATCATCCCAGTCTGAGAATGGTCACTCAGGGGCGGGCCATCTACAGGTCGACGGCCCGCTGACCTCCGCGAAACCCACCGCTAGCAAACATTCAAAGGACAAGGGACGTCATCCGTCTACAGCTTCACCTCCCAGTCTGCGCGCTGCTGAGTTGGCCGTTTTAAGGTTAACGGCGGCATCCGGCGCCATGGCTTCTAATTCTCAGCCTGAGCGTGATCAAGAGCCGGACATCCTCCCTCCCGCAGGATCCGTCAGTGAGGCCAAAAAACGTCTGCTACAGCAGACAGGTCCGAGTGATGGCGGTTCCGATACACCTCTACGCGGACGACAAAGCGTGGAAGGTCCCACACGATCGAAACATACGGGTACATTCTACGATACGCCACCTCAGAGCACAGCCAACATCTCTCCCTTATCCGCTGCGAAGTTGGCCGTTCAACATTCCGGACGCAGCGCTGGAGCCAGTCCTACCAGCCCAAACCCGGTTTCAACGAAGCCTCGCCAACCATCGCCGATAAAGAGAGAAATAAAACGTGAGGAAGAGCCATTTTCAACGGCCCCCGTAGTCGTACCCCCACCTAAACCGGCTGCACTCAAGAAGGCGCTTATCAAAGATGATCCACCTGCGAAGACGTCTACCCCTCCCTCACCAGCTGCCTCCCTGAAGCCTGGGCCGAAACCAGCGACACTCAAAGCCGCGCCGCAGGTCGCGCCGCAAGCCACCGGCACACCCCCTCCACAACCGATCAAGCCATTGCCTCGAAGAGCAAAGCCGCCAGTACGCAATCCTCGGTCGCCGGTGCGTGCAACTCCACCCACACGTACTCTAAATAGCTCCAGAGCCGGCAAACAGGTGGAAAAGCCAGCGCCCCCTACACCAAAGCCAGACGAAGGGGCCGCTAGAGTTGTCCCACCTCCACCTTTACCTCGTAATATAAAGTCCCCTGAGCCTGAGCCTCCAAGACCTGAGACCCCCAAGCAAACCCAACCCGTCCGGCGCGACCCTCGGCTCCTTGGTTTCACTTCTTCCGTTAAGCTGCCACCGCCTACTGAGAGCCATGCTACTATTGAGCCCGTTAAACGAGATCCGATAGTTGTGGGTTTCAAATCGACAGATCCTATAAAGCAAGTGACGCCACCTCTTCCAGCGAAACCAGTTGAAGCTGTAAGGTCGGAACCACCACCATTTGCCAAACCGAAACCAGAACCGCCCAAGCCTAAAACGTATGTCGATTCGATTGTCTCACGTACTCCGCCCTCTTTGTACGGCAATAGAAATGGATCATCATCATCGTCAACTCTGGCCCTCCTCCCTCCACCTCCTCCACCATCTCAGCGGTCACCATCGCCGGCGAAAGCCGCTCGCGCGCTGCGCCCGAACCACACGGGACCAGAGTCGAGCTCGCGGCCAGTGGTACGGCCGGCGACCAGCTGGCGGGATGACCTCCCATACAATTTTTCCCCTTCGGAAGAATATATACGCCCGTCACACACGGGTGACTCGTTACACCACGCAAGGTTGGCTTCTTCACTTGCATCCTCCCGTGCTCCGTCTCCTGTAAAGTCAAACCCGCTGCCACTGCCGCCACGTCCGAGCGCAGGGATGCGAACAACGATGCGAAGCCCGGAGAAATCACACGGACGAGAGACTTCACCGCAGAAGAAAGGTCATCTGCTGGGCAAGAAACACCCGAACAAGCATCATGAGGGAGCACGTAAACGGTGGCGCGAGTTTGTGACAGAGAAGGAGCGCAAGCGTTATGAAGGTTTATGGGCAGCGAACCGCGGCTTACATCTCACAGAGAACATGTTTGATGAGCGGTTTGCCTCACAGGGGAGGAATATGCACCAAGATGCGGTGTGTGCAATTGTTGTGAAAGATTTGTGGAGTCGTAGTAGACTGCCACTCGACATCCTGCACCAAGTCTGGGATCTTGTGGACCGTGGACCGCGACCGAAATGTTGGCTGACGAGGGATGAGTTTATTATGGGGCTGTGGCTGATTGATCAGAGTTTGAAAGGAAGGAAGCTGCCTGGGAAAGTGCAGGATGGGACGTGGGAGAGCGTCAGGAGGGTAGGAATTGTGCTTAAAGGCTATGACGAATTAGGACTGAAGGATAAGAAGAGAAAGAAATGAGGGGGAAATCACTGACGGAATCGCTTCTGTAAGAGTTCGGTCTGTATAGAGTATCTATTGTTTTGGGTCTGAAGGTTGTAGGAGACCGGTTTTTTGATAGAATAGCCTGTTGGACCTTTTAGCCCTTTTGCGGATAGACAAGCAATATCATAATCATAATAATTTCGTATGTCATACCAATTTGGAGTGGTCTGAACGTTGAAGAGAGCGGCGCATCAGTTAGCCGCAGACGCCGCACCGAGGCACATCTCTCGCCAAGAAAAAGGAAATATGCCGCACAGCTAAAGCAAAGTAATTTTGCGACAAGTTGTCGGCAAACCACCAGGTTTCTTTCAACAACCAGCGGAACACACCTGACGATGGCCACAAATTTTACGGACCTAGGCATAAAGCCATGGCTGGTCACATCACTCGCAGCGATGGCCATCAAACGCCCAACACCGATTCAAGCTGCTTGTATTCCCGAGATCCTGAAAGGTAAGCTCCACAAGCTGCGACCACCCGATCGAACGTCGACACTGATAGCTTGGGCATATCTATAGGCAAAAACTGTATCGGAGGCTCGCGCACGGGATCTGGCAAGACTGTCGCCTTTGCTGCTCCGATTCTACAGATGTGGGCGCAAGATCCCTTTGGAGTGTTCGCATTGGTGCTCACACCGACTCGGTATGTGTATACGTTCACATTACAATTCCACTATTCATTCGTCTACCCTTTTCGTTTGTTTCCTTCTTAATGACTGGACTCTCAATGCGCATCTACTCGTGTGCATATCCATGACGCTAACATAGGAGCTATGGGGAACAGAGAACTAGCGCTACAACTCGCCGAACAGTTTACCGCCCTCGGCGCACCTCAGAACCTCAAGCTTTGCCTCGTTATCGGCGGCGTTGATATGCGCGCGCAAGCCATTGCGCTTTCGCAGAAGCCACACGTTGTCATTGCCACACCCGGTCGACTGGCGGACCACATCCGCTCATCCGGGGAGGATACCATAGCAGGATTACGGCGCGTGAGGATGGTTGTGCTAGACGAAGCGGATAGATTGCTGGACGAAGGATTCGCAGAGGAGATTGTGGAGTGCCTGGGCGTGGTACCGGATCAATACGGGGATGCGAAGAAAGGGCGACCCGCGAGACAAACGTTGCTATTCACGGCGACGGTCACAGAAAGCGTGAGAGCTTTGAAAGAAGGAGAGGGAAGGACAAGGGAGCGTGGTGGGAGGGAGGTGTTTGTTAGTGAGATCGATACAGAGAGGTAAGTCTCTCCTCCAACAGGCGGGTGAATGGAGATTGCGCATCTCGAACGGGGAGCAATTCAACCTCTATGTGCTTGCTAGCCGATTATATCTGCTAACCTAATATATAGTCTTGCGATCCCGCCAACCCTACACCAAGCATACCTCTTCAAGCCCTCCACCGTCCACCTCGCTTTCCTGCACACACTGCTCTCCACCCCTCTCAACGTCAAGAAATCCACAATAATTTTCACCAACAAGAAGTCCACTGCACAACTGTTGGCGCACACACTCAAGCCACTCGCCCACCGCGTGACACCACTGCACTCCGGTCTTTCCCAACGCGAGCGAACGGACAGTCTTGGCCGCTTCCGTGCCGGCGCAGCTCGCATTCTGATAGCCACCGATGTCGCCAGCAGAGGTCTCGACATACCCGAGGTCGAACTGGTCATTAACTTTGACGTTCCCCGCGATCCAGACGACTATATCCACCGGATCGGGCGTACAGCGCGTGCAGGGAAACGAGGTGAGAGCGTGACGTTTGTGGATGAGAGAGACGTGCTCCTGGTGAAGGCTATCGAGGAGCGGGTGGGTCGTGAAATGATTGCTTATGTTGAAGAGGAGGGTGTGAGTCTTGAAGGGCGGGTGGTGAGAGAGGAACTGAAGCGGGTGAGTGAGGCGAAGAGAGTAGCTATGCTGAATATCGAGGAAGGAAGGGATGAGAAGGGGCGGAAGAAAGGTGGGAAACGGCGAATGGAGGATTTGGATGGCGGTGGGGGGAAACGGGCGCGGTGATGTATGTATATATACGCACTTTGGCGTCTTGAGCATGAGCATCGTTTCGGGGGGTCCGGGAGTTTTAGCGACTATATAAAAGCTGGGCTGTAAACTGTATATATATATGTGGCGTTCTACGGGAATTGATATCCAAAATCCCATGCATGACTTCTGGTCCATCGGGTTCAGCCGTGTTGCTCGTGAAGATACCGTACACCCGGGTATATCTCACCCCAACGCCAATTATTTGCAAAAAGTATTGTAAAATGTCAGAATCTAAGGCGCACCTAAGTTGTTTACAGTAGTTGCTGGAGTACCCTCCCTTTCTGCGTTCAACTCATCATCATCACCAATCCGTAGCATCTCTAGCTCTTGTTCTGTAATTTCTCTTGGTTCAGCTGTTTTCTTCTCTTCCTCTATTGTGTCACCGCCCTCGCCTGCATTTCCATCCAAACTTGTACTTGCCTGTTCTTCCTGTCCTTCACTTTCACCCTCCTTCTTTACCAATGGGAAATCTAGTGTTTCCAGCAAGGGAACTTCGCTCACAACATCGCCTTCTTTCGGTAGCGCCCAGTCAGGCAGTGTGGTTTCATAGGACCATCGCCCTTCCACGCAATTGTATTTTTTTGCATGAAGGTATATTCCCATTTCGTGCATGCCTGGATCTGTATATAGTGGTGTATCGCATATGGCGCACGTCTGACCGGACATACGCTCCGCTTTCCGTTTTTCATAATCCGCTCTTTGGGAGCCGGAGCTCGGGTTAGAAACTTATACGGGTAATCACGGAAGAAAAACATGGTGGGAGACTTACACCATCTCATCATGATAGGCTACCGCTTCAGCCACCTCATCCTTCCCCATCCTCGATAATCGTGTGATGATATCTTCGTCATCGCCTTCACCACCTATGCCGAGATTTGGCCCGAAGACTTTTCTGTTACAGTATATCTGCATCGCTGATATCAGCATTACGACCTAATGTGGGCAAAAATTGATAGATGTGGTTGGAGCTGCCCGTACCGGGTCATTAGCTATGGGGTGCCCGAGAAACTGGAGGTGCACTCTGATCTGGTGTGTTCGTCCCGTAAAAGGTAGACACTGCACGACGCTGTAATCCTTTGCGGGGTTGTATGACATCCTTCGAAACAGAGTTTTCGCGTGCTTTCCGTTCGCTCTGACGCGATTGAGGCCGAGCTTTGGGGAGATGGCAAGGATAGGCTGTTCAACAACCACATCTCCTCTACAAGAAACATATTAGATGTGATACTTCATATGCGTAGACGAATCAATGGCGGCGTACTCTGGAAACTGGCCCTTGACCATGGCAACGTATTCTTTCTTGATGGTCCGTGTTTGCAGCTGCAACATCATGCTCTTCGAGGCTTCTTTCGTCTTTGCGATGAACATTAGCCCGGAAGTCAACCTGTCCAGTCGGTTGCAAGCTACATGCGTATACCTCATGTTAGCATACCCTGCAAACGATCCCGCAAATGATCTCAATGTTCGGGATATAGGTGACTTGGGCAGCCGGAGTACGTACGCATGGGATTCCAACCACCGCGCTCGAACCGCATGATCTCAACGACACTGTTATAGTGGTACCTCCCCGCCGGGTGTACTGGCATTCCCGCCGGCTTGTTTATAACAATCATGTCGTCCGTCTCGCAAACGATAGTAACAGGTTTGTCAGTGACGGGTGGCTCATGTCGATGCAGTGTATGCGTTACTATATCACCGTTTCGAATGATCTGGTCAAGGGAGTGTGTGGGCACTCCGTTGATCGAGATCATGCCGGATAGGACCGCATTTTTCTACCCCAGACAGCGGTTATGAGAATCAGACCCTGTATGTTTTTTTGCCTAACTGTAAGGTTGGATTGGACTGGTGGGTGAGTCTGCTCACGAACGTAATAGTCTTGCGGCCGATCGCGGAACTCGGTGCCATAGATTTCAAAGATGGTCTTGTTCCGCCAGCGCTCCTTGCAGTATGTATTATATGTGTAATGGTACGGTTTGACGCGACGCAGACCGCCTTCGAAATACCATGGTGGAATCGACGGTGTCGCTGGAGCTATGGCGACCTCTGGGGGTTTAGGAAAGGCTGTGGTATGATCTTTCACATCGTCATCGGCGGCCATTCTGTATATTTGCAAGGATAGGAGCGAAGTGGGGTGTCGGACGAGCAACGACAAGTAGGGAAGGGGGCGCGGGGCGAGCAACGTGAGAGACGCTGGGAGCCAGATACTAAATAGCTGTCCTCCGTATGTTCGGTGGCTTGCTTATTTGAAGCCCGAGTATCCTGGTTCTGAGCCAAGCTCCAGATACGTATCTCCGAATATATCGAATACAAAGGTGAGTGAAGTTGAAGTTTGTTGTTGCCTGTCCAAAAATGCAACAGCAATTTTTCTCCACGCTAAGCGAGCGCGGCGACCGCAAATTGGCGACGGGAGAAACAACCGAGGTCCAAACATGATGGCCCCCAATTCTTTAAAACAACCACCCTCGCCATCGCCATGTAGGATCGAACAACCGGTGCTCAGAGCGCCAGACCACAGTCTTTAACATACCGATACCCGATTGTACTATTATTCTACGCCTTCGTTCATCATGGCGCTAAAGGCACGCCTCCGGACAAACTACAAGCACTTCTTAAACAACTTCCAGACACGCTGGTCCGATAATGATCAATACGGGTGCGCATTCCATGCCCAGCTTATTCAGATATACACGAGCTGCGCGAACTAACATATCGATCTTCAATATACTTCAGACATGTAAACAATGCCATATACTACCACTACTACGATACCATCATAAATCACTTCCTTATCACCCGCTGCTCCTTGGCCCCGACCAGTTCCCCCAACATCGGTCTCTGCGTACACTCCTCCAGCGACTACTTCCGCCCCGTCGAGTTCCCGAACACGCTCGACCTCGGGCTCGCTGTCACTAAGCTAGGTAGATCGAGTGTCACGTACGAGGTGGGCGTGTTTGAGACGGGTAAAGAGGAAGTCTGTGCTGTTGGGAGCTTCGTGCACGTATTTGTGGACAGCGTAGGGAGAAGACCGGTGGGAATCGAAGGGAAGATAAGGGCTGGGTTGGAGCAGCTGGTTGTGGATAGTGGGGAAGGCGAGGGAAAGGCGAAACTGTAACGCTTCGCAGTGCCTACAACCGCCTGGGTATTTTAAACATGTATTTTTGGGACACTCTTGAAGGACAGGTGCCTTCCAATTCGAACGTCAGAGCAAGTCTTCTATTAGCCGTGTAAAGTGTGTGGTCTATGAAGGTGTGTCTTGGTGGACAGGCGGATGTAAGAAATGCATGTATGCTGCATGTGGTAGAAGGGACTTTCCCATCCGACGAACAAAAAAAAAAGAAAGAAAAAAGGGTAAAAAGGACCCTGTGCGAACCTCAGAAACACACAGTCTTTTCTGAGTTCCCGATTATATAAAATGCGTGAAAAAGAGACAGCAGCTGGACATATGGACGATAGAAAGCCGTGACAGATATGGGACATACACCGTGAGAGAGAAAAAAATGTACACGAGAGAAATGAGGCGGATGGAGGACTGGTATTCGTAAGGGATGAAGTGTGAACGCCAAACGTAAAAAAGTGAAGACACTGCTTATACGTCGGTTGTAACTTTAGCCTTGGCGTTTGTGACCTTGACACCCAGCTGCTTAGCCTTCGCGATGATCTCGATCCTCTTTCTCGAGCTGACGGCGTGAGAAATCCTAGAGTGTGGTTCCACATTAGCGTGGCGAACTTGCCACTGAATTTACTCGCTTTTGCTAAGTTGATACGTACTCGGCGGCGAAAGTGTGGTTATGCATGAGGAGCAGGTCAACATCGTTGACGTTATGGACGAGGAAGGCCTTGTGGCCCGATGGCATCATGTGTCTCGTCTTCTTGTTGGAGCCGTAACCGATCTAATGTGCTCGTGAAAAACCCTGATATTAGCTCCAGTTTTTCTGGGTGTCTCCCTGACAATTTCCTGATAAGACCAATCCTACGCATCAAATTGCGTTCCCGACTCTTGATTCCTTCTCTTACAACAAAATATTTTAGAGAATTCAATGTACCTTTGGCATAGCAGCCTGTCCCTTAAACCGTCTTCGGACACGGTTATCGATACCCTTGGGCTTCCTCCATGAGGGGTCGACGCACATGAAGCGGTCCGACTGGTGTCGGTTGAACCGCTTCTTGTCTGTATCGTATCACCAAATGCTGTCAGCACCTGTCTTGTTGTTCCCGCATATTATCCAACTATTCCCCTAGCTACAGCTAATTTCGACCAAGCGATATCCACCACATCTGCTGTTCGAGGCTTTTGACGGGTCGCCCACTGGTGTTGATTCATGGATGGGATTTGTGTGGCTACATACGCTTCTTGACGATTGGGACGTGCTTGACGGTAGTCATCTTTATATCGCGATTTGTCGGGTTAGCTTTGATTGAAAAAGAGGGCCAAAAAATCGAGTCCACAGATAATAGTACCTTGAGTACTCTTCTGTCTAACAGGAGTAAAAAGGGTGTGGCGTCGTGATGTCGATAATATCGATGGAGTGATGCTACGCTGGTTGTCGCTAGCTGAATTTCGTTGTGGTTCGTAGAAACTGGGGCACACAATTCGAAAAATTTGGAGGTCTTGGCGGTGGATGAGGGTTTTGAACCCTCGCTGAGCAGCCCCGTCCGTAAACGGCAGTTTAGCCAGGAGCAAACATAAACCTCCCGTTCAACACATTACTTTGTGAACCGAGCAAACGGGACGCAGAACTTAGTCCAATACCTAAACGAACTTAGCTACAGCGGTCCCTTCTATCGATCTTTACGTGAAAAATGCTGTTTCAAGAAAGCAATCGCCTCGTAATTAATTAAGTATTTATTATATATTACTATATATATTATAATTAACTGCAATTTAAACTGAGTGTACTTTCAAAGTAGGTTACGGTAACGGTTCGATTAATAATGATATGCTGTAGACAACTAATGCAGAAAACGTCAAGGTATCATATACAGAAGAACTTGGAAACTTTTGTAAGCGACGGTACAGACCAGGGAAACAAGATTTGAAAATTCGTACAGTAGATGCTCACGCATTACGAAGTCCAGCCATTAGCAGAGTAGCGAGTAGGAAATAATATTCATCAGTACCATCGTGCCCTGTAGCAATATAGTAGACTAACCCAAGAAAAGCGACAAAGGTGAAAAGAAAGAGGACACACTACACTAGCAATGCTTTTCTAGTACGAATTTAATAATATCACACAGTGAAAGAAAAAAGAGGTCAAGTTAGACGAATATGCACTTTAATTGCGACAGGAAGAAGATTGAAACAAAGGAAGTCGCCGGGAAGAAAAAGAGGACTGAATTTCTTTTTTTTATCCAGCGTGAAAAGATTATTTCAGACCAAAAGAGAGAAAAAAGAGAAAAAAAAAAAAAATTTGAAGCTCATGGCAAAGGACACCCCGTATTCGCCTTTTTGTGTAGATGTCACTAAACAAAGAGATGAGACAGAAAAAGAAAAGAAAAGAAATATTTTGGATATAAAGAATACGGAAGAAAAGTACGAGGGACGAAAGGAACATGAGTGTATATTGGCACAATATACAAAACATGTAGTGACCTTGTCAAAATGTAAAGGGCTTGAGTAAACGCGGTGATTTTGGACAAATTATGTCTTTGGGTGAGCAGATTCATGGTGCCAAACCACCAAGAGGCGTGGAGACGGGATCATATGATAGAGGTTTCGCCGTAGCCAGACGATCAAACCTTTCCATTAGCACCACGGCCTCTCTTAACGGTGGACCAGCCCTCATCGTCTACCTGCTTAGGCGTTGGTTCAGACGGAAGTTGGACCTTGGGAACGGCCTTCACCGGCTGCTTCAGTTCTTCTTTGGTCTCAGTACTTTCTTGTGGATCAGGCTCAGCGGCGTTGACATCATCAGTAGCGGTAGCCGCGGAGGCTCGTCGGAGTATTTCAAAGTTTCGTCCTGTTGTAGGAGTATCCGGTTCGCCCTCTGCTTTTGGACCCTTCTTTTCGCCTTTCTCGCCTTTTTCAGCGCGAGCAGCTTGAGCTGCCTTTCTATCTTCCTTTGCCTTTTCATCCTTCGCTTTCTTCTCAGCAGCTTGACGAGCTCGTTTCTCTTCGATCTCTTTCTCTCTGGCGGTAGTGTCAATAGGACGAGCGCCCCCAAAGATGCTAGATTTAGATTCTGAAGTTGACTGGGGCGCATCGGTGGGAGCCTTCTCGCTTCGCTTCTTTAGTTCCAACTTTGGGCGAGTAGGAGGAGCAAGTGGGCTTGCAGGAGGAGGAGGAGCAGTTCGTTCTTTCGGACCTGATGGCGCCTGGGTTGGGGTTTTCGATCCAGGCCCCGATTGATTGGTTCCTGCTGTTTGTTGTGTTTTAAGTTGCTCCTTGAGTTGCTCTGGGGGGACATCTGGACGAGCCCCTTTGCGCCATTCGTTGTCTTTCTCAGCAGCGCTGAGGACACGCTCTGGGGGTGGGGGTCGCTGATATTCGCGTCTGGGTCGGTCGCTTCTTTCTGGGCGATCGTCGCCTGGGGTAAAAGGTTGTCTCTCTCTGTCAAAAGGATTGACAGCGGGAGACCGTCGTCTATCTCCGCGGTCGTGTCGAGGTGGACGTCCTGATTCTGATTGTGTATCAGTTGGGGTTGGTGGAGGAAGTGGGCCCTTCCTTTCCCAGTTATTGAAGTCCCGGAATTTTCCATCCCCTTCGTTGTTGTGCCCAAACCCGCTGCCTCGACGGGAGAAGTTTTCGCCGCCCGCGTCGCTTGATGCGTCGTTGAATCGACTGTTTGTGCGTCTCATTGGTGGAGCCTCCGATTGTGGAAGTGGACCAGTTCGGCGCCAGGTGTCGACATTTGTGCGATCATCCGGACGATCCTTTGCTATAAACCAGCGAAAAAAAAAAAAAAAAAAACATATAATTAGCAATTATGAGCCAACTGAGGCAGAGGGATGGCGAGCCTTACGAGGGTCTGCTACGCTGACCCGAACATTTCGACCAGCGAGTTGCCCGTTGTTAAGTTCAAGAGCTTTCTTAAGACCATCCAAGGTGTGAAATTCGACATATCCGAAGCCCTTTGGGCGGTTGATGTTGCGATCATGGACTAGTCGAACGCTTGAAATATTGCATTCTTGGAAGTAATGGGAGATGTCCTCTTCGGTAGCATCAAACGAGAGGTTACCAACATGAGCAGTATATGGAGGCTTTGTTGGGAGTGGAAGGTCAGCCCGACGAGGATACCGCTCTTCGCGGTCGCCTATGAGAACGAATTAATTTGTATTTTCGAAATTGGGGGAGCGGAGAAACGGACCTCCCATACGGTTACTACTGGCCCCATAATCGGTACGAGCTCGGTTGCCATACCCAGTCCTCTCTCCTATGGAGATATATCAGATTTTTGTCCTTGGAGATACGGGACTATGCTACCGGAAAATGCTGAGGTTGATAACTTACCGCTGATGGCTATTTTCACCGTTAGCACAATCCGAAGTGAGGGATATTATTCTTTTTAGGGGGGATGTAGAGACATACGAGCAGTGGGCATATCCTCCATTTCATCGGCCCAGGATGTTGAGCCATATTCTATAGAACGGTAGGCGTAAGCTTTATAGAATGGGAGATGCAGTAGTATATCGCTAAGCGCTTACTGTCGTCGTTCATAAACTCCCCCAAGGTCATCTTCTTTGTTTCCTTCTTCGGCGCTAGAGTGGACAGCATTGGTCAGAATGGAGATTTCCCGATTGAATATTCATTGTCTGTAATAAGATGCTGGACAAGATGCCGGAGTTTAAAATGGTCACGCTGGTACAACGACGATGACGACGGGTTATGGCAACACGATGGAAGCCCAGCGATGATGTCCAGCAGCTTGTCAAAAGGACACATATGTGGGAAAGCCTATCGGAAGGAAGATCGTACCCATGATTTGAGTTTGCTGACAGTTCTACCGGTGGATCGGTGACTACACGGAAGGAAGAGAGGGTTGACGGAGATGCTGCGGCGGCCGATAGGTAATAGGTAAGTAGGTAGGTAGTTAGCGGGAGCTGAAGGCTGATGCTGTTTGAATATTGATCAGGGAACTACTAACAGGTGGCTAGATTGGGAGGTTAGATCGGGAGCGATTTGAAGCTTCCGATGAGAGCTCTCCGTGATGACGACGGTATAAGAGAGGGTGAAATCCAAGAATTGCCTTGGCGATGGTGATGATGTCGGGGCGATGGGGGTTTAGAGATTGGTGAACCTGGCGATTGATGCAGGTTGCGGTGGTTGATATGATGGGATGTGGGCAGGACCTTTTGGCGCAGGCAAATTTTTCTGGTCCGTTTGTTCCCAAACAAATTTTTTATTTTTCTTTTATTTTTTTTTTATTTTTTTGCTAGTGGTCAAAGAAAAATTGGTGTTGCTTGCTGGCGTTTGGTGGGGCTGCTTCCATGGCGCCGGGGAGGAGGCTCCGGGGCGGAGACAACCGGGGATAACCAGACCTTGTGGACACGTACCTCCGACAAGCGATTGATGATTACTCACCAGCAACCGGGCAGCTGCTCCGGGTACCGGGGAAGCCAAGGCAGCGGGATGAGATAAGACAAGACTTGCCTCTCCCGGGACCATGCCCAATCGACCTACGGTGAGCTTCAGGGGCACCTCCAGGTTTAATTTGTGGGCAGAGAGAGTGTGTGTGTCTACAAATAATAAGGTTGGCTTTGAGTACCACTCGAGAAACAAATTAGACCAGGGCGAGATTAGCCATCGCTGTTAATATAAAACCGTGTCAGCAGAGGGGAAAGGAAGAGGGAGAGATGCTTAGAAATGCTGCTACTCTCGAAGAGCGGTAAGCAAATGCTTAATTACTTGCTAGTACCCAAGTAGCTTTCTTTCTTTCTTTCTCCTGAAATACGGTACGTGCACAATTGCGGCTGCGACTGCTCTACTGTCGACTCGGCCTTACCTACTCTTGCTACTTCGCACCTACTCATCGCCATGCCGCATGCACGAAACTCCAGCCCTCCAATGGGACCCTCTCACTAACCACCCCTATCGCCTATCTGACGACGATAGAGGCCGCGCCGATATATCAAGCAGCAGCTCGAATGCATCATTGCTCGATAGCCTTCCAATCGGCTGCGCTAGTCGGATCGACAGCCCACACACAGCCGTCAACTGCAGTTCCGTGGCTTCCTGCTAACCCCAACTGTTGCCAAGACCTACAATCCATCTCAGGTCCAACATAATAAACTAGGGGAAGCCCTCCCTCCCTCCCCACCCCCATAAAGATAAAATAGAAAGCAAAAAAAAATAATAATAATAAAACCAGCTTGGGGACGTCTTCCCTTCCGCTTCGACCTACTTTCTCTCTTGTTCCTATTCCATATCCTAGAACACCGGATCAACTCTAGTGTCCGCCTGCTTATCTTCTCGTCACGGAATGTTATAACGGTTTCACAGCTGCCACTTCAGCACATCGCATACATACATCTATCGATCAGGCAACGGCTTCGCCCCTCGCATCGCCCAACCCGGTATCCCTCGAACTCGATTCGATTCGATGACCAAGCCCAATCGATATCGTAGCTTTGGTGGTACAACGCGAGCGATTTCGCAGCTCGACTCCCTTTTACGGTCCTGCCCAGAAACCGGCCGATACAAACGTCTCAGAGTCTCGTGCACCTGAATCGTGACCTGACTCGCTCACAACACTCTGACGGCTTCTGCCGTCCGTCTCTCCTCGAGGCGACTGATAGTGGGGATTGCCTGCACCGGGCGTCTCACTCGCAAGCACCGCCACATAGACATTGCTAGATGGCAATGTTTCCGACTTCGTCACTGACGCTGTCCTCCCTGTTGGGAGTGATAGTCGTCTTCTACTTCTGCTCGTTCTTGTGCTTTGCTGTTCTTAGGATCATTACTGGAGTTTCGATACAGCGATTCGGATATCTATCGGTTCGCGGTATACGGTTCGCTAAAAGCGGGATCGAGTTCAACATTTCTAGGGCTGGCATTATCCTACACCGACCTACCTTTGCGCAACCGACATGGATCAGCCTTGTTATACGCGATTCAACAATATCGTTCAACCTCAAGTCTTCTACAGACCAACCTATCAGACAAGAGCCGTCGCAAAATGGTACCATCCCCGAAGAGGACGAGACTGGTGGTGCTCCTCCTGCTAAGCCAGTCCGCAGTGCCAAGGATTTAATGGACTTTTTGCGGGATGGGGGTGGCGACATGATCAAGGAGAGAACTAAGATGCAAGTAGAAGAAACAAGAAAGATGGTAGAACGCTGTCGGAAAATATTACTTCTGCTTCGACGATACGTTGGGTGGATTAGGATGGTGGATATTATATTCAACAGTACGACTTTAGAGGTTCGTGACGCCGGAAAAATTCAGATTGGCTCGCTATCGGCATCCATTATAACTCGGAAAGATCCCAGGGCTCACAGCACCTTTTCGACATGCAACGAGGCACCAGAGGACGAACAAAATCCGTTTGAGTGTATCGTCGCTTGCCGGAGTATCCTTCTCACGCCAGATGGCGGCGGGCCCGTTTTAATCACCGACAACATCAATTTGAACATCGGTGGGGTATTGGCAGAAAAGGACCAAGCCTTGAAGGATGTATCCGTCGATATGAAGATAGGAAAGTTGCGCTTGCCTCTGGACGAAATCCTCAGTTTCAGGTCAAATATGCAGAAGCGACCGAAGAGACCCCCACCACACAAGCGAAACATCTCCCTCGGTTCGATCATGGGAGAAATGTCAATGCCTGGAAGCCGAACAGAGCGTCTTGTTGAGATCGTAACCGAATCAAAAGATCTCTTCACCCCCATAATAAATGGTCTTCATGAAGTTCAGGTGACAGTGGCGATTTTGGAAATCTCGAAAGTAGCTAGCGATATCCGCCCATCTGGGAAGCCTCTTATCGCCACGGTCTCTTTGAAGGAATTGGGGCTAGACCTGCATCGTTTGGAACAAGACAGTCCATCGCATCGAATGTAAGTGCCTATGAATTGAGCTCAGTACGGATAATTCATGATTAACATTTGAGTAGGGACTTTTCACCGGATGATATTGCCCACCAAGCGTTGCTCGCTGCTATATCCATGGCTTTCAAAATCGATGATCAAAAAGGGAGGGTGGAACAACTGGTCTATGTGCCGATGGTCACAGTGACCTCAAAAATGACACTCCCATCAAAAATTCTCGAACTTGCGGAGTGCCCTGAGGCCGATCGTAACTCGAATGTCCTGAATGCGAACGTTGTTGTAACCTCTCCGTCGGTGGACCTAGAACCCAAACATCTACCCATCGTCGTGAATCTCTTCAAACCTCGTAAAGAGAAAGTCCGAAATGGATCTAACATCAAAGGACCCCAACAACTGATATCCCGCCTGCTTCCAAAAATGACGCTCAAGTTCTCAGTCCACGAGCCTGTAGTCAGAGTCCTGCTTCCTGCTTTCGACAAGTCGAATCTGAGAGGTCGGCCGCTTACAGACATGTTAATATTTAGTATCTCTTCGGCATCTACAGAGGTTGAGTCTTCTCATGTCGCAGCAGGCCAGAATCATTATGTCTTGACTGCATCGATGCGTGCTGCAAGCCAGCGGCTATTTTATCGTGCAGCAGGAGGAGAAAGACATGATTTATTCCAACTTGATACCATAGAAGTAAAGGGCCAATTAGACGCATCACCTGACGTCCGTCTTGCTGGTACCTGCGAAATCCAGTCTTGTACGACTAGAATGGTTCGAACGGAGATTGTTCAAGGTATCAAGCAGATGGCCAAACAATTCCAGAGAGACATGGTTCCAGAATCAATGGTTACCCAAAAGTTCACCGACCAGCCGTCGTTCATCCGAAGTCTGCCGGAATGGATAATCCAGTTCAAAGTGGACGCTAAAGATTTCAGTTTTGAGGTAGCAGGAAAAGACGAAGAAATATCTGGAGATGTGCGGGGCGCAGCCGTCCAGATCGACTCGTGGTCCTTAGAATACAAGTCTCAAGTCATCAGCAAGTCTCGAGAAAAGAGCCATCCTAAGCGGAGGACATCGAGGGTGATCGGGATGGACGAGAAGGTGCTCCTTCAAGGTCCCCGGCCATCGAAGAATCCGACAGACGGCCGGAAACTATCGTTCCATATCCATGGTCTCGAAGGGTTTGCGGTAGACTCAGCGGAAACCTGGGACGCCGATGTCATGTGCGCCTTGCCCCACTTCGAGTTATCGCTATCATCTGTCACAGATCAAGATGGTCCCTCACTCCTTTTAACCTCGCATACGAAGACTTTCTTCTTTCACTATTCTCTGCTACGCCACTATTCTATCCTGATTGCTGCTACGGTGCTGAAGGATGCTTTTGGGGACTTCCATTCTGTGAAGGACGCAAAGCGCTCTGCGTCGGATCCAACTCTCCATCCTCCTCAGTTCGGT
Organism: Drechslerella coelobrocha; assembly: GCA_036971555.1. Classification (NCBI taxonomy): domain Eukaryota; kingdom Fungi; phylum Ascomycota; class Orbiliomycetes; order Orbiliales; family Orbiliaceae; genus Drechslerella; species Drechslerella coelobrocha. The sequence continues at coordinate 2,903,618 of JAJTUH010000002.1, forward strand.
GAATTCGAATTTGTCGAAAGTCCCGTGAGGCCAGAAGAATTCCTCAGTGTAGATGTAAGAGTCCGGCACATCAAAATCAAAGGCGATTTCCCGAAAAACCCGAAAATGATGCTGGATATATATCATCTCGATGCAGGGAGACAACGATGGGGATTTCCGTTCGTGAAGGCTAGGAATGTCAGGTTTTATGTTACCAGTCCGCAATTAAGGAATAGCTGGGCTAGGGTCATCAGCGCCAAACATTTCCGAGGGGATATGCGAGAAGGCAGATATGAATCCCAGAAGGTCTTTTCAAAGCGGAGTTCACTTGATCTGACGATGGAAGCTATTCGTATTGCTATACCCCGTCAACTGGTTTTGTATGGAGTTACGGATAATCTGATCAATACTGCCAAGGCTTCGAAACAGCTTTTCCATCGCTTTAAATCCGGGACAAACGAGTATATCCTCGAGAAAAAAGCTGAAGAAGCTAAAGTCTTGCCTAGAATATCTATCAAAGCCAAGGCGTTACAGTTTGAGCTGGAAGATGACCTCTTCGAGAGCAAATTAGCCATGATATACAGGATAGGACTCAGCGAACAAAAGAACAGGATGGCTCGAGAGGAAGCATTCGATGCCAAAGTCACTAAAGTAATCGAATCTAAAAATAGACGTCAGTCTTCCCGAACTGTTGCAAGTGCTCACAACGGCACTCAAGCCTCAGATGGCAGCAGCATAAACGCAGACAAGAACGGTGAAACGGATGGCGAGGGCTCCCCTACCACTGACTCTCGGGGCCGCCGTAAGATGCGTTATAATCTCGAAAGCGCCCAGGGGCCGACTCCTGATGCTAAAATCTCGATCGACGTCGCTTGGCGAAAACTACAAGAACACAATTCCCAAGTCTGGATTCAAAAGATGAGGATGGCAGTACCAAAAGTTCGTACGAGAATACAGGCCATGAGGCGGAAGTTTATGGGGGAAGATGATCTGCCGATAGACGTCGAAGAAACAGAGAGAATACTAGAAGTCCCAGCGCGACCGGCTCTTGGAATGGCACAAATTGTTGACTTTGATTTGACATTGGACAAGCCATCTTTCCCCTTGGAACAGCTTCCCAAATTCCTCCACAGAGTTGGCAAAGGTATCCCGGAGAATACGAAATTCTCTCTGCTCGTCCCAATGCATATCAAGCTGAACATGGGAGAAGCACGAATAAACCTCCGAGATTATCCTCTTCCCTTGTTACATATTCCGCAAATGAAATCGGGAATATCGCCAAGAGTTCCGGCTTGGTCGCTAGAAACGGATTTTGTTATAGCTGAGGAGTTTTGGGACAAGAGCTCGTTGTTACATGTTCGAGTAGACATTGTTCCTCCCGAAGACAAGGAAGGAAAGAAACAGACTGGATTCGCAGTCGACGTCCATCGAACTGTCTCGCCCGTGAAAACATACTCTGATATTGATATATGCATCAATACACCGTATACGACAAGGGTCACATGGGGCACCTCGTATCAACCCGCGATCCAGGACATGATGATGGTGTTTGAGACTTTCACTAAGCCGCATGTGGATCCTTCAGAGAAAATCGGTTTCTGGGATAAGCTCAGGCTTTCCGTTCATTCGCGTATACGATGGGCTTGGAAAGGCGACGGCGATGTCCAAGTCACATTGAAGGGATCTAGAGACCCCTATGTCATCATTGGTTCGGGAGCTGGCTTTGTCAAATGCTGGCGAGGAGATGTTCGTTGCTTTCTAGCCAATGATGATAATCCGCTCAATTTCCTAGTCGTTGAGAGCAAGGAGTACTTCCTTGCGATACCAGATTTCAGCCAGCAAGCACTTCAGATCTTTGAAGATTCATCAAATACAGCTGACGATCGCCAGAGTTTGATGAGTAACGACAGTTACAACAAGACCATTGCTATCTTTAAGAAGGTTATCATGAAAGCTACTGGAGGCGTCAAGTGGCAGTTAGGTCTGGTATTCGAGCAAGAGACCACATCGGAGCCGGATTGGACTATGCGACAGCGGTCCCTGAATTTCACCCCCCACTATAAAATTACCTTACGCACACCTGAGGCTGCTAAAGCGATACAGAAACAATCGTCCGAGGTAAGGGGCTCTGTTTTCATTCTCTGTTTTCAAGATATTATTTCAATTACACGCTGACATTGCTTTTTTTTTTTTGTTAGGTTTACGACGCTTTCAGAGGCTTCAGAAGCCATCATATCCATTTGTCCATATCTGTGGTGGCTCCGAAGGATCATGACTGGACAAGCAATAAGATGGCCTCCGCATACAATACGATCCACTTGACTCCCAGAGTTTTCACGCATTTCTATGACTGGTGGGGTTTGTTCTCTGGCGTTATGTCTCTGCCAATTAGGCAAGGGGCGCTTTTCCCCGGGGTCGAAAAGTCCACGAAGAAATTCGGTAGACATTTGGGGACTATCAAATATAAGCTCCTTTTATCGCCTCTCTACTTGAGTCATATCTATAAGCACAAGGACGCGGAGGAATATAGAACCGAGGCTGGTGGCAATACCGTTTCCGACGCAATTACGGCCACTGGTCTAAAAGTGAAGCTCCATCGTTTCACACTCGATGCTCACCAGCGCAAAGAAGAAAGTATTATAAAATTAAAGGGACTTAACATCGAGCGGAGAAGTACAAACATGAGCATTTACCAAGCTGAGTTGGACTTCAATACTGCTGATATAAGGGCCGTTACTGCAACAATTGCCAGCTCAACGTCGGAAGAGCTGAAGGAGTGGGCTGGTTTCGATATTCCTATAAATGACAATGCAACGCCCATTGGTGATTCATCCAACTTTTCGATCTCCGACGGCGATACTGACTGGATTGATGTCGACGATTTCGTGGAATTGGATTGGATTCTTCCTACGAAGTTCAGCCCTTCAACGAAGATCATGCCTCTTGCTTCTACCCCTAGGTTTACCTACTTTCGGCGAACAGATCATTCATTAGGAGAAACCCGCAAAAGTCCATTTGGAAATGAGGCAACACATGACTGCGTGATGAACCAGAACAACGATCCTCGAGAAATCCAGTGCGGTTTGATCCAGTCTCGAATGGAGAAGGTCCACGCACACCTACGGAAGAATAAAGAGCTTCTGGATACTTTGGCCGAGAGTATAAAGCAGGACAAGGACAACCCGAAGTTGACGAAGGAATCAGAGCGCCTTATTCAGCAGAGTTCGGTGCTGATGGACAAGATCAAGTTCCTGCAGAATATGCTGAGGAATATGTCCAAGTACTTGGATGAGTCTGCGGTAGATGACGCATCGAGCGACGACTCTAAATCCGAGGCGGACCTGCGCATGGATGCGGACCCATTCACGCAATGGGACGACGAGTTTAACAATCGATTCATTGTCCACAATATGCAGGCAAAATGGAGCAACGATTTGAGAAATGTTATCCTAAGGTACATTCATCAGGTTAACCAGCGGCGTGGTTTCGTGTACTACATGTCGCGAAGGGCCATCAAGTTCATCCTAGATCTAGTTGAAGAGCAGCAGCTTGACAAAGAGAAGAAGATTTCTGAAGAACTTGATGCTGATAGAGCCAGCCTCCGAGGGGTGTGGGAGAATGGGACTGAGGACACAGAAGAGTGCGGGGTCGTGCAGTCTCGGATCGAAGCTCTTCTAAACGACAAGGCAAAAGTGGTAGCGGCAGATGATGATACGAGGCCCCGAAGCCGAAGGATGTCAATTGGCGGCCCTCCAGCGGACCCTACGGATTTGAAGAAGGGTGTCTCCGAGGAATATATCCCTCTCAATTCCTACCATGTTCGGTTGATATCCCCTCAGATCCAGATGCAAAGCGATAAGAATAAAAGTTCTGCGCTGCTTGTCACGTCGCAGAGCATGCAGCTTACAGTCATCTCAATTATGGACAAGGAAAGGATGGGCGATCCAGTGTCTGGTCTGGTTCAGCGCCGGTTCGCATTGGAGCTCGAGAATGCCCAAGCGTTTGTTGCAAGGCACAAGGACTTTACCTCTCCACTGCATAACTTACATTCGAACAATCAATATGGCTGCGTGAAAAACACTTCTTGGCCACCATGGGTGCCTCTAGAGAATATGCTCCTATTCGATATCAACCCACATGGCTTCTCCCGTGTAGTCAAGAAGACAAGCACTACTCTGCGTGCTGACAAGCACAACTCTTTGCGGCTGAAATTGATGGACGAGGGCCTAGATTCCGGTACGTCGGAACACAATGCGAACCTTGCTGAAAATGAACCAAGGGTCGACCACGTCTGGGCTACTTTCGACCGCATGGAGGTATCGACGAACTCTACAGAATACTACACGCTTTATATCATCGTGCTTGATCTCTTGTTATACTCGGAACCCTTGGAGAAGAGTAGGAATGAGCGCCTAGAGAAGATTATTCTCGCATCAGACTTCAGCGATCTAAAGGGGGCTCCTGATACTATCACCTCGCTTCAGAATCGGATCCAGCAATTGGAGGAAATTAAGACCCATTTCCAGATGAATGCCAGGAACCTCGATAAGCAGGGCTGGCTAGACCGGCTGTGTTTGGAAAAGGACCTTGCTACATGTGAAGATGAGCTGTTCTTCACGATGAAATCCATCATGTCCGTCCAGCGCAAGTACGACGAGCGTCAGCAGACTACCGGTTTGATTCGATGGTATCTTAGTGCCGGCGAAATTATTGCCAATCTGCTGCTGAATGAGGACCAGCCATTCTTGGATCTTAAGCTAACCAATGCTTGCTACGAACGAACTGACAATAGCGACGGGTCAAACTTCAACACTGTCGAAGTCGAGATGTTACAGGGTCTCAACAGGCTTCCAGACTCAACTTATCCCGCCATGATTTCGCCATATCTTGACGGGACACTGGAAGCGAACAAAGTACATCAGAATAAAATACTCCGTGTATACTGGTACATGCTTGAGGCTATCGCCGGGATCCCAGTCATGGATCACTTCGAAGTCAACCTATTCCCCCTGCTCGTCCAGTTGGATTATGATGCTGGGCAGAAACTTTTCGAGTTCATATTCCCTGGTGTGACATCCAGTTCGTCTGAAGGATTCTCGCCGTTTATGATGAAACCTTCCCTTGCCAACCTCCCAGATGACACTGAATCGGAGTCGGATTCGGACGATGCTATTCGGGCTAAGCTTGAGCGTAAGCTGTCTCCTGAGTCACCAGGCATCGCGCCCGATACCCTACTTGGGGATCGCCTAATGCCAACGATGACATCAGAGAAGCGTCCACAGACCTCTGGCGGAAAGCAGCGCCCGACGACTGCTACACATGATTCCGAAAAGTGGTCTCTGAAGCCCCGATTCTCAGTCAAACGCCAGCGCTCATTCGAGGCTTTGCCTATTCTGGCGAAGAAGAGTGCTGATGAGGCTGCTCCGAGAAAGTCGTCAGATAGCAACGTCCGGCCAATGTCACCTGTATTCTTGAGAGTAAATAGTGTTGCGTCAGGGAAAGACGGTGAACATTCTGGCAAGAGGTCACCCAGTGTCTGGGGACGGAGCAATAGTATGACATCCCACTCCGACGGCAAAATTGGGCACAAAAACAAGGAGAAAGAAAAAGAAAAACCGGACGAGATCTCGCAGATGATCAGCCGAGCTTCGAATTACATGACGCTTGCGTATATCAAGATCCCCAGTGTGGTGCTCTGTTTGAGCTACAAGGGCAAAGGCGATAGGAATATCGAGGACATACATCAATTTGTGTTCCGTATGCCAACCCTGGAATACCGGAATAAGACGTGGAGTAACCTCGATTTGCTCGTGCGGTTAAAGAAAGGTATGGTCTTTCCAATTATAACGATTTGGTACACATACAGCGATGAACTAACTATTTCGCAGATGTCATTCGCGCCCTAATCTCGCATACCGGTGCTATTATCGAACACAAGGTGTTCCACCGCCGTCCACACTTTCCAAAGGCATCAAACATTCGAAACTTGATTGCTAATTCGGCATTGGCCGCAACATCACCGCTAATCAACGAAAGCGATATCTCGACGTACCTCCCAGGCTCTAATGGGTCGTCTATCCAGTCGCAACCAGGAACCCCAAGGGACCGAAGCAATTCATCCGGATCTCCGTTAGCACAGTCTTACACTCGATCGTCTAGCGTTCGTTCGATAAGGTCATACAGCTCTAGTCAGCATCGGGATTCTGTTGATCACAGCAGCATTGACCAAATTAGTACTACCACTACTCTCCGGCCGGAAACAAGTCACTCGGATGAGAGGGTGAGTACCCCTCATGCTACAGCCATACAATTTAGAAGTGCTTTTTTGGTGAAACTAATACAATGTGTAGCATGGCATTTTCCACAACGCCCTAGGCCGCCATCTCTCTATCCTGGGTAGCGACAGACGAGCCCGCGATGGGATCGCGGGTGAATCGGAAGAAAGGTGAGTTTATTGTTATCCCCGCCCTATTACAGTAGTGTCCCAAAAGACGGGCGCTGATAATATCTGGTGATATAGCATCCGCAAAAAGAGTCGATTGCTACTCGGGAAGAAACTTCTTGGGGGTGGTTAAAAGTTTGCTTTTCCCCGTTGAGCCTACTCTCGGTAATGCAATAATTCAAAAATTCTTCGTATATTGTTACGGCGCGTCATCTCTGCTTTAATACCTTTTCATTTCTTAGTTTTCTTTAGCGGGTATATATTACATGTCTTGTCGGTGGATTTAGCGGGGTGTACTCGTGATTTTAAGGGGACTCCGGCGATAGGGTTACCAGGTCGTTCCGGCTGCTATTCTTGGAGCTTCTGAAATCTTTGGGACTATGATTGCAAACAAAAGCTGGTAGATAGTTGTCACTTTGCTTCTAATATTCTTGCCTCTTTTGGACCTGTCAATTTTAAAGATCTGCTTGGCTTTTGTCTCATATTCCGTCACTTGGGCGGCATGCTGTATTTTTGGCTTGTTATATTTGGTATACGGTTCCTAGATGTTTGCTTTACGGATGCCGCTTGCTTATGTACCAGTACCTACTTAGTTACCTTGTAACGTCTACGAAGCAACCGCATTGATGGGTTAGGGGCGGAGATTTGCTTTCTTACTAAGATTTCTTGCACTTTGTGTATGCGCATGCGGTGATACGTCGATGATCCAACGTTCGCCTATGCACGTTTGCCGCAATCGCAACGTCATGATGTGAATCCCGGGTGCGGGGCCGTGGATCAATTCCGCATTGTAACCAGCAATTAATATGGTGGGAAATTGGTGATTCGTTCATTCTACTCGGGAAAAGGCATTTAACAACAGTTGCCGTTGTTCATCAATACTTCGTTGTATATATTAAAATATCTAGTGGGTGACGCAGGGATGGCATCATATAGCTTTGGGCTCGCAGAATCCAGTATACAGTCTCGTGCCAAAAGCCGTTGGCCAGGTGTATATATATAACTAACTGTAGATGCTCAGGTTCTAGAGAGCTTGTTTCCCTTGGTGATATCGCATCTTAACCTTTGACGTCTCCGCGATAAACTTTCCTAAAACATACTACAAAATACACAGATATTTCACGTGCAAATCGGTCACGATTTTAGGGTAAAACATGTCTGGTAACGATGAGATGATATCCGGGGCCAAAATTGAGCCGTTGCAGTCGCCGACCAAATTCCACGCTCCGACGGAGCACGTTGGTGGCGTGGTGGGTGAAGACGACGTGGTGAACAGCAGCCGGATCGGGCCGATGAATACAAGCAGTACGTCTCTATGTCATTGCATCCTAATTTGGGGTGCTATTGTATCTTCCTACCGTTTGGTTTGAACTCCAAGATAATATTTTCAATAATATCATGTCTGATACCAACCGCTTTGATAGAGAAGTTTCAGCATCCGGAGGCCCAGGTGCATGCTGGCGGGTCTGCGGGGATGAATGAAACGATCGGGTCGACAAATATTGAGTGAGTACTGTACCTTTCTAGAAAATCATCAAGATAGCGATGTCCGGATTCGGCCGGTATGCTGATAGTCTTGCATTATAGGCCGCTATTTGCCAAGGGGAAAGACACCTCTAAGAAGGATTCGCTCGACATGGGGAAGATTGATGGAGCGAGGATCGCGGTGAGTTATTCCGTTTCCGTGAACTCTTGTGGATACCGTAAAAGCTAATAAGGTATTATTGACAGCCTATGGGCAGTGTCCGGGATGAGTTTTCCTAGCCTCTTTGATGGTTCGATCCCGCCGATAAAAGGATTTGTACAGAATGGAAATAGGAAGGCGTTTCTTTGTGTCGAAAACAACAAAAGTTCCGTTAGTCTTTGAGAAGGGAATGGTTGAAAGTGCAGCGAAATTGCGTCTTGTCATACAAATACGAAATCTGAGAGAATGAATCACTAAGGATGCGATGCATGCACTCCATTAGTTCACGCAGCCTGGAACTATTACTTCAAGCTTTCAAGAATAAAAATGAAATCTTCGATTTTGAAAAGTTAAGAATCCTCTCTGATAGTTCATTCTAAGAGTCAACACTCCGATGTCGGGCGGCACCCATGGCTGGAATGAAGTCTTCTTTGTTCAAGCTTTAATCGATTTCAGGATGAGAGCTCTGCATCGAGGATGGCAAATGCATGGTCTGAGGGGGCCCCATGTCGAGACTGGCGGATCTGATAAGGTGTGATAAAAAATATCCCTGCTCCCATGAGCAATGGTTTCCTTGGACATGTCGCCAAGCTTTACAACCAGCGATTGCGCAGCTGATGTTCGATCACTGCGCCTGAAACCCTGGTATCTTGCACAGAACTACCGTGGCTTCAAAGTATGATATGCAAGAGGACAAAGACTAGAAAACCGACCGACGGAACACAAAGAGGGAGAGGAGAAGGTGGAAAGGACAGAATCTCCGGGAGCTCGCAAGCCCGCTGTTTCGACTCGTGTTGGATCCTCCTGTCGGCGGCATGCGCAGCTTGAGTATGTTCCTCGTGAGGTTGCTAGTGCAGTTGTGGCGGATACCAATGACCCACTATAGTCTTGGAGGTCCAAGAGAAGTCTGGGTTACTGCACCAGAGCGTCACAACAACAGCGGGCGAGTCACAAGAGGCGCTTTCTTGTGCCGTTTTCTCCGCTTTTCTTCTGTTTCTTTCTCTTATTCGGAGGGGAGGTTGTAGGTTGGAGCTTGTATTGATAAGTGTGGTCTGGCAGCGGGAAAACTTTAAAGGGCCGTTCGCCCCCAGTGCTAGTAGATCTCTCTACTAAATCGATCCTCTACTTTTGTTAACTCTTTGCTATCTTGATAATCGGTGAACATCGAGGTAACCGAATCATCACAAGTTACCTTTCCGTGCCTGTGTAATTGCGTTTATACCTACCGATTTCGGGGTCAAGTCGCGGTTGTCTGCCTGTCGGTCGAGATGTACTCGGCGAGTTACACCAAGCAGTTGTCGCTAGGCGATGAGATCAATTACATCACAGCGTATGTAACACCAGTGCACCACCAGTGCACCACCACCACCACCACCACCACCGCCACAAGCTAGGACACATCAATATGCTTCATAGCCCGAACCAGGCGCTACAGCCGATTAACTTTACCAAATCGGATGGCTGCTAATAATTTTTATCTCAAAGGTCGCTGCACCATGAGCTCAACATGATAATCATGAGCCGTTTGCCGCTGGGTCTGAAGAACCCCAAGGCATTCCATGAGGGTGCGCCATACAATTTGTTACCCGAGCCACATTTTCCCGTATCCGGAATTGACTAACGGGCATATCGATCTAGGCCTCGCCTCTTTTGCCGTTCTGTACTCGACCTTCGAGGCTGCTCTTGACTCGCATGTTCGACTAGCATCCACACCGGCTCGCACCCGCGCCATCCTTGAGAATATCTATATTCCCGCTCTGCACCGTGCTGAGGTCTTCGAGACTGATTTAAGCCGGCTTAATGCCGCTGAATCAGAGAATGAGGATGAATTGGAGAAAACCGAGCTAGAGACTGGCGAGAAGAAGCAGGAACGAGCATCGCCAAAAGCTACCCCGGCTCGGGAACATGTTATTGGGTACATCCGACGCGCGACCACTGAGCGACCGCATGTCCTTCTCGCCTATTGCCATTGCTTATACATGGCGCTCTTCGCCGGCGGGCAGCACATCAAAGCTGCTATTGCTCGGTCTGCTGTGCGGAAGCTCTCCCTAGCGCCTCACCAGACCATCCCAGAGAAAGAAATCAACGCTACACCTGGGATAGGGTTGTTCATGTTCGATGGGCGGTCGACGAAGGAGGAGCAGGAACTGAGACAGCGGCTGCGCGATGGACTCCGGCAGGCGGAAGAGCTGCTGACTCCTCGAGAGCGCAGGGAGGTGGTGGTAGAAGCCTGCGAGGTCTTTAAACTAACGAGGCGGCTAGTAGACGAGCTGGATGTTCTGTGTGGGACGTCACCTTCAGTATTAGCGGCAACCACACAGTACACTGAATCTAAAGCAGCATCCATGACACAAATACCGATTATGACGCCCGTTGGCGGTTCCCTACTAGCCATGCCGAGGAGGTGGCTAGGCAGGTCGTTCGAGCCCTTTGTCAAGGGTGTCGTGGTATGCTTTGCTCTGTTCATGGCATACTCGTTCTATGTGACGTCCCGACCAGCGTTCGAAGGGCGAATCAGGCCGGATAATGGTGTTTAAAACACGCGGGCACCTCATATTTTCATATTTTTATTTTCTCATTTCTTTTAGGGGGTTCTTGGTTTTCGTTTGATTTTTATATTTCTTTATTTTTCTTTATTTTTCTTTTCATTTTTCCCTTGAGAAACTCTCATTTCGTAGTGCTTACGTCTTATTCCGGTCGTTTTTGCCTCCTGTAACTGCTGACTGGAGATGTTCCATCGATACCCTTGCAGCTAGCTGGGATTTCTATTGGCGTTCGGAGTTACTCTTGTCATGTCAGCTTTTCCGACGGATTGCGAACGTATATTTCTGGACGGATAGAATAATATATTTACACCGAACAACGCGAGCTACGTCTCTGTTTTGATTATCGGCGTGAGCCTGTTCCACGTCTTACATTCCGTTCCTTGATAAAACCCCCGGCCGATTCCAAAAACGGCTAGCTGAAGGCAGCCGAGTAGCGTTGGCCCACCGTCACACAGGCCGGCCAGAAGTGAAGCTGCGCAGGTGCCCAGGCCATTCTTATTCAGGATGTAAATTCCTGGTGTTCTGGCGAATATTATATAAGAACTGCCGGTAGCCGCAGAATGACCCGGAGCAATGGCTACACTGTAAAATCCGATCTTCCGGTCAGCTTTGGCTTCCCTGGCAGTATACTAAACTCAGTGCTTCCACTATCTTATAGTTCCGGAATTCCTGCTTGGAAGTTAATCTGGGGAATATCCAACAACTCAACACGATGCGATCTCCTACGCCAAGAATAACTTGTCTCCCAATCGAGCTGCGCATCCGTATTCTCGAGCACCTGCGCGACCCTCCTGCGCTTCTCGCCGCTATACTCTCCTGCCGTGCCTTGCACGATGCGTACCGCGAATCCGCTGCCTCAATACGCGCTGCTATCTTGCTAAACTCAACGGCTGCAGACTCGAAGCACTGCGCTTTCCTCAGCTATGCGCTGTTGGTGTTCCATGCCCGGACGATAGTACCCCTGCAGGACCTACGACGCTTCATGGGTGCCTATCTCCAATTCGCCAATCCCACGGGAGGAGCTTTCTCCAAAGAAGCATATGAAGCTGTCCCTTGGAATAGAATGATGCCCCCAGCAATGCCCGCCATGCAGGTTAAGGTACGTGAATGTATCTTTTCCTGGGCGAGACTGTTCTGTGAAGATCGAAGGAGGCGCATGGCAGTAGGAGAAGGAATTGGAGCGGGGGGTTCTCTAGGAGTGACAGCGGATGCAGAAGTCGCAGCAGTTGCAAGGGCCTTTTACCGGTATTGGCTTTACTGTATCGTCTGCAGGGGCAAATACTTTCGCTGCGGACAGCTCGATAACATGGGCCGGCCGATGACTGCTCGCCCGGACGAGTGCATGATGATGGCAATGGTGGAAAGCGTACCTTGTACGGACTTTTCGGTCGTACTGCGCGGTGTCGGCCGGTTCGTGCGCGATACTCTGCGGCCGCGGTATATCGAATTTGTGGAGGACGCGAATAATCCTATTCGATTAAACCAGGGGCGCTATCGTGTTTCGCCTTGGACCTTACGTATGTACTACCCTTTAATACTGCTTACTCTGCATTTTCTTCTTCTTTGTTTTAAATGCCTCCACGATCGCACGATTGCATATATGAATACGAATGGCACGCTAATGATCATAATGTTGGGATACCATAGTGCAGAAGGATTGTCAGGCCATCCAGGCCATGATTTCCCGCTTGGGCCCACTGCAACTGTGGGAGTTCTTATTCGAGGCATCTCATGAGCGACAGTTTTCAATGTACTGTGAGGAGCCAGACGCTATTGATGAATGCCTCTGGATTCCCTGGATAACGCGGGACGGCGAATCGCGTGACAATTCGTGTCTCCGCCAACTGGCACAACAGGACTCCCGGGATAGCAATGCTGCGTCTCGGAACGACCAGGTTGGGAGTACTCATGAGACGAGACGAGACAGTGGTTCACCTGATCGAGTGGATAAGGATGTACCTGTTCTGGACCCCTCTCTATATACTTCATGGGTAAGTAGTTTTTGTGATCATTCCACGACAAGACGACTCTGCTAACTTTCTGCGACTTGGTATTTAGCACCGTAAAGGGACAAGATGGCGTGACTTTGAACTCGCTATGTCTGAAGCTGAAAGCCCGATTGATGATTTGCCAATGATGTTTTGATCAATTTAATCAGATACTAGTATATTATAAGCTAGCGATATAAGCAGAACGAGAAATCACTAGAGACGATGTATCTACAAATTTATATGTTTATGACACTGAATAAAGATATAGAGGATTCCAGATATGCGTAAAATATCAAAGATGCGGTTCTGTCTGCGGGTCGTTGGACCAAGACTGAATAGCTACCGCGAGGAAACCCAACATGTTGCTTGTGTTGGTTTGTATCACGTGATAAACGTTCATTTTGTGAGTCTTAGCGTCTGCAGCCATTGCGCTTGTCGCAAACATATCTCTCTAGCCGGCCCACATTCGATCCAATTTCATGAATACTCTTACCCGCATGACGATGGACGGCATCATAGGTAATGCCCTTTGTCCATAATCCAATAGTACCTAATTCTATTTAACTAAAGCAAAAGCATTAATGTAGCCGTCAACAAGCCGCGCGGGCGGTCGTCTGCCCAATGCCTGCAATATTTGCAACGGGTCTTCAAAGCGTCTCCCTTGTTCGAGGAACATCTACATCTGCAGAAGAGGCATATCGATTACATGGACAAAATCCAATCCCACACACGGCGCAACCGACGTAGAGGGAAAAAGGACGAAGATGTGAAGCTTGGACATGGAGGGACTCTGGATCCTATGGCCAGTACGTCTAAATTTCCATTCGCTGGATCAAAGAAATCGAGCCGGACATTGGACTTTGTCTGCTACTGGCGTGCTAACTCTCGGATGGTTACCATGACATAGCTGGGGTCTTGATTGTCGGTGTTGGACGGGGCACAAAAGGGTTGTCACAGTTCCTAGACTGCACGAAGCAATACGAAGCGGTTGCGATATTCGGCGCGAATACGGATACCTACGATATGGAAGGAAAAATCACGGCGCGGAAACCTTACGGTCATATTACCCGGGAGGCAGTGGAGGGCGTGCTGGATCAGTTCCGTGGAGACATTATGCAGCGTCCGCCAATGTATGTCCATCAACAGCATACTAGTCTTTCGCCACGATATATCTAGCGGTGGAGGTATTGGAAACTCTTGGAGCTAACATTTTATCACTTGGAGGTTCTCAGCTCTGAACCTTAACGGCAAGCGGCTATACGAGTATGCGCGCGAAGGCATCCCGATACCTGTTGAGATTAAGAAAAGACCTTGTACAGTATCCGAACTGGTGATCACGGACTTTGAAAGCGGCGATAGTGGGCATGCGTGGGAATATCCTATCCTTGAGGCGAGCGAAGTGGAGAAAGCCACGGCGGAGGCATACCAGAAGATGGGATTCGATGGCGGGGCTGCGGGGATTGCACTCGATCCGAATACGGTAACGGACGCCGATGTTGAAGCAGAAAACAAGAAGACGGCAGAAATGGTTGAGAGGCGGCGTGCTAAGAAGAGGAGAAAGTACGAGCAAAAGAATGCCATGGATCCTGTGGAAACTCCTCCCGTCGCGGCTAAGGACGGTGGTGAGGTGGAAGGCGGGGAGAAGGGGAGCAAGGGCGAGGGGGAGGTGGAGGAAGCTGCCACTCCGCCGCCGCCGCCGCAACCGGTCTACCACGGGGAAGGCAAGCCACCAGTTGTGCATCTGAGAATGACGGTTACTAGTGGGACCTACGTCCGGTCAATCATAAACGAGTACGTTCGCTATTTGATATTGATGCGCTTGAAAGAGTTCGCAGTTGAGGCTAACCTAAATTCTCTGAATAGCATCGGGGCAGCCTTAGGTTCTGCAGCGACAATGGCCGCACTGAAGCGGTCGCGGCAAGGAGAATATGAGGTAGGCAAAAATGTTATAGAATGGGAGGATTTTGCAGAGGGGAGCGATGCGTGGGAGGCTCAGGTGGATAAGAAACTATCCGAGCACGTGGAGTTTTAGATTTTGGCATCGAGTAACGATGCACGCAGTGTATACTAACGTTAGATCCCCTTGTGGTGTATTGGGTGCGTTATTCTGTACGATACACGAAAATATACGAAGTTGAGGCTGAATGCATCCCGAATTTGACATGGGTGCGGGTCCTGGCCAATTAGTTATGTCATACCAGCCATTCTGGCCACGTTCGCGTTGTCTCGTTCTCTTTCTTCTAGATAATCCTCCTCCGCCTGTTCTTCCCCCATCCGTCTTCCTCTTCTTCATATTCTTACCTTTCTTCACCGGCCCTCAATTGGTATTACTCCTGCTGTCTAATCGCCGCCATGCGCTTTATCACTGCTCTCCCGCTGCTTGCTCTGAGCTTGCTCGGCAGCACCGTCCTAGCCGACACTGATCCCGCTGCCGACATCCCGCCACCAGAAAGCCCGCAAAGTGGCATTGTCCGCGCCAAAATCGACGTCACGTTCCCGGACAATGATTCCCCACTAGGCATTACGATCACGAATGGGCGCGTCGCCCGTGTCAACCTCGAAGTGAGAAACTCCGAGGAACAGCCACTGATCATCGAAGCCGTGGGTGGCCAACTGCGCAAGCACGACCGCTCCGAGATCCTGCGGAACTTGACCGCCGCGAAAGTGGCTACCGAGATTCCTTCCAATGGTGTCACGAACATACCGTACTCATTTGTGCCGAATATGCATGCTCAGGATGTGGTGTTCGAGCTCGGAGTCGTGCTTCGGTTGAAGGACAACGGACAGGTTGCGCAGTACACGGCGTACAACGGAACCATCTCTGTAGCTGAACCGCCGACGAGTCTGTTGGATCCTCAGATGTGAGTGTCTAGTATTTGTTGATATTCCTACCTGCGTGCCTACCCCCCCACTGCGGGACAGCCGGGTTTATGCATCATCTCGCCAATTTTGGCGTGCCTTAACTCTCAGCCACCAATTAATCGGCTGCCCGGCTGCGGTATGTTGCCATCGGGTGTAATAGTGGCTAATATTACCGGTGTTTCTAGTCTCTTCCTCTATCTCTTCATCCTCGGCATTGTCGCCGGTGGTGGTTACCTTGCGTACCAGACTTGGGTTGTCCCAATGCTTCCTAAGCCTAAGCGCGTCAGGCCTGTTGCCACTCCATCAGAGGCCAAGACCAGCTCTGCGGAAGTCACAAAGGGAGGATTCGACGAAAGCTGGATCCCAGAACACCATCTGAAGAGACCTGTTGCACAGAAGGTTCGCAGCAGCGGCGCTCCAAAGCCTAAAAGCCCCAAACCCTAGAAGCAAGTAGGCAAGGCAATATCTCTGTTCCATAATCCCCGCTATCTCTTCGCGTTTCTAGAGCAGCAACAGGTTTGAACTGGTGTCTAAGTCTGAGTCGACGAAGAGGGACGGGGCTAAAGGGAAGAAAGATAGTTTGTAATGACTTAAGCTTGGAATCTAGGAATGCTATTGCTTGATGGGGATCGTTAAACGCGCCACAAGGAGTGGAAGCATCTGTATGAGACGTGCATCATCTCATTCTAGTTTTTATATACTTCATACCTGTACAGTTACATTTGTTACCACCTAGCTTGGAACATTAACTCAGAAAAATAGAAAAGTTTGCAATTTACGGGAACGTAAAAGCCCATCCTCAACCACAAATAAGAATGAGTTTTATTTACAAACCCAGGTGCATATGATCATTTGGATAGCTCGTCAAGCGTAGAGTCCAGTATGTCCAGCAACTGGGTCAAATCGCTCACGACTAAAACAGAGTCCAGCCCATGTTCAAGCCTCAACTGCCGCCACATCTCTCCATCCTCCTTGGCCCTATCAAAGAGCACTGGAACCGCCGCAGACACGGCAGAGCCTTGAACGTCCTCCACCGGATCATTACCTACATGAAGCCATCCCCAGACTCTTGCGGCAGCCTCGCTATCACGACGTCGCACCATATCCCACGCAAATTTTTTTGCTACGCTAAAGATACGTTTGTCCGGCTTCTCAGACACGACATCGTACGAAGTCACCACAAAGTCTACGGCCTGTGCCTCTGGCTTGTCCTGGTTAATATAGTCATATTTCTCAGCGGTGATTTTTGGCTTTGCGTCTGTTTGGTCTCCACGGATAAAGAGGCGGTGGCGAACTGTGACACCCAGGGAATTGAGCACCGGTATTACCCGCGAATCCGAGTTGGAGATAACGCCGAGCGTGATGCCGCGAAACCGCCAGCCGCCCGGTGTCGTAGCGAGCTTGCGACGGTTATCTAGCTGATGTAAAAACTCGAGAGTACCTGGAAGTAGGGTGTAGCCGGCACTAGAAGCAAAGTTGGTCCAGAGAGCGGAATGGAGAGCCGGTGGGATCGTCTGGTTGGATATCAGAAGAGGTGTAAACGTGTTCGTAGTAACCTTTGAAGGAACTATCGAGTCAGGATGCAAATTCTTTTTTCTTTTTTCCTTCTTCACCATGATTGACAGTTGCAAAGGTAAGTAGCAGATGGATACCTCTTCCCACCAGGTCTTAGGTGTCATCCCGGCAACTCTGCCGTAGTTTGGATACGCCTTCTTCTGGCGTTTGAATGCTAAGAGAAACCAGCCAGGTCACTAAGATCACTTTGAAGACCTTCGTGTTACCAAGGATCAATTGATACCCTGACGAAAACTAGCCTCTACCTCCCGAGAATTCAACCCTGATAAGCCGTGCTCTGCCGCAATGTCGACATACTGCTGCAGGACCGGTTTGCGTGGCTCATACATCGTACCAAAGGCGTCGAGGGTGATGAGCAGGTTGGGCGCCGAATCCGTGCTTTCCCGCAGAAAGCTGGGATGCAATTGGCGCCTGAATACATGGTGTATAATTAAGAGATGCGGCGAGAATCCATGATAATGGTTACGTCGTCCGGATAGGAATTTCAGGGTAGTTTGGAGGGGTCGCATAGTTGCGGCAAGTTGTTAAAGTTGACCATCCACCTATCAAAGATACCACAAAAACAACGCTAATAGTTAGCCACGGTGAGCCAAAATGCTGCCAATCTCACCCATTACACAACAAACACACGGACAAAATTCGAATAGTAATTATCTTATTATATGTTACAGCTTTGGATATATCATGAATGATCTCTATGTAGAATAAATAGAAGCCAGTGCTAGTACTTATAACGTAGTAAATCGACTATATTGTGATGTACTTTTGGTATACGGTACTAATACTCCAAACCTCTTCTCCAGTTGGAACTAGCATGCTGTATGCTTGCCAGACATTGCAATCGCACCGTTTGACGAAAGGAACAAACATTTATAATAGTAATAAGTTAGGAACGGCATTTTGTAGTAAATGATGTTGAGATTGGTCAGTTTCGAGGAGCCCGGGCAGCAGGAATATCATCACCATGTCCACCATCACAGATACATACAGCATGGCACTCTATGCACATCTCAAGATCGATCAGTCCAGTCCACCAGGCTTATAATCCTCCAAAATATGACGACGCCCTTAAATGCAAGAGCTATCAGGGGCTCCCCGGGAGCCTTTCTGGATCTCTTTTCCTCAAGTCCCGAAGCCTATATATGCGATATCTGTCGACAAACCGAATACGTCTATGCTAGCGGTCCCCCGATTATTTCAGTTCTCCATCATCGTCACCTTCATAATTTTCTCTTGGAAAATATCTCTTTCCTGTCCTCATTACCCTTCAACTCGTTGATATTAACCCAATACATCTTTCTTAGATTCCCAGGCATGGCTGAGTCTCGCAAGCAGTCGCGTTCCTCTCCCGGCGAGCCCGAAGAGGAAGACCATAAGCGGCACAAAGCATGCCCCTCCCCTCCTAAGCGTGTTTCTTCTCCAGACAAATGTACAATCTTCCTAGAGTCACTGGATGATTCCTCGAGCGATGGACATCGACAAGGTATCTCTTGCGGGCACGAGTATCACTTGGAGTGTATCCGAAGGTGTTACCGTCGACGTCCCGAAGCAGGGTGTCCACTGTGTCGAGCCCCGATACCGGCAGGCCAGCGGTGGCAGGAGGGGGGCAACGGAGGGGGGCAGGAAGGGGTATTGGAGGTTGAAGCGGATGGCCAGTCGGAGAGTGATCCGCTGCAGGAAGAGGAGGAGGACGACGACGACGACGAGGAAGAGGGCGAAGAGGAGGAAGAGGAGGAGTATGAGGGAGACGGTGATGAGGATCCCGATAACCCACGTCCTCAACTAACTCTCTCCCATATTAGGGGGGGAGAGGCTGTCCCTGAGGAGCTCATTGAGAATTCGGAGGAGGCCGTTGATGATCCCGAGGAGCTGGTATCGAACTCGGAATAATCGGACTCGGGCATGTGGTAGGCTTCGATGTATATGGTGCTTCCGGACTTCAGGAGATTCTTTAATGGTCAGCTTACTTATTTCATTTCATATATTATTTATATTTATTTTATTTTTATATATAACTCGTTCATTTTCACCCTTTGGACCCCATGATAACTTCTGTTAGGTCAATTCCCTGCTATTAGAAGCAGGGGGCACGACGCCCGGGCGCTCGTGTCCTTAGCAAATTATTTAACCCTAACCTAACATAACCTAATTAATCATTTATTCCTCTATTTTTTTTATTTTTTTTTACAAAAATGCTGTTGATGAATTAGCTCTTAGGGTTTTTCATCGATGGTGTAGTAGTTTCGCCTAGTACCGGCATATGTATATCTTCCACCTCTGGTATTCGACCCTTGGAGTAACCATGTTTGCGCCAAACGGGATGGTGGGTCTAAGCGAACATTGTAACTGATTGTAAGAGAGACGATGGGGTTTGGTTTGTCTCCTTCACAGATGACAGATTGCCCGAATGGCGATCAGGCGCGAGTAGCGAACATATGAAAGCAAAGTCGATAATCAGTGCAGAATGAACCTAAAAATAGTAAGCTATAGAGCCGATCGTCAGGACTGGGAGACGAGATTTCCATTTAAGCATCAGTACAGTAAGCTATGTAAGGGTGAAAGTGAGAATATCTATCTAAGTGGCAGATATCCTTATATATACTTCCTTAAATTGACAAGTATTTAAAGTCCCATATCACAAAATATGTTACAAAACATTCAAAGCAACCGCAGATTCCGAAACACTCCAGTGATATTTACTACGAAGCCGAACATGATCCGCAAATCCAAACACCATGTGCTACATAGACCTAGAGATTAAAATAAAAGGTGCTAGGATAAGGCCTTCAGACCCTATATACGAAGTAAAAAAATGGGACTACAGGTTACTAGTACCGGTGTTCAGAAAAAAGTTAGCAGCGCTCGAATATAGAGTCGACAAAGCTCGCCGGCACATTCTAAAACCGCACAGCACGGAACCAAGGCCAATGCGAGGCCCAAAATGGATTCGCCGCATGCTTCTGCACACTCGCTATTTTGAAGCCGCACGAGACAAAATTGCGGCTGGCCATAAGACTATATGGTTTCCCAGAGATCTGGAAATAATGTCCGGTATTATTCAATTTATAGTCCGCTTTAGCATGGAAGCTGAGGCAGATATTACGCCGACCATATGGGAAACCTATAAAGCCTGTCGCTCCGAAGCAAAAAAGCTTGAAGAGAGGGCTAAAGCATTTAGAGGACCAAATAGGATACTACGCCGAGCCTGGAAGGCGTATGATTGGAGACTCAAGGCGGAGGTGCGCTACAAGCCTAAGGCTTTAGCCCACATATCTCTGATTAACAAAAAGCTGGACAATTTCCGCTCTCAATTTTATCGTAGACTGAAGGCCTTGGACGAAGAACATCAGGTTGCGAGGAAGATGTTTGATGCTCGAATACAATATTCTCAAGCAAAATACATAGGAAAGATAAAAAGAGAGGACACTCCCAAAATATGTTGTGAGGATCTTTGGGCATACCACAAAGTCTAGCTCTCGGATATAGCGAGGGTTAATTATACCTTGGAGGTTTGCATAGGTAAGGATGTATTGATTTAGGGATCTTATGAAACACATGTATTGGTAATTAAGCTTCAAAGCTTTTAGGCAGGGCCAACTGATGATTGTGGGTTTTAACAAATCCTCCTCGGTATAGCCATAACCCAGTTTATTCCCTAAAATCCAAATGAAGCGCATATATATGTGTCGCGTAGGCTAATAGTCTCGCGCTCAAGTTAGTCGGAGTACCAGTACCAAGTTACTAGACTCGTTGTAACCAAAGACTCGTTGCATAAAGGACGGCTGGTTGGCTGGCTGGCCCAGCGACAATGCATCTCAGCTGCTACTACAAAGACAATTCATTATACACCTAGTTATATTGCATATTAGTTAAATTGATTAATCCTCGAGATACGCTCTAGGCCGAAATTTCGCAGCTGGCACCGTCCCGTTCGACGGCAATCCTCCAATCAGCCCCGGCAACAGCCCGCCCGGCAAGTTCGGTAACCTGCCCTGCTTCAAATCGCTAATGACCTGTTGCAACTGATCCGCCGGTAGCGATGTGATCTGTTGCACTAGTGAATCCGGCGCATTCTTGATCAAATCTATTATAGCTGGCGGCACCCCCAAGTTGGGCATGAATTGCAATACCAAATCCTTCTGGGAGATTCCTGGGATGCTGGGTATCTTGCCCTGCTGGAGCTGTCCGATGAGGCCTTGCAATTGGGCGCCTGGCAGGTCCACCATCTTTTGTATGAGGGCGTCGGGAGCAGCTTGGATTAGATTCACCATGGCGGGGGGAACATTCAGGTTGGGCAGCACCTGAAGAATGAGCTGCTTGGGCGTCACGCCGGGGACGGTAGGGATCTTGCCCTGCTTGAGGGTGTCCAATGTGCCTTTCAACTGCCTGAGAGGTTGTCTAATCATCTTTTTGAGTAGGTCATCCGGGACTGCCTGGATTAGCTGCATCATGCTATCCGGAACGCCAAGTGTGCCCAGGACACGCGTGGCGACTTTCTTGATAAGGCCCTGTCGTTGTCGTTGTCGTTGCCTTTTGGCGGTGAAGCTGGTGTCACCAGCGGCGGCAGTTGAGGATTCGTCCACGGCATTGTCATCGGCGGCGGCAATAGATGCTAGTTCTACTAATCCATTCACCTCGAGGGATTCATGATTTTTGCTGCTGACAGCGACATCTCGACGGCTGTAGTCGATGGGTCCCGCGAAAACTGGAGACCAAGCCGATATGCAGAGAAGCGAAATTGAAAGCGCAGAAAAGAAAACCCTCATTTCTTTCTTTGAATTAATTAAATATTATATGTATAAAAAGAGAATGTAATGTAAGGGCCCGCCCTTAAAGAGAAATGAAGTAAAATTAAATCTGCCTTCCAGAGGCAAGAAAGAAGGTAAGCTAGCTCTAGCAAGAGTCGAAAAACTCGGTCGAACAAATCAATTGTCTTCGAGTCTGCGTGCACGACTCGCGCGGGTTCCGCCTTTTATAAGAAAAATCTCATACGGCGATTTACTCAAGCAAATTCAAGTCCTAATTATCCATCCTAAGTGCACTCGACGTTACTATCAGGCCATCGACATTGATGCTGTCACATGTCGCTAGATGTCTTGGTGTGGAACACTCAGCAACTCGCATCGTGTCGTATAGCTGCCCAGACCGGTTTCATGCTTGAGCCGCATAAATGGTGCTCCATAACGGCCAATGGTTCGAATTTATCGGCTAGTTGGTAGAAATGCCCGTCAGGAGCCGGACCCATCCAAATGTCATGGACTTGCTGAGGCTATGGTCTTGTGTTGATGTGACGTCGGATTTACCAGGTCCAGTGCTAAGAATGTTCCTGGAACAGTGTAGGCCGCATGCTCCCACAATATCATACAGGCACGTCGAAGTCGTCAAATATCTTACATCGATAGCAGCCCACAATCAAATCAATTTGCCGATATCCGGCGTGGCCACGAATTTCCCTTTCAGCTGCCCCATTCCCCATGCTCTACCTTTTGGTTTGCCCCGCTCATCCAGCGCCCCGCTCTCCTTCTGTAGCACCACAATATCCTGCAAGAAATCGCAGTCGACACCCCTATGAACATCAAACTCGACTCCACCAAACAGAATCGTAACTCTGCCTGATCTATGTACCTGCAGCTTCCCTGCCGTACCGGGAGGTAGCTTTGCCCTCTGTACTTCCTCGATGGTTGCAAAACGTTCCTTTTTGGCTTTTGAATCTGCTCCTTTGGGGCCTCGTGTGCCGGGGTTTTCTGGGGCCTTTTGCGTCGCCGCCGGTGCGGTGGATGGGCCAGCAGCCGGGGCAGCGGCTGCGCTAGAGTCCTCCTCCTTAATCGCAACATTTTCTTCTTCTTCGACCGCTGCCACCGACTCCAGCACTGGGAGCACCGGGGGAAACTGGAACAAATAAAGTTTGTTTTCCTTGTCGTCCCGCAGAGGCTGCTCACCGGATGCATCACCACCCTAAAATGCCAACAAAGTTTAGAACAAATAGATCGTCAGGCTATAGATAGGCAATTTGAGCACATACCATCGCATGATCTCCTTCTGCATCAACAGCTCCAAGCTCAGGTAGCATGGGCCCGAGTTCTTGCAGCATAGACCACCTATCAACAGCATACCGATCAATCTCTTCAAAGTCCTCCTGCGACTGCGGTACAATCTTCATCCTGCGGTTCCTCGACTGAGATCGCGGCTTTGGCTTCCTGCGTTTATCTTCAGGCGAGCTCGATTGTTGCTTCTTTCGGGCCTGCTCCGGCGAACGAGTGCTCCGTCGCGTTGCCTTTGGTGATTCTGGTTCTATTTTCACTATTGGTTCTGTCAGTATACCCATTGCGTGGCGATACTGGGCGTGCAACAGCCCAATCACGGGAAGATATAGCCTATACCTCTGGGCCCAGTACCGGAGTGCCTTCTCCCCCTCACCTTCCGCTCTTCCGTAATCTCTACCTCTTTCTCCTTACCCTTGCCTTTCTCCTTTTTAACTGCTGTCTCGCCCTTCTTCTTCGAATCAGCTGCGTGGACAGTCCTATCAATATGCTCGTGTCTCTCAATCCGAACCGGCGCGAACCCTTTCCCAGAAGGTTTTTTCTCGCCCGCACCCCCCTCCCCTCCTTCGCCGTCGCCGTCGCCGCCATCTTCACTTTCCGAGGCGCTGATCAGATCAATCATCTCGACGTCGACCTTAGGCCCGCCCTCCGAGTCCTCAGATGATGAATACCCCTCCTTTATCAAACCGCCTTCGTCGCCTTCGCGCTTAACCCGTGACGAGCCTGAACGTCCAGACATACGATACGATCGAGACATCCGCTCAATAGAGACCTTCTGTTTCCCTCCACCTACAATACAAAAAACACACCAAAGTCAGCTTCCACCCCCAGAGTAAAACAACCAAAAGACATCCAAAACACCCAATCCAAATCCCGTGAGAAGAACTGTAAAAAAAAAAAAAAAGAGGACGACATACCCGTCATTACACTCCCTAGAGCAAATGGACCAGACGCCACAGCGACTTCATCTCGTCTACTTTCGCCTTTGCCACCTCTACCTCTGCCCCGCCCTCTGGCACCCCTCGTAGACGAGCCCCCGCGTGTGACGCCAAATTCGTTGAGCGAATCGTCTGCTGGCGTCGGATCGTACATTCGATTGAGCTGTTCTCGTTCCCTAATTTTGTTTTATTTCACGCCACTTTAGAACCTTCCGATCCCAGCTTACCCACGCGTGTGTGTGAATGCATTCATGCACGTACTCTTTCGTCTTCCTAGCCGTGTTCTTTGGCGCAAACTTGAGCTTTGGCCTGGGTCGTTCGCCGGGAGCTAGTACTGGCGGCTCGCCGCCGGAGGTAGTAGCGGCAGCACTGCTACCGGGGCGTGTCGTAGACGGGTTCGCGAGCCCTTCTAGCCGACCAGATGGCGGCGGGATAGCGAGCGGCGTGGACTCCATGGTTTCGTCGGCGGCAGCTGATGTCGAAGCGGGTTCTGGCTGAGGTTGTGTGGTTTCGGCAGCGGCGGCCGCAGCACGGGTGGCCCGCCCGCCGCGGCCTCTTCCTTTCGGCGGCATTGAGAAACCGGTAGGTCTGTTGCTACTGTTCTGTTGGTGGAGCTGCTAGTGACGAGATTGGATGTAGGTGGTTGGAGATGCGCAGGTACCTCCCATTGCCCACTGGCTAAAGAGTCAAACCGCGAGACGGGGAAAAAAAGCACCCAAACCGCAAAGGGAACAGCCGCAACACACACAATTTTTTATATTCCGGAAAAGCAATATGATGCCAAGAAGACCAAGCTTTCACTAGCGTCTCTCGCTTAAGCCGCCAAGCGAGCTGCTATATTTAGACGTCACCTGCAACACAAACCCCCATTGTCCCTTTTGTGCGCCTGTGCCGCCAACCGACGAAAAAAAACAGGCAGGCCAGATCGGACACGCTGGAGCAAAAAAGAAAAGAAGGTGTCCAGTCGCGCTGCGGAGCTTCACAAGCTTTCGCGAAGCTTAAAAACCACCGGAGTACCACCTCCCGAGCGCTTATTGAGAACAGCGCCCTCTCTCGTCTCGCCAAACCCGCCGATACTCAACGGAATACCAAGCCAAGGGGGGTGTGATTACAACTTACAACTAAGTTCTTCTTCGAATTCGCTTCTCCCATGGCGCCATGCAGGAACCTTTTGATTACATTACATGTCCTGCACAATACGTTAACAACCGCTACCAGCTAGCCAGCCAGCTAGCGCGATGGATGGATACCATTCATTCACTTACTTCTTTATTCAGTAATTTACACATCACGATGTGAACAAAAACAACCATGCACCAGATTGCGTGCATACGCGCAACCTGTAAACGACAGACCTCGATTTTGTTGTTTATAACCCAAACGAACTCACCGCGCGCCCACGCGCACCGCATCGCAACGGGATTCCCACGCCCTCCAAATAAATCAGATGATGAGACAAGCATGCGTGCGTGCAGACATGGACGATGCACCCACCGGCGGCGACTGCATTGCATTGCATTAGATGCGACAGGTGTAATAATAATAATATCGCCAGTTCGAAAAAAAAATGCACCCATGCATGCACGCACGCATGTATGCAGCAGGTCGCACGATAGTTACCCCTTCCGTGTCGCTACGAGACCAATATGGTGTCGCGACGCCCGATGAAATTTCATATTGTCAAATTTTATCGCATTTATGACGACGAAACGTATAATTATTTATTTATTTATTTATTATTCTTTTTTTTTTTTCTTCTTACGATACTACACAAAATATTGCTGCTTAGGATTTCTCTCCAAACTAAACTCTTTTCCGTATCAAGGGCGTTGTTGGTGAAACTGGCGCCCCCTGCATGAATGCTCATGATGCCTACAACTAGACTATCTACGAAATATCTAGCCGCGCATGGAGGAGAAAATAAACTTACAGAGATGGCTTTAGGAATCGCCATCTCCTTATACCGTGCCGGAGCCGGCTAGCCCTGATGCTGCTGCCGCCACGATTGATACAGCGAACATTTCTCGTTCGGCATTCCTCCTTAGGCACATGTACTAGCGACGACTCAAGTTATCGCAGACATGAGCGGAAGGAAATAGAACGCGAAGGGAATAAAAAATAATAGAAAATAATTTCGGATACCGTACGAATACACTGCAGCAGAGTGTGCCGCGTAGACGACAGGAAAGGATAGGATAGGATAGGATAGTACAGCGGAGAGAAGGGGCGGGTCCCCTAACAGCGAGCATTGCGATCTGACCTTAGGCGATCGACGAAATCGAAAGGGTGAGGCAATCAAAAGGAAAAAAAAAAGGAAGCAGAGAAAGAAATTAACAAAAACGAAGCAAAAGAATAGTTGCTTAGAAAGCCAGGCATGAAAACAGATAACTCCGAAGCCATATTTTTGTTTTTGCAAACTGAAAAACAAAGCACAAACGTAAAAAAAATATAAAATCAGTGTATGAGACAGGAGCAAAAAGAAAAGAGGGAGGGAAATATTCAAGAAACCAGAGGTTACAAAGAAGCAAATGGATACCGACCACGAATTTAGTCAGTTGGGTACAAGAGGGAAAAATAAAAATAAAAATAATCCCCAGACATAGGAAGCCAGTTTGAAAAAAAAAAAAAAGAGGAAAAAGGTTTAGGAAATCCCAGGAGAGAAAACCGGTTCAAAAGACTAACACCCATTTGATACAGCACTGAATTGTTACAGGAATGAAGCAAACATAGGAGAGGAACAAAAATACAAAGTCGCAATCATGAGTATTGTTCCGATAACCTTGATGCACCGAAAGGAAAACCAACTGATAATCAAACGAGTAGCAAAAGGAGAAATGGCAATAATACAGGCGAATAATTTTTGTTACGGGTCAATCAAAGAAATGGAGGATAGTAAGTGGCTAACGGATTGTCGTTCATTGATCGTATTGGTCTAGATGTTGCGAGGCCGTGAAGTTTTGTAGGCATGAAATAATATTGTAGGTCAGAATTTCAGAGCGCAGGGGGGCATGCTGGCGTGATGGGCTGGGATACACGCCCACTGAATATTCTGGTCGAAAAGCTGGAAGGCGATGAGAGTATGGAACTAGTTGGTGTAAGATGTACAAAGCGAAGAGAATTGCAGAAAACGATTCTGTGAGCTTTTGTGATGAGAATAGTATAAGAAAGGGTACCGTGAGTACCATTATCTGCAAGGTAGATGGACATGTAATCGGGTTTCAAGAATGCCCACGCAAAATTTAACTGCGATGTTTAGACCTCCTCGATGAGCTTGCGCTTCTTGATCTTTGGAGCTTTAGGCTTGACGATACCGTTCGCAGCAGCGGCCTTTGCAGCGTTCATGCGGCCCCGGCGAGTGCCAGCCTCGTCTTCGCTGATGCACTGATCAGCTGGAATACCAGCATCTTTGCATCGCTGGCATGGGCGTTGGCGATCGCAGCCTTTCTTCGATTTCCGGCATCGCTGGCATCTCGGTTTTTGATTCTCCTGGGGCTCAGGGGGCATCATGATCCCTGGTTGCATATATGTAACATCAGGGTTGGCGAGATTAGCGAGAGAGGTAGCCGCCTCTAAACCGTTGAAGCTGGTGTCCGCCGGGTATCCAGGGAACGCATTAAGTTGGGGAGCAGGGATCAGGTTGTTGGTAAGCTTCTTTGGTTTCTTTGGCTTGGTCGGAGACTTCTTCTTTCCTACTGGGGGTGGAGGTGCTTGACGGGAAGGTGCAAACTGCGATCGCTTATGGAATAATGGCAGTTCGTCCTCCTCTTCGGGGTAATCGTCAGACGCAACGTAGTTTCCATCACGGTCGTCGTCTGGATCTTCGAATTCGCGGGGTTTAACATATCCAGTTCGGACGGGACTGGCCTGTTGGCTATAACCATGAGAAACGGGGCTGGGGAGCAGACCGCCGTGCGTAGGTTGGCCATTGTAATCGACATCAGGAGAGTATTGATGACGGATATGGTTGGGAAGCGAGTTGCAATTGTTTGTAGGCTTCTCTCCCAAACGCATCAGTTGGATTGCGGCATCCTCATCCGAGATGCAGGATGCAATAGTAGGGGCAGGAGTTGGAAGCCCAACTCTACCAGTGGTAGTAGCGCTTGGTGGAGGAGTGGGTTCGGTCGCGAGGGAATATAGATAAGCAGATTGGGGGTGCGGATAGGCATTATGGTGGCCGGGTTGGGAATAAGGAGTTAGTTGTGGAGTCGGGCGCGATGGACTTGCAGACGAAGAAGACGGAGGCCCAAAGCGATTAGCCATTTCAGGGAAAAGCGGAAGCTCCTACATGCCAAATTAGAAACATTAAGACATTTGTCACGGCCTAAAAAAGATGGATGACCATACCGAGCTCTCGAATTTTGGTCGCTTCCTCCTTGATCCCTCAAGTATGTTTTCAACTGATATATCGGCGCTAGCCACGGGCTCCAACTTTGCTTTGAGATCCATCTCAGGAGTTGGAGTGCTCGAGGCGTGCCTCTTGTTGCTTCTCGACCTAGACATGGGGGTTCCACCAACGCGGCCCATACCGGGACTCGTCGCTCGGTCATCCGGTAGGGAGATAACCGGTTCGGCCATCGCTCTGACAAATACCATTTGTCTCTCCTCAACGTTGTCGTACGATAGGATCATGCGATTGCCCTTATTGTCTTCAAACGACACGCGATAAGACGTCGCAACATTAGGGTCACTCGAGAATAATCCAAAAAACGTCTTGACCGTAGATGCGATGGACTCGGTTGTATCGTGGGGATTGATGGTGAAGTTTACTGTAGGGAGGCCGGCGCCATCCGCGGGGCTGGTTTCGGTAGGATTGGTTAAAAGTGCGAACACGACGTGTTTTGGCATCGGGGGCGACTGGGTAGGGGTCGCGAGGGCTCCCTTGGGTGATTGAGGGGCTTGATTCGGAGCGGATTCGGTCAATATGGCTTGCAGATTCATGATGTCTGAGGGTAGATCAGCGAGACGGGTGGCGCGATAGAAAGGTGTGACTAAAGGAAACTAATATAAATGTAAGTATCAACGTTTGGAGAACATCTGAGAGCCAAGCGATAGCGAGCGAGGAGGAGGAGAATAAATACCTGCGTATATCTCCGGGGAGACAAAGGCCGGAATGGACGGACAGGCAGCTTTTGGCGGACCGGGAGATCGATCGCTCTAGTGATGACCTTTAATAGTCGAGAAGGCTGTCACGGTGAACTGCATTCGCGATGAGCAAAGGACAAACCCGAGACAACCAGACTTCGCGAAGATTGAGGGTGCGAAAAAACGAACAGGGTGGAAATAAGGTGTCTTGGTGGATGGACGGTTGATTTAACTTTCGGAGCAGTGTTGGATCTAATGGGACATACCAGCCAGGTCGGATGTTTGAGGAATGAGCAGATGAAAGCTTGCGGGTGGTGGCGGTCGACGTTCAGGACAGCGTGCGCAAAGGAAAAAAAAAAAAAAAAAAAAAAGGCCGATGGTGGGAGGGAGCAAACCAAACCCGTTGCGGCGAAGATAGTAGTATCGAATGTGCTCGGTGCCAGCGCGAGCGGATATGATGAAGGCTAGAAGGACCGGACGCGCGATAAGGACGGAGAAGAGAAGAAGAGAGAGAAGGGAGCGTAGAAGGCGAAGCGTCCGAAGGTTGTGTGTGTGCGTGTGGGTGCTGCGGGCAGGCCAACAGCGACGAAGCGGAAGGGGCGGTGATTACACAACCCTGGTATAGGCGAGAAATGGGAAGTCCGCACTGAGAATTGCCCAGGCGAAAGAAGATGGCGACGAGATGGAGACAGACGAGATGCTGTCGGCTGTTCAAGAGGAGCGATAGGCGGGAGGTCAGCGGCGATCGTGGCAGGAGAGAAAGGGATCTCTTGTCGGGGGATAGAGAGGGAGGTAGACGGAAAAGCAGGTGTTTGTGCGGGAACGAGTTTTGAAAGGGAAGGATTCGAAGCGAAAGTCGTCAACCGGCAGCAGCAGCAGCGGAAGAAGCAGCAGCAGCAGTAGCAGAGGGCCGAATACCTAGCGATCGATTCGAGGGTGTGTATCTTCGCAGGAGACCACGGCGACCACGGGTAGAACAGAAGAGAGGCCGAAGTAACGGATCGGGGAGGAGATGAGGGAGAGGGAGAAGTTTAACCAACGTTGGGAGAGGGAGTAAAAGTAAAAGAAACGAAAAGGCCTCACGACGCAACAGAACAATAAACAGGATAGGAAGCGATAACAAGGCCAAAAAAAGCGGCTCTCCGGGAAGGGAAGGGAACGGATGAAGGGAGTATGATGAAGGGAGGCTGATCGAGTAGAGAAGTGGAGAAGGAGGAGGAGGAGGAGGAGGAGGAGGAGTACGATGGTTAATAGAAGGCAGGCCCTGGTAGGAGAGAGAGAGAGGAGTGAGAGGAAGAGGGAGAGAGAGACAGAGGAGGGTAGAGAGAGAGGGGACCGGCCAATGCAGCTTGTCCGCTGCGCTGCTCCCAAACCGATCGGTAGCGAAAAAAAGCGACGTTTTTGTGCGGCAGGCAGGACCGGGTAGGGCAGCCTGGGTCGCCGGAGGGGAGTGGCTAGGAAGAGCAGCAGCAGCAATTGCAGGAGGAGAGGGGGAGAGACTGGCGATGGCTTCGAAGCAGGAGGATGAGGGTGAGGGTGAAGGGGAAGGAGATGGGGGAGAGCGAGGCGCTATACGTACAAGTACACGATGGCGAGTTTGTGGTGTAGTGTTTTGGAGGAGGAGGAGGAGTAGGAGGAGGAGAACCGAACAGAACAGGTTGGACGTATGTGTCTGCGTCTGTGTATTCGGGGTGACGGAACAGCTGCGACGATTAGATTGCCATTGCCATTCCTATTCTTATTATTATTATTACTGCTATTGCCTATTTCTATTATTTACTGCTACTGTTACCTTAACTATTAACTAACAGCTAACTTAAAACCGCCTCCAGCAAGGGCCGTCCGCTTGTCTTTGATCGGATCTGTCGACGGGGTCTCAGCTCGAACAGCGCGCGGGCGCAGCACTCAGCGCTCACTCTCCCGCCCGCCCGCTTCCTCGATCGCAGGTCTCAGGAGGCTTCGTCGAGGTGTATTATCGCATTCTGTCTACATACACTCGCCCGTCCGTCATCATCGTGGCTAGGCGGTGCTGAGTGGAGCCCCCCATCGACTGTCTGTCAGTTGCAGTCGCAAACGTGCACCCCGACAGATGATTGATTACATACACACACACACAGATATACATGTAGGTGACAGGGCATTTCGCACTTGCACTTGCACTTGCACTCGTTCGTCTAGACTATTGCAGCCTGACCACCCTCCTCCTCCTCATCATCATCATTATCATCATTTCTTCCCCTCAGCTCGCAAGGCATATCAGAGACACCAAAAAAAAAAAAAAAACATGAGCTTGCCGTCGTCATTCACCCACTCAGAAGTTTCCCGCCGGCTCCGCATCTGCCGGCCGACGTCCTCGATACGCCCGCTGACCCAACAGCGCCGCTAACTTTAGCCCCCAAATACTACCTATTCACCCTAGACTTACTGCTCAAAACGGCTATTGTCTGTATTTATTACCCTTATAGTCGATTGATTGTAAACACACTTTCTCTTCCCCCTCGCCTGTCCTGACGCTTCCCGAGTCACTTACGCTTTCCTTCCACCCTTCAACGGGCATTGGTCGATTATGTGGTGTGTGCCCTCTCCCTGCGTTCGACATCAACCAGGCTTGGCTGTTCCAGCTGTCTGATTGGCCCCTCCGCTTCTCCTCCATCCAGTCGCAGCCCATGCACGAAAGAGCGACGGACCCCTAGAGCTAAGCTTAACCCGTGCTAGCTAGCCAGCAAGCGGCCAAAGTTGACAGACAAGACCTGCTGATAGCGAGATAGCACATATATCCCTTCCCTATACTCACTGTCTACTATCAAGTTTTTTAATTTATATCAATAGAATCGACAGCTCATACATGTGTTCTAACGTCCGCTTGTCACCCATGTCCTAGGGTTATCGAGCATGGATTAATTCGGGGTGTCACCACCCCGGCGCGCGCAAAAAAAAAAAAGCTCCAGAATATCCGATCGGATCCAAGGAAGCTTCGAAAGCCCGACGCCAGAAGAAAAAGTGGCGGAAATTAATCTTATCGCAACCCGAGATCAGGGTCCTCTCGGCGCAATGTGAAGGGCGACACCTACGGAAGGGAATGGAAAGGAAATGAAAAGGGTATCTAAAAACTCTATCAAGCTTGATGGCTTCCATGCGCGCAAAAAAAAAAAGAAAGAACCAGATGACGAGAACGAACAAAACTCTATCCTGATCGATCCTTGAGCAAAAAAAGACGTTGGGCATCCTCGAGCTAGAGCGCCCGTTACAAAAGTCAAAAAAATACAAAATGCAAAAATGTAGCCCCACAATTAATTGAGGAATTCCGTTGATTGCTGCAGAGTACCTTCTATTCACGACAGCGAAGGCCCAGTCGGGTCTGCGCTCGCTCCATGAAACCCTTGCCCTTTTCTTTTCCTTCTGTCGCTTTCGATGTGCCAGGCCTGGCGCAGTTCAGACTGCCAACTGACGAACGATGCGCGCAAAATGGTCACATTTGGAAAAAGCAAGAATATAAAATAAGAAAAGAAAGAAAGGAAATAAGGAAAGAAAGAACGCCCAACCGACGAGACCCGACCAAGAAAAGTAATGAAATGAAAAACCATCTCTCTGCGTCCGTCCATCCGTCGCAAAGGCTCTCGCCACATTCTCGCGGAACGATAGGGGTGATCGCCAGCCTTTCTGTAGCGACCGTAACCTTCTCCGGATCGCATTGATAGTCCAGCTTTTCATGGAATTGAACAGGTGGTGTCGCATGGCTTGTTGCTGACAGGCGTCATCAAGCGCTCGTTTTTCGACACACATCCACACACACAAAAACGGCTAGTCAATGTAGTCCAGTCCACCATCTGCCCTCGTTTGCTGGAGGGACCGAGAAAAAAAGAAAGCAAATCTCGTGTATCTGTCCCCAGACATCGTAAACTTCTCCAGCCGCTGCGCCGAGAGCGTCGGTGTGAGAGGGCGCCAGCTCGAGTGAGAGTCGGAGGCTGCTGAGGCTGCGACCATGCTGTTTGCTGCTTGCTGCTGCTGCCTACATCTGGGTACCTGTACTATACATATATTACAAACCTTCTCACGAGCTTGAATCTCTTGCGAACGTGAGTGAGAAAATGAGCAAAAGCCCGCTCGCGCCCTGTCCGCTCCCCTTCCGTTGGCATCCCTTCGACCTCTCACTCGCCTTTTCCCCAAGTTTCCGATTACAATTTTTCCGTCCTCTCTTCGGAGTACATGTGTACGAAATATAATTGCTCTCCGACAGGCATTCTGATTCGAGCGCATTCAACTCCACATGTGCGCAGCATTCCTGACGACCAAAACAAACCTGCAACCACCATACTGCACTTCGCTGCACTATCGCTAGCTCTACTCTCCTGCACATGCTGAGCTGAGGTAAGTAAGAAAGGTTAGTAATTACAAGCAGCATGTGGATTTCCTTTTTTTTTTTTTTTTTTTTTTGCCTTCTGCGAAGTGCGGTGGCTGCCAAGGATTCGTCGACGGAGGAAGCCAAAGCCAAAGAGCATGGTGGTGCAGCATGGCATTAATCAATAGCGTCGGCAATAAGCTCGAACAAGCTGGACTCGGTCGCTGAACGGGTTCATACGTTATCGTCACGGAATATTTCTCGACAGGGCTTATTTTTGGGAGCTCTATCGATCGAGGGAGAAAGCAGGCAAGCTGTATCCATCCACCTGTATCAGCCCCCCCCTGCCCGGTCCGCTTCCGTGTGCTATTTGCCCAGAGTTATTACCTCGTCGATTATTGCGGTTATCGGCGCTATATTAGCTAAATCACCTTGCGATTACCTGTTTTAAGCACTAAAGGCCCAATTACAGCATCGATGCATCGTTAATCCCGCCTTATATTTTCGCTTTCCACGCAACCTTAAAGAAGACGGGATTCAGTCTGGCTGTTTTGCCTTCCAATTTTCTCTGCTCTCTTCTTTCTTTCTTTCTTTCTTTTTTCGCTCTTTCGATTTCGCAATTCATTCAAAAAAGCAATGCATGCAAGCAAACGGCAGATGCGGGCCCTCGATCACTATCATCGGGTCCGACTGCAGAAATCTACGAGGCTGCAAGTCTTGTCTGGAAACGGCTACCCGCAAACCCCAAGAAGAGCAGTGGCATCCGACCACCGCCCTTCTACTCTAGCTCTCTCCCCTATCCTCTGTCGCGGCTGGAAGAGTGCCATCCATTCATGACATGATCCCGAGTCACCCGTCGTTTTACTCTCATCGCCTAAATGTCTAGTTTCTCGATACACATCTCGAGCTCGACCGCTTACTGGCTGGTTGTTCCTCCGCCTGGCTTCGCTCGAGCACGTCCTGTCCTGCGCAAGCCCACACTCGCACGCTACTGGCTAGCGGTTACGAAAGCTGGCTCCAGCCTGCGCATGCGGCGGCGAACGCAGCGACTCGATTTGTCCGAAGCATAACCACCGCCGCTCGTTTGGTCTTAGCACGGTATACTATCCATCCCACACGCCATCCAAGGCTTATCGCATAAACATCACAACCAAGGGGGAAAGCTAAAGTCTATCGTGTCGCCACGGCTATATACATATTTCGCACACGGCCAGGGAGCTTAACGGGAGATTATTATCATCGTAACAGTGGTGCGCAAGTGACAGCGCCATACCAGAATACTATATACTAAGTACTTATAGCACCTTGGAGATATTACATAAGTATACATCGTGCACATGGCGCCCGCCGCCACCCACCCAACAGTACGCTTTTGCAGAACGTCCGAAATATCGAGGAGTTAGAAGGGGCCGAATTTGCGCGAACCATAAGCTTCCTGCATCACATTTGCTTCCAGGGCGCGCCGCCGCCCCCTAGCGATGGGCAATGATTGTCTGGGTGAAGTGTGATTAACTCCTAGCTTGCCCTTTGCTTTTGCATTTAACATAAAATATATACACGTTTGAGCAGGTGGTCAGCCGATCCCTCAACCTTTTTTATTTATTTTTATTTTAGCCTGCAGATGCCGTCACAGCTATTCGATAAAATCAATCGCGACTCTCGGTCGAAGGAATGACATTCCGTATACACTGCTGCGCAAGGTTGAAATTTCCACAATCTGAATATTGTGGCTCGATCCACTGCAAATCCTACAGTCTGCACGCCAGATCGATACATGTACATGGCCACATGTACCACTCCCCCACCAGAAAAAAAAAAAAGCCAAATTCTTGAGCACCGATGTGTGGAGGTTTTTTTTTTTTGCGCTGGTACCATAACCATGTGGTATACCGCCTCCTCCTCCTTCTAGGCTCCTCAATAACGTTACGTTAAGAGAAAAATAGAATGGACTCCTGTGCTGCAGGCGTAGGCGAGAATAGAATTACGGAGAAGCCCACCCAAGAACACCTAGAACCTGCTGCCATTTCACCGGATCCCAAGCCTCCAAGTAATAGCTAGCTGCACATGCACTATCACTACCGTAAACAAAGCCAAGCATTCCCCGCCAGCAGGAATTCGAATGGGGTGATAGATATCCTTCCTGCCTTGCGCGAGCGATACATACATACGTACATAAGTACTAAGTACTTACATATACATACATTGCATTGCGATATGTCGTCCCATCCGAGGAGTCTAGCCTAGCCAGCCAGCCAGCCAGCCAGCCAGCGCCAGCGCCAGGCTGCCCTGCCTGCCTTTTATTTAAAAGTTAATTTCCATCATCAGCCAGGTCCAGTTTAGTCTGTAGGCCTAGTCTCCACTATCGATCGAAAATCCGAAATCCTAGAAGAAAAAAAAAAACCGATCCTTCTTCGAATTCTTCTAGCCCCACTTCGCACGTAACTCCTAGCTCGAACCTCGGCCGGGCGTAACCCCAAACGCACACACGCTGCCGAATGCGAATGCGCCGCCGGACGATATATTTATACCCCATATACTTAAGTACTTACTTAAATAAGGGCTTACTTGTATAAGTGTACGTACATGTACATACGTATATAAATATATATGTACGCATGGTGCGCCAGAGCTGCTCGCCAATGTTTCCGTAGCGATTGGCGAAGTTTGGAATCCGAATTCGATTACCCTGGTTGTATACGTAAAGCGAAGGCGAGAGGCGAGACTCTGTACGGTTTTGATATCTTGTCATCACAGGAAACCCCATCAAGGGGTGAACAACCCCGCTATTGTGCGGAGCCCAAAAAAGGAGCACCCAAACTTGAACTTGAATGCTCGCTCACACTAGCAACAAAAAAAAAAAAAAAAAATCACCGCATGTAGCAATTGAATTAAAAATTTTTTTTATATATATATATATATATATATCATCCCCGATAAATTGATACTTCCTTACACTGGATACTATTTTCTTTTGTATTTTTTTTTCTTTTTTTTCTGGATTGACAATGATATCAAGGAAGCATTAAATCATATATCATTTTGCGAAACGCACCGCAATGCACAGCGTATCTGATATCAGGTGCGCTGACCACGACATGACATTCCATTTCCATTTCCATCGCCGTGATTTGCCCAATTAATTGCAATTGCCGTTTTCTTTCCTTTCCTCTCCAATTAAGCAACATGCCATCTGTGAAGCAATTAAGTAATAGCTAACGTCACGTCAGCCAACATGTTACTTTCCTGTCGACGTGCGCGAAAGCAGGCCAGCGGTAAAGCAGGTCCGGCCGAACCGTATGTCGAACAGGTAATGTACGTACGTACGTATTTATGTAGGTCTGAATGTATGTGGGTATGTAATGTACGTCGTAGTATCTATCTGTGCAGTATGCGCTCGCTCCCTGTATGTATGTAGTATGTACGTACGTGCATGCGCATGTCGAAATAGGGAGGAGCATGCGATCTCCGAGGGAAAAAAAGCGCTCTAGCTCTAAGCTTCCTTCCACCGACCAAGAAATCAATACCAAAAAAAAAAAAACCTTACTTGCTCAATTACTAAGTATAAACCTCCCGAGTGTGTATTCAACCCTTTCACTCGAGACGTGACATGTCTATGCATGTATGGAGGTATCATAACGGGCAGCACAACTGAAAAAGTCAAACCAGCCCTCCAGGCGCTCACCCTCCGACGGCAAAAGCGCTGGGAGGAGGAGGGGTATCCGGTACTCGAAGCTGGCGAGTTTACTACTTGAGCTTAGCGGCGCTGGCATTATCGTCGCGCTAGTATCGATACCTAGCGGTGGGATGCTGGTTGACCGTTATATAACATCAGCAGCATATGTTTGTGTTCTTGGTTT
Source organism: Drechslerella coelobrocha (assembly GCA_036971555.1). NCBI lineage: Eukaryota > Fungi > Ascomycota > Orbiliomycetes > Orbiliales > Orbiliaceae > Drechslerella > Drechslerella coelobrocha. The sequence continues at coordinate 2,940,954 of JAJTUH010000002.1, forward strand.
GTTGTCCATTTGGGATCGTAGGTGTGTATATATGCCGCCCAGCCGAATTCCCGAGACTGGAACGGTACTGGTGCTACGCACTAGCTGGTATATGGAGCTGTCATGTTATCACACGTACTAACTTACTTGCTGACTGCTCACAGGTGTACAGTACACAACATTCGGCGCATTATCGAAATTATCGTATACCGAGTTTTTGTTGCTCGAGTGCAGGGGGGGTTTTGAGGAAAAGTCCCGAGAGACCCATGCTCAACGATCTCGCCTCAGCGTCTGCACAGCTGCATGTTTGGAATTTCCTTCCCCACACGAAATTTTTCTTTTCTTTCTGTCGCATTCCTTTTCTTTCCTTTTTGTTTTTTGGTTTTCGGTTTTTATCCTTTTTCTTTTTTTTTCCTTTCGTTCTGCTCTTTCGGCCAACTCAGTCTCCCATCGTCTAGATAGTACCAATACGGGGTCACAATTCTGAAACGAATAGCTTCTTTTTTCCTGTTTTTGCTTCCCTTCTTAGCTCTGGACTAGCTTGCTCTCCCCACCGAGAAGTCGACACCCTTGTCGCCTGAGGTATGTGCATGTGCATGCACAGACAAGAACATCAGATACGAAGGCAGGAAAAAAGAGCGAGAGTTTCTTTTCCTCAGGTCAGGGTCAAAGGCCGAGCCGGTTGGATGTAATCGCAGGTACCTGTAGACGTCCTCCCCAGGCAGCGGGTACCTGGCCGTCACCAACTTTTACATGAACAGCTGAGACGAGACCGCTGGCCTGCATTTGCCTGCACATTCCGCAGTCCGCAGTGAGACTATTTTATTCTCGCTCGCTCGCTGTTCTGTTTCGCCTTGCTGGGTTGGTGGGTGTGCGGTGGATTGAGGGTAATCTGGCCAACCACGACTCGTCGCTGGGCTTGCACACATCTTGTCATCCAACATTCGTCGACAAACTAGCACCGAGCACCCACCAGAGCGAAAAAGCGAAAGGAAAGGAAAGGAGAGAGTCTGGCCCGGCCTGGTCGAAAAGAAGGTGGTTGGTAGCGGTAGTCAGTCAGTCAGTCATCCACCTCCCCCTTTCCAGCGATTTGCAACTGAGCATGGACCGACAGATAGATAGGTCCCGTCGATCGACAGGACAAAGACGGCAGAACAGTCAACTTTTGACGGTTCGATTCGCAAGCCCGTGTTTGTCGGCGCGGCTAGCCCTTTGACGTTTCAGATTGTCTTTGACGGAGACTGCGCAGTGGAGGGCGTACGGCGGGGGTGGTGGTGGTGAAAGCAAGGAGGACGAAAGAGCGCACACGCATACATACACACGCACACTCTCTCCACTTCACCATCTTTGTGCCGTCGGATAGCAGGGGAAAAAGAAGTTCGCTCACGAAGTCGGGGTGAATCCATCCACAACGTTTGCAGCTGCAGGACCTACCCCTTTTGCTGTTGCTCTTTCCGTCGTCGCACTCTCTCTCTCTCGGGTTTTCTCCTCTTCCTAGGCCCTCCTCTTCTGCCTCCTCGCACGGACCCGGTGTGCGTTCGCTGCGCATTTTGTGTGTGATCGATGCTGTAAATTTTTCGCCTCGAGCCCTTTCAGCCCCCCTCCCCGGCTTCGGGGGTTAAGCTTATCGTCCCCTTTCCGAACGTGGATCGTGCTATCGGCAGCCAGGCCATGTCTGTCTGTCAGCTCCCAGTCGGCATGCGCGGAGAACCACCGTGCGCTGCTATCCGACCGGCGACAGCGACCGCCGGTACGTGTCATGTGACCGGGCGACGATGGTGTTTTCGCGTTCACCCCAGATTTTGGGTTTTTAGGGCCTGGGAAGACGCGCCGGGATGCCAAGACCGCTCAGCTATGACGTCAAACTTCTGAGCGATGAGGACGCAGGGGTTTGTTGCTTTTTTTGGCGTTTTGGTGGTGGCCCCGGCTGCACGTGAGAGCACGTGACCTCGGACGGAAACATGTGCCCTTCGCCGCTTTCCGCTGCCGCTTCCGCTTCCAGCGAACGGAGGCATGTTACTACTCCATGATATCTGATCTGATCTGGTGTGCCAGACCCCCGGCGAGGACACATACGCCGGCAGATCCTAGGAGTGAGTATAGGCAGTAGTAGTAGCAGCAGCAGCAGTAGTAGTTGCGACGTGATGTGTGTTCTCAAGCACATGCATGTACATGTAGTATGGACAAGGCGATGCCGTGATGCGTCCCGTCAATGTGGGCGGGTGAAGATGCTGCTTTCTCTGCACTTGCATCTCGCTTGGCCGTGCCACGGCGGTCACAAACACCAGTCAAAATATATACAAGCCGTGTGGTGTACCTAAGTAAGTAGTTACTAAGTACTCTTATATTCTCAGTATCAGTAGTGTAAGTAAGTAAGTACTAAGTATATATTGATAGACTGCCTATTATTGATTGGTCTCCGGGTCGCTCAATTTTGCAGGGGGACGTGTTCGTTTGGTTTGGGGCTCGTTTGCGTGGGAGTTTCTATGGGAACATGCACATGCGGGCCACCAGCCACAGCCACAACCGCAAAACCCCTTTGGGCAGCGGCATCGCGATCATGAATTCTGGAAACGGCGAGACCTTCATTTTGAACAGGTAGACGGACGGTAGGGAACAGGCGAAGAAGGGAAGGTCGCTCGAAGGAAAGCCGTATCCCAGCGTATCTCTATCCACGCTGACAATACTCGTTGAAGTGGCGACAGAGGGGTGTAATATGTGCCACACAGCTGCGCAGGGCTGCCGGCTGTTTTGGGGGAAAGAGCGTGCAGGGATCCCGTAAACAGACCAGCCGTTTAGGGCATTTTGTTATTGGCAGCAACACACAACTTCGAGGCCTGGTTGCACGCTTGGCTCCCACAAAACACCGCTACTGCTATCACCACGTCTACCGTTCAGCCCTCATTATATTCATTCATCCATCACTTCTCTGTTTCGTTTTATATTATTATTATCCTTCCTCCCTTCCCCTTCCCCTTCCTCTTCCTTTCATCATCCTCCTTCCCTCGACCAATCGACAAACGACAATTCGACGACAACGACGACCATCAATTGACTCCAGCAATCGGCCTCTCTCTTTTTCCTCTTTCTTGGCTTCTCGTCATTTAGCGGTCTCTGCGAATTTCCGCATATCATCGACAAAGGCATTACCCTCCTCCATCAGACGGCGGGAAATCGCATATTCAATCTTATAACCGGCATTGCCAACTACAGCGACCGCTTTGAAAACCCGCGACCGCTTCCCTCCTTGCTCCATTCTCGCGACAACTCCATCATCAACATTCCTATCTACTCCTTTCTTCCTTCACAATGGACGCCAAAGTAAGTCAATCCCCCTCCCCCAAGTCTTCACCCTCATGTTGCATCATCACCTCCTTCATCAGCTCCTGCGACCTCTGCGTTTTCGCATTCGCATTTATTTTTCCCCCCATTTTTATGACATCTGTCAATTTGCGAATGCATGCACATGCAGGCTAACCGACCGCGCATAGCCACAACGAAAAACCTCTCGAATCCGCGACGAGAACGACCCAGCACAACTTCTTCGAGCCGCCGTCGACCGTCGTCGTAAGATGGTGGCCTCTACCGCTGGCTCCAAGGCAGTCTCCGGCTCAAGCAGCAGCCAACGTCTAGAGCAACCTGCTAAGCGCGTTGCCCTCGCTGATTCGACTCGCCACGACGCCACGATCGCGAATAAGGTTCCTGATCAGGCCCCGAAGGGTGGTTTGAGCAAACCGGCCGTTCGTGGCAAGCCTCTCGCGGCTAAGAGCAGCGCGTCCCTCGCCACTGGTGCTAAGACTCACCAGCCATTGGGTCAACGGTCCGATGCCGCGTCGTCGAGACCGACGGTGTTCCGCGACGATGGTGCAAGCAAGGCCAGCCAGGTTTTTGCGACCACGGGGATTTCTGAGACCGCGTCGACTAACAGCTCTCGCCAGCAAGGTCCGCGTAAGAGGCCCTTTGTATACCGAGACGATCCCGTCCCGGATCAGGCCCAGCCTCATCAAATCCCTGTTAAGAATGGTAGTAAGAGCACCGTTGTGTCCAGGAGCGAGTCAAGGTCTGCCAAGTATGGACTGGTCGCTGCGTCCGATGAAGTTCCCGATGTTGTTTTGAACAACCTCTCCTTAGAGAGCTTGGAAACAAATATTTCTCCCCTTTCCGATTCCACCACGGTCGTTGCTGAGCATGATCCTACACCTCGCGTCAGTCAGCTGCCGAGTCCTGAAATCTTCAACCCTGAAGCCGATGATGACGATGATGCTCAAGTTAATGTCAGGGGCGTCAGTGCACGCATCGACTCGGCGTCAGGGAACCATGTTGCTGTTCGTAACGGTGCGCCAACCGCGACCGTCGCTCCAACAGACCCAAGGATGGAGAATGGTAGCTACATTACTCCAGAAATTCAGATGGACCCGGTTGAGAAGAGCGATAGGTATGGTGCGTGGAAGGAAAAGCAATGGAAGGGCGAGGTCTCTGAGGATGGAGAAGCCACGGAAGATCCCACCGCCTTTCGGAACCAGTGCCAGGAGCCGGTCGAAGGCACCGAGCACGGTCTTGGGTCAAACCGAATTTTCCCGGAATGGAACGACGAATTTAGGAGAGAAGTCGAGCAGGCTCATTGGATGTTCGAAGATAGCGATCGTGATCTCCGCGATCCCGAGGACCTCCAAGATCCCAACTATGTCGCTGAATATGCCGAGGAGATTCTTGATTATGTGCTAAACCTTGATGTTAGTTTACATTTGCAATCTCCCCTGTGTATGAACCCGCTGCTAACAACAACCGTTTTGCTAGGCACAATACTTGCCTGATGCTCACTACATGGCGAACCAACCAGAGCTGACGTGGCAGATGCGAGAGACATTGATCGACTGGCTAGTCGAGGTCCATGCACGTTTCCAGATGGTCTCCGAAACCCTCTACAACACCGTCAACATTGTCGACCGATTTCTCAGTCGTAAGGCTGTCCCCGTGGAAAAGCTGCAACTCGTTGGCATCGTCGGCCTCTTCATTGCGGCCAAGTACGAAGAGATAGAACCGCCATCGATCGATAGCCTTGTCTACATGGTTGATAACGCTTACACTGCAGAAGAGATGCGCTCGTGCGAGACATACATGTTCAAGGTCTTGAACTGGGAGATTAATGCCCCTGGTCCGATGAACTTTTTGCGTTACATCTCGACGGCCGATAGATACCAGTGGGACATCCGGGCATTGGCTAAGTACTTCCTGGAAAGCACACTGATGGATCAGCGATTCGTGGGAACACCTATGCATTATATCACTGCGGCGTGCTACTACCTCGCTAGAATCATGCTCAATGAGGGCGACTGGGTAAGCCTCCGCACCTAAAAATCTACCCACGTTTCGAGGCACGATATGCTTACTTTATGATTAGGATATGAAGCATGTCCATTACAGCGGATACACCGCTACCCAACTTGGACCAGCTATCGGAGTCTTGATTGAAACGATGGGCCTTCCTCATGTGCACCACCCGGCGATTTTCAACAAGTATAGCGATAAAAAGTTCAAGCGCGTTTCCGCTTTCGTCGAGAGATGGATGTGTGTCCAATTTCAGCATGTTAAATACCCAGGCAGACAGACGGACGACAGTCAAACAAAGGCGAAGAAGAAGGGTACCAAGAAGAGTTCTAAGAGGGAGCAAAGCAAAAACGGTAGAGGGCAGAAGAACCCCTACGAATCCCGGTTAGCTCAAAGTGAGTATACAATTATTTCTATCGATGCAGCTCAAATCAAACAAATGCTGACCCCTTTGTGCAGAGGCTCCAGGAGGGATCAATGAATGCGCCACCGAACTTTGTGTAGATGCGGACTTTCAGGCAGAAAACGGTATAAAATGCGTCGATCGTGAACGTGTAGCAGCGTACTGCAATGAAGAAGCGATCGAAGAGGTCATGACATACTGTGGCGGCCCCATCACATACTCACCGAGCATGTGTTAAGTTCCATGTGTCTATTTGATGCATAGATGGTTCCCTTTGGCTTTTACATTCTATTGTAAAATCTTTTCCGGGTGGCTATTACGACTCATATCTAAGTCTCACAGCCTTGACGATCTGCGGTCATGTACTATTGGCCGGAGCAACTTCGGCTTTTCTTCTGCTTCTCCTTTCGGATATTTTCTTTTACATACTTACGTGAACGAGGAACGTTGCTGTCGGCCCTACCTCACAGGAATACCCTTCGTTTCCCCATTCTTGTCTTCCTCTCCCTTTATTTATTTCTTCTACCACACTTAGCCATAGACGAGGAACAACGGAGACAATATCCCTGCTCCTATCTTCGTCGTAAACATGTGCATCAGTTCAGCCAATATCTTCGATCCTTTTCCTTTGCAGCCTTTTTGGTTTCATGTTGTTTTTCTGCTTCATGACGATCTAACGTATGGCAAGTGGTGCTTGCTATCCACTGTTGTCTTTGTAATATGGCGTTCGGGACGGGCTACCTGGGATGGCGTTTATTCTGCTTCTTATTTTTTTCTACTTTTTGTCTCTGTGGATATTTTATTTCTGTGTACGCTTCTTAGCATTTTGCACCGCAGCTGCATCGGCTGGAGATATGCTGTGGAAGTATATTAATAAAATTATCCAAAGTTGAGATAAATGTCAACTTTTGATCCTTCCCAAGCATCAATTGTGACTATACTTGTATGGGCAAGATTTATGTCGTCACGCGGACTGCAAACTATAACGCTAAATTTTATGTGAAGGATCTCTCTCTCACCTATGAAGCGAAAGTTCAATCAGTCGGGAACATCCCCACAACTCGACAAAATGATATGATTTTTCACCAGATACGGCACAGTTGGCGCTGGTGGCCGTTTCGCGGGATTAAGCCGATTGGCAAAGCCGGGTTTCATGGCAATGAAATGAGCTCAATGACACAAACCCTCAACATGCAATGGCTCTATATCGAACGTGGACTGGGCGAAAATGCAGTGTCCAAATAAAATACTGAACAGTTGGGACGATAAGTTATAGGTTAGTAATCACGCTTTCTATGGCTGTTCGTTTTTGGCCCTAATAACAAGCGAGATCCGGTTCATGAGACAATTTTTCTGTATATTAGGCTATGCTTTGTCTCGTAAACCAGACAAGATTCCCGTACTTTATCCAGCGAAGCTGGGCTGGCATAGGGCATGCAAGGAAGGCTATGTTGCACAGAGTCGCCAACCGAAAATTGCGAAAGTGGATCCGTGATAAAATTTTCGGGGTGTTTTTTTTTTTTTTTCCTTTGTTGCTCGATGGCAGTGCCAACTCATGGGCGCGGCTCAATATAAAAATAATTTCACCACGAGTCGTAAAATATATTGCTTTTATTGGCTGATTAAAGAGCACAGAATCATGCTATTGTCTTTTTTTTTTAATGTAAGGCCCTGTTCGCGCTTTTTCTTGGCGCGGCGGCTGGACACCGACTTAGGAAGGCTCCTCCGCTTAACCCCTGCAATGTCTCTCTGGACAATTGTGGTTAGCGGCACTTTTCGCCCTGCGCGACGTACCGACATCGAGGCAGTGCGTATAGTCTCCTGTGGTCAATACTTGGCCAGGTCGGAAAAACTAAGACAGTGGAAAAATATCGGGCTAGTCGGGTAGGGTTGTCCTGCTGCTAGCTGGCTGGCTGGCTGGCTGCGGCTTTGTCTAAGCTTCAGAGGTACCAAGTTGCTACTGACTACCTGCAGAGCTTTGGAGCAAGACTGATTTTTTATATAACACAGAACTTGGATCCCCTTCCTATGCACACTTACGGCTTCTCAGGCTCTCACCAGTAATCCCTAGCTTATATACGAAGAAACGCGTATATATACTTGATTCCAGTCAAATCCAATCCAAATATATTGATATCTTTCTTGGATTTTTACTTTTCCCTAAGGCTCATTTTCAGCATACCCCCAAAGTTTTACAAAATGCACGCGTTAAAACAATCCGTCGTCGTCTTCGTCGGACTTCTAGTCTGCATGGCCTCCGCCGTACCTGTCCAAGAACCAGCTCCCGCCGTTGTCATACCGGCAGGGACCAACATCACATATACCCTCGAAGGCCCATTCCGGGAGCCACGGTCGCTCAAGAGAGACATCGGCACCCACCTCTTCAAGCGCCGAAACACCGAATGCTGGAGCGGTGCAACGTTCGCCACCGACGACTACTGGGGCCTGGAAAACTCATGGTGGGGCCACAATGACTGGATGTATGCGCAAGCGTGGACCACATGGTCTTGGACATGGGGTACCGTTAAGCTGTGTATGGCCAATAAATACTTCTCGGATAATACACACATTTATCTCAGAAATCTCGGCGATGCAATGGCTGAGGTTGGCAATTGCTGTCACAGCGATTCCTGCGCTGGGGGGATAACCAGCATTCGAGGTGATAGCGGCCTGTTGGTCGATGTCTGGAGCGTTCCAGTGTGGGTGGGATGCTATTGGGTACGTTATCATTCCTCTTTACCTTTATAATTTGCGTTTACGCTCCGAATCCACCGTTCTTTTTTGCTAACAATTGACGTTTTCTATAGCATTAATGCGAATACGTTTGAAACGAAACCTACTGCGCAAATATTAGGCACGTCTTGAGGGGGGGACCTTTTTGATTGCAAATGGCTGAGAAGTCCAAGCTAGAGTCGATATGGGGATTATATGTAAAATCTGTGTATTTATATTTTTCACCGCACATAATTTATGATACTAGATATACCAAATCTCGTTCTCGAGATTTCGGATTCCACCGTGCATACACTGGATGCCAGATGAATTACTTTGAATAGCGATGATGATGAATTGGCAATCAATATGCCTAAAGCACGTAGAAAGAGAATATCATGTTGAATATAGAACCTGCTTCTCTATTCGAGAGCACCTACAACGATACAAAGGTGTTAATTACCTCAGGAGTTGTCTCCTTCGCAAACTCCTGGGGGCAAGCCCGAGAAGATCATTGGCCAAGCTTTACTGGAATAAACCGGTCCGTGTTTCCTCAAAATCTTGGAAGCGCGAAGCTACGTCAGCTAGTGAAAATAGCTGTAGCGCCTCCCGCTTGTCACGTACAGCTCAAAAGACCGGCTGATAGGTTTTATTGGGACAAAGGATTCAATACGAGGAGGCTCTGTGGACCCTTGATCGCTTCATTTTCGCATTGTCTTGGGTGGGTCCATTCCGGACATTTGTTCGAGTAGGCAGCGAGTTCTTGAGATCGTGAGGAGCTCAGATATAGACTAATTATAATTCAGCACTTAAACTTCAGCACTTTAGCGTGTTCGCACAAGTTGACGAATCGGGTAGACCCCTGAAAAAAAACAAGAAAATTGTTTGCATCTGCAGCCTTCGGGTATGATGGCTAATCTTGTTTTATCGAATTCATGGTGAAGGATTGTTCCGTGGCTCCAGTTAATGCGATCGCTTGATATTGGCATTACGTACTGCCCAAAAAGGACAATAGCTAAAGGCTGATGGCGGGAAGATGAAGAGATACCTTGGATACACATGCATGTCAATGGGATGAAAAAGCTAGCAAAGGCAATTTCGCTACACGGTCCGAATTTGCTATCATCGCGGTATCGCGATTGGATGAGTCGTCAAGCCCCGAAAGGATTCCATCCCTGTATAGTGTTTCCAGGCCTGGACAAAAAGCGCAATATCATGCCCGATTCAGCAAGCGCAGCGCCCATGTTGCATATATATTCACAGCCGAAAGTTTAGTGTGTTTTTTATTGTTTACTCATCCAATATAGAGTGCGGCGGAGTTCCGAGCCTCAAGTTAATCGCGACCTTCCTAACAGGCTATTCGCGGTTTGCGACCAGGGTTCGTTGTACAGCCTGCGCGCATGTTGTCCGCGCTTGGCGTGCGCGGTTTTTACGTACGTGATAGTTTTTGGCGGGGGATTCGCTCTGTGCGATGGGCTATGCATATGCTGTTGGAGCTACAGGAATTCTAGGAAAAGTCTAACCGCCTGTATGGATTTGTACAATCCAATGGGGTAAAAAAAAAAATTCAAACAATATACTTTTGATGCGATGCAGAGCCCGAGCGTCAAGATAACCAACAAGCTTGAGAAGCCTATAAGAAAGCACTTCTCCAACGAACAGAAAAGGCTTTCTCTAGTAGTATCCCACAGCAATCTGCTCTTCCTGCTTATTCTTCGTCTTAGCTTCGCGGCTTTGATTAAAAATATTACAAAACCAGATTTAATATATTCTCGCTTCTTAAATTCCATCTTCAACAAAATGCAGCCAACTATTTTTCTGGCCGTTTTCGGAGCGCTGGCTTCTTTCGTCTCTGCAGCACCAGCCACATCGAGTGGCGTAACTGCAACATCGACAACAAGCGTCGCAAAGGTCGCTCCAACAGACATCAAACCACCTCCAGCCAGCGAAATATCCAATAGCACGTTCACGTTCAAATGGCACGGCAAACGGTCGACGCCCAAATCTGGAGAACACTTCGATAAGATACAAAAGCGAGAGATATGGCACAGCTGCACCTATTCCGATACCTTCAACACCAATGATTTCTGGGGCCTCGAAAATAGTTTTTGGTCTCACAACGATTGGGTATATCTGCCATCCTACGGTGGTCAGGAATGGCGATGGGGTAGCGTCAAGATCTGCGTCGGCAACCCTTACTTTTTCGAGAATACGCACTTGTACGTTAGGAATATGGGCGATGCCATGGCCCGAATCGGTAACTGCTGTCTGGCGTCGACCTGTGCTGGAGGCCGAACCGCTGCATACGGTGATACGGGGCTTACGCTCAATGTTTGGGCCATTCCGTCGTGGAAGGATTGTCTCGGTCAGTGGTAGGGGATGCAACTCGGTTAGCGAGTGTATTAGATTCCTAGAGTTATCCAACTGACTTACGACATATATGGCCTGTTGATTTTTTTTATTGCATTTTAATTTTGCTATTACCGATTTTGGAGGTGGTGCATGATAGATGGGATATACCCGTATTCGATGTCATTTATACTGTAGAATACAATTGAATAAAATTTGATACCAATTACATCCCAAAAAAATGAATTCAGTCTCATTGCATCTAGGCATCTGTTTTCTCTGTAATCAAGTCGTACGAAGAGACGGCTGCCATATTTGTGCTATTGAAACATTAGTTAGGTGGATGCACACGTTCGGTATAATCAGCGGCTTGGTGCCGAGAATAAAATTGATTTGGACCTTGGTTAACAAGCTTAAATTTCCAATTCAACTGATTCTCAAAGGGTCGGCTTTATTAAACACTATGGAAAGTCGATATTGATTGAATATAATAATCTAAAGGGAAGAGAATCTGAAAAGGGTTGTTGTTAAGCATGAGGGCTTTACTTTATGGACGGCATCTTTATATGTGAAGCCGGGGAGACATGACATCAGCACAAGGCATCCCCATCAACCGCCTGCAACAACAGGCTGGCCTCCAAGCTTTTCACCCTCACCAGTGCTGCTTACCCTCAAGACCTCTCTCAGAACTTTCATTGCGTTGAACCCTCCGCCAACAGGATTGATTTTGTCTATGGGAGTACAAGACTGCGTTTTGGTCTCTAGGCTATCCAGGAGGTAGGCCACTCACCTCTTCCAATACCAATACCTAGTGTAGTTTGCAGCTGGTTTATATACCCCTCGTTGTCGACCATCGCTAAATTGCAAGATACCGCCCTTCCACCAGCAAGACATGTGGTATTTTGAAGCATCGTTGCGTTGAGGTCCAAGAAGAGTGAATATCCTGCTAACTGCCAGCCTTATATTCGAGATCAGGTGTACCACAAGGCGACAAACTCCGTTCACTCTATCTAGGAGAAGCTACCTGTTAATGCGATCCAGAACACAGAAATGGTCTTTATGCGGTGGATATCCGGGGTCTTCCCCGTCCTTCTCCTCTCCGTTGTGCCACAAGTCTACTGTAAGCGACCACCTTTCGGTGACGTTTCAAATTCTCATATACCGCATTGCGATGCTAACGTATACCGCTATGACGGAATCTCCAAAGCGTCATGCGAGTGTGGCTATTCCGTGAACTCCACATCCGATCCGGATCACGCCGTTTTCACGGACCTGCTCGAGTCCGACTTCACGAAGATCAAGAACTTCGAGGCAGATTTTGACTGGCGTCCTCAAGTCTGGGAACTCGTGAGATCACGCACCGTTTCATTCTCCCCTATATACCTGGTTCCTAAATCTGACACTCTTTGTTTGCTGCTGGTAGGACCCCGAAGCAGCTCTTGGGCCGTATGGACGAGCGGTGCGCCTGCAAGCTGTCATCCCGAACCCAGCCGTCAATCTCAGCGTCAATGCTACAGGACTCTACGGTGGCCAGGCAGGCCTCAACCTGCTCGTTCCTCACGACCCTATCACGATCAAGAACGAGAAGTACCTCATCGGCGCTGAATTGGATTCCTCGCGAACCGACATGTTCTACGGTACATTCCGGATTGGCTATCGTACGACTACATGGCCAGGTACATGCTTTGGATTTTACTGGTATAATCGCCTCCGTCTCCTTACCTCATGCCCTCCTTGGTTGTTGCGATGGTACAACCACAAAGCTTGCGTATGCTAGACTCGCTAACCACCAAAATATACATCGCAACAGGTACCACGATGACAAGCAGGAAATCGATATCGAGCTCCTAAGTCGCCAATCGAATTCCACAGATACCCTCATCAACCTCGTTTTACATACCCCCGTCGGCGGCACCAACGAGGAAGCCCTCCCAGGTACCTACAAAGTCGCCGCTCTGCCATACGACACCAGCGACAACATCCACGAGCTACGTTTCGACTGGACCCCCACCGCAATCACCTGGTACCAGGACGGCCGCCAAATCTGGACCATCTCGAACACCACTCTCTTCCCCCGGGAGCCTGGGCATATAGTAGTGACGCACTGGTCCAACGGCAACCCGCTGTGGTCCGGTGGGCCACCGGGGGGCAACTCTGCGCTCCTGCTGACGTACGTCAAGGCGTACTTCAACTCCTCGGATCCACAGCGGCAGAAGGACTATGAGCGACGGTGCATGGCGGTAAATGGAGGTAATAGTGATGACCAGGTAGCGGCAGCAAACGCCGTATGCGAAATCCCTAGCCCCATAGGCCCGCCAACGTACGAAGGTGTACCAGCGGACCAGCGGCCTTATTTTTTCAGCAACGACGCGGCGAGGAATGCAACTTACAATCAGACGGTGTATGATGCTAATGCGAAAAAGAGTGGGGCGGGGAGACGTGTGGCAGCCGTCGAGTGGAATCTGCGGGACGTGGTGCAGCATATGCTCATTGCATGTTTTTTGTTCCTGGTTTTCGGGCCACCGGGGGCAGGGTGTTTACACCCCATCCTGTTTTAAAGATTGATGCATCCGTTCGCTAATTCGGATGGTCCCATGTCCCATACCCATCGAGGATACTGTTCGCGGCCTGTGCGAATTAAGAGGAAGCAAAACTCGTTGATGGCTGGTGGGTGTAGACGCATAAAGTTACACTCTTTAAGTTTCTAATATCACGTTTGCTGAGCGCCAGACGACACCGCACATATCTGTTGCTTTGACGGTTCCCTCGATACCTTTTACATCTTTTAACCTTCGTTAAAGCTCGGCGGTGTTTCCTAGCAATAGCTTTTAGTAGGGGCGAAAACAGGTTTCAATTTGTCAGTCTTGCACCCTGTTACTCGACTTCAACCCACACTTTGTGCCAAATTATAAACAAAACAAATTTATGGGAAACCGCAGTTTGAGAATCATATTTGCATATCCATGTCTACGTTTTTCAAGATGCCGATACTAGTATAACAAGACCAAAGTATCCCATTTGTAAGTGACTTGCCACCCCTACAGAAACCTTGTCTGCAGATTCCCTTACCAACAAATCCACGGATCAACACAGTCTCCTCAAAAAATACCACAAAGCCCTCAAAATCGTCTATGCTGGATCCATCCCATCATATTCAACCAACCGCCTCACCAACTTTACCGCTCCTCCACCAGCAATATCCACTGCCGGATCTTCCACCTTCCGCAATAGCTCCTCATCCAACAACACCCTCAAACACCTAACTAGCACCGCAACCCTCAGCCAGCACTTCACCCTCACCCACCCATCAATCCTACATCCCCTCCCACTAACGTCCAACTCCAACCCGCCCCCAAACAGCATCAATCCATAGGACGTCACTGGCGTCACATCGCGCAAGTACACCTTCCCTGTAGCAACCTTATTCGCATACGCCATAAAAGTCGCAGCCGAACCCCCCGCGAACCCCTGAGCATCGAACAGCGTGGATGACGGGTGCAAAAAGGCTCGTTCATCCTCAGTAAAGTACTTGATAGTTTTGGCTTCCGGATCCAGCTCCTTCGCACCAGACATGGTGGATGCGTACTTCTTCTCGGGGAACTGGATTCGTGCGATCTGTGGACTGAACGCACTTGCCACAATCGCCCGCACCAGCGCGTCGTTGCCATTATGCAAATTCAGCGATGACGGCGGCGATGACGATGACGATGATGACGAGGAGGAGGTTTTATAGTCGTTTCGGTAGTCAAATGGCAGAAAGCCGATCTCCTGTAGCGATGAGATGTACTGCGCCTTGTTGGAACGTATGTCGTTCAGCGTTGCTTGTGAGAGCATATTGTCCTCGCACCATCTGCGTAGTTCACCAGTTTTGATCTGTCCTCGCATGCTAGACCATTCGTCGTAGGCTTTATAATCCGCTACCAAATCGCCGTTCCCACCGCCGAATGAAGCACGTGCCCTATACCAAGGTTATGCGTAAATTTGGTTAGCCGGCCTGTTCATTTCTCGATAAAAGAGTGCGCAATGCGGAGATGGGGCCTGGGGCCTATACTGTCTCGACTCTTCTCTTTTCTCCTTTGGCACAACGAATGGTGATTTGACCGCCAGGATGGACGCAATAGTAAGCGCCGCATCGACACAGCCAAACATTGCACCGTATATCATTAATTTTGCACTCCTCACGTCCGCAGGAATCGTGCTCAGATGCTTTCCTAGGCCCGTGAGCTCATCCTCCTTCAGCGCTCCCATTCGTGTCAACGTTGTTATCGCTGCATCAACGGTACGCGTATCCGGAGGCGTTAGCGCAGATTTAAGGAACGTCCCGACATCTTTCACTCCCATAGCCTTGATTGTGAGACCTAGGTGACAACGTATCCAACATTAGCAACCAAAAAACATAAAAGGATACATAAAAAAGCCACTTACAAATATTCTCCAACGGCACTCTCATGATCTCTGGCGTTGTCTCTGCTTTCATACGATTCTCCTCTGCATAGCGGGTATACAACTTATAGCAATTTCCCTCCCGAACTCTGCCCGCTCTACCCCGCCGCTGCTTGCACGAAGCCCTCGACGCCCACGTCTCCGCAAGTCTTATCATGCGAGTCTCCGGGTCGAACAGGGTTTCTTTGACGCGACCTGTATCAATCACAGCTACGATATCCTCGATCGTGATGGATGTCTCTGCGACGTTCGTAGCACATATTACTTTCCTCTGCCCCTTTGGCGGACGCGGGAATACCCGCCGCTGATCAGCTGGTATAAGTGAAGCGTGGAGTGGAAGTGCAAGATATCGGTAAGAATCGGGGAGGTTGTTGACAGCTTTCAGCGCTTTCTGGATCTCCATCGTACCCGATAAGAAGACCAAAATTGAGCCTTCCTCGTCCCCAAGCTCACCATCGATCCCTTGAATGGTAGCAGCGATGAGGTCGTAATTGACTGCCTGCCCTATAGCTCGTATCTGCGCCCCAATAGCAGGGTCCATATCCGCCGTCTCGCTATCTGGAGGCCTGGCTTTGCCTCCGCCTCCGTGGGCGAAAGCATCAAACGCTGTCATTCTCACCACGTCATCCAAGTAGCTGTACACGGCAATTAGCGACGGGAGAGGGAGCAACATGTATAGCTTTGCCGACTTACAAATCGTTGACTGGGTAGGTTCGGCCTTCGATGTTGATGATTTCCACATTTCCAAAATAATCTGCAAATATCCTGGCGTTCAACGTTGCACTATCAAACCATCCGTATTAGCTTGTTTGAAAACTTCAAAATTGTATAAATTATGCGTCGCATACCTCATCAGAACCAGCTTTAGGTCCTTGCGCTTCGATAAAAGTCGTTTCATCAATACTAGTAAAAAGTCGCTGTCAAGAGAGCGCTCGTGGACCTCGTCGATAAAAACATGAGATACATCCAACAGCCCATCACCGTCGTGAAGGCGCCGTAACAGCACACCAGTCGTCATGAACGTAATCTTTGTATTAGGTCCAATCCTGGATTCTCCTCGTATCGCATACCCGACCTCCCCACCTACAGGGACGCACCTCTCTGCGCTGACTCTTTCCGCCAGTCCGATGGCTGAGATACGCCGAGGCTGGGTACAGATGATTCGCGCCGCAGTCCCAATTTTTCGTTCTATAAAATCGTCCAAGACGAATTGGACACACTGTGTCGCTATTGTCATATTCCCGTCAGTAAAAAAAACTAGACATATATATCACGAATCTTGGAGGCGTACATTTCCCAGATCCAGTCTCACCGGAGATGACAGTTACCGGGGTACAATCAATTGTATCCGCAATATGTGCTCGAAGGTTCCAAGCCGGAAGCGAACATCGAATAGTCATCATTTTTCTGCCCTCTATCGTATCCATCCGATCCGTACAGAGCTTAAGCATCTCCAAAGCCTCCGGTAGATCAGGTGTCCAATCTATTGGATTAGACCTCATACGGTTGTTCTTCTTCCTCGGCAGGGCGACTGCTTTATGCGCGCTTCTGATGCTGGAGGCTCCCGCAACCACGCTAGATACCTCTTTTAGTTTGCCAGGTCGGTCGACCATTCCTTCCATTGAGTTTTCCAACCAGTCCACAACCGCGAATATCATGACCTCGCCCTTGAGTGACTCAGAGTACTCTGCTATCCGTCTGATCAAACTAAGCCGCACATGCGATGGCAGCACAGGTTCACTGATTACTGCCCACACGGGTATCTCGTTCGGATACGATCCGGAACTCGGCTTTCTGACCTCCAACAAGATCTTTGATGGCAATTTCGAGCTGGAAATCTCCAGTTTGATGTTACAAGCATCACTGGAAAGACGGGTATATCTATCCGCGTATATGGCTTCGAGTGAATCCTGCTCCTCAGTCCACTCCTGCGAGGACACAGGAGGCTCCTCTTCGAAGAAAATAAGGTCATCTTCGTTGTTAACTGCTTTCCGCCTTGGCTGGCCGTAGACTAGCGTCTGCATGAGTATCTCTGCCGCACGGTTTTCATTATCTCCGCATGCGGTGAGTGCTTCACGCGCTGCCTCGACTGGATATCCAGCTGCAGATAATCCTATATACGAAAACAGAAGGGTCAGTGACACCAAAACATAACAATATACTATATAAAATGAAGAGACTGCAACTTATACGTACTTTTTGATGCGTACTCCCGCGATAGAGAGTCTGTAACGAAGGCTACCGCTCCAACCGTATAATTGTCCGGTAAGTACTTGGCCGGCATGTCGTCCTCTGGAACATGTATAAGAAGCCATTCTAAAATCCACGACAAGACCCACCCCAGACATTAGCGAGGTTCAACACCTTGAAAATCAACCAGCATATCGAACCTAATGCATCCTCCAGATTCGTGGCCCACTCGCACGCCTCTTCCGCATGACTAACTCTAAACCCAGCAGCCACTAGGTCTTTCACAACTCCGGCTTTTGCCGCCTTATCCATACCCGTGGGGTCGTGCTTCCAACCTTTATTCAGCCGGATAAAATTTTCAACAGCACTCCTCGTTCCTTTACCCATGTTTACCAGCGGTGAGCCTGCCCATCCCTTCGGAATCTGCGAGGAAGAGAGCGCAGATACGCCTGCAGCAGCAACTGTACCCGCTATTGATGCCTTCTCCCTGGCCAATGCCTTTTCCGCATCTGCAGCGATCCGGTCCCGTTCAACTTGAAACGGATCCTCATTGTATTTCGACTCTTTACCCTGCTTTACGTCTTCCTTCTTGAGGGCCTCGAAGGCCTGCCAGTATGGCCGGTGGGTCGGTGGGAGGGCATACTGCAGGTTGCGGCCAGAGTATACACGGTGTAGAGCATACGTTGCTGCGAAGTGGCGAGCTTCGAGTGCCGTGGGGAAGAATCCGGGTACTGTGTTTAGGCTTGTGGGCGGCTCGAATCGGACTTCTTCAGTCTCACGGGTCTTTGCATTCTTGTAACGGATTATAACAGTCGACCGGTGGCCGTCTTTGCTTTGCCTCTAGACAGAATCGTCAACGAAATGGTATTTCTCGGCAGCTTGTCAGAAACTAGAGCAGGGAACAAGAGTGAAACATGGCTTTTTGGATGGGGGTCGTCGTACATTGGTATACTCCGGTTTGTCCCAGTGATTCTTGACTGTCAGTTCGTAGAACAGCGTAACAGGCAACTTTCCAGTCCATCCTTTCCCACCAATGATCTCATTCAAGGACGGCCGAGGAGCCTCCTGCGCTTGTGCCGGTTCAGCGCCTTTCTGCGCGCCTTTGGCTTTTGAACTACCACCGCTGGAGGTTCCAGCTTGGGGTGCGGAAGTAGCCTTCGCTTTCCCCTTGCCCGAGCCAGCGCCGCTGGCGGCAGTAGCATCCTTGGGTTTGTCGGAAGCCTTTGCAGGCTTTTTGGGCGGCATCAAATTCGTGGGGTGGGTGCGTTGGTGGGATGTGTGGAACGTTGTCGCTTGCAGCTGCCAGCAAGGGTCTCGATTAAGCTTGGCTTGGCAGCTTACTCAGGTTGAAGGCACTGGATGTAAAAAAAAGAGTGGATGAGGAGAAGTCGAAAGAGTACTTATGGAGGTATATGATACACAAGGATGGATGTGCTTCTTTATATCTATCGGGGCCCTATCTAGCGAGGGAATCTTAAATTTAGGTGAAGCCGAAATGCATGGGTCTAAGTACTCATGTAACGAATGGCCAACGTGCAAGTCAATAGGCAAGACATCGATGGAACCATGCCTACTTGTTAAATCTATCAGAAGAATTACTTCTTGACTTCGGTGGCCTTTATACCTCACATTTAAAGAGCTATATCGCGGGCACCAAGGGGTGTATCGAGATCGAGTTGGAATTCTTCTACCGTCCAAGACTAGCTCTTAATCAATTTACAAATTTAAGGCTTCTTCTCTTCTTCTTCTTCTTCACAGAATAAAAAGTCACAATTTACAAGAGGTGATACAATCGTCTCTATGCTTGTGTAGGTTGCTGTAGACCATACGTGCATACATCTGCACAGGAAAGGAGTATTTAGGAATTCGGGAGAAGATCCGCGCTTCTTCTGAAAGGGGCAAAAAAACTTTCGAAGGGGGAAGATTTGGCATTGGGTTCATAAGGGAGTAAACACAAGTGTTTAAATGGGGAGAGTACATGAATGGGTTCCTGTGTGCCCAACCTTTAATTCATGGGACCAGGATGTACAAAAGAACGCCGGCAGCAGTGAGACCTATCCGATAATCATGCTAGAACAAAGGGAACAATATGGAAGGAAAGAGACACGCACAAACAGAAAGTTTATTTTGAGACGGGAAAGATTTATAGGGAAACAGCTGGGCAATATTCTTGGGGAATAGGACATACAGGAAGGAGATAGTGGTGTACAGGAAGTGGTATCTGTGGATAGAAACGGTGTCTTTAGATATTACAGAGAGGGCATTACAGGGTGCTGTAAGGCTAACACAGTGGAAGTGGCGAGACAGGTGTATTCGCCTTAATCAAAGGGGTGACACGATTGGGAAATAACATCTGAGATCTCAGGCGACAAGTGGACGGGGAAGCAACAGAGTATTGCTGAAAACACCAAGGAAAACCATTAAATTCCATAGTGTGATGGAGAGAGTGACAAGCAGTTTGTAGCTTTGGACTCGAGCACAATAGGTTTGAAAGCTCTGACGGTATCTTCGTTGGGGAATTTTCTGCAAGTCGTACCTTGAAAGAAGGTAGCGTAACCGAATCGGCTTACATATCCATGCTGTCCCCCTGATTGGCAAAATTGAAGTTTCCTGGGGTTGGGTTGCCACCAAAGCTGAAATTTTCGCCGGTCTGCTGGGGGGCAATGCCTTGAATAGCATCGCCTTCTTCCTCATCATCGCCAAAGTACTTCTCGATGATGTTGTAAGCTTTCATGTAGATTTCCTCATTGGCGTTGTTCTGGGCATTGTGAATCTTCTCCATTCCACCGGCTTCTTCAATAAACAAGGCGTATTTGTTGATGCCTTCGCCGCTAGTCTCTTTGTCCATCTCACCAACTTTCAGAATATTCTCGAGACCGTCAAGAGCAACCTGAATTATCTTGTTATCCATACAAGAGAGCAGATCGCAAAGCGGGCGGATGGCACCCTGGTTCACTAGGTAACGGATTTGATCGGGCTTCTGAAGACCACCGGAAGTAGCGTTGGAAATGGCCCAGCATGCCTCTTTTCGGGTCTTGAAATCACCGTTGCTGAGCAGGTTAATCAAAGGTGGGATGATGTTCGCGTCAACGACTGCCTGGATCTGAGAGGAGTTCCCGGCAGTAATGTTAGAAATGGTCCAGCAAGCTTCTTTGCGAATACCATCCTTAGTACTGCTCAAAAGAGACAGGAGAGCGGGAAGCGCTCCGCAGTTGATAATGACTTGAGTCTGGACATCGTCACCGGTGACGATATTGCCGACGGACCGTAAAGCTGGTGTCTGAACGCTAGTAGAGTTATGCATCAACAGCTCGACGAGTCTGCGCGGAATACCAGCTTCGATGACAGCCTGGATCTTGTCGTTGGAGCCATCAGAGAGGTACGAAATAGCCCAGCAGGCATCGATCAGAACTTCATCATCCAAGCTGTACACTAATTTGGCGAGAACTGGGAGTGCGGGAAGGATCTGATGGAAAGAGTCAGCGTCAAGAGATCGTAGATGTTGTTTTCAAGGTGTAGCATCTTACCGTTTGCCAGTCCGGCTGAGGAGTCTTGCCTCGGCAGAAGTTGCTAAGGGTCCAAGTAGCATTGCGAAGCATGCTGAGCTTGCGGCTGTCGCCAAGGAGCTGGAGAAGAGGGCGAAGAGCACCAGCACTCAAGACGTAATCTCTGCATTGAGGGCTATCTCCTGCAATGTTGCCAAGTGCCCAAACAGCTTGTTCTCTGACATCGGGTTCATGGCTGACCAAGAGCTCTACGAAAATTGGAACAGCACCAGCATTAATAACAACTTGGGTTTGAGCGGCAGATCCGGAGGCGATGTTGGTGAGCGCCCAGGCTGCCTCAAACTGAACTAGCGTATGAGGTGAACGAAGGAACTCTACAAATCGGCTGACGACACCGCACTCGATGACCTTTTCAATAGGTGGGTTTCTTTCTTTCGAGAGTAGCTTCCGAAATTTAGTCGTTGCTGCAATTTGTTGGTCGATAGATTCAGAGAAGACCCCTTGTATCATAGCCGGCAGATCCTCTGTAAGCTAAAAGATAGCGTGCGACCGTTAGTAAATGCAGATGAATAAGTCCATAACTCTGGACAAATAAGTCTCGCGTTAAAGATAGTTGAAGATATAGTTTTCCAACCCCGATGGGCCATTTCAGTATATGCATGATATGCTGGGTAGGAGCAGGGTCTGATAAGAAAATCCTGATAGAGGGCCAACCCCACCACCAACACTTCTATACCGGGGGCGGGGATGAAAAGTTTTGGCAACAACGAAAAGACACAATATATTGGTTTTGATTCTGGGCTACTGCAGAAGGAAGCTCAGCTTACCTGAGATTCAGTATTTGCACTCTCATCGTCACTATCGACACCAGCGAGTCCAGAGTGTGGTGTGGAGCTGACTTGGAGATTTCGTCTCTTGGCAAGGTTCTCCTCGCGCTTCTGTTTTCGGATTTCCACCTGTTGCTCTTCACGGCGACGACGGAGCTCTTCGGGCTTGAAGGTGCCCTTGGCCTTGAAATTTGTGCGTCGGTGCTCTGGGATGTAGCGATCGGCCATGATGATTTAATTTTGCTGAGGGTGTTGCACCTTTCCCTGGCAGGCTGGTTGGTTGATTTTAGATTGGAAGAAAAGTGGGTGGAGGTAGGAGAAGAAGAGGAGATGAGGTGGAATAAAATAAAATTTGCAGGGTGACCAAAATATTTCCGCTCGGTGCACTTTGTTGCGTGATCCTGCACAAACAAGCTTTCCAGAAAGCAGCAAAGCGAACGGTTAGCTTCGTAGACGGCTCGCCTCCAACAAGCACCAATAGCAGACAAGCGTCTGCGAGGTAAACAAGAAGGCTGGATGAATCTAAGCGGAGGAAGGAAGGGAGGGAAAAGTGGGATATCGATAGGGGCCGGTACGTACCTAATGTTCTGCGCACGAGCCGGAAACAGCTATGGCGAGTGAGAGGGCGGTCGATAGCCTGGAAATCCCTGATCAGCACAACTGGAGGTGAGGTGGAAGGTCCGACAGGGCAGCCGAGTAGCAAGTACCTCTCGTCTGACTATCGACAACTGTGATCGGGCGGGCAGAGCGTCAAGGCTGTTGTCTCCTGTCGGAAGTTGCAGGGTGGCTGTTTGTGGGGAACCAAGAGATTGCAGGATGCTGATTGTCGGAATGAGGAAAAGAAGAGGAAATGGATGGTGAAAGAGGAAGAGGAGAAGAAGAAGAGGAGGAAGAAGAAGGAAGGAGAAGAAGGAGGAGGAGGAGAGGAGGAGGAGGAGAGAAAGCAGAGTGGGACACGGGCAACTGCACTGGGAGAGGTACCTGGCAGAAGGCGGGCAGCTGGTAGCAACTGCAGGTAGCTCCAAGCTGGATAGCTCCCCGTTTGCCCGCCAACTCCATCCCAAGTTGGCTCTAAGCGCCCTCCCGGAGCAGCAGATTGCGAGCGAGTCAGAGCTACCCGTGTCGATAGGAGAGAGAGCAATGTATATTGTTCATCTAGATCACGATCACGACTCCTCTCGGGAGCATAGTAGAGAAGCTGCCGTGGTGGTGCTAGGTACCCCTTCGGCCTTCAAGTTCTCGTTCAACGCGTCCAAACTGCTTGTGCTTCACCCGGCTCACTCTACCTCAACCTCTCTCTCCCCCAGATCTCCCTCTCCCTTCCCTCCTCAAAAACCCAATCCGTATGCACCATCCCCGCTCTCAGGAAAGCTACTCTTTATCCGTCATCGTCACAATCGGTCTGCGAGGAAAGCCCTGTCAAAACTTCCTTCTTCATGCACGTCTCTCGTCACGGGTCTTGATTTGCCGCGTTGCTGCAGCTGGGCCGCTAAACTGGCGCGACTGCCCAAAACACAACGGACCAACACCAATTCCTCCTCAAACCTTCATAAAATCGCTCGTCCAAAATGCCACCAAGGCCGGGATATTTCACAATCGCGGAAGCGAAGCCCAAGTTCAAAGAACTCGTGTCTCTTATCTGTGTCGTTGTTGAATTCGACCCTATAAAGCAATCTCGTGGCAAAGGTAGGTACATAAAGCATCCCATATTGATCTTCTACTTCCAACCGCTTAACAACAAATATCTCCTGCTCTCATTCAGATCTCATGTGCTCCTTCAAAGTTTGTGACCAGTCAGCTACTGTCTTCAACACCAGTTTTTTGGTGCGACTGTTCCGAGAGAATCCCGATGACCTCCCACAGAGTGTCGACATTAACGATGACTCCATCACCCTGGTAGTTTTCAAAAATATTAGGGTCCGTCTCCTCTGCCTCAGCTCCCCGTTTTGAACTTCCGCTTACTATAAATCACATATAGATCGGAAGACTTAACGACCATCCCGTAGGTATGTCCACCCACCCGTCCGAATGGGTCATCTGCAAGGGTGACATCATGGCCCCAAAGAAGAAAAAGTCCAATCTTCCTCCTCTAAGACCCAGAATTAGGGTCGTCGACTCTGGGCCTAGGCGGGTTGAAGATCAAGAGGCAAGAAGCCGGCTTCTTTCGGAAGACGAGTATGACGCCTGCAAGGAGCTGGCAGAGTTCTGGCACGATCGAGGAGGCTTGGCTGCTTGCCACGGCGTGAACCAAGAATCCTATCAGAAGGAGCATGAGAAAGAAAGCAAGAAGCCAAAGCTGGCTTTAATTAAGGATATCGAGTTGGACAATTTCTACGATATCATATGTTTTGTCCAGAAAACTTGGAGTAGTTCCGATATTCTATTCACCCTCGATGTTACGGATTTCACAGAGAACAAGGACATACATCCCCGAGGAGCCGACCCATTTGAAGAGCCCGAAGAGATTGCCCGCGATGAAACATACAGCTACGCCTATGAAGCCGGTGGTGTCTCTAAGAACCAAAGCAAAAGACGTTTCGACAAGCAATGGTTTGAGAAACCATTTGGGCATTATTCGCTCCCTATCAGTTGCTGGGATGGAATGGCAAGAAAGGCCGGATCAGGAATAACAGAAGGAAGTTATGTCCTATTAGAGAACGTTCGTATCAAGCGCAACAAAAATGGCATGCTCGAAGGTGCAATCTCGGATCAAAGAAATAATCAATTCAAGGACAGAGGCTTTGAAATCCTTAAACCGAACGACATAAAGCTCAAAGGTCTACACACCCGGAGAAATAAACTCCTTAAAATGTTAGAAGAAAAACGAGAGGAAATGATTATAGAAAAGCGGCGACAGGAAGAGGAAAAGCAGAAGCGAAAGCTGGACGAAGAAATGAAGAGGCGACGTGAGAATAATCCACATGGTAGGCTCTCCCTAATTCGCCAAATGCACACACCGTAGGGAAAGGGTTGAAGAAGCCTTGTCGGTTCGCTACTTCTCTTCACTGCTGACTTACTAGCTGATCCGCAGTTCTTTGTGGTTATAAATCAATCGAGACCACGACTATTAAAAAGATACTAGATCTAATGGACGAAACTGAAGTAGAATTCTTCAATCGACGGTATCGAACGGAGGCCAGAGTTATGGACTTTCGCCCCTCCGAGCTTGAGGATTTTTGCCAACCGATCGGTGACGACCGAGATGCATATGCCATGGATCTCGATTACGAAATTACTGGCGAGGATGGGAACACGAAGCCCCGCCCAGAATGGTACTGGTGTTTTGAACTAGACGTTGTTGGCAAAGATGGGAATTCGTTCCTCACGATTCAGGTTGACGACAAAGCTGGGCGCCACCTGTTGACTCCGGAGCCTTGCAAGTATGCACAACCTCTTTCTTTACATAAACGCCTCTTTCTGAAAGCCCATAATCTAATCGCTCATTGATTTGTAGCCTTCGAGATCCCCGCAATAGCACAAAACTCCAGCAGCTCCGCCAAGAGCTTTTTATCCTATGGGGGAACCTCGAGGAGGTGAAACAAGACCGCCGGGAGCGCCTCAATACTTGCCACACTTACGTCACAGACCTCCTCGAGAGATACCATAAGGGGGAAGAAGAGAAGGCCTTCTTGGAGAAGTTGCTATCGCAATATGAAAAAGAAAAAGAGGAAATCCTGGAAATTCCAATTATTGTGGACCCAAAAGTATTAAACAAATATTGTTTCCTTATGCTCAAAGAATATGGTGAGACCGACGAAGACGGCGAAGTTGAGCGAAAGTTTTTATTGGAATCTACCACGGTCAGCAAGACCCGTATTGCGGCGCTGAAAAAGAAGGAGAACCTCTCAGAAGTAAAGCCCCAGGGAACCGGCGACAACATGGATGTTGACGAATCGTAAGATTTTACCTTGAGATACTCTGCTTTCACCTTTCTCTTCTTGCTATCTCCAGAATACCTTTTCATTCCCTCGACATCGTTACGGCCCCAAACCCTTCCTGTGCTGCTTATAAACCATGTCCCTCTATGTATTCATCTGCGCAGAGCTGCTACTATCCATCAATTATTAGCGTCACAATGAAAAGAAGACGTATTCCCTCACTCTCTATCCTCACGGCCCTAGCGCCTTGTCCCTTTTATGTTAAGAGTTTAGTCTGCAGGACAGCATTTTCTTTCTGTTAAGGTTGCCACACTGTCCCTCGTTGTAAATTTTGCGTTGTCGTTTCCTAGCTGGTCAACCTTAAGCTTTCACATCTTCGAAAATCTTCAATCGAAAATCTTCAACTCAGCCTGCACCTTCCACAAAATCACCGATGACCAAGCCAATGGCTCCTCCACCGTCCAACCACGAAAGGCAGCCTCAGGGTTCCTCAAAACCTAAGAAGAAGAAGAAGAAGCCAAAGCGCTCACACGATCCTACCAATGACACCCCAAAGGCATTCACACGACTCATGGCCTACGCCGCTAGCGGCAAGCTTCCCAACGGCCTCGACGATCCAAAGCCCGCATCTAACAGTAAAAAGCGCAAGCGCTCAGAAGCAACCAGCGACTCTACTTCGCTTCCTTCCACCTCCGATTTACCCTCGACGGCCACAGTCCAAACCCAAACCCAGGATGCCGACCCAAACACCGGCACTAGCACCGGCGGCGCGCAGAAACCGCTGACCCTGCTCCCTGGGGAAAAGCTATCGGATTTCTCCCGCCGTGTCGACGCCGCAATCCCAGTCTCCTTCAAGGGCTTACGGCGCGGCGAAGACAACCCCAAAGCGCACAAGAAAAAGAAGAAACAAGAGCAAGGCGACAATGACGAAGAAGAAGAAATAACCGAAGACATGTACGACTTTGACGACAACGGTGACCCTCTCCCAAACCACCTCAAGCCACACAACCATAAACCGCAGCTCAACAAACACCATCACAGAGGGAAGAACAAAGAACGAAGTCCAAGCCCATTCTCTATCCTACGCCAGCAGCGCGGCGTAGTACAAAGCAACATCAACGATGTGGCCCAGGCACCCCCGAGTCTTGTCGTTCCTAAGGAGAAGCTTAGGGATAAGACGCGGCCAGTAACGATAGCAGCAGCGCTCGAGGTCCCCAAGAGCAGCGGTAGTCTGGCGAGGAGGGAGATGCTAGAGGTAGAGCGGCAAGGGGTTGTGGATCGGTATCGCGCGCTGATGGCGGCGCGGAGTGGTGGGCTCTAGACCCGCGCCGAGTCCGAAAAGCCAAATTTACCCACAAGTACCTAGGTATGCATGGGTGCGGATATCTTGTATCATAGACTTTTTTTTAAAAAAAATTATTTTTTGAAGGACATTAGACTAGTCGGTTTGTATTATACTAGCGTTATTGAAGGACAACCATTATTGATATTAACATTCAGTCTATAAAACTTGAAAAGACATATCTCGTCGGACGGGAAAGGAAGAAGAAAGGTGAAACCCAGCGAAGAGGTTTTTTAAAGAAAAAAAATGACAAACGTCCAACATGAATTGAAGACAAAGCTCCCATTTGCGATTAGTTGGTGAGACCAATAGAACAATGGTATCATGTCGACTTGCGCGCATAGTGTATGTAATGTGAAGTCACGAAGAGAGATCTTTTCAAGGAATCAGAAAATGAACAGAAGGCCGCATGATAAAAGTACATTGAAGCCGAAGGACAAATGGCCGCCACATTTAGCTCTGCCAATGAATGGCGCCCTGAATGCAAAAAAAAAAAAATTGCAGCATAAAGAAACCGGAAGTTTAAATATGAAAGGACGCTAAGGGTTATATGATGGTTGTGTGAACGGAAGTGTGAAGGATAGGCCAACTGGCGCTGACCATGAAAGGGAGAATCGAAGGAAGTTGAGTTGGAAAGTTGATCATGTAGGGAGGTGAGCAGAGCAGGAAATGAGATATGACAAATGAAAAAGCAAATCCGTAAGCCGCCCTTCTCACAGAAACATGAAATGTAAAAATACAAAGACCCATTATCATTATATCGAAATCGACGAGGCAAACCTCACCTAATCAGCATCTACCATCTCCTCGTCTTCATCCTCAACTATGCTCTCCTGTCTCTTCTGATGCTCTTCCTCTTCATTCCTCGCCATATCTTCGTGTCTCAAAATCTCTTCTTCGTGCATCTCCTCTTCGTTCTGCTGCTCTTCTTCATCGCTATCTTCAATCACGTCTGCGCTCTTCATCTGCTTGCCCGCCACCGCATTTGAAACCGGCTTGGTCTTCGGTTTCGCCCTTGACGGCCTTGGTTTTGGTGGATCCAGGTGATTCAAGATTTCACGGAGATTGGCACCCAGCTGCGATTTATTCTTTAAGAGTCGGGCCTTAAAGATGTTCGGATCAACTACATCGCCAAGAACGGCAAGGGTGATCTTCCCGACAAATTCGCACAAGCGTTGTTCGAATAGAAGAGCAGCTTCAAGATCCGTATTCTCTTCGTCGTCTTCACCTTCATCATCACTGCCAGAAGCAACCGTCTTGTTTGTGAGCTTCGCGAATCGCCTTTCCGCAGTAATATAGACTTTCAAGATATCTTCCTGGACCTCTTCAGATACCTTACGTGGGAACATAGAGAGTCTTGTGGTCGCGGAGAGGAGAGCATTGAAGGTATGGAAATCGAGGAGGGCGCCAGCGGCAGCGATTCGAACTTCATCAAGCTCGCGGATATTGATAATGTTTTCGAGGTGGGCTGTGATCGCTTCCTCTCTTTCCCTAAGAGACTCTAGTTGGGTTAGGTGCTCGTCGATCGCTTGGTCGGTGGATAGATTTAGTCTTGTGATGGATTCAACATTCCACATAAAATAGTATAAGAGGGTTTTGAGGGCCGATAGCCATAGTTCATTCTCTGCCTCATCGGAGTTCTTCGCTCGAGCAAGAATCGCAATGAGAATTTCGACCGGCGCATCAGTTCCGGAGATCTCTCCAACGACTTCCTTGCCCTTTTTCTTGCCTTTGCCTTTGGCAGAGTGAGACGTCGCAGCATCCGATTCAAAGACTTCCTTACAGTCTGTGACACTGGCCAGGTATTGTAGTCGCTTGACGGCAGTTTCAAGATCGGAAAGTGCTTGGTCGCCGAGTTCCCCTTTTTCAAGATCTTTCCCGGAAGCCAGAGAAACAAGATGGTTGATGACTTCCTCTTGAACTCCCGTGGTTTTTTGCGATGTAATCTCGTCCAGCTCATCGAACGATCTTGCGTGTAGCAGGAAGCCACTTGCTTCTTTAAGAACCGATTCATCAAGGTGCGTCATAAATTGTCGGATAACGTCATCCAACAACAAAGAATAGGTATTCATTTGTCTGAGCTCTTGATAGACATCCAGCTTCATGAGCTGTGCAATTTTCAGAGCAGTAGCAGCGGTTTCTGGAGCTGGACCAAACTTGTTGAGAAGGTTAGGGGCTAGGTGGGCAAGGCTTCGAGAGATATCCTCCTCATCTGGGGCCTCCGATTGCTTCCGCTTCGACCTTGACGTGACGGTGGTGGCATCAGCAGCGGATGCAATGGCACAAGTGATTGAAGCATGGAGAACTTGAAGCAATATATTTTCTTCCTTGGCTTTCAGAGCGCAGAAATTTTTTATGTACGACAGTGTTTCGTCGTCTGAACTGTTCATCTGGTTCCCAGTATGGTCGTACAGGAGGTACTTGGCGAGGTCCTCCCATTCCTACATCGCAGAAGCAAGGTTAGTCATCACCATCAGATACAATGCTTGTATTATCTAGGGTTCTCACGTGTAGTTCAGGGATTGCTTTATACAAAGCCAACCCAGCAAGTTGGAACCTGGATTGGAGTCCCAATGCGGCAACCCCTCTGGCATTTGTTTCTGGGGCTTGTGTGTCCGTTGAGCCATCTTGATCGTACGTCGATAATGAATTGACCAGACATTTGAGCTTCATCCAGCTGATTTGGTGACCCTCGAAATCTTCATCGTCAAGGTCCCCTGCGCTTTGCAATCCTTCCTTCACTGTATCTTCTCCGCCACAATCCTCAATTTGTTCGTCATAAGCTTCTTGAACGCTGCTAGCGAAGAAGTCCGCAACAGCATTTCGGACCTTAGTATCGGCGTCATAAAGGAGCTTTCCGATAGCCTCAATGTCATCGGCCTCCAAGAATCCAACTTGTCGAATCTCGTTGAGTAGCGTAATTGCCTCTGCCCGTACACCAGAATCCGCGTCTTGGAGAGCCATCTCTACGAGCCGCCCTCTGAAGCGCTCTGTGAAGTTTCGGAGCCCCCCAACGTTTGCGCGATCCTTGAACAGCCTCGTCAAGGCTTTGATGACTTCAGATCGTACGCTTACCGCAGTATCCGACAGAACCCAGCCGAGATAGCGCAAATAAGAGGCTTCAAAGAAAATGCTCGGTAGCTTGATGATCCAGATTCCAAGTTCGTGAATACACTCAGCACGAATCTTAGCGTCGACGTCTCGGTAACGGTGTACAAATATTGATTCATAAATGTCGCTAATTTGGTCTTGTACGAATTCTTGGTTCTCTTGCGCTTCCCCGATTGTCGCTTCCAACGATTTGATTCTGCCTGCATTTTTTCTAGCCTTTGATTTTTCTGATTCAAGTTGCTTTGTTGTATTGTTGATTGTTTTTTCGATGTCTGCCATTGTACCACAGAGAGCCGTCATTATGGAAAGATTGATAGCAGTGCTGGTGTGGCGAAATGGTCTGAGAGGGGAGCTTGACATGGCTGTTATCCATATCTGCATGTTCTCAATGAGAGCTGGGTCGCTTGTCAGGACTCCGGAGGTGGAGATGTGGCTAATGAATTCGACAAAGAAGGCGGTAAGGTAGGCTCTGTACCGGCGGTACTTCTGAGATCTCGATGCTATCGGATACTCGACCGACGACTCCTATTACGCAGAGCTGTAAGAAAGTGGCCCGGCCTGCAAGTGTTTGATGCTACCCTACCTTCTGGAAGATTTCTTGGATGTCTTCAAGCTTACTCGCCGCCGAATCGGCATCCTCAATGTCATCACTCGTCACAGACTGATTGCAACCACAACTCTAAAAACGTACAGCGTTAATGGGATTGATTGAGTTTGCTGAAACCGATTCGACTTACTCGGAGAATAAAGTTGACCATCGCTACCATTGCGTCAGTGTTATTCGAGTCATAGGAGTCGACCCAGTCTTGGACAATCTTAGAAGCGTCCTCGCCAGCGAGAACTCGGCCTGCAGTGAAGCTCGATTAGCTCAGTCTAACTCGGTGGAGAGCGACAATGGTATGCGACTGACGGAATAGATCATCTCCATCCAACTCGACTATCCCGTTGACTGCCTTGGACCTTTTGCGCGGGGTAGCTTTGGCTTTGACTTGAGGTCCAGCATCGGTACGTGATTTCTTTGGAGCTGGCTTCTTTGCAGGAGTCTTCGCCGCTCTAGACCTGCTGGGAGCAGCTTTGCTCTTGGTCGTCGACTTCTTCCTCGAGGTAGGAGTAGCGTGAGCGGTTTCGTCTTCGGATCCGTCATCTTGTTCCTCGTCACTGGCGCTCGTCGCATCGGATTGCTGCTCGGCATCGTCGTCGCTGGCAGCAGCTTCTTCGTCTTCGGACGCGTTATCGGCAGCGCCTACGCGACTATCTCGTTTTCGCTTTCGCTGGGTGGTAGGAGGTGGGGAGTATGTGGTGGGCGGTCTTCTGACGCGGGTGGAGCGGCGCTGGCTGGACTCGCCGGAAGGCTCGGGCGTGGACGAGTCCTCACCAGCAGTAGCCATTCTTCCAATGATTGTGAGGCTCGTGGTGGTGGCAGTGGGGGTCTGGGTGGAGGTCGTCGCGCTCATCGTCTGTTGATGTTTGCCGCCCTTGTCTCCTGTGTGTGTGAAGATGTTTTGGAGACCTTTTTTACGTGGTGTTGACCACCCAAGCCCAAACAACAGAGCGACGGCAACGCAAGCCGATCAGTCACGTGGACTAAGACACGTTTGTTTTGACAACTGCACGCACCGCGGATGTGTCATGTGTTGCGTCATACCCGTTTGCCCGGCTGCGGCCTTCCCGATTCGGATATCTTATCGGCAAGCCCACACAGTCGTATATAATTTTTCGCCGGCGAGTCATCGGGCGGCCTGCCAGTTCGAACCCTCTCTCTTCCATCCAACTGTCGACGCTGCATCGCACCGCATCGACATCGCCAGCTTTGGTTAGACCCCTGCCAATTCGGTCGACTTCGCGATTGGCGCGCAT
Organism: Drechslerella coelobrocha; assembly: GCA_036971555.1. Lineage (NCBI taxonomy): Eukaryota > Fungi > Ascomycota > Orbiliomycetes > Orbiliales > Orbiliaceae > Drechslerella > Drechslerella coelobrocha. Next base: position 2,972,879 of record JAJTUH010000002.1, read on the forward strand.
CGAATTCGAATTCTCGAGAACTTCTCACTTCTCTCGCACTGCTTCACTTTGCTACTCTTACATTCGAGTCGCAAACCGTTTGAACTCCACTGCTACGACCAAAGCATTTTCTGTCCCCCACAAAATACAACATTAAAACGCATTTCGCGGGACTTGGTCGAATCAGGCCTTTCGCTCGCCATTCCGCTACCATTTCCGCGACAACATCAAAATCCCTGCGAAATATGAATATTCTTGACAATGGCAGACCTTGGGGAACTTGTAGACATTATAAAGGATGAGTGTGCACTCACAGTCGCTCAAGGTATGTTTCCAATTCACCCAGGTTGTATCTTCTTGCATCTGAGAAATAAATTCTGTACTAACACTCAAATACCCGTAGGCTTGCCAGTGACCTCGGTATGGAAGTTGGTCACAGACTACCTCGAAAACGATCAAACTGCCATTATCCCATTAGAAACCCTCGATCCAACTGTACCAACCCCACCGACAGAGTACCACCCTGCTCTCCCTCTCGACGCTTCCTTGCGAAACTCGATCTGGGAGCGCATACGTAGCGATCAAGACGTTAGCATTGGTGTCAACAATGAAGGAAAGGATCTTTCCTTTGACGATGCAGAAGCTGGCAAGCAGACCGAAGGCCAACCACACGAGGACGAAAAGCCAGTCGAATGGCGTCTATATGCTTCCGAAAGCCTCCAATGGAGACGGATTGCCGGCCACGATGTCGACACTGTACGGTTATTTCCCACTCTCTGGCAACTTCTCAAAATCATCGCGGTCAACCGAGAGGACGGCATCCTACAGCCACATCTTACAACGCAATCCGGCCAAGACGCCCGTTCAGTAGGTCCCAGAACGAAAGACCTAGCCGGCAAAGGATACATCATGAAAATACCCGTTATCGCCCTCGGGTTATCAACCTCGAAACTAATACTCAAGCGATTCTATAAAGGCGCTTTGGAAAAGCGCAAAACGCAGAAGAAAAAACGGTTAGCTACAATGAAGGAGCATGCTAAAACGGGCAAGAGACTTCCAAAGGAGCTACTAGAAGAACCGATTGACATCGAAGAAGTGATCTCCGGCATTTTCAAGTTGTTAAAATCTGCGAAGAACAAGGTCATGCTTATCGAAGATCTTAAGTTTAGGCTGGTAAACTCCCTTTAGTCAAAGTTACTTCTACAAATAATCCGCTAACTTGGACCCTAGAATTGTGCTTCGACCAGATCTCGCAGAAAGGCCTGTCGTAGGATAATGGATAGATTAGAAACTATGGGCTGCATTCAAAAGATTAGAGCCTTGGGTTCAGAAAACACACATGCCAAAAAGTTTGAAATGGGCCCCGTGGACGAAGAAGAGTTCTCAAATCTAAAGAACGCGCGATTTGCCAAATGTGTCAAGTTCGTGCGTGACCTAAGGCCACTAGAGTGGAATGAAGCAATCAAAGGCGTCAGGTCGTCGACAGTGGACGAGGAGTTAGACGGGTTGGATGAGTTCGATTCAGATGATGAACAAGACGATGGCTACAGGGTTATCAGGTCCGCGCCTATCGTTAAGATAGTGGACGGACGTCGAGTTATCGTGCCCCTTTGGAGGAAGACCCATCTCATGCACATCATCTACGATCAGATTCTTGCTGCAGGCTTAGAGGGAATTCGTAGTGGGGTAAACCATTTTCTATGAAAGCTCCAGAAGGCAAGTTGAGCTGACATATCTATAACAGATGCTCTCTAGTGCCGTCTTTGGACCTTTCTACTACCGCCCCTTCGACCAGATTATGGGGCGTTGGACAACCAAGTCCCTGCAAAACCAGCCAGATCATTTAAAATCGACGTCGATTGTTCGAGAAACAGACCTGTACAGAAGAACAGCTAACTATCGGTATTGGACAACGGAAAATTTCAAGGCGATGCTAGACGAAAAGCAGATCGATTATGAAGCCGCTGACGCTGCTGCTGATGCCTATAAAATCTCAAAACGGCCGAGAAAAAAGGCTAAGAAGATAGAAGCTCCCCCCAATGTGGAGCCCGCGATTCTGGATGACAACGGATTCACGCCCATAGATACCACGCTTTTCGTACATGGAGATGGCCGTGGAAGTTTTCAAGACTATCAGAATGCTGCCCCGAAGAAAGGGAGTGGTTTAAAGCCAAAAGGTGTATCGCCATTGAAGGGACGGAAAAAGGCCAGGCGCGAGCTCACAGAGGCAGAAACTGACAGAAGATTCCGAACAGAGGGGAAATCTACTATTGAAGGTTATGAGGCAGCACAGAACGGCGAGGTGTCGATTATAGGGAGTCCCAAAGAAGAAGCCATTGTAGTCATTGGTCGCAAGCGAAAATATCCTCCCGGCACTGAACCATACCTCAAAGACCGGCCTCGAGTGGAAGCAGTTAAGAAAGCGTTACGTTTGGGCTCCATCAAGGAGATCGGTGCTGACGGGAACCCGTTGGATCTCACCAAACTCTCAGAAGGCTTCCAACCACTTTCCACAATCGATGAAACTTCCTGGACAATCGAAATAGTAGCAGAGAGGACTTTTATGGACCTAGTTGAGAATACACCCTACCAAGTGCCTCTCGCTACAGAACGATACAGAAGCACACACGGCAAAAAAGGACGCCCAAGGAAAAGTGAACAAGCATCAACCCCCGAACTAACTTTCCTTGGACCAATCTTCCAACCCGGCCCTACTGGACCTGTCGAGATAGCACCGGTTCCAGGTCCCAACGACCTTGACAAGCAGCCAGCTAAAAGACCTGTGAAACGGAGGAAAACAGTTCATTTGGCTACAGGCAACGAAATCACAACGCCGGAAAACAAGAATGCAACTAACAACCCCATAGAAGCTGAAGCTCTTGAGCCCGCTCAGCCCGAGACCCCCGTGGTTCGTAAGTCACAGCGAGCTACAGCAGGTAAAAGGAAGAAAGACACCATTGCTGAAGGCGGGAGCGATGCCTTTTTGGCCCCTGGGTCTTCCAAGCGAAAGTCCCGGGACAAAGACTCGACACCAAAAGGTCCACCTCTCAAGAGGAGTAGGAAGGAGACGCACGATGAGCCCGCCCCAGCAGTCCAGGTTACCGATACCGAAATGATAGACATCGATTCTTCCTCAACTAAGGAAACACAAATCAGAAGTCTAGACCTTATCCCTGATCAAGCGATAAGCGGCTCTGCACTTATTCGACCTATTTCTATACCAAGCGTCACGAAAACTGCTCACTGGCGCCAATTTGTTGGAGCATGCCCTGAAAAGGTTACATCAAATCCATCTTCAATCGTCAGTCCGAGATCCTATCCACAGTCGGAACCGATGGATATCGACGCCAACGATGTCCAAATCAGACAAACAGGCGAAAAGTCTATCATGCAACCCCTCTCCACACCTCGAAAAGAATTTGGTTCTATCGAAGGTATGAGTCTCGAGGCGAACAAACCCAGCACGGTTGACTCCGTGCCTATTTCTTCTATTACCAACCCCGCAACTTCGCAAGCTCCAAGACTAGAGCCATTCACAGATGGAGATGGTGTCCGCCTAGAGCTAGTCCGTGCAGAAACCCGTAAAAATAGGAGCATTGGTGGCGTCCTCAAAGCCAACCGCCGGCGGCTGCTCCTCGGCATGCTTACTTCCGCCAACGGTGCCATCTCCATGAACGCCGGATACCGCAACTTTGTGCAATATATAAAGGAGCAGAAGGAGCAGAACTCCACAGTGGATCGCAAAACATTTAATAGCATTATAGATGATGCAAACATTGATGGGAAAATATATGTCATGGGCGTTTTTAAGGCCAACCGTCGAATAGGAAGCATCCTCGCTTTGCCTCACCTTAAATTTCGATCTGACAAAGTCGAAGCTGCGAAGCGGGTTGTTGTTGATGAGCTCGACAAGCCATTTGCGTGGAAACAGAACGTGGCGAAGGGCATCGCCTCTAAGACTGCCAGTATTCCTATTGAGCGGATCGATTTCGAGAGATATTCCCGTGCTAGTGGAGGACTTCCCCTTAGTGAGAAAAGCAATGCGCGCCGACGGATGGATGCTGAGAAAATGTCTACACTCGCGCGCCTTCAGGCTATTACCGAAAATGAGAAGAAAGAGAAAACAGCTGCGCGGAAAAACGCCGGTCCTACCAAAGCTAAGCCAAAGACTACAGCAAAAGAGAGGCATACCCGTTCAAAGGGAGCCACCGCGAACCCGCCTCTACCTGAAGCCACCAACGAGAACATTGAGCCAGTTAGTGATGAAGAGCAGCAGTCCCCGTCTCGTGGTAGATCGCGAGGTAGGAAAGCGGCCTCAGCGAACCAGCGGTCGCTTAGCACAGAATCAGTCGAAATCGAGGTTCCCCATGGAACTCTCCATAGATGGCAGGTCTCGCACGCCGACTCTAATCCCTATCAAGATCATACAATCGAATTTTCTCCGTACGCTGCGCAGGAAACCGGCTCCAGCTACAGACCATACGGAGTTTACGATAGCTATGCGGCTGCATCAGCTGCGAGGAATGAGACCGGATCCGGCTACGGAATACTAGGGCCTAATACTTACGAGCCGCTTCGCACGAGAAAACGGCAGCAGGCTGGAGGTAGAGCAGGTCGCAAGAAGGTTGTGATGAGGAACGAACAAGAGGCCACCGAGGATCTAGCACCCCAAGAGCCAGAACCTCCCAAAGAGACTAAGAGAAAGGAGAGAAAACCAAGGGAACAGAAGGCCCCGAAGGCAAAAAAGCCACCAAGACGTACGTACTGGAAACATGCTTATTGCCGCAATAGCACTAACCTTTTCATTATAGAGAGAGCACCACCTCGACCGAAAGATGCGCCACGTCTTCGAACCACATTAGAAGAAGATGAAACGCTCACACTCGCCATCATCATCATCCGAACGCTATTCGGCGGTTATGTTCGCAGCATTAAATGGGATCTCGTCGCCAAAGCGCTCCCGCAATATGACAGATGGACAATTCAGTCGCATTGGCCACGAGTCAGAGTCAAGATGAAAGACGAGATCCCACAGTACCAAGCCGAATTTGAAGAGCAATATCTCCGCGCATTCTATCAAGGCAAGCTCCCCTTCTTTGACAAGAACCGCGGAATAGAGTTCGACTTGTTATGGCACGTGAACTGGTTACGACCACTAGTGAAGAACATAAGGCCAGTTACCGAACGTCGCATACTCCCGGCCACAAGACTACACCTAGAATCTGTCTATGAAATCGCCGTTACTGCGGTAGACTGGCGCAAGGACTTCTTTAACTATATGACGACGATGTCGTGGAAGGAGCATCAGCTTAGGAATCATTCGAGTACAATTCTGAAAACCGAGGAGAAAGAAGATATAATCGCTCCAATTAAGCGCAGGGCAATTGATAGAGCCAAGCACGCTTGGCGGTCCATCTTTGTGACGGAAGGCGAGCGGTACAATGAAGGGAAGGCGCGAGAGCTAATTAAGCTACACTCGCAACCTGCTAGCGCCGCGGCTTTAACGGAGCTACATAAAGTCGACCGGTTTATCATTCGGAGCAGGAAGGGTGGCCGATTCGGGACCGCGTCTGCACAGGCAAGGATTTTGCAGCCATGGAAGACCGCGTTTTCGACAGAGATGTTTACAGAAGCGAGGGACTTCTATGACGACTTGGTGAGCCAGCTGGAGGGGGGCGGTGAGTGCAAGTTAGTCTCTACTGGGCTAAACTCGGGCAATATGGCGTGGGTGATTGACCACTTGGTCAGGGGTGAGGTATGTTGGTTGGCTCCACTCGTTTCCTAGTCTTGCCTGTTTTGTCCCACACCTATTTTAGGCAAGTTATATGTGCTAGATATGTGGCTAACAAGACGTCTGACAGATTGACATCTATACCAAGGACTTTAAGGCCGACAGCCGCGGGTTAGCTGAGAGCCTAGTTACTCGCGCGATCAATCCGGTGTTGTTTCACTTTGATGTATTCATAGCGGCGACTACCGAGAGACCGAAGATTGCGCGGCCGGTGCTAGAACCCGCGGGTTTCTTGGATGCAGTACCGTTGGGATCGATGACGGATGTGGCAATGCCGCCGTTCATGTGGCAAAACATACACGATGAGGTGATTACGCACATGTGGGAGCGTGTAGTGCGATGCGTACTTGCAGTCGTGATTGGGAAGCCTGGCGCCACTGTGGATATTGTGGTGAAGACATTGCATGGGGTTTTGAATGCGAGAGATGCAGTGGGCGCGATCCGGTGGTTGCTGCACCGTGGTGGCATCGAGGAGAAGAGCGAGGGGCGATATTGGGGTGGGAGGGAGTACTTGTGGTGTGGGGTATAGGCTTGAGCAGCTTGACGGAGGATGGGGCCTCAGGAAATTATTTGACCTTTCTCCTTTTTTTCTCTATTTTTTTCTTTCTTTTTTTCTACCTTTACTACATCTACTATTCAGGGTGGTGGAACGGCGTTTGGTTGCTATTGGGATAGAGGGTATTGCATCTGTTGGTGGCGTTTAGGCGTGGAGGTTTGGTCTTTTTTAGTGGACTGCATACAGTGTACAAAAATACTACTCCTACCATCGATGATTATCATAGTATCGACAAGCTGTCATAGTCAACATGACTATGGAGCCGCGTTTCAGAACTGGCATGTGAGCGGATATTCATACTCAGAAATCCTGAAGACATAGAGACAATTGCCATCTACCGCTTCGTCTTACAGATCTTAAATCCAACAATGATTTGGCACTTGCAATAAGACAACTGTGCATGTGCCCCAACCACATTTCCCGATGTCGTATTGGTACTCGTCCCCGCGGCAGAGCTCCTTTTTGATCTTTGAAGAGGATTACAAGTGCTGTTGAGAGATGTTGGTCTGCGATCATCATCATGATATTCCACAACATCAACATTTTTATTCAATTAAATTTAATTGTGTACGTGGGTACCTAGATTATTGATAAGTACTTAAGTGTCTATAAAAAGGCCACCTTCTTTCCTTTTGCGGTTATCTTTTGCTCCTCCCTTTCATCCTCCTCCACCTTGACCTTCCACCCTAAGGGGCTCACCTTTACCGGATGATCGATGACTGCTAGATGTCTAGACATGGCGCTCACGGGAGCTTATTCTCACGTTTATTTGCAATATTGAAGCCTGTCAAACAAGGCAATGCCTCGGTTTTACACAACTTGCCCGTTATCCTAAAAGGGTTTTTATATTCAAAAACAACAAGGACATCAAGCTATCCTTTAGACCTTTAACATAGTCATGCAACGGGACAGAAGAAGGCAAACCACTGTCAGTGCTACAAACGGGCACTGATCTAATCTCGGGGTATCAAGGCGGAAGAAATTATGGCTCTAGAGAAACATTTGGAACAATACCCAAACTGTATTATAGAATAAGGAATACGTTGATAATAAATTTAATAAACATTGCATACAATAATAAAACTATTAAATTAACAAAAGCGTGAAGTTATTGGTAACTCGGTCCTAAAAATTTTTATGAACTAGAATATCTAGCCCTCCCCCACTGTACAACTTCACCAAGCAATACATGCAACGATTAAGCGATTATGCAACCAGGATGTATTTTGGAAAGAAACCGTGCGGTTCTTTGTTGGTACGCCTATGTTCAAACTCGAAGTTCCCAACTAGCCAACTCTATGTTTTGAGAACACGACTGTTAGTTGTGCCACCTAAGTGTAGATGTAATTCTGGAGAGAGTAGGATTGATATATAAAGTACCATACAGCGTTACCTTGATTGATCCTACTTTGCAATATATTTAACTCGGGGCAAATATTTTACGTGCAGAAAATCTCGAATATTACCAGGATATCAATCCCACTTAAGGAATTTCAAATATACGGTCCCTGGATATATATATTGAGACTAAGGCGGGTTTTGAGTAGGAATCGATAAACACCCAACCACAAAGATATCTACACACCAATACGGCATGCAGCGCGGTTCGCGCTCCGGCAGCCTCTGGCTGATATACTTCTACGCCCTCACCTTCCTAGCGCCACGATCAACCCTCTCCCAGACGAAGAATTTTGACACGGTATGGTACGGAAACCTCCTGGCCGTCGAATTTAACCGCGCTTTCTACACTGGAGGGATCGAGCCAAACACCGGCGGCGACAATGCCTTCCTCACTGGCGCCTTCTGCCTCCAGGATGCTTCTTCAGGCTCACAAGATCCTGTTACCATCTACCCGATCAAAGACCGCTTCCCCAGCAGCCTGGAACACCAGGACGCCGACACAAGCACATGGAAAACCCTCACCTGCAACGGTAACCCACCGGACGCGTCCTGGAAGTTTCTAGGAAATAGCGGTAAAGCTGGCGATAACGTTGGTGATCGCGGTGGTAAAGCGCTGTTTGACTATGCCCAAGGCTACCTCGTCAACAATCGTACCCGTCGGTGTGTGTCCCTTGTGCGCGATGACACGAGTGCCGGCCCGGCCGACCAAACCGGAGACATCGAGACCACGCCGCACGGCCTCTACTCAAATGAGTGTGATTTCTCGGGTGCTGATCTTGGTCAATTATGGGTCATCTACTTCACGCCTGACAACCAGCCGTTTTCACCCTTAATCCCGGCGAAGGAACTAGGCGCGTGCGCTGATATTGCTGGACAGCAGGTACTAGGTGAGGTGCTGGATGGTAGCCAGAATATCGACAACCTGCACCAAGTAGATGCGCGGTTTTTGGGCTTGACGACGTTTGACCTATATACCGGGCCATTGAATAGCGCTGTCGTCAAGTGCACAGGAGAGAAGTGGGTGATGAATCCGCCGTTTACAGCGGGTTCGACAATTGGGCAAACGGATACGTGGACAACACCAGATCGGAATATTCCGCAGCTTCCTGAGCGAACTGAAGATAGCCCGCCGAACTTTGAAGACGGTGGGGAGGATGGGTGGTATCCGAACCCCGGTGACATTGATCCGAATCAGAAGAGAGGGGTCATGTTTACGGCGTAAGTGGGAGAGTTCGGGTTTGTTTTGCAGTCTCGTCAACGTGCTTGTTCACTTTATGTATACAATGTTTAATATATGCACGCGAATACATGTCGACAATTGAAATGTACATTTCAATGTACATGTACATGGCGGGTCCATTTCTGTGTTGACCTTGTGGTATTTTTGGTGGCGGCTGTCGACTGTCGTGCGAGCAGGATTTCAGGCAGAATAGAACGCTGGGGATTAAATTAAGGGCATTCGCGATCTGATTTATAATAGCATGTCGAGCGATACCTAAGTGAGACTCTCTCTCCGGGCCGGCACGAGGAAAAAGCCGCTGGAGATGAAGCCAGCCAGCGAGGATGGTCCGCCCGCGAGCGAGCGAGCCTGCGACGGAACAGGAGAGTCCAGCCTGGCCTGAAGACACGATGGGAGGCTAACTGCCAAGCTTCATTCGAGGCGGGCGATCGGGCCAGATGCATATGCAAGCTGATGCACAGCGCTCTCACCTCATCGTTGTCGGGATTGATAATTCAATGCACGGTGGTTGTTACGTCGGAGCAGTTGTAATTGCAATGGCTGCAGCGGACAGACGTTGGAAGCAGTAGTATATTTATAGGTGGAGGATGTGCCCGGCTGTTGGCTGACCGCAACACCAACCAACTGCGGCCACCGTCGACGCTTCAATTCAACCATCGTGCTTCGTGTCCAAGGGTCTTCTCGGGAAGGACAAGGATACGCATCATCGCTCTTTTTCCGCTTCTCGCTCTCATCGCCTGACATCTATATATACTGCAGTGGCCTTCGGGGGATTCTCGTCCCAGTATATCTCCTAGTCGATTGGAACCCCAGACTGTTGACTGCATCTTATCGCCATGTCGACGACTCATAAGAGAACGCCCTCGTACCAGTACAACAGAGGCTCTCCCGGCGTCCGGCGAATACGTCCGTTCCCACCATAGCATCCATCTTATCTTGAGAGATAACTAGCTGACTCTAGTGTGCAAACTAGTCAAAGAAGCTCAGGAGATCGCTACTTGCCCCTCCCGCGACTTTACTGCCGCACCACTCGAACACGACCTCTTCGAATGGCACTTCACCATCCGCGGGCCCCCAGCGCCTTCGCCCTATGCTGACGGCTTCTACCATGGCCGCATCATCCTCTCCCCGCAATACCCCATGCGTCCTCCCATGTTCCGCTTCCTTACCGACTCTGGCCGCTTCGAAGTCAACCGCGATATCTGTCTCAGCATCAGCGGCTTCCACGAGGAGACGTGGCAACCGAGCTGGAGTATTCGGTTAGCGTTGAGTACGTCATACCATTGCACTCTCGTTTCCCTACCCTAACTTTATTGTTATCTACTATGTGCGGTCATGTCAACTAACTCGATGAATTGTAGCCGCCCTCCGCGCCTTTATGGATAGCGACCCGGAAGGCCAAGTAGGTGGTCTCGACTGCACCGAAGACACGCGCAAACACCTCGCAGCCAAATCTCGCGACTACAAATGCTCGGACTGTGGCGGAGGCGGCGAGGAAGACGCCATGAAGATATCCGAAGAAGAGGCCGAAGCGGCCTCAAGGCGCGACGTCGTGCCGGACACGCTGCGTTTCGGGTATAAAGACCAAATGAAGCCGTCCAAGGACTCGGAGACAACTCCAACCAGCACCGAGCCACAAAATCCCAATCCAGCCTCAATATCGCCGAGCCCGCCTTCCTCAGCACCGCCACAGCCAGCCCTACTGCAACAGCAGCAGCCGCAGCCGCAGGTTCCACCTATGCGGAATGACGACAGACAAGAGCCAGCGATGTTCATTCCATTTGGCGCAGCGCCCATACCGCAGCAACCAGCGGTACCTGCCGGCGGTGCAGGTGCTGCGGTTGCTGCTGGCGGGCCACCTGCAAATATCCCGACACCAACGGTACCAGCTGCCGTGCAAGGTCCCGCGCCGAGAGCGCTCGTCAACGCGAGTAACGAAGACCGAACGAACGGGTACCTTGACCTGGCTATCGGTCTTCTCTTTAGCATCCTCATTGCGTTAGTCCTACGGAAGGTGTAGCAAGAGACGATACAGCATGAATTACTCAAATTTAGTCTTTGCTATTTGCCGCCTACGGCATATACACTTCGATTCTGGTTTTGGCTATGTTGACGCTATTGTTTCGTTGGAATAAAGGTGGGATGGATGTACTGCACTAGATGTACGAAATGGGATAGGGTTGGATATGGTGGTATGGCTGGGTACACCTTGGTTTATGGATATAGTTGGTTATTTTTGGTGGATATAGCAACGGGAGAGTTACTTGCGTGCGAGTCCGCGGGTCTCCCTCTCTCCCTGTCTCCGCTCTCCGTTCCGTTCGCTTAGAGCTGGACTAGCTGGATACGGTGTATGCATCTGTGAGCATGATGCGGTGGCTGTTACGACGGGAGTTCGAGGAGTTTTTTCTACATACAAGCTGTTCATTCGTTCAATAGGTCGATGTCATGGGTACTATAGGATACAACCGGTGCATTATCCAATCCGAGAATGTTATCCTAAATATACATGGGCATGGGCATGTGATGTGTATACTATCCAGCTCTGCCTTGACTGTCCTACCTCGAGTGCCTGGTATTAATACTCTAACTATTTAAGTAGACGGTTAAGAAGATGAGGTTGTCATGGGTAGTATGATTAATTGGTGACATCCATCGCTGGTATACATGGCTATACAAGACACCAAAATTTAAACAGCCATAAGGTCAAAAGAGAGAGGAGAGGAAGAGAAAAAGAAAAAAAAAAGAAGCAGAAAAGAACACCCAAAGTGCGCCCAAGGTCGTCTCGCTGATATACAGAGATTCCGAAATATACAAAAAACGTACTTATTTTAAAAGCACACCCTCCTTCAAAAGAGGTAAAGACGGAAGTGAACTGAAGATATGAAAAATGCTGCATGTAGTCGCTCAATTACTATTAACCGCTCTCGGCGCAGTGTCCCCAGACAAATATAATAATGTATTCAGTTTCCGCATGGTATATGCAGGGTATCCGTGATGTAGTAATGCCTTCGCTCACCACCCTTCGCTCCAGGTATCCACTTCTTTCCGGTTCAGCGAGCTCGCTGTTGACTGCGGCGCCGTCCGCCCGCTACCGCTACCACTGCTAGCGCCCCTCGATGACCCCTCCCCTCCCTTCAAGGCCCTCTTCTGATCGAACTCTGCCTCGTCGGAGCTGGTATCATACTCGTCCGTCTCCCTCTCGGAGTCGTCCTCATCCTCGCTCAGTTCGTCTCGACTCATGACCACCTGCTTGCGCTTTTTTTTCAAATCCTGCATGCGCATAGCCACCTCGCGGTTCGCCACTGTCGCATGAGGAGTATACCTCGACCCACCGAGCCCGTGACTAAACTCCTCCTCTCGCGCCCCCAAAATTCTCGCGGCCTTACTTTGCCCGGCTAAATTTGTCACCTCGCCAGGGCTCGGGAGGCCAGTTAACGCCTGCCGCGTCCACGCCGGCGACGTCGCGGACCCAGCCGACGGCGGCGGGTGGGCACCACCAGCGTGTCCATTCGCGGTCACCGGCTCGCTAACGTCATCCCCACCCCACCCAGCACGGCGCATACGCTCTTGTTCCGCGGCCATCTCGCGTCTCCGTCGCTCCTGCATATCTCGCTGGGCATCCTGCCACCGCTTGTTGGTCTCCCAGTTCCACCCATCCCCTACAGAATTCCGCACGGGAAGAAACCACAGCACCGGTGCTGTACCAAAGACGTGCACAAAGTTTCTCTTCCAGCCCAAATCGAACGCGTTGGGCATTTCTCGCGCCGTTTCCTCGATCACGTACTCATTATACCGTTCGCGCTCGCGCATCTCCAGCGCCGCGGGACCCATCACCCCGTTTCCCCCACCTCCGCCATTAAACAGGTGAGCACCCCAGGGCAAACCCCGTCTCCGCAACGGCGCGAGGTACCGCGTCTTCTCCATGCTCTCGATGGTCGTCTCTCCTTTTGTCACCAGGTAGAAATGGTACCCTGAGAAGCCGGCGACAACGATGCCAACAACCCCGCTAATAACAGCTAGGAGCACCCAGTTCACGGGTAGGTAGGTGTCCACGTAGCCTTCGGAACTGAAGACAAAGTCCCAGAGAAAGCCGGAGGAGACGGTGCAGCAGAATAGACAGAAGATGGCAAGGTAGGCGGTGAAGAGAACGAACGGCTTGTAGTTACGGATGCCGAGACAGTTGGCGAGCCAGGGGCAGTGATGGTCCATTTTGAGGACGCAGGTGTTGCAGGTGGAGCAATGATGTGTGCGGTCGGGCTTGCGGCATTGGCATTTCTTGCAGAAGCGTTCTTCGCCGGAGGACTTGACCGTGATGGAGGGGAGCGAGGTCGTCGGGAGGTGGGAGTAATTTGATTTCTAGGCAGGCAGGTTTTCGTTAGCCATGGCACGGTATAATTTTATGTATAATNGGATTATAATGCAGAATAAAAGAATGGATGAACGGAAGCATACGGTTTCAATAGGAGTACCCGGGCTTGAGAAAGTGGCGACGGTGTAGCTCCAGTTCAGCATGATATAGAAGAAGCCGCCGATAACAGCTAGTAGGTGGCCCTTGAGGCCCGGTATCGAGTTCCATGAGATGCTATAGGCCTCAACCCAGACCGCCCATGTCGTCGCACCGTAGACGATGAGCAGCGGGAAGTAGGTGATCAAGCTGCAGCAAAGAGCATCAAGGCGGCGGAGAAAGCGAGGGCCGCGCGGCCGGGAGCTGGAGAGCTTGGAGCCGCCGGACGGGCGCGAGCGGGAGGAGTCGTTGGAGGAGGAGGAGGAAGGGCGCGATACAGCGAGGGGCTGGTAGGATTGCGGCATTGCGAGCTTAGGTTGTCATTGAGCCGTTGATGAAGGATGTGATGGTGCGTGAAGGGGTGAGATAAGGTTGAAGTTGAGGTTGAGGTGAAGATGAGGCTGGACGATGGACGATGGACGATGGGGAAGGCCAGAAGGGGGGTGTGCGATGGGAGACACGAAACACACGAAAGACACACGACAGCTCGAAACACCACCGTCACAGCATCACGACATAGGCGTCGCACCAGGGTACCGTCTAGATAGATGGAATAGCACAGTTCAGAGCAGGTAAGGGCCTTTTCTCCTTTTCGCCGGCATTTAGCGGAGCAGCGCTGTCAGCTAATCTCAAAGGGCTAACGAAGGTTAGTTAATTGACAGCCGTCTGCAGGCAGCGGCCCTGAAGCGCAGCCCAGCATTTTAAAACGCCATGGCCGCCAGCAGTTATCCGATCGAGTAAGGTCCGCTACCTTTCGTTCTCCTGGCTAGAGGAGGATAAGTTAGCAGCACACAGCGTACGGCTGAGCGAGGGTCATAGCAACGGCCGAGGCAAAAGAGGGAAGGAGCTCGAGCGGCGATTGCCCGCAGATTTGATATGATCTCTGGCTCAACTATAATATAAGAGAATGTTAAGGCAAATTATAATTATATCGGACCGGCTTCAAGGGACAGACAGCCGAACCGACCCCGGCCCACTGCATTCACCTGCTTCCGCCGTCCGTCTCGAAAACATCTTCAGGAACCCGCCTGCGCTCTTTCTCTGCCCATTCTAATGACGTTAGCCAACCGCATATCATTGCCCGCTGGGATCAAGTGTAAGGCCGGGGTTCAAATATAGAAACACCAAGACGACCGTCCACCGCGCCCGTCTGGCGCAGACATACCCACCCAGCCAAAAGCGCCGAGACATCGATGCAGATGCCGGATGCTGCTGTTCGCTGCCACACCGATAGTCGGGGGCTAATCAGCGGTGTTTACATCTAGGACTTGCTTCGTTCGGCAGGCTGGCTATATTAAGAAGTGCGTTTGCAACGTCAAGGTTTTTCACTTTTTGCCTCGTGGTAGCAGTGGTTAAAAGCTTGCATCTCTGGCCGTCCAGCCTTACCACGATTACTACGAGCATCACGTAATTCTGGGTCGACGTTTCAGTCGACATTCCAAATCACGCCCGCGGGATATATATGCTGGATAAATTGGATATATCCCGCTTCTCCAGCCCCCGACGCAAGGACCAGATCCACACTCTTTAAGCTAAACCCCACAAAGCATTGTTCTATCGACACTGGAAAGAGCCCCCCGACTTCGCCCGGAGAAAATTCTCCATCTCATACCAGAACAAATTTAATAGGAGGACCCAGCCTGCATGCAGACTGATTAGGCAAGCGAGCCAAACAGTGCTGAAACAGAGCTGGCGAGAGCTTTGTTTCCTGCTTCAGCAACCCTCTTGAAATCGATAGCGCCACGGCGTTCATGGTCCGCGGGCCTGCGAAACGAAAAAGCAACAACCAACGGCGACCTTCTATTCACAAAGGAAAACATCATCACAGTTCGCTTTTATCCTTCCTCTCACCTCCTCGCTCTCTGTTTCTCTCTTTTCATCTTTCTTCATCTCTTTCGCTTTTCTCCAGCTCTCACTCCTTTTCTTAACTGCTCCTCGAGCCCCTCAGCGGTTTCTTGGCTGGATATCCACGTTTCCTCCTGATCAAATCAGGCCCACGCACGCTGTCACGTCCAGCGGCCGTCTGGTCATTCCTCTTCGAACCAGGACCTACATAACCAGCCGCCCGTTCTCGCGCCCAGGTCACGACCCTACAGAACCACCCAATTTTAGTCCCGAACACCTACCATTGTTGCAGCATCAAGGGCGAAAAAAAAGAAGTCGGTCCATCCGACCGTCCTCGTCCCAACCTCTGTTCTTCCCTGCAACGTTTTTTTAATTTCAGCATCTGCAGCTGACCCAACCACTAACCATGGCCGCTTACGACTATTTCAACCCTGCAGGGCGAACGCCCCAGGAGCAGCACCCGCCGCACCCCCTATCTGTATCTCCACCCATTTCGACAACAAACACACCACCACCTCCTCCTCCACAATCCGATAAACCCTTTAATTCGGCGTCGCCCTACCGAGTCAACTCGAACCCTTACAATCCTTCGCTCGAAGATGTACATTCGACGTACAAACCCTCGACAAAACCATACACATCAGAAGATAACTTCTCCTATCGCTCCTCTCACATCTACGCCGACAACATCCCGCTCTCCGAGCACCCGCAGCACATGGCCGGCGCGTCGCATCGACCCGCGTACAATATGCCACACCAGCCGTCAAATCTCTCCCACTCGCTACCGAACCCAACGCCTCCGATGCGCGAAAAGCCCAAGGGATGGTGGGCGCGGCGACGGGCGAAAAAGATACCCTTCTTCTGCTGGACGATATCCGTGATACAGCTAGCGGTATTCATTGCCGAGCTAGTGCGCAACTCCCAGCTGACGGGGATACCGATCCAGACGAAACCGACGTTCAATCCAATGATCGGGCCGACACCGTATGTTTTGATCAATATGGGGGCGCGGTTCGTGCCCTGCATGAAGGACCAGTTGACGATAGGCTCTGGTGTGGAGGCGCAATGGCCGTGTCCGAACGCAACGACAAACGTCTTCTCGACGGATCTGCGCAACGTGTGTTCGATACAGGAGCTGTGCGGGTTTGGCGGGTTCGTCAAGGCGAATCAGTGGTGGCGACTGATAACACCGATATTTATGCATGCGGGGATTATTCATATTGGCTTCAACCTGTTGATCCAGCTGAGGATCGGGTCAGATATGGAGCGGGAGATTGGGATTGTGAGGTTTGCGATTGTGTATTTCGCGAGCGGGATCTTTGGGTTTATATTGGGAGCGAATTTCGCGGGCCAGGCGCTGACGAGCACGGGGGCTAGCGGGGCGCTATTTGGAATTCTTGCGCTAGTGCTGTTGGACTTGTTGTATACTTGGAAGCAGAGAGAGAGCCCCTGGAAGGATCTGTTGTTTTTGCTGATCGATTTCGCGATTTCGTTCGTTCTGGGCTTGTTGCCTGGGATCGATAACTTTGCGCATATTGGTGGTGCAGCTATGGGTCTGGCGCTCGGGTTGGTGGTGATGCGGTCGCCGCCGGCGCTGCAATCAAAGTTGGGTAGCAGGGAGTATAATTCGATGACATCGGCGGCGATACAGAATCTGGGACTGAGGAGGCTGATGAAGGATCCCATTGGATTCTTCAGGGGGCGGAATCCGTGGTGGTGGGGCTGGTGGGTAATCCGGGCGGGGGGTTTGGCGGTTGCGATTATAGTGTTCATTCTGCTGTTGCGGAATTTCTACATCTTCAACGTGACTTGCAAGTGGTGCAAGTACATTTCGTGTCTGGTGAGTTTTACTTTACCTCTTTACCTTCTTTGGATTGGATTTGTGGCTAACCTTTTTCCCTTTCTTCACAGCCTGTGTCGAATTGGTGCGAGATAGGCAAGCTGCAGCCGCAAACGACGACTACGAATCCGTCGCGGATGTTCCGGTGATTGATTAATCTCGTTCCTTTGGACTATCCGGTGATTCCGTTTTAGAATCCGGAATGCTTTTTATTTGTTCTCTTACGATGCTGTATCTTTTGTTTATTGGTGGTGTTTTATCGGCATTCGCGGTGTTATCTGTAAAGGAAACGGCGGTACGTATATACTTGAAGATAGTTTCATTGTGCATCGAATCGGCTTGCATTGAGAAGCGATCATGTACTGGGATCGAAAAAGATTTATAATCTTTTATCAAAGGATCCCATCTTACCACGACTGTTATTTTATATTTTATATTTTCTACCCGGCGGTTTAAAAAAGTTGGACTTCCGTTCGTTCATTCATTGATTTCTATAATTAACTATATTAGTCGTGGTATAGATCTAATGCTCAATATGACACCCTCCGTGAAACCAAACGCCTGTACTATCTACATATTTACACGTGAAGCAATGAAACAAGGTATGTACAGGTGGAAGAAGGAAACACGCAGAGAAGCAGCAGAAGCAGCAGCAGAAGCAGCAGTGTTTCCTCTCTGGGAATCATCTGGTCTCAATGGACCGATGCCAGAGACCAGACTAAACGGTGTTGAAGTAAAGGAATCATGCATGCCATGCATACCATGCACGTATTTGTTTCGTTCTCTATTCTCCTCCTCCTTCTACACCAATGTCACATGCATATATCCTGCATCCCCCATATCTGCATATCTGGCGTGCATTGTACTACTTTGAGACGTTGTCGGCGGCGGCGGAGACCACATTGAGCT
This sequence comes from Drechslerella coelobrocha, assembly GCA_036971555.1. Taxonomy (NCBI): domain Eukaryota; kingdom Fungi; phylum Ascomycota; class Orbiliomycetes; order Orbiliales; family Orbiliaceae; genus Drechslerella; species Drechslerella coelobrocha. The sequence continues at coordinate 2,990,944 of JAJTUH010000002.1, forward strand.
TCTGAGCACCCTCGGCGTCCATCTGGGCGAGCAGCTGGGCCTTGCGGTGTTCTTGCACGCGACGCTTCTTGAAGTATTCTACCTATAGTCATATCACCATCATGTCACGTTGCATTGATTACTCGTTAGCTACTCCATTGGCCTTAAAAAAATAAAAAAATAATCATAATCATAATAATAATAATAAATAAATTTGTAATTGATTGAGTATAATGGGGTCTAGCGTAATCGATTATACTAACCCAGCTGCTAGCGCAGTCAGCTTCGAATAGAGCTAGCTCGGACGCGCATTTGGCCTTAGCCACGGGGGCGTCACGGATGCTGTCGAGGATGGCGTGGCGGTCGAGGCAGTCGAAGAAGGCGTCGCGGGCGACCCAGCACTTCTGGCGGGCGGAGCGGTCGGGGAAGGCAGCAGGCTGTTGAGGGGGGGAAGCAGGAGAGCTGGACCCCAGGCCGAGGGCGGAGAGCAGGCCCATTGTCAGATCAGAGGCGGTGCAGCAGATCTGGATGATGATTACGATTGATGGAGGTGGTGATTTGATAGCTCCAACCAGGCGGAAGGATGGAGTTTGGTTAGTGTTTTCTGAGTGGTCAGCGGCACGAGAGCCGAAGCTTGAAAGAGGCAATGGCCAAGCATCGGAGAACCTGGCTGGGCTGACGACGGGATTGTACCTTGGCGGACAGCCCTACGAAAGAAGCGGCCGAGGCAGGGAATTTGGATCTGTGGTTCGAGTGAGATGGGGCTCCGGATGCAGAACGGATGACGATATCTCACAGCATCTTCTTCATCAATCATCCTCACTACAACAAACCCCCAGCCATTTCGATTTGCTATTGGAGAAAACTTTAGACGCCGACCCGCCCGGTCTCGAAACTGGACTGAGGCCCACTGAGGCTGCAGCAACAGCGTGTACGCACATGCGTTACAAGATGATTACCCAATTTTGCAGCCGTCTAAGTATAGCAAGTGGACGCTGATTCGGCAGCTCAGACTGCCGGCGGGTTCCACAGCGCTGCGCACTATCGGTCTTAGTCGATCGAAAGAGTCTGACGGCTTACGAGGAACGAGCATCTGACGAACGCTAACCGAAATGAAGAAAAGAATGCGACGATGTGACGGTGGATCCGCGGGCTTTAAAAACAGCAGGAGAACAGAATGCCGGAAGCTGCGGCGGTCGAGTTCATGCGAGGAGAAAAAGTACGCGCATCGATCCACTTTAAAAGCCGTCGTACGACCCCGGATTTCTGGTGTTCAGAATCTTTGTATTTTTTGTTTCTTCTATTCATTTATCTTTCTAACATAAAAAAAAAATTAAGGGCTCCGTCTAGTAAATCTTATTTGATACCTCGGTAATAGTCGGTCGTGATTTTCGAGTTGAGATGCGCCCGGAAAGTCTGTTCCTCGCCCTGGGCGCTTCCGGCGCCCTCACCGCCGCGTCATCCATCCCGGTTGAAAAGAGACTTCTCGTTAGCGATGCTCCCAATGGTTACGCTCCCGCTCCCGTCGATTGCCCGTCGACACGGCCGGCCCTCCGCACGGCGGCGTCTTTGTCTTCCGATGAGAAGTCCTTCCTGCAGAACCGGCGCAAGAATGTCGTCAAGCCGCTCCGCGACTTCCTCACCAGGGTATCCATATCCGGCTTCGATGCCGGCGCCTACGTCGACGCCAACGGCAACAGTGACACGGCGCTGCCAGTGATCGCCATCTCCATGTCTGGCGGCGGCTACCGAGCCATGTTGAACGGCGGCGGAGTGCTGGCAGCGTTTGACTCCCGCACGACCAATTCGACGTCGCCGGGCCATCTGGGCGGCCTGCTCCAGACGGCGACGTACCTTTCGGGACTCAGCGGCGGAGGATGGCTGGTAGGATCGCTGTCGCTGAACAACTTTACCAGCGTGCAGGCTCTGAGAGACTCGGATCCGAACGTGTCGGGTCCGCTGTGGCAGCTTGAAAACTCCATCTTTGAAGGCCCGGCGGAGGGCCCGGCGCAGAAGCTGAGCCAGACGGCGTACTATGGGAATCTGCTGAGCTCGGTGACGAAGAAGCAGGACGCGGGCTTCAATGCGTCGATAACGGACATTTGGGGGCGAGCGCTGTCGTTCCAACTGGTGAACGCGACGAACGGCGGGCCAAGTGAGTAGCCAATAATCTGATATATATAATGATGTTATGGAAGCTAATAAGAGTCTAAATGTTCTAGACATCACCTGGTCCGGGCTGCAGGATGACCAGAACCTGAAGGCCGGCAACGTGCCAATGCCGATTCTCGTGGCCGACGGACGGGCGCCCGGCGAGAAGATCATCTCGCTCAACACCACCGTCTTTGAGTTCAGCCCCTGGGAGCTCGGGTCCTGGGATCCCACCGTCTTTGGCTTTGCTGTGAGTGCCCATATCCCCGGTTTCCCCCCGGTATCGCGATGTCTACATGTACAGCTTCACTGACAATTGGTGTTTGTAGCCCCTCCGCTATGTCGGCTCCAAGTTCGCCAACGGCATCCTCCCCGCCACCGCCAGCTGCATCCGCGGCTTCGACAACGGCGGCTTCATCATGGGCACTTCCTCCTCGCTCTTCAACCAGCTGAAAGGCGGCCTCAGCGCCCTAGGCATCCCCACCCTCATTGAAACCGCCCTCTCCAGCGTCCTCGGCGACCTCGACAATGCCGACAATGACATCGCCGACTACACCCCGAACCCCTTCCTTGGCTGGAACAATGGCTCCAACCCCGGCGCCCAATCCGAGCGTCTGACCCTCGTCGACGGCGGTGAGGACTTGCAGAACATCCCGCTGCAGCCCGTCATCCAGCCTGCCCGCGGCGTTGACGTCGTATTTGCCATCGACTCCTCCGCCGACACCACGCCGGCGAACGGGGCTTCGGGCTGGTCCAACGGCACGGCTCTCGTCGCGACGTACCAGCGATCCATGGACACCACCCTCAGCAACGGCACCACTTTCCCTTCCGTTCCGGACCAGAACACCTTTGTCAACAACGGCCTCAACCAGCGCCCGACTTTCTTCGGCTGCGACGTCGCCAACTTCTCCTCCAGCGCCCACATCCCCCCGCTGGTCGTCTACATCCCCAATTCCTTCTACTCCTTCCCTTCAAATGTCTCCACCTTCCTCTTCACCTACAACGCCACCACCCGTAACGCCATCATCCAGAACGGATACAACGTCGCCACCCGCGCGAACTCCACCCTCGACGCCGAATGGCCTCAATGCGTCGGCTGCGCATTGCTCAGCCGCTCCTTCACCCGCACCAAGACCGGCGTCCCGGACGCCTGCAAAGCCTGCTTCCAACGCTACTGCTGGGACGGCTCTCGCAACTCCACCACCCCGCCACCGTTCGTGCCTACTAGCTTGTTGGGCAGCGGCGCCATCGTCAACGTCAACATTCCCAAGAACAACACCAAGCCAAATGCCGCGAGCCCTGCTGCCGGTATGCCAGGCGTTATGGGCATGACTGCTGCCATGCTGGTCGCCGCCATGTTGGCCGTGGTATAAATAGAGTAGACACACACTGACTCACACTCACACATGTATATCTTTAATTTTTGTATTCTGCAGTCTGTACCCCGTACCGTACTGTACTTCTATCCTTCGGATTCGATCTATTCGATCTTTCCGTGTACTATTTTTATTTTTGCATGTATGTATGGGTGGCATGCATGCGTGACGGAGTTTTTTTGCGGTTTTTCGTGTACCAATATATCCATCTATCTACATACAACATACTAGCTAAGTACTTGGTAGTATTTCTTCACGTGAATCCCATATTCCATTGCAAGATGCATGGAAAACTTGCTTGCTTGATATACAGTCCGATGAACCCAGAAGGACATTCACCAGCTATCCCACTCCCCGGCCGTAATAGCACCCTCCTCATCCTCCCACTCCGCCCGCTCAAGTCGCACCTTCTCACGATATTCATCCACCGTTCGCCCATACTCAATCTCCTCCCCCCTCTCACTTCTTTGCGGCCGCATAAACACCACCGTCACAGGCATCGACCCCTTCCCCGTCTCTGCATGTTCATGCTCGAGTTGCCCCATTTTCTTCTCCTTCTCCAGCCTCGCCATTGTTTCCACCGGTCTATCCAGCACGAGCACCCCCTCCACCGGCAGCTCCGAGTGATATACCCCTATAGGAACTACTGCACCCGCGCTGTCCAGACACCAGTACAACTTGGCCGTAATAACCGGAGTCACAGCAATCACTAGAGCCTCCGCCGGATCTCCTTCCGATTCGCCATCTTCGTCCGTATCCGAATTGGAGCGATTGTGCGACAGCAGCGATGGCTTGCTGTACTCTTCTATCGGCTCGAGCTCTATTGTAACCATCCCTACCCCTACACGGCACCCGTTTCCATCTCCATCCATACTATTCACTACAGGCACACCTAGAATATCTAGCTCGAGCACCCGCTGCGCACCCCTTCCCTGCATGAACTCTGTAGGCCGAAACCCCTCGCTCTCCCGCGCGGTAGCCATAAGGTGCTCCAAAACCGCCATATGGAACCGACACGCCCGTCGCACATCATGGCTCGCATCCCACAGCGTTCGCGCATTCGTCTGCAGCACCACCCCATCATAATCATAAATTTTATACCCCCCCACCGTGCTCCCATACTGCCATACCCGCTGCACCTCCACCGGCAACAAATGCTTCAACGTCAGTCGTTGCGCCGCAAACAGTTCCCACAGCGTCGGTGGATAGCCTCGGCCTGCCGCACGTTTCGTAAATGTATGATGCTTGACAAGCTGCAAAGGACGCTGCAGGCCCCGCAGATGTCGTGCATGGCTCTCCACCAGCGCATGCATATCCGTTAGCGGCCGCGTGAATAACCGTTCTTCAAGCGACGGCTTGCTCGCATCGGACTTCTTCCGTAGGTCGTTTCGGATAAATATCGCCACTTGCGAGCAATATCCAAATGCTTCCAACAGCACCGCGGCGGTCAGCCGTGGCTCTTCGACTTGTACTCCCGAAATGTGGCGGACCTGCCGCCGTAGCGCCTCTTCCACCCGCCACTGTCTGGCAAGGATCTCGGCGCCGTCGCGTAGGGCGCCACAGCCATGATAGCCGACGGTGTAGGAGAACTGTTGGGCCGCGGCATCTCCCCATGATTGAAACTCTGCGCGCGTCCATTCGAATCGGTGGTCGTGGTGGCGCATGGCGTACTCGTGTGGGGTTCGGTAGAAGCGTCTGCCCGCCGATGTTGGGTCGTCGTGAGGGTCCCAGATGTATGGCTTTTCGCCGTGAGTGGAATCTTCGAGATACTCGAATGGCATTTCGAAAAGTGGGTTGAAGTCGCGGTTTGGAGTTGTTACTACATCATGTTATGAGCCCTGTCTTCTTTTCCAGTTTGCCTCTTGACAATGTATGCATGTGGGGTGCTCACCGATGAGGACTTTGGGATTCATCCGGCCTAGGAGGACTGGAGCAAAGCTCGCGAGAGGGCCGGGATCAAGATGTTCGATGACTATGTCAACTCCCTTAGCTACGATATTCACCTGCACATTGGAGCTTGGATGAACGGCTCGCACCTTCGCAGGAGGTTATTGCATCGAAAGGGCCGAGCCTCTGCAGAGATATGTCTTCAAAGGAACCTACGTGCGAGGGTGAGCCTCAGAAGACTACAAGGTGGCCTAAAGGTATTTTGTCATACCATGCACCAAGCTAACCGTTAGATCCCGCCAGCGGTCATCATCGCCGTATTCACAAGTTGTGAAGGCCGTGTCGACGCCGACGGTAAATAGCTGCTCGTCGACATCGATTCCAGACAGAATAGAGAGTGGTAAGTCGTCGTCGCAGCTCAGCAAGCTCTGCATCAACGGGGTGTTTCCGCCACCTGTACGGATGTTCCTATTAGCCATCCTATTCATATCCATACATATCTTCACTTTGCGTGTAGTTCAAAGTATGGATATATGATATGATTGACTTACATCCTACTTCGAGCAAGGACTGAATTGAACCCTCGTACTCTGAAGAGACCTGCTTGAGGAGCTCGTGGACTTTGATTCTTCGTTGGATGGAGAGCGGAGGGTTGAATTTGATGCATGGAGGAATGGATGGTGGTGTAGGAACACCGCAGTTGTTTGTGCTGTTGGGTGTGCTGTGCCCACTCTCTAGTTAGTTGGTGGACGGTGTAGAATCTATGATTGAGGGAAACTCACGTATCTGTAGCCATCTTGCATACGCTTCTGTGGACGTTGTGTGAGATTGGATTTTGAGAGCTTGAGAGAAGATTACTGGAGATTGTGTATAGAAGATGATGCTAGTTGATGGAGATCAAGTAGTGGCCGTTTGTTGCGGAACAGTGTGGTGTGGTGATGTTGGCCCAACAGACAGCGGCCATTATCTCTTTGAACACAGCGTGCAGCAAGAGATAGTCTGAGTCTGGTCTTGCATTGCGGCCCTCTTGAATATCAGGCCAGCGACCGAACAAGACGTCTATCGCATACCAATCTCGCAACTAGACTTGTGCTTGTGTGAGCATCAATTTTATACTATTTTTCCTGGTGCAAAGACCCGGTGTTGCCTTGGGAGGAATGGAAGAAGAGAAGAAGCTGGTGGAGAAACGGCTTTTATATTCGCCATGTTGCAGTTTGTGTGTTGCCGGAGAAGCGCCGAGGAGGGAAGATATATATTTGTGTATATGATGCTGGGAATACGGGGAGAAGTTCCCAATAAGCGTGCACTTTACCTACCTAGGTACTTAAAGCAATGTACCCCGAAGAATGAGGAGATTGGTCTCATCGATCGATGCCACGAGATGGTTTTTATATCAAAATGATATAGAAAGCCGAGGGTTTGATGGCAACGCACAAAATGCAACACCAGCCGCCTCCTCTCCCACCTGCGGGCATCTCCTGCATCTTCAGCATCCTTCTTCCTCAAACTATTCTTTCCTCAGTATCCTTCCCGTGGAAGCCTAGCAAGAGCGATTTCTCCCAGCTTGGTCTGTACCCCTGAACTTGTCCCTGCTCTTGCTCTTCGTCGCAATGGCTCCCTATCGGGACTACGACTCAGACTCCGACGACTCCGGCGACGAGAACATCACACTCGTCACTAGCGCCGTCCCCGTCTCCGGTGGGCCCTCCAAGCAGCGCTACAGCTGCCCCCACTGCGTCAAGAAGCCACAGGCTTTCGAAACTTACAACGACCTGATCCAGCACAAGATCCGCGTCGGCCATCACTACTGCAGGAAATGCGATGAAGATTTCCCAGATAGAGACGCCGTCGAGCTGCACGTCCTCAACAGCAACAAGCACATAACCTGTTATATATGCAGCAAGGAGTTTCGTAGTGAAAGCGGCCTCCAAGTCCACATGGGCCAGGTACGTTCACAGTCCTCAATTCCCCCCACTAGCCTACTCGTCGTGTAAATCTAATACTCACCATACCATACAATGTACGTAACTAGGCCCACCGCGAAAGCTCTAGAGCCATGTGCCCAAGATGCCACGAGTCCTTCTCGACCCAGTCAGGCTTGCTCCAACATATTGAAGGAAACCTCTGTCCTGGCGGCCTTCGCCGCAGCGACGTCCACGCTGCCATCTACAACCACCAGAAGCTCACCAATGACGCCCTGCGTAAGGAGCTGGAAGGCGACACCGGGGAGAGCCTGGCTGGTGACCAGAGCGGCGTCGACTTGGTTAATTCGTTCTCACACTTCAAGATTTATGACAAGCGGGAAAATAGCGACCCGATCCATGATGATAACCGCACCGTGGATCCCCAAAGCTGTTACAACGACGCCATGAAGGTGTTTATCTGTCCGTATCGGGGCTGCAAGTATGTCAATCTATGTCCTCTCGGCTCTCGAGTTGATATATTCTGAGTTGTGCAAAATATTAACCAGCAATGCTTTATAACAGTAAGAAATTCCGAGCCGATCTCTCCTTCACGCAGCACATCAACTCTGCCGCTCATTCCTCCAAGAGTTTCGTGTACGTCCATCCCGTCTCACCTATGCTTCCCACTTTTATATATATCAGAATATCATATACTGACCCTCCATGTAGCTGCCCTGGCTGTAAGAAAAAGTTCCCGTCATCGTCCGCAATGCTCCAGCACGTCGAAAGCCGCATGTGCCGCATCGCCAAGATGAACAATTACGACCTTGTCAAAAACAGTCTCACCGTTCCGCTCGACTCAGCTAGGACCGCCAGCCACGCTGGATCCTCACGCAAATCTACGTTGAGCTCTGTGGGGTCCCTTACCGAGAGAAGCGACTCACGATCAGACTACGGGGATAAGCCGCTGTCGACTATTCTCTGAAATTTCAGGATTGGTTTACGATTCCTCTGAATGCTTCCTGAGCCGGGGCCTCTCTTCTATCTTTCCTTCCTTTATTCAAAGGTTTTGCTCCCAGCGTGTACGTGGTTCGACCGCTGGATAGTCTTTCAATGGCGACCCGAGAAAAAGCCTTTTCCTGCCTGTTTAGCGATTCCTTGCTTATACAGATTTATGTAATTATATCCGTCGAGATAACTTTGAGCATGGCTCTGTATGGTGAAACTAAGCAGATAATATACGCAGATGCAAAAAATCTCGACAATATTGACAAAAGTCGCCGCTTTGTCATTTCAATTTCAATTCACTGCAATTGCTATCAAATCCAAATCTTGAACAAAACGCCCGGTAACCCGAATCCAACGAATCTTAGCAATAGAAACGACTAGCAAAAAAACCAACAAATCCGGTAGCACCTTTGGTATACATACAGTAGCAGTATGATTGGTAGAGCAAAATAGACTTAATGGTACTCGACAGGTAGTCGCACCTCCAAACTCAATGCGATTATCAATGCAATGTCTATTAAAATAATAACGTATACCGATTTTCATTCTTTTTCGTTCTTCCTATAATATAACGCAGGTATTTGGCTCCCCTCGGGGAGGAACTTTAAGAGAAAAAAAAAAGAAAATTAGCCAATCCCCACAGACCGACCCAACGAGAGACAAAAAGGGCATTCCACTAGAAATTCATGCCCCCCAAACCGTGAAGTGAATAACCAAAAAAAAAGAGGGAGTATACGCAGGTGACATACGAAAATCCGGTGGCTGAACGTTCGCCTCCACTATTCTAGGCACAGGCTCTATTGTATCGAATAGAAACGTCGGCATTGGATCCGGGGATGGTAGCGTCGACACAACCATTGTCCGCACTATCTCATGCACATCTGGCGCTGTATATGCATCCAACTCTATAGACTTATACGGCGTAACCGCAACGGCGGCGACTGTGGTAATTGTCCTTGAGGTGACGAGTATATCCTGGGTAGACGAAGAGGGCATAGCCGTCGACGCTGTGGTGCTTTGCCGGAAGCCAATGGGGAAGAGTTGTAGCGGTAGCGCAACCGTTGACGAGATTGTGAAGGGTGGCATTATATTATAGGAATACGCCTATATAAAAAAAAGCGTATGTGTATAACTGACTGTATACTATATTACGCACAAAATACTGCGGAAGGTCGACTTGGGGTAATATCTTGGGAAGGTAATTTAGCTATCGATACTGCTACCCTCTGCGGGAGAAATAGATATAAATGTATCGAAAATGCCGGTATCGTTCGATAGTTGCCATCCATGCAGGTACGGTAATATATTCTAAATATACATTAATATCCTTCCACGACTAGCTGACTCGGTCAGCCGACTCGGTAGACTGGAGTATTTCGAAAGACACTGCACTGGTCAGAGTGGTAAAGGTGTATCCGACGGCGGTAACGTAACGTGGTAAATTCCTGTACGTGGTATACCGGTAGTGTCGTAGTCCTGTAGGCGGCTTTCGGTCAAAATCCCCCTCGGCGGTAAACCTTAAACCCTAAATTGTAAATATAAAAAGATATAATTAGCTGTTGAGGATATAGAATCGAATAAATATTGGGTCCCCCAAAAAAGCCCGCGCTGGCAAATATACGAAGATATTGCAGAACCGCAAAGACCAACAGCAAGGGTGTAGACTAATGTACGCAGGGGCATGACACAGGGCAGTTTCAAATATAGAACTATCTGCATCGATCCATCTCTATGTCATAACAGTTGACAGGGCTAGGAAGGAGCAGCTGTCGAAGCCTAGACTAGCTAGGTATATTTGGCTAGCAAACCAATGCCCCCAGTTTCCTTGGATACTGTAAAGGATCTTTAAATATCCCTTGAACAAAAAAAGGAAGGAAGGAAGGTTCGGTGCCCAAACGAATCCATGAAGCTTACAGGAAGGATGCGATTCGCAAAGTCAGGTAGTGTATCATAGCCTCAGAGCGACCATCATATTGCGCTTAACTCGACAGGAAGTAGACATGCCACCGTTAAAGTTATGGTAAAACTACATTATTCATGATATTCATACATACCTTCAATTGATTTGGAAGAAGTATTGACATGCGCATGTAGGTTCACAGCGTTCGCGGGAGAACAGTCGCGAATTCTGCGCACATGCAGTGCACATACCTGATATATCAACATCTAATCTCAGAAAACTTATTATAGTCCGTTGGCATTTTAATAAAAGTCCTCCCACAGCACATCCTAACTATGCCATCAGAAACCACGGTACCAAGGACGTTAAACTATTTTTGATCGTAGACATCGCTGCATCGAGGAGAGCTCGATTCGACTGTAACAACTCACTCTGGCTTGAAATCCAACATTTTGGGGATACCTTGGCGATTCCTTGCGAAAGCTGGCCCTGGTGCAAAGGAAAGGCCCAGCTGATCATACAGCGACACAAATATATAAATGCAGTGGGTTTTTAATTTTTTTTAATTTTTTTTAGCATATATATATCGTTATATCTATATCCAACCGATCACAATCCGATTCATGAAGTGACAAGATATAGTGGTAAACATCCCTCTGCATAAACTTAAATCCAAACACCTTTACAGGCGTGGAGAACAATCGTAAGAATAAGGTTGGGACACAGCGCTAGCACGGCGGGGCTATGCTATTGACGACCCCAAACACCCGACCGATCGATCGTTGAAACACGCATTATGCGCGAAACACACTGTTGGCTTACCGCTGCGGAGCCCGGACGGCGAGGTGGCACAGGCAACGTCCCCTCACAAGTTTATTCGTTACTTACATAAACCCAAGGACGTCTGAATACATAATCATACTGTAAAGATATATCCGAGTCTGATATCATTCCATGTGAGCACATAGCGAGTCGGGATATTTAAATATATAAACACGCGCTAATTTCTTTAACTGTTCGAATTTTTGATTTGCTATCCTGACTATGACAATGATAAAATTTGACGCCCGCTTCACATAAACCAAGACCCCAAGCAAGTAACCCTTGTTCCCAAACACAGAGGACTATACTGTGAAGATCTATGTTAGGACTTCTGCTGTCTGATTTCATCGAGCTTATCCAACAAATACGAGAGCATCTCCAAGTCCATGGACGAGTCCTTGATTTCTTTCTGTTTAGAGGGTAAAACGCAAAAGTCAGTTTATCAAAATACGGAACTCGTATAAGTAGGAGATAAGTTCATGCTTACCTTCAAATCCGCCTCCGCAGATCCTCCCTCCTCACCCGCCTTCTTGAATGTTGTCAAAGCTTTCTTGATGATTTCAACCCAACGCCTTTGGATCTCCGCCACCCAGTCAGGTCGGGTGACCCCCAAATAGTTCCGAAGTTCATCGTTGGCCCACAGCAGATAGTACAGGTTGGCCGTAGCAGAGATCGTTGAAAATGCCTCGTTGAATCGCACCCATCCATCTCGAAGAGGCTTCTTCAGAAGCTCATCCTCGTAATCCGGGAACAGATTTAGCAAGAGGGAGTCGAAGACGATGGGACTTAAAAACATAGACTCGTGCTTTGTCTCGCTATTCCTCAGTTTCAAAGCCACCACGATCTCGTCCTTCAGGTAGCCGATTATGGCCGCCTTGAGTGCTTCGAAAGGACAATGTTCGAGCGTATCCTTAATAAACGAAAACCTGACCTCCTCGCGTGGGTGAAGGGAGAGGATTGTCGTTGCATGAAGGAATGCTAGAGCCCGGAGGTCCGGCTCCGATATTGTAGCAGACAAGGCCGAATATTTCTATACGGGTTGATCAGCCTCTTGATAATAATCGTATACCATGTTGACGATTTGTGAGTTACCTGAAGGTACAAAAAGAACTCTTCGTCTTTGCTGGGGACGCTTCCAAGCTCCAACACATCGCCAACTTTATTGTTATGACGAGTTATCCAACTACCAATAAAAACCATGGCATCAATCACAGCCGCTTCGACACCCTCCGGTAGGAACTTCGATGTCAGTGTGGCATGCTCGGGAAATATTTTGAAGTTCAGAGAGCTCAGATCCTCGCCCTTTAGAACTTTTCGGTTGAGTTTTGCTGCCAACAACAAGAGGGATCCGACGTAAGAAAGTGGGATTTCTTCCGCTGTTGTTGGTGCCGTTGGTGAACCTGGCTCCTCAAGCTCTTCAAACTCGTCTTCTAATCGGTTTCCTCGTTAGTTTGAGTTCTCGTAGCGGGACGATCATACTAACCGAGTTTGGCATGGAGACAGGTTTGTAGCAATGTTTCAACGTCCGTCTCAACAGAGTCGCTCAAGGCCTTGATAGTTTAATGATGTCAGTTTAACTTACTCGCCAACACAATGGAATACCATACTAACCAAGAATGACACCAAAATCTCCGCGATAGCAACTTGAATCTGAGGGTCATCCGGTTCAAGCTGTCCAGGATGAGAGTGAGCATGAGTATGCCCGGTCGTCGTCATACCCTTCGGAACGACTTTCTCAGGTCGGACCCTCCTATCCCAAGCAGACGCCCAACCAATCACGGTGGCGTTATCCGCCGGCAGTGTGAGGAAGGCCTCGAGGCCGTGTGTGATAAATGCTTGTATCAGTTTGATCTGGATGGGGGTATCCGGATCTATCAAACCCGAGTTATCTTTCTTCGGGACAACAGATGCTACGAATCCGATGATCTGCTCCATGATATCGCATAGCGGCCCAAGAGGAAGCGACTTGGACGCCTTTGTCGTCATGCTCAACAAACTCATCAAGCTTGTTGCTAGGAATCGTGACGGCGTCCGCATCTTTAATCTGTTCTGGACTGTAACCAGCAGCCTCAAGAGCGTCTTGGCTGCCGATAGGGCCGTCGGTGAGACCTTGTGCGTATGCGTGTGATCATCACCATCCTCGTCTTCCGAATCCGAGTCTTCGTCTTCTTCCGCTTTCCGGAAATCCAGAGTTTTAATCTTCCCAGCGATCACCAGGAAGGCTTCCTTAGAGTTCCCATAGCTCGCACAGTAATCCAATAGTGAATTCGCACGGACAACAACGGCCTTTTGGTCTGCAGCATCATCACTTTCCCGCGTCACCTGCCGCGCGGCAAATTTGAGGAGGATGGGGATCACGTCCCACGCTATATCGGATGCTAATTCACTCTAACCACGTCAGCCGAACCTGCCTTGCCAGGTCTTGAGACAGAGCTGAAAACATACGTTCTGCTTAAGCAGAACTTCCAAGCCCTGCAGCAGCTGATCTTGGTCCGCAAAGCTGTAGCGGTTGTAAGCGGTGGAAGTGTGAAGATCTAATAGCGTGCTGAACGTAACATGGTCCTATGTATTAGAAGGAGATCTCATGTTAGTTGGACAGATATCCAAGTAGTATTCGTTGAGGAGCACCAACCTGGATGCTGAGCTCAGCGGCTGCAGTGGTCAAGTTTTCGATTGCTTTGTCGACGGGGACGACCTCGCGGAAGGAGAGCGTGCTGCCCGTCCGGGACGGGAGAGGGGGTGGTTTCGGTGCTGCTGCTGCTGCTGTGCTCATCTTGTCATATGGTTGATGTTAATATTGGGGAGGAGGAATATGTCTGCTGTCAGATTGTCGAGAGATGCTTGAATGAAGGAACGCTGCTGTTCGTGGTTTAGTTTAGTTGGTGTCGTCATTCCCATCCAGGCACGCCCCACCCGGCCCCATTTTAAATTGGCCCCCGCCTCAGATTTCGCCATGACTTCGCAACAACGCAAGTGAGGAATCAAGACTTCGGCTTCGGCCTCGGCGCGGCAGTTGAAACAGCTGGAATGATATCGCTAGCTATATATAGACCCGGCGGCGACAGATACAATTGTGCAAATTGACTGAAGTCCTGGGGTATGCTTGGACTGCTGGGATTTCCGTATAAACTCTTTGCTCGAGATCTAGCCGCTTATCCCTTAGCGGCATACTTCCAATCAAGCTCAGCGAATTCATAGGCTTGTGGATATCCGTCCAGAAACAAAAGGGAGACTTTCCGTCCCCGGACTACAATGTAGACAGACACGCTTTAATACATCTCGAGCCGTTACCCAAGCCGAGTATCAATACGAAGACCTAGGAAACTTTTTTGTGCCGCCCCATATGGGAATATCGTGTCAAAGCTGCTATAGGTCTTCACATTCGGTAACGGACATACACTAGTCCAAACACTTAAATCCCACTCAAAACAAACGATCATGGACAGTTCCTGGTAGATGGTGCACTGGAGCCTATCCTAGAAGTCTCTTTGCTCGAGAGCAGACAATCCGAAACACCGGGGGAAACGCCTCTGTGTCAAGAAGGGCGACGATTTGACATGGATACAGTACTGGTCTCTCGTAGGCTTTATATTCAGGACATATAGGCGTTGTTCCAGACGTTCCCTCGAAAGATCCGACATGGGTTAGAAAGGTAACGGAGAACGGCCGAGGGGCGGTCTCGCCTATGCTCCCAGTGTCTACAATTTACATTTTCCAGAGATTTGTAAATACTATATTTTTAGCCCTTGTATAAGTATATACACTGATGATATGTACCTAGGTAGCTAGTGATTGAATCCCTTGTCGACACGAAGAATCGACTACTAGGCCACCGAACCGAGCCAAGACATATCGGACCCCAGCCTCAGCTCGACCGATAAATTGATGGAGGGGCTGCATGATGAGAGACCCTCAACAACATACCGATCACCTTCAATCGGAAAAACGAAAGCGGGGTGGGAATAAACATAGCGCAGTAGCAGCAGCAGTTAGTAAAACCTACTACGAGAACCGCGTATACGCTACTGACAACTAGCTCGATATAGCCTTAAGTATTTACCTTAGCTTAGAGGCTATAAATCGATCATCCGCTCAGAGAATCTCGCGCGCAGAACGTCACCGCTGCGCAGGACGTACTGTCATGTCACCAAACGTAAACTCAGCCCGGAAATTCCTTCGTCGGGTAATCGATCCATCTGCATGCACGGGCGCCGGATGCGGCAGCGCAGCCTTGCAGATTAGATCATTTCAGGCACGATTTGGCTCCAACAGCTGATCAGTGTGAGCCCACATGCAAATCATAAGAGTACTTAAGCAGTACTGAACTTACTTAAAAGCTTCGAGGCGGCCCCGCCGGGTTTTAAATTCCCCTCTGCGGAGACGCGGATCAATTCGTCGAGGTTTAAATTCATGTTCTATCAACATTTGAATCTTCCCCCGCCCACATCCTTATTTACGCTGCACAGAGATACAATACAATATACCTGCATAGATAAATAAATAAATACGTACAGAACACAGATATATACATAAATCCATATATTTTCTAGTACTTTAGTATTCCGGATAAGAGAATAAAAAGATGGCAAAGCAAATGCCGACCCCCTGCGACGCCTGCAGGATTCGGGAGTCCACCAAGGGCTACTCGGCAATCCACCACTGCTGCCTCTGCGACGAATACTTCACCCAGGCCGAAAGCTACAACAAACACAACAACGTCAAACACCAAAACCACGCCCGTCCGCTGGCCTCCGCCCCGTTCACCTGTCTCGACTGCCACCGCGACTTCTACGACGACTCCCTCTTCACCACCCATTTAATCCAGCACGGCACCGTCCGCAGCCACACCGACTATTCCGCTCATCACGGCGTCCCCACAAACCCCAAAACAAAGACAATCCACATCTGCAATGACTGCGGCAAGGACTTTGCTTCCCGCAAGCTACGGAACAAGCATCGCTGCACCAGCGACAAGTTCTACAATTGCCTGAACCTCAAGTGTACTAAAAAATTCACCCTCCTGACAGGTCTCATCATGCATCTCGAGGACGGTAGCTGCGGCAGCGGATATAACCGCCAGACGATCAACCGTCTGATCTGCCAGAGAGATACAAACGGCCTTATCACTGTTCCCGGAGCATTGAAAGCTCTCGAGGGCCACACCAACAGCGGTGGTTGCAATCCACCACCATCATCATCATCACCACCACCACCTCTTGCACCAGCAGTAGTAGTAGCTAAAGCTAACGCCAATACTAACACTAAAACCCCCGGCCCTTCAATTGAAGAACTCATCTCTGACGATACCAGTTCCGAGGCCTTCTCGGACGTTGTCATCATTGCGACACCGCCTTCCACCGATAGCGATGGTGGCTTTATAGATACAGATAGTGACGACGATGACGACTTTGAGGTCATCCATACCCCCGTCGAAGATACGCCATCTCAAATCTCATATTCAAATGTCGACGACTTTGATATCATATCACTAGCCTCATGGAGTTCCAGTTCCAATGCAGACACAGACGCAGACACAGAGACAAATACAGCCCCAGTCCCAGCTAACGCCTCCCCTCCATCGATAGTAATATCCCGCCCAAGTTCTATAATCATATCCCCTGATAATAATACCAATGACAGTAACAATAACAATACTTGCACCATCTGCGGAAAGTGCTTCCGAACAGCCCACTCCCTCAAACAACACCTTCAATCCCCAGTCCACTCACCGTATCTCTATCATTGCAAGCTCTCCTTCCTAGTCGATACCGGTGTCCCCACCCTGGGAAAGACAAGGGTGTTCAAAACCCTCAGCGGATTTGTCCAGCACTTGGAATTGGGCCGCTGTCGGGGCGGCAAGTCTACCTTTGCCCAGGGTGTCTCCATGCTCGATAGATTAGCTGGGGAGCTTGGATTCGGAGGAGTAGAGCAGCTGGCAAACATTCTCGGAGGGAAGTTTAGGCTTGCGATGCAGAACACCTTGGAATTCTAAATTAAAAACTAAAGATATATTATGTAGACGATGCGACAACTCGGGTTTGATTTTTGTATTGAAATATTTTCCTATGTGACTATCTGTGGATGATAAATGTATGCTTAACGCAGGAGACTAACATGAGAATAAATGGTTAAAACGAAAGCAAAAAAAAAAAAAAATGCTGGTTGATGACGATATTATTATACTGATCTGCGGCCGTTCAATATAAATTATAAGAAACCAATATGGGCGCTGTGATGTAAGGAAATGTGGAGGCAAACACTCATTTTACCCAAAATGCAATGCGCCTTCAAAGGATATCCGTTTATGNAAAAAAAAAAAAAAGATATATCGAAAAAAACTCCAAAGAAAAATCTGTAGAAAAGACAAGCAAGTTTTTGACAAAGGAGAAAATAAATAATATAAAGGAAGGATATCTACCGCTTTTGGTGCCGTTGATGTACAAATAGAAATGTTATGACATCGAATTACTGAATAGAAAATATTGGTAGTAGTTTTCAAAAATATATGATCAAGCAAAAGAAGGATGCAGGGTAAAGGGAAATCAAAGGAGAGATTGTAGTGTATACTGGAAATATACATTGAACAAGGCGAACGGTTTCTGTTTCCTCTATTCATTCATAGGGACGCTATGAGGTGTCAACGGCTCGACATACTTGCTCATAGAAGAGTCGATCCCGTATTTCTGAAATGAGACTGATGGCTCACGTTCGACAGTCGAAGCTCTAGACAACCTCAAAGGTACATCCACCCAATGTTCCGCGCCACTCCCCTTGCTGTCTTGCCCCGACAGCGTCTGCGACGCAAATTGTTGGAGATTGATCAGGGAGCTGGTAGGTGTTCTATCTTGACTGGTGAATTTTGGGTCCTTGCCACGACGAGAACGCCGGAGAGTCTTCGCTGCGACGATGGCAGCGCTGTGTGCAAACGATGAGTTGGGGGTTCCGAGAAAACTGGGGCCCTTCGGTGTGCTATCCGAATCATGGCTCAGCATCGCCGGCGACGCAGAGGCAAAGTCGTCGTCACTAAAGTTCTTAAAGGTAGGGTCCATCCTGCCCATAGTTGATAGCTGTGAAACTAGCAATGGCAGCTGCTGAGCCGAATATGCGCTTCTAGATCCCTGAAGCGTGCTAGTCTGTTGTGTAGCAATTCTTTGCGAATGATGTGAACGTTGGCTACCCTTGACAACCTTCAGGTCGTCCTCGAAATCATCATTGTTGGCAGGAACGGACAGTCGGGGGACCGACGCATCTCGTCCGTTATCGGAGACGCTCCCTTCCCTCGAGCTATCACGGGGACCGTCAAGACAAGCATCGTAATACCAAAACGCCTCGTCTTCCACCGGCCTCGGCTTCATACTGGCGATTTCGTGCCGATTATCATAGATATACACCGTCTCTGGCCGTAAGTTGCGTATATCAGCCCATCCACTGTGGTAGGTGTGTTGGCTCATCCGAGGACTGCTATCGACTCGCAATTTCCTTCGAAGACTCTGCGCCCCTGAAGATGGCTGGGTTCCAAAGACGGACCCTGCCTGTCGCTTCGAATTCGCGGAGGAAAATTGTGTATTCTCTCGGGTAACATCCCACGAGCCTCCTATGAAGCTGCTCCACCGGTTCGTTATATAAAGACGATGCGTCGGCTTGGGTCCTGAGGAGCGGCCACCCTTCGTGGGAGATCTAGCCATTTGAGAGGGTGAAGAACGGTTCGGGCTAGGAGTCAAAGACCTCATATCCTCGGCACACGTCCCGCGGAGGAAATCAACCTTCCAAAACTGCTTACCCATCTCCTCTGAAGAAAGCGCCCGGAGCGTAACCTGTTCTGGGGCCTTACGTAGCGGCGACCATTCGTACGGTCCGTCTTCTTTGACAGAGGCCTCATCAGCTTCGAATAGGGCGCTAAGCACGCCTCCAAACGCCTTGCGAATGGCTCGTTCAACGTCTCTGGCCTCGCCTCCGGTTATCTCAAGACATTTGATGAGTCCGCGGGAATGTAGCCGCTTCCATGCCCTGCTAGCGCTATGAAGCGCCTTTGGAACTTTTGGTTGCTCGAGTAAATCGCCCTCTTTCGTACCTCTCCAGGTAGTCCACGTGGATTGAGGCAGAACGACGACCTGTACGATCCACGGACGTTCATACGATGGAATGGCCACAGCCTCTACCTGCTGAAGCCGTTGCTGAAGCAGCCCAATCTTGCTAGAAAGAGACTTGACTAGGGCGGCCTGATTGACATGTGTGGGAGCGGAAGCGGAAGACGCTGAAGTGAAGGACGTAGATGTCGAGTGGGTCCGAGTGAACGATGTCATGGTGGTTAAAGTCTGTTTGAAAGTACCGTCAGACACCTGGTTGACTTCCGAACCTCGAACGACTCTATTGGAGTTATTTCTCTCCATCTTATCAGCTAGGGAAAGCTCTCTGCTGTCCGTAGTCGTGGCACTCTGGTGACGTCTCTTTGAGCGTTTCTTTCTATCGTGTCCGAGCTCCTCATCATCGCCCTCGTGTAAGCGTTTCCGGAAACTCTGCTCGCGGTCGTCAAGAAACCGATTGAACTGGTTCTCAATGTTACTCAGCCTCTCTTCAAGACTGAAAACATTGGCACCGAGTTCCTCCATCTCGTCTTCTTTATCGTTCTTGAATCTTATCACATCGTTGCACATTTCTTCCTGTAAGTCTACTTTTTCAACAATCTCATGGAGTTTCTTGTTCACGAACGATTCCGACACACCGCTAGCGGGCCGGACTACGGATAGGTCACTCGTAGGAGCAGCCTCACAATCTTCACCAGCCGCTAGTGGAGGTGCTGGCGAAGGTAGAGGTGGCGGAGATGACGCCGGTGCCTTATCAGATGGAGACTTTGAGGGCGACTTTTCAGGTGATGATTTTGTCGGTGACGACTTCAAATCCCGCAAACGAGTAGGACTCTCGCCCGGCACGCTCTGAGGCAACTCTTCAATCCGATTCCTAGGCTCATCATCAACACCCCCAGCTCCATTACTCAGACGGCTTGCCACAGTCCTCGCAAGGGTACGCAGTTGCGCTTCTATCGCAAGCGTCTGCCGCTGTAGTTCGTCGTTGGAGGGCTCCCGTTCATCGAAGGAAATGAACGGTGCGTTATCCCGACTCGTGGGAGGGGTATGAAGTCGTACTCCCTCCTGTATGTGTAGTGGGAGGAAAGCCTGGGAGAGCCCTCTGACGATATGCAGGGCGCCGTTTACCCTCCTGTCGAACTCATGGTACCGGTCTTGCCCTGTGATGACTTGCGAGTCCGCCACTGTCGAAGCTACAGTCACATCATCTCCAACTGCAGCCTTGTACGAATTCAAATTTAACTGCTGAAGCTGTTGGTGCCCGAGTAGTGGTGAGGACCGCGTCGATCGCAAGAGTGGCCCTCCACGTGCCTCGCGTCGCGTCTCGCAAAGTAGATTTTGAGCTGCGACGCGATTATGCGCATTGACGAGGTGAGGGGCGATCTCAGTGACCGCTGAGGAGTCTCCAGACCGGCCTGTATACGATCTATCCGTGTCCTTTGTAGTCCGCAAACTGAACTCAAGGCCCGTGGTATCGGCAAAGCTGGTTGCCAGCCCCCGGCTTTGAGGGTTTGACTGGTACCGGACAGGAGGATCCTCGAACGTCTTGGAGAGGGTATATGTATCGCCGTAGTCTTGTCCTGGTTCGGTCGGGGGCGTTGGTTTTGCGTTCGTCAAGGCAACGATGGAGGTTGGACTGGTAGCACCGGATCTGAGCCTGGCGGAGCGGAAGCTGTCGGCGAGCGTATGTTTCTTGGTTACGTTGTCGCGTGGGCCGTCGATGTGTTTGGTATGAAAGTTTACAAAGTGACCGCAGAGACACGTCTGTGCAGCAAAAGAATGTTAGCATCGACGGACAACATTGAGGTAGGTTACACGATCACGAACCTTACGCGCACGACCCCCCGACGAGAGCAGACCCGTCGAAGCAACGTCGTCGTCATCTTCCGGCGTGAATTCCTGACACCCGCAGACCGTGTTGAACTCCAGATTCCGAAAGTTGCAATTGCCATGGCGAATCGACATTTTATTAGAGAATTATAGATGCCCACACACCACGCTCCTAGCACGCATGCGTGGGGCTTTGGGTAACGGGAATGGTGGACACGAGCTGGTGAAGCCGAAGTCCAGATGAACGCTCCTGGCTTAGAGCTGTAGTACGAGGAGCATAGCAGGTAAATTTCCCCCTTTGAAAACCGGGCGGCGGGGCAGTCCGAATCCAGTAAAATCAATACAAAAGCGTAGGTTGCTGACAATCGAAAGTAAACCGGAGAGAACTAAACTCAAAGAAACCGACGACTCGAGAAAGACTGGTGCTGGCAAAAGAACGACGAAGGAATCCAAGACGGAGAAAGAGAGAATCGTCGACGGGGACGGAAAATTATTACTTTGCAAAAACAAAATACTTAAATTATCTAAGAAGAATTCTGGGTTGCGAGGGAGGGATTCTGGACCCAAATGCTCGGGCCATGCTCCCACCTCCCACCCTTGACTAGCCTCACCGAACGGCAAATTGGGCTGTTTGAGATGCCGCAGGAGAAACTGATCGATGCAGACCGACCGGGGTTGCTGATACAGCAGCATCGTGAGTCGAGTAGACCGGGCTCAATCCGGCCCAGTCATCCCTCATTCCTCGGGCTGCCATCCCTCTGCTCTGTCGAGGGCCTGCAGCGCCGCCAGGTCGCATGTCAGCCGCGTCATTGGCTGGCGAGCTGCAGCGGCCTGCCAACCCTGTCCATGCAGAATCGCCAAATTCGGCTTGAGGAATGCTCTTTTGAGTCGGGGAAGCGGATGGGAAACGGGGGCACCACCTCGGGACCTCAGGCCAGCCAGCCAACTCGCTCAGTGTCATCGGAAAGTGGGGTGCAGCTCCCACATCGCGTGTGAAGTTTGGCAGTTCTTACGGGTATCCGGCTGGATGTTGGAGGCGTGTGCTGTCGAATCAATATATTACAACTCACCTGGGCATTCGCCTTGGACGTGAACTGATACTGTCCCACTGCAGACAAGGTGGTCTTGAGTCAAATTGTAATGGGTCTGTGACGACACCACTCAATTGTGGACGAATCAAGACCAGTCAGTTGCGGTCGACCATGCGCATTGATGCCCGCAACCCCTATCACGAAGAAAAAAAAAAGATACGGGGTGTGTGTGCGTGTGGGGTCCCTGCACCACCACCACTCAGGCCGCAATTAGATATACTATTTCGGTAATTTAATGGCCAAATTTCGTCCAGTTTCTGAGTCTAGAATATATCGACAGACCAATAAACCGATACGCCTTCTTAAACTAGACGCGACATCGAGCGTACAAGCAGGCCGAAGTACTAGCCATCATAGAAATTATACCTATAATTACCTTGGTATGCAGAATTGCCTCTCCACTCTTATCCTGCAGTAACCCAGAGTATCCATATCACCTACTCCGCCAGACCAGTATGCCTGATATCTATAGTTTCCATCCTTTGACAAATTCATAGCCGCCCCCCGATGTATCCTACAGACCGTCCCAGCACCTCCCCTCTGACTCGCAAGTAGCTAAATCCTGCAAAATATGGGTATCATGCAAATATCTGTTGTATAAGGACTGGAAAGCAGAAACAAAAAAGTAGCCGCAACAGCAACCGTCAAATCCTGGATCGCATCTAGGATGCTGTGAATGCATGTGGCAGTCAAGCTGGCGAAAAGCTCTCCCACAGCCGCGATATGAGTAAACAAGCTCTCGGGAAGAGTGACGTTTTGGCCCTCGGCAGTCCTCAACCATCAAGCGCGCCTCCACCCCGGTCCATGTCATGCCTACCCGAGCGAAACAAGATACGAGGTGAACGAGCCTGTTCGCGCGGTGTCACAAAAAAGAAACTGGTCAACGGCCGCTCCACACGAAATCGTTAGAACCTATACCCATAACGCCACTACCTCGATGACCGCCACCGCCCATATTCACGGGCGTGCTCCTCCCCGATGGCGAACCCGAGCGCACAGCGGTGTCTGGTAGCATCGCCTGTGGTCTCTTTGTAACTTTCGCTGCCTAGAACCGACCATTCATGTCAGTGCTTAGAGAACATAATAGACGCACATAGCGTATGATTTATTGCAAGTAGCCAGAGGGAGTAATATTATGGGTAAGATCTTGTAGCCTACCTTCTTCACGCTATCCACGATCGTAGCCTTGTCAACTTCCACGACTCCGCCACCCTGAATCATTTCCGCTAACACTTGATGCAACGTTTCAAAGTTGAAGATCAAGTCAAGCTCGCAGACGTTCTCAAAGATGCGGTCCAGGCACTCCACAAAGACCTGGATCAGGTCGAGCAGCCCCAGCTCGCTCTCGAGGTCGTCTGCGATCATGATGAAATACAGCGTAGCATAGTGGCGGTAGATGATGCGGGTCGGTTGGTCGGTGTCGGAGAGAGCCTCCGAGGAGGTCTTTTGCAGCAGCGGTGGAAGCGGCAGGAAGTTGCAGGCAGAAGGCGGACGGTTAGCCACCAGCGTAAAGATCTCGGAGAGCAGTCGCTGTTGCAAGGTGACGTCCTAGAGAGCATGTATATCAGTAAATGGCGGGAAAATATTAAAGCAGGAAAGAGTACCTACTATCTGAGAATAGAACTTCGTCAGCCGTGGCTGGCCGTTGTTGTTGAAAACCAGCACGGCATTTATCATCTTGAAGCTTGTCGACAGTATGCGGGTTGAGGAGAGAAAAGGAGAAGTCTTAGGTAGAGAGCAAATAAAGCTGCATATATAGAGGTGGTAACTCGAGTCCCGTGGGCCTACGCCGAAGGACTAACAAATGGCGCCGAGAAGCATTCCGCCCTCGTGATTGCTTGGAGTTGCCTGGAGGTTCCTTCAAAGCGCGGCGTCATAGCTGTGGCGGGGCAAGAGAAAGTATATTATCACGTGATAGAGACAAATGTGGCTAGTGTGGTGATTACGTGAGCGGGCTAAGAGAGGGCATGAAACCCTCATTGTGGCTTGCCCGCCCAATTCACAGCAGTGGCCGTTCGCGGGTGTGGCGCTCACACAACAACACCGAAAAGAAAGATTTGGCCGCCCTCCACTTCCAACATCTCCAATCGACAACCGTCAAACTACTAGTATCGTTTGCTTCACCGGCCAGTGCTCTCCTCACATCCATCAAAATGGTATGCTACATTCCGATCCTCCGCTAGTACAGCGTGCAGCTGCCGTCTGTTGTCGCCGTCGATTCCGATCTTAGCTCTCAGCGTCTCCAATATGTCCACCTCCAAGAGTCCGATACCCATCATTATTCAATACCGAGCAGAAAGACGAATTAGCAATGCCAACGAAGAAGAAGAGGGATGATATGCAGCACATAGATATAGAGACCAAATCAACATGAAGCGAAACTCGGATACCCCTTGGTTATTGGAGACGCTGGGAGATTCAAGCTATCCGGACGACGGCATACACGACAGATATTTTCAGAAGCCTCAGGACTAACAGAGTATTCTCTCCACCACTAGGTCAACGTTCCGAAAACCCGCAAGACCTACTGCAAAGGCAAGGACTGCCGAAAGCACACCCAGCACAAAGTCACCCAGTACAAGGCCGGCAAGGTACGATTTAACCCATCTCTAAAGGACACCTCCCGTTACCCACCATTCTCTGCATCTCTACATCGACACCGTGAACGATATAAATGCTTACTTTACTCGCCAACTCTACAGGCCTCGTTATTCGCTCAAGGAAAGAGACGTTACGACCGAAAGCAGTCCGGTTACGGTGGTCAGACAAAGCCTGTGTTCCACAAGAAGGCGAAGACAACAAAGAAAATCGTGTTAAGATTGGAGTGCACCACATGCAAGACAAAGCTTCAGCTGGCGTTGAAGCGATGTAAGCACTTCGAATTAGGGTACGTACACGAAACATCCTTACCATCGGATACTCAATTCCTTCATAGCTACTGGGAACTGAGCGCTAACACATCTTTTCTAAAATACAGTGGCGACAAGAAGACGAAGGGTGCAGCTCTTGTTTTCTAAACTTTTGTTGTATATTCCTTTCTGTCATCATACCTTTTTTTCTCTTTCGCGTGGTTCTGCCGTTTTACTTTGGGCATATTCGGGGTTTACTTCCGGTTGTTTATATACTCCTTCCACGCCAGTGTCATGATATACCATGCTAGCACTACCACCACCACCTACGGACACCCCTACACTCTTACTATAATGGTTAACGGGCGATCAATGCGTTCGTGCCATACACCGATTTAATGCAGATATGACATCATAAAAACATGCTGCTGTATATTCAACTCTATATATTTTACAACAAAATAAGCAAAACCCTGAATGCACATGTAGAGATCTAGCCCACCCGTTGTCTACATTACTGCGCTCGCTCGCTCCAATTGCTATTTCTCTCTCTCTCTATTCTACATATATATAAAGTCCCCCAAAAAAAGGTACATGAATCCGCCAAATCGCTCACATGGTACAAATATTCCTTTCCGTTCCTAATTCCTTCCTACCCTCTCCCCTTAACCATTAATAAGGCTATATTCCCTTCCCGAGCACCACTGTCTCCCCACCGCCATACCACAGCCTTCCGATTCGGCAATCAAGCCCCTTCTCTTCCCCAACGATCCACTCGGCATCAGGCCCATTGTACCCTGCCAACCACTCATTGATTTCGTCGAGCGCCTCTACCCACTGTTCCATTTTACCCTTCTCCACTTTAGCCGCGGGGATCGTTGCTCGCAGGTCTGCCTGCGACGAATCTGCGAGAATGGAGGTCGGCGAATTTATCGCTTCGCCCTCCGCTGCAGCATCAGCGACGGCAAGAGTTTCAGGGACGTGGTCTTCCGTGGTAACGAAGCGGGCAATGGTGATGTGAGCGGAGGGGACGGTGTAACGGCTATCGATATCGACACCAGAAGCTTTGGACAGGTCGTAGATGTCGCGGCGGAGGTGGTGGTAGGTGTAGTTGTAGTCGTGGGTGTCTCTGCTCCCGTTACTCATATTAAACTTATTCTTGATGCTAGAGGTAGGTGCGGGCGGCACGGCGGGGACGAAGGAGATGGCGCAGGCGGAGCCGTCGAACGACAGCATTGGCTTGACGAGCTTTGCACGGTGGGTGTACGTGTAGTCGACGATGGATGGGAGGGCGGAATGCATCGTTTTGACCAGATTGTCAATGTACTCTGGCTCACGAGAGTGGGTAATCTCGAGGACGGTGGTGTGCAGGTTGGGCGGGGGCATTAGCCATAGGTCTGGTAAATAATGTAGCTGGTCAGTGGGAGGAAGCTCTATCGTGACGATAAGTGGGTTTGGTGGGACTCGACGTACTCGGTGCCACAGCCTTCAGCTTCTCCTGCACGGTTGCGATAAAATTGCGCACGCGCAGCGGCGGGCGCGCCCAGAAGACCAGGCAGTTGCGATGGTCGACGGTGCCATCGTTCAGGACGTGGGCCTTGAGGAGGATGTAGTCGAGCTTTATCGGCGTCGGGTCGGACAGCAGCTTGCGCCGCGACAGGGAATTGCGGGTGGTTCGGTGTGTGTTGTAGGCCTCTTGGATTTTAGCCTAAGGGAAGGTAAGGTAAGGTCCGCCGGGCGGGTCAGCGGCAAGCCACTTCGAAAGAGCACTAAAAAAGATAATTGGATTTGACAGATGGAAGGAGTAAAATATAAATACCGGATCGTGCTTGCAGTTGTATATCATGACGTTGTACGGATTGTCAAAGTCGGCTTGCTCGCCGTCGCCAGCGGTGCCTGCCGTGGAACCACGCCGAACGGGCGTAGCGGTGCCGGACAGGTCGACGAACGAGTTGAGCGAGTCCGGCAGCGGGAAGACATCGGCTTTCTGGCTGGCGATAATGCTGGAATTGGAGACAGCAGCTGCTGTCATCGTGGCCATCATGATGAGGATATGATGGAAAGACCGGACGCAGTAAAGTTCAGGTTCGCATAGGTAAAAGCTGAGATGTTAAGGTACGTCCGGAGCGTAAGATATATAGAAATGAGCGAACGGGGACTCTCAGCCAGGGCCCCCCTTTTGGTGGGATGTCCGTTAAATTATATCCAGGACCGAGAAATGAATGGATCTTCGCGTAGCAAGCAGGCGGCTACTCCTCGTTAATCTGAACGGACAGACTGACAGAAAGAGAGAACGAATGAATGAATGAACGAACGAACGAACGAAAGGCTAATGTTTACTGGCGGCGGCGGGTCTGACCGCCAAGCCCTTGCAGCTGTGGGCCCTGCAGCATCCATCGAACTCCAACTGCAACTGCGATCCTCCCATTGGAACCTACTTGCTGGGTAGTCAAACTTCCGCGAAATACATTGCAATGCTCATGCACTCCGGTGGAGACACGGAATGCAATCGTGCCCATTCGCATATTCCCGTTCCGCTGACGTCTTTGTGCGTCTGCAGCATTGCATCGCATTGACACGCCTCCGAACAAAGCACCACCAGTTTGCTGCCTATGTAATGCCCTCGAGCAACAGCCAGTCAAACACACCGTGCTCCATATAAAGTGCTTGTACTTCCCTCATGCAGGGCGGCGACCATGCACCATCGGCTTCACGGTACAGTCGGACGACCTGATCCATCAATCTATTTCGTGCGCTGGGTCAGCTGCATAGCCAAACATTGCCATTCCAACGCCACTGTTTGGCGCCTTGACGTCAGTTGGCATAGGCTTTGAAAATTCCAACAAATCACCACCCAATGAGCAATTTGCAAGATGGCAAGTTAAGAAGCGTTCTCTTCCCTGCAGAAATCGAACAACGGTTGCGGGATCCAAGATGCTCGTAATCGGGAAATTATAGTATCCCGCTAGGCCAGCTAATCCACGTCTGTTTGATTAGATATGAGACGCAACCAGAACCCGTTCAACCCAGGGATCGGATCTGGAACTGCATTGCTCTAAATGATATCATATCATTGCGTTTGGCTAGCGCATCCGATAGCTAGTTCGCTCCATTTTCTGAAAGTCAATTCCCGGCTACATCGTCTGGATCGAGATTCAGCGAGCCGTCTTGTCAATGAAACAAAAACAATGATGTGCCGTATATGCGTATACAGGTTCACATGTATGTCCTTGCCCAGGTATATGCATATCCAGAAACATTCAGAAATTATGCATAAAAAATCTGCAATAATGGCAACTCTCAGCTTTCGGTGGCCCACCGATACTCTACGTGTTATTAATCCTGGGCCAAGACTCTTCGCCGATGTGCTACAGACCGTCTCCGATAAAGCGAAGGCCGAAATACACCTAGGTAGTCAGCCACCTCCGAAAGTTGCTACGAATGCAGCGAATCACATGGCCCCAACCAAATCCTCTGTCCAAAGTCCGACCAAAGCCCAAATCCACATATGTATGTTTCCGAGCAATCCGAATGTTTGACTAATTTTAGTTTTATAATTACAGAATGAACGTACAGGAGTAAACATAGTTGTCCTGAACTTCCCTGGAACTGATGTCATGATTTCAAGAGTCCAGCAAAGTACTAGTCTCACGAGCCGTGGTAACCGATCTAATATGCATATATGGCCATATTTAAATTGTTTCAGTGGATTGGCACATTTGGTATATACCTGGGTATATGTGGCTATATAGAAATTAGAATACTGAGATCCGGTCTCCCGATACTACCTTTATACGTTCGCATCAATCCCCGTCTGACGAAAAACAATCCGGTGCATACATGCACAAATACGATTTTTACCGATATTGCCCTCGTATTCCGGTATCTCCACAATCCGAACCCCCACCACAATGGAGTCGCGGGGCTCAACAATAAACACTATTCTAGAAAAGGCTACGGCCAGGGTCTAAACTACTTAATTCTGCATCCCGTCCCGCCCCAAAACAGTGGGACCTCCACGCATCGGCGGGTCACCAACGAAACCCATTGTGATAACCCCAAAAAACTAGTCTGGACCGGGGAACGGGCCGATAGTCTGGGATTTTATAACACGCTTTAGTCAGCTAGTATTTTCGACATATTTGTCTGCTAAAAGATTGTTGTAATGATTCTTTCTAATTGCGCGCCGGATCAACAGCACGTTCGTCATATATACCGAGGTACCTAGGGACCTACGTAGGAGTGCGCAAACACATCACAAATATACGGGTAATAGAATAGAAATGGGCACATTAGAGCACCGAGCGCACATAGACCTTATATAGCTTCAATTAAACCATGAGACCAGACACCCTTACACGAGCCCATCTCGAGATTCTGGTGTGACCATAACTGGTCGGTGTGTTGAAAGACGTTGGGACGTCCCAAAAGGGATAACGGAACAACACGCAGAATCCAACATCAAATCATCAGACCAAGTTGTCCCTCGACGTTTGGCCCTGCGTGATATTCTTACTGGTTTTGAGAAGCTTCATGCGATGAAATTAGTCCCTACCCGTTGAAACGCTTGGTATAAAAGTTTGCATTCTTAGTACCAGGGAAAGAGTACCTTTGACTGCCAAACTAAAACTCAATGTAGGCGGCTAGATCCGACTAGAGAACAATACTGGGTGCGGCTATTCCGTAAATTCGTAAATCGCAACCGAGCCCGAATCGATTTACTGTTCCTGCGAGCGACAAGACTAGCCTTTGGGAAGCGCAACCCATCATGCTCACTTTGAATATATAGATACTCCGGAGTTTTTCCATCTACCCAAACGGCTTGGGTAGCCGGTGGTATAGTATAATACGAAGGGTCGACGCTAGTAAACGTAAGTCGTACAGCGAGAAGAATACACCCGTGCTAAATTGCAATTAAATTTAAACTGAACTCAATGGTATCTTCATTTTTATTACTAATTTCGCGCACAAGTCGATAGTAGGATATTCGGAACTATGCGTTTCAAATCATCGTGGATAATTGCCTCCCTATCAGCGACACTACTATCGCATATTTGTCTAGTTTCATGTGTAAAGCTATTCGTCGGGTCTACAGTAGGGGTCATCGTCACTATCGATTTAGCCAATACGACCGTCACTCAAGTATCAGACGACTGGAACGCCGCACCGACACCCAGTTGGCAGACTATCACCAGGTCTTCAATCCTCATCACAACAAACGAAGGTCCACGAAGCGGTCCGAGTTCTGTTATTTCATACAGTATCGGGCCTAATGGCCAGTTGACCGAGATTAGCAAACAGTCTGGCTTGCCAGGGCTAGTCCACGGCGCGGTTTCTCCCAACGGTAGATTTTTCGCCGCGGCTGCATTGTATGGATAATGGATCTCCAAAACCTTAATTCCAGGCGTACTTTTTTGGCTGATGAGAATATAACATCTACTTTAGTTACGGCCACGGAATCGACATCTACCCTCTAACCGGAAATGGCGTCCTCGGAAACGCGTCGCAAATTCTTACGTACAACCTCACGAAACCCGGCCCGGTTGAACAGCGACAGGAAAGCTCCCACCCGCATCAGATCGTCTTCGACCCGTCCGGCAAGTTCATGCTTGCGAGCGACTTTGGCGCCGATTTGATTCGTGTGTACTCTGTCGCCTCTGGTGAATCCGGGGTTAAAGAGCTGTCGCCGGTCGAAGTTCCCGCGGGGTTCGGTCCACGACATGGGAAGTTCGTTCAGACGGATACAGGCGGGCTATTTTATTATCTGGTGGGCGAACTTGACAATACTATCGCGGCGTTCAGCGTCAGCTACCCACCGGGCACTGGCGGGGGCATAGAATTAAAGATGAAGCAAAACGTGAGCAGCTATGGCACTGCGCAGGCACCAGAGAAGAGTCCACCGGTTACAGCTTCTGGGATTGATGTATCGGTGAGTTTGACACACAAATGAGCATTAAACCTGCAAAGTGTTTAAGAACGTGCGAAGAATAGTAACTAATAGGGGGTATTACTTTGAAATCTCCTAGCCCGACAGGAAATTCCTCTACGTTTCTAACCGCGGCGACGGCTCATTCCCAGGTCGGGGCAACCCCGCTTCAGACTCCATCTCCGCCTGGAGAATCAACCCGGATGGCTCTCTGGGGTTTCTTCGCCTGGTTCATGCGGGTGGTTCAACACCCAGACACTTCTCACTTGATTCAACGGGCCAATATGCCGCTGTCGCGCTGCAGGAGTCAAATATAGTGGTCTTTTTCCGTCGCGATGTTGATACAGGGCTATGGCCGGACAAACCGATGACTGAATGGCGTGCCCCACCTGGCCCTGTCTGCGTACAGTGGTTATAGGACCTAACGCTGGCCATGGTGTATGCCCACAGATGCGAAACTTGGGGCAGGGATCAATATTCGACGATTCGTTGTAAATAAAAAAAAAAAAGTACGTATATAGGAGAGCAAAACGTAACTGCGCAAGTGAAGGCAGATTAATTTCGGCAAATGGATGCGAAGCAATTTTCACCGACTAGCTACAAGTTGTCATTTCTACCTATATTGCCCGGTAAGTACCTAGGTACTTACGTGTGCACTTACGTACGTACAAGGTTTTGTGGATCCATCATGAACTCTGCTGAGCTGGGTCAGAAGCCAGTCAAGTTTTGGTAACCGCTTTTCATGCTAGTTAATTGGGGCGCGGGACCCTAGCCAGCGTCATTGCGATAATGATGACTGGACCCACGCTCACAATCTCGCCTAAACCCGCATATGCTGGAGGGATCCGCGCTTTGACAAATGCTCCAGCTGCTAGCAAGATAGCAACGAGGTTGTAAACTCCAGACCAGACAAAGTTGAATACAATCCGGCGGGATGACCGCTTAGAGACATCGAGAAGGGTCGTAACACCCTCTAACCCGCCCAGGAGAACTACGTCAGCGGTACCTCTTGTAATATCCGAGGTAGAACCAATCTGCACGCCGACATTGGCTTGTGCCACTGCAACGGCGTCGTTGGTTCCGTCGCCGCAAAAGAGCACCGTACGACCTGTGGACATCAGCTCTTTAACGTATAGTTGCTTTTGGGCTGGCGAGTGTCGGGATGCAATGTTTGCAATGGGGATGCCAACGGTGGCGGCGACATCTGCGACAACTCTCGGTCCGTCGCCGCTGACAATGTGGCACTTGATGTTACGCTGTTGAAGGCTAGCGACAACCTTTCGGGCTTCGTCCCTGATATTCGATTTTAGTCCAAACGCAGCAATAAGAGTGGCATTGAGCGTGATGCAGAAGATTGTCATTCCTTGCTCGAGAAGCCTTTTGATATCGTCCTGGTCTTCCACACCCAACCAGTAAGGGTTCCCAGCTTTGATAATAGAACCTTGCATGCTGCATTGGATACCTGCACCAGGTATTGATTCGACATTTTCTAAATCGGTAAATCCTTCGAACCTTGTCTGTAGATACGTTGCGACAGCCTTAGACACAGGGTGCTGGTTATCTCTAGTCAATGATTTTGCAAGCAGGAACACATCTTGCGGCTTGAGACCAGGGGCTTGAAACAGTTCTTCGAGGACAACAGTGAGATCTCCTTTGGTAAGCGTGCCCGTCTTGTCGAAAACGACGTCGGTGACGTTATGCGCTCTTTCGATGACATCGGATTGTTTAATGATAACTCCCTGACGAGCCGCAGCTCCACCCGCGATGACAAGAACCATTGGCACGGCGAGTCCCAGAGCGCACGGGCACGACACCGCCAGAACCGCGATAGCGTAAGTAATAGATACGCCGATAGCACCACCAGCGTTCTCTCCGCGGATCTTGGTAGCTACTGCCATCCAGACAGCAAAAACAATCAGTGCGGTAGACATAACAACTGGTATGAAATAACTGGCTACTTTATCGGCAAGGTCCTGGATCCGGGGCTTAGTCGCCAATGCATTCTCGACCAGGTCTGCGATATCCGTGATGCTATTCTTTCCAGGAAGCCGAGTCAGACGGATTGTGAGAGGGGTAGAGCCATTGATGGTTCCCGCCACAACTTCATCTCCCACAGCTTTAGGCACCGGTACACTCTCACCAGTGATCATAGATTCATCTACAGACCCTGCACCGCTCACCACAACACCGTCAGTCACCACACGGCTGTGAGCCGGCACAGCAAACGAATCTCCAAGTTGCAACAACCGAGCGTCGATTGGTACCGTTCCTCCGGAAGGTTCAACTAGTAAGGCTTGTTCCGCTTGTAGGGAACGCAGCGATACCGCGGAGACGGCTCTCACCTTGGCGAGGGCAGCCATAAGCCTACCGAGGAGAACGATAGTTATGAGTAGAGAGCTGGTTTCAAAGAATTCCCCAGTTTCCAAAACATAACCAGCATGCGTCAATGCAAAAGCGACCACCGAATATCCGTAAGCAGCGGTAATGCTTATGACTATGAGCATGTCCATCTCAAGGATTCGGCTGTAAACGAGTGATTTGAGAGCACCAACGTAGAATTCAGGAATCGCAAAGGCTTGGACGATAGTAGCAAGGACAAGAGAGACGATAGACCTAGTTGAATAAGGAACGGGGTGGTTCGACCAGTTTAAAACGAGTATTGGGATAGTCAGCACCGCAGTGATTGCTGTACTCCAAGCCATACGGCGTAGTCTCTGCTTGCCATCCGCTAGCTTTACATCATTTCCGGGCGGAGCTAGACTTGCTCCCTTCACTGACAATATAAGCGTTCTGGCACCAACTACTGCCGGGTCGTAGTTGACGCGGTAGGTTGATTTATCAATCTTTTCGATCGACTCTGTTATATCGCGGAGTTGTTCATATAGGCCAGCAGCGTTCGCAGGGTCGATTCGCACATCTATGTTTTGGAAAGTGCTAACAATCTGTGAAATCTTGAATCCAGTTTCCTTTTGAATTCGTGCAATCAATTGCGGTAGATCCGAGACGACAGGATCGAGGTCGAACTCTGCTATACCGGTTACAAATGTAACCCTCATAGATGATAGTCCATCGATATTATTAAGAACATTTACAAGTTTCCGGCTGCAGCCTGTGCATGTCATGCCCGTGACTCCGAGAATAACGTGTCGACGGGCGGCCGCGTTTTCGACATCGAAATCTTTAACTCGGGTTGTACCGGAGATTTTTGTAGGAGAGGCATAGGTTATCGCGATGTCTTCTGATGAGCAACTAGGCAACTCTCCGAAACTGTTGAGTTTACCCCGAGCTAGCTGGGGCTTGCAGCAAGACCCTGAGGCCTTCGTCTGAGCAGGGGTGCAGCAGGAAGACCGCTTACTAGTAGGAAATAACTTGGTATTTCCAGAGCAGGTTGCTGGATTCTCTAAAACCCTCTTCTTTGAAACCGGTTGTCCACAGCAGGTATCAAGGCGATCCAGAACGCTGCGGCAAATGCATCGACCCAAGGCAAGATAGCTAGAGTACTTATCATATGCCTGTTGGAGGTGGTCTGAACACGCTTCACTTATTTTTGTTGATCCTGACAGTCCAGAGATTGATGGCGTAGGACTCGCTGGCTGGCTGGTAGTACAGCAGGCATCGTTTTTCTCAGAGCAAGATTGCTTCTTTTCGGCGCAGATGTCTTGTTCCTTAGGGCAACAGCCAACTTGCTTGGGAGGACAACTATCTTGCTTTGGGGGACAGCAGCTATCTTTCTTGGGAGGACAGCAGCTATCTTGCTTGGGAGCGCAACAGCTGCTCTGCTTCTTAGAGCAAGGTTCGCCCTTTGTCTGGGTGCCGATTGCGTCCTTTTCAGCACCGCTGAGCTTTTCACTCGCACAGCAGCCCTTAGGCGCCCCGTTGCCACAATTAGTCTTTTTCGTAGTATCCTCGCCGGGAACTGGTTCCTTAGCACAGCAGTCACCCTGTTTCTTCGGTTCTGCAAGTGGACTCTCATTCTTGGTGCTGGGACCACCGCACTGAGAGACCTTAATAGGGCCACCACAGCTAGGTTCGGGCTCAGCACAACAGCCGCCGTCATTTTCGCTACGGGTAATTGCAAGCTCTCGCTTGGGACGGCTCGCTTCGGTTTTCTTATCGCAGCATGGTTTTGGGCAGCCGACGGTTAGGCTGGCGGAGGGAGTTTGCTGCTCACGACTAACTCCACAGGTCGCGCGGCATTCCAATGCAGCAACTTTGCGGATACACTCCTCTAACAACAATTTCCGATTAGTTTAATAAGAATATCCATAAAAGAGCCTAAATCGCCAGGAATCTACCTTCACAGCCGGTGCGGCCACTCCCACAATCAACACAGCAACTGGTACCGGGACCGGATGCATCTTGAGTGCTGCCTTCCAATGCAGGGGGATCCTTGGGACTTTCGTTGTTACTATCGCTCATGGTTTCTTGGTGATGTTCGTATCAACGGGGCAATAAATTCGGTCAATCAAGTGATGAAAGATGGAAATACCTTTGGCTTTCCCAAGCTGTCCTTTCCAAGCCCAACGAACGTGTCACCGAGGTGTAACGTCAGGTGACGCAGCCAGGCACAGCGACTCCGACTACATATCAACACATTCGTCTGCATTCAGCAGCGGCCAACAGCTAAGCCGGTCCTGTCAAAATGGCAATATAAAAATATAAGATAAAGCCTCATCTACGAAGAATGCGATGCTCCCAGGAGAAGACTCTATTCGCTCACGTTAACGTTGCTTGAAACTATAATGTTCTATCGGACATATGTGTTGTACAGGACACGCGCCAAATGCCACAGCTCCAATAAGACCGGGCCGTATACCAGAATCGCCACAATTTGTCCAAATCCCCAGTCCGCGCCTCCTTTCGTCCCCCCAACGTTTTCAGCAATATCCTGCTGGTACTTTTGAAGAGCGAATATTGCCCAGATATTAACACCAGAAATCGCGGGCGTGACGATTAACAGTACACACCGCATGAAATTCGAGATTGCTATCGAGTTATTACCTTGTTTGGTTGGTACCACCGTCGTGGCTCTCTCGGAACTCTCAAGCGCCCCCGACCCAGGGCCCCCATAAAGATACAGTCTAACCAGGCCAGCAAACGTGAATAGAGTAACCCAGATCCAACCCAAAATGCCAAACGCATCGAAAGCTCTGTGGCTAACCTGGCTGATTTCTTCCACTTTGTCCAAACACATATTCTCAATTGTCCCCCATTCAACTATTGACACTGTGCTTTTACCTCCGTTCCCAATTTTCTTAGGTCCGAATGTTTCTAGCATGCGACTCAGAAACGGGTATCCGGAAAGGAGCCAGCAGACCGCGAGCGCTTTCAGTCGGAATAGAGTACCCTTTGGCGACGTCATCTCTTTCTCCCGATGTGGATCTATGTGGAAGTTTGCGGGAGTGCTGTTTGATAGATTCAACGGAGGTTGATAAACGATCTCTCTCGGGAGAAATGCTAGGTACACTAGCGGGTATAGAGTCAAGACCGAAACAGTCCAGGTTATCTCCATGGTGGGAAACTCTACTCCCGCTGCGTTGAGACCGAAATCCACTCTGACTAGAAGGACGATACTGGCTACTTGTATTGACACACAGAGCCACAAGACGCACATATGCAGGGTGTCTATGCATCTGCCAACGTGGATCTCGGACCGAGTGCTGAGAACGCTCCCTCTAGCACGTCGAGAGGCCTCCCAGTACACTATGAAAGCCACCACGAATAGGATACTGATTGAATTGCCAATGATATAGCTCGCGTTGACCTATATCTCGTCCCCAGAGTTAGAGCAGAAATTACTTCAAGGCTGTAAGTATGGATATAACCTACACCAGGGCCTACGATATCCGCATTAACGGTGCCCCATAGCGCCATACAAATCTCAGTTTTGCACACATCAAGTTGGTTGAAGTCGCCGTTTTCGCCTCCTACGAACTCTCGGAGCTTCAAGATGTAGCTCTCGAAGCTATTGCGGGTACTCAGCTCAGAGCAACTAACGAGGGTTGTTTGCGACGTCGACATGTTGACCGGATCCCCATACTGCAAGGAGTGGTGTTTTCGAACAACAGTTGCTGATGTAAAAGGTTAAGACGTTGACGACGAGTTACAAAATTCTAGAAAAGCACTTTTTCTGCTATTCAGCGGGAATTATATTGGAGCTCTGGAGTCAACAACTAAACGGCACACTGCAAATTGCAATGCAAATGCCGACCCCGCCAGGAAGGCTGCACAGGATTTAATTGTCACAGCCCTGTGCTGTTCTCTTCCCGTCTGTCGCACAAGCTATATTTTCAGATCTTTTTTCTCGGCTAATTCGAGATATTGCGAGCCTATTGGACCGAGAAGCGGGTTGACTCCAGATTATTGCCTTGGCATGCATTCAGATGTTTGGGCTTGGCTACCTCAGCCTCCTTGAAGTTGATATCTTCTTGCATTCAAAGGAACTTGCTGGGCGATTTATTGGGACATCGAAGGAAGTAGAATTTCGGTGGAGCGGCTGAGCTCCAACCTTCACCCGTCTCCCCCACTCTTTGGAAACCCGGTTTTCTTTATTTATAGCATGGGTCCTGTTTATAGGGATGATTCAATACCGGAAGCCAAGAATACGAGTGTATGCACTGATCTGAGGAAGATTTGAAATATTACCGTAGAGCTCTAAGCTTAATAACCGTCGAGTCATCCTATCCAATTTCAACTCTACGGTTGATGTTAATGTGTTTATATTACCTTGCCATGGAAAGGACGGACAGATACCGTCGAACTAAACATATAGGATAGTCTGCTAATTAGCTAAAACGTTCATCTCCCATGCTTCGTGGACCAGTTGGAAGCACGATAACTCAATCAACAAAGCCTCGTTGGCCACGATGAGGACAGGAACCTTGAATATCTTCTGCGCTGTAGCAACTCTCATAGCGCTAGTCATTTGGGGTCCTGTAGGATCGGTAAGTCTACTAGCACCTGAGTGCTCGGGTTTCAC
Organism: Drechslerella coelobrocha; assembly: GCA_036971555.1. Classification (NCBI taxonomy): domain Eukaryota; kingdom Fungi; phylum Ascomycota; class Orbiliomycetes; order Orbiliales; family Orbiliaceae; genus Drechslerella; species Drechslerella coelobrocha. The sequence continues at coordinate 3,028,730 of JAJTUH010000002.1, forward strand.
TTTTCCGTGCAGCGCTTCTCTCTTAAAATCGAACGAGCCACCTTTTTCATCTAGGAAAATATCATCAAGTCGTGGAGCTCGATCGACTTGACGAAAGCCGTTCGATACATAAATTTAAGCGCGGCGTCCAAGTCGACTTGAGCGTTCATTGCTAATGACCGACGGCTTCGGTTGTGCGTATGTACCAACTAGAAATCACAAGCCCCTTCAGCAACGACGCTGCTGGAACGGACCCGTGCGCGCACCAATGCCATCGCCAGCGAAACTTCAACCTCAAATTCCACAACATTCCCTGAGACCAATAGCGAGACAACAAGTACGAGAAGTCGCACCACCCGCGCCGATAACGGCAGTATTGTTACCATCGTTACCCTCTCGCCAGAAAGTACGCAAATCTACATTTCACCGCCAGTCTTGACGCTATCCGCTACATATGCTCCACCTGACACAACGAGGCTCGCGCCGGGAACTGGAACTCAAAGTGAACTTGCGAGTATCGAACCCCCGGATTCTACGGGTTCTGCGAATCCGGGAACTGGAACTCAAAGTGCAGTTGTGAGTAGTAACCCCCCGGGTTCTACTGGTTCTGCGAATCCGGGTACTAAAGATGCCAGAACGCCGACAGGTAAGCCTACTCCCTTGCAAACTATCCCTGTTATCTAGATATCAATAGATATTAATTGCTCTAACGTTAGGCTTCCCGCGGTGGGGACTTGCTGTTGTTATCCCTGTGGTAGCTGTCATGTGCGGGGCAGTGTTTACCGCGTAAGTATTTAGTCCATACTCTGCGAGATATCCAACTTTCCTAGTCGCAATAGCATCATATGCTTGAAATTATTGTCAGCCCTGCCCCCTTATCGACAGGATGAAAGCGTTGAGGTTTCATATTAAACATCAGAATTCTGATATTTTGCAATACTACAGATTCCGATGCAGAAGACGAAAGAAAGACGATTTTTTGGACCCAATGCCAACCCCACCTCTTGCCGAATCCGAATCAATAACATACATCAAATACAACTGAAGGCATAATATTTCAATAAATTTCTTGCCAATTAATGCTTGGAACCCTGGCCCCCAAGCATTTATATAATAGGTCACGTGGGATTGTTTGGCCCGTTTGCCTTGTTGCCCAGGACTAGGATCACAGACAGAGCATTGCAATTTGGTTCAGGCATATATCACCATCGCGGTTGACTGCAGGTACATCACGCATGCCCGGCAGGCCAACGTCAATGCTAGTGACCCTGCTACAGCTATATACCCCCATTCGCAATAAATATACGCTCTTTCCCCGTCAGCTTCCTGGAAGATGGCAATGGTGGACATCAAATCCCTCCCAGATTTCAAACTAATACCGTACACCCATGCGCCTACTGATCTAACCGAATCCCCAAAAATACTTCGCACATCCTCATGGACATACTGCGGGCCGCTACTCCCTCTTCCAGAATCCGACGGCGACGACGGATTCCCACCGTCATACCAAGCTTGGCAGCGTGCAACTTTCCAGGGTAGCATTACGCCCCTGCTACTTCCTTTCCTACGTTTTGTGCATGAGTTCATCACCGCAGCCGGCTTATCCCACTACTGGGTCACTATTCGCGCGTCGCTCCCCACCGACGACTTTAACACTCCGCGCTGGCACACCGACGACGACTTCTTCCTCGCTGAGAACGCCATCAATAGCGCCAACGGTACCAGAAGCAGCAGCAGCAGCAACAGCAGCAGCACCGCACGCACACAATGGAAACTAGCTACCGCTCTTCTCGGCCCTGGCACCCTCTTTCTCAGCGACGGCGCGCACGGTCGCACCACCCAACGCGCGATAACAGCACATGTCCGTAACACCGCCGGTGAACACGCCTGTACCTCTGTCGCCTGCCTTGGTTGTGCGTCTATGGCAGACAGCGTGCGACAGCGACTAGCTGAAGCGTTGAAGAACGCGAGTATCAGTCAATGCGCTGGTGGAGAATGCGCTTTCTTCAAAGTAGGCAGTGGCCAGGGTGCAGTACATTCAGAGCCGGAGATGCGGTGTCAGCGGGTATTTGTGAACGTTGTGCCGGGACAAGAGGCGGAGCTGCGAGGGGTGATGCGGCGATGGGGGATGGAGTTTCCGAGGGCTTGGAGTTTGGGGATTCCGTGTCCGCCAGAGGGCATGCCGAATTACTGAGGTAAAGGAAAATGGATACGTATAAATAACTTCTATATTCCGTTGTCAGCCGCTTTTTATCCGAACACGTTATTTTTTAAAATAAAATTTGTATATAGACGATATAGACATCAAAAGTACGCATAGACATCGATCGATCCCACATCTGCATACAGTATTCTTTACCTTCCCCTTTAAACTTCACGTCTTTATAATTCCAAAAAATACCAACAACCCAATCGTCATAAAAAGAGCAGCAACGACGGTGAAAAACGCCGCCTTCTTGACCGCATTCTCGGCCGAACTCGCTACATCCGCTGCATACACCGCCTCCCCAATCTTATCTATTCCTTCTATCAGTCTCTCTTCGTGTTCCTCCTCCTGGCTCGCCTCCGTCCCAGGATCGATCTTATCCACCAACTTCCATTCTCCATCTTTATCCTCCTTAACACGATAGTAGTCTACATCAGCGGCGAGGACCTGGTGCGGTACACCTGCGATGTATACTATGCCCTGGTCGTAAGCCGCGAAAGTTGGATAGCTGGTGAGTTTAGTGGGGTAGAGCGCGGTCGCCGGGGTCGTGTTGATGTGAATCTTTACAACTTTTTTAAAGTACGCATGAGTGGTGGTCGCCGCGGGGCCGGTAGGTGTGGTGGATGATTTCGATGAAGATTTTGGCCGGGCGGGAGGTTTTGATACTGGAGGGGCGGTGGGCGATGGTGCTGCTGATGATTGAGGAGGTGGTGAAGAGTCGCCAGCCTCAGACGGGGCGTATGGCTGCTGCACATCTATCAATGCTGAAGTGTTTGGTGCCGCCTGTGCGTCATTGGCGACTGGATGCGAGGTGTCAACATCGTCAAACTTGATGGTCGGGGAGGCGATAGGTCTGTCTTCGGACGGTGCAGATGGAGGATTCTCCCGCCTCATATGTCCGATAGAGACCGGCAGTTCCTGCGCTAGAGACACGCCGATGATGAAAGCAAGGTTGAGGAAGCTGCTCAATGCAACAAAGAAAACGACCCTCATCGCGAAGTAGGTAGCAGTCAATACATGTATACCGAGGCCAACGAGATGGTGACGGCTGATATCTATATCTCCAACCGACGTTGAGAGAGGGTTCGCGATGGTAGCTTACCATTTTAGATTCTGAATTCATTCTTTCTTTACCTGTGAGCAGTATATTAAGTTCGATTTGAAGATCTCTCCCTCAACTGTGCCAAAATGCTGCTATCTTTGGCTCTGCGGCAAGATGTGGCATTTTTTGCGTTGGTGTGTTGAGCCTCCCGATGCCCACTGCCTTTCTCAGCTCGAACTCCAAACCAAATATAGTGCTCGTCTGCCCTAGCAGTTACTCACTGCGGCTGTCCTTTCTTGGACCGGTTTGTGCAAACCTCTTCTATTCGACGTCACTGCATTTTGGTGTTTCTGGGACAGAATAGCAAAATACGATATTCAAAAAGAAATGCCATTAACGTTACCCTAGTATAATTACACAACGAAATAAATAACGAATAAAACAAAGAGTCCAGCCATTCATAAACCCGTTTATCATAGCGCGTGCATACATCTAGGTTCCTAAGTTTTACTTTTCCGAGCCCACCTCCACAGCCCGATACCCCAAGCTGCGACCCGCTCAATGGAAATCAACATAGAATAAGTACCGCAGCTTAATCTGGGCGGTTGAGTAGCAGATGTACTAAACGACGAAAACTGTTAGCAATCCGGCCAATCATATTTTTAAATAATGTCGTGGAAATCCTTACCTCATTGTACTGCAAATAAGCTCCCGGAACACCTGAATCTCCCGGAGTCACACTTGGATCTGGCATCTGCACTCCCTTCAAATCCGGGTGTACTTCACCAGCATCCATCCATTTCTTCGGTGCTGTCTTACCCTTACCCCACGTCGCAAGACATCCAGCCTTCTTTGCATTCTCAGCGGCATAGTAATCCGCATTCGTCAGCTCAAGCATAGGATCTCCCAGTTGTGCTTCACAAAGCAGCATGAGACCCATATGTCCAGAGATAGATGGAACGCAATAACCCGCCGACTTGGTCGAGATATCGGCGAGATAGACACCCTTGCCGAACATGTATCCGTTGACGGGTGCTTCTGGGGGCGCGATACGCAGACCTTGCGAGAGGATACCAGCAAAGTTGGTTGCACGGCTGCCGTGCCAGAGGAGACGGCGGTCGTCCGAGTCGAAATCGTCGTATTTTTGTTTCGCGTAAATGTCCTTCTCGTTCTTACGCTCGATGCGGAAGATGTGTACGACACGTGCACGTATGTGGTAATGAGTCTGACCGTGCGTCTTGTGGAAGTAGTCGCGGAGGTACTCGAATTCTTTGCTGTCCTCTTCGAGGGGAGTGGTTTCGAGCAGTCCCAGGGATTCGTACTGTTTGTCGAGAGGGTGGATGCGGTTGCCTTGTGAGTCTTCGGCATATTCGACGTCTTTCATGATCTTTTCGGCGATGGCCATATCGCCGAGGGACTGGACGAGCTCGATTTCGGCTTTGAGGAGACGGTCATTATCGATGATTCGTGGGCGGTCGCGGCCGAAGGAGTGAGGAATGATGGAGTAGTATCTGTTTGTGAGGTTTTCGAAAACGGACCGGCCGGCACTGGCAGAGAGGGCTTCAGAGATGGCTTTCAATTGGTTGTAGCCTTGAGAGATGGTGTTCTTGTTGAGACGACCCAGAGGGAGCTTCTTAGCGTCGTAATTGAGATTTGCCATGCTCTGCTGAATGAAGTCCTTGTTGAAAATCAAGTTCATGCTAGAAATAGCAAGGTTAGCGGGAGCACGCTGTTTGAGGATAATATTTAGGTACGTACACGACCTGAGTCTCTGTCGGCAATTTAGACTCAATGGTTTCGTCATCTTCTTCCTTCTTTGGTTTCTTCTGCTCATCCTCTGGAGGTGCATAGTCCTTCTCGAGATAAGTGTACTTGCCCGGCCTGTCGGCCTTGAGGCGGTCATCCCATGTAACACCAGTCTTGTCCTTAAACTTCTTGTTGAATTCCTTCATGGCGTTATCCAGACCAGACATTGCTATGCCCTTACTCTGACCACTCTCACCAACTCTTCCCCACCGCGTCCAGACGGTATACGCGGAGCCCCTGTGGAGCAGTTGCAGAATATAGAACTTGTTGTTGTTGTTTCCAATGTTGGTCTGGTTGAGGGAAGCATCATACTTGACACTGTCAGAGTCCTCGTAAACCTGATATCCGGAACGTCCAAGGGAGCCTGTCGTATAGTATTAGTATTAGGGATCAAATGTCGGGCAATTGCATGTAGCACTTACACATCTCGTCGACAGGGGCCTTGTAGCCTTTCTGGCGTTCTCGCTCAGCAACTTCGTCTGCGTCAGGCACTCGTTCTTCTTCTTCCTCTTCCTCTTCCTCCTCTTCGTCGTCTACCATTTCTTCGTCTTCGTCTTCAGACTCAACTTTCTTTCCCTTCCTCTTTTTCGCAGCCGGGGCTTTAGCTTTTGGTGCAGGAGCCTTAGCTTTAGCTTTGCCTTTGCCTTTGCCTTTGGCGGGTTTCTTGTCATCAGCGTCGTCAGCATCGTCAGCGTCGTCAGCGTTGTCAGCGTCATCCTCGTCTTCATCGTCGGCTTTGCGACCACGTTTCTTGCCGCTAATGGTAGTAGTCTGAGAGGCAGATGCAGCTGCCTTGGAGGTTGAAGCTTTAGAAGTCGATGCCTTAGAAGTCGATGCCTTGGACGACGAAGCTTTCGAGGATGAAGCTTTCGATGGAGGTTTCGTAAGGTCGTATTTGCCCTCTGGTTGCTTCTTCTTCTTGGAGACCGAGTCTTGCAGCCTAGTGTTTATCAGCACACGCTTTCGGCGAGGAGCAGATGGTATATGTCTCCCTACCAGTCAATTGATAAGATTGGGAGCCCGTTTGCAACAGCCGTGACAACTAAGCAAGCACAAATTCTATGAGCAACCAAAAATCTAAAAGTTAGGACTAGGTATTGGCGAACAAAGGGTACCTTTGGTAGTTTTCTTCAGGAAGTCGTCAGGTGTAGATATCAAGTGGGTGACGGCTTTTGTGACGGAGGACTTGACGGTTCCGCCAGCATCGCTTATCATAGTCTCGATCTCCTCTGCGGCATTTTACGAATGATCAGTTATAAGCCAATTGGCACGACATTTCCACGAAAGGTTATTATTTCTCACTCTTGGTTAGATTTTCAAAGCTGCCGCTAAGCGCAAACACTAAATTATCGAGTGGAGCCATTCCGGCGGTGAATCGACGCTGCAGTGCTGCAGCTATACTACAAGCTTAGGAGATGCAGCCAGACGAGAACGGGTTGCTAGCGAAGACACGAGAGGGTGCAATTGCAAGGAGCAAAAAAGATAATTGAGATGTGATAGACAATGACAGCAGAGTGAGCGTGACAGAAGTGAAGTATTATACCGGGAGTGAGGTGAATGCCGCCTGCTACAGGAAGATCTGACCGGACTTAAATCGGGGTGAGGATGGGGATTTATATCTAAACAAATGCGGGCGACTGGTGCCGCGGCCGCCCAGCGCCAGCACCAAAAGCGCAAACCCGCTCCACACAGCTCAGAGTTTCTACATGCTCAGCGTGGACCTGCTCCTTTTCGGTCAGACTAGAGTTATGACGACGACCGCGACAGCGCGACTGGAACGAACCCAGCCCAAACGGCGGTTCTCGCGAGGCTGGGGCTGGTTGCAGGGGCTAAGGTTCTCGCCCATGACTCAACAGGTCCTTTCAACAGAGACAAACAGTCGCATGAAGAACGATGACTCGACTGGCTAATGAACGCCAGGATTACACGAATTCACCTGACCGACACCTTCTCATTCCGTTTCTTCAAGTTCGTTCAGGCCTGGAGTCATCTTTGTCAATGCTTTCCACGAATGACTGGGTCGATGGATTGCAACCGTTGAATCACGGTGGTTGGAAGGAGTGGCTTCGAGTGAGGCATCTCACCATTGCTCAACTTGACATTGTCGACTCCTGATCAATCGAAGAACTCGAGATTAGGATACACGGTCATCCTGCAGGAAGCCGATGGTCGCTCTTGCATTGGCATTGACGCGAGGTTGATTTGGACACGGCTGATTCGAGAAGGATTGCATTCCAGATAAGCTAATGGCACGGCGCGAGTGGACACAGCATCCAACGTCTGCCACAACATCGACACGGATCGTCGACTCAAGTATCGTGTATCGTATCGTAGCTGGGATCCAGATGGAGATGGTTCGTCATTGCGTCGACAGAGGCAATAGCAAAGATGACGGCAGCGGCGCAACACATCAACACATCAACACATTTAGCAACCCGTACTGTCAACGTGTTAACAACATGTTCGCCACGGCGCTATCAAATCCAGCTTGCGAAGAGAACAGCATATCAAAAAGGCCATCTTCCACTCCATCCTGCTGCACCATCCCATCCAGAAAGTCCAAGAGCACTTGCAGCACTTGCGCTTCTGTCCATTGTCCTTGTCCCTCTTCAACCGAGCTTGGTTTTCGGTACCTGAATTAAACGACCGATAGCTAGAGCGCCGTCGCCTGACCAGCTTGAGGCCTTCCATCCGAGCGAACTCATACCGAACCGTCTCACGCCCGCTCCGGGCTAACCTCTCACCCTTTCTCTTCGCCCTCTCTTCTACCGCCATTGTTCAGCAGTCATGCGAATATTACAGCTTCTTCTCCTCTTCCTACCGCTCCTGGTTGCGGCCGCGACGCCAGACTTCTACAAGGCACGCCCTGTTCCGCCTTTTTCAGAATTTGCGACGCATTGCTAACACAAATCATGCAAAATAGATATTAGGCGTCGACAAGGGCGCATCGGATCGCGAACTCAAACGAGCATATAAGCAGCTCTCCAAAAAATACCACCCAGATAAAAACCCGTACGTCTCTTCCTCCAACATGCTATCTCTCTCCCTCGATACACTCCCTCACTAACATGCATCGTGCCTTCGCAGTGATAACCAAGAGGCCCATCAAAAGTTCATCGAGCTAGCCGAAGCCTACGAAGCCCTATCAAACAAGGAAACCCGCGGCATCTACGACCAATACGGCTATGACGGCTACAAACAACATCAGCAAGGTGGTGGTCGCGGCGGCGGCCAACACCACGACCCCTTCGACCTGTTCTCTCGCTTCTTCGGTGGCGGCGGTCACGCCGGCCATGGCCACGGCCAGCGTCGCGGACACAACATGGAAGCCAAGGTCCCCGTCACTCTGCAGGACTTCTACAACGGCAAAAGCATCCAATTCTCAATCAACAAGCAGCAAATCTGCGAGGAATGCGAAGGCTCTGGTTCCGCGGATGGCAAGGTCGAGAAATGCGACGAGTGCGGCGGCCGCGGTGTCCGTATCATCAAGCAGATGCTCGCACCGGGTATCTTCCAGCAGATGCAATCCGTATGCGAGCGCTGCGGTGGCAAGGGCAAGAAGATCCTCCACCCTTGTAAAGTTTGTAATGGACAGCGAGTGGTGAAGAAGCCTGTTTCGCACACCGTCGAGATCGATAGGGGTGTTATGGATGGCATGCGCGTCAGCTTTGAAAACGAGGCTGATGAGTCCCCCGATTGGGTTGCTGGTGACCTGATCGTTCAGCTCGATGAGGTTGCGCCGGACGCAGCCGCGAACAAGGAGGAACTCGATGGGTGGTACTTCCTCCGCCGTGGAAAAGATCTGGTACATAAGGAGGTGCTCAGTCTAAGAGAGGCGCTGCTCGGCGGGTGGAGCCGGAATCTGACACATCTGGATGGCCACGAGGTGAAGCTGGGTAGGAAGAAGGGCGTGACAGTGCAACCGGGCCATGTAGATGTGGTCAAGGGAGAGGGTATGCCAATCTGGCGGGAGGATGGTTTTGGGGACCTGTTGGTGGAGTATACCGTAGTGCTGCCAGACCAGATGCAGGGCAGCATGCGGAAGGAACTCGACGAGGTGTTTGAGAAGTACAGGCAGAAGCCCTCGGAGAATTCTAAGGATGAACTGTAGCGGAGCTTGCATCCTTGGGTTGTCATTATTGCCGATCAGTTATGGGGATGGTGGGCCGGTGGCGACCTCTGAATGGTTTTGTATAGAGCGCGGTAGTTCTGCTGAGCACCGCCATCACTATGGTCTCTGCATCGCTGGTCTGCTTTGCTTGCATTTGGGGAGATTAGTGTTTAACGGCGTTGGTCATATAGTATGATTTTTTTTCTTTTTGTCCCAGATAGAATAAATAGTATTTTGGAAGTATTCATCAATTGCATCCTCTTTCATCATCACCATCATCGCCCACATATTGCCGTATATATGCGTGCTTCTCATCCTCAGTTGGCTGTCGCTCACGTGGGAAGACCAACTGCTTCCCTCTGCCCAGGTGCCTGTTGGCCCTCGCTAAACTTCCGCATTGTCACCGCCGACATATCCTCTCCGCGCTTCGCCATCTCTGTCAGACGGTGCTCAAGCACCGCGTCCAGTCGTTCAGCAAACATGCGAGCCTTGGTCGATACCTCCTGCTTATCCCTACCACGAGGGCGCAGTTTACCCGGCCATCCCTCCAGTCGGTGGACCGTGGTGCCCACCAGCCGGGCCTCCGGGTGCTGTCGTAGCTTGCGACCTTCCCGTTCCCCTTCTTCTTCCTCGTCGTCTTGCTCATTGTTGTTCGCGGTGTCCCGCACGTGGGAAAAGGAGGCGGGTGGTTCAAATACCAACTCGGTGCCGGTGGAGGTAGCCCATCTGCAGGAGTATATTTTGCCCTCATAGTTGACGAGAGGGTTGTAGGTATCGAGATCAAGGATTTGGAGGGTAAGCTCGCGCTCGTGTTCCTGGGCTGATGGAGAGCTGCTTTCCGAACGGGAGGAGGTGTCGCTGCGGGCGCTGTCTTCGGGGTCTTCGTCTTCCTCAACGGTTCGGGCTCTGCTACCTTCTCTGTCGTTGTTGTCGTCATTGTTGTCGTCACCTTCGCGGTCGTCGTCTGAAGGTGGCGGAGGCTGATCTTCCTCGTCGTCCTCGTAGTCGCCGGGGCGGGGACGGAAGCTGCGGCCATCGCGGTAACGACCATAGGTGGCGAAATCGTCGCCAGAGAGGTCAAGGATCACGTAGAATGACTAGTTGAAAGAGTCCGATTAGAATTAGTCTACCGTAGATGCGGGGGGCTGGTGGGTCTTACTTCGGTCTCTTCACCATCGTCAAAGACGGTAGCAGGCTCAGCCGGCGTCTGGTTGGAGGGAGGCATCGGGTATGGGGATTGATGTTGGTAAGCGGTGATAGAACGACATCGATTGAAGTTGCGGGGTAGCGCTGAGGATGAATGATGCCGATGGCAGGAGGAAGCCGTCTGCGAATAAGTTTTTTTTGCACGGAACAACAATTGGCCAATCAGGCTTCGCTTATTCCGCGTCGACGGGGCTGGAGAAACTGGAGATACCTGGGTATCTAGCAACGTCGGCCACTCACGGTCCGTTAACGAGATTCTTCTCGTGTAAAAGAGCCAGGGAATTCTTATTCCACTTAGCACCGGAGTCAATTGACTGGCTTTCTCGTCTGCTTTTGCGGTCTGCCGTTCATAGGAGGAACAAAGGCGCCTCAGTAAACCTTGCCTGACGTAGTTTCTGCCAACAACCGATTGATATCGAATCCCGGCTTCACCTTCCCATTCTCTCACTCGATCTCTCGACCTCTCGACATCCGCCCCTCCGCTCCGACCACAGGTCCCCTGACGTTCACCACTCTACAATGGCCGCCCGTTCGATATCATTACGGCTAGCATCCGCGTGCCGGGTCGCCTCTCAATCCGTCCGGCCACACCCCGCCGTCCGGGCGGCAGCAGCATCTCCCCATTCACGAAGCAGCCATGCATTGGCCGTCGTGCGTACCCTTTCACATATCATTAGAACTAAAACGTGCGAAACCCTCGAAGAATGCTAACATAGCTATCGATTTAGCACCGCGACTCGCCAGAGAACCATGCCAACATTCCTTTCAAATTCAGCGCAGAGAACGAGCGGCTCATCGCCGAGCTCCTCAAGCGCTATCCACCGCAGTACAAGAAGGCGGCGGTGATGCCCATACTAGACCTAGGCCAGCGGCAGCACGGGTTTACGAGCTTGAGCGTAATGAACGAGGTCGCGCGGATAGTCGAAATACCACCGATGCGGGTATACGGTACGACATACATTCCCCGCGGAGACCCTCACGGCCCGTGCCGACGCTGGTACAGACACAGGCACATGCACAAGCACAAGCACATTCAAGGGGCTGTAACGTCATACGTAGACGTTGATGATCTATGGTTTTGCTAATTAGTGTGTTTTGCGGCTAGAGGTGGCGAGCTTTTACACAATGTACAACCGCAATCCGGTTGGTAAATTCCACTTGCAGGTGTGCACGACGACGCCGTGCCAGCTATGCAATTCGGATTCGATCATGAAGGCTATTGAGGACCATCTAGGCGTCAAGCCGGGACATACGACGGCAGATGGGATATTTACCTTTAGCGAGGTTGAGTGCCTTGGGGCTTGTGTTAACGGTATATTCCTTCCCCCCCCTCTCTCTCCCTACCCATCTACTATTTATGTACATGTATGCAATGGGCTTAGTAGCTGACGTGGTTGGTTTTATTTGCATTATGAATGGATAGCGCCCATGGTACAAATCAATGACGACTACTACGAGGATCTGACTCCCGACACGACGGTAAAGCTGTTGGACGCACTCAAGGCGTATGCACAGGGTGGGAAGGACCTGCCCATTAACACGACGGTGATAACAGGCGGTGTGCCGGATGCACAGCAGGGTGTGCCAAAACCTGGTCCGTTGAGCGGAAGGGCGAGCTGCGAAAACAGCAAAGCGCTGACGAGTTTAACGAGTCCGATGTGGGGGCCAGAGGTGACGCGGCCGGATCTTTGATTTGTAGATAGATACAGAGCAGGGCGGGGAGAAGGAAGAGGAGGGGTTACATGGTAGATGTGTACAGCTGCTTTTTTACGGTAGTGTATATAGCGAATGCGTGTTTTGCACGACAGCTTTCGATTCGAAAGAGCTAATGAGATATAGATCTTTTGAACGGACGCCGGTTCCCTTTGGTGCCTAGATTTGAACTAGTTGTGGCTAGATCCACGGCGTCATGATTTCTAAGAAGTTTGATATACGAAGTAGGATTGGATATCTTTGCAAATCCATATCTTGTCCCATTCCGGGGCGAGCCTGGTCCCGAAGAATAACACGGGTTCTCGTGGCCAGACCTCCATATCCATTCCAAAGCTTGTTTTTCGGACACAGCGCTCAAACGTAAGCTGTTCTTACGACCTACCTAATGTGGTTACTATTCTAGACGGACCGTGGACTGCATGTGTTCTTCAGATGAAGGAGGGCGCGTCTGGATATTGTATAGTGGGCTGCTTTTTTTTATTATTATTGCTGTAGGGAAATATTAATATGGGCGTGGGACTGCGGAGCATCCGACATGACAAGGTCGGGTGACGGACGATGCGCGGCATAATGCACATCTCGCATTTTACTTCCCCCCGATCCCCCCAGATTGTGTGTCAGCTTCACATTCGCTGTAGTTAGAAAGAGTATCCCGGACCAGTCCCAATTGGAGAGAAAGTAGACCCAAGGGCTTAAAAATGGGAAATGTACATGTACAGTGGAATTCACGGTGGAATGTCCAGAGTTGATAGGGCCTTTTTTCGAGATCTTTTGTAGCGCAACATGCATTCCTCGCTTCTGGAAGCGGGCCTGGCCGAGAGACAGACGGACAGACTTAAGAATTCCAGTCCCGTCGCGGGCATTAAACGGATGAATTGCCTCGATGCGATTGGAGATAACTCTGTCAGCAGTGAACCATGCATGGATAAGGGTCTGGATTGACATATTGTACGATATGAATAAGTAAAGTGAGTAACTGGAGGTGAGAAATTATCTATCCTTGATAGTCCGGTGCCTCGACTCCGTTGCCTGGAGAATAGTACAAGTATAATTGTAACAGATAGATGCCGGATCTGAAGAACACAGGGAGGCCAGCTGGGGATACGTAACGTAACCTGCATGCGTCCGTCGACGTAGACGGCAGTTGCAGAAGCGGTCGGTATTCCTTCGTATCGGATACATGTATGTACCGTTTGTTTCCATCAAATGGCGAGGGACGCTAGAACATCGAAGTGAGAGACAGAGCGAAGCGACAGGATGGCCGTGTGACACCCTCGCGAAAACCTTCGACTTGGGTAATTCGATATCGAACGGCCTGACCAATGGGCTCACGAGTAAGGACCGCCTGCGCTTGGGATTGGGCGGGATAGGTATCGTGCAAATTAGCACCGAGTCGGTTAGGTCGGTCGGTGGAGACGATGTCTGCGAGGACGACGGGTCCGAGTGGAGAGCTCTCTTTCCAGGTCTTGTAGACGGGCTGTCGCAACAGAGACGATGCACAAAGTCCAGCAGCTTGGGATAGATAGATGGAAGTACGGATCGGACAGGCAGGACGAAGGAGCTTAATTTAGGTGGGCGGTGCGAGTGTGAGCGAGGTTTCAAGCGCCCAGCAGAACAATATAGTTCTCACACGCAGCTGCGCTTCTTGCTTGCATAACTCTGCAGTGCTGTCACCGTTTGACAGACAGACAGCCTTAAAGACAGCGCCTTCCGCCCACCGTTCACTCGCTCGCCCGGTCTTCTCTCATCTGACCGTTCCATTCACCGACATCTATCGACGACGACCCTCTCGATACCACTTCCAACTTGGCTCCGTAGCTTCACGGCGACGACATTCTCGCGGCCCGCTGTTTTCCACTCGCTCTTTCCTCCATCCACATCGCACTCTTCGCATCTTTCGACGGCTCGCCTCGACTCGCAGCGCTTTGGCTTCTACCGACAGGGTTGCCATCGCAGGGTGCCACCACCCAGCTAGAGCTATCCCGGTCCGCACCGCTCGTATTTAGACGCTGTCATCACCTCGCCAGGCGTTCTTCCAAGAATTCTAGAAAAAAGCAGGATATCGAAAAATCGCCTTTGCACTCGGTCGGGTAACACCTGATTCGCACGACATTCGCATTCGCAGCGCTCGCTCCACGGATTCCGACTCTCCCTCCAGCTTCCTCTCTCACTTACCCTTTTAGACGCTGAAGGAGACTGCAAGACACCTGCGCAGTTGCGTGGTCTCACAGCGCCCTGCTTTTTTATTTCCTGCTTTGGGCATCGTCTGCGGCTCCACCGGAACCAGCCCACCAACAGCCAGGCTACGACGACGGAAGCGAGCGGACGGCCGACCGTCCACTCTTCTCCCTCTGCGAATGTCGCTGGTGCTCCGGCCGTTATAAGACCGACCGACCGCTGACCTCGTCAGATCTTTCTGTACCAAGATACCACGAATTTCTTCATTTGCTTGATTCCGCGCATTCGAGTCCGATTTTTCTTTCTCTCTTTTTTTGCTTTGTATGCCGAGGTGTTGTTCGGCCAAGCGTCGCCGAAGAGTAAGTCTTACGTTTCACCCAGCCTCCCATCCGTCGGCTCCAAGCTGCTACTCTCGCACATTCGTATTTCTGTTTCTCTAACTCTCCTCCTCGCTGAATCCTGCAGTGCCTCCATCTACCTCTGAATCCGGTACATTAATAGTAACATCCAACCTCGCCAACGAAACACTATCAAACTACACTCTCGCCGCCAGCGTCGCAGGTACCATCCTAGTCAACAACCAGTCCATATTCACCGCTCTTTTCACATCCGTCGTTGGTGGTATCTTTGCGAGCTTTGGAACCGCGTGGGAGGATCTACTATGGGTTACTCAGTCGCCGAGCAAGCGGCGTGCAAGGTCGAAAAGATGGAATGGCGCGATAGATCCCAACGGTAGCCACTCCGTCCCAGTTCGCAAAGCTGCACTGAAGGCGAATTGGGAAGCAGCGCTGGCGAATCAAGGCGCGGGGCTAGTACAGCAGCCAGGACGGCCCGACAATGGAAAGCTGCAGAATGACGTTTCGGCGGCGGAGGATCAGGCGCCGGGTCATTGGGGTGACTATGAGGAAGAGAAGAGGAAAATGGACGAAAGAGAGAGGCTGCGCAAGGAAGCCGGCGGGCATAGCGGGCCTATCCCATCGTACATTCTAGAGTATGCGCCGCTGATCCATCTATACTCCAAAGAGGAGTACTGGCCCGGCGACATCGATCTACAGTATGGCTCCCCCCATAAAAGCATGGCAGCCCGTTTTGCACAAAACTAACTAACCTGTTGAACTAGTCTCCGGCGAACGGTACCCCAGCTCAATTTTACCGATGTCAAAGAAGAAGCGACATTAGACAACCTCTCCCTCTTCAACCAATACGCGCCATACATTTACACAGCCAGCCTAGACGACCCGGAAACTCACCCGGGCTGGCTCTCCGCTCGCTTCAACATCCCGGACGCCACAACATATAAATGCCCTGCACCGGGCACGCTAATCTGGGTGGATAAAGGCGACGGCGTCGTCGATGCCTTCTGGTTCTACTTTTACAGCTACAATCTCGGAAACGTGGTATTCAACGTGCGGTTTGGTAACCATGTGGGTGATTGGGAGCACAGCATGGTGCGGTTTGTTAATGGCGAGCCCAAGTGGATGTTCCTGAGCCAGCACGCTGGCGGTGATGCATATGTGTGGGATGCATTAGAGAAGAAGGGCAAGAGGGTGCGTTCATTCCTCACCCCCACCTGATACCCGGTAAAACGACAGGGGAATCGCTGACCTATTGATTTCAATTTTACAGCCGGTAATTTATAGCGCCGTTGGCACGCACGCCAACTATGCCACGGCTGGAAAGCAAGAGTATATCGTCCCGCTCGGCCTGCTCGCCGACCACACGGATACAGGTCCGCTTTGGGACTTAACCCTCAACAGTCGTATGTACAACTACAACCTAACCAACCAACTGCTGCTTCCCTCCGCAAACAACCCGGAGGCGCCCATCTCCTGGTTCTACTTTGACGGCCACTGGGGGGACAAGTTTTATCCGTTTAGCGATCCCCGACAGTACGGCCTGCTCGGGGAGGCGCACTATGTCTCCGGACCTCTAGGACCGCGGTGGAAGAATCTGGGACGGACGATGGTATGTCAGAGGGATGACGAAGAGTGCATTATCATGACGCAGTTGCGGTATGGACGGAAACGGTGGGAATGGGAAGCCGATCCACTAGACGGTGGGCTGGAAGTGCCGTGGTGGGCGCTGGGCGGGTTGGATTGGTATCTTGTGTGCTGGTTCATGGTTGAGTGGGTGGTTGCGGTGTTTGTGATACATACGGTCAAATGAGCGTGTGTGAAGATTATGGGTGGTTTGTTTTTGGCGTTTCTTGCTACACTGCACTCCCTTCTTCATTGGTTTTTGGTTGGATTGTTTTTTTTTTTTTATAAAGCGCGTGGGATTAATCATGAGATACGATTGATATACACGAGTGCCATCTTTTGGTGTTGGGGGTGCCCTTTCTTTCTTTCTTTTTTTCATTTCTCCATTAATATTTTCTTACTCCAGTTGTTCAAGTCGTCTCTCTATTTGGCACTGCAGGGTTTGGGGTTTGCGAAAGACTTAAACGGATGCGGGGTTGGCGTCTGAGATGGGTACATGCAGCGGGAAGGTTGGTTGAACAAAAGAGTACGCGCGGTATATATTATCGAGTCGAGATCGATTACTGGACTGGAGGGCCGCAGAGCCTAGCTAACCCAGCAGTATGTCTATAACTTGTAATGATTAATGGTATATAGATTGACACAGGTGTGGGGGAAGGGGAGGGGGGGGGTTTGTAAGGGAAGAAAAGAATGGGTGTAAATGTACTTACCTATGTCTATAGCACATGCGAATAAACAATTTAATCGCAGATGACATTTCGATAGCCAGCCTATAATTGGCTACATGAACATATCAATATATCATAGGAGGGGCTAGGTACTTAGGTCTCAAAATACTAGATCTATAGAGCTATTCGGATATATACCCAAAGGAGGTCCGCGAAGGAGGCAAGATATATATATATATATATAGGTAACACCGCAAACATTTAGGTATATCCTTAATTTTGAAAGTACTCGTGTAGATAAGGATAATAGCAATGCAACAATGGTATTACTCTATTGGTAAGGGTAGTTGTATACAATTGAATCAAAAGCACCAAGTTTTTCCAAGTAGACGCGTTTAAATCATGTATAAAAGAAAATACTCCTAAAAATCCCCTCCCAAAAAAATAAAACCAAAAGAAAAACTGGCTAGCTTGCAGATCTCGTAACTCCCCAAACGCCAGTACATCACCCACGCGCCCCCGTAAACCTTGTCTGTCACCGGTTCTCGCGCTCGCTCGTCTATATTACCCAATACATCGATATGCGTCTAACCCCCAATCTACTGAAGTAGGTAGATCGACCCGCGCATTGCAATCTGCAATCCACATCTAGTGTCTACCATTGCTGTGCTTCTGTCCCTGATGTGCCTCCATATCGTACGCCTCGGCGGTCCTGCTACCGTCAGTGCGTCGGTTGGGAAGCTTCTCGCTGCGCACGTTGATGAATCCAACAACGATCATCAGAACCAAGGCGACAACCTCGGGCACCAGCGTCGCGCCGACGAGGTACTTGACGTTGTCTTGCTTGAAAGTGATGATAGAGACGGAGCGGTTGAAGGTCGAGTAGACACCGTAGATGATACGGGCGAGGAGTGCGGCAACGGTAATGGATAGAATGAGGAGAGTCTGCAGCGTACTCGTTAGCTTTCTGTCCCTCTCTCTCTGTATTTTGGTAGAGGTGGTTGCGCGAAGTGTTTACTTACGTTGGAGCCAGGTCCGTACTTCCTCCAGCCGTAGGCGAGGTACAGCGCCTGAACGACGGTCAAAGCCAGGAATAGGATGGTACCGGCTTGGATGCATGCCTTCCCAGAGCCGGATATACCTCCGTGCCCGTCGATTTTGGTGGAGCCGTAGATGACGAGAACGATGGCGACAATGTTTAGCAGACGGACTTTGCCGTGGAATTGCTGCTGCCTGGGGCTAGTGAGCAGGTTGTGGCGCTCGGCCCAGCTGGCAAACAGCGCGGCCTCGCATTCCAAGAGACCGATAAAGCCAATGGAAAGCGTGACAACGTAGGCAATGACGGCGGATGTGTTGTTGTAGTTTGAGCTGTAGAAGACGAGTTCGGAGATGAACGAGGCGATACGGGCAGCGCAGAGCAGGAAGGCACCCCAGAAACCGTAACGCCAAGGGTAGCCGGCGCGGACGTATTTTATCCATATGTAAGTTGAGGGGATCATGAGGATCACAAACACCGCGAGGAAGACGACGGAGGTGATTTCAATGCCGGAGAACTTGACGTGAACCATTTTGAATGAGGAGAGAGACCTTTTTCAGGTGCTGTTTGAAAGAGATATGTAAAGGATGTGTTAAGTTTGTTGGATTTTCGCGTGATGCAGATGCTTTGGTGCTTTGGTGCTTAGGGCTGGTGCTGAATGATGGTGATGATGATGGTGATGAATGTGAGATGTTCTCGACGTCCGCGATGACCTTCTTATATCTCCAATCGGTGGAGCAAGACTCACTAGAACTCTAAAAATTTTCATAAGCTACGATTCTTTTTTGTTTTTTCATTTTTGGTTTCACCGCGAGGTTAGAGGCGTGGCTGCAGGTTTGGAGTAGTGGGCTATCTCGGCCGGGGTCAATTACGACCGAATCCGGAAATCCGAACGCGCATCTGCGAACATCGCTGACTAAAAAACTTGCCTGGTCGTAGCCAATGAGAAGGTGGGCCCAGCAAGGAGGCCTGCCAACCTGGAAAGCTTGTTCGACTCAAGCCTTTCTGGTTCGGATTCGCTGAGGCGCTCTGTTGTTGAAGGGACGGTGGTTTTCTCTGCGGATTGGGTGCTGCAGTATGTAAGCGACGTAAGACGGACGGCAGCCTGAAAAGGGCAGTTTTGACAAGCTTTTGGATGAGTGTCCCCGAGCCTCCGGCAGTCACTCAGCCTCTTCGCTTGACCGCTGTACGAGTACGACCGAAAGAGGAAACGAGATCTGACTGGACGGTGTGGAGCTCAAGAAAATTTGATAGGGCTTGCATGATGATGTAACAGGATTTTACATGCACGCTTTTTGTCGACTCTTAATTAATTTCACAGCCAAATAGCGGTTCGGAAAGCCCGAGTTTTCCGAGCAGAATAGGTAAAGGCAATGCGAGCGCGGAAGCCCAATGGCGATGATTGGCAGGCGCCTCTTAAGCTCTTCAGACTTCATGGCAAATGCTTATTTCATTCGTAACATCGACAGACCATAAGGCTGATTTTGGGACGAAACACATATGCACAGATGACATACATCGGTGTTCATCGATAGGTGAAAATTTTGGGAGTCCAGCTCGGAACTGACGGCGACTTGCTAGACGTGATACGCTCGCTTCGATCCCGCCTTGGGGGGCTGGTAGAATGAATTCGGCACTTCTAGCCTAGGTCAACCTTCGCTCAAACCCAAGGTTCAAGATAAGCCGAGTGGAGCTTAATTCAGATAACAGCTCGAGTCAGCGTCCCCAAGGCTAAACTGCAATCCGATCAGTAACGCAACTTACCCATCGAATATTCCGAGAAATCTCGAAAGCTAGCCTTAATCCCAGACGCTCGAGGCAGACCCAGCAAGTCAGAGTGCAGTAGCGCCGTACGTATGCTTGCCTCCCAGGGTCCTGTTTGCGACAGAATATAGAAACATGCATGTTGCTTGTCCTAAGGTAGCTAACAAGTAAGTACTCAAGCAAATACTTAAGTACTTACCTACGTAGCTCTGTTATTTAATGCTGGATGCATATGCTGCCCTATTCAGGCTAATTAATATTCACATCTGTTATCGATATATCGATAACCAGCCCGATACGCTGTTCACATTTGACAACCACGACAGCATCTCGGCAAAAATGAGCACAGAAACCCTTTATTAGACCTTGATCCATGAGTTAATATAAAGGGCCCAGTCGTGCAAACCAGATGAAGACAGAGGTCAGCCCGGTCGATTGAGCATAATGATGTCGCCAGGGGTCGTGAATGTTGATGGGAAATGCGCAACAACACCAACAGCAACCAACCATAGATGCCCAGCTCTGCCTGTGCGACAGCTGAGCGCGCCTTCCACCGTAGATCCGCCGTTCCAAACAACAACCAAACGTAGGAAATGACCTCGAGGGCTTGGTGAACGTAAGCCTGCTAAACCCCCGCAGACACGGTCGAATTCTTTTTTTTTTTTAAATCTCCTCACGCACTAACGTCATGTTTTCCCGTGTCGTTGTGGCCTCGAGCTACTTGTTCGACGCGTCTTGCTGAGATTCTTCTTTCTTCTCCCTTCACCATCACCTTCCCTTCGATAGCCAGATGTAGAATTGCAGATTGCAGAACAGCTGCGTCTTCGTATCTCTCTTTTCTTTCGATAGCCATTTAATTTATCTGCATCATTTTCTCTATTATCTTCTTTCCTTCATTCATTTTGTCCGAGTTCGAGCCTGTTCACTAGACGGTGCGACGTTGAACATGGCGAGAAAGGGGGCAAGCGCCAAGCGCCATCAATCTAGTGACGACGAGGAGAGAGACGCAAACGAAACAGAAACCCGCGTCACCGAAGTCGTAGCTAGTTCTCGACCACGTAGGACTCGTACTCGGTTATCAAACCCAACCCAAGAGCCAACCAGAGAGCAGGCCCAACTGGCTAAGGACCAGTTGGAAGCCCAAATCTGGCAGGCTCGACCAGAAGCTCAGTTTCTCAAAAGCGTTAGTGGTAAGTCAATTGTTCATTTCCAAGCCCTGTATGTGATTGCATTGTTGATTCTCGGATTCCGGCTGACCATAACCGAACTTCAGTCCCTGTTGAGCGAGCTGCTTTTTCTGGTCATGGCAACGAGACTGCCGCTGCTGCAACCTCGCTTCTGCAACCCATAGCTGGGGCTGTTAATTCGAGCTCTTTGGTACCAGATAGACCTGCTAAGAGGAATCTGTCTGTACAACCCCCAAAAGAGAACGTAGCACCTCTTAGGAAGCGCAAGAGAGGAACGGT
Source organism: Drechslerella coelobrocha (assembly GCA_036971555.1). NCBI lineage: Eukaryota > Fungi > Ascomycota > Orbiliomycetes > Orbiliales > Orbiliaceae > Drechslerella > Drechslerella coelobrocha. The sequence goes on from JAJTUH010000002.1 coordinate 3,049,884, forward strand.
GCAAGCTGCACAAGTCAAACCTGACGACAATGACAATTCTGTGTTTAAACCACTACCACCTTCGAAATATGCCGATTCTGATTTTGAAACTCCACCAGTTTCCGATGAAGAGTCCGATTTCGAAGAAAACCCAGTCACAGAGATCGAGTCCGATGCCTATAGTGATGGGCCGGCTTCACGACGCTCTGTTAAGGCCAAATCGAGATCCAAGCACACACCATCTGTAGGCAGCAAGATCATTGCAGATATCTTCAAGCAAACCACGAAGAAGTTCCAGGACCTAAATGTCGACCCCAAGAGCAAAAAGCCTGTAAAAAGTGCTCCTGCTATCAAGTGTACACCTCGGAACAAGTGGACTCCTAACACTATCAACGAGCTGCCACCCTTGTCGTCAATCCAAGATATTTTTCTAGATCTGACGAAACAAAATGAAGACCTCAAATTGGTCGCTCGCCAGCTGAATGGTCGACCTCTTCGGGTCGCAACGATGTGTTCTGGCACTGAAAGCCCCCTCTTGGCCCTCGGCCTTATCATCACCCATATGAAGTCGCTCTTTAATGTTGACATGTCGATCGAACACGTCTTCTCGTGCGAGATCGAACCATGGAAGCAGGCCTACATCGAGAGGAACTTCCAGCCGCCAATTCTCTTTCGGGATGTCTGCGAGCTCGGCGAAGACTTTGCAACAACGGCGTACGGAGCAAAGGTCAAGGTCCCAGGCAACTGTGATATCCTTGTTGCTGGGACTTCGTGTGTTGATTATAGTAGTTTGAATAACTTTGGCAAAGGTCTGAACGACGGCGGCGAGTCAGGTCGCACCTTCTGGGGCATGTTCCGATGGGTCCAGAAGCACCGTCCAAAAATTGTTGTTCTCGAGAATGTTTGCAAGGCACCTTGGGGACAGGTCGTGACTGAGTTTGAAGAAATTGGTTACGCAGCGGGCCATACTCGCTTCGACACCAAGAATTACTATATTCCGCATACCCGCCAACGCGGTTACTTGGTTGCCTTCAACACTGTTGATTCCAAGCTTCCGGTAAAATGGGTCCAAATGGTCAACAATCTAACACGGCCAGCATCTGTTTCATTTGAGTCGTTTCTTCTTGATTCCGATGACCCGAGGGTCCTCGAAGCGAGACAGAAGCTCATACGAGAGGAAGTCTCTAAGTCAAAATCTCATGAATGGACGGCCTGCGAGATTCGCCACACCAACGCTCGAACAAGTGAGAACCTAGGCCGACAACGTCCGTTCACTGACTGGGAGGAAAGCGGTAAGACAAAGTACCCGGACTTTGCCTGGCGAGAGTGGGGTGGAATGCAAGTCGACCGTGTCAATGATTTGCTCGATATCTCATATCTTAGGAACTGCAAGAAGGGCCTAGATATCTCGTACAAAGCCAGGCTATGGAACCTCAGCCAGAACGTCGACCGGGAAACCGAAGGTAAAAGCGCGGGTATTTCTCAGTGTTTAACCCCAACCATGATTCCGTACCTAACAGCTAGGGGCGGGCCAATGATTGGTGTGGAGCTGTTATCCCTTCAAGGTCTACCCGTCGAACAATTGCTTCTCACTCGCGAAACTGAAGCAAATCTCAAAGACCTTGCGGGCAACGCAATGAGCAGCACGGTCGTGGGAACCGCCATTATCGCTGGCCTCATAACGGGAAAGGATCTCCTCGAAGTTTCCAAAAGCAGACAGCCACTATCAGCAACTGACACTCGAGTTCCCGACAAGTCACTCATCTCTCTAGCCAAGGATCAGGCGTTCAGCAACCTCGACCTCGCCGGATCAACGCAGCTTAAAGTTGAGGACCTTTTGGAGGATGTGATGAAATCTGCAAGAATGTGCATATGCGAAGGTCGATCGCTCATATCGTCGAACCCATTGCAATTCTGCAAAAGCTGTGGACATCGCTCCTGCATAAAGTGTGGACTCAAGCCGGCCCATGTTTACGCTCGAATTGGTTCTTTCCAGCGAACCCGTCCAAGTGAATTCGAGGCCAAGTTAAAGGAAATGCTACCAATGATCCTCAAATTCAATGGTGGCAAGGATGCAGTTATAGCCAGTGTACAACATGCCGAACGCCTTCCCATTAAGAACAAGGACTGGGTTGTTTGGCAGGAACACGTTATTGCAGCCTTGACCTCCACGCTAACATTCAAAACGATGAAAAGGCGAGACATCTGGCTTGTGGAGTATGAGAGTTCCAACGCAAAACTTCATCTCCTCTTGGACCCTTCGCAAGTTGAATGGCGGTTTTACGTCAAGGGAGACCAAAAATCTGAGCGGTGGAAAGTTTTGCGGCGGCTCTTCGAGCGACCAGTCGCCCAGCTGCTTGTAGATTCTTCGAGCAGCTCGCTGCTAAATGGACTTTGGAGAATTGCAGTTCCTGGCGTGGCCCATGTCGATGTCAATATTGAAGGAGAAGGCGAGCTTATTGATTCGTGGGAGAAGTCTATTGGGCTTGTCGAACCCACGTTAGCCAACAAGATGGTTTACTCCAAACTTCGTCTCAGTCTACTTGATCCTTCGCAGGCAACCCTACTGGATGGCGATATAACTGGCAGATATAAGTTGCTGCCAAAGTGTGGGACGGCAAACCGTGCACTGCATCGCAAGAGATCCAAAGATGGGAGCTCAGTGTTCCTCTTCCTCGACCCCAACCGGCTTGGAGATAGGAGAGACGACAGCTTTGTACTATCCACAAACTGTGGTCGCCTGGCCTTTAGTGACCACAGATTGATAGTTGCGAGATTTGATGCTGTCTTCCGGCCTAGTGGAGACCAACAATCGGTTAGAACACAATTAACCGTCGATGTCTTTTGGGTTCCTGTCCATAACCTGCGATTGGTGCCATCTGGCGGTTCCGAAGCTAGATACTCATACTCTAGCGCAACTGCGATCGCGTCACATCCTACTTGCGATGCCCCGGCCGCATTCCTTGTCTGTAGTACCCAGCTCACCTCCGACCTCTCTGGTGACTTGCCAAAAAGCTGGAAGGTTATCGATGACGCTCACGCTTTGGAAACCTTCAATTCAATCAACTGGCTTGTTGAACGGATGAAATCTAGCAAAAGGAACGACGATTGGATACCGTATGACCTGCAGAATATCGCACTAGCTTGTACCTCCTGCGCGCCTACAAAGCCAAGGATTCTCTGGAGAACAGGACGAGACAAGTCTGGGCCTATCGAGGACCCTGAGGAATCCGCCGTGTGGGAACGTGCTATGAAAGCTCGTCCGTCGCCGTGGGTGACCGCTCTGAAGTTGGATAGCAATAACATTCTGAACCTGCATGTCGGTTTGAATCTGGTATCATTGTGTCACCGAGCAGTAGACCTCCTACCCCCAGGCATCGGTCTAGGGGAATTGTCGATGAACTGGAAGCTAACGTCAGGATTCGCCAACCCTCCACGTCTAATTCTCTCAGAATTTCGAGTGCGTAGCAACCGGCTTGATTCAGAAAGCTCCCAGCCTCCCGGGTTCATCCTTAATTTACGCCCAGAGCAACTTCGATCACTATCCTGGATGAGAGCACAAGAATCAGATACCGCAGCGCAATTTATGGAGCAAGAAATCGTGGAAGCAGTCTACCCACAACTCTGCTGGAGGGCCGCAGTCAAAACGTCTAGGCCAAATGGTGCAAAAGGTGGCGTTCTCGCAGACGCTGTGGGCTACGGCAAGACCGCCATCATTCTGGGATTGCTCGCTCATCGTAAAAGTGATTACAGACCACCTTCGGATTCACATGGTCGGATCCCACTCAAGGGTACCTTGGTCATTGTCCCTGGACACCTAAGTAACCAGTGGGAAAGCGAGATCAGAAAGTTCACAGGTCCTCTGTTCAGAGTCGTTAATATAAAGACGGTGAATAATTTGATCTCGTGCTCGGTGAAGACATTGACGGAAGCCGATGTGATTATCGTTGCCGGTTCGTTATTCAAGAGCCCTGCATATCTGCAACGATTAGCCGAGTTTTCAGGTGGCGCCGTGTGCCCAACTACAGGAGGGCGAAGATTCCAGGACTGGCTCCGAGATGCGACCAATGGGCTCAGGATGCAAGTTCAACGCCTTGAAGCTGGTAAGTTAGCTGAGGCTGTAGCTGTCATCACTAGAGGGTGCGAGCGAAGAGAGGAGTCAAAAGCTGCAGAGAAAGAGGAACGTCCAGGACTAGGGAGGAAGGCATACAGGTCTAATCCAAAGCATCAGGCTAGTGATACTGAAGACGACGATGATGAACCTGTTCCAAAAAAGCAGAAAACCACCACCACAGACAAGGAGCCAACTGCCTATGATGAACGTCGATGGAAATTGAAATCAGGTAAAGGCGACTGGAGGAATATGGTGTGCCCCCCTCTTGAGCTCTTTCACTTCAATAGGCTCGTGCTCGATGAATTCACATATTGCTCAGGAATGCCGCTTGAGGTTATTCCGAATCTCTCGTCAACATACCGATGGGTCCTGTCTGGCACTCCACCAATGGGTGACTTTGCAGATATCAAAAAGATTGCGAGGTTTTTGGGGATCCTATTGGGTATCGATGACGATACGGCCAATAGTGAGTATAATAACAAGAGGATTGCGAAGGAACGAAGTGGTAAGTAGTAAAAATTGAAGAGTTGTTTGATGGTGATGTTGACCTGACATTGTGTATCACAGCCGTCGAGTCGTTCCAGGCGTTCAAGGAGCTACGGACAGCAGCATGGCACCAGGATCGCCACGCACACGCACAACTATTTCTTGATCTATTCATGCGACAGGTAGATACTTTCCCCCTCCCTCTTCTCTTCTCTTTCCCTCTCCTTCTCCTTCACATCACCCAAGTTTCCTCTCGGCAGCACACAGTTGCCAACTGTTTCCCTTCTCTAAAAGCACGCACTCTTCTTGTTTCCCCCCGTGTATACGGCTCAATGTACACGCTGGATATTTTTTTATGTTCAATCATTTGATCATTCTGACATTTTTGCACGCCCACAGAACGTCGCAGAGATCGATGAGATTCCTTGGGAAGAACACTTTATCAAAGTGAAGCTTCCAGCGGCCGAACGAGCTATTTACATAGAGCTCGATCACCATTTAAAGGCCCTTGACATGAATGTCACAAGGAAGCCCCACTCGAAGAGTGGTGGCGACCGAGAGGCTCGGTTGCACTCAGCAATTGGGAGCAGCAGCAGTGCAGAGGAGGCACTGCTGAAGTCATGCTGCCACTTCTCACTCAACATTGGCGATCTCAGCGAGAACGCCACCGCCTACAGTGCCTGCGACGCAATTATTGCGGAGCGGATCCGACAGCTGGAGAACAACCAGCAAGAGCTGGTAAGTTACCTGCAGGACGGTCTGCTAATTGCGAAGCGGGTCCGTCACGAAGTCATCCTCAACAGCGAGCTTCCCTTCGTAAAATTCCTCGATGAGAAGAGGAAGCATCAGCTTGACGATAAGGAAGCCACCGAGATCTTCCGCGAGCTGCTTCAAGCAGCGAAGACATGGGCTGACACGCACGCCAAAAAGTCAACGGTGCCAGCCATTTTCGCATCGTTCAAGCCGACGAAGGCGAAGGGGGATGAAGAAGAGGAGGATGAGGCAGAAGACGAGAATACCAGAACCAAGTCTAGTAAACTCGCTTCAAGCATGCCCGAGATCGACTTAACCGCTCTTCTCAAGACCATACAGTTTCAGGTCTCGAGACTCCTCAAGGAGCTTGTTGGTCGCTGCCGGTCACTTCGCTTTTTCAAAGTTGTACGCGAAGTCCAATCAGCCTCAGGAAACCAGGCATCTATTTGGCAGGATGGAGCCTGCACTTGCGGTAAGCAGGGGCTTACAGCGAGCCAGATTATGGTCTCCAGCAGCTGTGGCCACTATGCCTGCGCCGACTGCATGGCTGGTGCAGCAGGCCTTCGCAACGAGTGTCCTCGGAAATCAGAGGGCTGTCAAAGCAGGGTCCTCGATGCAAGTTTGATCCAGGTAACGGCACTGGGAGCCGACGAGGATGGCATCACAACGCATGGTGCCAAACTCGACGCACTCGTCGATCTCCTAAAGTAAGAGCAACATCTGATAATATATCCTATTCTTTGTAACACGCCACTAACTAGTCCGATTTAGAACTCGCATCCCAGCCGACGAACGTGTCCTAGTGTTCGTCCAATTCCCTGACCTGCTGAAGAAGGTGGACGGCGTCCTCCGCGACGCGGGCATTACGGTGACCCGTCTCTCAGGCTCTTCGCGAGCAAAATCTTCTGATCTCGCGCTGTTCCAAGGGGACAAATCAACGCGAGTTCTCCTGCTTGAAGTAATGGGAGAGACCGCTGCCGGTGCCAATCTTACTATGGCAAACCATGTCATCTTCCTGTCCCCCCTGTTGGCTCCCACTGAACCACAATATCAAGCCACCGAGACCCAGGCAATCGGTCGCGCACGGCGGTATGGGCAGAAAAAGACGGTCCACATCTGGAGGCTTTTTGCCGACGAGACAATCGACGGCACGATTTACGCGGCGCGGGGCAATCCTGTCCCCGGTTTGCCACGATGATTTCCTCCTACAACCTTACTCATTTCCTCGCAATCTTTGTCCACTTTAAGCGAACCTTGTTTCTCTTCGCCGAATACAATAAGCGCATTCATAAGCATTTCTGTTCAAATTCTGTCCTCGAATAAGCTTTCCTTATCTTCGTTCCTCGCATTGTTATCGTATCGATTGTCTGTGGCGTCTGGTGGGGCGTTTGGCTATTTTGCTCTATGGTATTGGTCAATTTTATAACTTGATATCTGATACCCACTTTCTATCACGTATTTTTATCTGCTTTTTGTTCCAAAAATTTCTGTCCTTCTCAATGAAGGTCACTATTCACTCTCACGTGTCAACCACGCATCATGTCTGCATGCTTTGAAAATGATCTTCGAAATGTTCAGAAGGATACCCAAATTAGCACATTTTGTTCTCCACAGCGGCACAACCTGCATTTGTTGCCAGCATACAGGCGCGCCTAGTGCTCAGACTCGCATACATGCAGAGATATATATGTATTTCGCAAACGAAAGCAGGTGCATGTATACGAGGGAGCAATCCCTCCCAAAAACGTTTCTGCTGTGAGTCCGGCGTGATCCGAGCGTTTAACGCGTGCCGCCAACTGCATGCCCAGTGTTTGCTGTCTTTATATGGAAATAGTTCCAGATGCAGGTGCGTCCGCCACGCAAGGTCGAGTGCCTTTTTCTCCTGGAGGGGCTGATATGCACGTGAATCACATTTCATTGGGTTGGACGACTGTGCCTGTCGGTTTGTTTTTCGAAAGGTGAAACGTCACACACACCCACACACACACAATTCTGCCGTCCCGCTTGTCATTTAGATAGGGGAATAAATACGTATATGTACGAAATACTTGAGAAACACGGGTACTCCCTCAGCCACAGATTATGATTGCTTGACGAAAACCTTAAAACATCCGTTGGTATTGGCCTCCTGTGTTTCCCCCCTCAAGGTACTATTTCTAAAGTTGAAACCTGCGAGCCGTAAGCAAACCGAGGCTCGATCGAGGGGAAATTCGGGAAATACGGAGTCCAAAATCTCACCAGCGAGTAGGAGTAAGGAATCGGCGTCGGTCCTTTTACAAATCAATCACCGCGAGAGCCGATCAATCTGTTGCTACCGCATCTCACCAATAGACGTAAGCTCGAATGTGATATTTTGCATTGCAGTACGTCTACGAGCTAGGCAGCTTTCCGCGGATCCGGCTATTCGTCCCTGCGAGCCTAACGAGAGTCGTCTCGACAGAATGGCCAGCGCATCGATAGAAAGTTGTGCAGATGTCCCCAACTAGCAAAAGCGAAACTCGAGCCAATGGCATTATTGCCTTGGTGGGCAAAGCAGCAGAGATCCAAGGTTCCCCGACCTTCGACGAGCCAAGAGTCCGTCCTTATGCACTCACCATTTGCTGAGATGGTGATGCGGAGCCGATAACCAGAAACCACACACATTAGCATGGGTTCGACACACCGATTCACGGAGAGCAGCATTAAAATAGTGTGCCATGCAAGATGCGATGTCAAATCTGCACCTCCAATTTGTCGACGCCCTTTTTCTTGGTCTGAACCTGCGCTGTGCAGCTGCGTCGGCGCAGATTCCCATTCGGTTTTTTTTTTTGATGGGGAGGTGTGGTGGAGGTGTGGTGGAGGTGTGGTGTCAGACGACGACATTGCTTCGCTATCAATCAACAAGCCGTCTTCGACGCAATCACTAACAATTAATAACATTGAAATGAACAGCAAACAGCGCCGCCTCCGCGGATGCAAGTTCTCAATTTCCGAAGCCTAACAGCGCACCTGCCTCTAAGACTTCACCAAATTGTTTACGGTTATGGGAGCCGATCCATCCGCCAAGGGAACATCGTAAATACGCCCGATGCAACTGAGCGGGCAAATATCGCAAATTGGAGACTGCATTCGGAAAAACGATGTGATGCCCAACGCCCATCGGGCCTAGATGCTCTGGTGTTTGGGGCCGGCCTCAATTCGCCCGTCGCTTTGGAACCGGCCCTTGAAGATAAGAAACAGCTACCCGTGGTAAGTCAAAGCCGTCAAAATTCCCAGAACTTGGAAGCTGGGAATTTTCCACGAGATCACAAGCGCCAGACCGAATACGGGAAAAGGTGCAAAGGTATGCATTGTTTGTTAAAAACATCACACAACGCTAGGCAAATGACGAATAACAGATTAGCGTAGTGTAGGCTAATTCTCAGCTCAAGGATGGCAAATATGCACAGAAGAAAGTTTAATGTGAATGAGATGTGCATATGCGCAGAAAAGCCCCGGACATGCGATGTTTGCTTGGAGGTCTCAAGGGTTTTTGAACAATCAGACGTCGGAATACGGGGATGCCAATGCCCCAATGCACAACGAACCACGACCGAACATCACTCCGGAGTTGCTCCTGGAAATTTCAAGATGCCTAAACCTACTACAGATGGCGTCTTCGTTTTCCTTCAGGTGACGTGTCTTTCGTTTCGCACGTTTCTCGTGCGACTAATGCACAGCTTCTGGTGAGGTCGGTCTTTGCCGTGATAAGAGCTAGCCTCTTGATGTATAAGCTTTCTGCAGGTCAACCCTTGACGACGACATTCATGGCATGGCATGGCATCTGATAGTCTCCTGATGGCATATTGGTGGTAACGGAAAACCCGGCTGTCATGGGCATCATATACGACGAGGCAATCTGATTCCTGATCCTAACGAGGGGGCCTGTCTAACACCTGTCGCAGAGAGTGTTTGGTTATATAAGAGTTGTCTTCCACCCTGTCTTCTGGCATGACTCTCCAGATCAAGCTCACCTTTTCTTCTACACTTCCTATTCTTTCTTCAACATCCTTCTCATCTTCACTTTCATCCTCATATCAACTTATTTCTTCTTTCTTTGTCTTTATCCCTTTGCATTGAAGGCTTGACGCCGTTCAACGCTAAAGCTATCATTCCTACCTACCTAAGTACCTAAGTACCTACTATAGGCTAAACGCCGAGTTACACATGCCTTCTGCTGTAAGACGCGAGAGGACCGCTGAGGCTGCCGCCTTGGCGCGTCTAAACACACTCTTCCACAACGTCTACGGCACATTACGTCGCCTAGTCGGCGCAAAAAACAGCGGAAAGAAGAGCAGCATCAAGAATAGCCTTAAAAACAACTCGAGGAATACCTCAAAGAGCAGCTTGAAGAGCAGCCTAATGAGCCTGAAGAGCAAGGGCTCAAAATACAGCCTAAAAGGTAGCACACAGAACCCCCCAAAACCCAAAGCTGGCGTCATCGACGAATCGACCGCGAGGTCGAGATACTGGATTGAAGAACCCCCAATCAACAATCACCCCGATGCAGAAGCACTCATCCGCTTCTACCGCTCGGACATTGAAGATAAGGAGGCAATGATCCGTGAGCTCAAAGAAGTCCGTCTCAAGGCGTGGAAAATCAAATACTACCCCTGCGTCGGCCAATGGCTCTTCTTCAAATTTGGCATGACGGAACACTCTGTCTACCCAGAAATCGTGGAGAGGCTCAAGCAAGGACAGCGAATCCTTGATATGGGCTGCTTCATGGGATTTGATGGCCGGAAACTCATCGCAGACGGCGCCCCAAGCGAAGGTGTCACCAACATGGACCTCGAAGACCGTTGGTTCCCACTTTCTTTCGAGCTATTTAAGGATGAAGAAACCTTCAAGGGCGAGTTCTTCGGCGGCTGCGATATCACCGACGAGGAGCTCTTCGAAGAAGGCTCAATCCACCGTCACCGATACGATATGATATACGTCGGATACTTCATCCACCTCTTCCCGCCATCCCAGCAGCCCAAGATCGTCGCCAACCTGGTGCAGATGCTCAAGCCAGACACCGGGTCTATGATCTTCGGAAATACCTCTGGAACGGCTAAGGAAAACGGATATCTTATGAAGGCCGACTTTGCTCCGCCTGTGAAGAACGAGAAAGGAGAGATGGTGCGCCCAGACTTCATGTTCCATTCGACAAAAACCATCGTCGATCTCATGTCACAGTCTGTCAAGGGTGACGGAGAGTGGGATTTCAGGGGAGAGAAGTCGCCGATTGACCTGGATCTTTCGCCAACCAAGGCTTATGCGCAGCATTTCAAGGATGTTGAGCTGGTGAACATGAACTTCTGTATGAGGAGGGCATCACCATCCAGTCTAACCCATTAGACTAAGTGGCCGGCTGTGGCATTGTAATAGATTTCTTGCATACATTGACAGAGTGTACGGTGTATCTTGGTCTCTTATTGTGTGTACATGGCGTTAAATGGCCGAACCTTCGCGTCTATCATCGACGTGTCTGGTTTACGAGACATAAAACCTTTTCATTGATTTCTCTTTCCCTTCTTATTCTTCTTCTCTCTCCTTTTCTCAGTCCATTTACCTTTTTTTCTTTTCATTTTCTTTTCCTTTGTCTCATTCTTTTTCTCACTTTTCTTTACTCTTCTCTATCTTTACTTTCCCTTTTTCTTTTCTTTCCTTTTTTTTTTGGGGGGGTCTGCCTTCCCAACTCAAAATTTCCTTGTATATTATACTTTTCATTTGTCCACTTTATCATATATGGGTTCAAGGTTACTGGGATTTCGGCCGGGGTTCATTATTGTTTTACCTGTCTTCTTCGCCTGTCTTTAGTTCAACTGGATTTGCAACTGGACATACTTCATTCAAGTAGTATACTCATGTTTCTTTATTTGAATACAAAGTCGATACTACAAAAAAAATCCGTGCCCGGCCCGGACGAAAATAAATCTTAAACATTGTATTATCGATGCGCATTGCGCTAAAACTAGCATGTTTGCCCTCATGACACTCTCAGAGCTGCCTAGTAAGCAATAAACTCCAAGCAAATTCTGCTTCTGCTTGCCGACGAGATCCGACCGGAAGTAGCACAACAGCAACAACAACCCGCATAAACCCCAGCTCCGGGTCCGCAAAAACCGTTCGTATCCCCATGCAGTATCACTCATCTCAACAGTTCATTCATCCGATCGATGGCCTCGAAGAGCGTTAATTCCAGAAATCCCTCTCCGCTGGGTCTGCAACGGTGCGTGCATCTGGACGCGGCACTGCCGACAGGTCCAACCGCTTCAACGGATTCCAAAGCTAAGGCTTGGCGCAATTGGCTAACCAGTATAAATAGGCCTACCTCATGCTCACCTGCATGTCCAAGTCAGCAAGCATATGCACGCAGAGCTATGTAATCACTTTGGTGACTAAGTGAATCCGGCTATATGCCGCCAGTCTGATATGAGTTAAATACGGGCATGCGACTTCTCGCTCGTGCCAGGCTCAAAAAATTTTTAGTGCTCAGTTGCATTTGAACCGGAGCGCACAACTGCAGTCGGGCCCAGTTCTCGCCGTGACGGGCTATCCTGGAAAGGCCAAGCGAATGTGCCCGCGTCGGCAGGTTGAAATGCCCGTGCGCCGGATCCTGCTGTGTTGACATGGCAGAAAAATCGCCGTTTTTGGGACCCCAAACCCGCTACGGTAATCCATATCGCCCGATAACTGAGTAAGCTTTGCACGGCTCCAGGATGACACGGAGATGACAACGGGCGGAACTAGCATGATGACCTCGGACTGGAGCTCATGAAGATATAAAAGAATCGCATCTTCCTTCACATGGTAACGTAAGCATCTAGTATCATCAGATGAAAGAAAGATAAATTCCATCCTACCTCAAAGATTACAAGCATCCTGCATCCTGTGGCCTTGGCTCAGAACAACAGTTCTCTCGCAAATTCCAGTCTTAGCATTAGCCTAGTTCGCCGGTAATTTTCTCACCAAACAAACTCCCGTCGCAGTTTTTCCACCTACGCGACAAGCCCCCTTCACATTGATCCTCCCACGTGGGAACCGCCAGTGATCCTCGAGCATCCACGACCTTCATCCGATTCACGTGTGGCGTCTCCATATAAATAAACATCCGTTGGTGCCGGAAGCGTCCGGTTTTCAGTCTTCAAACCCCCCCTTGCCGAGGGACCTGCATCTACAAACCCCGCTCAAAATGGCGGATCTATCAGAGAAAGATATCAAAGCCATCCTGCCAAGGGACGACAGCTTTACGCCGCCACGGATACTCATCCTCTGTCCCGATAAGGCGTTGGCACCATTCGCGGCATCTGAACCCTGGTATATCTTTAAGGAAGCTGGTAGGTGCATGGGTTTTGCCGATCCGTAGATACCCCGGGAACCCACCCAAACTAACATCAGGCCATTTTGTACATAGGCTGCGTGATAGAATTCGCAACTGAAAACGGCGATATCCCTAAAGCCGACCAGCGGCTGCTGGAGAGGTCTGCGTTTCGGGACTTAATGGTATGAAACACCTCCTCCAGAATTTAATATGCCTGTTTGATGAAGCGTCTAACGGCGAAACGGGTTTAATAGCGCGCCACACTCGAGGACGTCGAGAAGTTCTTTGCCATGGCTGGCTCGGAGGAATATCTTAACCCTAGAGCCTGGTCAGCACCGGACTTTTCACTGCTGCCATATGACGCAGTCCTCTTGTCGACGGGATTCGATACCAGATTGCGACAATTTGTCGAATCGGAGTCTCTACATAGACTCATGGCCGCATACTTCCCCTTGACGAAGCGTAGACGACTTGTGCAACGATCACCTACTATTTCGGATAAATTGAAGAGAAGGTCAATGAAAATACCCGAAGACCAAATACTCCCTCCCGTCATTACAGAAAAGCATAAAGACGATCTGGAACATTTGGAGACCCCGAGGAAGGTTGTTGGTGCAATAGGCAAAGGCGTTCTTGCCTTATCGAAGTCCATGATTGTCGACAACCTGACAGCAGAGGAACGACGTAGCGCCGAAGAGCAGTGCTCTCTCGCAGTTGAGAGCTTAGTGGAACAGCGGAGGAAGGAGGCGGAGGAGAAGAAACTAAATCGACGGTCATCCTCTCTTGCCATCTCCAGATTAATGTCGCCCCCATCATCGTTGAGGCGCTCAGCGACCACCGGGTCATTCTTCAAGCCAACAAAGGGGAAAGATAATGGCAAACAGCCGGTGGAGAGTCCCGATGACTGCCCGGGTGCCCCCACGAGGCGATCCGTTATACATGGTGTCGAAACCACAACAGCCCCAGCCTGGTTGGAGAATCTCGGCACGACTGTCTCCACGCTACATGGTTTCAAAAACATGTTCAAGACCTACACAAAAAGCACGCAGGATCAAGTAAGTTCCCCCCATGAGTAAACAATACCGGATTTTAGAAACGAAAGAGCAGATTCAACTAACTCATTCTTATCAGGTCGTTGAATCGATCGGCAACCCATCATTATATCATGCAGGACCTCCAAACCGCAAGCCGTTCGCCCACTCAGCGCGCACGCATCACTACGTTTCTTCTCGGTACCCACCAGACAGTGGAATAACCAGCATTCACTTGCTAGAAGAAATCGCGATCGCAAGGAAGGAATGGGGGAAGTCGACGGCGTAATTGCCGAGCCGTTCCGTCTTATCAAAATAAAACGGGTAGATCCAAGAACACTGGCTGTTTACGAGAGTATGATAGGATATCTGCAATATTTAAGGTTTTGGCGTTTAAGCCACAGTGCACGGTGTTTTGAGGACAAGGATCAAAAGGGTATTCATGTATATATAAATCTATCGGGAAGGTCATGTCTATAGCTCATGTCAGCACGTACATTGATAATGATAATCCAAGGGGGGGCACCAGTGCGTCGCCTCTCCGCTTATGAGTACAATACCATTTAGCCTTGTGGTGCTCCCGAGACTACTTACATTGTGGTTTTCTATTTCGAACCCCCCCGTATATGACTCTGTTCCCCCACGAAATGTCCTCCCAGCCGTGAAATCCAACGGTTGGAAGCCTCGATTTGACGCTGCATGAATTTGAATTTGAAGGACACGGCTTGAAATGACTGTTGTGGTTATATAACGCCGCTGGTATAGAGGTTCCACTTTTAGGCAAATGCATAATTGTGGATTTTCTGAAGCAACATTTAAGCGATTTTCTGTCGTCGCCATTCGCTGGAAAATCGAGGCGGGGTGGCACAAGCATAGTCTCATCTCAGGAGTGTCTGCTCAGTTCCCGCGAGGACGCGTAGTGTACCTACGGCTAAGACCGACGGGTGGAAGGAGGACGGTGAACATGGTCTGGACAGAGGCCTGGCCAGGATTCTTCCCGTTTCTTCTATATTTCAACAATAGGTCGCCTCATATTTACGCATATCGGAGCTGATATTACTTAATATACCATGGTTGCACAAAAACGAAATTAAATGGCTACCTAACGAAGCTGTCATGGAAGAAAAAAAAATATATGGGAAAAAATAAAAAATTTTCTTCCATCATTTCGATTAATTAAAAAAGCCCGATACTACACTGTACTATACTGGAGTAATGCAATGCCTCCACCGCGGGTAGATCGTAACCGTGTTTAGAAAAAACTTGGGCGACGCCACGCTATCAATTGGCGTTTCGAGTCGTGAATCTGGGCGCTTATAGCATATAATGCACCCCTAGCGTGGAGGTGAAAATTTTTAATTCGTCTATTCTTATTGAGAAAAACGCTCATGATGAATTTCAAGCCACTTACATATCTGCATACATTCTGACTGGAGAGTATCTTTCCAAAGATGAAGTGCAGCCTGTGCCGCGCTGGATACGCACGCTTTGCCATGCCACTTTAGGCGAAACTCCAAAATCTTTGCCGGGAATGTCAGCTCTGCAGATATGCAGACCGCTTCAGTCGATACATGCAGGTTCCGTGCATGCGACCATCGCGCTAGGACCAGCCGATTGCGATCATCATTCGTTCGAAATGTAGGGATCCCCTTAGTAACCTGAAGCAATATTCCAAAGGTGTTATCGAAGCTTTATAGATCTAGCTATCGAAGTTAACTCCGAGGTAGGCCGTCTCGGAACCATTGCATGGGCCCCCCTAGACAGAGACTGCAGATATCTAGATAATCATGCCTCCAATGATATATGTGGCATAAAACCACAGTTGGCTCTGAAACATACTTACTTAAGTACATATTCACAACCATTGCAAAATTATCGGCAATGCGAAGGTCCACGCCATGGCGCGCCACGTTTTTAGTACGGTGCAGGGGCGTCTACGTAGGTGTGCTGGTTCAGATAGGAAATGGGAGCAGACGTTGGATATAACTTTAGACTTTGCCGAGCTCAACGGCTGCGCATATTGCTTTGAATTCTAACCGTCAGGGCGTATGAGGCATGCATATGGCTTAGTATAATTGGATTGTGATTCTCAATACAAAATTCTTGTTGGTTTATGTGTATCAAATTGGAGACCTGTGGTTAAGCGGATGCGTCGGCATGTGCCACCGATGGAGTGGAAACAAGTATGCATATGTCCGAGCTTCCCTCATCTTAAAGCCTCATTAGCCATCGGTAGCCGGAAGTCACCGTCGTCCTGCAGGCCAGAATAGTAGCCAGAGCGAGAGACGGACCGTATCTACCAATCCCACGGGACGGATGGTATGGCTTGTCCCGGTTAGTACTCATCTCTGAGGAACTCCCTTCAGCTTCGAGTTGACTGGATGCCGTCAATACTTGTATATACCGGACATTGGGCTACGGTTCGATTTTATTGGCTGTAGGTGAATCCAAATAGGAAGTTGTAATGGTAGGCTCAGAGCCGAGAGCTCGACAGCTCTATAGCAGTGCCAATTGGAAAGATCAGACCCATGTTTCACTCCAGTCCTTCTCAACCATCCAAGCCGTTGGACTGGTACGTGCACAAATCCACAGCAGCCAGTTCATCGGTCTTAGGGCGTTTGCCCTCTAACAATTCATGCGGATCCGTAGATGTCACCGAGGAGGAACACAGACGACCATGTGAACACCTGCATCATGCAGCATCGGAAAGCTGACGGGTTTGTGCACCACTTGGCCCAAAAATATATCAGCTGTTCCACACACGCAACAGGTAGCTACTAATTAGACTTCCCGAATGAGAATACCGTACCTTCTTGAAGGTACAGGTGTAGCCTCGGGGGTACATGTACTTGCCCACAAAAAATGGGACCCGGAACACATATCTATATATATTTATATTGTGTTATTATAGACATCCCGGCTATGCGCGCAGCGGGATCCTGACTTTGAAATGAAGAACCTAGAATCGGACAAGGAATTTTTTTTTTTTTTGAAATGTGTAAATAGGGTCGTCCCCCCCTTTTCCCTGGCATATACGCATCCGAACGTTTACGGATCCAAGTTGTGGTTGGTAAAAAAACTTTGTTTCTTGTGTAACCGACCCCCCCCTGGCCTAATAAACGCAGCCGTACGTTTGTGTCGCGAGGACAAGGGATATAGTTGGTGTGGTGGTAATGCCGCTGCCTTGTGCGATGGTAAATCAGCCTGTGATACTAATTCTAGAAGCTAGAAACCAGCGAGCTGAATGAGAGGTATACGGTTGAAATATGGGTTAATGTCATGATTATTTCTCGTTGCGCGCTTGACTTTTGTCGTGAGAATATACTTTATCCTACCGAGGCTCGGGTTGTAGGACTGGCATACATGTATTGTATGCAGCCAAGACAGCGTGCATGAGAACAATACCATAGTGTTGCACCTTGTGTCTCCGAGTCTAAGCTGGTCTCATGCATGTTTCCCGCTGCCTAAATGCATCGAGCTTGGACCATACTATATGATTCTTGAATTTTGGAATTTCTTCAACGTATTCTCGAGTGATCCGTATTTCGGCGGGTAGGCACACCCGCGCGGAGGCGTGTAACAGAATTTTTGGGACTATTCTCAAGAACACAGCCTTCCATCGTAGAGGCTAACAGTCTGTAAGTCTACACCGCCGAATTTGCATGTTGTATGTGAATTAAAAGTACACGATATATTAGCGTGGAGCTTATTATACTATATTAGACTCTAGAGGTTCTAGGTCATGCGCGGAGTTTATTCTTGATCAAGAAGTCTATGCAGCTTCTGATGATAATTGGAGCTAGAGCTAAACCCTGGTACTAATTGTGGGGCTTCCCCTTTAACATGCATTATTAGATATCATATGCATATGTAGATGCGTCTATGCATAATACGCGACGGTGGTGCTACAACCATCGGGATATGTGACCAAATTCAGGTAACGCGCCGCTCCAAGACTGAGAGCGTCATTCAATGATGCAGGGAAAAATTATAACGGCCCATCTGGTTCTTGGAGGGTCGGTCGCGTTCCGTTCCGCAGGGTCCTTGGAAAGATAATATCACAACATTAGTATCTGAGGATATGTGATAGCGTCAATGGACGGACACTAAGGGGTGCAGAGACCAATGCCTTTTCAACGGAGATCTACCTGAAATTAAAGATCTTCTCTCAGCGTCTCCCACCTGACAATTCATCCCGTCCAGAAGGGGTTCGCACAGACGCTAGGCATGAACTAGCGCAAGCGCTAGTCCAACCGCAACCACGCGATGCATATCTTCGCAGTGAGGTGACGCACGCGAAATTGGTGCGAGGTTTAAAGTTTCTCTCGGAGTCGACGCGGGGCCGTCCGGTTTAGATCCGAAGCAGAACAATCGTCCTGTTCGAGGCGATTGATCACGAAGCATCTCAGGTAGACGTCGATCTGGTGGATGATGCTAACATGTTGTATTTTCAGACAGATGGTGTTGTTGTGTCGTTCTCGCTTCCGCCGCTGTGGACCAGCTAGCCACCGTGGGGCGACTGCCGAATCCACCAGTTTGCCCAGGTTTCGAGACGATCTCGGTTCAGCTGGGTGAATCCCGAAGATCCCCAATGCAAAGCATCAAAATCACCGTCGTACGAGCCCACTAAGATTATAAGTTATAGAATCGAGATGCTAAGAGAGGTCAAGTGTCAAGTAAGTGGATACTTTCAGGATCTGTCATGATTATATGATCCCAAGGGCGAGGTACTGGGGCTTTTTTGGACAGAAATGTATTGCGCTCCGGGATGCCAAGATTATCGATCCCGGTCGATACATGATGCTGGTCAGAGGTTGGGCACGGGAGAAAAAGGAGAAGTTCGGGCTACTCTGAATCTGGTTAGTGGGTAATCCCGATGCTTGGCAATACTGTGAATATTCGAGTCGTTCTGAAGGGAACTTCTAGATCGCGAGGAACTTCAAACTCTTTGAGGGGGTCAATGTTTTTTTCGGTTGTGTTTTATCTCTGATGCATGATGATGATTGAGAGGAAATATGTGATATCAAATTTAATGCTTTCTTGTATTTTAGGTTCATCTCCACGAATGGCGTATGTCGAATGCTAAAGGGGGGGTTGCTCGCTGACGGGACACGGTAATGGGGCTTTTCCTGCAGCTGGGTTTGGTGCAGAAACTTATCTATGATTGGTAGCAAATTACGGAATTTACCCTTGCTCGCAAGTTTGCTCACTTGCACATCACGTCGAGTGGAGCCGTCGGGCTGTCCGAGGCGGACCCAGGGAAAAGGTTCATGGAAGAGATCTCCAAATTCATCAAGAGATGCTTTGCGAATGCTGTCAGATGCTCGGCGCCATTGCCTCAGGCTCCTTGAAACCGGGCATTTGATCGATGTGAAAACAGGGACATGCCCCGAACGTTCGTGATAATACAAACCTGGAAGCCCAATGCAATGTCGCCCTGTCACTTAAGACATCACGACACCCTGCAAACAAATATCAGGCTAAAGTTGAAGTCGTTCAAGACGAGGCGAAGAGGAAGATCATTTCATTGCCCCACCAGCATCGGCCATTTTTGAGACGGAGGGTGTGCACAGGTCGGAGTTCAAATTAGAAGATCCTCAGTTGAGTTAGGCTAATTGATTTGAAATTCCACACTAAGCTGAAGAGACGACCGCGATTTTGACTCGACTCTCAGCGGAAAAGCGATAGAGTTCTGAGAAAACTTTTAGTTGCCGGCGGCATCGGTCCTTTTACGGAATGCTCCCTTCCCTTTGCCGCCCACGTGGACTTAATGGAATGGACGGGAGCGGGCAATTGGTCTGGCTCGAAAGGCAGGCAGGCGCAGGCTAAAGCTCACCCTATTGGTAGCTTCAACGTTCCATTCAGCCCACATGTATTTGAATTTTTTCGAATACCAGCTTAAGCCCAAAGAAGGCAAACATTTGCATTCTCCCAAAGAGAGAAAATTTCGTTGGAGCAACTGGGCGCGGTCCCCGGATTCCAAACGGACTGTCGTCGGAAATGTAGTATTTATTTGAGCATTATTTTGTAATGGGTATCGCAGATAACATGATAAAACATCGGTTATCAGGGGTCAAGCGAATATGCATGTAGTTGCTGTATTATCATCATCTGATCCAGCAGTCGGGGTTCAGCATGAGAGAGATAATTAGCTAAGAGCTGACGGGTCTCTCTCACTGTGGAGTTGAGTGGTCGGCACTAATTCCCGATCAGTCGTAGAGACATACATCTGCAGCGGTTGGCGGTCGTCCACCACCGAACTTATGCCTTTCGGCACATCAGTCTTCCGTGCTGGTGGTAGCGTGTCCAGCGGACTGGTTCATGGATTCAGGAGGCTTAGTTGGAGTAATATATAGCTCCACAGGAGCAGACGAGATGGCATGATATCGATTCAAGGCTGCTCGTTTGAGAAGGAATTAAGGGTTTCAGTTGAGAAAGTGACTAGATTAATTAGGTTCGCAGATACGACGCGTGATGCGGTAAAATTTGGCCATTAGTTGAGGAGGGGGTTTTTTTGGGAGTAGAGTTCATCTTTGGTGTTCTTTCTCGCGAACCGGCGTTGATGCTACTGTGATGGGTCAGCACCACACCACACACCACACCACACCCACAACCACACAAAGAGAACGCCATCTATCGCAGCAAATATCCGTCTGAGAAACGAACCCCACGCTGAAATTACCCTGCACGGACAGCTTGCTGGCATCAGGCATGTTACCTCTTCGATTGCGCCTGTATTGAGAACACCCTTTGGGCGTGATGCATGATGGGTAGCCGGCGATGGCTGGTATCCCCTGATGCGCGATGGACACTTCCAAGCCGCTGACATCAGTATTCGTCTACCATTCCTTGATGCAGTCGACCCACATGAAGCTCAAATTCTGACAACCTCACTGCACCCGTCTGCCGACTGCAGACTACCAGGAAAGAAGCTTCAGCGAAGCCCGGTTGAATGGTCATTCCAGCTGCAAAGTGCTCAACCAACCAGGGGGCTGAAACTTGGGGGAACCTTTGGGTTAAGCCATCCTGCAGTCCATCCAATTAAACCTTCCAGATCTGGAAACGTACCAAACTGTCGGGACCCACCGGCCGTCTTGCTGGGATCTTCCAGACTTTGGGTCCCAAAATGTTCGCTTTGTAGGTGGTCCTCGCCCACTTTTCAAAGCGGGACTGCTCATTGCGAACCACTGCAGCCTCAAGTGCCATGCTTATCAAGGAGTGACTGTCCCGCAAGTGCATGAGACCACTCGCTGGAATTTCCTTCAGTGGAGCCGAGCTTACCAAGAAACGTAACTTAACTTAACTTGGTCTCTCAGTTTGCTAAATTGCTACCGTCCCGCTGGATACTCTCAAACAATCGCTGAAAACCCCTTGAAAGGCGAACATGCCTGTCTGCCTGCCTGCCTGCAGGTGTGAATTTAGGAACTCAAAGCATGGACAACAATGTCTAGGGCCGATTAGTCCCACAATCCTGGGAAATAGATGCATTGGGGAGGGGTGCGCTTTCAGTGGATATCCTAAGCGGGGAGCTCAAGTCAAGATGTTATCACTAAGTCAAGAGATAACGCCTCTATAAACAGACGGAAAGAAAAAAAAAAAAAGGACGAGAGAAATGAAGGGCAATGCTGTGGATGGATGGCCAACGGCCAGTTAATGGCTTACCCTCGTTTAATGCGGTTATACAAGAAAGCTAGCAGTTGGAACGTTGGACAGAAAAGACTAACGATGGAAAAAATCCAGTCGCTGCTCCTTATCCATCAGGGAGATAGGAAAAACGACCGACCCTGGCCAGGAACTTCCCGTTCCCCATCCAACTCGAGTAAAACCAATGCTCCCTCAGAAAGGCCGTCTGAGCCCGAGTCTTGGCTAATATCAAATTGATACAGTTCAAATAGGTGGCATTACAAGGCGCACATCACCAGGCGCATGTCAACCATGCCCCGCTAGCTACTTTTGACCCAGAGTCTTTTCATGGTCGACACGGCTTATCGGCATTAAGTCTTTTTAATTCCAACATTAGCGCAAGAAGAAAGAAGCGTTCGCTTCCTTGGCGGGTGCGACGCCCGGGGTCACTTGCCGAGAGAGTTCCCCTCGGCAGAGAAGAGGTCCTCCCAGACACATGATAAGCAAGGCGAAGGACGCGACCACAACACATTGCAGATTCACTGGGTATGACCAAATAATCTAGAACCTTACTCTCTGGAAGACGGGAAAACCTGAGAGACGCCAGTGATCTGGTACATAACTGGAAGAAGGAGAAAAAGAAGAAGAAGTAGAAGAAGGGGCATGCCTATAACTTGGTACACTGCAACGCCTTTGCGCTCTGTACCAGGATTTGGGGGGGGAAGAGGAGGTCACCTGAACTATTGATTATAAACACGAAAAAAGAAAAGTCACTTTCCGCCGCAAGGTGTCTTGCATGGGAAACGGGAAATGCCCACTCCGTGATCAATGTGGACTTGGTCCCTCTGAGAAAGCTGTTAGAACAACAGCAGGGTCGCGAGTGAGGGTAAATGTTAGTGAATCTGAGCGTTCCGCAGATCTCAGGCCGTTCGTCTTCAGAAAGAAAAGAAAGGAAAGCCCCTGCTATGCCTCAATCGAAGGCTGAACAAAGGGCTTCACAGTGGCTCCGCTTCTTCTGCCTGGTGGAACCATCTCCCACAAGACTCAGGTACTGCGCTCACTCGCTCGTACTGGTACCTGGACTGGTGGTTGGTCACTTCCAGGCGGTTTTGGTGGACGGTCGATAGTTCTTGGCGACGCTTGGCAATTTTCGGCCGGAGAGAGTAAAGCATTCAGGCTGGACGCCTGGGTGTGTGGGTGAGAAAATGCGAACAGGTGAGCGAGGGTGTGCTCGAGGGGTTTGGGGGGGGAACAAAGTGGTTTCTCGTGCTTGCAAGTGGGTCTTCCAGATTTCGTAACAGCGAATTCTCTTCCCCACTAACAACGAACAGGGTACATGGAGTTCAATCTAAACGAGGAGCCCAAACGAAACGAAAGGTCGAATCTCAGAGCGCGGTTGAAAGAGGCAAGGACAGAAGAAGAAAAAAAAAAAAAAAAAACACAACGAGTAAGTGCTTTTTTGAGGTGGAAGAAATTGAAGAAAGCCTCTTCCCTGCGTGCGTGTTTAGACATCACTCTGCTGATTCACCTGCTCACCTCTCATCGGTCAAGGTCTGTCCCTCACAGTTCATTCCTCTTGATTCCGACAACTCGCAGCCGGTCGAGAGTTTTTTTTTTTGATCGCATCATCGACAGGAGAGAGAATAAGAAAAAAACAAAAACAAAACATACGGAATACTTACCCAGGAAGGACCCGAGGCGCCCCCCTGGATATCCATTGGCCCCATCTACACCAGCCAAGGACGTCTTTGCTCCAGTAATTCACCCATGGGAGGGGCAATGTCCATGTAGCGTAGGGAAAGCACCCGACGCCTGATGATGAGATATTATTCCACGCACCTGGGTGAGCATACTATAGCGCTTCTATACCATTCCGACGTAGGGCCGCTTTGGGGCCTTTTTGGTTTTTGTTTCCGTGCTTGAACGCTGACCGCAAACGAGGCAAGATAGGACCAGTCAAGCCTATGATCGACTGGAACTCTTCGTCGGACAGATTTTGATAAACCATGGCGTCGACGACAACCTCTTACCCCCCGAACCCATCACAGCACGATCCCACATTTCAACCAATTAACAAATTTCACGGAGAACCTCACCGGGAATATCCTCCTCCACTTGGCCGTGTGGACTCCTGGCCAGAGCCGGCACCGGGTATCAGGAATCTCACAAATGGTGTGCCCCATCTGGAACATTTTATATCATCTCAACACAACCACTTCTTTTCCAGAGCCCTCCTACCCCTCAGATTTAGCCCATTTTCGGGATGAAGTTGATGGACTAACGCCCGTTTTTTATTTTTATGCTCCACAGGTCCGGCCCCGTCAGAACCGAACCTACCTCCTACAATCCATGCTAGACCACCTTTGCTTTCAACGACCCGACGTTCTTCTTTAGCAGTAGAGACCGCACCTTCATCCGACATTGATAGACAACCCCAGACGACCCAACCGTTCTCCGGACCCGAGAAGCAGACGTCGCCACATGCACCTGCGGCGCCTGGGCCATCTCCAATGCAGCATAGGCCGACGACTGTTCCGCCTATGGTGACAACAAAGCGAGAACCAAATATTCAACATCTCCCTCCTGCTCAGACGGCACCGCCTTCACCTTCTGCAATACATTATCCTCCTCCTCCGCACCCTCCTCCTCCTCTACAACCTGCACCAGCTTCACATCAACCCCCACCGCCTCCAACGACATCACACCCTCCACCAGGAAACTACCCAACTATACAACCTTTTGCTCCATCTGGGCCACCTGCTCCCCAAATGATCGCTCCTGGACCACCTGCGGCTCCGCCGCAAGCATACCATCACTCTGCGCCGCTCCATATGGGCGGGTATGCTACCCAACCTCCAAACCCAAGGAGACTCAGTGTAGCACCTGGAATACCAGAGTCAGATGAGATGAGCCCTATGGGCGGCACTTTCCCTTATCATATGAATTCGGGGGGTGCTTTTCCTCCACGGCGAAAAGCCGTGAGAGCTGCTCAAGTGAGTTGGTTCCTTGACATGCCAGAAGAAGGAATTATAGGCGATTTTAAGTTACAACACTAACACCAGGCAAAGGCATGTGATGCTTGTAGAACACGAAAAGCAAAATGCGATGAAGGCAGGCCTGCCTGTAGCTTTTGCAAAGATAACAATAGCCCGTGTGTCTATCGGGAGGTACCGCCACCGAAGTAAGTAGATTGTTATTATATTTATGGATAAAATAGTGTTGCTTATGCGGGTCATGGTTACAGACAAGATCGAACAATGATCATGATACAGGAGCGAGTTCAAAATATTGAACAGTTGATGTTAAAACAGCAAGGTGATCCGACAGTAGTGAACTTACTGAAACAAATTCTTGAAGCTGTTTCTTCGAAAGCCGACGACGATGCGCAAGGGGAAAACTCAGCAACATCTTCTCCACACGAAGCGGAATTAAATGACCATCCGGCCTCAAATCTCCATGGAGATCAAATTATTGGTCACCCAGTCCCCCAATCTGTACCTATAGATAATGTACCTCTATCCCAGGTACAAACGCCAACTCAACCTCCCGCAAACTTTGCTGTTCCAGCTACTAGTGGGATTTCTGCGCCGGTGGATGATCCACAGGAGGAGGACAACTATATCACGATTCCACACAAGCACAACACAGCAGCGCATAAGCTTTTGCGGTGGAGGAGCATCAGGGAACTTTTGAGCAAGAAGTATCCAGATAATTATGTCATGGATGGGGAGCGGAGACGAGGATCCTTGAGAATCCGAGGAAAGGGCGAGGGTAACCCATCTTCAGACCACGGTATGCACGATGAAGCTAGCGACGGACTACAGAATCCCGACTACTATCATGCAATTGCAGCTGCAAGCCCTGGTCTCCATGCAATGATGAAAGGTGTCGGTGGGCGGCTAGGAAACGGTCCGACAGAAATCCTCCGCGTGGATTATGATACCGCTTTGCTCTTACTTCAAAACTTTCTCGACAACATCTACATTCTACACCCATTCCTACATAAAGACCATTTAGTGGAGAATGTTCAAGTTTTCGCAAGGAGACATGGGGCTGGCATTATAGAGGCATTTCAAGAGGAGGATTTGGTTCCAGGTCATTCAATCAGCCCCGAGAACTCCTTCGCCTCAATGGCTTCCTCAGCAATGATGGACAGAAGCCAATACCTTGGAATAAACCAACATGCGCAGCCTTATGCTACACCTCCTCTCCCACCCCCTCCAAAGGCGGGTTCCAAGAGGAAGCGGGATTCGAATGTTCAGCCAGGGCCCCCACCATTTGCTCAGGGCGAACCCCGAAACTTTTACCGCCAAACGACCCCAGCAGATCTGCCCCCACAACAAATCCCAGAAACTCTTGAATCAGCTATTGTGCTGTTAGTGCTTGCCTTAGGAGCTATCACAGGCCATAAAACACCAGTACCTGGTCCATTGCCTTCGACGCCTCTTCCAAACCTAGGCTATCCGATACCCAACCAGTTCCAGTTGCCCCAGGGCGCGCAAGCAACTCCATCGGTGAACTACCACCCTAACGAACTATTGCAAAACATCGATGTTATACCCGGCCTTGCCTATTGCGACAAGGCACTCGCAATATTATCAAAACACCAAGGTAGAAGCGAGGTAGAATACGTTCAAGCAGCGCTTCTGGCCGGTCTATACTGGGGCCAACTTGGTCGCCCGATGGACAGTTGGCAATGGATATCTTCTGCCTGCATGGCATGCCAAATTACAATCAATCAGTATGTCTCTCTGCTCAAGAACGCGTTCCGACAATCTAACATATCTATCTCAGGGGTTTGCCTCTAAAAGGCGTCGACGATGTTTTGCGCGATACTATAATTACCACCTTCTGGAGTTGTGTCCAACTAGAGAGGTACGGATAGATTTGAATGATATATTGGATATATATGTTTTGCTAACCATTCTTAGTGACCTTCTTGCTGAACTTGATGTTCCAAGGAGTGGAATAACGCGATTAGAAGGTTCGGAAGGGCTTCAAATGGCAATGAACAATAAAATCACCGAGAGTCTTGAAATATGGTTCTACTTTCTCGCCCAGTACCATATCCGGAAAATACTGAATCAAGTTCACTCTGAATTATACAAGCCATCAAGCGCTAACACTTCACTTAAAACGGCCACTGTTCTATTAGAGGAGCTAGAACTCTGGAGATCTGCGCTGCCCCAAGGTCTACAATGGAAAGACTCTGACCCTCCTTCCAGCGATATAAACGCTGCTCGTCTTCGGGCGAAATATTATGGCGCAAAATACGTTATTAACAGGCCCTTTGTAGAACATTTCATTCACAGAGGCGGGATCTCAAATTCCTCAGCCTTGATTAACCCGGGTGGTATAACTTCGCCCGCATTGTCACAAAGCTCAGTATCTCAAGGGTCACCTTCGACATCAGTTCACACACCACTTGGGTTGGATAATCGAAGGGGAAGTATGGTTAGCGACGATACCAACAATAGATTTATTGAACCATGCCGAACTTGTCTCGAAGCAGCCGTTCAGAGCACATCTGCATTTCACGGTTTTGATGCTCTGACTAACCGGCCTATTCTAACCAATATTTTTGGCACTGCCCATGCGTAAGTGGAAATTCTATCACTAAAATTCCAAAGCCAAATTCTGACGTTCAGTTTTAGGCAATTTGGTAACCTCCTTGTGTTGGAGGCTGCGTACAAACACCCGAAGCTCAAGCAATTCGTCGACAAGCATGCCCTTAGAGACCTTTTTGGAAAGACTATACATTTCCTTCGCACTCTGTCACCAATATCACCTTCTCTTACTCAAGATGCTTTGATCCTTGAGGATGCGGCCTCTAGACTGGATTCAACACTGTGAACCTTTGCAATTCGTGGACCCCCCATGTCCAAAGTCAAGAGGATAATCATTCAATCATTCAACATTTTCTCGACATTTAACGCAGTGTCTTGCTACGGAAAGCATCACTCGATTTTCGAATATTCATTCATACTCATTAAGCTAGATGAGAAATTCCTTTGCATATTAAACGGAGCATGATCGATTTTCTTGGCCCTATTGATCCCAGTTCATTTGTTTATCTGGATATTTGTTCATTGGCTGTTATCGCGCATTTTGATTTCCTCAGACTCATTTGTTGTTCGGAAGCGAGCTGTTTACTTTGCTAACTTTACATTGGATGGAGGCTATCGTCGTTTTCGTTTTGCCCTTGTAAAATTTTCGTTAGAGAGCGCGCACAAGAGCTGTCAATTCCAACCGGTAATACCCTTTTCGTTTGAGTGTCTTCCACTTTTATTTGTTTTTGGCAGCACTCCAATTTTCGTTTCATTTTTCTAGCCGTGCCACGATGGATGAGGAAATTGTTTCCCGTCTTCAGCTTTCGGAAGAGCACGAGCCTGATATCCTTACCGCTACATTCAGCTGCTACATTGCCATTACCCTTGTCCTCAGTTAATACAAGGCATACACATGGAATTCTTCCCTACCATTCCCACCGTCCCTTCGAATTTTTCTTTTGTCCCTCTCCTGGTCCTGTGTATAGTTGATACCTACATCAGTCGCATCGAAACCATAACCCTGAGAGGAAGGGCAAAGCCTTGTGACTGCTAAGTCTATTCTTTGATTCCATTATGAGGCCAGTAAAAGGGTTTACTCATTTCCGTGGTCCTTCCTCGAATCGGTTTGGTTATATGTGACAGGGGTCTGAAATCCTTTCCTTATTTTCCTTCAAGTCACCTGCTAGCTAGAGCCTGGCCTGCAAGTCACGGATTCGTTAATCCAGACCAGGTGCCTTCTATCCCTCTCAACCTGGCTGAGCCAACACCTCCTGGTTGGGCCTGTTAATGGACCATACAGCTACATCGCTTTCCGCTTCGAGAGAATAAAATAGCGAGAGAAGATCAAGTGTTGGATTTTCTCTCTATTCCGTAACTCTGGGCTCGTCTTTACCGAATCAGATAATATCGCTGTAATATATATGGGGTGGGTCCACCTTGCAAAATGCGCGGGATGGCACCGATTTTGACTTTTACTTTGGCGAGCTAATCATTTTTCCCATGGGGCAAAATCCTCGCTTCATCTCAGAGGCTGCTGGAACGTTTTGAGTTCATGCATTTTCTCCGATAAAGAAGAAAAAAAGAAAAGAAAAGAAAAGAAAGAGAGAAAAAAAAAGCTGCAGGCACTAAGTATCATCCCCCCGTACGCTATCTCACCTTGTCTTCGGGCAGACAAATGAACTCCACCGGTGCTAACGGGGACGACGATCTTTGCACCTTTCTAGCTTGAAACAGAAATACGAAGCCTGAGAGCGCCGGCTGCGACGCTCGAAACTATCGGAGAAGGAGCTAACTAGATTGTAAATAGTTCATGAGGTCTGCTTGGATGATTCGCGAAGAGAGCCCCGTTCGAACCAACTCCACCCCAGCATCAAAGCCCCTCGCCCGTGCGTGAGCTCGTCCTTCGTAGCAGCCTCTGGTTGGAGGAGGACAATGTCCAGCGATACGCTCAGCACCGGAACCCAGTCCGTTCAAGACTCTTACATTAGCTCCCGGCCGGACTTTTCCCAGTTGCCTCCCCCCCAGAGGCCCAACCGTTGCGCGAGACATGCAACGAGGAAGGATAGCGAGCGAGCAAGCCAGCCCCCCTTTAGCCTGGAAGAAGCACCGAAGCTAGTATTTAGTACGTTTAGCGCTAGGGAAGCCTGCTTAAAAGGCAAAAAAACGCTCCGCCTATCCCGGCACAAGTAGTTCCGCGGAAGCGGACGCTCTCACTTTTTTGTTCATCTCGGGCTTAGAAAGTTCGGATGTTGTAGACGAATTGAATGGGAAAGTTTTTAGGCGTGAACCATCCTTAGCTTGAAAGGCCTTCGGCCGTCTATCTGAATTTGGCGAGTCCGGCTCGACTTTCAATCTGCATTCATGATATCGATGCGAGATGATAATGCGAGAAAGCGAGAGGTGCATGGACGCCACGTTCCACATCGTCCTGGTTGACTGTTGAAAACAGTGCCAATGATTTGAGTCCGTGCATTTTATTATTAGAGAGACGGAGGCACTGCATGGAAGGCAGGCAATATTTATCCCCCCATGCTAATGTCCGAGGGTAGCAGATGGAACGTCAAAATAGAATGTCGACATGGACATGGACATCCTACAACAACAACGAAACGTGGTTTGCTCGGATAAAAGGCGGCGCTAGCCAGCATCAACTAAAAAAAATAAATAAACTTGTCTGTGCAGCGAGCCCAGCGAACCCATAATAAATTAACGGAGCATTCACAAATTCCTTAAGACAAGAAATTAACGAAAAACCGTCTTTCTGAGGCTAGCGGTCAAAGCTACGTATGGGGGCGAATTTTTAAATGAAAGCGTTTCTTTTCTTTTCTCTCTCGGCCTGATGTTGCGTGATGTGAGTATCTCGAAGGTAGTCCATCCAACACTATTCTTGTCAGATCCTGTCAGAGCTTCTTCTTCTTCTTCTTTTCCTTTTTCTTTTTCCTACTTCCTGACTTTTAATTTTGGCTTTATCCTTAATTATTGATGACGCTGTTCTGAGGCCTCCGAAAAGGAAAAAGTTCCCTGCCTACAAGGGTGCCCTACAGCATGGTGATCAATGAGTGGAGATTCAAGCACAGAGCCTGGCGCATGACCACAGATCTGTTGGTCGAGCAGACGCCCGACGTGAGAGTTTGGCTGCGGACGGAAGAGAAATGATACTCTTACGGAACGTTGCTGTCTCCGTGGGCATGCATCACATCATTCAATTTTTCTTCTTCTTTCTTCGTCTTCTCCTCCTTCCTGTTTTGCTTTTGGCATAGCACCATCGGGAATATTCTTTTTTCGCCAGGTAATAACCTGTCGTGCTATAGATTTGATTTGCATCGATGAGAGTTTCTTATTCGACTTAAGTGGTGGTGTATTATGATAATGCAACTGTGGTATGCATGGCACATTAATTACTGCACCCAGTCGCAGTCGAGCGCCTCGTTTCGCGCAACGAACCCTTACATGTACAGATACATGCTGCTTACACATGCGCTACCGAGGAGATACTTAGCTTAATAAGACGGCTGATATAATAATGCCTCTACTTTTAATGTATATCCTACACAGTCGCAGATATAGTGAAGTGGGGACAGTACAAACTCGATGGCCTGATCCAATGTCTCGCGTCTTCACCGCTGAGGTTTCTCTTTTAGGCCTCCGCAGAACGTACAAGACAGACGAGATAAACTTCAGCACGCCGCTGCTCCAGAACAAGCTGAATGAATGAGACGCTAACAAGACGATCCTCAATAGACACTGACCGGATTCGGCCGGAGCTCGGAGATACTTTTTTTTTTTTTTTTTTTGGTTCCTCTAGCTTTGACTCGACCGGCTGTTGCTCGTCGGTATTGCTGTTCTGGAAACTCGTGCTTCCGGCTGGCCAATGGCCAAAGCGCGGCCTTGGAATGCTTGCGCTAACCAGAACCCACGGGGCTGACTCTGAACGGTATGAGGGTACATTCTGGACGCAACTTGCAAAAGCGTGATGCGTCCGCATGCATGCGAAAGGATTACAGGATTGAATAGGGTGTGTTGCACGAATAGCGCAGAGACTACGGTCAGACTGTTCCTCTTCGGTCCAGTTTTGAGTAGATATCGGTTGACTTGGACGATATCTCGAAGGAGGGGAACGGAAGAAATAGCAATCAATCCAAAATGCACAATGGTTGGCGAGTCTGGCCATGTGACCCCTCCCCCAAGTTCCCTTCTTCAGCCGATTCGTCTATCTTTTGGTCCGAATGGGGCCGGGTTCAAAGTTAAGTGGGTGTGGATGGTGGAATTAATAGAACACGAATGCACGTTACCAAGATCAAGATTGCAGAAAAGAGGGTACGTATACGAAAAAAAAAAAAGGGCGGCCAGTGAGACCGGAAAGCCGTTACGAGTGTTCCATGCGGCCTCGCTCCTTCCTGTTGGCTAAGGAAGCGACCCATGGTCCACCGAATGATGAATAATATTTTCGTAAGGAGAATACTTCCGTGCATCGTGACAAATCTAAAAAACAAATACTTGCGCAGGTGCAAGGCAATGGCGAGCGGGAGGTTGTGATATCGAAAGAAACCCAGAAGACCCCCCTCTTCGTTATCAAGTGACTTGTGTAACCAGGAGGCACAGATCAATTATTACATTGCCCAATCTTGATCGCAAGATACACAACTACAACAACAGCTGAGATTCGACGTCACTTGCATGGACTGAAATGCGTAAGTGCGTGTACGTACATGTACATGTACATGCTACCTATTGACCCCTCCCCGATGGATTACGTCGCAGAGCTGAGCCGGGGAATTGCGAATCTTAGACAGGATCCGAACGTCTTCCGGGTTCCGTCCAGCAGCTCGGGAGTCCGGATGCTTGATTGGATATTAGTGGCTCATGCTCAAAATCTTTGCCTTCTTGTGTTTTGCCCATTATTTTTGCTCTCATTCGGATTCTTTGTGCTACGGAACTCCCTGCTGCATCGCAGATATTGCATTGGAGAGGAGACAATTGATGAGGTTGGTAAAGCTCAGCTCGTGCAGCTGTATCTTAATATTACATTATTGAAGAGAGAAAAAAATAACCTTAAGTGGCATTTGTATCAATAGGAAAGTTGTTTTTTTTTTTCGTTTTTTGGTCTACCTAGATCCTTCTAGCAGCGCCCAAAGAAATTCGTATAGCTTGTAAAAGTGAGATGAGCTGTGACGCTGTGAAAAACGAATGATTAAAAAGGAATACTGAGAAGGACATGCATTAAGAGACACGCACGCATGGTAAAGGAAAGACCGCAAGAGCAAGATAACCAAAGCAAATAGCGGTGAGTGCGAGGTATAGCCACCAAAGGTCTCAAATTTGATCGCAAAGAAGGGAATAAGCCAAAAAGAAATGTGTATATCGCTCCCTGATTCATGGTATATTCTAGCCAAAGGAAAAAATTGTATGGTTAAAAAGCAAATTGAGAAACAAGAATAAAAATTACAAAAGAAACCAAGGAAATTCCAAAATCCCACCGTCTATGCATGATATTGACCTAATTGGTAAAAGCGAAGCCAATAAAAAATAATAAAAAATAAACAAAAAATAAATAAATACGAGGAAGCCAAATGAGGGGAAGAAAAAAGAAATAAACTAAAATATATAAGAAAAAAGTGTATAGGAGTAATTAAAAGCAAAATAAAATGCAGCGCTCCCAAACGATATAAAGTTTTTTTTTTCCAAAATATGAAATGCCATACCAGAAAGATTCAGATTCAAACACCCAACGCGATGAGATGCATGAGCAAGAAGAGTCGTTAGAAGAAAGTGAAATAACAAGGTAGATTGTGCTCAGATAGCACTAAATTTGGTGGAACAATGTTGGGGCAAAGCTGCCTATAACGAGACTTTATCGTCAAGGCAGCTATTAGGTGAAGCATGGCTGGCCTTCGTGAAGCCCGAGATTCCCTCCTTGGACACGAGGGGCCAGCTGTGAGACCCAACCAGCGACCACATCTCATTTTATCCAATGCATTCCACTCATGACGCTAAAGATAGCGGATCCACGAAGATCCCTTGAGCTCGCGGCGGCGAAAACCTCGAACTCAGCGTTTTCGTCGACGACCCACTTCTTGAGCTTCTCATTGAAATAGCCAAGTGCGTATTTGTCTAATTTATAGGATACGGACTTTGTCTCTCCGGGCTGCAGCGCCACCTTTGCGAAACCTTTCAGCTCTCGCACTGGTCGAGGGAGACCAGGTTTCGAAATTTGTGAAACGTAGAACTGCACGGATTCCTTGCCAAAGCGATATCCTGTATTCGTCACGTTAACTGAAACCGTGACTTCTTTGTGGAATATCGGGCTGGAGACCATGACGTTGGTGTATTCAAAGCTCGTGTACGAGAGTCCGAAGCCGAAAGGGAAGAGGGGTTCGATGTGGGCCTTGTCGTAATGTCTATAGCCAAGCCAGATACCTTCGCCGTAGAATACTTGATCGTTTTCGCCAGGGAAGTTGTGATATGTTGGTGTGTCTTCTAATCGCTTAGGGAAGGTTACGGGCAGTTTGCCATTAGGATTAACGAGTCCGGTCAGAACATCGAACATGGCATTCCCAAGCTCCTGTCCTTGGTACCAAGCCTATTAATTCTTGTTAGCACCGCTCGTTCAATAGAGGCGTTGTGGTTATTCAGTCATACCTGAAGGATTGTGGAAGCCTGCTCGACCCAAGGCATCGCAATTGGTGATCCAGATTGGTTTACAATGACGGTATTCGGATTCGCTTTGAGAATCTCGGTGATGAGCTTGTTCTGCTCTCCAGGCAAGTCCATAGACTTCATGTCGTAAGCTTCGCTTTCCCACTCAGTATTCTTGCCAACGACCATAACGACCACGTCGGACTCCCGTGCAAGATCTACAGCCTCTGCCATGAGATCTACTTGAACTTCCTCCATGAAGCCAACTCTTGCGCCATCCATAACCTCTTCCCTATAGAGTTCAGCGAAGTACTCAACAGGGATGGGATCCATCTCTCTGGATATACCCTCAACTACGAGGGTATAAGTCTTTCCAGCTTCCATGAACATCTCGAACCTCTGCTCAGGCGATGCGTATGCCATAAAGAGCTCGGATCTCTCCGAGTCTTTTGTACGATCCCACAACGAGATGACCTCAACGCCATCAACAAGCATGCGGGAAGGACCACAAC
The DNA here is from genome assembly GCA_036971555.1 of Drechslerella coelobrocha. Lineage (NCBI taxonomy): Eukaryota > Fungi > Ascomycota > Orbiliomycetes > Orbiliales > Orbiliaceae > Drechslerella > Drechslerella coelobrocha. Next base: position 3,083,894 of record JAJTUH010000002.1, read on the forward strand.
TCCCCAGACTGAAAGTATGTCTTCCAGTGCTATGAGGAGTAATCAATCCTGTGGCACGATAGGAGTATCGCTTTCCAGGGGTAAACGACTTGGGGAGATTATCATAGCACGTGAGCATTGATGTCTTTCTGTGGGAGCTTGCGACGGCTTGGCCGCTTAGTGTTGTGTTGCCGAATAACTCCATCAACAACCCATGCTGCCCGTTTGCTGGCGAAATGCAGTTCTCAGGCACCAAAGGTATCCACTTGTTTGACAAGCAGCCCGCTGCCTGTTTTACAACGACACCAGGGACAAAGAGCTCTACGTTCTGAACGAAGGCGTCGTATGGGGTTTGTCGGTAATGTGGGTTCAGGTTTGCGGATCTAAACATCACTTGTTAGAAATCAATAGCGGTCATTGAATGAGAGAAAGCAGCTTACCCGCCACCAGCAGCAACAGAAGTCCTAGAGTTTGGACCGATAAACGCAACCCGTAAGCCCGGTTCTAACCTCAGCGGCAAAAGGTTGTTGGTGTTCTTCAGTAGAACGATGCCATCGGCGGCTGCTTCTCGCAGGAACATCTGGTGTTCTAGTCGGTTGATAGCTTCTTCAGGCTCTTCGATCCAATGAGGATAGTTGTGTTTTCCCGTCTTGTACACCTGCAACCAGATCATTAGCCATTGCTAGTGTAAGGATAGGCGCAGTTTGTTACCATACCAATTCGAGGACTCTCTTTGCGCTTTGTTCGATCGTGCTCTCCTTTAGGTGACCGAGACGAACTGCATCAAGCAGTTTCTGGCCTCGCTTCCTAGCTGGGCCTGGCATTTCGAGGTCCATTCCAGCCTCTAAGCTTGGGACGATACTGTTCGTGCCGAACCAATCACTTATAACTAGTCCGTCATACTTCCATTCGTCACGAAGAATGCCTTGGAGTAGCCGCTTGTTGTTGCTAGCGTAGGTCCCATTGATTTTGGAGTAGCTTGTCATAAGGGTCCATGGGTTGGCTTCTCGGATGGCAATTTGAAAAGGTACGAGGTGCATTTCACGAAGTGCACGTTCTGGGATATGCTGGTTTAAGATAAATCGGCGGGTCTCCTGGTCGTTGGCCACGAAATGTTTGATGCTTGTTGCAATGCCGTGGGATTGTATCGCTCTAATGTAGGAAGCTGCTAGCTTTCCTCCAAGGAATGGGTCGTCTCCAGAAAACGATTCGAAATTTCGACCACCTAGAGGAGACCGGTGCAGGCATACTGATAGAAGAGGATTCCAATGTCAACAATACAATGATGCAAGATATGACAGCGCTAGATGATAGGCAACAGTACCTGTAGGTGCTAACAGCACATCTGCCTTTTTATCCTCAACTTCTGTGGCTAACAGGTGGCCTACGCCCTCGACAATTTCGGTATCAAAAGTCGCAGCTAGAGATACTGCACTGGGTGTTAAGGCTGCTGTTGTGCCATCGGTAACGGTGCTACCACGAACACCGACAGGACCATCGGTTGTCTACATGAACGAGCGAACATATCTGTTAGTCTAAAGTATCGTCGACGCCATGCGGGTAGATGAGGTTTGATGTTCTGAAATGGTCCTCCTACCTTCAACGCGGGAATCCCAACACGAGGGATGGGTGTTGTCCGCCAAACATCGGCGCCAGAGAGCAGCGATATCTTCTCTTCAAGAGTTAGACTCTTGATAATCTGCTCCGCCCAAGTCTTTGAATCTAAAATCAGCTGCATTGTGAACAAAATAAGGAATGAATAGGTAGCAGCAAAGAATGAAGAGGAAAGTTATTTGTCATAGGAACAATTGGGAAAAATTTAGGACAAAAGGGAAGGGCCAGCGGGAGCAATATATGTAGAGAGACCGTTTGCGGAACCTTTTAAACCTGTGCGCGCACCTGCAACCCAGGCCTCATGTTATCCCCCACACGATGATAGGGCCACTCAGGAGAACGGGGCTACTTGAAAGACGCTTCTTAGAAAAAGGAAACAAGGACTTTTTCCTAACAAGCTGAAAATGGTACTAAAAATGTGTGTGAGAGCTTACTTTTTTTTTTTTTTTTTTTTTTTTTTTTTTCTTTCTGTGAAGCAAGGAGAGCTTATGATGACGAAGAGGTTGTGCTACGGCATGACCTGGTCGGCTCCATCGCATAGCGAGGATGCGCACCCCGGGCAGCCTCCCCTGGTCCTTCACTCTCGAAATCGCAAAGTCCGAAAAAGAAAAACGCCGCGCCAGGTCCACCGGCGTCGAAGAAGAAAAGTAACCCCATGTGTATCGAATGGACAACCCAGACAAGAAAGATGGTGGTTAATTTCAAATTGATTGGAAACCAATGATATCGAGCTATGCTCATCAAAGGGCTTGTTAGCTGGGCAAAGCCGGAAACCGCTCAAGTAGGATAAGGTTGGGTCGAGTGGGCTGCCGAACGGTTTTTTCTTTCCTTCTTCTTCCCAATCCGCCACCGATCAAGGTCAAGGGCTCCCGGAAGACTAGCCGTTGACGCGTGCTCTGTTCTACCGATTCCGCGGTGTGAGAAGCAACTTTAAGCAGCACCGTTGGCCTCCCATTGGGCCCCTTAGCAGAGTCAGTTAAGACCTGGGGGCAATCAATTAAAACCAATCTTCGGTTCCATGGCGTTTTCTGCTCTTCCCAACGATCCGGTCCTAATTTCTTCTTCCCCGGTTCAGGGAGACCGCAATATTCTCGGATTCAAAAATAAGTGACGATCTGAGATCCTCCTCAAACACTTGTGCCTCAGATTGGTCAATTGAGGTTAGATCCGCAGCTTGAAGCCTCTCTCTCTCTGTCTCTTGTCTTTCTCGACCATCCCGGTCCGGGTGAGCTGGAGGACGGCGCTTGCGGGGGAATGCAATGTCTCCGGGCCAGCTCTGCAGGAGCGCCCCGAACAGCCCTGTCCTGTTCCGGTCGACGTCAGACGGAAAACTAGCACGAGAAGGAAAAAAAAAAAAAGGGCCGCTCGCATACATTAGGGAGACAATGCAACCGAGGAGTGCCATATCTGTGCCTGGCAGACCATGTTATTAATGTCAATCAATCGACCATTTTAGTGTGCCCTTTGGCAATTTTCTTTTCTTTTCTTTCGGTTTAGTGGTTCCTCAGCGTAGGAAAAACTATGGTTTCAGAACCAGAACCTTACCGAATCCATCAGAACGGTAGCGTATCCCGTTGGCTGGAATCATGGAAGAAGAAAGGAACAAGTGTGAAATGGGCCTGTAACCGAGCCCAAGGTTTGAATCCCTGTCGGCTCTCCTCAATAGAGCCAAGCTTTCGAACCACCTTCTGGGAGGTTGCTTTTTCTTCTCTTTTGGACTCTGACCGAGTTATTCTCTCTCTTCACCGCAATCAAATGTAAACCCGTCGTCAAAGTTAGTTGGGCTGATTGGGAACGGAGGAACGTGCCGCGCATGGCCCGGCTGTCAATCAGTCAAGCCAGGGAGGTAGAGGCAGAAGGATTGCTTGCTTTCTTCTAATATTATTATTATTATTGCTGCTTCAATAGTTTAGGTGGGCTGGAGCAGAATTTCGGAATTCAGCCAGGTGGTGATAAGCCCGAAGTGTCCAAGGCTTCCAGCCGAGTGGTACCGGCCGGCATCCACATTCCACATTTTTTAATAACATCCTTTTTTTTTTTTTTTTTTTTCCTTTCCTCCTTCATATCAAGTCGATGATATCAGCTGAGCTCGGATGCTCCGCTTCATTCTATATCCTGTGCCATCGATATCAGAGATGTTACCCAATCAAATTAGTCCAACCAACTAAAACCGCAACTTCTTTTTTTAATGATTGTGTGTGGAGCGACGCCCGAACTTTTTTTATTTTTTTCCGCGTCGACAAGAGATATGGCTTGGACCTAGCTCTGGGAATGGGGACCATTAATGCATTGGCAGTGCTGCGTCCTGTCTCTCGGTATATTTTGCAATCCCCACTCTTCGCCCCAGCCAGGTAGCCCTCTTTCTCCCACGTGGAGATGAGGGAAGCCAGCCCCGAGACAGGTAGGCAGCCCTTTTCGGACATACCTAATGGTGGTGTCAAGTCGTCGTCGATAGGCTAACGTTTAATGCATGCATCTATCATCTTCGGCCGTCAGGTTGCAGGAAGGCAACGACAACTTGTGTTGGCTCTAGAACTGGCCCTCGGCCTTAACCAATATACATGCGATCGATATCTTCTCCGCGTCGGTGAGGCACGGCCCACCGCTGCATTCCCCCTCCTCTCCACCCCCTCGCCCGCCTTGATCACCGGACCATGCTACGGCAGGTAATAATCTATCTGCAATGCAGATGCAGATGCGTCTGTTATACTTCACATCTATCGGTCTGTTGGCATGGCATGGCATGCGCATATGCATCCAGACAGGTCAGAAAACAGAAAGAAAAAAACAAAGATGAGTCAAGTCATTGGACGAGCAAAGGCGCTTGTCAGACTTGCGCCAGTTTTTCTCGTCCGATTTTTCCTATTTTCCTTTTTTTCTTTTCGCTATTTAAAGGACGAATTCCGAGCGAAGCAATAGGTGAGATGATGTAATTGTGGGCGGGCATGCGTATGTACATGCACGGTAAAACGAAAAAAAGAAAGCCATGTCGGCTCCCCGCCTTCACCGATGCAAAATGCCAAAATGTAATCCATCGACGCCTGAATTTCGTTATTTAATTTTTTGCTGTTTTTTCATCTTTTCTTTTATCGTTGGCCTTTTTTTTTTTTTTTTTTTTTTTTTTTTTTTTTTGTGTTTTTTTTTTTTTTTTTTTTTTTTTTTTTTTGGGAAAATAATCGCAAAGAATCCGACGGCGGATACCAAGCGGTACAGCCTCGTTCGCGGGATACCACTCGATCTGGAGAAACCCCGTATGACCGATCCATTTCGAGATCAGTTCTTCTGAGCATTCTGGTAAATTGATATTAGCATCCCTTGCTTCCGGTCCGGAGCCCAAAAAAACCTAATGCACATGTGCGTGCTCTGGCGCTTCTCCTTCCCCCGAAAAAAGGGGCTACCAATACTGACACGATCGCTCTAAAATCTTCGATCTTTTTAATATTGTGAGCTAAGCTCCCAGCGGCCAGGTCCATACATTTAGTCCCTCCCACTGCATTCGGTGATTGACCCTACCAAGGCCGGCCTGGGTCGAGACCGAGCGTGGCACAGACCTCCAAACGGATGCCTCCTCCCTTCCCTCCTGTCCAGAGATGCAGCCTTCCAGAAAGCGAGGAATGTGCTGGGGGCACCTGCACCTCGCCCGATCGGGATTTTTTTGTCGGCTATCGTGGGTATTCTGCGGAAAATCGAAGCGCCGGAAATAGATTCGTAAGCGACATCTGTGTCATATTGGTTTTCTGTACAGGTTCTGACTGTACAAATGCAATGCATGGCCTCGCGGAGGGAGAAGGATATGCAATCACGACGTGCATGAATCGAATAGCATTTTCAGCTGTTGTTTCCCAAAGGCGAGGCTCGTGAGCGTACGTGTATATTCGGAAACTGCGCAAAGGCTCCCACTCGAGGGAAAATAAAAATAAATGTCACGCCGTTAGCTGCAGCTGTCTGACCACTTGCATGAACTTGGTTTTTTTTTTTTTTTTTGCTTTCTTGATTTCTTCTTTTCAACTTCTTTGGTTTTGGGTATCCTCGCGCTCAACGACATCCGTATATGCAATGCACGCATATTGGTCAGGCAACTTTCCGAGGAGATAATAAGACGAAATGACTATGCATCGGCAGTGCGCTGCCGCGACTGTTTTCGATTCAGACCCGTCCATAGGCAAGGTAGGCAAGCAGCCTTAACGTCAAAAGAGCAACAATTGTCGCAGCAACTCCTGCAAGTTTGGTCTGATGTTGAAAATGATATCCCATGGCACGAGCTTCTAATTGGGCCAATCGATCTCGCCCAAGATCATTTGATTGCATTCTTGCTGCATGCACGCTGCAGCTGCATGCAGGAAGCAAGGATGTTGTCCGAGAGTCGGATATGACAATGCAAAGGCTGATCATCTGAAATATGATATATGTCGTTCTTCGAGGAGAAACCCCCGCCCGCGACCTATCTGCGCCGAGTAGCACAAAGGAGGGAGAAAACGAAAGAGAGGGGGAAAGAGAGATCACAAAATTTAGTGCCGTTGACATCACGATCCGTCTCCCAGGTCGGGGTATGCAACAAGGCGGAAGGATCGATGTCCGGACCAAGCCCCGCGCAATCAATGCAATGCAACAGGAAAATGCACAAAACTCGAGTGCAGCTTGCTTGCAGAATGTGCATGTAGAGAGGAATGCACATCCTGACTTCTCCAGGATATACGTGTCAACCCGCGCTGTCAACTTCACGATGCATCGATACCCCTCACATGGCGCTCGCAAAAAACTCCTCCTACTTCTCCTGGTTGCCAGCTCAGCCCAGCTCAGCTTTAAGCCGATATGCCATGGTCAAAGCACCTTTTCGCCCACCCGAAACCTCTACGTGGATGACAACCAAGCAGAGGAGCCACTCCAATCGTGGGGACCCCGGCTGGCGGGCGGGCGTGATTGTGCAGCTGCGTTGGGAAGGGCCGTTCAGGGATGGTTATGCTTCTTCTCGTGTTTTGGTTTCCGAATAAATTTTGCCGCCTTATTGTTCGGCGTGGACAGTGCTGCGGTACGTACATTGTACGTGCAGACATTCTTCTTACCTGTCCCACCCGACCCTCAAATCCCCGCAGCCTCGGATAGTTGAAATGCAAAACCCAGGAAACCCTCCAACCATGCGGTCCTTCTTTACAGAGTACCCACCCACTTGGTTTTTTGGTGGGCCAATCGAATGATCGACGGCAGGGAAGCAAGCCAGCCTTGATACGCATGCCAGCGCCACAGCCAGCTGAAGCACGAAAGGCTGCAATCTCGACAGCTGCCTGCAGATATGATTCAATCGATCGGCTCAAACTACTTCCTCTTAACTCCACTGAAAACTTTAGCGAATGCGAGCCATTTACGGTGTCGGTGTCTAAAAAATCCTCACGGCGCTTGAAATCTACCCCTCGGAAAGCTTCCGACGGAGAAGTGCCCCAGAGATATCGGTCACTAAGGTTCACCGGAGAGAGAGCCAGCAAGCCGGAGCCTCCACAATCCCTCCGAAGTGATTCCGCACTTTTGTCTATTCGCATCCAATGACCCCGTGATCGTCGCTAGGCTACTCGTCGCTTGAACTTCAAGCTTCAATCCGCGATCAGGATTATCGTCAACCTGCGATCGCGGTCGACATATCCTAGCCTAGCCTAGCCTGCGCCGCTGCATGCGGTGCAGACTAATCGCAAGTTGTGCGACCAAGGAGCTAGCTCATTCTAGTCATGTCATGAATAATGTTTGCTACGCCCCAACATTTGAATTCCCCAGCTCGTGGAGCACCAGAGGTACCCACATGTCTCATGACGACGCAGCAGCTTGATCCTCAGCCAGCATTCTTCGGATGCAACGTTTTCCAACCGCGATAAAGCAAGCAAGTAAGCAAGCAGGTGCAGCTAGCTGTTGTCCGAACCGATTCCGTCAACTAAGTAAGTAACTGGACTCGAGGATGCTGCTACTGCTGCCGGCCAGGGGGGGTGGTTGTGCACGTTCGCACCCGGGTTGCGTCCTGGTCTCTAAAGCGCGTAGAGGAATAAACTAACAAAACAAAAAAAAGGAGACACCACAAGCACATTAACGTCACGAAAAAGTGCTCGGAAACTCTCGTTCTTTGTACATATACACACCTCCATGTCTGCCTGTCTCTAACCTCGTACCTCAAAGCGGGACGGCCACAGGGCTGCCCAAAGCTTGAGAGGCCAAGTCGAAATCTGAATCGAATTGAATCCACCCGGACTCACCACCCCCCCATCGGCCCTGATCCCCGATCCAATCACAAGTTCACGACAGCCTCCCTTTTGCCTCCCTCGACAGATACCCATTGCATTGCAGAAAAAAAAAAAAAAAAATGGAAAAACGGGAAAATTGGAAAGAACGCCCCTTTGTGTAACACGAGTTTCTCGTTGCGGATTGAGTGGAATTGAAGTGGTCTTTGAATTCCGCGCTCTCCGACGGGACTGTTGAGCCCGATATGCATGCAGCGTCAGCCACTCAACATCAAAATCCGTTCATGTAAATGTTGATCAGCTAAGAAAGGGAATAAATACAAGCGCCCCGTCTCGGATGCTCGGACTATACCCATGCATTAGTCAACTTTGTAGGCTTTTGTGACGTTAACCTGCAACACGAGCATTTTAACTTTAAAGATATCAAGTATGCATATATTGGCCAATTAGGCTGGTGCTACAAAGTACCTAGGTAGTATCCAAGTACGAATAAAAATTGGAAATGGACGGGAGAATGGATAACGTGAGCCTCAATTTTTAAACACCCTTGAACCTGGTCGGCCAACTCTGGAATCCTAATCTTAGATGTTCGGCCTTCTCCTCGTCACCACCCTGTACAAGGCCTCGATTCATGTCTCGCGAAATTGATAGTAGCGGTCCCACAGCTGCACTGTCTTAGTATGCTAGTTCCTTACCATGCGTGATTGATGTTCTACCGACGAATCGCCTGTCTTCCCGACCACCGACCGGCCGTATCTCTGAGCTTGAGCGTTCGCTACTTTTTACCTCTTCGCGAGCGTGCGTGCGTGCGTTTGAAAATGTTGATAGTCTACCGGTGTCTTGCATCGGGCGTCGTTGATATCGCCTTCCGCGACAGGGCATGCCATGCATCGACATCGTGGGCACTATTTTTGTCTGATATGATCCGCCCTAACTAGACGTAACCTTTGGGTATTTCAGCAGCATATTAAATTATAAAGGGTCTATGCGTCAACGGATAACGCCGCTCAGCTAGCTGATATACGGTAAAAAAATGTCGAGAAACCAGATGAATATCCTGGGTACCTTCCATGCATTCATGCACGCGAAGTCCGAGACCTACTGTTTCCGATCAAATGCACGGCCGTCGTCGTCGCTACATGACGAATGCTGGAACGTCGGCACAACCGGCCTCCTGTTGCACTGGCCTTAATAGTTTACACAGCTTATATAATGTGATACAGATGCTGACTAGACGTGAAATCAATATCCACAGGCAAGCTCAAGCCTCGGGCGCACAGCTTGGTTGCACAGCTCGGTTGTACAGTACCGATCTCGACGCACCATAATATATCGCGAAGGAAAGAAGAAGGATGTAGTGAGTGATCATCAGGATAACCAGAGTTTTGCATTAGCTTCCTCTTCTCAGATACCTTTTACTTTTCTACTTGCATGACCTGCCGAACCTGTCACACTAACAACTAGGTCGGAACGAACGGCATCCGAATGTTCCTTATAACAAAGAAAAAGAAAAAGAATAGAACCGTAAATGATGCAATATACTAAACGCAAAACTTTGATACTAATCTTATACGAGGTAAAGGTCTGAAACAAAGGAAACCGTAATTAAGTATTGTAAAGTGCGAAAAAAGCAAATCAACCGTCCAGTGAATAAACGCCTTTTAGCACGAGCTCGCGAGTCGACATGCGAATTCAATCGATCAATCAATCAAAACTCGAAATAACCGAAACCCCCCGGAATGAACAAAGGAAATAGAAAAGGTACGAAAGAAAGTGGTGGGAGTCCAATGAAACTTGGGCTTTACTTCGTCTTCTGGACGGAGCCAACCTGCTTGTCGACCGGTGCACCATTGGTTTGTGGAACCTGAGCAATCCAGGTTGGCGGCCGGATGCCGGTCTGGTCTTCGATGGTGGAAAACAGTGGTGGAAGTGTCTGGAAGATGTTGCGGATGGCAGCAGCTGGATCTCCAGCACCACCTTCGCCACCCGAGCCGGTGTTCCAAACGTTGATCTTTGGCTGGAGGCCTTTGATTGCCTCTGCATTGGCTCTGGCCAATTCGCCGTAAGTTCCCTTCTCGAGCATCAAGTACTTGAGCAGGCCGTCGCTGCCGCCCAAGGATTGCGAGAGCTCTCCGTAACTCTTGGCCAAGGCGCTGATACCTTCGGCTTCGAGCTTACGGGTGATGAGGTTGGCCTGAGCCTCCTTCTCTCTGGCAAAATAGTTCGCCTCGGCGGCCCTGGTTGCTTGGAGATCTGTTCACGTTGCAAGTGGTAAGTCTATGGCTATCAAGAAGATAATGCCTACGTGCTGATAATACTTACAAGCAGCCTCGACCTCCTTGGTCTTCTTGTAAATAAGAGCATCCGCGTCTCTGTTCTGGGTGTAGAATCTGGCATCGGCGGCTTCCTTATCGGTTTCTCTCTTTGCGATAGCCTTGGTGACATCTACAACACGGTGTGGTTGGTATCAGATATTTTCTTGTTCTCGATCACGCATCGCTAATATATCTTACCAGTGGCACGGAGTCTCTCAAGCTCGGTTGCTGCTCTCTTGGCTTCAACGTCCTTGTGCAATTCGGCATCGCGGGCTTCGGCGGCACGGCTAGCACTGATTCTGGCGAGCTTAATATCACGGTCAAGCTCGGTTTGTTTGTTGGTGAGGTCTGCCTCTGCCGTTGCCTTCTCCTTCTTTCGCTCGGTCTCACGAATGGATGTTTCGGCTTCAATCTTGGAAATCTGTTGCTTCGTAAGACCCTGCTTCTCCTTCTCACCAATCTCACCCTTCATTCGCGCCTCAGCGACGTCAACCCTAGCGGTATTGATGGCCGACTCGTGGGCCTTCTGGGCGAGAGATGAGAAGTATTGGTTACCGGGAGAGTCTTGCAGTTCTTTAACGTTGGCATTGTAGATCTTGAGACCGAATTGCGAAAGTTCCTCCTGGACGTTCTGGATGACCTTTTGCTTGAAGATTTGGCGTTCTCTGAAGATTTCCTCCATAGTCAAGCCAGAGACGATCACACGAGTTTCACCTTCGATGATACCCTTGACGATGTCCTGCACGTGGGACTGGCCGGAGGCCTTGGTGCCATCCCGGCCACCAGTGAGCAAGGTGGCATATTTGACGAGTGCTTGAAGGTCTAGAGATCACCAATTTCACCCTTGTCAGTTGTCATTGTTCCTCGTTTTCGGGGTTTTGTGCAGCTGTGTTGCGCCTGTCGCGGTGCGTGATCAGGTGACTTACCGTCGCTGGGGCCAATTGTGAAGACTGCAGGCAGGGCAAACGACAACTTTTCAATTGTCATAGCCTGCAGTTGCAAGCTGAAGTCGAATGGGGTGATCGATATTCTGGTAACTATAAGTTTCGCAGCTTTGTTAGCCTTTGACCTCATCTTGCATATCCGGGGTACTGCCAAGCGGCCAAGCCGATATAAGAACGCGCGTGATCGGTGTCGGATACCGGCCGGATATTTCGGTTCGGGCTTCGAATGCGCTGCTGGAAGGAGAGTTACCTTTTTGAAATGGAAGGACGAAAGCCTTCTTTGCGATTTTGACGCCATCGATTCCTGCACCCGTGAGGGCGAGGTATTGATTGGGCTATACCGGGCACCGCGCTGTTAGCTATACTGCGCCACCGACATATATTGAATGAACATTGTATCGGCGTTGCATACCTCGGAAATATGATACCACATCATACTGAACGGTGAGAGGGGTTAAGTTAAATTTCGTAACCTGTCGAAAGCTGGTATTCTCGTCGAAGATTGAAGCGCTCGATTAACTGAGAGGGGTTCTTATAAGGAGGAGATTGCGACAGTCGTGCCTAACGTTATGCAAGCACGGCCGTTGTGATTGCTGAAGGGATTGGATTCAAGAAGATGGGATGATTGATCACTCTGTTGGATGCCACGTAAACTGTAAAGCGGGGATCCGAATATTTATACAAGTGCCGGTTGCAACGCTCCTCGCCTGCGCCATGATTGACCGATATCCGGACTGATACCCAATCGATGTGCTCGAGGCTCACAAGTTATGGAGCCTAGACTTCCGCCTGCAAAATGATTTGAATTTCCCCAAACATGCACCACCTGCAACCAATAATGCATTGCAATGCCCCAATACCCTCCAGGCCGGTAGGACCCCCCCTTCAAACTAGCCGCATTCCTTGCCTTGCCTAGCCGTCAGGCGCACCCTTTTTTCTTTTTTCCTTCGCTGCTGAAACTCTACCAAGAGACACAGTCGCCATGATTCTCAAAACTCTATGCCACCTATGATGTAGAATGTTTCAAGCATATCTTGCTCATCAAAGTATTCGCTCTTTGCACCGCCGTCCTTGGCCATGGCAAAGAGAAAAGCTAGCTGGAGACTGGAGTCGCAGCCCCAGCACCAGCACCACATGTCCATGATATCAATCGTCACAAACCTGGTTGATTTGCGTTCGCGCAGTCACGGAAAGTTTAGGGTGGCAGCCTCGCACGTCTACCGTTGAAGCCTACCAAGTAGGCTACTTAAGCGAACACGTCGGGGTGGAGTCATGCAAGGTTTGTCCCCACGATCGAACGCATGTGTGCGAGCCCGTCTCCCTGTTTTATTGGGCTCGCTCTTTCGCTAGGTAACCATCTTGGGGCCCGAATTCTTATGGAAAGGCTGATAGAGAAACCCTTGAGCCTCTTCCGCCTGAGGGAGGGACCCTTTTTTGGGGGGGTGCTTGCCTCGCGCCTTACGAAATATTAATAACATTGCTAGGTTTCGCATGTTGTTTGGACAAGGCTGACTCACTCAACCGGCAATTTTCAAAAGAGCTCATTAAAATTAAGAGAGCAATAGCACTGCCTCCCTCACGCCGCTTCCGATAAAGTCGAAGAATTATAACAAGATAATAATAATAACGCCGCATTAGCTTCCTTGTTTATTCTAGAATATGAGCTATTGACGTGAAAGCGGTTTAAAGTCCCGAATATTAGCGCCTCCATTTTGGTTTGGATTATTATCTTATTGGGTAAATAAATGCCGCTGGTATTGATCAAAGCTTTGCTGCGGACGAACCCTGAGAGAGAGCAGCGCCCGCAGCTCGTCGGCGTTCTGATCCTTCGGGATTCCTAGTACCATTTCTCACAAAACCTCTAAGCCTTGTTATTGATGGTTTTGGTTTTGGTGGTGGTGGGGGCCGATATGTATGCCATGCATTCTGCAGCCGGTTGTAACCCCGCTTGGTTCGACGCTCCTTTGTGATCGATCCCCTGTCTCCTGTGGTAACGTTAAGCTGGCAGTTTGGCTCGTAAAGGTGCAAAAAGTTAAAGTTGTTTCTTTCGTCGAGAAGGGATTCATGGCCCCCGACAAAGCGCCGTTCCGTTTGTTCGTCCGTACATCTGTCCCTTTAGATGTGACATGCTGGTGAGGTCACATGGTTTATAGCCTTTCTGATATTAGATAGACTGCTCACCATCGCAGTCCGCCTGCCTGCCTAACGCCTAGTCTGCTGCGCTCATTCGTCGGTGGAGTAGCAACCAAGCCTGCCGAGACGCCGTCCTTTTCGACTATCGAACTTTACCTAGGTAGATCTGACGCTTTGAGGTATAATATCAAATTTGGATCCAAAACTCAAAACTAAGCTGGCGTCAAATCCCTTCAAATACTCTCCCAAAGCATAACCTCAATCCAACACAACACTATGGAGGACACTCCGTATTCCCCAAGAATGGTCACCTTTCTAGTCTCCGGGACCCCTATATCAGTCTCTGAGGAGGTCATTCTCAAATACCCTTACAGTAAGCTTGCCGATATAGCTAGCTACAGTCTCCCCGGTGAGACTGCGAGGATCGATTGTCCAGTAGATGTAAGTTTCTTTGACCAAATATATCTATATACATTCACTGTATGTATTGGTTTTAAACTTCAGGGAAAGCAAGCTAAAGTTCCTTGGTTTTATTGGCAGGACTTCACAGCATTAATTAAATATCTCGAAACCGGAAACCTCGATGATCGCGATGATGCTCAACTAGCAAGGCATTTGAAGGTATTCGATTTTCTTCAGATCCCTATTCCTGAACATCTGAGGTGGAGACAAGTGTCACAGGCTGGTAGCATGGCCTCCCAAGCCCCTAGGCCCTCAGTTGGCCCCTCACAGCGTAGCTTTGTAGAGTCTCGCCCGCCAACTTACGATTCCATCGCCCCCGGTGCTCCATCCACCAGCGGAGCAGGCGTTGGAAAAATCCAAAGCGAGCCCTTGACGATTCAACAAAAAATCGCTCTCGCGGTGGAGGAGAGGCTTACGAATCTTCTCATGGAACACATCCTGCCTCTGGTCGAAGGGCAGGCTACGTCTGGTATCTACAACGGTGCATTCATCCTAATTCCATCAAATAGTGCGTCATTACAAAAGCCAAGTGAAGCCCTGCACAGCATCTACGACTCTGGCTCATCCTACGAGCAACCGGAGGATCAAATCATCAGCTTGTCCACCTCGAACCTTGCCCTGTTCAAATACGTCAAGCTCGTCCGACTGCATGGCGTTGGCAACACAGTCCAGTTCCTGACCCAGTCGCAGGTGATCGAGGAGCTGAAGAAGCAATTAAAGGCTCGACTGCAGCTCCCTGATCCCCCACCACCGCCTCCACCGGTGATTCCAGAACCAGTTTCCCCTCCGCCGAAGAAATCGAAATGGGGATGGGGCAGGTCATTTTCTTCTGAGAAAGCGTCGAGTCCCGTGCCTGTAGCGCCTATTCTGCCGCCACCCGTCCCTCGAGGACCGATAGATATCCGTATTGAGGAGGTTAGCATGAGAAGGATGAATCACATGGGCCTATACGAGACTACGACCGGGACGGTGTTGGTTGTTGAGATTTTCCTATCCTGAAAAGCGAACTCACAAGACGTTGGTCACCTGCTCACACTAGCAGCCCTATCGTTTTGCTGGATATTACATGTGGCTGCTTCATTTCACTCCTTTGAATGTCCATCGTATTCTCTTTCTATCTTTCTTTTATCCACTTTGGCGCTGGTTTACCTATCGTTCTGGTGTCGCTATCCTGAGTGTACTATGCACGGCGTTTCCTTGAACTCGGTGGTTTCAGTTTTCTGAGTTTTCTCCTCGGAGCAGTCCATTCAGCTTCGAGGCTACTATATTTCAGCTGTGTAGACTATTTGTGTCGATCTGTATCTACTTCACCCCGCATTCAAGGCAGCAGCGGTATGCATGCATGTCAGTGTTTGATCATGAAATTCCTGCCAGCTGTAGGTCGGTGTGGGATTCAATGCATTCGAATATATGGCGTTACTTGTAGGTTGTCCCAGTTTGACCAAGTTATTACGTTTAACATGCTAAGGATAGCCCGCGCTCTGGGACTACATTACCGTATCAATTTTCTGTATATGCACACGTGCATGCTTAAGTACTTACAAAGCTTGAATTTTTCTGACATTTGTAGCTGCCGAGCACATTATTGTAGTGGAGATTTCTCTAGGCAGCAACTTAACGTTAATATGACTACCATGCTATTTTAAAGCTGCATCTACGAGGCTAGAGGCAATTCTCGATAGACATCTACCTCAAGTCTCGAGTCGATGATGCTTGTATCGACGCTAGGCTCTGGGTTCAAATCCTTGGTAGGTCGATCCCGTCCACCTGCTCGCCCTCATATCTCGATATCTCTTTCTCCCACATATGAATCGCGACCGGGTATTATTAAGCGCCTACGTTTTAAGTACAAGCGCATGGGCCATGGGATCAAAGACGCTAGAATAATGGTTCGCGTCTAACCTTCGTTGTAGGTCTTTTCGTTCTATTGGCCAGGCAATCGGTGGCTTTATAGGACAAGACTAAACCTTTGTTATAAGTTCTCATTTGCAAATCTACATACTACTAAGTGGTTATAAATCGTCCCTTGGTGGATGTATATTTGCACTTCTCCTAATCCTAGTTCCAGTTTCAAATCAAAATTCCCCGGCTTTTATTTAAAGAACATGACCAAATCGGTCACTTTATATACTGCCCTCCGATGTGATGCCAAGTTTCGATACGATATCACCGTGCCAGGGCTCAGTAACTACCTAGGTATGATGGGTGCAGTCTCGACCCCGCAGAAGTGTGCTTATGATGGGCCAAGGCACCATAGGTAAATCGATAGTCGATTTATAATCAACATGCATGGCTACCTAGGTATATTTGTGTAGGATCCACTGCTGATGAAGTTCTCGGGTATCATTATTTAATGACAAGCCTCGAAATCGTCAATATACATAAAATCAACTCCTAGCGCGCTTGTTGGGCATATGTGCACATCTGACTAGCTTTGTCACCAAGATCCAGTGTGAGGGCGGAATTTCAGCACCTATTAATTAGGAAGACCACTGGTCCTAACATGTCTTCAGCATCCTATCTGCGCTGGATATTCACCTGCGCGTTGATGCCGTGACATTTTTTTAGGACTGTCTTGACGGTTAGCTGGAGCATGCAATTAGTAAGGCTGCGGAGAAACTTCGGCTAAATATGAGAAGCATGGTTGGCTATTTAGCAGAACCAGGGCACCACATGCACCCAGACGAGCAGGCGATGAACACCGACATCTACGCAGACCCTAGAATCTCGGAACCGGAAGCCATGCCACCGAAGCCATGGATGGAAAGGCGACGCTCCGCGACAATATATAGTGGACTGACTCGTTTTCTTACCCCGCAAAAGCCGAATTTATAGCCTGGAGCCGGAATCTCCACAAGGCGGCACCTGCCGGCTGGAGCCATGCCTAAGGTTGAAAAGCAAATGGCTATACCGCGCACGCCTAATAAATTACAAACCAAGACACTCGGTCTACGACCGGGCGGCAAAAATCAACCTTCTCGGAGTCTAGTTGACCTGGCAATTGATCGAATTCTTCCGAGAACGAGGCGAGATGAAGCAGCGTAGGCGATGATCGATCGTGTCCAGGGGATACTTAGCAGCCGGCATGGTTATATAAATGCCACCTATCCGTCCCCAAAAACCAATCCCCTCGATCAGACTACACTTTAGAATTGTAGCTATCAGAGTCGATTGGTGAAGCTTTGGGGTTCTCGAGATCAACAACAGAGGCTTGACAATAGTAGGCAAGGAAGCTACGATGTTTCAAATGACATCCGAGATTTACGAGGAGATTGAGGCAACGCTCGCCCAACTCACTCTGGAGGAGAAGGTATCTCTTCTTGCTGGAAAGGATTTCTGGAGAACTGTTCCTGTACCGGATAAACAAGTCCCTTCTATCAAAGTGTCTGGTGCGTCTGAAATTCACATATACATGGACACCCAGAGCGCGCAGCTCTCGCGGGAATTTTTCCAGGCTAACTTACCTTCTGCTTAATTGATAGATGGCCCTAGCGGAGCCCGAGGAGATACCTTCACAGGCGGCCAGAGGGCGGCCTTTTTCCCCTCTGGTATCTCCATGGGTGCCTCGTTCAATCCAGAGCTAGCATACGAAGTCGGCCAGCACCTCGCTGAGGAAGTTAAGTCCAAGTCGGCATCCGTGCTGCTCGCCCCAACGGCCTGCTGCCACCGCTCCCCGCTCGGTGGTAGAAATTTCGAATCCTATAGCGAGGACCCTCTGCTATCTGGCAAGATGGCGGCGAGCTACATCAATGGTGTGCAGTCAAAGGGTGTGGCCGCGACGATGAAGCATTTCGTTGCAAACGAACAGGAGACATGGCGACTTTTCGTCGACGAAACTATAGACGAAACCTCGCTGCGCGAGATCTATCTGAAACCGTTCGAGATTGCAATGAGAGAAGGCCGGCCGTTAGCCATCATGACCGCGTACAATATCATCAACGGATATCACTGCGACCTGCATCCGTACACATTGACGAAAGTCCTTCGTGGGGAGTGGGGGTTTGAGGGCCTAGTTATGTCGGATTGGTTTGGAACAAATTCTATGGTAGAATCGCTTCTTGCCGGCCTAGATCTTGAGATGCCCGGGCCAGCGAAGCAGCGTCCTGTGAAGGAGCTTCTCGCGAAGGCACAACAGGACGAGAAAATAAAAAAGGCAGTGGATGAAGCCGCTCGACGGATTTTAACCTTCATCGCTAGGGTTGGAAAGTGGAAGGATATGACGCCCGAAGCGCCTGAAATTTCTCGAGAAGCCCCGGAGACGGCAGAGGTCATTCGAAGAGCTGGCGGCGAAGGGGTTGTCTTGCTCAAGAATGAAAATAAGGCTCTGCCCCTCAAGCCTGCTGCCTTAAAGAAGGTTGCATTTATAGGACCTAACGCGAAGGCGACGGTTGCTGGAGGCGGCGGCTCTGCGAACTTGAACCCGAATTACCTGACGCAGCCGTATGAATCTTTTGTCTCTGCCGTGAAAGAATTGAACGCTGATATTGAAGTTCCACACGCACAAGGCTGCATCCTCGGTAGGCACTTTCCACTCATTGAATACATTCTTTATTATACGAATATAGATAGGTAGTCAGTTGACTAATTTTCCGTATCATCTTAGACCGCTGGGTTCCCATAATTGAAGCAGAAGGCGGCCATTGCAAGACGCCAGGCGCAGATTCCCAACCCGGCCTCCTCCTCGAATGGTTCAAGGGTGACGATGCAACTGGGGACGTCATCTCCTCTAGCGTCCAAAAGTCCTCCAACATCTTCCTCATTGATAGTCGTCCTACAGAAATCAACCCGAAGGAATCGTTCTCCGTAAAGTTTTCTGGCCAAGTATCAGTCCCCGCAGATGGTAAATACAACCTCAGCTTAAGCACGATCACTGCCTCAAAACTATATTTCGATGGTGCCCTACTCATCGACAACTGGGACTTCAAGGAGCGCTCAAACCTCATGATGAATGCCGGCTCGGAAGAAGTTATCAAAACATTGGACCTCAAAGCCGGGAAACACTACGACATGACTATAATCAACAGCTCTCTCTGGCCTAAGGATTCCCCACGCGACCCGCCGCTGGAGGAAATTGGTGCCCTTGGCATCCGCTTCGGTCTTTCTCCTGTTAGCGATAACAAAGCACTGATATCCGAAGCTGCTGAAGTAGCCAAAGACTGCGACGCCGTCATCATTGTCGTCGGCCTGAACAATGAATGGGAGTCGGAGAGCTATGACAGGGCGGACACAAAGCTCCCCAACGACCAGGACGACCTGATCGCTGCCGTGGCAAATGTGAACTCTAACGTTATCGTCATTAGCCAGAGCGGCTCTGCTGTGGACATGCCCTGGACAGCAAACACCAACGTCAAGGCAATTGTGCAGGCGTGGTACGGTGGTCAGGAGGCGGGAAATGTTCTCGCTGATATCCTCCTGGGCAAGCAAAACCCATCGGGTAAATTGCCTATGACGTTCCCTGTCAAGCTGACAGATAACCCGACGTACCCGCATTTCCCGGGTAAAGACCAAAAGTCTGAGTACAAGGAAGGATTGATGGTGGGATATCGCTACTACGATACGGAGGATGTCAAGCCGCAGTTTTCGTTTGGTTATGGGCTGTCATACACGACTTTCGCGCTTGGGAAACCGGCGGTATCTACAGAAACCCTTCTGGATCACTCTGAGTTTACAGTTTCGGTAAATGTGACGAATACGGGCGAAGTTTCGGGGGCGGAAGTGGTACAGGTGTATGTTGAGCGCAAAACGGCTGCTTCTGGGACGATCAAGCGACCCGTTAAAGAGCTGAAGGGGTTCAAGAAGGTGCATCTGCAGCCTGGCGAGACCAAGGCTGCGGCGATCACTATTGATCATAAAGACCTTGGTATTTGGAGTGTGGCGGGTGGGAAGTGGGTGGTTGAGGCGGGTGAATATAACGTGTTCGTCGGCACGAACTCTAAGAAGGAAGGGTTGCAGCTGGCTGGTAGACTCACTGCAGAAAAGTCTTGGAGTTGGATATGAAGTGCCTTCGCCAAGTCAATCTAAAAATCTAAAAGCAATAGTTAACAGATTCGACGTTGCAACTGGCATATTTGATGTTTCAATGTAGTCGGACGGGTTCGTTCTTGCTGCTCTGATTGCGCATGTGAATATATACTATTTTGCAGGATTATCATTAATACCATGACCATATTAATATACACTGAACGCCTGCAAAATATGGAACAGAACGAGAAAGTAACAAATAAGCTGCCTTTAACAATACTAGAATAAAAGTTAAAATATATACTTAAACAAACGTATAGACATTCCTGGGGATACTCAAAACAGTGCTTTTCCCAGTCCTTTTCCGAAGTAACCCAAAATGACAGATCGAGACATCCTCAATTAACTATTCTCATTCCGAAGCCCTTGCAACCAGCCCTTGTCTTCGGCGTTGTTTTCACCTGCTAGCTTGTTTAATAGCTCCAGGAATGCGACAAGGTACGCTTCTGTTCGAGCCTTGTTCGCGAACGATGAAGTTGACGAAGGGGTTGACGGTTGCTGGCCGTAACTGATGTCGTTTCGGATGTCATTAAGAAGGGATGCCGCGATTATGCGGATTTTAGCAATCTGGTAGCAGGATAAAACGTGATTAGCAAAGCTTATCTAGCGATTGACAAGGGAGTTGGGGTATGTGGTTTCATACAATACTCTGGCCATTCGGCTCCAGATGCTCGAATTTGATACATCTCATAACAACAAGCATCGCACGACATATGTAATCTGTGTCGTGCGTGATATCAATTTCGTCATTAGGGTTGACGAACTTGATCTTGCCTGACCCAGAGGAAAGATCCGAGAGAACGCGAGAGTAGTCCGACAGAAATATGGAAAACAGATAGAGCTGTGTTACGTATAAGTTGGCCTTCTGGACTTCATAGGAAATTTCATGTCGGTCTGGATCCGGGATGTTGACGCCGTCTGGGAGTTCTGCGGCAGCCTGGTACAAGGTTTTCCGTCCAAGGAATGATTGCATACTAAGATAGATGTCGCCGTCTGTCGTTGCGTTTGCCGGCCAAGGCACCATTTCTAACGGGAGGCCATCGGCGTCGGTTCCTGCGTTAACTTCCGCCATTCTCATATCCAGCCTCAGCTCTGGTGGTAACCAGTCTAAGGCCGTCCTCATATCGTTCAAGAATGTTTTCAGGACTCTTCGTTTCATCTCAGGATCCGCGGATCTCCAGACTCCAGTTTCATCGTTGTGGCAAGTCGCTACGTATTTGGCGTATATAAGATGAATCTTGGAGCATGCGTTAAACCCTACCATGTGGCTTGGCTTTGGCTCCAAGCGGGCAGCAGCAAAATTAAAGGTTGTAGGGGTGATAAAGGAATCATCTATCTCTGCCGGAGCGGTATCCAAGTACAGTTGGTCCAATTCAGCGGAATTATACCTCAGGAACAAGGGCAGGTTGACTTTTCCTTCCATAGAATAACGGGATATCTCTCCGACCACAGTGATCCAGAAGACTCGCTTTCGAAGCTCCATGGTGATTAAATTATTAGATGAAATGAATCCATGAGAGTAGTCCGGGTTGTTGAACTGGCTAGAAGGAGAGGCTCTTTCAAGGATAGTCAATGCTAATGACAGTTCCGCAAAGTAGAAAGAGCCCCTGTTTGTGTTATTGGAATACCAGGCGCTGAGAGAGAGGAGATACAAGGAGGATAACAATGTAACATCTAGTCGCTCGAGATAATCCACTGGGCGAGCAAGCAAAGCAAGTCGGTGCGAACGCTCCGCCATCTGGATGGCCGTATTGTAGTATCGTCCCTGGCAGTACGACTGGAGTTTCCTGGGGAAAGATATGATGGTGATAGTGCACATTGCAAATATCAAGGATAGGAACATGGGATCAGATTTGTCACGACCAGCGTTGAAATCCGCGGTAAATGACTGTTCATGAATAATCGGGTTCAGTGGATAGATGTAATAGAAGTAGTCTTTTAATAGGAGCCTCAGTGTATCCCTAGGTAAGAGTAGATCTGTAGTGATGTCCATGCGATAGGCTGGTAAAGCAGGGAATGTGCTTGAGCCCGTTATTACTGGCGATAGAGTGCTGAAGAAGCCACCAGTTGAACCTTGTCCGGTGATCTCGGCGAACTGGCCTAGGGAAGGTGAGAAGGTGGCGGTGGCATTCGATGGCGTCCGATGGGCTCGGCGTACGCCTTCCGACTGGTCAGATCCTGGTGGTAATGATACAAGCCTGGTTGTTTTTGTAGGTGTCGAAGCTGTCACGCCTATGCCTGTACCGACGGTATCAGATATCTGCATAGGCGACTGGTCCAGTCCATTCTGTTCCGGGAGCGCCCTCGGTAGATCCTTTGTTCTCCTGTGGGGAATCGATCAGCTCACACAACAAACACATTAGGGACAAGAAGAAAGCGTAGTAAGAAAGGAGCGGCGCGACCACAACGGAATCGTAGATATGAGGGAACGAGAGAAGTGTTCGAGTTACCTGACTGGTGGTCCAGGCTTCTTCCGGGCTCGGGTGTACGCGCATAGAAGACCTTGGGCCTGGCAAGGCTTGCATGGAGGATTGCCCTCGTCGCAGCGAACCTTCCTCAGTCTGCAGGCGTCGCAGGCCTGTCGCAACCTCGTCCGCTTCTTTCTCTGGGGTGAAGTGACGGTGAGCTCGCGATCTCCGGGATCCGAACGGGGGCTGTCGTGGTCTATCGTGTTTGAATTGGTTTGCGGTTCCTCTCCATCCTGGGCCATCGCGGGCGACGCTTCAGCATCCGCCATTCTGGATGGTGCATTCTTGTCCGCGCTGGACGAACAAACGAACGACCGTTGGTTAATATCCAGAGTGCGAAATCAGCCTCCCTCCCCTTTCGAGTCCACGAGATGTCCAGATGTTGTCGCTGCAATGGAGAGACAGGTCATGATTTACTGGAAGTGGACACGAAAGAACTGGGAAGGACGCACAGTTCACGAACGGGTAATTACTTAAGCTCCTCTTCTCAGGTGGTCGGTCCTGCCAATTTTTGGTCTTTCCCCCGAGTGTTTTTTTTTTTTTTGTTGGCTCGCTTTTTTTTTTTATTAAGCGGTGGGTGCGGTCTGATCTTCGCTCGGGCCGCTTGCTTTGGGGAGAACCACGCAGCCGGCCGGGTAACAGAAGGTTGACCATTGTAATTACGTCGAAGTTCTAGTCATGCATTCCAGAATAGCCTGCAGCGATTGTACTCGAAGATACACCTGGAATGTCCTGGTTAACTTAGATCCTGTTTGCTGGGCGCCGTGGCGTACTGCTTGCTCTATTCGACGACGCCATGCCCAAAGCACAGACTTATGCACACGCATGGGCTTGTGGTGGGGTCCAACGGTGTCCAGGCTGTCACCTGTTAAGCAAGTCAGCGGAACCAAGCCACAGCATTCCCGACAACCAACGGGTAACATGCCCAGACTTGATATATCCGGCCACAAGCCCCATCGATGCCGACAGTCAAAGCCCATCGCCAATTACTTTAAATCCTCAGGAGCTGGAGGCTCGGTCGGACCTCCACACCGAGATGGGTTGGTTTTTCATTATCGCTAAGTCCCGTAGGAGCCAACTTAAGGATATTAAACGCTAGCTGATGCTCGAAGCGACGAGGCTAAACTGTGCACACGTGCACTCGGGTTTCGTTGCCCGAAAATGAGGGCTTTTTTGGCTATTGATGAAGAGATAAGCCCGGTCGGTATTATCTTGTGCTCTTGGTACGGCATCTCGTTCGGCTATGGAGCGTGGTCAAAAAAGATAAACACGGGATGCTTCCAAGTCGGGTTGGGCTAAAATACCACGCGACCAAGCGGCTCTTAGGGGTTATTGCCGTGTTGTTAATGAAAATTGGCAAGTTCTACTCTGACAAGGCCGAAGGGCGCCCGAATAGATATATATCTTAAGTACTTAGGTACTTACTTAAGTATATACCCAATTGCTTGGTGCAGTTATAAAACGTTGTCTGCGAAGCACGCGTGCTGTAGCGGTGGGTGGGAACGCATAATGCGCCTCAATCGAAGATTTGGTCCCTGGACAACGTTCATATTAGACCCTGTACCTTCGGGATAGATAGATGATTGAAGAAGAGATAGATGTAAAGAACCCCATATTTCCATATCGTACGCTCCTTGGGTCTTCGCGTCAAGTTGCTAGTGGCGAGATAATCGGTTTCTTGTGATAGAGCCGATTCGATTCAATGCGATGGAGACTTATGAGCGATTGCGTTTAGATTTGAGTAAAATACTTAAGAGGATGGCCCAGAGTACTAGTAGACGTCTTTCTTTTGCCCGCCATATGCGTCATTTGTATATCTAGACGGTAGAGTGCTATTGAAGGTTGACTTGCCGGCGTTCTGAACCGCATTAATACTGAGGTGGTTGTTGTACGCTGCCTTGCTGTGAGAGAGGGAATCTGATCGGACAGAAAACTGGAGAACCCTCATTTGACGTGTATCAAGCTATGTATTTAAACCAAGCTTCCATGAGAACCCATCTTTCATCTTCATTCTTCAATTCTCCTCTCCTCTCCATACAAGTAACACGCACCACCCGTCAACTCTATTTCACGGCTTCTAGGCTCGCCTCCGTATTCTGTTTGCTTCTTATTACACTGCCAACTGTCTCTCAATATTTCTGACTTCTCCGTACTATCTCTAGGGCGCTTTTTCATATTGAAAGTAAGACTTCATAGGCCCCTACAATCGGTAATGGGTGCATGTAAGAGCGGGATGCTGATGGCTCTCGATAACTAAGTCCACCTTGGCCTTCCTGGCACTCATGCTAACTCTCTTGACCTCCAGCGTCCCCATAGATTCCTCTCTGTCCCGAAAATTCAAAACTGTCCGCAGTCGCGGAAGAGACATACCTCCAGCCCTTCGAATTCAACTACAGACATGACCCTCCCAGCCCCCAAACCCTTTAGGGAGAACGAAGAAATGAAAAGCAGCGTAGTCATGAGCCTCTACAAACGTATAAATAACTTGCACGATACTCTAGGCTTGCAAAGATCTGAGGCTGTAAAATTGACTGAACAGCTGGATGAAATTAGAAGCTGGGGAAAATCGGCCCAGGCTACAATCAATGCAGCCCAACTTCACATGAAACAGGCTCAGGTTGAATTGACGGATGTTCAGAGATCTTTCCAAGTAAGTTGATCAATATTTTAGCTTCGCTGGACTTGAGTAAATTTCCGAGTTGCTGATATGGTTTACCGTTTAGATGCTGGATAAGTTGCTAGGAGGTCCCGATAGTGAGTGGATGCGATGTTTTGTTCAGTCTTATAGCCAGAATGCTATTCGGATATTGCTACTAATGGCGAATTCTGAATGCTAGTCGACGTACCTGGAATGGTTGCGGTTCATGTTGATCGAGTTTCTACTCCGCCCGATAGAATTTCTACTCAAGCACTTGGGCCTCAACTCATTGCTATAGTCGCATCGACGCCTCCGGTTAATCCTCCAGCTAGCGCCACCCCTATAGCAAACAGAGCATATTCAGTCACCGAAATCGGTGGAAGCGAGTACCAGTCAGGTCCACCTACTCCTAAACCAATCCAAAATGTCACGGTCAAACTGCCTCCACCAATCGATTTGGCCGACCTCTATAGCTTCCATCCAACTGATGGTGCTATTCCGCCTCCTCCTCCGCAACGACCTGGCGGGACAAGCCAAAGGAACCCACAGAGTACGATTTTTACCTATGCCCAAGCTCGAGAAAAGTTACATTAACATTGATACATACATACAGGCATCCCAATCCTTGTTGGGGGGACTGGAGGAGCATTGGGTGTCTCTAGAACTGATGGCCGGGCTACCTCCATCGGATACCCAAATAAATCGACTCAACTAGCCCCTCGACCCAAAGTTAGCGAAGGAGCGAGTAGTGATCATTCAACTGCTACAGTGATAGCCAGCAAGCCGGTGTTGCCAAAGCCAACACTACCCCCAACCCAAGCGCTGGCCAAATTGATGGGTCAGAACCTTGGTGTGCCTCGCGATTCGGTCCCTGCCTCCAAGCCTAATTCATCTTTCGGCAACAAGCTTGCCAGCATCCCTGATATCTTCGACCACCGAGGCACTATTCCTGGCGCAGTTGGGACGCTCGTTGACGAAAGCCTCCTGTGCGATAGAGACGCGTATGATCCAGAACGAGTCCCCATGCTCCGTCTTTCTAAAATCCCCAAGACAGTTAAATACGAGGATATTCTTGCGGGTATTGCTGGTGGGCCACTCTACCGGATTACAGTTTTCGAACAGAAAGCGGATAGTAAAGTTAACGATATTCAAATCACCTTTGTCCACCGCAAACATGCCCACGCGTTTGCCCAATTCGCGAAGGAAAACAAGGGAATCATCATTAAGGGCTGTCCTAACCGCGTCGACGTCACAGAAGATTGGAACCGGAAGGAACACATTGTTGCTTATGGCACTTTCCGTAAGATTATGACCGAGAACGCCACCCGCATGGTATTACTTAAGGGGCTAGATCGCAAATTCTGGACCAAGTATAAGGTTCGCGAGCTTGTCACTACGTGTATTGACAAGGTTCGTATCGAAGAACCGCGAAGATACAGGTTTAGAGAGCCTTGCCATATTACAGAGGATATACTTACTTGCGAGATTGGCATGGGTGACTCTGGACTTGAAGCTTTGATTGGGATGAGAAGCATTTCTTGGGGCATGATGTTAGTTTGTTTTATCTTTTTCTCCTTCTTCCATTTTCTCTCCTTGTCAGAATGAACTGATGAATATGATAGGGCACGCTCGGCTCTCCACGGACTCAAACAGCCGGAAGGGTTTTATCTCGAACGGGTAGCTGGTCAGCTCGGGCCGCCTATCCGTCCATATGATGATACCTCAACAATTCCGACTTTGCAGGCCTTTTGGGCTCGAGACTCTTGCGATGTCGGACTGGATAAACTTCCTACTATGTGAATCGGTATTTATTTCTTGACATTGTTACTGTTTGCATATTTATATATATTTTAGATAAAATTCAGAGGGTCCGGTGTTGGTCGAAATATCGACGAGGAGTGATTTCTGGCCTAGCAAGGAAAAGAGAAATAGAAAATCAACTAGGTCCATGCTCTGACGTTTAAGGGTCTCCTTTCCGCATTTAATTTGCTACTTTGTTCTATCTTTCTACTGGGCTTCTTTCGAGGGTTGATACATCCACATCGTAAGGAAGCTGGTCGATTGCTTTGCGTCCGGATATTTAAATAATTTCATTGTCAAACCATAGAGCTTCGCGTACAACGTATATCTGGGGCTTAAATTGAGGTTCTTCATTATCGAATGTCAAAACGCTGATTCATTTCCATTATATTCATTACTGTCCCTATACTATACGTAAGGACATGCGTATAGTGCATACCAAGGCACCAGAACTTTCGTGTTCAATATGATAACATTTAACTGAATAACATGCACGGGTGCTCTACTAGTAATCATAGTCATCTTCTTCATAATCGCCCGCAATGTCATCACCAGGTCCGAAAATTCCGCCATGGGCCTGATCTAAATGTGAATAAATCACATTAGCATCGAACTTCCCGCCGCAGATGTAACACCAATGGGTCTGGCACGGGCAGGTGATGTGATTACAGCCTGCAACCTTCATAGTCATCACGCCGCACCCCGGACATGGCTTTGGTTTCGGAGTTTTATTTTTCTTATCCGCGCAAGGCTCACAGACAAAATTCTCTAGCTCGACAGGCTGCCCGCCGGCTGTGCAGACGCGCTCGATATGCTCCTTTGCTGTGTCACAGTCAAGACCTGTAGAAGCAAAAAGTTAGTGGGAAAATGCAACAGAAGGATGCGTTGTTGTTGTTGTGTGGCTCCACTTACACCAGCCGTAGATCCATTTCCCTCGCTGTTTGACAGCCTCCTGGACGCCAGCTAATGTGGCGACATTCATTCCGTATCCCCTGAGTAACTTCCCTGCAGGTGCACGCCGACAGAACGGGCAATGCAACGAGTTTAGGTTGACGACTTTACCCGGTGAATTCTGACCGTACCAGTTTCGAATGCAGTCAACACAAATTCGGTGATGGCACCCACGCCTGCCGCAAGCTTCGTGTAGATCTTGTGGCTTGAATGAGGAATCGAAGCAGAGGTCGCAAGTTTTATACTCGATTGTATTGGAGGAGATCCAGCGTTGATACTCTGTGAGGAGGTCGGCAGTATTTTGGATTGGCTTTTTCCGAATTGTGAGGACCAAGCTGTCTGGATCCTTTGGAAAGAGGGTTATCCCATCGTGCATGGTCTCCATACCGTGGGTTTTCACGTTGGCGTAGACAGATCGGCCGCTGAATCCAATCTCCTGGCCCTTCTCTCCCAAGATCCATGATATATCATTTTCCTTATTTAGCTGCCTGGCAGTGGTGGGTGCTAGGGTTACTGTCTCCAATCGTCCTTCTTCACAGAATACGCACAAGAAGTCTTCAGCCGCTTTGGTTCGGTATTCCTTCGGCCAGATTACCCGGTTCGTACATTTCTTGCAAGAGACGAACGGTGCCTTTACGCCATTAGCTGGGAATCGGCAGTAGTAACATTTAGGCTTGACGTTCAGTGCCTCAATCTCGTATACAACATACGCGGAGCGGCACTCCTGGTTCCCGCACTCTACCCAGTTCTTGGGAGACTTTTCGTTCTGCTCGGTTTCTGCTCGGATCGTTTTGGCTCGAGTTTCGTCCTCTTTTGACTTCCAGTCAGTGAAAGCACAGATACCACAGATTGAGTGCTCGGCCATTATTGTGACACTGCGGTCATATTTGCACTTGGTGCATTTGACGGTCGGGCCAATCCAGCCTTGCGTTTTCTCTGGGGTAAACGGGATACGGGCATTGAGCTCAGTGTCTAGGTTAAGTTCGGCGAGCTTGTACCCGTTCAGCGTTTTGAAGAGTTCGCGCTCGAAGTCGGTTAGAAGCCCTGCTTTTCCCTTCTGACGGTCTTTCTCATCGCAATAAAGCAGGAGCCGGAGGCACTATAAACGTGTATTCTGTGGCTTAGTATACTGTATCAAATGCTGGGGGTGGTTGGACCCGTTATCATACCTCTAAGCTCCAGTTCTCTCCGACCTCAATATCTGCCCATTTCCCTCGGAATGCGACGAGTGTGTCTCGAGCTGCTTCCTGGAGCCCTGGGATCTGAATTCCAATCTTCATACATAAGGCTGCTAGCAAGGCGCCTGCACGGGCGGATAAGAAGGTTCCGGGAAGAACGAGGTGAAGCAGAATCTTCCAAAAAGCTCTTCCATACTCCTTGCTCGCCAACGCGAATGGAATCTTCCCTACAATCTTATCATCTTGCAGATGCGCCGGACACTCTTCTTTAGATGGGATGAAGACTAGTTTGGTCAGGACCTTGCCGAGTCGCTTGAGAACAGTGTGATGACACGAGCGAGCGATCTCAAGGAGATCACCTCGAACCCAATGGGTGGGTCCCACCCCGGCTTCCGTTGGATCGATGCAGACCGCAGGGTAGCTGTTTTCCTGGGGTACATCGGCTATGATACGCTCGATTTCCTTGGTTTGGTTATAGCTTTCCTCTAACCAGACCTTCATTGCATCCTTGATCGGGCCAGGCATCATGTTGTTCACTGCAACCGCGAAAGCATTGACGACCCTTTCACGGGAGTCGGATCCTCGTTGGGCGCAGACCACCTTTGTGAGAAAGAAAAAGTAAGTATCAGGCCAAAATCCATATGGAAGAAGAGGTTGTTCTTGTGTTTGGATTCTCGAGATCAACTTACTCTCCACAGTTCCCCAAAAACAGGGTTAAGAGATATGGTGGCAACATCAAATTCAATGATAGTCTAAATGCCGGGAGTATATTAGATATGGGAACTCTAGATAGATTTTTTGATAAAGGGGGCCATCAAACCTCAAGAGTCTCATAAATAAGTTTCTGATATTCTAGATCGACAGCGAAGCGAACTGCGAAATCCTGCATGGGTTCTCGCTTATGGTGGACGTCCTTTTGGACGTCATATTGTTCCTTACGGAGCTGATGCGCTAGGACCTTATCGTTATCGAACTTGGGTAGAAAGCCACCACTGTTCTTTGGAGTCTCATCCTTCACAGCTTTAAATTTCTTAGCTAGTGACAATGGCCAACTGAGCGTCATAACACCAGGGACAGCTGAGCTTCGGGGGGTCTGGTTGAGCCATGCCATCAGAAGGTCCATCGACACAAGGGAGATCTCGTGGGCCTCGACTTTGTTCAGGGTTACGGTAACGCCATTTGTTGCTGCGCTTAGCATGGCATACCAGGAGGCGTGGATATCAATTGAGCTGCTGAGAATGCTCATTACTTGCACCTTATGTTGCGCCATGAGCCGACAGCATGAGATCCAACTATATTGAATACACAGTTAATATTGATCTTAGAATTTCATGGGAATTGATCAATTGAGAGGGTCGGGCTGCAACTCACTCCATACACTGCTGGCCAATTGGATCTTTTTTCAACTCTGCCAGCTCCTTCTGACGGTGTCCGCCCCACGACCGACTCGTCTCAGAATGTGGTGGCGCATCCGTGTACCACAAACATAGTGTCCGCCTGCCCGGATGGATATTCTTGATGAGGGTCCAGACAGCAGTCTTCGACGCCTCCGGAAAATCCGCACCACCATTGATCTCGATCTTCTGGGCAAAGTCGATCAAATTGACTCGTTTACTAGTTTTTTCCTGTTCGTTCCCGTTAACATCGTACCATCCGCTGAATTCAACATATTTTTTGAAGCGGTAGTTGGTGCCGTCATAATCGCGGTAAGCCAGGACTGAGATGGATGTGAATGCAGATGTCAAGTTGCTTAGAGCCAAAATCTGGGGTAATGAATGCTGCAGTGCTTGGAGGTAGCTCCACATGGAGCCCGTGGCATCGGTTATCAAGCAGAGGTCATACTGCTCGCTAGTGGAGCTGGCGGCTGTGGAGGAAGTAGCCATGATTATCGATTAATGAACCAATTACCTATCTACAATCCAATGGAATATTGATGAATAGATGACGGGCCTATGGTTTGCACGAGAACGGAAAGAGAAGCCGGATGTAGCTAGTGCTATACTCGTAGAGCCAATGCGACGATGCAAATGCAAGTGATTGCATTCATTCAATTCGAGCTGTGAGACCGTAACTGTAAGAAGTTTCTCGAAATCTTTTGGCGGGTTTTATATGCGTCTGAGGAATGACTAAATGAGATGAGTCAATTTCCTAGTCTTCGCAGTTCTTTCTAGTACAGCTTTCTCGACCTCATTGAAATCGCTTTTGCATTCCCAAAGTCTCCTCTGCGATAGGGGTGTCGCGACTGTTGGAGCGAGGCTAACCGAAGTCCGTGAGTCAACACGGTTCTGCATCGAGTTGGATTGTTGCATAAGGTTGACTTTGAGGCGCTGCGCCTGAGGCGGCGCCTAAAGCTGACAGTATCGAACGGTAACGTTAAAGTCAAGTGCCCCGCATGAATCTCGTTTCACATACTGCCTTGAGATATATAAACTGGGCCTGAAATTGCCTTCCATGAGAATATATGTACAATGCATGTCACATATTAGGGCTGTAAGTAAGGTTGCAGTTGGTCCTTCTACATTGGTTGTGAATGGCGTTGAGTAAAAGGCTCCAGGGCACGCACTGCAACACATCCTGAATTCACATCAAGATTGAGCCTGGAATGCATTGGAGTTATCTGTGTAGACGGACGAAGGAGGCATCCGGAGGATAAGCTCTTTGTGACAAAACTTTCTGATTCTAGTCGTTACAGGTGTGTGGGAATTGCTTGTGAAAAGCGCAAAGATTTTGGCGGTCTTGTTCGTCACACCAAATCAAACTGCTTAGATTCTAACCAATTGGCATGAAGACTCCAAATAATTCCAGTCTCTAACTAGATCTGCTTTTCAAATTCCCGTAGCCTGGTCACTGTCTGCGGATACGTATTGCATGGGAAGAGAACAGGTTACTCAACCGAACCTGGGGCTTTGCAAAGGCCGATTTTCAAATTGGTTCATCGATAAATATACAATCACTGTTCGGGGGCCGTCCGCGTCGCCAGAGACTCGAGGTGCATTTTCAAGATGCTGGATTGCCTCTCCACAGAGGTCATACGGGATATATTAGCCTACGTATGTTCTGAAAGCATGGATAGATTTAACGGTTTCCTACTAAGAAAATCCGAATTTCTTTTGAAATAAAAGGATACAGACCCATGATCTTATACTGACTCAATCTGGTGTAGTTAACACCCCGAAGCCTTTATTATGTGGCCTCTTGTAGCAGGAAATTGCATTCAATCGCAATCCCCGTTTTATATAACAGGTCGGAAATAATTTTAGGACCACTGGGCAAGAGCGAATCAAATCTTCGATTAGTGGATTCGCTACTCTCACATGAGGGGAAAAACGCGGCGTATATCCGCCACCTGGAAATAATTGTTCCTTCCGATTACGAAGGCGACGGATCAACCGATGCCCAGGTTTTGAGACTCTTTAATTACCTCCCGGGTCCGATCAAGAGTTTTAGGTACGGTCCATCATGTCCTCTTTGCATTATATTATTTGGTATGAAGGGCTGCTCGGTTCGGCCATCTCACACGATGAATTATTGCTTACGATACACGTTTGCAAGGTGGTACGGGAAAATATGGTCCAAACTTTCACTGATCTCTCACACGCTATTGAGTCACAAGATGCATTTGTATTCTTTGGACATTCCGTGCGGCTTATTTGAGGGCAAAGGGGATGAAGCCAAATTATTGGAAATACCGAAGGGAGGCCTTCCATTATTACGAAAACTTACGGTGTATGACCTTGGCGCTGTTGGTCTTCTTCAGGTTCACCATTTACTCCACGCCAGTCCATCGTTGGAGGAATTTCAACTCGAAATGCTCTTTGCTCCTAACCATATACAAGATTCATTTTATACAGGTAGCGACTGGCGACAGGCTATCCTGAGTGTTGGGTGGCAGGAGCCAGCTGAAAGCTGGGAACATTTCACGGAAACCACGATATTTGATCCTCTCGCAAACCACAAGCTCA
Organism: Drechslerella coelobrocha; assembly: GCA_036971555.1. Lineage (NCBI taxonomy): Eukaryota > Fungi > Ascomycota > Orbiliomycetes > Orbiliales > Orbiliaceae > Drechslerella > Drechslerella coelobrocha. The sequence continues at coordinate 3,116,577 of JAJTUH010000002.1, forward strand.
CTAAATTAAAACTGGGCCTGATGGGTCTCAGTTGTAATATGGCAAAGAAACTATCGGTAGAATCCTTGCGATCGCTCGAGCTATTTAATTGCGAGGGCAGCGCTCCTTTCTTAACCGCTCTGCCAGCTGAATGCATGATGCTCCATACATGCAACTTCACGTTTCGTTCTCAGGGGCGTAGTAACGAATATCTTCATATCAACAATTTTCTTGAACAACTTCAACCAGGTCTCCGGAACCTAGGCTACATATGCACAACAGAGCTAACAGACGGCTTGGAGGACGATGACAGCGAGAAACACACGAGAATATTCCCGTTGTCTAAGGAGTTCATAAATCGGCATCGAAGGTCTCTGAGGTCTTTAACATATGACATGTTTAGAGGTAATAGATTTCTCAGGAGAAGTAGAAGTACAACAAGAATTGAAACAGGGGCTCGAGTTCCAATTCCAATCGAATTCTCCAATATTGCAGACGTTTGTATCCCATTCAAAGCTAAAGAGGTTCGTGTAGACTTGTATAACTAAGATTGCATCCCTCTATACAAGCTGAGACTATTTGGTGCTAGGTGAGGCACATTGTGCCAACTATCCGCGCATCCGCACATAACACTTTCACTTTCTGGGTGCCCTATCGAATCCCTCCAGATCAATTCAACGGATTACCTAACCTCCGCAGTATTGCTTTGATTCCTATGTTGGAACTCTACATAGGGAATCTCTACGAAACGTTGAAGTATGGCGGTCAGCCTGAGCAAATGTGCATGTGGGAACATATGCAAATTCAATTGCTTCAAGAATTCGTAGAGAAGGTCGCAACAGATTATGAGCGATGTCATTCAAAGTCCCTCGACACACCTCCAACTTTGAAGTGGATATTTCTAAGGTTAACGATTAGCGTCAATGAAAGATTCGGCTTTCTGATAAAATGGAATCGCAATGATCTTGCACCATACGTTACTGGGAAGTATCTACCGCTTGTGGTGTTTGTGCCGGAAAGTGAGAGGCTCCTGCGGCTAGAGGGTGAAGAGTTTAAGTAAGCCAAAGCCCTGTTGCATTACCAGTATATATCGCTGATAATTTCTACGACTTGCAGCTGGGTTGGTCAATATATGTGGTAAGAGCATGTAGGTAGGCTATCCATAGGTTGAACGTTGAAAGAGACACATCGCCAGCCACTGAGATATACCTAGGCTCTCTCAATGACTAATTTTACGTTCCGTATATTTATATAACTAATTAGCAGTTTTTATAATAAACCGAAACTTTCCCTAAAACTGTCAGCTACTCTAGCAAATGCCGAAGACCCTTTTAAATTTGAGTACGTGTAAGCATCGACCTGTTAAAATGAGTTGAAGCTAGTACTAGTGGGGGCAGCTCTCCTATAGCATTTGGCCATGAGAAGCCATCCCGGCAATCTCACCGGAAGTTAAGTTCTCCGGGCTGCACGCATTTGTACGCATGGATTTCAGGGTTTGCCTTAGTAGCTATAAAATTTAAACTTGCGATACACGATGCCATAGGTCCAGCAGATCGGGCTTCGCTTACTAATTCTGTAATTCTGAAGGCTGGCTATTAGTTCTTCTTTATCTAGCATGATGTATGAATAATGTTACGCTAGTTAGAAAATCGTGATGTAAGGCACGAGGGTTATACCCAGTCATTCAAGCCATAATACCTACTGTAAATTCACTTAGCTAGACTGCTGACGGCAGTTCGAATGCATACTAATATTGTACAGGATTCAACCATGGAGTAGAAATCATATGATTAGATGGGAGTAACCTTTTGCAGTTTAGCTATTGGCCTTGATCGTATCGTGTGAATCGGTTCCTTTAATCAATATTTGTATCTTAGCTTTGCCTTTCGTGATATTACATTCTAAGCGCGGCTTCCACGCTGCTGATAAAGTGATAATGAATTTGAATAATCATATTGTATATATCTATCTTGAATTTCGGTTTTTTTTTTTGAAAGCGAAAGGCTAGCTAGCAATACCAAGATAGGAGGGATTCGATTCGATGGAGATAGCTGAAGTTTAACGGTGCCCAAATTTAAACTCAGAATGGTACTCTTCTTATGTATATTAGTAGCTAAACTCACAGAAGGCTACCTTCTCCCACTGTCTTGCTTACCGAATACATTTCCTGCGGTATTGCCCTTAATTACTTATGTAAGAGAACATAAGCATCAGAATATGCTGCGTCTTTCGTCATCCACATTTCTGTCGCGTATCTCGTAAATTTTCGCCGCCTCGCTAGTACCCACCTGTTAGATCGGCATAACTAAGATATTAGCGAGAATCAAAAGGAAACCCATGAGGAATACTGAGTGTCGGGTCGGGCCTTCTCCAACGGCTTTACTGATGAGATTAAATGGAACCTTCCTATAGAGGAAACTGCCATCGGGACTGTTATCCGGCATATTCCACTTGAACTTCAGGCACCATCACTTAATAATATACTGAGTCGTTGTAATGCCTAAGTTTCTGTATTGGCAAGGTACCCATAGCGAGAGACGAAGTTCTGATTTACCCGAGCGTTCATGATATGTGCAATAGAGAGTTCATCTTTATCACGAAGCCGAATGCCCCTGGAATTCCTGTTATTTTTAATGGCCCAAAGAAGAAGCTATTATGCTTATCGGAAACTAGAATTTGACTGCCTCCGTGATCCTTATTGCTGCTGGTTTTGTGGATAAGTTGCAACAGGTTATTTCGGGGAAACATCGGAAATGTAAATTCTTCCTCAAAGCATAAAGAGTGCGATTTTCGACATTTCTATAAACTCTGACTGAAGTTTGCCCGAACACATATTTTAGTTTACTAGCGGCACGATTATTGTCGTAAAATCTCCCAACTAAAGACAATGCATCTAAAGGGATCTATCTTAATAGCCATTACGGCGGCAACCGTTGTGTTTTGTGCTGCGATACCGGAAAGCACAGGTATGCATTGGAATTTAATTTCTTGGGATGATCCGCAGTTGCATAATAGAAGCCATCTAGGCTGATTTCTGTATATACTAGGCTGCTCTGTTAGCCTAGTTAGTGAAGTTGGTGGTATATCTGAGTAAGAATTAAGCGACTGCTAACATATGTTGACAATATGGCAAATGCGCATAGAACCCGGCATTGAACACATCACAAAAAGAGACTACCAAGAATCACTTGACTCTTGGATAAGTAGTCCTGAAGCCCCTACGGAATATTCAGCCCAAACGGACGATGCCTGGAATGCGATTAACCTTCGGTTTCCGATGAGAATGTTTGACATGGAAACGTCTGTTGTCTATACATCAATGAATGGGATCCTATCTCTTCAACCACCCACCGAAGATAGTCTGTCGGTCCCAGAACGAAGCCTTCCCGTCGATCCCGAAAGCTGCGCCTCGGGTACCAGTTGTATCCCACGTACAGCTGCTCTGCCACTCTGGAGGGATCTCTACTTCCCACCGCAGTGGCCTGATTTGCAATCTGGCCACTGGACTTATCACGAAGCTACCTATGGACCATACGGTCATCACTACCACTTCTGGTGGGAGGCCTGTGACAAAGGAATACCTTTAAACCGATCTGAAATTACCGATGAATACTTCTGTGGGAAAGCAAGCCGCGAGTTTGGAGTAAACTATTACCAAAACAACCCTGGTGTTTTTAAGTTTTATTGGCGGGGAATGTATGACAAAGATACACCGGGGACAATCGGAATTCAATCTTATCCGCAGTTTTTGACAACTTCGTTCGCTGAGATTATTGAGAAAAAGGGCGACAACCCGAAAGCCTGTGCTGTTTTTGATACTAATAAAATGACTGTTACAGTAATTACGGACCCGTTGGATAAAGGTTGCTAAATGGCGTCGGAAAGGTAGAGTAGGCGTGGGAAAGACAGCGATATTAGCTAAATCCATTTTGTAATGGGTTGTAGATAATAGTTACTAAGTATTTGCTAAAGCCTAGAATCCCATACTTATCTGTTTCTGTTTACTCGAGGCAGAAAATCTTCAGAAAGAATATGCGTAAAGAGACGACAGTAAAGGATTATACGGTGCATAGAATTTTGATATGTGGCCGCAGCGTTCGTGGTACCCAATCAATATCTTGGCAATTAATTATCTTGGTGCTCCAGCAATGCGGTAGGCGAAACCCAGCAATGAGCGAGGCTGACAAATCTGTAACTAGGTAAGTAAGTACTTACTTATGTATGCATATAAGGTCTCTGAGAACAAATCAAGGTTTTCTATCATCAACCCAGAGGCTTAGCCACTAAACAATCTCGCTGTAACTGTCAGGACCCTAACGACTTCATGGAATATGGCAAAAACCTTGTGTGGCCCTAGGCTCCTTTTAGTATGTTGATATTCACATTTTAATATTTATACGTAAATCGTACTGGCCAAGTATATATATATATATAAGTAATTTGTGCGATATTTAATCCTCAAGCTAGATTTTGAGGCGGCCGGCAGATCCTGCATTTTATATGCACCCGAGAAGATATAGCGCTCCAGTCGAAAACAGTAAAAATAGAGCCTGTCTAGCTGTGCAGCTGTGAGGCTGTGGCTCACCTGACTGTTTGTTTGTTTGTGCGTAGACCTTGCGACCCCGCGGACCACGTTGCTGAATATTCGGATGCCTCAGTAGGTACCTGGCTATTTGAGGGCACTCAGATCTCCCGACACGAAACTGTTTCCTAAGAGGCGTTCTCATTCACAATTATTCAGTCCTGATTACAATAATATCGATTGAAACCCCTCTCAGAGCGAATGTGAACCGCCACCAACAACCGATTATGTCAGTTACGGTAGATAGCAATACGTTATCACTTGCAGCATCTTCAAAATTTGGGCAACTATTTCTTGACGCTGCGGCCCAGGGGCAGCTAGGAATTCCAGATGCCCAGCTACAGCTTCTCAAAAATGCTGGGATTTTCGAAGCCCAGGGGCAGGGGAGTCCGAAAAACAATGTACTGGTAGATCAATTAAAGTTGAGGTTGATTCAGAAATTTAGCGAAGGGATCCTTGGGTCACTCCTCAGTATCTTGAATAGATACATCCTCATTGCAAAAGTCTTGACAAGTAACCTGAGTCCCGAGGCTGCCGGCCCTTCCATTGACGACACTTCAGCAACCAGACACAGTGCGATTGCCGCTTGTACAGTATGGTCGACCAACAGACAGCATGTTTTCTTCCAAGGCCAGGACGGATCTATTCGGCAGATGAAATACGATCAAGATCTTGGCAACTATAAAGGAGGGGATGAGTCTAGCAAGCTCCTTCTAGCAAGCAATGCAAAATGGCGAACACCTCTTGCCGTCGTTGGATATGAAGTGCTTGCAGGCTCCGACGATCATGAATGTTCCAGATATGATAGAGTAGAGAAGAACTCCCTAATCTAGTAAAATGGAGATATAACAATTAGCTCAAGTCTCTTAGATTAACTAATATGCTTATTCTATCCTTTTAGATTCGCCTCTTTTATCTCAATGCGGACAATTTTATTCGAAGTATACTATACTGCTATCGCTAGATATCTGCCTTTCCGATACTGACATTCTCAATTGAAGGTATTTTCCATAATGGGGAGTCGTGGGAGACCGATCTCGCCTTCAATAAGACATTAATACGCGTCCATCCGAACTCTAAGCTCGCAGTCGTCAACACATATCGAGAAACCACACTTCGTTTGTACTACCAGACATCTAATGGCAAACTGAATGAACATATATACACTGCCGACGCGGGTTGGGTGTATCGAGGTACCGTGGGCGAGTCGGCTGCTCCTCCGATCATTGGATCATCTATTGCTGCTATCGCATTCCCCGACAGGAATGACTTGGAAGTCTTTTATCAGGATCACTTCTGCAACATACAACGACTGGTCAAACGTCGTCACGAATTCTGGACTAATGGTACGTAGAATTTTGACAATCGGCGTCCTTCCTGCAATAGATGAAAGATATCTGATTGCAATTTTCGAATTAATAATATCCCCTGAATGCATGTCGAATTAAGTTAATGTCTGAATGCATCCAACATGATAGGTGGTCATATCCAAAATTTTCTTCCGCAGTGCTCATTCACGGCGATGCTGAATAGAGGTACAGGAGTGATTTACGTCACTATGAACAAACGGTTTTTGAAAGAAGTCTTCTGGGGACTACATACCCGTCAGGTTGAACATTCGGTGGAAGACATCGTCCCCCATAGCAACCTTGCCGTCCACACCCTGATAGGATACGAAAATACAGACGGTATCAAGTCGAATATCAGAGTGCTTTACCAGGACAACTCTAACCAAGTGCTATCCAAGGAGATGAAAGACCTCCTATCAATAAGCCCAGCTGCTGAGAGTTCAAAGGACGACAAAGGCAAACAGGTCTTATCTCCTTTCAAGTCTATTGGCGTATACCTTTCTTGTACGGCGCTGTTGGTGGATATTCTTATTTTGGTATCCTGCTGGATAGATCTTCCCCCGTTGTGGAGCTTGTTGTTCATGTGGTCAACATTTGCTTCAGTTCTGGATATTCTGGTCTCAAAACTGGATATGGGAATTGGGCTTTGGGGAGCGTACGCTCCTTTGGCGAAGCTCCCGGTGGCTCAAAACATTCTTGGGAAGGGTCTTAATTAAGAGTGGGAACCCACAGTCCTCCCAAAAAAAAGAAAACTGCTGCGGGACCAAATGCTATCGTACGGCTGGTGGTGTAAGCTCAATTATAGAGTTTTCGAGATGGAATAATTATCACCTTTACAGTACTGACGAAACATTGATAGAAGCCAATAGTGCAACGACTACATGAATGCTTGGCCTAAGCAGCGGTTTAGCTAATTTTAGTGTGTGCTGGTCTTTCTCCCGACTTTCATGTTGTGCTCTCAGCTTCCAGGAATTGTGTTGAGGATTGTAATTTTTTCTTAAACACAGCTTGTGATATCACTTGAACGATTTGTGTTCTGTGATGGTCAGTCCTTTCGGTTTCTTCTTTAGTAAATCTATCTAGGGCTATAAAATATCCTCATCATAATAATCGAGATTGCTTTTGAAGTCGAGTATATAAGTGCCCATGAGATATAAATCATCGTGATGCACTGTGGCTCGGTACATAGTAATATATTAATATAAGCGCAGTCCGGTCTAGTTTCCCAAGCAGTTTTAAGCAGGGCAGATTTCCTTAACAAGCAAGTTTCCTTGAATACTTTCATTTCCAGAAACGTGGTCCCCGTCTACCCTTTTCTTCCTGCCACTTTGCCGCTGGACCCTGAATAAATGTTCGACGTTGGTCGTTGGCCACGTCGCTGTGCATAACAGAAACGTCATTTGTTCTCCGACCCCTCCCCCGCGAAATAAGAGCATCTCAGCTATCAAATATCTATCGAGTCTTACACATTTCGGACATAGTACTACTGCCAACTAAGTATTTTTGGCTTATTCCAACAATTTACTAGCGGCACGGAAATTAAGCACGAGGAAACAAGGCCGTGTAGCTAATGACCAAGTTGTTTTATCGCATCTTGATAGATATATTCAGCATTGCATTGATAAAACTAGTTCGGATTTGATATTTTCACTTCTCCTTCATACCAAGATCATCTTCTGAAGTACTAGGGCTATTTGAGATCCGGCACGTGTTGGCTAAGGTTTTTCATACGAACCCTGGATCCGTTGGTCGCGTAGACGGCTGACAATTACTTAGAACACAGGCTTATTGCAAGAACCCTGATATAGGACACTTCAGTCAACTACTTGCTGCAATCATTATATTCTCTCCATTCGTTCTCTAGAGCTGCTAGCCTCTGACTTACACCAACGATGCCGTTCAACCCCAAAACATCTATGCTCAAGCATTCTGCAATTGCCGTGTCTGGAATATGGCCGAGTGATAGACACGACATATTCTTTCAAGACCACGAGGGCGGTATCCGGCGGATAGAGCACAACCAAGGTGTTTACGGAAACGGGGACAAGTACAGCAGGATTTCTGTCGCAAACAATGCAAAATGGCATTCACCTCTTGCTGCGGTCGCCTATGAGGTTGGTTGTCCCCAGCAAAGCTGCGTCGGGCACCAGCACGCAATAAGGGTAAGCGCATGTCAGGCCAAGCTGGGTTAAACAAAATCTTTTAAAAGAGTGAGAGTGCTGAATTGAAGTATATTAGATTCAATTATTTTATTTGAATTCGGAAAATTATATCAGAAGTATTCTAATTCTCAAGTCAATAAATTGTTAATAACTGATAGATGCTAATTCCACATGGTGATACAATAGGTGTTACTTATAATGGAGAATCGTGGACGGTAGCAACAGAGTTTAACAAGCTGCTTATTCGCGCTCATCCAAGTTCGAACCTAGCCGCCGTAAATATTCACCCCAACACAGTGATCCAGCTCTTTTATCAGACCGACAATGGGAAACTAAACAAATGCATCTACACGAGTAATATGGGCTGGAAGCAATGGGAAACACCTCTTTGTCCTGCAATCATTGGTTCTTCGATAGCAGCTACTGCATTCGAAAACAATGTTAGCGTGTTCTATCAAGATGGAGCCTGTAATTTGGAAGAGTTACAAGATGGCATCAAGAGAGGTATTATTCATATTTGCGAACTCCAGTGCTTTTCATATTTAATGATAACCCGGTTTCTATAGAGACCATTTCTCCCGCAGGTGGCCCCCCACAATGCTCATTTGCTGCTGTCGCATATTCAAGCGCAAAAGCTATCAGACTGCATGTCTCCGAAAAATTTATCACCTCTACTAGCAACGGGTCATACGAATCGGGATTCGTCGCGCATGATGCTACAGAGCATAGTAAAGTTGCTGCGGTATGTTGGATGAAAGAAGACCAGGGCCTCGAAATTCGAGCATTCTACCAGGGCGATTTCAACGAGATGTTGGCTGTGCGCTTCTCAGATGGTAAATGGGGTTCAATTCCGTCCCTCTCTACAGGCGAGATAAGCCTCTTTGAGGCCTAAGCGATCAGGGAACAGGGGATCTCATAAGCGCATGTACATACGATGATCTCATTAGGGAAGAACAAGTCGTACATGTATTCTTTTGTATTTACAAATCTAAAAGTAAAAACTCTGCCACCGGAATAACTTCTGAATCCTGAATATCGCTAGGTTGAGAGAAGAAAAGTACAGAAGAAACGCTATGTTCATTTTTTTACCTTGTTGGATTGATTGTAAATCGGGATGGGGCTTTTGTATTTTGGCCTCGCACCTTTGAATTCCGGGAATATCAAACGGCCTCCACTGCTATGAAGAATTTGCGTAAACTTCAGGAAAGGCAGACCGATCAGTGCATCGTATTCGCAGTTGTCGGAAACCACAAACTCAACGTCGACCCAAGTCTTCCCCTTTTTAGCCTCAAAATTCCACTTGACGTCTATACAAGGGAGCCCCTCTGAATTCGACCCATCTGCCATCAATATCTTCTGCATGCGCTTTTCATCAACCTCGATTTCGATCCCGCGGTCTTCAAGCCATTGCTTCCTGACCATGTTGCAAAGTCCACCTGTATCGATAATGGGCTCTATTTCGTGGCCGTTCAACTTCCCAGGGAATTTAAGAAAGTCTTCTGTATCGCTGGCATGAGCATTACGAGCAGAAATGGTTTCGGCTACTCCCCCATCTTCCTCTTCATTCGCAACGATAGGGCCTTCCTCCTCATGATTATGATTTGAGCATTTTGAACATTGATATCCATCTGGCGTGTCGTCGTCAACAGCGGCCATTCTAGCCAACGCCGCAGGCGTAAACAAATCAGGCTACATGACGAATGTGACGTCGAAGACCACAATTAGCATCACAATTCTGAGAGCGCTTGAGCAGCAGATTCTATTTCTTACGCGTTTCCTCATGTTTTCCATTCGCAACCTCACATCCTCTTGAAAGCCAGCTTTGCCTGCAACTGGGCTAGTAGCAACGCGCTTCAGGGTTTCTGGGTCACGAAATATCGCCGAACGTAGCAAATACTCTCGAGCGGTATCCTTGATAGATTGATTTAGACCTGACACCGTTTCCACTACGTAGTCAAGAGCGTCTTCGCTCTGGTCATCGACAACACCGCGCAGAAAGCACACTAATTTGTCCCATTGAAGACATCCAACGCCTCGGATTAGGGCGCGGCCCATATCACTTATTTGGCGATAAAGCGATGATGTAAGCTCGAAATACTCTCCATGGAAAAGAAATTCGTAGATTTGAACGAATTCGATGCTATGCGGTTCGAGTTTATCTCCAAGCTATGACAGTTGGTCAATGGTCAGTAAATGGCTCGATCCTCTATTAACCTTATATCATATAGTTAAAGGGTTTACCTATCAGGATATGTAATGAAGGGTATGCATACGCTATGTCGAGAATCTACGGCGACCCGAGCGATATCCGTTATCAGATCCGCAAGATGTCCGAACCCCTCCTCATCTCGCTCGAACACCGTCTTAGAAGACTCGAGCTGATAGGAGAGGCAAAAAAGCGAATCACATAGATTTCTTGTATTATCCATTTCGGTGAGAGCGTCGCGTACTGTGTCGATACCTACTGTATTAAAAAAGGAAGAGAAAGGCCAAAATCGCTCAGCCACTATCTCCCAATTTTATAACAAATTTTTACCTTTTTGGTAGACCATCGACGCATTAGATCAGTAAAGGTGCCTGGTGGTTGAGAAAACTTTAAATGGTAAACTTATTTTTATATCGGGTCTGCCTGAGGCTTTGTGCCATATTTTAGATAGGATCCATACGTGGTATTTACCCCGCTATTGAGAGCCTGTCTTAGCACCTTCAAAATTCGAAATGGAGCTTGCTATCATGCCGTGCCACGTGTGAATTTGGTCATGTGACTAGAAATTCTCATATCCTATTAACTATGCGTATTTGGGAGTTTCGCAGGGTACGACAACAGTCTTTAACAAGCAAGGAGGTTTGCAAATCGAAATTTAATGGTCAAGGGTGATATTAATTATTATTATAAAAATACAAGATAATCGTTGAAATCGTGTCGGTATCGACGTTAATAGCTAAGTGATAATTACACAATGGCAGATATTCGCTGCCACAACATTTTGAGAGCTGAAATACCCTTACTGGACATTCTACAACGGATTGTCAAAGGGTGGTCATTTCCCAATGTCTTCATCATGCCACTATATGCCTGTGTGTAGTAGCCTGCCGATTCGGTGACCCTCCCCATTTTCTCCAGCGTTTCCGCCTTGTAAAAGAGTACCGTGATTGTTAACGGGTGTTCCTCGCCTAGAGGGTACGAGTCTGGATCCGGATTGGTCAGTATTCGAAGAGCATGGTCGAAGTGCTCCAAGGCCATGGCGTATTGCTTTTTTTCGTGTAACACACGTGCAATGCTGCATATGGTTTGCAAGATCAGCGGGTGATCTTCCAGTAGCTCTGTCCGGTATAAATACCCATCCAACGCTTGTTGGAAAGTGCCGAGGGCCTGCTCATGATCTCCTAGTATTGCCCTCACCTCTCCCTTTCCGTGGAGGGCCGTAAATACCCAGGGATGGTTTTCTCCCAGCTTTTCCCGCAATCCAACTTCGGCTGCGTTATAGTACGCCAAAGCTTCATCTCCTTTGCCTATTTTCCCTAAAACACGGCCTTTGCTACATTGTGCCAAGAGTGTTTCAGGGTGGTTTGGCCCCAGTTGTTTTTCTCGACCGCTGATAACTTGCTCATACAAGCTGAGCGCCTCGGAATACCGGCCCAAGCTTTCACTAACGCAGGCCAGGCCATACGTTGAAGTGAGAACCGAAGGGTGTTCTGGGCCGAGTTCACCTTGTTGTCCTTGTTGTGATTGAGCAAAAAGCTTTTCTGCATCCTGATACCTTCCAAGCTTCTCTAATACGCTAGCTTTGCTAGAGAGTGTAGTCAAAGTATTCGGATGGCCCGGTCCGTCCTCGGCTTCCTCCGCTGTTAGAACATTGTCGAATATCTCGAGTGCTTGTTTATATTTTCCTTGGATTTCATGTATCGAGGCAACACCATATCTGGAGCCTAACGTCATTGGGTGGTCCTTCTTCCGCAAAGCCTTTTCTTGCGCCAACTCTGCTTCGTTATACCACCAAAAGGCCTTGGCGTAATCCCCAGTGCCTCTCAATGCTCTCGCCACGTCATTTGCAGCCCTATACTCCCCACGAGTGGTCATCTGGAGCTTGTGGAGCTGATCAAACACTTGAATATATATCTTCAATGCTTCATTGTATTCCCCTAGGTGGGTGAGAATATCAGCCTCGCCAGTAAGTGTTTCAAGTGTCGATGGATGCTGCTTTCCCAAGGTCCGCTCGAATCCCTTGAAAGCGTCGCGGTAGTATGTTATGGCCTTATCGTAATTCCCTTGGCGCTCATAGGTACTAGCTATCGCCGAAACAACCTCGAAAACCTTATAATGATCTTCTCCAAGGCTCTCAATCCTCCCTTTGAGGACACGCTCATAGCTGTCGAATGAATATTGGTACTTTCCTAATTGCTCGTATATCCAACCCATCTTAAGGACCGCATCAAGGAGCGGCGGGTAATTTGGGTCGTCTTCTTCATCTGCTCTTCTTTGCCAAAAAACTCGCACTTTTTCGAATAACTCGAATGCTAAGTCCCAGTGGCCTTCACATTCATGCAGCATTGCCATACACTTGAGAGTTTCAATTGCTAATGGTGGTTCGTGTCCCTGGCCGTATTTTTCCCGCAGTGTACTTAAAACCCTCTCGTGCCGTTTCATTGCGTCTCCATATTTGCTGTGTTCAGCTAATATTAAAGCAATATGATGCTCTGTTTCTAGAGTGGATGGGTGATCGATGCCCAACACTTCTATTTTTCCAGACTCCGCCCGGGAGAGCCATTCCAGTGCTTCTCCGTCGTTTTGTTTCGGATTAACATGGTGCAGGATATTCCCTAAAGAGTCCATAATCTTGAGGTCGTTGGGTTCTTTAGAAAACTCCCTACCCTGAAGGGCCCTCCTGCAGAGCTTTTCAGCATGTTTATGGTCGCCAAGGCTTTCGTACACACGAGCCAGGCCATAGGCCACTGATTGCGACTGTGCCTCCAAGGGCAGAGTTATTGGAACCCCCAGGGTGGAGTTGCTGTTAGATGATAGGACTGATTCGGGGCTGAAATATTGGTCCAAGTTTTCCAAACAGCATTCAATATGAGGCAGAAGCCGTCTTTCGTAAAGTAATTCATTGGAATTTCTGGTTTTATCGAATACGAACGTCGACATAACCATCTGTGTCGCAAGCAAAGCATTGAAAGGTGGGTTCACGTCCTGGGAGAATTTATCTCGAATCCATTGGTGGAGAAGGGGATGTATGCTATAAGTGCTATCATCTTCTCCCTTTTGAATCAACGAAAGATTGCTAGCCTCGCGGATAGCGTCGAGTACGGAATCCACATCGGCCAGGACTTAATCATCATTAAAATGTTAGCTTCAGTTTATTTGACTGGCAAAACAGGGTTGTATCGAATTTCGGGTTAACTCACAATTTGGCAAATTTACTGTAATTTTATCCTTTCTTCCTATGGCTCGGAAAAACATGTTGAAGCAGATGTCTTCGTTTCCGAGAAAAGACAGCGTGCCTAGCAGGTCGATTGCATCCTCTCTGAGCATGGCCCATGAGGTCTCCCAAACGGTGTCAAGACTGAGGTTTTGGTTCTTGCTGCTTGGAAATCGAGCACCCTTTCGTCGACGGCTCATGGTGTTAAGGTTCCGGGGAGCTGATATTCCAACCAGTTTTGCGTAATCAATGAATGAAATACCTCTCTCCTTGACGTACGTTCCAATCATTTCGAGAGCGAGCGCATGTCCTCCGCATTTTGTGACTAAATATTGAGCGCAACTTAATTCTAATTATTGTTAGATGGCACCTCAAGGATAATATGATGATCTGCAAGTTATTGGCCTACCTTCAGAGCGCAGCTCTTTCTTTCGTCCCCGTTTCAGTATTTCTACTCCGTCGTCCGGATCCATCCCGCCTATTTCTATGGTGATATCCCTACCACCAACATTCCCAATTCGAGTTGTGATCAGAATATGGCCTTCAGAGGTGGCGTTCCCAAGGAGCTCCTCCATATATTCTGCGACCGGCTTTAAGTTATCATAATTGTCCAGGATCACCAACCAGCCAGTGTTTCCTGGCTGAGAGAGCCATTTTGTTAATGTCCGCAAAGCAACTGACGGACCAGTTGCGGGCTTGATAGAGGTATAATCTTCCTCATCTTCCTCCTCCTTCGGTTCTGGAGGGCCAGTTGTAACAAGGCGCAAGACATCCTCACGAGTGACTGCCGTCTCTTCCGGGAAGTTGAAGACGTCGTTGGTAATTTCTTGGTATGATTTCCCCTGAGCACGATAGCTATCTATGATCCTCTCCAGGGCTTTGAGGCAGGACTTTTCAATTTCTGATACCTTGTTGACGTTTATCCAGAAAATGAAAGTGTAATGCTCTTTAAGCCTGTAGGCGTAGGTGCGAGCAAGTTCAGACTTTCCTATGCCGCCGAGGCCATGTAGGAAGACCTTATGGGCCTTTTGGTTCTTATCTGGCCAAAAATGCTCATGTATCGCGTGCAATTCAGCTCCCCTGCCGTGAAAATGCATGTTCTCAGAGTCCGGTATAGACAAGGTGACATTTGATTTCGTATGGGCATTAGGCCTGTCATCTGCAGCCAAAGTTAGTGATTGTTACAAAGCCGTAAGAAATACAACGGCGAAATCAGAAGGCATCGAGCCGCTAGAACGACAATCTTACATTTTGTATTCCGGATAGTGCGTCTTACACCTAACAGAAATTAATTTAAGCCCAAAAATTTGAATTGGAAATTTTGTCAAGTTGGAAATACCTCTTATCTCGCCCAATACCTCTTTTGCGTACACAGCTGCGACTAATGCCGCATAAGGCTGCCATTTCTTATTTTTGTGGCTATCTGAGTAATCGCACATACCACGGATTGACAAACAGCGGAAATCGTTTATCAAGCCTGCCGTTTCCATTTCGAAGCAGATAATGCCGTTCTTTTCTCTGATTTTATCTCTCGTGATGGCGTTTTTAATAACTTGGTTCCCACACCCCACAAGACCATAATGGATTGCTGGGTAGTCATCCTCTCTGGTTTCGCGAGGTGTAGCCCTCAAAGGGTCGCAATCAGCACATGTATCACCGACCACATGGTCATATTCCGCAAGGAATAGCTGATCGGCGCCTTGCCCTGGATATGCAAATAATTTGTGCTGCTGTTGAATTTCTTGGGCGATGGATGATATTTTACGCGATATGTCTGCTAGACCCTTCCGCATCTGGGCTAGGGCGCCTAGTAGAATTGGAGGTGGGCTATCCAATGCGCAAGTGACATCCACTTCCCCCGGTTTTGTTGCCTTTCCAAAGTCATACTGAACCACACCGCCCTTGCCATTCACTGGATGGCTAACGACAATGTCACCTAGCCGAACATCGACCGGCCCAGGGGCTGCCCCGCCAATTCCCACCATCAAGCCGAACCTAAGGCTTGGGAAGGTTCTGTTCATTGATATCGCAACTTTTGCGGCGGATGCCGTTCCGTAGATGCCAGACGGTAGACATGCGATAACCACATTATGATCACCGATCCGGCCGAAAATGTAGGGGGTATGATCTGAATCGGGAATATCTGGAGTCGAATGCTTTTCATCTAACACACACTCTGCCGCAGCAAATTCAATCGGGAGGGCAGCAATCCACCCGACTGTATAATCCTCCACACTGTAGTCATTGGTATCAGGAGACGAATGGAATTCCAGACCTGCCTTCGTCCTCTTTCTTGGCTGTGTTGACGTATCTTCGTCGCCGCTAGTCTCCCGCTGCCTCTTTAACATTTTCGTGGATTCTAATCGCAATTGATTGCTGGGGTTGTCTTGTCGACTGGAGACTGGACGAAAAAGCGAACTGCTGCTGGGGTACCGTTGTATAACTACTTGGGTTTGAACGTATTTGGGCTGGAAGATCGAAGAACGTGTCCTGCGAGAATACCAATCATGCGACGCATATTTATGAGACCGGTTTTTATAATCGGCCTCATTGCGCAAGGAGTTTAGCTGCTCATCCCAAGCCAGCCTTGAGTTTATCCAACCGGACCGGGATACTTCTCTCAACTGCACTGTGATATGTCCGCGGCCAATCGCATTTTTCCACGCATGCTGCCGCCCCTCCCGGAATGCCTCAGCTCCCAAATGTGAGCAGGCAGCTTTCTTCAGGGAAAAGGAAAAAAAGGAAAACGCCAAGGCAATGGCGACGGCACACAGCTGCACGCCTGCATATTCGCAGCGATATCTGTTCCGCTGGCTTCTCCAATGCGGCGGTGCGGCGGCGACGCCTTGACCTAGTTCCTGATCACGGCGCGCTGCTTGGTCTCGGCTCTGTCATCAGCTAAACTTATTGGCCGAGTTCACTGTCGCCGTCTCTGCCTGCAGCGACCAAGGTACCCCTCTTCACAGCGATAAGGAAGTACCTATCCTCAGATAGTGGGGCCATTCTGCACGACACTGCTGTTTGGGCCCTGTCGAAGCAATATCCGATCACCCGACTTTCACCAACCTTCCAAATCAAGACCTGACTTGACGCATATCCAAATTATAAGCTTTTCCGAAGAACAGCAACGTTCTGAAGAAGTTGCAAGGTTTCGTTTGCGGCTGTCTTGATGAGCAGAGCCCAAACGCAGGATGTCGTGCTGGGCCGGTTACACCAACAATCTTCTTAGCTTGCTCAGGCCCACAATAGGTCCCCTATGCTAGTCTCCCAAGGCGGCCAAGTAGGCGCCAGCAGGTATTAACTTATTAGGCTGTTGAGTGTTGGAAAGGCAAGATGCTATGGTCTTCTGATAAGATTGGAATATTCTTCTCATTTCCCGGTGTTTGTACTAGGCTAGGTTGGGTTCCTCTCAACCAAGGCGTATATAGCCACGCACCATGGCGCGCTCATTCAACCCCTGCAGCACGGCCTAATTCGTAAAAATTCAGGTGTTCGCGAAGAATGACAACGTTTCTCTCCAACCATTACACCATAACCTCATCCAACCTCTTTACTATCTTCTCCCCGAGCGCAGCTTGCAGTAACACGTCGCCATCTTTCCCGATCCTTCGGTTTTCCACTGCCTCCTTCCCTACCAACTCTCCCGTAATACACGATACCACCATTTCCGCCACCCTGTCTCCTACCATCGCCCTCAGTTTTCCCTCGTACTTCCTATTCTCCGCCAGCGCCGTCCATGCTCCCCGCGCCTCCTTCGGCGTTACTACTTCCTCATCCTTCACGCCTACGAGCCCGTGCACCGGTTCCCACAGGGCTACCTCTAACAACACCACACCAAGGGCATACACATCGTATATGTGACGGAAACCCATCCTCTTGTTGGTCCCTGTCGCTGTACGTCCCACGCCAACTTCGCGTGGAAGGTCGAATTGCGCATGTGGGTGTCGATACAGTTCGTGGTAGAGTGAGTTGGCAGCGGGTCGCTCCGTGCGCTCGCCGGCCTCGGCGGGGCGAGAATACTCGAACCCGGAGATGAAGGGCTCGCTCAGTAACGCTTGATTTGGAGCGATTGTTGGTGTTGATGAAGCGTCTTCCAATAACTGGAATATGACATTTTCGCTCCGAAGTCCCTTGTGCAGCCAGTTTGTCGCGTGGAGGTACCATATTGACGTCGCAACGGCGCGCATGATGGCGATACGGACTCCTAGTGGTGGGGCGTATTCGAGGCTCCGCAGCAGGGCGTGAAGGGAAATAGGAGGGCTGTTATTTTCCTTTTGGTTGTTATCTGCTTTTGGCCAGCGGAATACGTATCCAAACCGCTCGAGTTCCGGCTGGTGCATATAGCCTAGACAGTCTGGCACGCGGAACTCGATTGGTTTCTGCTCATTGCGCAGAAGTGCTGTCAACTTGCGCACACGATCCTCAACGTAACGTGGTGGCAGTGAGTCAAGTCCTTGTGCCATGTAGGTTTTCCACTCAACCCAGACGCGGGCCCCACGGTAGGTGTACGACGTCCTACCTCCAGAGGACGGCCCACCTAGCGTGGCGGTAGTGGCTTTTATTTCGACCAATTCATCGGGGTTAAGTTCTAGATTTTCGGTCACTGATTTGCGGAGGCTTACTGCCACCGGGTCATCCGGATTCTGCTCGACGGCGACCGAGAGGGCCTTGAATCGCGCAAGTTGCAGAAGGCGTTTCTCGTGGCCAACCCGAGCCTCCGCAGTTGACCGTCCTAGCACTTCACCTGGAACACCACCTAAACTGCGACCAGTAGAGCTTGTCTCGCTGCTGCCTGCTCTACCAGAAACCTCAAGTGAGGACACAAGGTCGATAAGTTGATTCATCTTGTCGCTAACCTGCAAAATCTCCATGAATGTGTTCTGCTGCAGCTGATATGCTGCAGACTTCTGTTCTGTTTCTAAGAAATACATCATGTTATCGTTTAACACAGTTAGGTCTGTGAGCAGTGCTTCAAATTTCTCACGATCGAAGGCGGCCCAGCGGAGGCGCGTTGGGAACCGCCTCGATTTGGCAATAAGGTCAAGTGCCTTCGCCTTCATCACCCGTCCCGAATCCTGTTGGGACTCTGAGTAGGGAGGAGGTGGGCTGGTGGGTGTGCCGCGATCGTCCAATTGGAGTTTGAGCTTGTAGCGTGCATTAAGCCCGTTGATGTCAAGGAGTAAGGCTTCGATCTGGTGAAGGACATCATTGATCAGATGTCGACTGAAACGGAGACCACTGCTGATAGTGGTGTCGTCTTCAGATAGATTAACGATCCTGCCCCAGTCGAGAAGCTTGTGCTGCTCCATTTGTAGCCGGACCCAGAGAAACTGGTACTTCTGCGGCATGTCATTCGCATCCAGTAGCAATTGATATGCTGCCCATTATGGATCGTTAGCTAGAGCACTTTTGATATAGCCTTCACGGATGAGTGAATATCAGCATGCACGTACCTGCTACGCAGCCAGAAAATATCTGAAAGGTGAGCCCCACGGCCCCGAGTGCCAGGCCGGCAACAGATAGAGGATCCATGACGGTGGTATAGGGTTGATGACGGCCGGAGTATCAAGAGCGATGATGGTTGTGCATGCGTGGAACTCAGGTTGACTTCTAGCTTCTCCAACAGCTATCTGGAAGAATTACGTGGGCGCGACAACTCTGCCGAAATGTGTGGTGGTGGTAACACAAAAAGCTTTGGGCGCCAGGCCGATAGGCCGACAGGCGCAGGCGAGGCTGAACGTTGGAGAATGGATCCCGTTCCAATTAAATTGACGGCCAATAGATTCGAAAGACAGGGGTGCCCAAGATGCACTTTGTCACCTCATGTAAGCCCCTGGATATATCTGGCGCAAGCTTGAGGTTGCTGATAGTTGCAGCTATTGCAGCGCTGGAGTGAGGGGTAGAAGCTTAGTGACAAGGAGGAAGCAGATATTGATATATGTCCTAACGTTATAACGGTCATGCCTTCCTGCTTCAACCTCATAAAAACCAAGAGGAAGACGATGCACAGAGATAAAGACCAAGAAAATATTTCAGAGTAATCGATAAAAGCTCTATCTAGATGGCTGCCCCCGAGTTCTCTTTTGAGGGGAAATCTCTCGACGACTTCTTCGTTCTCCCCGGCCCTAAAGTCGTGCACGACGCCACAGCCTCAGACGCCACTGTTCCCCGCAACTATCTCGAACTCGAGATCCAACATATCGCCTCCCTTCTTGAACCTATTAACTCGCGCTGGGCACGGGTTCCCCGACTCTATACGGTCCTCCGTCTTATTGACCAGCTACCACTCCTCGACTCCATCTTTCTTGCTCAAGGTCTCACTGACTTCTGGCTGCCGTTCTCGCTCGGCTCCCTGCCCGATGGCGTGCCTCTTGCTGTACGCTCAGCCTTCGTGCGCGCCCAACCTGTTGTGCTCACAAAGGCTGTCGACCTCGAGAAAGGAGAGCGTGGGCGCCACCGTCATTTTGGGCCAGACGAGCCGCTCCCATTCAAAAGCCAAGGCCCCCTGGGCGTAGGAGGCTTCGGTGCCGTCGACAAAGTGCTTAGCACGGTGAGCGGGAAGGAGTATGCGCGGAAACGATTGCCCAGAGGAGCAGTTGGTAAAGGTGGAGGGGCGGGACCCAAGGCAAAGGAACACATGAAAGCATTCAGAGCGGAGCTAGAGGTCTTAAAAAGACTGAGACATAGACATGTCGTCGAGTATGTAGGGAGCTATACAGACGCCCAGCACTTGGGCATCATCATAGCCCCTGTGGCAGACGGAAACCTGGCGTGGTTCTTGAACAAGATTATCGCCGAAGACAATAACAGAACCATCACCGCCACCGTTAGCAGTATCGGCAGCGATGGCAGCAGTCTGGATAGCGCAACTTCTATTGAGAAGCGTGCTCTTCTTCGCACTTACTTTGGCTGCCTCGCCGCTGCTCTTGACTACTTGCACTCTTCCCAGATTCGCCATAAGGATATCAAGCCGCAGAACATTCTAGTCATGTCTGGTACAGGTGTGCTGTTGACCGACTTTGGACTCTCACTCGACTGGGGCGAGCTCTCGCGTTCCACAACCAAGGGGGCACCGGCAGCGTTAACCCCGCGCTATGCGGCGCCTGAAGTGGCAGAGCACGAACCACGTGGTACTTCCTCTGACATGTGGTCATTGGGATGTGTGTTCTTGGAAATGGTGACGGTACTCAAAGGGAAGACACTTAACGATATGAAAGAGTTCTATGAAAGCCATGGGTCCGAGAGTATATTTTATCGGGCCAACGAAGTAGCCAACAAGGAGTGGATCAAGGCATTAGAAGGAAAGGGGACAACAAGGGCGGATGATATACCTTTGGCGTGGGTTTCAAAGTTGCTAGAAATGGAAAGGAAGGATCGACCGTCAGCCTCTGAGCTGCTAGAACAGGTCACAGCAAAAGATCCGCGGACTAGCCAGACCTCGCGGTTCTGTGGCTCTTGCTGTCTGCCAGAAGACGACTCTGACGAGTACGACCTCGTTGAAGATGAATTCGATGATGAGGACGGAGATGAGGATATTGATACGCCAAGCGGGTCATCTGGAAAAACAGTGGCTCGGGCGGATATTGACGTCGAGCTCCAGAATTTGCAACAAGCCGCTGGAACGCTGACTCCAGATAAAATGACTTCTCGAAAATGGTGGGACGCTGCAGACAAGGCAATAGGACGGCTTGAGAATGACCCTTCTCTATCACCAACCGCAGCAAGCAAGCTGTTCCACACGCTTGCGACCCTGCTCAGAGACGCCTCTTGGGGTCTGGTTTCCGGGGAGATCACAGGCTCGGTTCCGCGCAGCCAGGAAATGGCTAAGGAGATTCTAGAGCTTCTCGAGCGCGCGGCGATGCTGAGTTTGCCGGCAGAGCAGAAGGTATCAGGGTCGATGTCGACAGTGGCAGAAAGTGAGGAGCTGAGCAAATGCATAAAATATATCTCGGCTGTCTTGGCGGATGCAAAGTCGAAGAACCGCCTTCGCGAGGCCAAGAAACGTCTGCTTGGCGACGACAAAGACGACAAGCCTTCGAGCTCTCAGACGGTCCCAGCTACAGATGATACCTTTCCTGTACACACAGCTGCTCAACAAGATGACTTACCCGCTCTCACACGCCTTCTCGCTGCCGGTGCTAATGTCAACCAACAAGATTATGATGGTTGGACGCCCCTACATCACGCCACGAAGGCCGGGAGCGAGTCCTGCGTCATCAAACTTCTGTCTAGCGGCGCTCAAGCCAGCGCGGAGGATCGTGACCGCTGCACACCGCTCCACCTTGCCAGTGAGCAGGGCAACCGCATCGTGGTTCGTGAGCTGATCCGGCATGGGACAGCGCGATTAAACGCTAAGACAAATAGAGGCTACACACCTTTGCACTCCGCCGTAGTAGCCGGCAATACCACTGCAGTGAGCCTACTGTTAGAAGCAGGCGCCAATCCTGATGTTACCAACGCTGGCGGGCGGTCACCGTTGTCTTACGCATCTGACAAGGAAATGGTTCAAGCGCTGCTGCCTCATGGTGTGAATCTCGTCGCGAACACGAGCGGCGAATGGACAGCGTTGCATTGGGCAGTGCAGGAGAAACGTGTAAACGCCATCGCAGCGCTCTTGGACGCTGGTATGAAGGCGTCCCAAGTTGATTTTAAAGGATTAAACGCCTTACACATGGCGGTAGACGCACAAGATTACGAAATTGTCAAGCTTCTACTCGAGAAGGACAAGGACATCATTGATCTAACCGTAAAGGGTTCTGACGGGCGCAGGACTCCTCTTCACATTGCGACGCAGAAAGGGGATGAAAAAATGGTGCATCTTCTTCTGGATCACGGTGCCGAAGCGCGCTTTAACAGCTTCTCGCCGTTGAATATCGCAGTCACCCTTGGACGGCTGGATCTCGTCAAATTATTCCACGCAAAAGGCCAGGATTTGAACGTTAGGGATGCTGATGGGCTTCCTCTCGATAGTGCCGCCTCGTCTAAAGACCTCGAAATGGTCAGGTATCTTGTGCAAAACGGTGCTCAATTCACCATCAAGGTTGAGTCCAAGAGTTATTGGCAGAAGCATAATGCCTTACACACCGCCATTGAAGAAGGCAACGAGGAACTCGTCGCACTGCTCCTCGATTCGCTTGGTAGCGAGGCTGCGCCAGGGATGGCCTCGAAGAAACGATGTTCCAAATCACCTGCCTTCACAGCTGAGGGAAACTTTAACACGATCCCACTGTATCTCTCGATATGGTATAAGCACTCAGCTATTACCCGCATGCTCCTCGATCGCGGCGCCGACCCGAACGGGCCTAATCGTGTTCCTCTCATCGCCGCTGTTCTCAAAAACGACCTCGATTCAGCCAACCTCCTACTTGACCTCGGCGCTGATGCAAACAAATGCGACTCGAACGACAAAGCAGCTATACACCATTCCCCGGATTCTTCTGTCGCCATGGCCGAGCTGCTTGTCGCTCGTGGGGCCGATGTCAATCAGTCAGTACGAAATCCCGACCACACCGCTGTATACTGTGCCCTCATGGATGAGAAGCCAGATATCCTAGCCTTCCTTGTCGAGAAAGCGGGTGCAAAAGTACCCGAAAGCATACTCGAATATGCGACATATCGGGAGCGTGGAGGGATGATGGCGACGCTCCTCTCGCGTCCAGAGCAGATTGTCCCCGCCTTCCCGACGCCTGAGCGGCTAAATCACCTGCTCGGCGAGGCAGGCAAGTACAACTCTGTCGCTGTGAGTGCACTAATAAGTGCCGGCGCAGTGGGGAAGGCCAGTATGGAGGCTCTGTACTCCGCTATCCGTGGTGGCAACCTAGTTAATATTAGCGTACTAATTGACGCTGGAGTGGACACTCAAGGAAGCGTTGCGAGCACATACGGGCGCACGCTAGAGCAAGAGGCACTTGGAGAAAAGAATCCGGCTATAATGCAGCTGTTCCTTAACTCTGAGAAGGCACGAGGCCAGCGAACTCGCCAGCAAGTCCTCGAAGAGTGGCTGAGGTACAGTGGCAAGTCGGTCGGCCATGAAATGGTTAAGTGGCTGTATGAGCAGGGCGCTCGTGGCAATGTGCACTCAGCGTATAAATACGCACCACCCGGCTACATGCAGTCTCCTCTTCAGTGGGCTGTCGACAATGAGGACATCGAGATGGTGCGCGATCGGTTGGCCAAGGGAGACGACGTTGTAGGGTTGGATGTGTGCCACACGCCGGTGCAGCTCGCTGCACGCTCTGGCAAAGCCGAGATACTTAAATTGCTGCTCGACCACGGCGCTGCAAAGCCACCCAGATCAGCGAACGACTTTGGTTCACCACCAGGCATAGACAGGGTGGGCCCTACACCGCTACTCAGCGCCATTGAAGCTTATAGCGCGGAATGCGTGAAGCTTCTGCTTGCCGCCGGTGCAGATCCAAACCTCAACAAGACCGGACGGGGCAACAGCACATCGACTAATTGGCTACCGCTTGCAAAGGCTGTTCAGCAGGCCGCCCAGGCGATGAATGACACTTGGAGGAGTGATAATACGCTCCAGGAGTGCATGGATATGATCAATGACCTCTTGACAGCCGGGGCGGACCCGGTGAAGCCAAGTAGCTACGGCTCAGACGCTGTCTCAGCAGCTTGCGGTGCGCGAGAGAAATCACATCAACTACAGCTGCTTAATCTGCTCCTAGATCATTGTCCGGAGGAAAGTATTAAAGCCGGCGGATTGCCAGCACTGTTTAGAGTAGCCCAGAGTAAAGAAACCGAGCTGGTAATGACATTCTTAGATCGTGGAGTGGATATCAACGGGAAACTACCGCGTGAATCACGGTCGTTACTGTGGAGCTGCACAATGCCAGGCAACGAGGCGGTTGTGAGGCTGCTAGTACAGCGGGGAGCGGACCCGGACGAGAAAGGAGACGGCTATGGGAGACAGTCGGCTAGGGAGAAGGCGCAGAAAACATACGATACGCTGTTGATTGATGCGATGGACGGAAAATAGCTAGTTCTACAGAATAGAGGTAACGTGTAAAGTCGAATTGCGGCTCGAATCACAGATGAGACAAAATTCCAAGTGTGTAGAGTAATGCCTATATTCAAACGGTATTTACGCGACGTTCGAGCAGAAGATACTATGCTATTTCATTTCCCTTCCTATGAGGTTCAACGTCATCCTTATACACATGTGCCAATTCGCCTTCGATCAAATGTAGACTGCTTCGGTCATTGCATTGAAACTTGCTGCTTCAACAGCGAAATCCACATCTTGCATGAACTTGAGGGGCATCTCAACCAAACTCCCACGGACCTTTGCGAGCTCATTTTTGACAGCACGCGCCCCGTCAGCACCTGGTGGGAACTCCTCCTTGACAACATGCCCACACGGGTATCTTGAAGGCTCTGGCTTCTCCTTGGTGCCACGCGCGGTGAAGAACTTGCCATAGTACTCCTTATATTGATCCCAATTGAGAACGCCGTCGTAAGGTACTAAATACCAATATGATAGATTAGCATCAATTTTACAACCGGCGAATGCATGAAACGCTCCACTTACCAGCATGGAAAACCTTCGCAAATACGTCGGTATTCCTCTTAGCTGTAGAATTCCAATAATCCCAGAATCTGTCGCCTAGAGGATCCATGACAAGCTTGTCTTCCTCAGAGTCAAAGTCATAAACGTTTGGTGCAGGGACAGGGAACATATTTGAATCGAGAGCATCCGGGCTCTGGGCCGGGACAAGACCAAGATGCTTGCGGAATAGATAGCGACGAAGAGTAGCTGCAAAGTGCGAAGCATTATATGCTTGGCCGTTCATCAGGGATTGGATAGGGGTATGATCTTCGATAACAATAGCGATTTCAGAATCATGATCACCATTCTGACTGCGGTCATTGAGATTGGCAGAGCCGCAGATGACAATCCTGTCATCAGCAATGAGGACCTTGAGATCGTTAACGTTAGTATATATGTGTACGCTGGTTATATTCAAAGAAAAGGACCCAGGGACTCACTTTCGAGTGAATATAGAGTTCCTCGGATACGAAGGCATCGATTTCCTTCTCTGGATCACCAGCCCATGGGACATCTCGAACATCCCCACCGCCTAACATAGAGCACTGGGCAATGCTGTCCCAGACACCGCTACTCGCACCACCCTGTGCTCTACCCCATTGATCTAATTCTCCACCCTGGGTTTGAGCAGTGGTCCACCCAGCGCCAACCTTGTTTTCCAGAGCCTGTTGAGCCACCTCGTACTCAAACTTAGTCGCCTGCTCTACGTTTTCGAGCTCCCTAGAAATGTTGATCCGGTCATAGTTGCGCAAGTTGAAGAATCGAATATAATCTAAAGGATTAATGCCTTTGGCATTTAGTCTTTCGTAGATCGACTTTCCTTTGCCACCTCGACTAATAGAGTCGTATTGAAATTCCATGATGGCGCGAGTGCTCAAAGCTCCACTGTCTCCCAAGTCCCCAGCAAAAGCGGGAACAGATGGCATGATAACAATGACCCGGAATTTCTCTCCATTTTCATGAGCCCGAAGAATTCTGTTAACGAGGGCTTCGCCGATTCTATTTTTAACAGGCCAGTCGCTATCAGGCGTCGCCGCAGTGATGAAGAACTAAAAGATTATTAGAGTAATTTGCAAGTCTAAAATATAGTTGCATACGGGAATTTAGCTTACCTGGTTTTCGATGTAGATGAAATGGCGAGCACTGTTGATGATTTGGATATAGGCGTTTTGAATCGAGTGCTCGGTCTTCGTATTATGACTCCAAGGGCTGACACTTCGAACAATCTGACATCTGGCGCCATGCGAATGCTCCATGCTCTGATGCGGGATCTCAGTGTGTTGCCCGGCATATAGATAGCTTTCTGTTTGTTCTTCTGCATAATGGCGGGGCCCATGATGTTGTTGTGGTTGTGATTGTTGTTGTGATTGTTGTTGTCCGTATTCTTGTTGTTGTTGCTTCCCACGCTTTCGGCGACTACGCTCTCTCCTCTCATCGTCAGAATCCCCAAAAGCCATTGGGTCATCATAATCGTCGTCTTTGCGTCTTCTTTGGGATCGTTCTTCTTCAAATCCACGACTCTCCCAGCCTCCCTGAGCGTGCCCAATAGCACTCTTCATGCCGCTCTTGATTTTATGGGCTGCGGAGCCAATAGTACCATATTCGGCTGGGTGAGTCGTAATCGTAAGTTCCTGGTACCGACTGTCTTTACTACTATACTTGGATTTCCAAATGAAGTTCCAGCGCTCCATAAAATGAATCTTCAAGTCCTCAACTGTTTGACCAGTCAGACAAAGGGCAACATCAGACCAACCTAAAACCCTTGTCAGTAAGGCAGACAATACTAAATTTGCTACAATGTAGTCTTACCCATTCTGCTACTCGCGGTTCTCTTAAGCTTGTTTTGAGTCCACTGGTCGACAGTGTGGAAGTCCATCACGCGAGCATTGTTGTAATCTTGGCCTAGGAAGAGAGTCTCTTTGATATCCGTCGGATGAACGTCGGAAATTGGATGATGGGCAAGATCCCATCTTCCAAAACATAAATCCAATCCTCCCTATAGCAAGATTAGAGGCGGACGTGATTCATATATCAGAATTTATATCTCACCATAAAAGCAATTCCCCGGCCAGGAACCACACCATCAATGAGACAAAGCTTCTCATGATGGGCCCAATACAGAACGAGCTGGTCTGTGTTAGTCAGACCCGAGAATGTCTCTAGTAATCTACCGGATACTAGTTTTGACAGAACGACCTTTCCGTCCGGTGTATGATCAGGGTGCCTAAACACAGCAATATTTGGATGCAACTCTTCTAAGAAGTGCTTGGTGTGGGCGGAGCTGAGAGTCAAGGCTTGCGTAACTTCCTTGTACACAATAACATTTACTTTAACGCCACGTTGAGCAGCAGCATGGAGCATCCGGTCGAGGCGGTATTCCTCGTAATTTGCGCCAGGACGTCGTAGATGAAGTTCAGGTGAAAGCCACCAATCTAGAATCCAGATGCTCTGTTGTGCATGAGAAATAGCCTCTGCGACGGCCCAACCTAAGATAAAGTCAGCTAAGAAACACCTAAACATCCACGTCCTTGTACTCACAGTAGTCCTTTCTACAAGCACCAGGTTGGTTAGTAAAATCCTTTGTCTCTTCTCTTGAGGCTGTGAGCTTACCCGTCGACAAACCACTTGACTCGATTGCCACTGTAGATACCAGCAAAACTATCAAATCTATTGTCACTATGGAAATGACTCGGGTCCGAGCATGCGCCCTTCTCATGAGCGCTGTGGTGTGCCTTATTGCTACCACTACTAGCAATATCCCGAACGGCATCATGGAGGCCCTTCGTGAAGGTTTTTAAGAAAGAAGTTTTCTCCCTTGAAGGCTGAGCGGTTGGCTGCCATTGTTGTTCAACAACCACCGGCGTCCCGAGTTCGAATTCCGGCTCAGCTTCAGGTGGAGCACCAGAAGGCTCAGGGCGAGGATTGTAAGTTGGATGAGAAGATGGATTGCGAGGAGTTTCGTTATAGTCAGTTTGCACGTAGGGCCTCTCGGGATATCCTGGAGCTCGGTAGTCTAATAGAATTTATTAATGTTGATTTCTCGTATCAAAGTTAAAGGGGACGAACCTTGGGTTGGAACAGTTGCGGCATAATAGTCCTGAGAAGGGGCTGGAGGATTTTCGGGGAATTGACCTGGCGGATTGGGATATGGAGCCTCTGGGGTTGCGTATTGCGCTTCTGGAGGCGGGTAGGCAGAATGGCCGTAGTCATGCTCACCATACTGGCTCACAGGCTGAGGCGACGAATGCTGATAGTAGGAGGCTGACTCGGGTTGAGGCCCGTACGGCTGACTTTCCGTGGGATAGGTACCTGGATGTGAATATCCTTCGGCTGGCGGGCTAGTATAGCCCTCGTAAGATGGACCATACTGCGTAGAATCTGCAGGTGCTGCTGCTGCATACTGGCCAGTGCTGCCATATTGAGATTGAGTATAGCTATCTGTTGGATATGATGCGCCATGCTGGTATTCCCCCTCACCGTAGGCTGCACGTGTATCCTGGTGCTCTGCGGGGTATGGGGCGGCGCCGCTACCATCGCCGCCGCCGTATCCATATCCTGCTCCGTAGCTTGCACCTGAATCATCGTTTCCCCCCCTGGATGCCTGTTCAGCCTTTTCCTCTTCACGCTTCTTATGCCTCAGGGCTTTTCTTTCGTCCTTCGATAGCCCCTCATACTGGTATTTATCCCGGCTGCCGGAACGCGAACGCTCCTTAGATTTGCGTCGGGACTGCCGACGCTCAGTGCCTTCGTAGTCCTCTCTATGGCGGGAGCGGGATCTAGATCTACCCATTGTTGCGAGAAACTATCGGAAGCGTTTCTCTTTTCGGTTGAAAGCCACTGCTCGAAAGTTAGAAATAACTGCACCACACCCGTGCCCTCGAAAGCAGCAGCGCAAGGACAGTGAAAGACAGTGAAATACGATGACCGGCAAGCACGAACCTTGTTTCTCGGGGGTCGTCTCCGTAGGAGTTGTTTTGTCGATTGTAGTTTCTAACGAGTGGTGAATTTTGAACAATTCAAGGTGCCAGTCGCCATCCGACAGCAAGCTGGGGGGACTGATGTAATAGCTGGCCGGGGACTTGGCTACAGTACCACAACAACCTCAGAGGTATATCACTGCTGAAACCGCCACCGCATCTACAAACGTTTTCAGGAATCTACATCCGCTCCGCATACGACGCAATATTCTTGCTCTAGTACGTACCAATCCGGACTACGAGTCTCCATTTTCGGAGCCTGCCATGTTGCTGCACCATTTTGTGCGGGGCAAGCTTATCACCTTATCAGAGCTGAGGTTCCAGCCTCTTTTAGTCTAGTTTTGGCGCCCCATTCGGCTGCAACCAATCGCAGAGTGATTCCTAGACTGACATTCTCAGCCCTCCGCACCTCCAAGGCGCATTGTGTCGATCTGTCTGTCAAATGTCCAAGTTCCAAGATTTGGGCCCGAATCTGACAGAACATCGTTAGACGACCGAGTGCAGTACGTTTCAAAAGTGCTTGACATCGCGATATCGGAATAAGGCTCCCAAACTGCAACCAATAAGATGATTCGCGCCTGCTGTGGAGACCTGATAGTCCACGTTCCGGCTCGAGCTCGAGTATCACTGCACCAGGCCGAGGCTCCGGTGTTAGGCTCATACAGAATACACAGTCTATATTTCACAGTCCACTGAACTTGCGAGTGCGATCGAGATGCTAGCGTTGACTTCACATGCATGGATGGCCGAAGAAATTTTAGCCTCGAAATGATGACTTTGGTCGATTCCCAGAAGGGTTCTAGGGCGTGCCGAACACTCTGCCTCCGGCCAATTCCAACCTTCTTGTATACGAATATGAATGGAAGCTGATCCCCACGATGCCTAGTACAACGCGACTAAGATGCATGGGCTCATATTTTTAGGAGAACAAGAGGCAGGTGATGTGAAGCAGTTTAAATTTGGGCACATGGAGCCACCGTGGGTGGAATCCGTAATGTCGATGGCCGGCCGAGAGAATGAGCTCGAGGCTTTTCGTGGTGGCGGCCTCATGGGTTAAATATAATTACAATGAGAGCAAGAGCTGCTATTTATATATACGCGGATTTTTTTTTTTTTGGCTGTGTCCACTATCCTGTGCTTTGCCATGCAGTTGATGCGAAGCTTAAGCCCAATCTGAGCAGATGATAGAATAATAGACTTGATATAGGCATTAGAGCGAATGCTATAGCCCTGATCCGAGGTTCGCGCTCAGGCGACTGGCGAGGAATTCAACCAAACGACCCAGCAAACTAATCTTGTGGTCTGATGTGGCGTTCTCCATCCGTCCCGTTGGGGTTCACAGCTACCATAGAATTCGCATTCTCTGAGGGGTTTTCTCAATGGTGCGACCGTGCTCCGAGCCTGCTTGTGGTTTCACGTTGGCGAACGCGGTCGCTTGATTACATGTCGAATGCGATCAGGTGAGCTCGAGAGAAAGATAGAAGAGAGTTTAGGGCGGAGAAATCCGAAGTCTGGTGGGCCCGGTGCAGTGGATGATTGCAGATGGATGGGGATAGACGACCCATCGAGCATGAGCGAGATATCTGAATTGCGTTCCACGCACACGACGCAAATTAAACCACCCCACACCCAGATCACGTTCGTTCCAGAGAAATTTCGAAACTAACGTTAACGACTTTACCCTTTAGCTCAGACGCACTTCCATGTATGTGCTGCATGTACGCGACCGACAATAGCCGAAATTGGAACCTGCATGAAGAGCCCCGGGCGAATCGCCAAAGCTGTACAACAGTCGCGAAGGGCAATTTCTTTGAAGCAGTTGCATGGCTGCCAGCGTCCGGCAACTCGCAACTGATAAGCGAAAACGCCCAGCATGCGTCTGGTTGAGGCATCTTTGATGAGAAAATTATACTTTGGCGGCGGTCATGAGGTTGACCAGTGAGTGCACTCCCTCGACATTCGCTTCGGACATCACCGAGACAAGCCCTAAGTTAACTAATCTGTGGAGCTTGTACGCATCCCCCAAGCGTCTTCTGCACGGCGGTGGTCAGGATTGGTAATGGAGCCGTCGCCAATGCGATATAATGAACCAAAGGCCGCATTGCATTCCTCAGGACTGTTAAGAGCGTCTTCGGGACGGCTCCAGTTTGCGACTAGGGAAACCTGCTTTTCCTTCGATCGAATCAGAAAGGATTGATACCGGAATCCTGTCCCACAGCACAGGTCCCCCCCTTCGCTCAGACCGTGCCGTCGTGCAAGCCTTGGCTTCAAAGCGGATACTAGCCATCGGATCCGGACTTACGGCCGACGGAACTTAGCGCTGACTGGCACAGCAAGCAAGCAGCCAGCGGGCGAGCAAGCTCAGTGCTGCTGTGTCCATGTCGCAAGACATCGACCTGGATAAGCCTTGCAGGCAGCTTGCGCAGCAGGAGAGAACCTAAAACAGACCAAACACCATTCAGATCGGCCGGGGAGCAGGGAAACATTTTTCTTCATTTCGAAGCGGAAAATCGCATATATTAAATTAAATGGTATCATCATACGGTCACATCATATCTAAAGTACTAGATTGCTAGTACTCCCTTGAATCTGAAGCTGTTCAAAGATTATTGCTGCATTTATTACCTAACACTAGGTCAGCGGCTCAGTTAAGGCGAGGTGTTTCTGTGAGGCCAGATAGAGCTTATATACTAGCCAAGGTCCTCCCATCGGTGAAGGCCGAGCCTCCAACCTTATAACTGCGCACAGCTGTTCTTCTGTCCAATTCCTCGGGTATCGATCCTTTCGTATAATTTTAAGCTTGATCAATTTTCTTCGCCAACATGACTGCCCGCCAGATACCTCGCATCTCCCTTCGCGACTGGGAAAACCGCAAGAATGAAATTCAAAAAGAGATTATGGCTGCAGCTGAAAATGTCGGTTTCTTCATAATAAAGGATCAGGAGTCGCCGTCCATCGCAGATATCGAGCAGGCATTCAAAACCTCGTAAGTCGCCATGACATAACACCTTCCCCAAATCCTCCAAGCGTTGTTGCATTTCGCCGCTGTCTTGGGCGGCAACACATTTTCTTCAATGAACCGCAGTTGCGACCAGAAAGAAAGCGGATAGTGGACAATACGCACAAGGAATGAAGTTGACGTTATTCCATGCCAAAGGGAGGCCTTCTTCCAGCTGTCCGACGATGTGAAGGGCAAAACCCCGTTCATTAGAGAGCAGAATACGGGATGGGAGAAAAGAGCCCAAATTCGACCATCCACCAACCTGCCCGACCAGAAAGAGTCAATCCAACTTCAGTATCATAGACGGCAAGATCAAACATGGCCTCGAGTAGAAGACCAACTGCCAGACTTCCACAAAGTGGTTTCTGGATTTATGGAGAAGACTCAAGACGTTTCTCTCAAAATCCTTTCCTGTCTTGCGGTCGGACTAGGACTCGAAGAGGACTACTTTGCGAAAATCCACGACTTCAACTCTGAAGAAGCCATGACGACTCTAAGGTTATTACATTATCACGAGAACGAAACCCGAGCAATTCCTGAAGGCCATATTCGTGCTGGGGCTCATACAGACTATGATGTTCTTACTTTGCTCTTTCAACGCACTGGGGAAGACGGCCTTGAGGTCTGCCCTGGACGAGAATGCTACACAAGCTTCGGAATGGGGGATTCCTGGACACCCGTCGAAGCAACTACCGGCGAGATCGTCTGTAAGGGAACAGCTACCATTTCGTGAGACTCACAACAATCGCTGACGTGAGACGGCACAGGTAACATTGGAGACATGTTGATGTCCCTGTCAGACGACAGGCTTAAGAGTCTATTTCATCGGGTTAGAAACCCTCGCCCCGATGAGAGCCGAAAAGCCAGGCACAGCATCGCGTAAGTCACCTTCTGGAATCGATCTGAGAAAAGCCCTCTTCCGGATCTAATGTTTTACTTTTATGTTCCAGCTACTTCAATCAACCCATTAGATCCGCCATAATTCAAGGCCCTCTGAAAAAATACCCACCTATCGCCGCTAAGGATTTCATTCTAGACGCTGCTAGGCGGAATTACACCCAAGGTGAGAAAGAGAGACAAGATGCCATCGAGAGCTCCAGGTTCCAATACCATGATAACGGTCGACCAGGCATCATACTATCTGCGAACGCTTGAGCAATTCTTCATAATAGTAATAATATTCGTCTTAAAAATTGTGGTGTCAGGCGTCCAGGTGAGCCTTTTTTTTTTGTCATTTATTTACATTTCGTTTCTCTTCCATTTTCTGCAACTGTCGTACGCAAAATTTAAAAGTCGTTGTATATATACATGTCCGCGGAGTCTCTCGTTTTCCGTATAGAATAGCAGAACGACATACTAGGTCACTCGTTTTTCTCCAGTTGTTGGAACTGGCGGCATGTCCCTGTTGCGCTCATTTGTCCTTTCTTCGGTTGGTAATACCCTCTTAGAACCTCGAAAACGGTAGCCTGTACATAGAAGAATTTGAGGATTTGATTAGAAAGGTCATTTCGGTTATCCCCGATCGATCATAGAGGACGAAAATTGCGCCTTACCATTTACCCCGCATGCTGATATTAACCCATGTATTGCCCTGCTCGTCGACCTCCTTATCAACCTTAGTAGAGAAGGCAATAGCACTCATGATCCCGTCTCCAAACCTAGGAACAACAAAGAAGTTCATATTAGCCCCCTGCTGTTTTATTTCTCGGAGCTGGCATCCGCGATAGAACCTACTTTTCGTTCATGACAGCCTTATACGCTTGCCCGTAGTTCTGGACAATCTCATATAATCGATAGATCAATGGCTCCTTCGCTATGTACCATTATCTTGCATGAGCCTCAAATCCCTCACCCATCCAAGAAGTAAAAAACAAAACAAAATAAAATAACAGCATATGGGATAGTGAGTGTCATATCAGTGACGCACGTGGCATATCAACACTCCTTCCTCTATCTGGGAAGTCAGAAAGATACGAAAGCGTTTCTGGAGACAAGCCTAGCTCGTTCGCTAGACCGGTAATATCCTCCGCTGATGCACGGTGCTGGCCGTAGAAGATTGCGGCAACGGCGACTTCATCCCGTCCAATGGCTTTGCCGAGCTCCTCGAAGCTTTTTCCTTTTGCTTGTTTGGCCTGGATGAGCAGGGCGGTCACTTGAGACTTTGAGATTTTCGCCCAGAAATCGCAGGGCTAGTTAGCTTCTGATACAGGACCCCATCAAGAGTACGCGTCCAAGGCTAGGATGGATATGCAGAAAGAGGTGGGGATTGAGCACATTCGGTCAGGCCTGCAGGCATATTACATGACCCTGACCCGCACGTACATATTCTGGCATCTTGGCCTCCAATCGAATTAATTCCTGCAGGTGAAATGTTATTGTTTATATGTCTTGATGTTGTCTGCGTCCGGATATATCGATTCGATCCGATTGTCCTTCTTCGAAGCTACGTTGCAGCCCTACAGCAGATCGAGGGCTGACTCGACAGGCAGGTGGTTAGCTAGCTGACCAAGAACCTGATATCAGCTGCACATGCACATCGAAAATGCA
The DNA here is from genome assembly GCA_036971555.1 of Drechslerella coelobrocha. Taxonomy (NCBI): domain Eukaryota; kingdom Fungi; phylum Ascomycota; class Orbiliomycetes; order Orbiliales; family Orbiliaceae; genus Drechslerella; species Drechslerella coelobrocha. Next base: position 3,151,154 of record JAJTUH010000002.1, read on the forward strand.
CGTACATGTACGTGTACATGCAATGCAATCTGACTTACCAAAGTAGCCTGTTTGGAATATTCGTGATTTGCGACGAAGCTGAAATTTGGAGTGGAGAATATTTGCAAATCGAGAACCGTTTGTCCCGTAGGATTATCTCGCGGGTTTATATGCTGGCGCCTACGAGTCTACCCCGCGATTGGATCCGAGACGAGTAGGTGTTGAACTTGCAACTCTGCTCTGCTCTGCCGTCTAAAGCATACTACATTTACAAAAATGACGTCCTTCAACGTTATAACACAAAGGCGTATGCAACAACACGAAATGCTCGTCTCCACCAAGTCGGGCAGTCTTGCACCCAGACTCGTGTCCGTGCGAGAAAATAAGGTCAATCAAATAAGTAATTATTATTATCATAAGAAACTAGCCCAGACGGCAATTCACCCTCGGCAGTATCTTTAACTCTTGAAAATTGCGATTGCGATTGAGACGCATCTCAATACTTACCTAGGTACTTACTCAATTAACGAACTCCGTCGCAGCCCGGAGACGCAGGCAGGATCTCGATTAACACTCGTCCTGGTCACGCCACAGGTCCAATTACCAATCGCTAGGAGCAATTTGCCGAGCCAACATGCGTCAGCTGGTGTGCATACCAAAGCTCCAGATATCTGCGAATTTGGTGAAACGGTAAGGCTATTGCAGGACCCAATGGAGCGCTCGAGCCTCCTCCACACCAAATTGAATGCCAATTTTTCGTTTCATATTAAGGAATGCCTATAAGATTTTTGTGGTAAGATTAGTAACAAATTCCCTTGCACCGTATTCCATGCCTCAGCTCGGTAATCAGAAAGAAAGAAAAGAGTCCCGAGGCTGAAAGACCTAGTCTGCTGAGACCTGCCCTCTTTCGATACTTTCGAGTTCATATTTTGTTTTATTCCAACTTTTTATTTCTTTTTTTCGATACAGATAATGCAGCTTGGCATATGAGCTCTTCAGTTCATCTTTTCTCGAGCATGGAAAGCCTACTTCCCCCTCAAAGCTCAATTCCCTTCTTAAACGGTGGGGAGAGTTTTAGCTCATGTGAACGAGTCGATGTCGGCCAGCAAGAAAAGGAAGAGTTTGTTTAGACCAATGTTGGCTGTGTTGTCCTGATGTTGAATTTTGCAGGCAAAGTGTTGCAACGAATTTTGAATTTGGCAGAAATACTCACTCACTGCGACCTCAGTTTGAACAGGACATCGGATCTCCTCCACCATGAAACCAGCTACGCCATGATCCTACCGAGTTGAAGATGTCATCCGACGAATCGAACGGCGCGAATGCCGGTGGCGGCTCTGACCAGCCGGGCGCCCAGCACCAAACCAGACACAAGCTCGATGAGAAGCAGCTGTACATAAGAAAAATGCAATATCAAACCGCCGTCGTCGGTGTAATCCTCGCGCCGCTACTCATCGTTATCCCACCGCGAAGAATGAACTTTATGACTTTTGGTCTCGGCTGCGTGACGGCGTTTTGTACCGACCACATCATGAAGGTGGGCAGAGACTAGCCGCCGCGGGCGCCCTTTGGTCGAAGGTCCATTGACAGGCGATACATCTAGGAACACGGCCACCCGGGTTTGCTTTACGCGGTAACCCCTAAATTCATGATGTCTAACCCGGGGCAAGAAGCGTCGGCGCAACCTTATACGTTACCAAGCCAGTATATTTGGCGGCAGGTAGCCGATGTTTGGAACCAAAAGCATGATGAGAAGGAAGAGGGCGATGATACGGAAAGCGAGGAAGAGGCCCCGACGATGCTAGAGAGAATCCGAAGGGAAGAAAGCAAGAAAGGTGACAGTGAACTGTTACATTTGCTTGAGAAGATAGAAAAGGAGAGAAAATCGGGGGGCTGAACCCACTAGCATGTTCTACTGTATATATTGTAGGAGAAATTGACATGTATATTAATATTGGCAAGCATCGGACACAGTCTTTCATCGGTGCATTAAGCTTCACTCTGCCCTTGTAGTGGATACAGCTCCGAAACCAAGCAGCTTTGATAGAAGTTTCTGAAACTGTCTCAAAGAACGGTGAGCAATTGGCGGGACCCGAGACTGTACTAGGTTAGACATTATGAAGATAATGTTTGGTGTTTCGCCACTCTTGGATAAAGAATCTTCAGATCTCCTAGAGGCTTGTGTATCAGATCGTCATTATATGAGAGCGCTTCTCGCTTCTGTGTAAACAAAGGATGTTGGAGTTTAGAAAAGGCGCCTACCTCCTAGATGCTTGAGATGGTTCTAAATTGCTTAACAGAAGCAAAGCTTGGGTAAATACAATAAACCTTTCTATCCAAAACAACTTTTTTTCTAAATTTGCTTGTCTTTCAGCAGCTCCGTAGGGACGCTGGTCTCGCAGTATCTAGAAGAAAGTGCTCTGTAGACAAGATGAATTCCAGAAACTGCCATGCTATATATATATATATATCAAAGCTTCCAGCAGGTAAGGGCTCGAACCATACATTATTCAGATATTTGGACGCAATCCCGAAAGCTACTGACCTACCCCCGCAGCCGATGCGCCAACATATCTTATCATTAATTTCATACTCTTCTGTCTAGCCGTGACCTAGATCAATCGTCGCGCTCCCAAGCACATTCAGATCTCATTGCAGCAATGTTTGCAGATGCGACATGTCCACCCGGCTATCATGGCGATATCACCAATTTCCTTGACTTCAATGAACCCCAGGAATTCCAACCTCAATTGCAACCCTTAGGAAACACCCCGATTGCTCTCCAAGACGCAGTACCATTACCTGACCTAGACTTCTCTTGTCCATCTCTCCAAGAATTCATCATCAACAATGACGTGCTGGCGGATATGACACCAGACGATGACGCCGCAAATGCAAAGTATGTCAATCGTGGAAAGGAACCCGCCGATGGGAACTCAAATTTCTTATTGAACATGCCCATGCCTCCGAATTCCGCAAACACTGGTGTAGAATGCTCCATCGATAGTGCGGATGTTCTCATCGATCAGTTTCCCCTGATCCAAGAAGAGACCACCTTGTCGTTGGGTATTATGGCCTATCTTGAAATCTTGGAGAAACAAATCATAGAGATGAAACAATTTGTGGCGAGAGGGTTCGCTAGGAGAGACCACCTGAGGTGTTTCGAGGTGGAGAGGTAAGCTGATCTATGCATATTTGGTGTTAGAGTGTATTGGTAGTAGAGGAGATATCAATATGCGTATAATGCCTCGATCACTGACTTGATGCCATTGCATATATAAAGACAGCGCCTGAATTCGCGAAACCACAACTTCCAGAATGTTACAGAGATAGATGAGCCGTTTAAATTATTGCTGCAGTCCAGCGGCGATATTCCAGCGCGGTGTCCTGCAAATGGGGTCGAACTAAGGAGCCTCTCACGTAAGTCTGCAACTACAGTGGAAGGAAACACAAATAGGAACAATGGGATGATAAACACTAGCTGACTTATTCCGAATAGATGAAGGATTGGATGAGCTGCTCGACGAATACGATTTACCATTTAGCCCATCGATGTTTCTGCATGAGAAGCAATTGATATATCTCAAGTTCATTGGGGCCAATAGAGCCATCATGCACCGTGTGGTAGATTAAAGAGAGAGGGAGAGAGAGAGGATGTTGAGAAAAGATCGTGGATAGTTTTTTATTTTGTGCTGCCTTTAAAATACATATAACTCCATACAGTCATGCAAACCCACCCGCTAAGCAAATTCCAAGGGTCCAATTCGGTAGAGAGACAATCGATGACGAGAGAAAAGAGTTGGGATCGAGGTGAAAATCAATGTCACGGAAGATAAGATTGAGGTAAGGTTATAGGGCTGCTGCATATACGCGAATACAGGATATTGCGGATGCATCTACTTTCTCTTCGAGATTTGTTTTGCCCACTTGGGCATCTTCCAAGGCTCCTTTGGACGGAGTGAAAGACGGCGTTCCAGACGACCCTCGTGGTCAGCTGCCAAACCGAGCTTCTGCTCGAAGCGGCTATAACCAGAGTTCTTGGTCTGAGAGTGATAGACAATGTTCGCTGGGAAGGTGAGAAGAGTAAGCAGGGTGATACCACAGAGGATGAGCAGAGTAATCCACGAGCCGGTCTATCGATATCGTGTTAGTGATGTTGTCACAATGCGTAATCAGACAGCGCTATATGCTATCTCAGGATACGAAACTTACCAAAAGGTCGCAGTCACCATCATAGTAGATATCTCTCTTGAACACAATGTCGTGACCCATGCCCTTGCGAGTGCAAGTCCAACTCCAGAAGTCACGGTCATCGTTATCAAGCTTGAAGACGTGGGTCACATAGCCAGCACTAGAGGGGAAATGTTAGTATGTATTGTAAGTATTAACACGAGAGAATGGCATCTTACGTGGCACCAAACCCAATACCCCAGATGAGCAAAAGGCCAAGAGTGAAATATTCTGTCCGTGTAAAGAGTACATAGTACGACCTTGCGCTGCGGAAGATGTTTTGAAGCCAGAGCCCAAAGAAGACGACGGTGCCAGTGCCGCAGAACCTATAGCAACACATTTTATGTCATTAGCGCACAGCCCATGCAGAACCAACCAACGGCGCGCAAATCGGCCGCCAACGAACAATGCTTCCTGAACTTACGCAATGATGAGATACACTCCAGTCAGATCAATATCCTCGGGCCAAGCTCTCAGGCGCATACCCCTGATACCCGCCGCCATGTCCGCCGGCGTCACCTCCTGCCATGTACCTCTCAGATAGGCACGATCCGTCGAAACGGTGTTCTTAAATGGCAGATAGTCGTCGGCCCATACGTATACGGCCAAGATGAAGGTGCACAGCGCGGTCGCCCAATTGAAGAGATACAGAATGGTCCTGATCCGAGAATAGAACCACTTGCCACGGATCATGTGTATCTTTGCGGGTTTAAACGAGTCATCGTCCACGCTGCCCCGCGGCGTGTGAGACTTGATCTTTTCGGTTGATGAACGCATCGATTTTATAACCGGTACGCGAGGGGAACTAGGCGGCGAAGAAAAGGTACCAGAGAAGGACCTTTGATGCACTGGATTTTTTCTGAGAGCGGGGGGGACGTGCTGTTGGCGGGGAGGGCTGCCGCTGCTAGAGCCGAAGTCACTCTCTGGATGGTGGATAAGCGAGAAGGCGGAGCCTGTGTTCGATGATACCGAAGCTCGTCGGCCAGGAAAGGTATCCGACTCGGGCGAATCTAGAGACGGACTGAAAGAACCTTCTCTTTTGTGCGTTGGAAGTCGTTGTTCCATATTGAAAAAGAAGGAAAAGAGAAAAGCCAGCCAAGAAGAAGATGCACGATTCTATATATGTCCTATGGGATTTTTCTTGGGCGATTTGGTGCGTGGTTGCTCAAGCTGACGGTCTGCGGCTGAGCCAAGGTGCCAAATCCAGAAGCGGTTGTCCTCTAGGCGTGGGTGGAGCTAAGCTTTAAAATTAGTCTGATGGCCTGATGGCAAGCTACCAGCAATTTGTTATTTGAGATACCTTTCTACCCAACTGCTCTTTCCGTTCCTGTGAGACCGCAAAAATCCAAATACACCGGTCTTTGAGCGGGAGATAATGAATAGTGAGAGTTTGGAAGAGGAATAGGGCTTGAGAAGGCCTCCCTTGAATCCCTTCTTTGTCTCACTGTTTCAACGGTTTACCAGAATCGAATCTCTCCTGCTCGCAGTCAGCTAACTGCAAAACCCCTCGTTTGAGCCTGATCCTTGACGGTTGGGCTATCGGTCGTATCAGGTTGCTGACTCTCAAAGCGGGCGTTTCAACACGCATAACCTTCGCGGGGGAAAACCAGGTCGAAAACAAGAGGAAAAACACCTGCGGTCGACTTTGAAGCTGAGATTGATTGGAGGAGAAAGCTGCTTGAAGCCAGAACTGATCGAAATAAATCGATGCGATCCGAATGACATGATTTCTAGATTTCTTTTCTTTTCTTATAATCGCTTCGGTGACCCGACCGCGCCGTTCAATTCTTGAAGGTCTTGGTCCCGAGATGGTAAACTTTTGCCGAGCTGGGGTCTGCGCAGGGATCCCCTGCCCTGATCTTCCAAATACCTTCGAGGCTGAGATACCGCAGGCAAACGGTGCATTTGGACGATCTTCACCGTCAAGCGGAGGTACCTGTTGCGATATAAATAAGCAGCCTCCCATTGCCCAGTCGGTAAACTGGGAAACTGAATATTTGAAGCCTGGGCCTGCTGCAGTCCATGAGGATCATGAGCCTCCAGGCCGCCATACCGTGCGGTGCAGTATCTCGTAATCTCCCGGCGTCTATCGAATTTCAAACCACTCCAAGCCAGCTTCAATCTGAGTTTATGACAACTAATCCTGTTAATTTGGGATGTAGGCGGTGACCTCGCCAGTTAAAAGAGTAAGCGAAGGAAGGTACAAACACCCGGATTGTTCTGCCGCCGTTAAGGCTATACTATGCCTTATCTGGTATGCGAATGCTTGATTTTGCCCACCTCCAGGGGAAGATATCACACCACGTCTATTCGATACGATCGACACTCTTGAGCTTACTGCATGGACGGACGAGTGTGTGTTCCAGAGCTTCGCGAGCTTGCACCATCCGAATGAATTCCCTGCAATTCATCCACTCGACGCAAACCTACAAGATTTGCCGTAGCCAATGTCTACACATATATACTAAGTACTTAAGTATGTGGCACTAGTCCCACAAGAAAGAACTTTTCGAAATTTATCAGCCCAGCATCTTTCCACACACACACACGCACGCACGCACGCACACACCAGTTTTTCAGTTCCAAAGAAGTCTAACCGAGACTGAATTTGATGGAGGCGCATCCAGCCCCAGCTGATCCTTCGAGGACACTAACCGACGTGTTGGATTTTATACTCGCAACGCAACGAATTTGGATAAAAAAATTTGCTCTGTCCTATCAGCAACCTTACTGATGGGGACACATGCATGCTATCATAGCTCTAGCGATGGGACTACTTTTGGTATTTGAATGCGGGACTATAGTACAAATTATATAACGACCTCGTCGTGCTAGCTCTATATATAGATATACACACCTTGATAGCTTGTAGATTTTTCCGGATCCATTGCATTTGGGAGCCTGAGATGCACATGTGAGAGATTATAAATTTACACAAATTTCCTGAAACCAAAGACTTACCAGCTTTCGAGATCTTAATCGCTTTAACCGGTTTGATTACTTCTTTAGGGTCGTCGGATTCAACGTATGACAGCTGTTACATGACTATGTCTAAAAATTTCGAAATACTGTCAACTTTTATCTACCGGTATGTTCTCATTCACAATCGTAGATAATCATAGCCTCTATTATGGGTATATTGAGCGCGGTTTCTTTTCTGGTTGCGCAAGGAATGTATATTTAGTTATGATTGGGTATCTTTGATTGCCTATCAATCGAGGCTATTTAATTAATTCGCCAATTTATCTCATAGTCTGTTCAACGCTGTAGGTCATAGCCACGATGGGGATATTTCTTCACCATAATTATTTAATCCTCCAGTAGCTGGCTTCATGCACCAAGGGCTGGTTTTCTAGCATAAAGTGATAAATAATTTGGGATCCGTTATAGATTTTGAATAAACATTTCGATGATAATATCGTTGAACATAGCCCCCAATCTCGTAGTTTCGTTGTGATATTTATGGGCTGTTGTCTGGAAATATACAGGAACTGCTTGTCGAGGGCTCCAACGTCAGTTAATAATGTATGTAATATTTCTTTCCACCCCCACGCTCTCATCTAGTTTATTTTTATCTGAAATCAGGTCTCGTGATCTATATAGCTAGCTGGCTTCTCTTCGGTTGCAAGAACTCTTCACATATCAACAAGTTCGACTCATTGAATTCGGTAACTGGTGTGACTGAAAATTTAGGAATTATAGGCACGTATATCTTGCATGTAACGTAAGTTTGTTTACTGGCGCGACGAAAAGCAAGTTGTCATTTTAATCAGTCGTCTCTTGGTTTTATAACTTCGTACATGCTTCTGAATTATATAGTCTATCGATTTAAACAAGTCTGTGAGTCTGTGAATAGAGTATATAGAGTGATTGATGGTACAACCGGCTATTACCGGCATTTCTCTGTGATGAGCGAGGCATGCATTTACGTACAGAAGGACGTTTACGGTCTGATCTAACCAGGAGCTCGACCGACCACACCTGCACGGCTCCCACCCATTTCGCATAAGTCTCACTGGACTGCGCAAAGGTTAGACCAGACCATATGTAGAGCATATCTAATAGACATTCCGAGATATAGTTGGACAAACATCATACATTATACATTTTGGGGATGTGGGATGCATGCTGCCTAGAAGTCATCAACCAATGCAATAATGCAAATCTTAAAACCATGCCATATAAGGACGGAGTCTTATGTTCCAGAAGGCCTTTTCGCATACTGGCTTTTCTAGGAAATTGTGTGATAGCTGTGATAGATTCGAGAGGGCCTGTATGATAAATTCGCATGTGAATGATGGCCACTGGCATCTAGATATAGGTAATTAGGTTTACATATTATTGTGTAATCTAGAAAGGAGAACCATTTGCAAACTGAGACACAGACCTGAGGCTCTCATTATATACCGGCTCAAGCTAGAACTAGAAGCTTCTAGGATCAGACGCGAGAAAAAATGTGTCGAAGGAGTTCCGAGCAAAGCTCTTGCAGATTTTCTGTCACGAAAAAACGGTTACCCCAATATGGATGCCGGCATGTGCCCGAAATCACCGACAGTAGGTTTGTGACCCGATTCATAGGCACTGTAATACTCTTCTTTTTGTAAAATCCATGAATATCGATGGAAATTTACTCTACATTATCACTAGGCCATAACCGCCGAGGAAGGCGGGAGAATGTGGGCTGAGCTCACGCAGGCACATGATTTTTGTATCAAATCCCGGACCATGTATTACGGATTTAGTATGAACAGCAGAATAATTAAAGTTGAGGCGTGATAGCGATGGTCTAAAAAAAAATCGACTTGCTAAAGCAGAGGCGAAGGGCCCCGGCCCTCGATTCCTCAAAACCGAACACCGGGATTATCCAACAAGCCATAGATAGCAGATGCCGTTATAATAATCCACGGATACAGCTAAGACATCGACAAACAAAAAAAAGCAACTCGCCTTCCTTAATTCGCGGGGCTTTAGCCAAACAAAATTTGCAACCTTCCACGAGTCGATAGTACAGGGTTCTAGAAATATCTTAGAACACTGTACTATTAGTAACGTCTAGATGCCTGTTTCATAAATATCTGTATGCATCAATTCAACTGTCGCTAACCCATAAATACAACTAACCAAAGTGCTAGGTCAAATTCAGTGAAACAAGGTAAGAGTTGCCCAACAATGATTCGAAACAGAAAGTAAACGAAAGAGAGAAGTGGTGAGAAGAGATCAGTGCGTGAATGAGATGTACAATCGACGCTGCCATCCGTCATCCCGACTACCCGTCAAAGTTTATACACTACACCTCCATCCGAACGCCCATGCTCCACCCCTTCCAATCGAGATGCCTGATTAAAGAAAACCGTGATACCTAACCAATACGTGCTGCTATTGTTCGTTTCAGAAATCCGTTCTATGTCATATTTAGACGTCAATTTCTTTTGCGTTCGCCATTACTCTCACTTTCCCGGAATGTTTATTTAGCAACCCCAGTCATCCTGATTGCTTCCCCACCGGACATTCCACCGTCTTGTCCCCCTGTCTCCTCTCCCCCATCCAAACGCCCGCCTTTGCTCGGTCACAACCGACAACCAATCCGCCGCTCCACCCAATACGCCATCCACAAATCGGCTGCCTGTGCGGATCGGCATCCGCGGCATACCAGCCTCCGCTGCAATCTCAATCAAATCCTGTTCTGTGACATTCCCCTGTCGTCGCCCTAAAACTGCACGTCGAATAGCCAACCGCCAATAATCAAACCACTGGTCCTCAGTCATCTTGACGCGACGGCGGCCATCAACATCAATCGCGGACATGGGCCACACGGAGCGTACAACGTTGTATTTGTGGGTCATGAACCATAGGATAGGCCAACTGATCAGCCAGAGGAATGTTAGGTAGAAGAACCAGCGGATAGCGCGATTGTAGCGTAGTTCGGTGAGCTTGTTGGCTGGGCGGATCTTAATTTTGTTGTGGGTGGTTGGGAAGGTGATTTGGATATCGCCGGCGTAGTTTGTAGATTGGATTAGTTGAAAGAGGCGGTTTTCGAGATACTTTGTATCGTAGCCCGGACAGACTTTTTCCATTACGAATCTACAAGAAAAAGACATTTAGTACGGGACGGTTTATAATGATGGGTGAGGGATTACTCTGGGATGGGATTCGTACTCTTTGCAGGTGGCTAGATCAGAACAGTAGTCGTCGGCCCAGTCGCGCACGCTCTTCGGCATGATTGGAGTGTCGATAGGTAGAGACTTGACGGATCTGCCGCTCTGCCTGAACCGCCCACCACGGTAAGTTTTGACTTCTTCGTCAACTACCTGCATGATGCCTTGCTGGCCGGGTTCGATAAGGATTAGAGATTGGAAGTTCATGACGATGTCGAAATCGACCACGGTACTCTCGGTCGAGCTATTGCGGTTATCGTTGTTGTTGTGATGGTGATGTTTTTCGACGTGCGTGCCCCGCATACGGACCTGCGGACGAGGGCTGAACATATTTTGCGTGAGCAGGAAACGGTATAGAGCCTCGCCATCTTCGTTGAGGTGCGTGTCGTAGGAGGTGACTTGACCAGATGTTGGATTCTCGATGTGTTCTGCGACGTAAGGATGGAAGTCTGGCGGGGGTTCGACCGGAACGCTGTTTGTGACACCGGCTGGGACGCTGTAAGAGGGATGGGAGAGCAGAGCGGTTCCTTCTTCTTCGTAGGATGGAGGGAGGTCGTCATCACTGTGGTGGTCGCTGGGCTGAGCGACCGTCGGCGTTAGAAGGACATCAGGCTGAGGAACTAGTGGGATGGTGGCGGCAGCGGAGGAACTCGACGAAGGGCCAAGGCCGAGCAGGTCGGCGGTGTCGTCCCCGGCAGCTGGGCCGAGAGCGCTCTTTTTATCCGGCATGGCGTAGGTGAGTTCTCGAACGAAGAAGAGAAGCTACCTGCTGATTGATTTTTTTTCAAAATAGAGAGTTGAGGTGAGTTAAGAGGGGAATCTCCAATGGCCCCTCCAGTGGAGAATTGGGTTTTCAAGCAGAAGGAGGTTCAGTGCAGAAATAAAAAGGACGATGCACCAGACGAACCCGTGGCCACATCAGGCCAATTTTGCGAGACGAGTCAAACTTGCCATGCAGGGCCAGGCTTGCGAGGACGGATTCGTAAGCTGACCCAGCCTCAGTACCTCTGAAGCAAGGGAGTGGATGGATGAATGCAAGGAGTTCGAGGAACATGGGGAAAGTGCGTTTTTGGCATCGACCAGGTTTTTTTTTTTGCTTCGAGACGCCGACTCAGACGTTTCAAGAGATGGCTTTTTGTGTGAATGCGATGCCATCGCGCGAACTAGATCGCGCCCAGTCGAACGGCCTGGTGAACCATGGCATCGGCATTTTCGAGATCGGGAATATTTTCCCAGTCTCTCGCGAGTCGGCAACGCCGGTGGAGTGGCTTGATACAGACGCCGGGGCGGTGCGGCTTTTTCGAGAAGTTTGAGAGTTTGAGAAAGTCTCACGCGAGCTGCCCTCTGCTGCCTGCTGCTGCCCGTATGCCACGCGGGATGCATGTCAAAACGCCTGAAGGGTTGGCATTATATGATATTATATCAGCGGGCGCGGTCCTTCGAGCACAGAGCAGGTCCATCCGAGGGAATACTGGGGAAGGGGACGAGGGAACATCGAACCTGATATGGCGATATGAGTCGGATCAAATCGCTTACCGAGCGATGCCGGCCGTGAAGAAACTTTCCCATTCATTCATTCGTTTCATTCCTTCGAATCTTCGCTGTGACTAAGCGTGCGATCGGATCGCTTGGTCTCGAACTCTGTTTTTCTGGATGCAGCCGGGAGGAAGGCATGCTTGGCTTGGAGGTTGTTCGGACCTGTCAAGTTGAGGATAGTCCACTAGCACTCTCCCCCCCCACCACGCCGACGATTGGATGCAGGAGAAATCCCTGAGCGGTGAACCCCCATCCCATCCCATTCCGTCGCCTTGGTCGGGTCAGACCTGGAAAATTTTGAATTTCGAGTGAGTGGAAGAGCAGCGTAAGGTGTGAAGTGTACGGTCATATATATAACACTACCGACTGCTGCGAGGACTAAGTAATACGAGCCGACTGCTGGATGGTGCTAATGAGATGCAGATGGGGAACATGATGTCTGCGGTGCTGAGTCTCATAACAATAATATGCCCCAGTGTCTCTCGATAAGACTGCGCTGCGGTTGTGTTTTATACTGCTATCGCCATCGTCTCTAACGCTTTGGGCCCTCTCTCCCTCTCACCCACTGCACTGCTCTCTCTCTCTCTCTCTCTCACTCCCTCTTCTCGTCTCGATATCTTAGAGATCCTCTCCTGAAACGATCGGGCCTCCGACATCTCGCTTGGCTCAGATCTTGAACATTCTCCGCATCTCGGACACCCGGCCGTTCGCTAAACCCGCCGTTGCTGTTGCTTCTCGTCTTATCCTCCCTCCTATTTTGCCTCGTTCTCGCAGGGCGGCGTCCCCTCTTCCACGCAGATTGCCGAAGCTAGTCGACCTGGTCGTTCGTCTGCCGAGTATTCCGGGTCCCAGCTTTAACTATCTAGGATCCATATTTTATTTTATTTTTATTTTTTCATCTGTTCGTTCCCGGCCCGTTAATTGCGGCTGGCCACGGAGTAGCCGTCGAGCGAGCGAGCAAGTGAGCGACGCTTGCAGCGGCCGTGGCACGACGAACCGTGATGCTGGGTCTCCTCGGCGGCCTTGCTGACGTGATCCTTGGCCGCTCTTCGGAACCGGATTGTCCTTGCTGAATATATCCGTCTGCATACATTTTATTATATCCTTCTATACATTAGTACTTCACCATGAAGGCGAAGCAGCCGCATCCTCAGCTGGCGCAGTTGCCCGCCTCGCAAACCCCATCGCCAACACACGCGCACATCCGCTCAAAATCCACCGTCCCGTCGGCCACTTCCCTCACCCAAATCACAACCGGAAACATCTCCCGCTCGATCTCCGCTTGCAACCGCTGTCGTTCGCGAAAGACAAAATGTGATCAGCTCTTCCCCGCCTGTACCGCTTGCGCAAAAGCAAATGTCGAGTGTGTTGGTGTCGACGCTGCAACTGGCAGGGAAATCCCCAGAAGCTATGTCTCTCACCTGGAGGAGCGCGTCGCCTTTCTCGAGAAGCAGCTCGCCAGCGCTACTTCGTCCGACCAACAGCAGTCGTCGTCCCCTGCCGACGGGAGCAGGAAGCGAAAGGCTGATGGGGATATGGTCAACTCGACGAGCAGCATATCCCGGTCATCGCAAGACTACCTAAGCGACCACTTACAGTCCAACAACCAACAGATAAACATCATTGGCGCCGAAATCAAGACTGAGCCTGATACTCATTTATCTCTACGGCCACTGGAAGCTACACAAGGTGGTTTGTTGGGACCTGGGGGTAAAGATATAGGGTAATTATCTCGGCATCTCCCTTTGTCCCATGTTTATACCAGTGCTAACAGCATTTTTTTTTTTTCTTCTCTCACTAGGTTCGCGGAATTGATGTTCGCTGCTATCAAAGTTAGTAGCCGAACGAAAGGTCACCTCCCTGCCCGGGTTGCTTCCTTTCGCGGGAAGCTCCCTGAGCACTGGAAAAACGGTGCTGGCTCGACCGAAGACGCCGATGCCCTACCACCAACAACAGCCGACCTGCAAACCGTCGTGCAGAGAGCCATCCCGGCAAAGTTCCCCGACCGAGCTACTGCCGAGCTCCTTACGAATGCATATTTCAACCAGGCAAATCCACAAATACCAATCCTTCACCTCCCTCTATTCCTACGCAAGTTGACTTCGCTGTACGACTGGCTCGACGAACGGCCTGGTCTGACGGAAGCTGACCTGCCCGGTGAACATGTCCCTATGCTCTACTTTATGAACATGGTCTTCGCGATTGCTACTGGGATGAACTCGAACTATCAATCAATGCCGGAACAATTCCATGCGGCTGCTATGAAATACGTTGACACCATATTCATGGCTCCTAATCGCCTTGATACACTCAAGGGCGTTCTATTGCTTGCATTGTACAGCCTGATGAGACCTGCGGTCCCTGGAGTATGGTACGTCGTCGGATCGGCACTCAGGATCTGCATTGATTTGGGGCTACATCAAGAAACGCCGCAGGTTTTGCGTGTACTCGATCCCCTCACAATAGACACGCGGAGAAGATTGTTCTGGTCTGCATATTCATTAGATAGGCAGGTCTGCGTATACCTAGGGCGACCATTCGGGATATCCGACGACGCTATCAGAGTACCGTTCCCGGAGGACATCGATGACAACCTAATATCAGAGTACGGTATTCAGAAGGAACATCCGAATGCGGTCCGAAAGAGCTCGAGAACAATAGCGTGTCACATGTTCAGAATCAGACAGCTGCAGTCCGAAATCCAGAAGATTCTGTACCAGCAGAGTGAAGTCCCAAGGCAGTTCAAGGACCTCAAAGATTGGAGGAAGGATATGGAACGACGGCTAAACGATTGGACAATATCGGTCCCCAAGAGGGACAACGAGGCGAACTGTGGGTACAACATGGGCTTCATCGATTTAAACTATCAGCAAACACGGTTGCTACTGTACGGGCTGAGTCCTGCTATCCCGAAGCCAGATACAGCAGCCTACCTTGTAATTTCAGATGCTGGTGACCGTATAATTAAGGCTTATAGATCATTGCATCGATCAAAGAGCATAAACTATACCTGGCTGGCCTGTCACAACCTCTTCACTGCAGGTAAGAAACCTCCGGGACAAATGACATTCGAGATAAAAAATTAACGCTCCATCACAGGCACATCGTATCTGTGTTCTTTGTGGCATAGTCCCGAGGTCCGCAAGCGAACATCAGTTGACCAAATCGACCACAACGCTATGGCCTGCAAGTTAGTATTTGAGTCCATGCAAGAACGTTGTCCAGCGGCTATTGGATGTCGCGACGTCTTCGAGAGCCTCGCGTCAGCCACGATTCAACTGTGCAGCAAGAAGGGCGACTTGCTTGGTGGTTCTCACTCAAACAAGCGGATGAGAGGTGAAGGAGGATCAAGTAGACGGGGTCCCGAAAAGACAGCCATAGAACCTGTCCAGCATGCCCTCCCAGCCAGTCTCGCCAATATTGTCCATCATGTTCCTTCGCCACCACCCAGCGAACAGAACACACAGTCCCACTCTCAACCCCGTCACCATACCCCAACCATTCAAGAACAGCACAATACTCCTCTCAGCGCGTACGATGTCTTCCAACAGGACCCGTTAGCCCTAAGTCCACCTTTACAACAGCAACACCCACACCAAAACCAATCCTCACAGCAGCCCCATCCCATGGCACCACCCTCGAACCTCTACAACCGTCAAATTCAGCAATCGCCTCCAATCCAACAAGACCCCTTCGTCGTCTCCCCGCCCTCGCAGTCGCCAATACCCCACCAGCAACATGGAATTAGCCCCGCACACTCTCAACATTCCCTAGTATCACTACAGACCCCGCCCTCAGCACCGCACGAACTATACAGTCCCCACTCTCAGCACTCTTCTGTTGGATTCCTTCCAGATAATGCGAACCTGGAACAAATCATTCGTACGGCAAACGAGCTCGGCAACGACGCATCATACAATGTCTTCAATAGCGGATATCAGGATGACAACGGCGGCGTCGGTGGGGAGGACGGCATGGGTGGGAAGATGTACCAGCTCATGTCAGACGTTGGTGGCGGCGCGATCTGGGCTGATCAGTTCATGTTCGACAGCGGATCTGGATCGGGCAGTGGAGTTAATGGAGATGGAGTTGGGGCCGGATATGCGCTTGGGTATGGCGGCGGGTTGAGCTTAGGGATAGGGCAGATGGGGGGTACGACGGACCATTATAATAATTTTGTCGGCTTCTCTGGAGGGTTATAAACCTCTCGCTTTAGTTCTTTGCTAGCTTTCTCCTCATATCATCTCTCTCTCTCTCTCTCTCTCTTGTTTCCCCTTTCTTCCTTCATTTTCTCCTTTCTATTCGGTTGGGTCGGGTATTTGGTAGCGGAGTATCAGGGTATGATTTTTACGGTGCGATGTTCATTTCAATTCAAAAGTGAGCAGGATACCAATGAGAGTTTAAATTCTATGTTTATATAACCCTGCTCTACAATATGGGAGGAAGCATTGAGCACTACTTTCTTGTATTTAGATGTGCAATTAATTTCTATGCTAATGAATTCTAGCGTACAAGCCCCGGAGTATGTATGCATGGGTAACATCAATAAAAGGTATCGTCCGTCGTAGCTAATACACCAGTAAAAGCATCGATTAAGAGTTAAGAATTAGTCATGAGCAATCCCCACCATTTTTTTCAGTGGACGAATGCAATCAACATGTTAAGAAAGGGAGATAAAAAGAAAAAGATAAGGAAGCAATAATGTTATGATCTCTTCAAGTTGAAGTAGAGGACAATAATGTTTTAATGTCGAAAGTTGGTTAGTTCATCGCAAGCTGCCCCGTCATCACGGCCCAGCCAGACGTCCTGCTTGACGCCTAGTCAAGGTCCGCCACCAACCGCAGATCCCTCGAAGACCGCCCGACGTAGGCCTTCTTCTTCGCAGAAGTAACAACCCAGTCTTGCGAAACCGTATCCCACCTCGCGACATCACGTCTACAAATCGCAAAGATTACGCTCGTCCACCCACCAGCATCGACGCTGATGCGCCTGAACCCACGCAAGACACGCACGGGATCGTCCTCCTCACCCTGGCTGACGTACAACTGCACAACTTCCTCACCGTTGCGAGTGCCGTTATTGGCGACGGTCACGTTTACTTGCCAGAGGATATCGTACAGCTCCGGATTGCCACCTGGCGCGCCTCCCGCGGGACGGATTGGTGCGCCTGTTGGGTCATAGGCATCTGCAGGGCCCTTGGTGCCGTGCCCATCAAGGCCGGGCTGTGAGGTGCTGTTAAGATATGGGTAGATGTACGAGGAAATCTTGTGGAAACCCTGTGGGTAGAGTAGGGAGTCGGCCGTCTCATTTACGTTTACATCCTTTGCAGCGGGGGTGCGTCCTGTGGCCGGAGTGTAAGGGCCTGCGGAGGTTTTCTGGACGGTGATGGATTTGTAGTCCCAGGTGGTGTAGCTGAGGCCGACTGTTTGTCACGTTACGATATAGATCGACGGGATCAATGGATCAGTCAGCCTTCTTGTGTAACATTTTTAATTGCGACGACGTTGGGTCCAACACAGAACATGACGCTCTTTGTTGGCGGAAATCTCTAACGTGAGGTGCCAGACGAGGCTGAAGGGGGAGGAGTACTTACACCCGAATTCGAATCGAGGTTGGATGTTGTTCTTGTCGAAGTGACGGTAGTCTATCATGAGGCCGCTTGTGAAGTTTTGCTGTGGTGCGTGAGAGTTATCTGGTTCATACATCAGCTTGACGCCATAGTCCGATGCATTCTTTGCAATGGTGAACGGCAATCGGCCTGGCTCAACAAGGCCGTATAGGACATCTACGATACTGTTTCCGCTCTCCTGTCCAGGTAGTCCGGCGTAGAGCACAGCGGTGATGTTGGGATGTCTGCAGAAGCATGATCAATCAGCATGAAGTTTTCACTAGAGTCTGAAGCAAAGTTAGATATGCGGGATCTCACTCAATCCAAGATTCCACCGTCACGGGCCCAGGACTATGTATGGTAACGATCGTATTTTTGCAAATGCCAGCAACGGTACTGATCACCTCTTCGCCATTTGCCCATAGCGTCAGATTATTCCGATCGCCCTGGTTATTATCGACTGTGATGTAGGCCTCTCCCGACTGCGCCTTCACAAATACCAAGCAGGCCTCCGCCTGCGGTGCAACGAGCTTCATTTGATCCATTGCATAGTCGTCTACGACCCACTGGATCACGCTACCATCTGCATACGCTTTATTCTGCAATGCAGTTAACGGCGATATCAGGTATGGAAAGTTGGCTGTGCCGGATCCCCATCCCATTGCAACAGTCCCATCAGCGCAGCCACGATCGGGACATCCATTAGGACCTCTCGGATTATCTGTAGCGTCCGAGCCAAAAACAGCGATTTGGCGCAGCTTGCCTAGCGGCAGACTTCCAGTGTTCTTCAGTAGGACTGTGCCTTTCGCAGCGATTTCGCGGATGAGCGCTCCGTGGGCACCTCTAACATCAACGTTTCCATTAATCATCTGGTAATTCTCTCCGGCGAACCAGTTCCGATAGCCGTAGACATCCGTGGTCCAAGAATCGAGGTTCACTTCCACCCTGTCCTTATCGAGACCGACTTTATAGAAAGATGCCTGGTCACCGGGAAATAAATTAGGTTAGAGTTTCAGGGTTGCATGCAGAGAAAAGGAGTATGCATTCAGGAGTTCAAAATTCACCATGATGCGAGTGGCCATATCTAATTACACATTCATTAGCTACGGCGTATTAATGGGGGTTGCACTAATGTAACGTGGGCTATACGTACCATCAAGCCGCCATATTGGGACACTACCGTTGAGCACCGCAACGGTCAGGTTTCCTCCCCTATTCAGCCCTGTTAGACTTCATAGCCTTCAAATTTCCGGAATATCTCTCCAGCCTACCAGTATGCATCTCCCGAGACGAAGAATCGATCACCCGGCATAGCCTATGACACTAACTGTCAGAGGGGTCTTTCGAAACTAAACCCACACGCAAGCACATACCATATCTACGGATGAAGGGGACACGTTAGCCAATCGTTCCGAATCCTTTCACAGCGCCCAGGTTACATCTCCTTACCCAGACCGGCCAGAGCAGTAGCTGGTGGCAAATCACGTTAGCAATCAGTTTTCCCGTCTCATGACTAGGGGTGTTCGGATGTCGTACCAACGCCAGCACTGTTAAAATATAACGTTAAGTTAGTTCCCGTATATGCATGATTGTCTATATCGACGAAGACTAAAGGGAGCTTACTGTTGCGCCTGCCAATCAGAAACAATGAAGCTGTCGGATCCACATCTGTCAGAGCCCCATATCATCTTTGAGCCGCGGCAACTGGGGGGGTTGGTTACCCTGGGAATCCCAGTTCATTTTTCAAGATCCCGTTCATCAACTCGCTGTTCTGGCACCCGTAGGAATTGTTGATCTTGACCTGGTCAGCGGGTCCATGCACGGATTGCATCGCCGTCTATAAGCTTGCATGAGCAACCATACCTGATTGTAACTATGAACACGAAGGATTATTAGCCCGTGTCGATCCTAAATCCATTCATCGACGCGTTTGATTCCGTAAGCACTTACGAACACATGATAGAACCGACACCAGCTCGGACCGCATCGGCGAACGGCCAGGCGTATACCTCATGCATGGTACGATCATCAACATTGGAACTGATACTTTCTTTGATGGGTATGACACTTTCCCCCCGGTTTCGATAGTGCTCCTGCAGGGGTTCAGAAATAGAAGTTAGGTTCCCGTTGAGCCGCTGGCTTGCAACGTTCAAAAGTGCATTCGGAATTCGACTTTTTGTACACACCTGCTCGTTTGCTGCACATTTCACCATTCCTTAGTCAGTCATAGTTCCAGGAGAATTACAAATATCGAAAGCGGCTCAAGAAGCGGCAAGGAAGTGGCGGACCCACCGATAAAATGCTTCGCGCATGCAATAACGCCCGCATCCTAGAATCGAAGTTAGTCACGGCGGACTAATCAACCACATCGCTAAAGCTTTCCAGTGTTCCGGAGCCGGCGTACCTGGATCCCTCGAACTGCTGCAGCTAGCCCAATACCACTGAGATATGGGTCAGAGCCTCCGCCTTCCCAGTTCCTACCCCCTGCCGGTGAACGTCGATGTTAGCTAGAATAGTTTCAATGGAGGATCCGTCGGTGAACATACCCTCGGGAAACAAGCCCAAGGGCCCAGAGACAGGCCCGAGCTGGACGTCGACACCCTTGCCACGATGTTCCATGCCCATGGCGAGCCCACGGAGGTAGGCTAAGCCATCATCCCAGGTAGACGCGATGGTGACTCCGGCGGGGAAAGCCGAGGAATACAACCCGAATCTGATACCTATTGCCCTTGATGGTTAGTACGATATGTCGGCTTGCTTGACCGCGAACAATCATCTCGATTAGGACTAGAACTTACCAAGTGGGCTGTCCTGGAGACACAGGGCCCTGATACCTAACCTTGGAACACTACCAGTATTCCCTACACATTGTTCGCCTTCCCAACCGACCCCGGACGTTAAATTCACTATGTAAACCCGAAGCTGTGAGTAACGGCCACATTATGACACTACGAGACGCAAACATCATGTTCAGGCGATTGGAAAAAGCTAGGCAGACAGGCAGGCGACAGCAACTAGAGAGTCATTCAAGAACCTCGGCAACAACCGCCCTTTTTTTCTTCCCGGACTTCATTCATGTAGGAAAGTGGAGACAATTCCTAAATTTATAAAACCAGGAATCTCAACGGGGGAGCGTAACGTTGTAAACCATAGAAAGCCTTAAAAGGAGAATTGTGTTGTGCGTGTAGTTTGGGCGAAAAGCACCCACGATGCGCGATGCTCAGCCTCGTTTTAATTTCGCTAGGCGCAAGTATATTGCTTACCCTTCTCTGCGATGGTCATTTGTGCAACAATGGCCTGCGCCTTTGAATATGCCTCGCTCCATTCTGGCAGACCCTCCCCGGTTCCGATCGGGGCTGGATACGCGGGGGGTGATTGAGGATAGAAAGTTGGAATGGCCTGTATCTGGATGTATGTGTACCAGCCGTCAATTGACGTCGAGTCTGCACGTTAGCACTTGTCGCAAAACGGTGGATCGCATCGGAATCGTTCAGAGCTCCAACATGCAATACTCAGCGGTTTCACCGGTTTTGGGAAAAGTTTACGGTGCACATCGGCATCGTAATGCAGTCCCAAATATAATATCAATCGGAATCCGCCGAATGTCCACATAATGCGCGCAGATGCTTCAATACATAAAACCGGTGAGGTTTGAGAGCAAGATGGGAAAAGAAACAAGAAGAGCAAGCGAGCCGTACCGATTCTTGGGCGCCTGCTAGGGCTGAACACAGCAAAATGGCACCACCAAGCACCGTGACGTTTCTGGGCGCCATTTTGTGAACGAGAGTGAGCGGCAGATATTTCCGCGGCCGAAATATCGAAAAGAGGCGCAAGCTATGCAGCTGTTTAGTACGACGAAATAAGAGTCCTGGAGCGAGTGTATTGGCGAAGGTTTTTGGTCGATGGACGACTGAGAGGAAGTCGTAGTCGTCGAGGAGGCTGGAGTTATTATTATTATTACTTTCTGCTAGCTAAATGAACGAACCCCCAGCAGCCGGTCTCATGGTCCGCTGCAACGGTTTTGTAGGTAATTTGCACGCTCCGCGACGTCGGAGTGCGCGATTCGTACCTTAAGTAAATCATCAACGTCTGCTGCTTGCTTTGACGACATATTACTCAGTAATCAATAATAACACCTGCCGAATCATCATCATGTCATCCCGACTCCCTTCCGAGCCCGCAATGAACATTCCACGACTCGCATTTTTCGTTGCCCAGCATACCCAGCGTTGGGCACAGCGGTCGCGGCGACCAGGGGATGCGAAGCGATCTCCTCCTAAGGAAGGCCTAATTCGTCAAGATTCCGACCTGCACCTGGCTTCTGCAATTTTAAACCGGCAAATCTCACAGACGCAAGGACAGCGAAAAAAGCGGGGAAAGACGATCTTTCGACGCTTCGAGCAGAGAGTCTCGTATTGTAACCATGGGAATCAATAGGACTTCTGATTCGATTCAACGGCAGCAGCTTTTGTCCATTGAAGTAACGTTACTTGTCTGTACGTGTACCTGTACGTACATGTACATGGACTCCAAGACTTCTGTGCAGCGCTCGAGAAACACACGCAAAGCCGGCATGAAATTTCGGGAAGACTAAATTGGAAGCTAAATTTCGGATCAAGGGGTTATATCGCGTGTTCAGCCAAGCAACTTTGAGCGACGGTAACTTACTTTGTGTATTCTTCACGACCGTAAGAGAAGGAACCTGTCTATAGTCGTGAACGGACCAGCTGCGCAAAAGCGAAAGTCAGCACGGCCACCCTTGCAGTGGAGACTAGTCAACTCCCATCACAAGATGCCAAATCCATGCGAATGCAGATGCCTGCTACCACGGTATGATCATTTATGGACACTATCGAAAGCTCCATCGAGGAACATTCTTCGATTCTATTTCCGAACCGTGCTGCTGCCGCTGTGCTGTCTACACTTTCCGAAGATGTCGAAGAGTTGCCGTCGACATGTGTCTTATGCATGCAGATTATGCGTCTCACCAGCAAATTAACAAAGATGCAGCTGCTAGATCCCGCCTTCCACCAATAATCTCACAACAGCGTGACGTCAAACTTGAATCCGGCAGCTTCCTTAAATTGTGGGGTAACGGAGATCCGGAAATGTGGTTCGAGGCTTCACCTAGAGCCCGAAAGGGTATGGAGTGGATTCAGTGGTGCGGTACACAAAGTAGATTGTTGTACAGCCAAGAGGATGGCGAAGCATCTGTAGAATCTTCAAACGATCCTACAGATAGGGATACCCGCTTATGCATGCATGCCGAAAGCAACATCGAATCTTCAGTTGCACCTTTTGAACCTCGTCCCAGCAGGTTTTGGCGAAATTTCTATCAATAAATTTGCGACCAGGGCTAGCGAACGGGAAAAAGGACTAATGAGCGCCCTGCGGTCGTGGTACTCGCCGTTCAAGCGGTAGCTGCACCACAAAATGAGCAATAGGCGGGAAAGGAACCGCAAAGCCTCGGTGGAGAAACTGACATTTGTCATCAGTCAAGGCCTGCCCCAATCACGCTCCAATCGCAACGGCGCCTAACAGGCCGAAACAACGATATGCTTTAGGAAGCGATAGATGGATAAGTACGAAAGATCTAAAGATCAGACGAGCAGACATGGATGCCTGAAAGCCACGGCAAACAAGGCGCACATTCTTTGACGTATGCCGCACCGCGTTCAAAGTGCAAAGAAGCACCACCCAGTTCCAGAAACGTTTGAAACTCGTAGGCGGCCGAAATGAGCACACGTCGGCCTGTTACATCTCTACGTAGGGTGCACACGTATACGGATGAGGTACCGAATGTCGATCCTACTTGACTACGCGTTTTCGATAAAGCATGCACCCGAAATGCGGGAGCCTGCAAAGAACCAAAAACGTGTTCGTTCCTGAATTTAGGGATGTGACTAAGCTTCCCCCAAGTCAATCCAGTCGACAACCATGCACTGTGATGTCTACCTTGGCATTTGCATGGCATGACTGCGGGTAAAAACCGTCGCCAAACGGTGACCCTGTGTGCACCATGCTGTTGAAGGCCTGATAAACCTCCGCTTTATGCTTACGCGCCTTCCTCGAAGGTATCGATAGTCATCGCGCTATTAGTTGCCGTCACAAGCATTTTTCTGCATCTCCACCAGCTGCAGGTTAGGCCGAGGGAAGCCGTCCTGCAGTGAGATTTACCGTGAAAGCTTCTAGCAATGGAAAATAAATTCAAATTATCGCGCTGCGCCGGTTTAAACCATTTCACCAACCGTCTACGGACGGCTCCAAATTTAACAACAAGTGATACGGCGACCCTGCGCGATGAGGCTCACGCGTGTCGACGAATTGGTCGCTGTCGGCAGCACACTGCTGGGCCGCGCTGCAGGGTGGTGCAGGGGTGTAGGTAATCCACTGCAGGTGCACTGTGCCGCGGATAATTCTTCGTCTTATTTCTTGGGGTATCATAAAATGACCAGAAAGGGAAACAATAAACAGGCGAGTTCACCAACAGAATCTCCAAAGACAATTCGAATATTTCGACGGGTATCATTCGTTAACATGGTGCTTGCAATTGGTTCCGGCTTAGGTAAGTGGGCTCAGCCAACCAACACGGGTAGACTTGCGAATAATATTAAAACAGGGTGGAGCAAGCACACGCGCCAAAAGCGCATTTCAGCCCCAAGGCTTTCTTTTCTTGTTTCTCTGGCGTGCTAATGTTTCTTTTTGAGTCAGCCCGAGAATAATGAGGCCTGGAGGAAATAATTTAATGGATTGGCGTACTGTTCGACTGACTGCACTATCTTCCTCCCTGCACTCAAGAATAATTTATCGAACTGAAGGAAGGCCGCAAGATCGGATCAGATCAGGGAAGCAAAGCCCCATTCACGATCCAGGTGCCTCCCAAAAAAAAAAANAAAAAAAAAGGAAAGAAAAAGAAAGAAAGTCATATGGGGCCTTTCCCGGGCGGTAATGTTGGGGAGCCTCCATGCACGGCTTCCCGGGTCGAGAAAGACTCACGGACCCAGCAGCATGCCCTTGTTCGATGTTAAGGGTGAAATTCCTAAACACTTTGATGACAGATATCGGATCTAAACCATGCATGTCGTCCTCGCCTGTTCTGATGTGAATCCCAAAACTGGCGCCAGGTATGAGCCAAATGGTCACGCTTCCACCCGTACACTCCTCCCTTCACGGATACGTCAGTCTGTTCGGGACAGGGTGTGACTCAAGGCAGGCTACCGATGGCCAATGCTGAGCATGAGCGCGAAGTCTTGTTACTGGGAAACGCGACGCCTACCTTGGGGGGCCTGCTCTGAGCAAGCTCTTGTGGGTGCGGGTACGTTTTTGTCTCTGCCTTGCGGTGCAGGATCATCTCATAAGGATCGAAGTAAACGGTTTGGGGGACACCACGGATTCAACTAGACAAACCTACTTGACGTCGGCTTAAGATTTAAATATGCTGCATCATCTCCTTCCAGATGACCCTCATTTTCGAGGCCCATCACTATTGGCGTATATAACGGAACACCCCGAGTTCTTGGTCTGCTAGAGAGGGCTTATAAATTTAATCGAATCCGATCTTTCTGAATCTCAGCTCAAACCCGCCTGACCCCACCCCAAATTAAATATAACCACCCCAATATATATATTTATCCCACGCTCGAATCTTTTTTTATATTCATTGCATTTTTGTAACCAGAAAGTTTTCGAGATATATATACACAATGGGGAAACCTTGGGAGACATATAAACAAGAAATATACCACTACTACATAGAAGAGGGCCGGCCTCTTGCAGAAGTGCGTGAGATTCTTAAGACAAGATACAACTTTGAAGCCTGGTAAGCCATCGAATCCCCCGCATACTCCTATTCTATCGTTTGAAGCTCTTCAAGCTTGCTGACTAAGATTCTCTTCGACAAAATAGCAAACGGAGTTACCAGAATCAGATTGAAGTTTGGGGATTCAAGAAAAATGTCCGGTCCGCAGACATGCGCGCGTATCTCGAACAGAAATCGCAGAACGTCCCAGACTCGGAAATGGGTCTAAGCCAGGACGTCATCGATAAGATCACGCCGCGCAAAGTGCGACGATACGAGAAACGATATGCCGGAAAGTCGAGCCCAAGCCACGAGGCGACTTCGCCGCGAGAAAGCCGCCGGCAAGAGGAATTCGATTCGCCGTGGGACCAAGAGCTTTTCGGATACTCAGACTCCTTTCCCGTCACACCTTCCCATGGCTCTGAAGAACATTTCTTCTCCAATGAAATTCTGTCGAAGTGGGTGCACGCCTCGAGCTCCCCTCCTAGTCAGATTGTCCACAGTTCTAACACTTCGCCCAGTTACCCAAACTACCACGACACCCGACTGTCGTATTCCGAGGCCACACTCGGGGAACCTCTATACGCCTCAACAGCTGAGTACAGCTCAATGGGCTCCCTGACAGCAACCGACTACGGATACCGCTCGCCGCATGATTCCCATCAACCTCGGTATAGGTCAGACAGCCAGTGGCACGTTGAAGGAGCCTCAACTGATGGTATTTATTATCCAGCCCATCACGTGCATCTTCCCACGCACCTGCGGGCGTGAGCCAGGCGACACAGACGTCGGGCTCCATTGAGCTGATGAAGGCTGCGCTCGCTGGGCGGCCCGAGGACATCCGCAGGTTGCTTGCGGCCGGCGAGAACCCCAACATGGCAGATCGCGACGGGAACACCTCCCTTCACTATCTCGTCAGAGGGTTCCACAAGCTCCTCGACCGCGCTGCAACCGCGCCTGGCTTGCTTTCTGGAGATCGTGGGGTGGGAATTTCGGAGGAATTTGAAAAAAGGATCGCGGCGTATGGAGCTTGTTTGAACATGTTGGCTGGATACGGAGCGAAGGCTGGATCCAACAGGAATGGGGATACGGCAGCACGAATGGCGGCCGCTCGACTTGCGCTTTACTTGGAGGAACCGTTTAACGCAAACGCTGGAGTACACCGGGAATGGAGGTCTTTCGTCGAAATGATACAAAACATGGCGGCTGGCTGAGCCGCGACTGGAGAATCCTCTTCACCAAGTCGACAACAATCACGCGAACGGAAGCTACGCAATACCGATTTTGAAAGTGCTTTCAGTGTACAATCCAACTACGGTTTCGCCTTGGCTACAAGCGCTCGCTCGGGAGAATCGCATCAGCATCGATATTACCTCTTCTTTTGGTCTCATCGTATCTGCGCCAATTTTCTTTTGTTTTTCAGTTGGCTATTGTTTTATTGCTAGAAGCTTTTGGGGCTCGAGTTTCACAAATTATAAGGGTATAATTTTTTTGAGTACTCTAATTTCCTTGTATTTTTTTTTCTTACCTTTTTACTGTCAGTTTAGCTGGTGTATACGTGTTACGACACGGCGTTATCTTTAGGAGCCTTCTGCTTTTTTTTTTGTTTAGATCTTTTTAGATCAGACGGTATCGGTCTACTCGTGTTTACCCAGCGGATCATACATACATCTGTGCATATATTATCATCCAAGCATAGCATAGCTAGCGATATCCAATCATCAATTATCCTTTTGCGATTCGTCTGTTCCACGAGTGCTTTTGCTTTATTGTTATGCGAAAGTCCTCGGTGTTTCACTTTCCATTATTTTAATTTTTTCTTGCTTTTTTCCCTCATTTTTATTGTCTTTGGTTATCATCTGCTATCGGCCGTATGGTGTTAATCTAATTAACTTTTTTTGTCTTTTGTTGACAAGCTGTGGGCTTTATTGGTGTACGGTGACTACTCCTCACTGTGATGCCCGATGCATGCCTTGGATCCTGGAGTAAGCCTGATCCTTCAGGAAAATCAAACTTACGTACGACTTGGATGAACAGAGGAAAAAGCTTCCCAAAGTCTTAGCTTTCCCTTTCGCCCGTATTATATTACCGTTCGCACTAATAATCTAATATTACTCGAGGGTCGGAAGACTTGAGACGGCAGTCCGAGCCAATACTTCTCGGCCGCGGCCTTGCCGGCACGATGGGGGGNTGCATGACTGTGCTGCTGATAGCTGGCAGCTGTCGCTGGTTCCTTCAAACTTTTATTTTGTTTTTTTATATTATTGGGAGGAGGAGGAGGCGGTGTTTCGTGTCATAGCTCCCGCGATGGGCGGAGACTTAATTAGATAATCATTCGAATTCCAGCTGGTTGGTTGAGAGTGCAGATGCAGTTTGAGATTTGGTGTTGTTTCCTGTGTTGTGGATTTTAAGCCTTGTGTAACCTGCGAACCAAAGAAATGGGCGGGCTTGACTTGGGGGTTGGTAAACGAAGGCTTCGGATCGAATCGAAGCTATCCACACGCACGAGTTCCAATTAATGAGGCTTGCATTAGCAAGGTATATATGAGGCTCTCAGGGTGGCTGCTCCTAACCGTTTTTTTTTTTAAGATTTTTTGTTTTAGATGACCATGGCCGTGGGATCAGATCCATCCCAAGGCGTGCGGCTCCTCCACGCACGCGGACGCATGCATGGATCCTAAGACTTTTTGTTTGTAGCACGGCAGACAAGCACAAGCAGGTAGACAGTCAGGCTAACGTGCTTCCGGTGATATGATGATGCTACGTATACAGATTCACAAAAAGGTGGTGGATCGCGATATCTCAAGAAGTGGAGAAGCAACGTCACGCGAATTTTGGGACTTACGCCAGCTCGAAATATTGAATCACGAATCCTATAAAAAGGAGATTACGTATACTCATCAACCAAGGCGAGTCGATACCGGCTCTGATGCCGATATTGAGAAATGGAGTAACCTCAATGTCTTGGCGCGCGGTAAGACGTCTCATAGCGGACGGGTAGCCTTCTAACCAGTCATAGATATACGAAGCTCCACTTTTCAGTATCACCTTCTGCAGATTCCGCATGATCTTGACATCAAAAGAGGGATTCGCTATGACTGGTTTGACTCAGCCAACGTTAACCCTTGTTCGAAAAATTTCCCGCCAGAAACAAACAAACAGTACGCGAAAACCCCACCCCAACACATCCGCCGGCAAAATTCCAGCAAATCGGTATTTCTGGACAGGCTAGCTCCTGATAACAGCTGCGGAGAGCTTAAGCTTTCTTTTCCCAGATTGGCTTTCGAAAAGCTTTTCCGGTGACCTGGCGGAAAGATTTGGAGAATCTCTGAACCCTGACATAAGCACGGCCGGCCGGCCGGGCTAATCTACTTTGGAGGCGACTGGGCCAATGCCATGCGGGGCCAACCATTTCTACCAGCCGGCTTCCCGTCGGCCGTGATCTCGTATATAGCAAGTCCACCTGCGCCGGCGAAGGCGGGAAAAAAAAGAAGGGTTTCTAGGACGCTAGTGTAACCGTAGGAGAATATCCATTTGAAAAAATTGCACCTGGAAAAATTTCCTGTTCTTCTCGTCTTTCCATTTCTCCCGTTCAATCCCTAATTACCTACCAATTGATTGCGGCAACAACAGAAGAACAGCCCGTCGCGGAACCAATCTTCGTACTTTAAACTAATTGTCCTCGCAAAAAACACCGACTCCTCCAAGAAGTCAAAATGGTCTATCCGGAGACATTCACTGCATACCGATCGCCTAGCCAGGAAAACTGGTCAGACTTTGTCAAGCAGGATTTCACACCCAAGAAACTGGAAGATCACGACGTCGATATCAAGATTGAATGTTGTGGTATATGCGCATCCGATGTCCACGTACGTACAGAAACCCGGACAGCCTCTCTCTCCCCAACGCAAATTCACCACTCTCGCTGACCTTGTCACCTGTTGTATAGAAAATCTCCGGACAATGGGGTGACACGCCCTACCCGCTCGCAGTTGGTCACGGTCAGTACTATCAATCCCACTTGCGGATCGCTGACTGGAGGGGCAGTCAGTGCATCAAAAAACACCATTGACATGTTATAAATCACATAGAAATCGTCGGCAGAGTAGTCGGTGTCGGCTCGCAGGTCACTGATGTTCAGATGGGCCAGCGAATCGGTATGGGCGCCCAATGCTGGAGCTGCGGGGACTGCAAACAATGCAAGAACGATAATGAGACCTACTGCAAGGACCAAAAAGGTGAGTTGCGCATTCGGACGAGCGGACTAGTTGGCTGGTTGGTGATAATTTGAGTGATTATTCTAACGGAAAATTGTAATGTGAACTGCAGACACATACGGCTCGCTCCAATCGGACGGAACCATCTCTCAGGGCGGATACGCATCTCATGTGCGAGTCAATGATCGCTGGGTCTTTCCAATCCCGGAGAAATTAGCGTCTGCAGATGTCGCACCAATGCTCTGCGCCGGCATCACGGTTTACTCTCCCTTGAAGCGCAATGGCGCAGGACCGGGCAAGAAAGTTGGCGTTGTCGGAATGTAAGCTGCAGATAAGTCGCTTAGACTCCTGGCTATGAGCCCAGCCAGATTATGAATAGTATAGCATTGGCTAACGAGAATGCATCATTGCAGCGGTGGTCTCGGACACTTTGGCGTCATGTTTGCCAAAGCCCTCGGTGCAGAAGTTTGGGCTATTTCCCGCTCTGAATCGAAGAAGGCGGACGCCATCAAGCTCGGAGCGGACGGATATATCGCAACCGGGGTGAAGGAAAACTGGGCCGAAGAGCACGAATTCTCCTTTGACATGATCATCAGCACCGCCAACTCGACGGAAAACTTCGACCTCGGGAAGTATTTGAGCTTGCTGAAGGTGCATGGTAAGTTCATCATGGTCGGGTTGGCGCCTGGTGACGGACAGAAGGTCTCGGCGTTCGACCTCCTCGGCAACGGATGCTTCATTGGCGCCAGCCATCTCGGAAGCCGAACAGAGATGTTAGAGATGTTGGATTTGGCAGCCGAGAAGGGACTGAAATCCTGGTCAGAGAATATTCCGATATCGGAGGAAGGGTGCAAGAGTGGTGTCCTGAGATTGTTGAAGAACGATGTTAGGTATCGCTTTGTCCTGACCGACTACGACAAGGCATTTGGTCAGTGATTTCGAGTGTGATTTGAGCCATTGCCACCTATGAAGGTTAGCGTATGTAGTATAATAGCAGAATGAAAATCTTATCATCGGCAATGCAATATTGCATTCTCTAGCTCGCGTGCTGTATCAATCGAGATGCCGACCAATGACGTCACCAAATATCCAATCCCAATTCACCGGGATACCAAATTTTGTAAAAGCACATTATAGAGATATAGCCGTCGATGCTAAATTGCAATTAGACGAATTGGCCGCTCTCCTCCTTACAATGCAATGCAATGAATACATCACCAACATTAGCATTTTGGCGTCGTTGCAAGAGCTCCGCGGCCACCGGGCTCCAATTGGCACCCCGCGCCCGGAGACCTCGGCTGGATGCCGCCAACCCCACGCCGGCCCAACACACGGCTTCCTTGGCGTGGGAGGAACTATTTCCACCAACCGGACACACTGCATTTCCCGGCGCCCAGTCAACAATCAGACGAGATGTCTCGGCGGCTGTCAACGAGAAAAAAGAAAGCGACGATTTCCCCATCCAACTCTCGATGCGGCTTAGCAGGAGTCAGGTATCTCCGCTGTTTAGCCGGTGCGGGGAAATGATGTCCATTCTCGCTCCCCAATTGATTGTAGTGTAAGTTTCGCATTGGAAAGAGCGCGAATTCAAATTCTGAATGGGAAAAATAACGTTAATTGGGACGAGACACAGCGATATACAGGTTCGACCAACGAACAAAATGGCTGGTTAGCTAAATTCCGCTTTGAAGACCCGGATATATCTCCTGGAGCGCTCGCTAAGGCCTCACTCTTCCTAGAAGAGGCACTGTATCAGATGCCGTAAAAAGCCATCGGTTGCCACGGAACTCCCCTAAATGCCTGTGGGGGTTTCTAACGTAACTAGTTTCTGCGGAAAACTAAAGGCCTTCAGGAACCCTAAGTCGCGCCGCAGTGGGCAGACGCTGGAGTTCCGGTCAACGGAGAATTTCCTAACTTGCCCCCTCGTGGTGGTAACAGATGGGCGAATTCCAGCCTGCGGAAACGCTTTTTGGCGGCAAGTCTCCAGATGAAGGCTCTGCCTTCTTCCTAAAGCACGCCGGCCAGCTAGTCTAGTGAAACTCGCATGCACATACACATCAACACGTATGTCCAAACCAGCGTATAGCAGAGTCATTAAGAGGAGCTAGCATATTTCGTTTGTCATGGCCACACCCAACTACGGATCTCGACACGAGCAAGGGCGAGGCACAGATTGAATAAGCTTCGTAAAGGCCGTCGACAACGGCCAGGCGAGCGAGCCGTCTGCACATCCGCTGCTATTGCAGGTAGCTCTGCCGAATAAATACCTCGTTTTTCGGTGTCTGGCGAGGGCCAATCTTGTCGTGACATGACATATCGGTGGTCTTCCAGCTTGCGCGCCAGGAAACACAATAATAATATATTGTATCGGCAGTCGAACCGACGACACTCCGAGAGGGAACTAGGACGCCTGAAGCACCGAATTCCCTGCTGACTTATAAGTTAACTAGCTTGCGTCCTTCTGCATAGTGAATCCTAATCTATCCTTTTCTTTCACCTTTAAAGTCTTTCTGCCCCATTTTCTTCAATTTCTTACCATAAACCATTGCAATTTGCGTCGAATTCGATCAATCGAAATATACACCACAACCCAGACGTTGCGCAAAATACCACAGACGGATTGATCTAGACCAACAACCAGCTCGACCGATATATATTTCTATATACACACCAAGCTTTAATCAGCTTAAAATCCCCAAACTGCATCTACAAAAATGGCGCATTCGGCAAACGGCACATCCGTTACACGGCCGCTCAAGCCCGGCATCTACTCCCCCACCATGACATTCTTCGACCCGGAAACCGAAGACCTCGATATCGCCTCCATCCGCAGGCATGCCGTACGCCTAGCCGAGGCCGGCCTCGCGGGCCTCGTAACAATGGGCTCTAACGGCGAAGCCGTGCATCTCGGCCTGGACGAAAAGCGTATCGTTACGCAAGAAACCCGCAAGGCGCTAGACGAGGCCGGCTTCACGGATATCCCAATCATGGTTGGCGCCTCGGAGAACTCGATCCGAGGCACCGTTGAGTTGTGCAAGCACTCCAAAGAATCCGGTGGGGACTACGTGCTGCTCATCCCGCCCAGCTACTATCGGTACGCGATGGACGAGCGCGCCCTCATCGAATATTTTATCGGCGTTGCGGACGGGTCACCGATCCCGTTGGTGCTGTACAATTACCCTGGTGCTGTGGCGGGGATCGATATGGACTCCGACCTGTTGATCAAGCTGGCCGAGCACCCTAATATTGTGGGAACAAAATTTACGTGTGGGAATACGGGCAAGCTGACGCGTGTGGCGCTTGCCACCGACGCGATGACACCAAATGCGAAGGGATCTGGCTACATGTGCTTTGCCGGCATGGCGGACTTTCTCTTGCAGGGACTGATCACCGGTGCATCGGGCGTCATTGCCGGTGGTGCAAACGTCATGCCCAAGCTGTGTGTACATGTGTTTAATCTTTTCAAGGAAGGAAAAATCGAGGAAGCGATCAAGATGCAAAAGTTACTGTCGAAGGGTGACTGGGTGCTGACTAAGGCTGCTATTCCGGGTACTAAGGGCGCGATTCAGAGTTACTTTGGATATGGCGGGTATCCAAGAAAGCCCTTGAATCGCTTGACAGACGAGCAAACGAAAGCGGTTAAGGATAAGATTGCGGACGCGATGGGGGTCGAGATGAGTCTGTAGATACATATACATATAGTTCTAAGGAGTCTACGTAAAAGGCGCTTCTTGAGTTACCTGTCTTTCTTTATGTCGCACCCGGCTCGAATTGGCTACCATGCTTTTGATTTCTCGTTTCGATTTCTCCAACTTCAATGTCATCTTCGCCGTGCCTATGGGCTCTTTCGAGTCTGGGCCTCCACGGCTTGTACTATAGGACGCTCGAGGTTATAATTTAGGAATTAGCTTGATTACCACATTCTTGATAATTTTAGTCAAGTCGACCAACCTCGGCCTCAATTGCCTTTCGTTCAGGCATAATCAAGTCCGCCCCGCAAACTAGACAACAGGCACAGACCATACCGAAATAACCGTTACCGCCTAAGTGTGCTGTTGCCATTAACAATTTAAACGACGACTGAGCTAAAGACACGTGAACACCTCAATCCCTGGTAACCGCCCAAAACCTCCCATGGATACCATAGTATTCCCGATAGAAGTCAGAATATATTCCTCGCGGGCCATGCGTCTACGAATCTATCAAAGAGAGCGGAAACCCGACTCAGTGCAAGGCAGCCGCCCGCCCGCCGGCTTCAGCCGGCTGCTCTCAGACCCATGCACTTCCCCTTCTCGTGCGCGTGCTCAATCTATCAATCCAAACGAGCAACTTGGCTCCACCAGTCAATCCATAGTAAAGTATTTATCCCCCAATCTCCATCGTGCACCAGCAAGAAGCTTATAAAACCCCGCCTTGGCTGCTACTTACCAGCTGTTAATGTCCCGTCCCGCACTTCTTTTTTTTCGAATCCTTGCCTAATTAATTAATGCGTCTCTAATGCACTATATATGTTCTCGAGCACTTTACCCTCGACTTTTTTTTTTATTATTATTCTTTTCTGTTAACAATTTCACTCTCCACTGAGATGCATTTAATTAGCAGTACACTGCATTATTAATTGCCATTGCATTGAATAAAGCGATCTGAGGCCTCGTCGGCTGACCTGTTTTCCCCTTCACGTTCATGCCAGTGCCAGCGGTGTTGCGTCGCGGCTAATCTCGCGAGTGTTTCCTGTATATTAACGATCGACGGCGAAAAACCGGGTATGCGTACCGCTCGCCTCTCGCTTTTACCACTTCTCGAATACCAATAAGTTTATTTGACAAAGCACCAAATCTAAAGGTCGGATTAACTATCTTTTTTCCCTTCCGCAGGGTTCAAAATGGCAATTTCAATGAAATTCGATTTAATTCAATGTGAAGAATCATATCATCAGATCTAGCTAGGCATCTATCTAATCTACTTCTATAGCATGCGGGTGTACCTATCTATCTATCCATCCGTCCATCCATCCATCCATCCAGTGTTCGTCTACTTGTATATTTCTACCTCTAGATCTTTAAGAACAAACGTAGCGAAAGTGTAAGGCGTTCCTCCTCGAGAGAATCGAAACAAAAGAGACAGAAAAGGACGTCAGCCGTTCCGTTTCAGTAGAAAAAAAGCTTGTATTTGATCGGTTCGGTTTTATACAGACGACTGTACACAGAGAAAAGAAAGAAAGAAAAGCCAAAGAAAAGACTATACACAAAGGATGGTTGAATCAAAATAGACAAGGGGGAGGAAAGGAAAAAGGAAAGAGAAAAAGAAAAGAAGAAGGAAAACGCCATGGAATGCCCCAAGACTAGTAAGAAACCTGAAATAAAAACCTCTACCTATCGTCTCAATTATATAGAGTGGTATGGGAATGAAAATATCCAACCAAGTGCAAGTTGACAAATTTTTGTGCGTCGAAAATAATTCTGAATTTTCCGCTTCTTTCTTCAAGATCCAGGCAAGGACAATTAACTCGAAACAACAGCGCAGTGGTAAAAAAAAGTCGGCTAGCGGTGTCAGGCTAAAGTTGAAAAAGGTCAAATGAACCCAAAATGAAATATATTAGGACGTCGTCGGGAAAAGGCTGTAATCGAAAACGCAACTAAGCAGTAGATACGAAAGTTTGCTGTTACTGTTGGTGCTGCTTAGGCCCTCGTTTCGACAACTGGGGCGCCTGACTTCCTATTCTTGCGCTTCTTCCACCAATTGATGACGCTCTTCTGTCGCTTGACAAGGCTAGGGAGCGACGAATTGGACGCCTGCCGTTCGATAACTTTTGGTGCGACAGCGCCCTTCGATGGCTGCTGAGTGGAGGAATTCGGTGTCGCCGGTGCGACAGCTTCGACGGTGGTGGGTTCGGTCGTGGTAATGGACTTGACTTCTAGTTCTTCCCTGACGGTTGTGCCGTTCAACGAACTGCTTGTGGGAGCAGTACCGTGAACGCTGCATGAGGATCCGGCTGTTTGTCGAGAAGACGGGAAGGGAAAACAGAAAAAAAATTCGAATCAACAAAACTGCAACTTTCCTTGGTAGACAGTTTCAGAGGTTTTATGGTCGCCTACAAGCACATCCTAGTCGCCAGACACCCTCGTTCTCTTCGAGGTAGACCGTCCTCTTTTCATCGAGGCTCACTCGGCCAGCATGCAAGATCGCACCCGTAGCAGCCGTGTTGACGAGCGTCGGAAGGCCGCGCTTGTCTAGCTGGTCTAGGGTGATCTCGCCTGCGTTGAGCTTGTTGCAAGCGTCGATAAACTTTTCGAAGGAAACATAGCCTGTGAGAGAGTTAGAGACTTCCGCGTGTACGCATTGTAGGGAAAGCAAAACGTACCGTAGCCACTTTGGCCGCCAAAGTTGCCCTCTTCGTCGGGAGCGTATCGCATGTAGAAGGGGTTATACCACATCAGGCCTGTGGTCTCGTCGTCGGCAACGTCGTAGCCACGTTTGGCTTGATTGATCCGAATTTCACCCTTGCTTCCAAGGTCTAGTTGCACAATAATGTTAGTTAGGCACGAGGATGTACTATATGGACTTTTGAAATGTGGGAAACGTACAGTGGAAGTACTGGTTAGAGTGGACGCCAGCCTTCTGGGGGGCGGTCCAGCTAGACGTGTAGACGCCGGTCGCAACCTTGGATGGGTCGTCCTTCTTGATCCAATCGACCAACAGAGTGATGGTATCTTCGGTACCAGGGACGCAGCCGAGGTCGGTGGCACAGCCACGGGAGCCAGAGGCGGTGACCTTGAATGGCTTCCATCCAGGAACCATAGACTCGTTGATATCGACGTGATGAGAATTCAGGTAATACCTTGAAGAACATTGTCAGCCTTCTTCAGGTAGAGAGCCATGTGGGTGCTGCTTTGTATACATACGAGATGTCAGAGTCCTTGCCCGCCCATGCCTTGAACGTCTCCAACTGGCTCTTCGGCTGAGACATGTAACTGTAAAAGTAGTTGAAGTCGCCCAGCTTCTGAGCCTTCGCGCGGGCATCAGAGTAAGCCGGATCGAAGCGCTTGTGGTGCTCAACATAGACAAAGACACCGTATTTCCTCGACTCGCGGATCAAGTGTTGGTGCTCTTCAATGGTCTTAGTAGCCGGCTTGGTGAGCAGGACGTGGATCTTTCGTTGAATGGCATACAGAGCGATCGGGTAGTGAGTTGTATCCGGAGTGAAGATGGTGATGGCATCGCCTGGCTTGAGCTGGTCGATAGCCGCCTTGTAGGAATCTGCATTCACGGCATCGTCGGCTGGGAAGGACTTGAAGGAAACGTCCAGATTGTTGTAGACCTGAGAGATGTTCTTGTCCAGATGCTCGCCTGTTCATGCACCTCGACATCAGCCTGCTGTTATTGAAACTCATAGTTTTTGCGTTGTCCTCGGGGTCCACCTGCCCAGCGGAGCCAAGATTGTGGGGACACGGGGTACGGGGTTTCGGACGACGTACGAATGGCGGGATATTTCTTTCCGTTAACGCCAACCATGGACAATTCGCCAACTTTGCCACGACGCCTCAAATCGAACATTGTCAAACCGACGACACCGACCTAAAATGATAGTTGCCATTTAGATGTGATTTATTTCCTTGCGTTTGCCTCCAAAAGACGTTCTGAATAGGAATGGATGGATAGAGTTTTCGTAGATGGAGAAGAAAATAAAAATAAAAAAAAATCGAGATTCGATGCGGATTGTAATGACATACCTTCTTATCAGAGGTCGAAGCACCTGTTCCGACAAAACCGGTAGTGTACTCGCCCGTACCAACCTGGTCGCGAAAAAAAACAAGAGATATCCCATGTTAGCCTTTAGACCCACTGATATGCGCTTTTTCTTTTTCCTGCAAAAAGAGACCCTGGCCTGGGCACTGTTTCGGACGAAAGAAGAAGCAGAGGCCAGGCAGCGAGAATCGATAGAGTGCTTGGTATTCCTCACCATCAGAACATTTACTGGAGTGGCCATCTTTGCAGATTGGTTTCGCGGCTTGAGAGTAGCTTCGCTTCCCAGTTTATGCTTGGAGTCAACGTCGATTGGCGATATCTCTTCAGACGAGAGGGTTCCCGAGGACAGCTCGCTCGGGGTGGTGATTGGGGCACGGGTTTGACCGCGGGGGGTTCCAATCACGGCGAAGGGCGACCCAAGACCGGAAGACTCTGGGGAATGCGATCTTGGCGAGGACGACGGCGTCGACAAGGTGTTGTTGGGTCCTTGAGATGAAGAAAGGACGGTTAACGAACTGGACTGTTTGTGCATGTACTGGCAGAAACGGCAGTGATAGAAGAGGAGTAGTAGATAGAAGAGACTGGGGCTTACTGTTGCTGGTTTCTGCAGAGAGAGAAGTTGAAGAATCGACCGGCGGCATTTTCAAGAAGAAGAAGAGCAGGAGGGAGCAGTTAAATGATGGGGGACGTCCACTTGCTTTAAAGGCCCAAAAAACAGGGCCCTAAAAAAAGAGAGTTATACGAGGTGCTATAACAGCTAGTCAACCAGGTATGGGGGATCTAACCTGACCTTTTTTTTGACAAGGCCCTCTATTTCTCTTCTTCTGCTTCTCTTGCTTTTCGTTCCAAGTGGTAGAAGAAAAATAGAACAAGAAAAATAAAATATATAAAATAAAATAACAAAGTGGTCTAGTGAGCACAGGTCGGTGCAGCCGGCTTTAATCTCAAGTGGGAACGAACAATCCTAGCAATGGGGTAACAGGTATCCACAGACCGGAAACTCATTTGTTGGCAGTCGGATGGATGGTGGCATTCTTCGATGCGGTTATGCAATCCGTCGAAGAAAGAAAAATAATAGTTCCGCCGTCTTGTCCTCGCCGCTTTCCAAGGCTGATCAGATGGCCAGGGATGGATGGCCCAAAGGTGGGTAGTCTACACCAATTAGCTGGGGCTAATTCTTCGGTATCGGTGTTTTTGATATTGCGCCTCTCACGATCACAGATTCATATTCTACAGGCATTCGTCCACCCGTTTTCAGGTACAGGTACAAATTTTTAGACATTAACACGCCGACGGGCTGGTGGATCTTCCTGCCTGTCCGTCTGCTTGACGAGACTAAACAGAGCTTGGGGGCCATGTAAAAAAAAAATGCACACACTCATATGCGTGCGTCTACTATATCATACGTACTGACTGGCATGCATTGCATGGCATGGACGGGCGGATGCTAATGGGGGTGTGCTCTATTACAACCATGGTCCCTTGACTTAATTAACTTAACGGGCGCTGAACTGGCTTTCCCCAGGCTCGGATTAGGGGAGGAATAATTAAAGACCAGAACAACATTGTCAATTCCAGGCAGGCTAAGTGGGAAGCCTTTTCGGCGAAATCCAAACCAGCCTGGCTAATTGTTCCTATCTCTCGATCTGACCCGAACCATGTGGTATTCTTTTCGGACAGCCAGTTCTTTTTTCTTTT
Organism: Drechslerella coelobrocha; assembly: GCA_036971555.1. Taxonomy (NCBI): domain Eukaryota; kingdom Fungi; phylum Ascomycota; class Orbiliomycetes; order Orbiliales; family Orbiliaceae; genus Drechslerella; species Drechslerella coelobrocha. The sequence goes on from JAJTUH010000002.1 coordinate 3,190,121, forward strand.
CTGGTCTTGCGTTTGACTGGAGGTTGCCCATGCTGTAAACTAAACGATACACACATATTTCCGGGTCACGCTGCCATGCCCTTTCCAAAAAGAAAAAGCTAAACTTTGTTTTTTGCTTAGCTATCGATCCGGCAGCCTGGCCAGATTTGGCTTGTTCTCCCTCTAAGATGGAGTGCGAGGGATAAACGATGGGCGCCCAGCGGACGGAAAATTGAGGCCCGTCGCTCGTAAACGGCTAGCCCAGACCATCCTCAAACGCCTCTCCTGGTATCCTTCAGCGCGCCTTCAACGGCAGGCAAATGCAGCTGGGCGGCCGGCGGATCCACAGTTCCACGACCCTTGGGATTCCGGACGCTGCGATTCGATGCGATGCATGGCATCTGGACGTGTGAATCCCGCTCTGCTCTCCGCAATTGAAGAAGCGGGGCCCTGCTCGGATATGGAGAACATGAACAGCCGAACCAAATGTAAATTCCTGTTGCAGTGCAGTCCACGACTTGGGGTTTGTTAACGTTTGCATTAGGGAAAAACAAAATCAAACATCCCCCCAAATCAGTGATCACGCATCTGCCCAATTGAACGATCAATCAGGGCTAGATATAGGTATCTACTAAATACTTAGGCACTTGAGCGTTCGAAGCGGTCGACAAATAACGTTTTATGTGCAGCTGAGCAGCGCATTAATAATAATGGTACAAATATATCGCATCGACGGGACATGTTGCCAGGTACCCGTCCGCGGGATAACAGCATAATTCACACTGCTGCTGATACTTGGCAACTTGTTAAAGTTGTCCCACAGCTATAAGTCATGACTTGGTGTTCCAGGGCAATCAACCTCTGTCGAAAGGATCGTATGAGCCTTGCTTTGCTAAATTGTATTGAACATGCCCTCCTGCAATCGCAGTTATCGTGTGGGCAGCTTCCGTGCACGCGAACACTCCCGTTCACAAGTCGCATCCAAGTCATTTGCACTTCCTTATCCCACTATCAGGATATCCGTCCTTCGCAAGTACTCTGCAGTACCAACAATCGGTAAACTGCGTCACAGTTGAGGAATGGGGAAAGGAAGAAGGAAAAGAACTAGAAGCAGCGTTAGAACTACGAGCATAGCACGGGGGTCGTCAGCCGTCTCCTGGGTCGCCACTAGAACAAAGTAAGCTAGCCAGCAGCTAAGCATCAACGGGTTCCACGGATTCCTGTCTCTGGGCGGTCACCCATGGCATTTGCGTTCTGGACCTAAGCCTCGAGCGCCTCCATCGAAAGTGGCTCCAATTGCAACACGAGCGAGGCAATTTGTGCTTGAGAGAAGACCGCTTTATCTGCCGGATGAACTATTTTCCACCTTGCAGAACGCAGGGAATTTCATGCCTATCCAAAAAAAAAAAAAGGTTGGACAGCTTTGACGGAAAGGTCACACTGAGCCCTATACCCACTAAATTGACGTGCTATCTGTCACGCACACTAATAGTGTCTGTCCTGTTCATGGTCTGGAGGCGGAATTATTCACATGTGAGTGTTTTGCTAAATGCCAGTCAGACTAAATCGAGATATTGCTGGTACCACTCAAAATGCTCATCCTCTACATCTCTCTCCTTTATTTGCAGAGCGACTATTAATCACTCACATCAAACAAAAGTTGAATGTCCAAATATTACAAAGTTGCTTGCCGCTCGAATTTGATCCTCCTCCATATACGGGCGAAACTTTCTACCGTGATACTTTTCAGCCGAGGTGGACATGGCAAAGCCTGTACAGCACGGCAAGTCAAACACGCCGCGCCGCCGTGAGCGCAAGACCAGCCTCGTATAGTCAAACCGTTCAATATACCGGCTGCATCTTGGGGGCCTGGTATTAGGGTATTCCCCCACGCTGCTCATCGACACCGTTGCCGAATTTACCGAGCAAGCGCAAGAATGTAAACTCCAGCACAAGGTTGGCTATTTTTCCAGCGTTAAACTGGAACGTGCACCCTGCATGCACAGCGATAGTGCGATTAATGCAATGCATCCTAAAATTCTCGTTCCAGTATCGCAATCCTTATTCAGGACTGACTAAGTTCGTACTTTCCTATCAAAGGACCTGAATACAGCTCAACTGGGAAAAAGCTTGGGCTATAGCAAGTAGCCGTTGAGTCGCGCCACCGCACGGAAAGCCCCAGCGCTTCCCACGAGAAATCTGACACCTGAGACCTCGACCTGACGTCTGATTCGGACATCCATCTGGAATTAAAATCCCACCACACAGACAAAACCAACGGTGCATAGTGCCACGACCCCCGCAGACTCTCGCACACCCACGGAGAATCAAGGTGGTGGCAACCGGTTGGCGGCCGGGCCAAGCTTCCAGACAACCAAGCCCGTCTCCGATCTCCGAAGATTAATAAAAAAAGTACTATTCTGGTGTTTGTCTTGATCATTTTTGCTCACGGCGAAATCAGCCGGAGCGGGTAAGAATTGAAGAGAAGCAGCCACCCTTATTCCGGATCGAGTTTGGGCGAAGAAAAACTCCTACTGGTCCGAGATAACCGTAGCTTCGATCCGATAGCCTTCTTCCCTAGTTTTCTCGTTTCGCCGTCCGATTCTTTAGTCTACTTTTTTTTACTCCATGCACACAACCTTCGCTCATTGCTATCATCATAATCATCATACTATCATTTATCAATGCAAGGCTATGTACTGCGTCTTTACAGGTACAGAAACCAGAGTAGAAAAAGAGAAGGAGAAAAGTTAAGCCGGAACAATAGAGGTCTATTTTTTGTTTAGGAAAAAGATGTATCCATGAAAAGGGAAGTGGGGGGACGGAATCAAGATGCTGCAAAAAAAAATAATAAAAAAAATGAAGGGTTGCTGCGCTATGCCCAATATCCAAGCAAAGCCATGAGACCTAGACAAGAAAAACCCGGCAATCAGTATAAATCTTCCGTCGATAGATAAGCGAAACCTTATCTATGCCTTTGTCGGAACGGGAAAGAGGAGAGAAGGGAAAGGGGACCACCTACCGGCACCAAGCATCATACATCCATACGCCGCGAATAAGCGCCGCCGCTTGCCCCGTCTCACCGGCCGGAACGTCTCGCTAAACAGAAACTCATGCGCCATAAGTTCGATCAACCCTGTATACAAAAGGATACCTGCACTGATCGAGTCAAAGATCCCTTGCACAAGCACAGCTCGCGAACCATTCGCCGTATACGACTTCCTCGCCGCTAGGCCAATCGCTATCGCCAACGGCGTCGACAGCCCGTACGCGATTGCCATAATGTAGGGTGTCGATCGCCTCGCCTTGGAGAAGGGCACAACCGCGAGCCGTGTGCCTAGTGCAAGTCCTTCAAACGTCTGGTGGAACACGAGCACGATGTACAGCGTCGTGAAGTTGTCGCCCGTAACTGCGAGCGTCAGGCCGATGATGACGGAGTGAAACACCACACCAAACTCAAAGATGAAGACAGATATCAGCTGCGAGGCATAGTCTTCCGATGCTTCCAACCCTCTTTCCTCGTCTACCATCGTCTTGGCTTCTGTCCGTTGGGCGATGCTGCCGGATGTAGCTGTACCCTCGGCTGCTTGTTCGATGCTTTCGCGGGCCGATGATTCTACTTCTGACAACGGACGTTCGTCGCTGCCTTGAGCAGCTTCGATGCTGTGATGTTTTCGTACATGGCCAAGGTGGTCCTCGCCGGGAAGCGATGTCCTGCGATGCTTCTCGTGTGAGTGGTCGTGCGAATGGCCGTGGCCATGGTCATCGCTGTCGGAATGGGCAAGTGTAGCGAAGGAGGTTGCGAGGAGCTCGACGAAGAACAGCATGAACACAGACATCAAGGCAATACCCTCCGCCCATGGGTAGCTCGTAATGGTGTCGTTCAGGCAAGGGTTTGATAGGGCCTCGTTGGCAGGAGCAAGTAACTAAGACAGCCGTATTTTGTCAGCATGCGGCGCTGGGCTATCGCTTCAAAGAGTTGGTGAGATGCCATAGGGTAAGCCGTACATGGATGAAAGCTGTGGCGACGATGACGCCGGATCCAAAGTATTTGACGAAGAAGAATATTCGCTTCTGCCCGCGAATACCTGGATGCTGCTGTGCGATAATGGGAAACATCGCGCCTGTGTAGTCCTGTTAGCTCTATCGCTGTCTCAAAATCGATGCGGGAGGGCGCGCGTCGTACCAAACAAGGACCCTACTAAGATGACAAAGATGGCTGATATCCTGAGGCCGCGCATGTCCTCTGAATTGGTTTGCTCATTGCAGATAATTGTCTGCGTGATAGCGTATACGCCAGATGGTAACGTTACTGGCTCCTCCATCTTGAATTAGAGCAACTAGCTGTAATAAGTCGCCTAGCCCCCCGACAACTTCTAACAATTGCCGCTTCGTCCGTTGTTCAAGGATGGTAGTTTCCCCAGGATGGATCGAGTCGAGCAGCGATACGGTGAGTCCGGGTACGGTGAGTTTTATAGGCGTTCGCTGGGCCGTCTGGTCTAAGCAGGGGTAGTAGTTCTCGGTGTTCCACTCTAGCTCGGTCGACTGGAATGCTTGTCAAGAACTGATTAGTAGCTGCCTGGAATAACGATATCTGGATCGAGCAAGAGCATCGCATATCGGTGACGAGAAATGAGATGTCTGCACGAAATAGAAAAGAACGGAGAACACCTGAATGCACTTCAAAGAGGTCACTCAGCAAGTAAGCAGGTCAGCACGCAAGCCACGCAAGCGACCCTGAGAGTGTAGTGCCTTTCGAGGTCATCCCCCCTCCTCCATATAGAGATAGCAAGAAGAAGAAGAACGAGTGTCGCATACAGAAGAGACTATTGGCTGCACAGGCGGACCGTCGCGGGGTAGCTCGGAAGACAGTCCAAATAGCGCAATGTTTTTTTTTTTCTTGTCGGGGCCGGATTAATGTGAGCACCCCACGTGGTGGCGGTCGACGGCCGAGCTGCAGCGCGGCACTGGCCAACGTGATGTGAAGTGACGTGCGGCGCCGGCGCAGATGACCATGTATATATATAGAGAGAGATATCTGTTTACATTGACGGCGCGATCGATATAAGAAACACTCACCTGCTCGAGAGCCGTCAATTGGCAGAGGACAACGGTCCATGCAATGGCCTCCGGCTGTATAACGGTAGGGAGGAAGAAAATTCTCTGGCCGTCGCGAACCGCCGACCAAGCGGAAAAGAGAAGTTACGGGTACACAGAAAGGAAAACTCTGCAGGCTGAACTGAGTAATAAACAATGTTTGGTTCGTCGCCGTACAAAGAAAAACCCGGGCGCAAGGCCAGGTCCTGCAGCACAGCCGCCCGCCCGCGCCGAACCGGAAGGAGCTTCAGAGGTTTCTCGGTAACAGTCCTTCCTCGACTGATAGATAGCCTGGGATCCACCTCCAGAACAGGGGCAGGCATTCCCCGCCGACTAATCGATAGTGCGACGCGGTCGGCGAGGGTCCACTAGATGTAACTATAAGCGGGTGCTGGCGATGTGTATTTGGGATCACGGTCTGCGTCCGGGGCACAGGAGGCCAATCTATCATCGGATCGCGAGGTCGCGTATTGGAGTTGCAATGATGCCAGAGTCGCTCTCCTGACTGGCAGAGAACGGCATCCTGTGGCGTGAGAATAACGATAATAACAATGACGATATATCTATCGTAAGGGAATGCACAGGGCAGTGTTCGAAGAGAGAGCCCGTTGCACAGTCCTAAACCGTTTTTTTCTGCGATGTGCGAAGGTGAGGAAGCTGGAGGGTCCGCCGTGCGACGTCAACCGCCGTTTTAATTGGCCCGGCGCTGCCAATGCGCCATTTACATCACAACGCAGCCCAAACAACGACGACAGACCTCCCTCAATTGTTCATAGCCAGCGCTGACCAATGCATTATCAAACATAACCTGGGAAGATGTAACAGCATGCAGCCAAGCAATATAAACCCATCTCTTAATAGCTCCTTGCCTCTGCGTAAGAGGCAAGTATATCTAGTATCCCTAACTGATCCTTCTCTAAGCTTCCTTAAAATCCTATAATGTTTCTCCGGAGCTCCGTTATTAAGCGTGAACTTGCCCTTCAATCGCATCGATTGTCCATAGCCTTACAATAGTGCACATGGTCCATTAACCGATCTACCATGCGATATACAAATAGTAAAGTGAAAATCAAATTCAATGTTATAATCGCCCCACTATTACGCATGATTTCTAATGCATTTGCCGATTTGATGTCCCGATGATGGATTATCACCGGATCGACTCGGATACATGTCCGACCAGACGTCTACATACCTGCATACTTTCAACATCTGCCAGCATGCTCCATGGTCAAGGGTTCACACGAGATTGATTATTCTTTGTAATATCGTCTTTGAAGGTGGTTGTAATGTCTTTTCTATACCATATGATTGGATGTCAAGTGACGCGGCGAGAATTTTCGTAATATATCGTGCTCCATACCGTAGGAACTTGTTTGGGTCTTTTCGGAGCCTTTCCGCTTCTAAAACTTGTACCAGTACGTTGATACTCAGGCAATACCAGGCCTACGTGTAAAGTGCATGGATACATGGGAGATCCGCGCAAATTCTCCGAGTGGCGTACTTGTAACGTAAGTATCCTTGTTGCCAACTACTTCGAATTGAAAGGTAGAAAATGGGTATTGAAGCAACATCGAGTAATATGCCGCGAGGGTATATTTTGTGTCCGTTTTGGCAAGTGCCTTGGTTTTCTATCCTTCTCTGCCCCCATAATGCTATATCAAAATTATGATATTACTTTGCTTTCGTCCTCAAATAACAAAATAACATGCGGTATGGCGCTCGGGCTCTCTGGTTCAAGTCTTAGTCATACTCGGAGACTAATACGACAATAGCTATACAGGTGAAATTGAGCACCGTTCCAGATACTGTCATGATATGTCGCTCTTTCTAGCTCTGGACACGAGACGCTGGTATTGTCATCTTTACCCATTAGCACCCACCGAATTCACAGATCGAAACGACTGAAGTTCGTAGACTTCATAGCGTGCTGTTACTAAAATGATTAGCTGGTTAAGCTCTCTGTCCCATTTTATCAGGGCGGGCCGCGCCGCTGCCACGCATGCTGGAGAAACAGTAGAAGACCAAGAAACGTTAAATATAAAGCCTACACGGCATGATCGAGAAGTTTGTGTCTTAAACCAGACTGCATGTTTCGCTTATTCCAGCGAAGCGGGTTAGGCTTTTGGATTAAGAAAATTAATGAGGGAATATATATAAATATTTGATCTAAAACGAGTACCTGATTAATTTTGCCTTCGCAGGCACTGTAAACTTCCCTTTGACATTTTTGACGTGATTATTCAGCCTAATCGGGTTATTATAAGCCATAATATGGCAAATCCTCAGATTTGCAACGTCCGGCCCGCTTGCTATCCCTGAGGCATGTGAAAGGGCCATGAAGCCTTCATTCCATGCGGAATAACACGCACGTTTTGTACATGCAAAAAGAGGCATTCGGAGGCTATAATGACCTATCCTAGCTTAGCAGATTCTATGACCCGCGTCGCTTTTAGCTAACCAGTAGATCCCAGAAGCCCCATTCGTAATGTTGTTGGGACGTTGGGTTTGCACTGGTGTAGCATTCGCAGCCTCAACACTCGACTCTCATGTAGCATTTGTTGCGAGTTGCCTGAATGGTAAATGCAACACAACTCGAGTATTTCCGGGTTCGTGGTCTCCATTTCTGTGTTCTGCTTCCAAGAACTATTCCCAAACAGATATTGGGAGTGCATTCGCTTGATTTGATACTTAGGTCCAATGGCCTACATAACCGGTAAGTTGGGATGCAGCTAATGGTCATCTTGTATGGCCAGAGCGCTAGCGCTCGACCTCCAAGTTCGCTTACACTGTGCATCCACAGCGCCCTGTCAGCCAGCCATATATTGCCTTCTCCAGCTCCTCAGCACGACGGATACATGTTAGCGGATTTTGCGACTGCGACTCCGATTGCGACTCCGACCGCGACAGCTCTGAGTGTGATACCAATTCAAACTAGGATAGGTCGATATCCGAGTGCGCGCAGCGGCCATAAGTGGCCTTAGCTTAGCCTCATTATGCATATTTGCATAACGCGTTGAAATTTCCCCGCAATTTGAATTGAATATAATAATTTCCTTGGGATAAGAATCCCTTTTCTAGCAGCTTCTCATGTTCCGCAGTCTGCCAAGAAGGAATTTCATATTTTATACGCCTCTAATACTTACCAAAAGGTCGGAATCAGTTGCGTCGGACCGTAAATATACGCAACATATACGACGGAAGGGTTAAAGTCACCGCGGAATTTACCTTCTGCCTTTTGTTAAGAACAGCGACCTAGGCTACAAGTGAGTGTGACACTCCCCTCAACTATAGAGGATGCTGAGGTCGAATAGGGCTGAGAGCCAAAGTTCTCCTACGCGAGCATTCGAGTAGCCGGTTTGAGAGACTCGGTATATCTATGCCCCATACATTCATATGCATATTTGCTGTATTGAACCAATATGCAATATTATAATTGCCATGAACTATTCGCTTCGCATGCAGCTGCCTTATTCTACCATCTTTCCGTCAACACGACGTTAAATTTGAAGAGCTGCCGCCTGTTTTAACCAAAGTGTCACAAGAACTTTGTATAGCCAACAGGATAGAAAATGCTAAACAGAGCGTTCCAAGTTAGTAAAACTTTGGTACAACGGTAAATGTAAACCCAAATTATAAAACTTCATTGAGAGTCTTGACTAGGCACTCGTGAAAACCAACTTTCATGTCGTGTGTGGCCACGATTAATGCCTCGTTGGGTGGGTTTATGCATAGTATAGCCCCCCCCTGGATATTCTGCAGTGCGGCTGCAGTGGATTAGCGTGGGGAATAGTTTCGGATCCAGATAATATGTAGGCACGGAGATATACCGTTTTAACTAGTAGCTTTCGCTTCTGTATGACCCTTCTTCTGCTCTATTGCGGGTCCACCATTGTCGGCGCAATGCAGTCGCACAAGGGTCCCGAGACGAGCAGCTAGTTACCTTGTTTAGTTAGGTATTATTATTGTGTGACTATACCACCGGGCTTGGCTGTACAGGTGCGGCGGTAGTACATATATTTGGCGGTAACTGGGGTTATTTCCCTTGTGTTATGCATATGTTCAATGGGATTTGTGCGGGGACTTGAGGGCAGTTTGACAATAAAGCTCTCGACGGAAGTTCGTGGGTGTTCCGTAATTATTGCTAGCGCTCTCTAGATTTCTACTCTCGTTAAAAAAAATTATATATCCGATTATTAATTACTCGCAAGCCTACGGTGGGCTTCCAAGACGGGGCTCATTCTTCTAGCTCTAAACGCGGCTAATCAGTGACCAATGGTCGATTGCTTGTATCTAGGGACTCGATTCAAAAAGTAGAGCATTCTGAGTTCCGTGACCTTTCCCAACTACAGCCGGGACGGAGTGGCATCGGAGTGGCATCAGCTAGCCAGTCAAAACGACCGTTTGCTTCACCAGAAACCCGCGTGCTATTATGTAAGGATATTATAGCTATAAATGCAATAGGTCGCAATAGGAAATTGCACTATATGTCGATATCATGATACATCATCATCCGCTATCAATATTTACGCATGTGCCCTAGAGAGGCGGCTGATCAATTGGTTTTTGTTATGCATGTAAGTGTCCTCTTGAGAAGCACAGCGGCTCTGTGATATTCCTGTTCCCAATATGCTGTCTAACGTTTTGGTGTAGTATACGAATGGCTATAGTAGCTCTGTGAGGTTCGTTCCTAGTCAGCTAGAGTTCGTAAAAGATATATAAAGAGACGGCCGTATGCATCTGGGCCAACTCGCTGTCTTTCTAGAAGCACGAAACATTCATATTAACTGGCACGGTGCTATATCAAAGTCACAGTTAACCTCACAACTGTACCGACGGCTTTTACGACTTGTAGACGTTTATACATTTAATTTATCTAATACACCTTCTACTATCCTTATTATATCGTAAAAATGAAGATAACATCGCCACTTAAGTACGCCGTTGCCATTGCTGCGCTCTTCGGCTCCACACAGGCAGCTCCAGCCCCCGTTGAAAATGGAATCTCCACGGTTGAAGCTCGAAATGGTGAGTTGCACTATACGCTTCCGAATAAAGCACATGCATGCAATTGTCAACATTCCGCACGTACAATATATAGATACCAGAAGCTAACCTGACACCGAGGCAAATAGCCAAACTGAAGGCCCGGATTTCCCCCGCCTGCCTAGCAGCATTGAGTAGCAGCAGCAAACGCCTCGCTAGGCGCACTATAGGCGACGCAAGTAAATACTTTATAAAAGTCTTTACCAGCAACACCAACGTCGCCGATTACCTAGTGGACGATTTCATATGTTTCGAAACATACACCCTGGGCGACTGGGACCAGAGGGTCGACAAGTGTGCTTCCTACTGCCTTTCGACTTCTGGCTGCACGTTTTTCAACGTATACAAAGTGATCCCTACCGACAAGACGCAAACTCCGTACATCTGGTGTGACGTCTACTCGAAACCGCGTGGTAAACAAAACGCGACGAGGGTTGACGACAGTCCAAGGAACCAATACCAGGTTCATTTCAGCGATGTTGTCGGTTACAGGACCGTGGCCACTACTACAGACTTTACCCAACAGACAAACCTCGGAACTAAAGCTATCGATGCCAACCGTGTTTTCTCGAATGGCGTCAACCCGTATCTTGGTGTAATTACCGGCCCGACGGTCGATACATTGGTAGCGTGCGAAATTGCTTGCATAGCGAGAACGAAGTCTGCGTCGGACAACCTTCCGGCAGGCTCCACTACATACGGGGCTTGCAATGCCGTCAACTTTTACGTGGAGATAGTGGGCGGTGCTAGCAACTATGTTTGTACTTTCTATTCCATGGCATTCCCAACTTCAGATGCGGTTACCTATGCTACGAATAGTGGAAGTGGCCCCATAGCTGCCTCTTTCTTTGTCAGTTTGGGGCCTGCCTCGGCCTTCGGTGATAGTGGTGGCCAGGTCTCCCTTGCTCCGTAGATGCTATAGTTGTATGGTTTAGCTCTAGTCTATCAGGGAGGGGAATTGGGGTTCTCTTTTAATACTGCTTCTTCTCTCAAACATTTTGAAATTATATTAATGGCTTATAATTACGCTGAAGCCAGGCCGATTAGTTAATAAAACTTGACCCCATATCAATTAGTCGACGTAAACGTTTCGAGTTCTAGTTCTTCGAGACATGTGAGATGTTGAATGAAGGTGTTGGGCATGGTATACGGTGCCAGTAATACAGGCCAATTGATAGTAGAGACTCCTAGTCAGCTCAGATTTGGATATAAATATCATCCGAGCAATTTCTATTTTAGAATAGACGCCTCTCCCACTCTCCTTTCTATATATACCGAGGTACCTCGCCCGACTCAAAATATTTCCGGCTGTCCATACCTACTTACATATCTACATCTTCTGTCTCATCTACCACAACGTTGCAACTAAAAACCTCAGAAACACCAAAATAAACCAAAATTGTAACCGCCTGTTTTCGCTTTTCTAAATACGCACAATATGCAGCCAAATGAATATAAACTATATACCGCCCATACGACTTCTATCAACTAATCATATCTCAGTATCACCATCTTCGCCTCCTCCGCCGTCGTCACCAGGAATCCATTCCACGTCTCCGCGCTCCACACGTAGCAGCTCCATCCACCTCTGATACTTCTCATCAGCTTCTCTAGTTTCTGCTTCTTCACTTCCGGCGCCAGCGACATGTCCTGCCGCGTGCGATCGTTCGCACCTGTCTCCAGTGACAGCCCGCCATCCAGCGATATCTCTTCGAACGGTATACTCTCATCGAATATATCCTCCAATGGGATATGTTGCAGATGGCTTGGGAACAACCGCACCGGCTCCTTCGCCTTCTGTGCCTCCTTCGCGGCGGCCGCTATTGACAAATCTGAGGAAGAGGAAGAAGGGGAAGGCGGGGCAGCGTCAGATGCAGCACCGGCACCAGAACCGCTCGGCGCGGAGGCCACCAAATTGATAGCGCCCATCTCCGGCCCAGGCTCATCATAAAAGATATGAAACAGCCCTTCCTCAGTAATCACACTGCTCCGTTGCGTCTGATCCTGATCCAAATACCACGCCTCCTGAATTGTCGGCGTCGGCAGTGCGGGCTCCTTCTTCGGCTCAATTTGCACTCCATTCCCAAAATGCACCAAATACGCTGCATCATCCGCTGGCGGCGCATCAGCACTACTTCCCACCGTCATCTGCACATCATCTGGAGACGCTGCAGCATCAGGATCGTATGGATTTGGCACAAACCCACCTCGACCGACGTCCCCTTCCATTTCTGCTCGCGATCGCATCTCTCGCGCTTGGGGCAGCAATAGGGAATGACTCGCGTCGTCCTCCTGTATCGTTTGCTCAAGCGCCACGCAAAACGGTATGATATTCTCCGGCACTACCGTCTCCATTATTGGTGGATGCTCCCCATTGCTCCCCACCCCTGGCGGTGGCTCTGCATGGATTCTGACACACCCGATCGGTACGTTGCCATTAGCTCGGAACGTCTTACCCAGGGTCATCACCACAGAGGTTTCGTCTTCCTCCGGCATGCCGTCATGCCGACTGCCCCTCATGAAGGGGTATATCTTATCCCATCGCTGGCAGCGCAGAGACTCGGGTACGTCATCGGCATTTGGATAGCCAATGTACTCCATAAACATGTCTTGCCAGCTATGCAGCAACACAGAGCGGATATGTGCGATCTCGTACAGCTGCCGCTCACGCAGTTCGTTAGGAATCAGGTTGATGCTGAAGACATCAACTTGCCCGTGGCAGTTGTCTTCTGCGTCCACCACGACGGAATATACGAAGACATGGTGTTTTACGAGATGAACATCCTTAATGTATCCACGGTTCGGGTGCGGGAATGTGATTTCGTAGGGATGCGGAGCCGGGCCGGGGGGTAGAGCGCCATTCTCTTCAATATGCTTGCCGCGCAGTGAGGAGATCTTGATGAGCTTGACAAAGTGCCGGTTGACGCGGCAGCCGATCCATTCGTCGTTCGCGCAGAGGCTGTTCAAGTGCTCTTGGTATGTTACCCCGCGCCAGATACCAATGAATTCGACTTCAGGGTAGTTGTGCAGAGAGTAGACGGCCTGAGGGATGCGGCGTTCGGGGTCCCCTTCGAACTCGCGAGTTCCGCTGACAATCAGGATACGCTTATCCAGAACGACGGACTGGCGTACGTTCCGCCGAGGTAATCTGTATCCGTACCATGGGACACCCAGGCTGCGGATGTCGAGTGTAACGAAAGGAGATTCAGGGAAGCGGTTGCCACTGTCATAGATGAATACCCGGCCGGATGTGTGGTGGAAAACGAGAAACATGTGGTCGTAGGATGTTTCGGTTTCATAGCAGGCGTCGAGGCGGACGCCACCAATGGCGGTAATTGACGTCGGGTTTCCTTTGGCTCTGTTGAAAAAACGCTTGAGTGCAGAGTCAAAGGCCTGTGGAGCTCCTGTAAGAGCTCCAGTGTCAGCACCGGCAACCTCCATCCCAGTTGGAGCACCGGCGGCTCCTGCTGAAGTAAATACATTGTCTTTCTGAGGGGCGTCGGAGTCGTTGTTGGTGTTGCTGCCGTTTCCTCGTAACGAATCTCGAACGTGGTATGGGAAATGGTGTCGGAGCAAAGGCGCAAGAACGTGTTCTGACGTAAGAAACTGGTTGAAGGCCTTGGACACCCTTCTCAGCCGAGGGATCTCGTATGGCGGTATGTGCTCTAGGATGATAGCTAGAACGTCGTAGGGGAGGTCTAGGAGGGACACAGATGAGTTTCTGAGGGCGAGCTCTGCAGCTCTGCTAGGTGCGACGTCCGGCGTGGGAGTGGAATGGCGTCCTCGCTGGCCAACTGTGGAGAGTAGAAAGTCGATATGGTCAAAGGTGCCCGCCATCGCGGAGAGCTCGCCAGGGGTGTATGAGCTGCGGTCGACCTTCATGGGTGCGGCAGGGCGGGCTATCGCCGGGTGCGTCGGATGGGATTGGTTAGGTTGGTTTCTGGGTTGATTGATCCGGGTATGGCGAATAGCTGGCGAAGACGGGGAGCTAGAAGTGTCGTGTCAGCAAGAAACTCGTCTCCTTTCGCGGTAGTCATATATATACACCAGGGATCGAGGCTGAGTGTCGCCAGGAGGCAATGAAGTCAGGCAAGCAAGCAAGAAATCCTGCAGCTTTGCTGTGGGGAGGCTGGGCAAATATGCGCAAGCTGACAACAAGAAACACCCCTGCCCGATCCTCAAGCTCGGCTCGCTCCAACTGCAATAGGCCGGCTATCTCGCCGTGGATATAGAGGAGACGGTAACTTACCTACAGACGGACGTTGAGACGCAGTTCCGGATACTGGTAGTTGGGTAAAGTGGTGATGACGGGGCAAGAGGCAGGAGGCAGGAGGAGTGTTAGTGTTGACTTTTGATTGTGGATTTTAGATTGAAGCGCCGCTACTAGGAGCAGCGATTCAAGCCACGTGCTGAAGGGGCTTAACGTGAACAGAGTAGAATATTCTTAATTCCAATCTGCTCTTCCTGCTTCTCCTCCTCGTCGACGGGAATTCGCGCTCTTAAGTATATCGCCATCGCTCGCAGCAAAAGCCACAAAGCCGCCCGCCAGCAGAGCTCGGGCTCTGCTTCAGACACGCCAGTTTTGCAGGCCCGTCGGCCAATCACCGTTGCGGCAGCTAGCTGTCGTGGAGAACCCAGGTCCCCCCGCCCCACGCATATTTGCCCCTGCGGTGGGACCCGCGATGAATCGAGAAGCTGAAAGAAGCCCATTACAAAGGAGAAAGATGCTAGCGTCGATGCTAGCCGAGACAACAGGAGACGCTCGTCGTTAGAAAAAGCTGGTGGTTGCGCTAGGCGCTGCTGACCCTTTAACGTTACACAATAATATCCCAAGTCCAAAATTGTACAAAAGGAAGCCACGAGTAGCTAGCGTTCTCGAGCATCCTGGAAAAGCGGTGCAAAAAGAATAAACAAGATAGAGACCAAGAACGTGACAGTAATCCTGAACGTCAACGTTCACCATGCAGATAGTCCATAATCAAACCGCTTCAACTCTTTCCCCATCTCCTCCACTTCCTTCTTCGCCTTCATCCGCATGTAAAATATGGGGCAATCCCTGCTGCTACAAATAACCTCGCAGTGCAGCGATCCTTGGCATCTACATATCAATCCCATCTCTATTAGCGCACCGTACTCAACCTAGCGGAGAAGAAATCCCATCCTACCTTTGGCATTGTGTCCATAACCGCCCGAACCGAACCTCCAAATCTGATACTTTGCTGAGCTAGTACCATCGTTAGCCTCACCCACACCACTAGCTTTATCGTGACATAAGCACCACTCACTGTCTTCTGGTAGAGCTCCGCACTTCGCCCCTGGCAATTGTGGCAGACTGCTCCACCATCCTCCTCCTTACGCGTCAACGGCGTCTTGCAGCCCATGCACGTTTGCGTTTTCTTCGTGAACCTCATCAGCCCACCCATAGTCGGTACCGCAACTGATATCGTCCGTGTGTGATCACCCGTAACTATACCCAAGGTCAGCATGTCTCCATAATGACATCCTGGATTTTCGCTTTCGCAACATACGCAGCTGGTTCGCCCTCTTCTCGCCAAGAATAGGCTCGAATATCCTTTGCAGTGGCTTTGCAAGCTGCTGGTCAAGATAATACTTGGTGTCGATAGGCACGTTATGTTCCAGAACATAGATCGGATCCTCGGACTTCTCGTAGTTCTTTGCACCCCCGGCGCCCTTGATAATCACGTAAGCCACACGGTCTCCGAGATTTGGTGCAGAGCCTAAATTACGCATTAGCAATTACTCGACGCTGTAATTCGGGTGGTATCCACTCACCGGCATCACGCTTCCTCATCCTCTCTGCAAGCTCCACGTGAGCCTGCTTCGCTGCGTACTCCTCCTTAGACAAGGCCTTAGTAATCACCAAGTTCGACATATCAATCTTATTTTGCAGCAGATCAGATATCATGCCCTTCACGTATACCTGGGCACCGTCCTCATCCTGATCGATCAAAATCTTCTTCAGCACGGTCTCAATCACCGTCTGCACCAACCGACAATTATCTCGTCTAACGGTCTCGATACCCTTCGAGTCCATCTTGTCATACTTGTCTGGATTTGTCCAATACAAACCAGCGTACCGTTTTTTGTTGATTAGAAGATATGGAAAGTAGACTTTCTCAAACTCCAGCTTGATCGGGTTGATGAATTTCGAGGAGACAAAGTCCGCAGCCTCTTGCCCAAGTTTCATAACCTGTTTTAGATCCTTCGGTCCGAATTTGATCATGACAGAGTCCGTATCACCGTAGATAACCTGCGCATCATGGCTGTATCCGTTTGCCATGGTGTACTTCTTTTCGACTTCAGCTTTAGTAGCCTCAATCATTTGACGACCGTAACTGGTACAACTACTAGCAATCGCTATGCAGGGTAATTTTCCATTGGTGGCGCCAGTTAAACCGTAGACAGAGTTTGCGGAGATTTTTAGTGCCAGCTGTCTACCGTTCAGCACGGCCTGTTTGAACGGGTCTGTTTCATTTTTGAGGTCCTATTCCGGTCAGTGTTCTATATGCTTTCCTGATAGAAAAGAGTGAAATGACCTACATTTTTGGCCTTCTTTCTGGCTCCCAAAAGGTCTTCAAAAATTGTAACAAGTAGACCCTTCCTAACACTGGTGTCCACAAATAAATCACCGTTAGGTGTAACATGATAGTCAATATCCTTCTTCAACCCCATTTTGTCCGCGTGCTCTTGTTTCGTTAGCGTAGTATAGCAGAGATTGTGTGCCATCATAATACTTGGATATAAAGAGCTGAAATCAAGTGTTGCAACGGGTTCCTTGTAAAACCCTCTAGTAGGTTCAATAACAGTAGCACCCTCGTATTGTTCACCGTCATCTCCACCACCCTGTTGACTGAGATTAGGCACGACGAGGTCTTGTTCCGCGGCTTTTCGAAACAATTGCGACAAGAACTTGACCTGCTGTCCACGTGACAGCAGCATGTTGAAGGGCACACCAGTGACACGAGCCATCTCTGTGTAATTAATCAGACACATCAACTTGTCCATAAGTCTTTGAGGGAGGTACGCGTCCTTGAGACAGTAAACTGCGAGACGACGCCGCGATTCAGGCGTCCCGTTAAATAACTCGGTGATCATGGTATGATGGACGTCCTCCTTCTGTTCCTTTAGAAAGTGCGCGCTGACAGAGTTAAGTGTGTAGCTTCGTAGATGGTAATCTCGCTGAATAAGCTGCAGCAAATCAAGTTGTATTCTACCATTGGTGTTCGTAGCTCTGGAATCCCGCTTGCCTAGCTGTTTCGACGCAAAGTTCGCCGATCTCGACTCTGACTTCGTACCCTTGATTCTTGTCCAGAAAGGGAAATCTTTGACACCTAAAGTGTCTGCACGACTTAATAGATATGGGAAATCAAAGTTGGAAATGTTGTAGCCAATGATAACATCAGGGTCGACCTCCTTCAAGAAGTGGGTCCATGAGCGCAACATTTGATCCTCCTTTGAGAACTCGCAAATCTGCGTGTTGACAATAAGAGCACACGTTTCTAAACAGAATACGTTCCGAATGAAAGGCTGCGAGTCGCCATATCGTGTGACCATCGAAGCGATTTGTATGACAGGATCGATCTTCGGATCCGGGAAGATGCCCTTGCGGCCGGCGCATTCGATATCGAAGGACAAGATTCTTAGGGGTGCGATTTTCGACCATTCTTCTTCAGCTTGGTGCGTGATTAGATCACGGTAGTGGCAAACAGCCTCGATTTGAGCTGACCCTATCCGGCCACCATTCAGTCCTGGTTCGATATATTTATACTTGTCCTTCTTCACCTCCACCCACGACATGCCAGCCATCTTTTCATGTGAGTCAGCAGGTATATCCCAAGGTTGCAAGTCCATAGACGTACCTTTGTATCAACCATAAATCTCATAATGTACTGAATGTTGTCAAAAGTCATAATATTGCCCACCAGGCCCCTCCACATCCCCTGAAAGTTGGCATCCCCTTCTTCCAAAAATTTCCTCACCCATGGTATATACTTTGGATCGGTCACCGTGATTCTGATATACGGTGACTTCTGATTTCCTTGGAATCCATAGAGGTTCTCTCTCATGACGATTTTTACATTCGCCACAACTTCCTCGGCGCTGCTGCCCACCCGTTGCTGGATGAAATCTTCGTACTCTTGGAGATGTCCATTGTCGAACCCAACTGGCGCCTGGAGGTATATGTAGTGTAGAAAGTCCGTGACGTGCAATAATACAGAATGTCCTGTCTGTTTATTGGTCAGCAAGCGGAGTTATATTCAATATCATGACAACGGTTCCTCGCACCTCCGTCACACCAAACAACCTGACGCATGTCTTGCCATCTCGCAGCCCTTCTTCGACGTCAATCTGTTGAAATACTTTGTGAAAGTCAGTCACTTGCTCTGGATCGTCCTGTGGCATGTGGATTCAATTTGTACCCAAGTCTACTTCGTTCGGCACCCAGTCGTCCAAGCTGGGACGAGCCCACTTCTGGTCCCTCTCCGCATTCGCTGTGGCCAGATACGACATTGTTAGTTCTATGCCAATGAGTAGCAACGGCGGTTCTGTGCTCGATCCATCCTACCTCCTTTAAGCCCGCCGATCTCCTGGGTTAATCGCCCTAGATCTTCCTCAAACGTGGATTTGACCTGTGAAAGCTTCGCGAGCTTCGGATTGAGTTGATTCGGATTAGCGGCATCGAGCTTCCTCTTCTTGTTGACCACGCTGTTGAAGTGACTATTGTGAGAGGCGGTTTGGTCGTTCAGGACCCGCTTTGTGACGACAGCTGCCGGCATGTTGGATAGGTGGCGAGCAGGAGGTATGGGACACTGGAGATGCTAGACTTTGCGGCATGAATAGTGCGTCAAAGCAGCGAACATGCGATCCGGACGTCAACTATCCAGAGTTCATGAGATAGAGAGATGGTTGGTTGTTGTTTAGACCGGCTGGATGTGGAAGCTGGCGTGGAGGACGACGAGCAGCTCGCGTTACTTCATCCGAGCAGCCAATTAACGCGTAGTAAAACGAGCGTGTTCCGTCGCCAACCCAACACCTTCGACAAAGATTGCCGCATATATGCATGCCTCATAGCGGCACCGGCCCCGCATCTCTAACGGCAACAGTGCGCGCTATTGGGCGGCGCTGGACCCTGATGGTGGGTTTGCGCTTCGAGCTCACGGTCTCGGGACGAATATATCTGCTATTAAACTGACAATGGCATTAAGCTAGGTAAATCAACCTGCCTCGTATGGTAAATATCAAAAGAAGTAAGTATCTCTGCCATACTCATAACTTCGACTATTGCACATTTCCATTTCAATTGAAAAATATTGCGATCGATGCAAGTACCTCTACAAGCTACGGCATGCAGCAAACAGCGAGAGCCTGTCAGTCTTTCTGGCATGCATAGTCGGCGCATCCTCGGCCTTTTGGAATCTAGAGTAGTACCCCGCAGTCACAGCCTTGTCTACTACGACCAAATCTTACCAGGCCACATCGAATTTAAGGATCCTTGTTCAAGCTCATATAAACTAAGCATCTTTAATAAACGGAACTTACGAATCGGGAATACGGATTGAAATCTCGATGATTAAGTAGTTACGGTACAATAAAACTATGGAATCGACATCCTCAGAATCTTTGCACGACAGAATTCTCGCCCTTCGCTATGGCACGGAGCCAGAAGATCAATTCATCGAATACGACCCTCTCGATCAACTGCTGACCGACGAAGTCATTGAGAATGCACTCAAAAACACTACCATAGAGAGCTTCCGGAGAGACAGCATCAAGAAGGCTGTGTTGTCTGGCGGGAAGCGGATTTTTGCGGCTCTGGTGTCTATCGAGCGCCCCGAGCTTATATACGATTGCATCAAACACGACAAACTTGACGACAAACTCCCTTTGAGCTCTGCGGATATAGAGAAGATATTCGAGGGGAATGTCAAAAAGGATGCTGGTGAATTGGAAGAGTGGGCCAAACGGCTAGAAGAACGGCAGTACGAGTTCATCAGTCCCTCGTTCCAAAGAGGTGCTACCCACCGAGTGTACGAGAGTCGAGTGCGGCTCCCGTTCAAATCCAAGAAGCACCTAGGTGGTGGCGGCTTTGGCATGGTATATACAGTCACATTATCTGAGAAACAACATGATTCGCACTTGGTATGTGTTCACCATGCACGCAGCATCCTTGGCCCCTGGTTTCTTTAAACAGCCGGTTCGTGTGTGATAGAAATATCGATTCTTTGGCTTCTAACACGTCGTATAGGAGCACGTATTGGTTCTCAAGGAGCTTAAGCACAAGAAGTCGGTGGAGACTATGTTCAAAGAAGAACAACGGTGTTTAGAGATATTGAGGATTATCGAACATCCCAACATATTGGAAATGTATTGTTCATACACCCATCGGGGCAAGAACTGTTTCCTTTTCCCACTTGCGAAGAGCGGTGACCTTCAAAACTTCCTCGACGCAGACGCTCGTCCGGCCGACATGGCAGCCGATGAGGATGTTTACTATGCATTCTGCGGCCTTTCCTCTGCCCTCGAAAGTTTGCATTCATACAGTCACAAAGGTCTTAGTCTAGAAATGGTTGGCTGTCATCACGACCTCAAACCTAAGAACATTCTTGTTGATGGTCCGAAATTCATTCTCTCGGACTTTGGGCTCTCTCAGATGAGAGGTGAAGTCAAAGACTACAAAACAAGGTATCAGTCGGGAGAAGGATTCTACATTGCACCGGAATGCGAAGATCTTTCTACCTTTAAGAAGCTCGAAATTGGGCGTCCTAGTGATATCTGGTCCTTGGGGTGCATCTTAACGAACGCATTGGTTTATTTAAAAAGAGGGAAGGAAGGTGTGAAAGGATTCGAAGCTCTTCGCAAAATGGGCATAGAAACCTCTTATGGCCTGCTCACCTTTTCGAGGTTTCATGGTGGCCAGCATCAAGAAAACCCGGCGGTTTCCCAGATGTTGGATGATCTAAACAAAACCGGAAGCCGTACCGAGAAGATGTTGATACAATGCATAAGGGATACGTTACAGCTTGATCCCAGAAACCGGCCACCGATTGAGAAATGCTCCCAAGCGCTTCGAGCTGTGGCAATTACAGCTATTTCAGAGAGTGTCGAGGAAGACTGGGCGAACACCAAGTACGACGAGCAGCTGGAATTTCAAGTCGAAAAAATAAATTTCCAAACATGGTCCAAAATCGTCAGTGAGACTCCAGGTGCCCTCAAGGAAATGGTCCAATCCGAAATGGCTTTTAGGGATATCTATAGCGTGCTCAAAAAGGTGAAAGCTGAACTTCAGGCACTCATGGCGCAAAAGAACACCGGGTACCCACTATTCGTTCAGCTGCGGCATCTGATAGGTAAACTATTATCCTCCACTCCAAAAGACCTGCAGAGGCGAATCAACAATCTAGTCGAATCAACTATTCTACAATCGGATAGTGACAGTCAACGCTTATCGGACCTTCCTCTACAAAACTCGACCGGCAGTGACAGGATTCTGATGCTAGCAGCCATAAAGCACATGAAGCAGTTGGCATCTACATCTGATCCCACTAGAAACATCGTTCAAGTAGAGAGAGAAGACATTGACGAAATCAGCGAGAAATCGGTCTTTTCTACCTTCTACCTCGCCAAATATAAACCAGCGAACCAGTTGGAATTTGAAAATGTTCTCATAGAAGACCTTGTTTATGATTCCTCGTGGCAAGACAAGGACGGCAAGCAACTGTTTGAGCGAATGGAAAACGTTCTCCAAATTCCAGATACGACCAGTGAATTCAAGGCATTGCAATGCCGGGGATATTATCATGATCAACCTGGTCACAGATTCGTATTGGTTTATCGATATCCTAGCGGACCGGAAAATAAAGTCGTTGAGCAGCTTAGCAAGTTGATTGAGAAGACAGCAACGGGGATCTATCCACCTCGGAAAGAGAAGCTAGGAATCGTGTGCCTAGAACATCGATTTCGGTTAGCCTACAATCTTGCACAGTCAATTTTCGAATTCCATAAGATTGGATGGTTTCACAAGGGCATCTCTCCGTATAACATCATCTTTTTCGCAAAAGACGAGCGCCATACAAGAAAAATGGACTCACCATACTTGACTGGGTTTTCCCACAGCCGCCCGGGCCAAAACAACCAAATATCAGCCGTTCAGACCGATATCAGCGAAACTTTAAATGCGTACCATCACCCTGACTATCAAAAAAGCCTGCTTAGCGCGGATGAAGCCCGAGTTAGGTACCGCGCGGAGTTTGATTACTACAGTCTTGGTCTCGTGCTTCTGGAGATCGGGTATTGGGCACCGTTGCAAAAACTTGTGGGGAAGGATACCACGACACCAGATGCACTGAAACGGCTTGCAAATTACGCATTGTATCTCAGCGGGCCGATGGGCGCAAATTACTCAAGTGCCGTAACGGCTTGCTTAGACTCAAAGAAGCTAGGGCGAGATGGATTGGTCGAGCTTAATTTTGAGCGTATGGTATTAGAGAAACTTCGAGCCAGCCCAGCCTAAGAACCGGAATTGCAGACCATATAGGCATAAAGCCCTAGAACTTTGGAAACAACTAGACTCTCAAGAATTAAGACCAGTATATATAGATATATGATACAGCAGTTAAGGGAAATGCTATGGATTCCCGCAAATATTTGACTTAGAGTTGTATCGTCAAACCGGAGGGATAATGCATATGATGTTGCGCTTCGAATTGGATGGTTGATGCTCCTGCGACGAAAACCATGTCAGGATAACCTGGCGAACGAGACGATCCGATGCCGCTGGGCGCTAGAACTAACGAAATGGAACTATCTCCTAGTATTAAAAATTTCTCAAAGTTGGAGGTAAATCAATCAATTTGGCATTCGCGTAGCTCATCCTGCGAAGATGTTAGCTCAGTTCTGCAAAAGCGGGGTGCGAATTCTTTGGTGAAATTGTTACATCTGTCAATTCACGCGGCGCAATAAGTATGAAATGTTCTGCCTTGAACTTTAATACGACAGAAATTAGTAGTTAGTACGTAATCTCGATGGATCGCAATTGGGACTTGATCTTTAGGGTTGTACCTCGAGTTGGAAGTTGCCCCGGCCATAGATTTCTGCTAGTGTGTGAACGAGCTTCTCCATATCGACATATCGAAGCGGGTATGTGATTTTGACGTTATCCATAGTGCACAGGAATAAAGTCAAGCTGGTGGACTGGGATCAAAGAATACTACTCTTCTTGGTGGTTGATTTGAGGATGAACTGAGCGGGGAATCCGAGTGGGAGGCCCGTTTCTTAAGTATTTGCGCCGAGATCAGCCACACAGCACAAACCATGTCATTGGCGAGGCCGACGAGATATGATTCGCTCAGCCCAATCCTCTCATCTTGTGCCATGCTTGTTTCCAGTCGTGCATATTCCGTTCAGCCCACGAGACAAATCAGACGCAGAGGCGTTAATCCCGACCTCTCCGTCCCCGGTTTCCCAGCCGCGAGGCAGTCAGGATGCATTTTAAGCAGCCTGCCGGAAGCCGTTGTGAATCTTTAAACCTCCCAGTGTTAGGCCTTCCTATTCCAGCTGCCATCAACTAACGAGCTAGCTTTTCCGAACGCAATCGCTTCCAGTCTTTCGATCCAAGCAGACTGTATGATATGTCGGGTTTCGGAGACGACTGGGAGGTCTACCCCATCCGGTCTGCGGAGAACGTGCCGCTCGGCTGCGATACGGAGCAGGTACGCGCCGACATCGAGGACGACCAGCGCAGACTATTTTCCGATCACGACAACTTTAGCTTGTGGTTCGCGAACAATCTCACTAAGAACCACCAATATCCAGAATGTAAGGTTTATATTAACTCGTTTAAGTTGATTCATTGCTCTAGCGGGCGACCGAGCGCATAGATAGGTTTTGGGTGCCTTACCAATGTTAGCTGCCTTCTTTGGATCGATTGCTTTGGTGTTGGCCTAGCTAGGGGATACCTGTATAGACGCGCGTGTATCAACCTTAGTACTCAAGCAGGGCCACCCATCTCATAATTATATTATATATTTTAGTGCTGCTAACACGAATAATTTAAAACTGGCAGATATTGAGAAGTATCAAATTCAGAATTTAGAGACCCTGAAAGAGCTCTGGCTTGTACGTTGGCTGCTGCGTTGTTTGCGCTTTCACTACCTCCGCGACAACCTATCTCGATCTTGATGTATTGCCTGTGTAAATAGCTAACCTATTGGCGCGATAATCACAGGATGGGCAAAGGACGCATGGAACTGCCTTCTAGTAAGTTCATCTATTATATAAACCCAAATCATAGACAGCTTTGTATACAGCCGTAAAGCTATGTTGCAATAAAATCAATCTTGATCACTGTTTATTCAGTGCAAAACAAGCAGCGTCTGATTTATGCGGCAACCCGGAGCTATGGCTAATCGATAATCATTTCGTGTCTACTTAGCACAATAAGTCAAAGGCATACATGGGCTAAGTTGATGGCAACCGCCAGCACATTCCGCCGGGTCCTCACATTCCATAGAGTATTTCCCCCTTTTTTCAAGGTTGTGCAATCCTATGGATCCCGCGTCAAGGACGATATCGAAACCAACGACGCATTTTACCGCAACATATCAGCGAAATCTAATGAATATGGTAAGTGTTCAGAACCACTCTTACGATAATAAAACTTGAAAACCACTCACGTCATGTATATCAATTCGTGCTAACTTTTGTGATTGTGAAATAGAAATATGTTACAACTTACGGTATTTCGAGCTCCACACGAGAAAGACGGAGAATCCATGGTCTCTGCGCCAGACGGGTGTGTACCACAAATACAACTCAGCCCTGGGGAAATCGATTTGGATATTCCTAAGACCCTCCGAGCGCATGACAAAAATGTTAGAGGATACACTCCTCTACGACTGCGCGAGTTCCTCAATTGATGCGAAGATTGTCTTGATATATCATACATCATTCATATCGTCTGCTTTATATTCCTGGAAGGACTACATATCATATCTAGACCTGAAGCTTGGACGGCTGGTGAGAACTATGAAGCTTAGTTCAATTATGCAAACAGCGCTAATTCGCGATCCCGTTGCTAATTCGGATAATAGGAAGAAATATCAGAATTCTCAAATGCAGACAAGAGGCACACGGACGACTATACCTTGGACTTTTCGACTTGCCAAGAACTAGAGCTCTTAAGATGCAAACTTCTAAAAGTCTTCTCTTTGTTGGAATCTACCGTCAATATCATTAATGGTGTCAAAGCACATCACGAAAAGTTAAAGTGCAGTACAGCAACGGATCAAAGCGACGATGAGCGTTTGGTAGCCGCCTTGGACGGATATCTCTCAGAGATCAATTATTTTAGAAGCAGGGTATCCACGCTCCTACAGCGATGTTCGGGCACTGCACGCTTGGTGAGTCTTGCGCCACTAACAATCGCAGTCTACTTGCCATGCCAAGTTCTCTTAATAACAAGTCTGCAGTTATCCAGCATCCTCGAACACCGGAACACAAAACTGGTCTATGAATCAACCGCAGCGAGTCACCGGACGCTCAAAGCGATGCAAAAGTTGGCGTACGAACAGGAACAGGAAAACAAAATTGGGCAAGGCAACGCTGTGACCGGAAAAGCATTAACTGTCATGGCGACTTTGTATCTGCCAATATCACTTATAGCGGTTCGTCCTCCTTGATGCATCGATTTTCTGCCTGTCCCCTCTCACTAATTATGACCTATTTCGTGGAATTTAGTCGATATTCAGCTCCAACTTGGTAGGGGTTCAGGATGATAGCGCTGGTGATTCAAGTTTCTCCCACACGTACTTTGTGATCTCGCCAGACTTTTGGAAATTCGTTGCTGTTGTGATTCCTTTGACGGTTGCTACATTTGTTCTGGTATATTCAATGAAGTGGTTTATGGTTTGGAAGGATGAGAAGAAAAGAAAGAAGGAGGAGCAGGAACACCAATACCGAGACCCTGACTTGGAGAGCGCGGCCTGATTTACTTGTAGCCAAAGTGGCACATGCGTGTACAGTAGCATTAAATTCGCGGCGTTCCGGACCTAGCATCTTGCTTTCCTTTACAGCATACCAATTTACAAGAACGATTTTATTAATTAAATAGTGCTACCCCTCTCAAGGTTATAACCTCCTAGCAATTTTGTGGAAGCTCCTTTGCTATCGCTGGGTCGTCTATATTTTGGTTTCCTACTACAATTATTTATATTGAAACACCAATCCCAACACATCAAAATTATAATTATATCATTCTATTATTTCTCCCACCCTAAAGTCTCTAGCATCTTTACTCGAGTACTCTATATAGGAATACAGAGCCCATAGGATTCCCCTTGGGAGGAAGGTCGCGGAATCCCCAGACACCACCCATAGCACTGCGTTCGGGGCTGACGTATCCCGAGCATTGCCATGCTGCACTCAATCCCTCATCTTCCATAAAGTGAAGGTAGGTAAACTTTCCGTCGAGACCCACCCGCCCATCGTATTCCCGTTTTCCAAGGTCATCTACCCCAATTCCTTTGATCAGTACTATCTCAGGGTTCGTGGGATCATCGGTTGCTGTCAATTCAATGTTAACCTTTGCTCTCTTGTCGACTCTGTGACCTGATTGTCGGTATAAGTAGTGGCCCTCCCATTTGCCTGTCATTAAAGTATGAAGCTGCGCCTTGGTGTAGGATATTGGAGGGCGTTCAGCCCTACTACACAACAGCTGATGCTCTTTTAGTATCTCAACTATCTTTGGCAGATTCTTTTGAGAGGCTAGCTCGATTGCTGCCTCGTAGTGAATATTATTGTTAGCCCCCAATATCCCTATTCCAATGAGGATCTCAAGATTCCTAATAAGTCCTTCTGCTACAACTGTTCCGAGAGCACTGCCTCCCAGTCCTTGTTCCTTGCCGATGTTACCCCATAGTTCCCCACCAAACACCTTGCTCATATCTGCTAGCACTTCAAATACCAATTTCGTTGCATCGTCCTTGAACCCTTTCGATTTCGAAGGATTGGTCTCGGCTTTCTCGAGGGCCTGCAGGGTGATTATCTGCTTTATAGTCATCTGCAATAATTGTGGATTATTAACAAATTCCGAAGGATCAATTCCGGGGGGCATCTGGCCCGAGTTTGATGCTGCATTCTGAGGGGATTTCGGGGGCGGCCATGGGAGGTTCTTAAGCATGGACCGCATCTCGTTCAACTTCTTGAGAGCCTCTTCGTACCGTCCTTGTTCATACCATAAATCTGCAGCCACAGGTCCAGTTAGGAGCCCGCGTACAGGATGACGTGCAGGTAGTTTCTGGAGTAGTCCATTAACTTCTTCCTCAGCTTTCTCCGGGCGACCAACTACCATCAAATCTGTCATGTATCCGAGAAATTGTCCAAGGGCTTGTGCATCATCGACCCCCATACTTTTCTGCGTTGCTTCTACAGCTTCCTTCATAGAGGCTAACGCTTCGTCGGGTTTACCTTCCAGCATTAACCTTTTTGCGTACATAGTCCTAACGGCAATGGTATACTTGTTCATCGGCCCCAGGGTTTCAATGAAATGGGATAGTGCAAACGAGGCTATCATGTGTGCAGACTTGGCTCTACCACGGGCTTGCAATGCATCTGCATAGTTCATCGCACCCATCATTGTAAGCACATGGTCGTCTCCCAAATACTTTTTTGCCTCCTCATAAGAATCCTTTAGGAACTTTTCGCCTTCGTCAATTCTCCCCTGGGAGAGGCGAGCTAGTCCAAGATCATGTCGAGCAACATTAAGATCAGCGTTGCCGACGGGCTTTGTTGAATCATTCTTCAAGGCTTCAAAAATTTCCTCGAGTACAGTGACATGCTCCGGGCTCTGTAGAAACCTCAACATACTTGTTATTGTTGAGAAAAGCCCCAATACAGCGTAATGCGTTTTCCCGAGAACCTTTTGGACGGAATTCGCTTCCTTATCGCACTTTTCCCATATCTTGAGGACATCTTGCGAACTCTGGAACTCCGACGCATGGTCTATCGGCTTAACCAAGCCCTTGTCGTACATATATTGCAGTTTGGGGCTGGAGAATGTCCTTTTTGGAGCCGTAGACTTGATTGCTGATTCAAAGCCATCTTTCCGCCCGCTTTTCTCGAGCCATGTATCTGATTCGGTATCGCTTTGCGGAGTTCCGAGACCAAGTTTAGAGCAAAAGGCAAGTTCAAATGCTGCATCCATAGCTTCCGGACTATTCTCAGGTTTAGACTTGTGATACTCTTTCAACAAACGCACGACTTCCTCTCGCACTCTATAATCGGTTTGACACAGGGTTTGAAGCCCTTTCACAACCTATTCACATTGTGTCAGACTAATTATATTTGAGATCAGATGGGATAATTAGCCGTACCGAGAAAGAGCCGCCAGTATCCAATGACAGTCTTTGTATTTCTAACTTATCAGGAGAGCTGCATTCGCATAGTTCAGTACTCTGAATACTTATCCCGTTTAGCTTGAGGTAGAAAACTAACCTGTCATGACCCAAGAGCTTGATAATTTCGTCAAAATTTATGCTCCGATCTTTAACATCTTGTGGAAGCACTAATTCAAAGAGGCGAGTTAAGTTTTGTCGCTGCTGGGCTGATAGATCTGGTTTCTCCTTGACAAGTCTGAGTGCATCTTGCTGCATAGTCCCATCGTTTCTCAATTTATTTAGTTGCGCAAGGTCATAACGCGGGTCTCGCGGTTTTGATGGACCTGTCGTCAAAGAAGTCATGGCATTGGTTACTGCTGCGCCAATTGTGCCGACGACCTTGGCGAAAACACCCTGCGAATTGGAATTTACAGTTTCCTTTCCTAGTTCCTCCAGCTTTTCTTGGAAAATTACCCAAAAGCAAAGGACACCAAAAGAGTAGGCATCCATCCCCTTTGCTGTTGATGGGTTGAATTGCGTCTTCCTCTTCATAATTTCTGGAGGGTCCCATGGAATAGATTGCGGTAGTCGAACTTCGCTATTGCCGGAATACATGGTCGAATAGCCAAAATCCGTCACATTGAGAGCGAATCCGATCTTGTCTTGGTTGTCGAACACCAGGGTGTTCTTCGGTTTTATATCACCGTGAATGATATCTTTCGTAATCCTCATTAGAACGTTCGATCGTGGTCTCCGAGTATATCAAAATAATATGATTTGGTAAAACTCACTATTAGCATGCATTGTCTTTAGAGCAGAGGCGACCTGTGCACATAATTGCATTCTGTTCCCGACGGTAATGGATTGTCCTTCTTTCGTTCTCATGAATCGGTCCAAATCTCCATGAGGAGCCTTGTCAAATATAAGAACTGGCCACACCTTCTCTGGGCCAAACCAACCGCTGGAGCCTATCTCCCAGCAGATTCCCTCCAGGGTCACAACGTTCGGATGCCCTCTGATTTCTGGGTGGCCCAACACCTGCACTTCCGAGTTGATTTCTCGAAATACATCGTTTTCATTCTTGCTTCCAGCTCCAAGACTGCGCTTGAAAGCAAACTTGTCTTTGATGCTTAATTCGGATTGGAATATTTCGCCTTCACCGCCTTTCCCAACCGTGCCTAGAGCAGCTTGCCAAGTAATACCAACGAGATCGATATTGCGCGACTGTGCTGTAGAGAGTACCCGGAGAAGGTTGTAGGTTGTATCGGATTCTGTGAGAACCGTTGCCCGACGACGCAGGGCAAAACCAGCAGGCTTCGACTCAGAAGTATCTCCAGAAAATGATCCATAGCCACTTGGCCGCCGGTTGCTGCTGGAGAAGCCAAAACCCGATGTTGGTTTTGTGTCAGTTGGCGAGGGTGCAAAGGAGGGGAGCGTGGAGTATGTGGTTGTGCCGATGGTTGACATTGTCTCGGCAGCCGGCAGGGCTATAGAAACAAGCTGGACAGCGTATGCTTATATCGTCTGAGGCCTTCCACTTTGATAAAATTATGGAAGGGTTGGAGAAGTATAATAGTTTTGGATTCCTTTTAGCCTCAGCTGATCAGCTCTTAGATTTGGCCGCTTCGAAGCTATATATACTTACTTAGTACTTCTTATTTACTTGTGCCCTTACTTTGCTAGCTCGGGGAACTAACCGATATCTACCTGCAAATCAGGAGATAAGTACTCGAGGTCGTAAGGATTGACCTGAACCCCGCCGTGACCATGCATGATGTGGCGTGCTGAACCCAGAAAACAAGAGAACCAGTTACCGCAGGCAGCCAATCAAGGACGTCGTCTTTGAGAAACGGGCTTGCCGAAGGCACCAGATTGTCTCCATCGAACGGATATCAAACGAGCCGTTCCTTGGCTACCCTTCATAGCTCGCAAAGATCAGTAATTATCATTTGTGAATCTATTGGAGCGGTCACCTGTACCGTGCGAGATTTATGCACGCCAGAACGCAAGCGCAAGTGTCCCCACGGCTCTGAAAACCACATTTTTCAAATTCATCAGCCTCATTACCCCAGGCCGGGGATAATAGTTTCGTGTCGGAATGCGGCTGAAAGGGCGTGTACATTATATAAGCTAAATAGTAACAGAAACCAGGTGCACACGCGCGCCGAGA
Organism: Drechslerella coelobrocha; assembly: GCA_036971555.1. Taxonomy (NCBI): domain Eukaryota; kingdom Fungi; phylum Ascomycota; class Orbiliomycetes; order Orbiliales; family Orbiliaceae; genus Drechslerella; species Drechslerella coelobrocha. The sequence goes on from JAJTUH010000002.1 coordinate 3,220,805, forward strand.
GCTTTCAAATAGGAGAATATCTGGCAGCGTGCACATGCGGGGTCGTTTGTTAGAATGTTCAATCTCGAGAAGCAGAGATACAAAGCAATTGACAAGCCAGGCTAGCACTCTCAAAGGTCTCGATCTCGCTCCACAGTCTAGTAATACTGCAACACAAAACCAGAGCTCGTGAAGCTACACCACGAGGGATTGCTCGATTCTAACGCCGGTCGTCGTACGGATAATATAGTACCGATATGTCGGACACAGGTGAGTAGATGGAAGCCCCAAATTAATTCTCACTAAGCATATGCTCTGATAAATCAATTGGCTCTCAATAACACGTTATCCCAGAGGATGCTCCGCCCACTTACAGCGTACGCATCACGTTCAAGAATGAAACGGACTGGCCGCTCACAATGACGGGTATGGGAAAGCAATCCGGCGCCAGCTGGGAGATATACCTGCCGCAAGTCATCGATCCGAGTGACGAAGGAATATGGTCTGAAACAATGGATGTCGTCACGGACGACAAGGAAGGTTTTGCAGAATACGCTCTGTGCGACGGGGAGAACATACTCGAGATTAAGATCTTATGGCTAAGCCCACATGCCGCTGGAGGAAGAGAGGCGGTATATAAATGGGAAATGACCGGCGACGACCAAGGGATCTATCAGATCCAAAATACATTCGATGAGAAGGAGCAGTCCAATGTTACTTTTACCATTTCCAAACAAGCCTCGAAAGCTTAAAAGCACCTGCAGTATAATTTATTTCCTATTGCATTGCTCTGTTACAGATACTCTTTGACCTGGGTTGAGTCAAATGTCAAGAACATGTACTTTCAAGTCAAAGCCATGTCCATGCCCCTGCAACTACCCCTGCAGAGTATTCACACAGGTGAAATTCACATCCTTGAATACTTCCAACCATCACGGTCAAGGGCAGCACAAACGAACCGTCTGAACAAAAAGGATATGCGCACAATCATCAAACTTCAATAGAAATGCCACCCGATACTTCCCAACTTCAACTGCTGCCTACGTCCATTTTAATGCCTTGCTTCTTCGTAGCGACTAGTTAAGTTGCCGCGGTCCCCGGTGCTCAGGATCCCCGCTGGACGTACGCGTGCAAACCACAACAAATCCAACACATGTCGTCGCGATATAGAATTGCATGAAACAATGGTATTTATCGATATCTCGATATGTGACTTTCTTCTAACGGACACGCTATAGTATGAGTATAGCGGAAAGCGAAAACAATTGTATGAATTCAGAGTACTAGAGCTATATAAGAGCTCGCCAGAACGCTTCAAGTACGAAGGGTGTAGGTGTACATACTTAGGCAGAGGTATCACCATGGCCGCAGCTGTTGACCTCCCCGCCCGCACTCTTCTCACCACCCTCTTCGACTCCATCGCCGCAATCCAGCCATCCTCCACATATCGCGCTGGCCAGACACCAAACCCCATTCGTAGCCTGCCACCGCAATCACGCAACCTCTTTCTAACAGCTCACTGTCTCCTTCCATCGAGCTTCCTCGAAGCACTCAACCTGCTCGAAAAGTCATTGGTAGTCCGCTACACTACTACCAGCACTACTAATACTACCACCACGGCGAACTCTTCACCCTCCCCCCACGTCTACTACATCCGCTCTAACCCACCGCCTCCTGAATCCCTCACAATCCCGGGCCCAAACTTCACACCGACTATATCCAAACCAAGTGTCCCCAAGAGCGCAAAGTCATACGTCTACGAAGTCCGTCCCGCGTCATGGAACTGCACATGCATTGCTTTCACACTCGCCGCTTACCAACGACAGATGCCGCTGCATACCCGGAAGAAAAGACGCGGACCTGGCAATTACAATGGCGGCGACGATGACGAGACCTACAACGACAATGAGAATGAAGATAGTAACAGTTTGGATTACACCAGTGCCCCCGAGAAAGATGATAACAGTGTGAACGACGAGATTGAGAATACTGGGGCAAGTAACCAAAACGAGAAAGGGAGTTTAAGGAAAGACAAATTAGAAGTATCAAGTCTACACGGCGACGAGCTAGGTGATGATGAAAATGAAGACAGCGACGAGGGCGAGATGGGCGAGATGGACGAGAATGTATGGTACGGCGGAGTACGCACTCTCCTCCCCGACGCTGCTAGGAGGAGGAATGTTAAAAGAGGCGGAGGGAATGTAGTACCAGTGTGCAAGCACCTGCTCGCAGCAGTTTTGGTCGAGAAATGCGCTGGATTGTTTGGAGGGTACGTGGTAGAGCAAGTCGTCAACGTTGAGGAGATGGCAGAGATGGCAGTGCTTTGGGAGTAGAGTTGACTCTAGGTCTACAACGATTAGAATACCTGCTTTTAATGACAATGGCACATGTAATCGATATAGATTCTATATCATGAAATTGCTCTACAGGTATATTTTGGATATATAACAGATGGGCGAGCTAAGCATCTTCAACTAGTTCGTCGTAGCGCATAGTTCTAATACTAATTCAAGTAAGGAGTATTTCGACTATTAGAATGTCGGAATCACTCGAGGCCGAATACCACACCTATCAGGTAAACTTCCAGATACAGATTCCACATACCCACTACCTCCGTAGAGTCCGAGCCCTCTTTTTAAGGAGAACATGGACAGAGGACAGCAACGGCATACCTGAGAACAGGTTTATTCTCCCATCACATTCTGTTGCATCCACGCTCCACCGTACAATAGGGAGGGGACGCATTTGATATTTGATAGATGGTGTCAGTGCTGACTGATAATTCAGATGTCACGTGTTTATTGCTCACTCAAACTGCCTGAAAGACGGATTCTCTCGGGAAATCCTGGAACCACCTGACAAAGAGGGGTTGTTGTAAATCAATTCCCATTGCTTTGCAATAGCATACTCTAAGTACTACCCAAAGGAAAGTATCTAGAAATCGAACCGCCCAGATCTAAATACTAGAGTGTATGTGTGTATATATACCTGTGAAACCCCGTAAAAATAAACACAAGCTCGCTCGATATATGAAAAAAGCCGTTCCGATGTAGGGACAAATCGACGCCGAAATAGCGGGTATATATGCGATGGTAGGTTTGGTGGATCCAGTTACGGAGGCAGCCTATAGCTTGGCTTCCTCCTTGAGCGTTCCAACTTGCAGCTTCGGAGCATACTTCTTCAGTACACCCTCATTGTGGTACTATTCCAAAGTAGGGGTAGGATGAGTCAGCAAGCCGAATACACTCCACCGTCACACATCTCCAGCAGCCTCTACCGGTGACTCCATAGATAGATAATGTTGGCGCTTACCTTCCAGAACTGCTTTGTCGCATCTTTACCGGCGACGCGCGCCAGGATCTTTTTACCACCTGGGTGCTCATCCACAAAGTCTAACCGGAGGGAGATCAGTTAGTATATCGTATTGCTCTTCGCTGTTCGTCTATATAGCAGCAGAAGCCGCAGGCGATAAACATACTGGTGACATCATACACGTTGGTGTCGATGATGATGTACATTCCGTCGTCGGCGGTCTTGTGTTTCGCGACGTCCGAGGCGGTGAACTGCTTGTCGGCCATCTTGAAGAGGTTTATAAGGCGATGAGTGGAAGTCGCAGGAAGGAGTTCAGGGTTCTAGACGATGTGACAGGTGTCTGGCCGGTGGTGGTACGGAGGGATTCATCGTTCCTGGCACGAGGCAGGAAGTTGGCTGGTTTTTGTAGTCAGCGCAAGACTTTTTTTTCTTTGGGGTGCTAGGAAAGTTACCGAGGTTGAATCGGGGTTTATTAAGCGGCGACAGAACTGCGCGGCCAATAAAAACGGTCGCATTAAAAACCGGCGCTGCCGAGGGCCTTGGTTACTGCGATAAATGCAGGTGCTCATGCCTGTATTTCCTTAAATTCGTAATATCTCAAGATTCCAATCTATCGTGATCGATTACCTATTCTTTCTCTTTCGTTGAAGCTGCGGTGCAAACGTCAGCAAATCTCTATGCTATTTCATTATTGTTTTCAAGGAATGCTGCCGACGATTAAGCCTCTGAATTTCATATCCCAGATCACGCGACAACGCCTAGAACTACCAAAGCGAAGCAGACATATCCAGGTCAACCACTAACATGATGCATCGCTCCGACCCAACCGCACGATCAACAACCAACGACAGCTCGGAATCCTTTGACCTACTACTCTGCTTTGGCTTTCAGCACAAAGCCTCGAGTCCACACCTCAAACTCCCACCGAGGCCTATCTGAACCTCCCCATCCCGAAGCCCTCAAGTCCACCCCAAGCGCCAAATCCACACTCTGGTAGCCCTCTAGCAGGCGGTGTCTAGTTGTGATCCCCACGATATACTTTAGAAATCCCACCAGCGACATTTGCTGTATCTCCGAAATCTTTCCGGTTTTCTGGAACCCGTCCCATCCGTTCTGCAATCTGCAGCTCCCTCGCTTTCTACCCCCAGCGTCAAAGGACAGCTGATATATCCCGGATGCCCGCCAACCTATAGGCATTCGGTGGCGGCCGTAGGCAACGGCAATGGCGCCTCTCTCATTTGGGGCATTGATACTGAGATCGTAAAACAAGGGATCGGACAAAATTCCGCGCTCATGTAGCTTCAAATCCATCAAGATCAGGTCTTCGGGAAGCGTGTTCGGGCCCCATACTGAATAGTAAGTTTCTCCTGGCCAAAAGGCGCTCAACGTTATACTGGTGATTTTGCTCCCGGAAACCGTGAATTCGAACGCCACCCCGTCAGACACCTCCTCTAGAAACAGACGGGTAATACTTGGATCGCCGTATGTGTTCTGGTATCTCTTCGCCCTAAATCTCCTGGAGGAGAGAATGTCTCGCCAGAGCAGACAGACTTGCATGCAAGTGATATGAGACTGCCACGGGAGGTAGGAGAGAATGCGCGTGTGTAGTTCGACCGGAATGGTAGCTATGCCGCTAAGCTGAAGCTTCTCGATTGGAAGCACATCAGTGATGTCGTTGTCGTCCATGGCTGCTGCATACTTTGAGATCCCAGTTGCTCAAAGCCTGACTTCAGTATCATGACAGACTAGACATAGAAAAGCCATCCTTGACGATAAAACGTGAAATTCCGAGGTGGCTTGATTCTGGGGCTCGTAATAGGTGCTTTAGGTAATATTGCGCAGTTTTTTTTTTTTTTTCCTGTAGGATGGGCAGCGTAGACGCGCTGCAGTCAATAGACGTCATTGTCACCCCATAGCGATCTCCATAGTTTCTGCACCTTCCTTCCATCATTCCACTCAATGTTCTGCACCCACACATAATACAGCATCGCAGAACCAATCCAGATACCTCGCAAGCTAAGCTCCATATCCACGCTCTTATAATCCCTCAGAGCCTCGTGTTGCGCTGTCGTCTCCGCAATATACCGAAGAAGCTCCCCAAACGACATCTGTAGCACCTGCATGAGTGGTAAGTGCTGGCTCCATTCCACTAGCAATTTGGAAGAGGTTGGATGCACTCCGCACACTTCTATGATGAATTTTGATGGCAAGGCGGTTCTAGACCTCGGTCTCCTTGATCCATAGAGACTCTCCTCCCGTACGCCCAGAGCATTCATGTGCGAATTCGGGTTGTAGAACAGGGGATCTGCGAGAATGCCATCACCACGGAGTTCAAGGTCGACCAGGACCTTATTTTCAAGCTCATCTCCATCTGTTGGACGGCAACCGGCGTACGGTTTTGCGATCAATGCTAGCCTTGTGGTAGGATGAACAACTAACGTTGTTGATACAACCTTGCCCTCGGAGAGCGTAAATTTGAGAGATCTGCGAAACTGGGAATTGTCTTCTCCGGTGAGTCGGGAGGATCGGGGTCCGTCCGATTCGATATCTCTTGGTCCCTGCTTTTCTAGGTATCGCTTCTCCTTGAACTGTTTGGCCGCAAGGATGTCCCGCCAAAGGGTGCAGACCTGCATGCACGGGATATGAGACTTCCAGGAGAGATAAGATAGTATTCGTATATGCAGTTCGGTAGGCAAAGCAGCCAGACTGTCCGCCATCATGGCCGGAGGAATGTTGATTTCGTCGTTCATCCTCTGGTCTTGGAATGCATTGCGGTTCGACTCTTCCCCTAAATATTACCTTTGGTGTCGATATTCTTGGCACGTGGAGGTTTAGTTTGGCGTCAACACCGGGATTTCAAGGCTGGGAGTATTACAAGACCGGATTTACGGCATAGTAGCTAGTAGTAGAGTTCCTTGCTATCTCAGGTATATGTCTATACTTATGGCCAAAGTGAGCTAGAAAAGGATCAGGCTACATTAGTCCGGCACCAAATCGCAAAATCTCTTGTGTAACCTTCCGATATCCACAAACGTTAAAGTACCTGTTTTCTGGCCTGAGTACCCACTCGATTACCGATTTTGGCCATATTAGTGTCTGACCGTTACAAATGGCTTAAACACGAACGAACATAACGATATCTGCAACATAATATCCAAGCCATCATGATTACGAAGAAATATATCGGATATGTAATGTCAGCTTCCCTTGGGTCTATAGGTCTATGGGGAACAGAGTAATTTCTAGAGTATTCAAGTAGCTCGCCCAATGGAATTCGGATATCTCGTTTCGTTAACTTTTGCTAAGGGTGCTAAAGATTCATATCGAAGTTCCTTATCTCAAAGCTTTAACCTAAACCTCCTGATCTACAACATGTAGCACCCACAAAACATAATACCCTTGGTACTAAGTGAGATAAGAATGTCGAATGAGAGTGCGGTAAACTTTTAACTAGATTGGTGTTATCCTACCGAGCGCTGTCCCTATAAAACGCGTGTAGAACATTCAAAATCCAACCATTGGATCCATAGAAAATTTGAAAATGATAAAGTGTAGTAAAAGTGAGCTTCGAAGCGTACCACTTAACCACCATACATGTTGAAGATAAACTCTAAGTTTGACCACCCCTCTGCTTCAAAGCTTCATTCTCTTTCTTTTTTTTATGATTCCATTAGCTCTCGGTATAGTTATAATAATATAATACATGATGATATTACAGCGGAGTTTCTGCTAATTACATACCATCAACCTCTCAATCTCGAGCTTGAGTTCTTTGATGCACTTTGTCGCCAAATTTGCGAAATCAAAATTATCGCCACTAAGATCCTGCCGGAAGGGTTGCTGGATTATAGTGCTTCCAAAGATAGGAGCCGAAACAATATCCGGGGCAGATTTATTTATAGGGAAAGTGGACGTTGGGTTTATAAGCTGAGAAACCTGCGCCTGGTCCTCTCGAGCTTGTTCTCCTTGAACTGGGACGTCTTCGACAAGGGAAACTTGAGTTTGCACTTGTACATTCTGAACTTGCTCATTGGATTGAATTGTAGTTATCATCGGAATAATTCCTTCGGCCTGTAGGATTTCTAAAATATATTTGATAACTGGTTATTCTGATGCTTAACGTACAATATTGCTAGGGCCCGTTCTTGATGTTTAGGGTAGAACAGACAATAGGGATGGGCTAATATACCTTTAGAAGCATAGCGGTAGACAAACGTGACAAAGGGTTTGTCCTCCGGATCTATTGTCCTCGTTAATCTTGACTCAGCCTTCGAACACCGCTTGCGGCCTAACTTAGTGACGTGTGATAGCCCACGACCCTTGACACTTTCCTCATGAATGGGTTGAATCTTTTGATTCTTGTTTCCAGAATTAGAAGGTTTGGTTTTGCGGGCTCTAAAGTTGGCTCGCCATATGTCAACTCTGATAGTCCCAAGTTCCTTTAGGATGTCGGTTCGCGTCTCAATATTCTGGGTGTCTCCATCGACTATCAATAGAGAATTCCGGTTCTCGGTTAGCAATAGCCTTAAAAGTCTATGTAGTTGACAGCAGTTTAGTTTACTAAATAATTGGGAGTGCATCCAGATGTGTATCATATATGTATGTATACATCCTTAAGAAAGGGCTCTTGTTTTATGACACTTACCTGTCCCAAGTTTACCGAACACCAATGGCCGTATTTCATATTGTCTTTTTGTTACTCGCCCGCCTGCAGATCGTTTTTCTATCAAATCTCCTCGTGCAACAGACAGTTCTGTTTTCATCTCAGTGTTTGTCTGGTTTACAAGTTCGATTCCATCTGCCCGCAGCTTGTAATCATGGCGTCTGGCACCCGTCCCCGAAAAGTCTAACTTCACACAGTACTTCTTGCCTTCCGCCGCAATGGCATGAGTCTTGCACGTTGACTTGCGGCTATCTGTTTCAACTTTGTACCCTTGTTTGCAACGAACAACTGACAGTTGACTCCTTTGTAAAATGGCATTTTGCTCGATAATATTTGGACCGGCGTAAATTATTTAGAACTGGTGCGAGAGGCAACGGCTGAGACTCGTTAAGAAGTTAAGATATATATCCGAAATTTTGGTTCTAGGCGTATCCAGGCCAAGCACCCATAGAATATTAGATTTTGATAAGGACATGAATTCATATGCCATTGCTTCCAATCACCCGTATATTCTGAGAACTTCGAAACAAAGATAATAAGCCAGAAACTTCATATGATGTCTCGCGATGCAAAAACATTAGAAACCCACTAGCTGATTTTCACAGATCTTTCGAATCGGTCGACGAGGATACCGTCGAGAACCTCCCGGATTACCGCAGGGGGAATTGGGAACACGGATAAAGGGTCTTCATCCCGTTTCCTGATGAAGTCTCGCTGTTCTGCATTCCACATAAAATTCCTATCGAATTCCTCCCACATTGACGTTGGTGTAGATAGGGGACCCTTGAGAACGTACTGCTCCTCCAGTTTGGTGACGGCAGACATCGCTTCCTGGAAGGTAAGCTTTATAGCCGTGCTTCCATCAGATACAATTTGCTTGGGTAATAGTTCACACCAATGGTCTTCCGTCTGCACGTCGCCATATAGGCGAAACCACGGAACAATCTTAAGAGCCCAAAGATGAGACTCGGTTACAAGGACGATTTTTCTAACTCTAGGGGTAGCATCGTGTTCGTAAGTTTCAAGCGACAGACTAGTTGCCACAAACTGAAATATCTGTGACCACAGCTGGCGTTCAGACTGTAAGAAGCAACGGGTAAGCACAAGATGGCGAAGCGTTGACTTATGCAATAGTAAAAAGGACTTGAGGTCGTTTTCATTTAGGACTAGCATATCAAGATGTAGCTTTTTGAGATGCGGAAGCGGCACCATCACGGTCTTTAGCGAGAGAGTTGGCCCGTTGTAGAACTCTTTATCGTCACCAGGAGCTATACGAATGGACAGTTCCTCGACTAGTGGTGCAACGTCCACTATGAAGGGAAAAACAGATTGTCGAACCGCCTCGATGTTCGGCTCGAATACATCGGTGCTGTTTATCCAGATATTCAATTGTAGGACTTTGAGGCTCTCGAATACTGACGCGGTGCGCAGAAAATGCCCCTGGTTTAGATAGAACCAGGAGAGTTCAATCCAAGGCCCCGAGTCCACGCAGCTATCATGGAAGACAATTTCCTTCAGCTTGCTTCTGGCAGATCTCATTGCCAACATGGCACGATCGAAAATACGATCTGACTTTTTATCTCGGGTTTCATTTGCTTGGAGCATCGTGCTCAAGGCCCCTGAGTGTCTGACAACCGAATTCTGATGAGTTCTGGTGAAGCAAGTATAGAATCCTAAGAACGCATCCTGCACGTTGGGCGAAGCAACCGCTACAACAGGATAATGCGACATGACGACTTTAGTCGAAATGGTTTTCGGATCTGGTTTTCGACTACAAAATTCGATAGTCTCGAGGTTTGGTAGGTTGGCAAAAACTGCTGAGAGCAGTGCTAAATCTTCCCTCTTTTTGAGGACAAAGTGATGATACACAGATTCATCGTGGCAGAATTTCGGGAATCCAAGGTTCCAGAAAAGGTGCTTGAGCGGATGACTGCTAATCTGATCCAGCTTCACCAATATGTCTGATTCGGCAGAAGGCACAATGTATGGTGTGGTTGTGTTGAGGATGAGGTGCTTCAGCCTCAGTCTGGCATTGCTATCTCGTGAAAGGTTCGCCAATGCTCCCAAGTCCGGCCCGGTTACAGAATATTCACGGGTGTGGAAAAGCTTGTCGATGTGTGCCTCTTTTGTTCGGACGTCCAATTTTTTTGAGCATTGCCTTAAGGAACGTAAGTCTTTGCTTGAGAGGTAGCCCGTAATCTCCAGGTGGATCTCGAGGGCGATTGAACATATGCTCGCCATTGTCCTATTTTAACAATGTTCGAAAGTTTAGCTCGGGTAGGTTAGGGTTTTTGGTATTTGGTGTATGGTCGCCGGCGTTTTTGATGTCTGGATCTTGGTTAGGACTTTGCATTGTCCAAGAATTCGAAGCATTTACATGTATAGCGCATGGAGGTGTCAATAGGTCAACTGTTCTGTTCGAGGGGTGGAATCTGTCTAATCCCGCCAAGCCGTCGCCATCGTACCACCGCCTAGTCCGGATCTCGAGCCGCCTTACCACGAATCTGGCGTGCGCTTTAATACCTGTTTTCAAAGATGTCTGGAACGCAAATTTTAGCCCAACCCCCACGCTCTCGAGCTTGAAGACAGACTGCCTATATGTTAGAAGCTGAATAGAGTTATGCAGAGCGTTAAAGCCAGGGTATTTGGATACTTCGCTTCAAGTATATATGTACAAGTAGAACGAGAAAAGACAATATTTACTCGTTGAGAAAAGTGGTATGAAACAATTGATGACTGCCTGCATCAAAAGACAGTCCAAAAGCAGCACTCATAACCTGTAGAATTGCGGTGCTCGAGCCTGCAACATCCCTTGGAACCAGCATTTTCCTAGGTAGAACCCAAATATTCAAGGTGCTGGCTTCTGGTTCTGGCTGCTTCAAAATATCGATGACGGACCATGGTGCCACCAACGGGGCACCTCCCCTTCAAACTTCTTGAGCGGCTCTGACGGGTCATTCATAACCTCCTCCCATACCTCAGGCAGGTTTTCGGCAACCCACTTTTCGAGCTCTGGTCTCCTCTCTGGGTGGAAATCACCATAAAACGCCATAAAACTAGAGGTCCAAAAGGAATTGAGTTAGCCTTTGCAAATCAGGTGTAAGATTTCGAACGACACTTCCTGCTAATAGGGACTAGGACGCATACATCTCTCTATTAGGCCTCATTCCTTCTTTCACTTCTAGCTCACTGAATATCTTAAATGCCTCATTGTAGAGATCCGCAAGGCACCATGCTACAATCCTTGCGGCGTGATTCTGTGGCGTCGGCTTGATCCCGAGTTTCTTAAAATTGTGCCAAATTATACCTGACCTCCGTTTCATAGCAGGAGACCTCCCCAACCCGCAGGTAGTCATTATCAAGCTCAGAGTTTCGTTATTCGGCCCTTCTCTCGTATTTGTAATTACCCTGAAAACATCAAAAGCCGGATTCGGGTAGTTGCACGAATTGTATGCCCATATGATAGAGTTGTACAGTTCCGTGGTGGGCTTGACATTCGGGTCGACCTTCAACTGCATGTGAATCTCCCAGGTCCTTTGATAGTCCTGTAGTTTTGCACAGTGCCGAAACGCGGCAATGTAGGTGTCCACGTCTGGCATTGCATTGCTTGAGTGTCGCATCTGCATGAATACGACGCCCGCCAGCTCTGGAGCATCTTTAGAGAAAAATAGCTCCATGATGTCTCTGCGTACGGAGAGGGGTAGTTCCGGAAACAGATCTCGCAAGGCTTGGTAAAGCCCCCACATTGAATGCAGGTCCGCGTCAGGCCACCCCATAACTTCTCCTACTACCTTCATGACCTTCAAGCGGTCCTCGAAGTTATAGTTGTTGATTTCCCTGCTGATAACCTCAACTATCGTCGCAAGACTCGACTTCTCAATGTGCCAGACAAATAGGGCCGATAGTGTATCCACATCGAGCTGCAGTTTTCGCCTCTTGATTTCGTCGTAGAGGCTGCGGATGATATATGGATCCGTCTTCGTGTTCGAAGCCATAAGCTTTAGCAGTTGGATGGTCTCTTGATCCTGGTCCTTTGCGTAGTCAAAGTATTTAAGATTCTCCCACGCAGCCATGGCTAACGTTGGATTGTTACATAGCATTCCGACGCGAATTTGTAAAATTTGGGTGCGTCTATTAGGTTCCATCTGTAACCGCTCTGAAAGTAGCAGCAAAAATTGCGCTGAAACCGAGTCATTCCGCCAGACTGCAAAATCGACCAGCTCGTTGATTATCTCGATTTTGAGTTTTGGCGAGATGTTTTGTATTAATGATGTAATTGTGTGTATGCTCTCGCCCTGTGTCATCTTCCATTTTGCCCTCATGACCTCCAAATCTTCGGCTGGAGACAATTCGCCATCTTCAAACTCTGTCGCCCCCGCCTCATCATCCGAGTTGGGTTGAAAGCTATCCAATTCGTCAAACATTTGCTGGGTCCAGCTTTGAGCCACTGCATCGTCAGGATGTCCAACTGCGTATCCAAATATGATTTTGCAAGTGATACTCGTCGCAGCTGGCTTCAACTTCTCCCACCACATCTTGGCCGTAGTCGCATTATCTCGATCCAAGTAAAATCTGAGCATGCCGTTTAGGATACCGAAATCTCCCAGGTGGTTTGGGTCCCTCGCCTCTGGCGATTCCGGGAGGAGCAATAAGGCCTCTTCGTCGTCTTTTTCGATAATCTTCCCCAACAGATGCCACCATGGTTTCTGTGTTATTATCTCAACACCGTATGACTCCGCTCCAGCCTTTAGAAATCCCATCGCCTTTGCGTAATCGCCTCTATTTGTCAATGTCGCAACAACAGCATCGAACCCGGCCCGTAAGAGTTCCTCGTTCTGCTCTCTCATCCTCCGAATATAGTCCAACAGTATACCGGAGAGACTGACCGCCATCTCAGTTTCTGAAAACTCCAGACCGTTGAGAACCAATATAATGTTGTCATCGTTCACCAGCGACAGCTGTTCCCGGAGACTTAATGTTTCTAGAAGCCGGATAATGCCATAGCAGTTTCCCTTGTCCTTTAGAATGTTGGCAATGAGTCGGTCCTGGGCAAGGACTTCGAAGGCCTTGACCAGCTCCGAAGTTGTGGGTTCAAATCCAAGCTCATGGTCGATAAACTGAACTAAGGCGGACAAGACGGCGATACCAGGGTTTTGTGGAACATTCTCTATCGGCTTTTCCATAGCCCGTGCCAAGTCTGCCTTAATCACGTCGATGATTGTGCGCTTCTGTACGAGCTGGGCGCCGTAACGGGTATGCGGTACAGCGACAGGGCGCCGCCGGTATGTATGCAGAGCATTGCGGGTAGCGAGTAGGCGACATTGTAGACAGACGGTTTCTCTGCTCTGCGAGAGCGAGGCGAAGGACAACCGTTGGGATACTCGACGAAGGAGCCGTGGAGTCACGCTCATGACAATGAGCTGGCGGGCATCAATGGATCCCGAGGCAGGTTCGGAGCAAAGAGAGCGAGGAAGAACGAAAGAATCGGATGGCCGTTTGGAAATGTGGGATTACTTCATATTTAGTGCAAGTGGGTTGAACTGCAGCAGCTGGCCCGCCAGCCAATCATTTGGCGTATCGATAAAGATTTTTGTGCAGCCGATGGCCTTGGCCAACATGCCCACCCCATCTTGTCCAACATCATTGAATCAACCACTTGCATCGACACCATCAAAACCTACCTTCCAGAGATATCAACAGACGACTCCGAGAGCCTAATGCCACAGCTAACCCACCGGTAACCAGCAATTGAAAAGATACCCGTCAGCTATCCCGCAATGCCTCCCCGATCTTCCACTACGCTCTTTAGAGCTATCCTCAAAGATGGCCCAATACTGCCGTTCCTTTATCCTGCTGCCTCTCGTCGCCTTCTCAGCTCGAGCGCGCCAGCCTTCCAGAAGGGAGATCCCGATGCCATAATGAATGCCACTTTCGCAAACATCGGTGAGCCCGCTATATTCTCCTGCTGCAGCCCAAGCGTCGCTGACCATCCTAGTCAAAAACCTCCCACAAAAGAAAGATTCTTCCACGCTCCCACCCATAGCTGAAGACTCCGTACCGCCCTCTGACCCTCAGAATAGCGCCGGTACCCGTGTACCACGCACCCGGTTACATCGGGACATAGGTGCATTTGCGACGCTAAATCAGAACAACAAATACACCGGCCACCTCGTAGATCGCCTCCAGGACCTCGTCGACCAACGTCTGGAGTTCGAGAATACCGCCAACACAGAGGTTATCAACCCTGAAATACACCGCTACCAGGCGCCTTACAACTTCCATTCCTACATTAACCCGAGCGACCTGTCCCACGAAGAGTTCGAAAGGTACATGTCCAGGCGACGGTTCCACATCCAACAAGACTTATTCGAGACTCTAAAGGAAAGCCCGCTCAATTATTACAAGGTAATCATCACTACTGCTTCATGTCACTCTATCATCACTCCTTCCCATGGATAGAAAAGTGTAGCAATAAGACAGGCGATGGTAGCTAATACTCTGTAGAACTTTAATCTCCTTAAAGATTTTATGACTTCTGCCGGCCGTATAAAACACCGCTCGCAAACCGGCCTCAGTAATACCAACCAGCGTAAACTCGCAAAGGCGATACGTAGAGCTGTGGGAATAGGCTTGATGCCTTCGGTCCACCGTCACCCTTCAACGTTGTTATCTGAACAGAAACACGATGTTGAAGGTTACAAAGAGGAACGTACGAGAGGCGATGGGAGATCGAGAGCATATCACTAGGAGCATATCTGTAGGCCGTTCTTTGGAGCCTTTTTGCACACGTAGCAATGTTGACATATTTCGGGTATTGTACATAAGAATCAGTAATAATTCATCTGCAATTGTTCACCGCGTCTAGTCTCGGACAATGGCCGATAAGTCTCGAGCCTGGTCTCGTATTGAGATGCTTTGCGCCGCAGGGCCTGTGTTTGGTATCTTAAGTTTCGTCACATCTCAGGTTTTAGATTATGGCAAAATATTTATTAATCTGGGAGACTTCAACTGGTCTTCGATTTGCTCGCGCTATCTCTCACAGTTACTAATAATCCGCTATACATCAAGACTCAAAGAACACCAAATATGTTAAACAAGACACAAACAAGCCAAAACCACCCTAGAGATTTAACTCCTCATTATGCACCGTCGTCCCGTCGTCCCTTAAGTGCGCCGACGAATTCCTAAACAGGCTTTGCCACATAAATCTAATAGAGCAAGGTGAGGGTTAGTCACTCTGGATGTTAACAGCCTAAGTGAAGAGGGATTACATACGCCTCACTTAACAGCAACCCAATATCCTTCTCCCCCCACTCTTTAGTGGGAAGCGACTGCAAGAACATCATTACTTCCTGAAAATCCATCTTTTTTAGTTCCGCAGACCATTTGACGAGAAATGCGGCGCAGACATAAAGATGGAATTCCGAGAATCCGGAGTTGCCTTCGGACTATACGCTCGCAGCTATCAGTTTCTGAAAGTCTTGGCCCACCAATCATGATAGAATAAGCAAATAACCCACCATATAGGTATCCCACATCCTAATCACATTTTTCACACTGAATTCCCTCATCAGCATGCAGTTCATCCACCGGAAACTAAACTGAATAAACTGGACTTGAACATCGTTTAGATGCTTCGCTAAGCCACTATCTATTCTTCGCACCAAATCTCTCAATTGGGAAACTTGGCGCTGGATTCCCGGCTGCGAATGTATATAATTATCCTGGATGCCATCTAGTAGCTTTGTCAGGCACCAGAAACAGTCAGCGCTGACAACATCTAGGACTTCAGCAGGTAATGAGCCTGGGTCAAATGTTTCCACATCTCCTTCTACACGATTTAAATATTATACTTGTCAGCATGCCAAGGTCTTGAAATGGAAGTGTTCCAGAGACGAGCATACCTATATAAGCGCTTAGGAACACCTGCCAGAACGGTGTTACCAGATCGTTGATACCCTGCACATACCCGCTCGCGGGATGCCGTATCGCCCAAACGTACAGAATCTTTTCTAAACACCTCTGTGTTGTGTGGTGACCGTACAATGGGATGTGAGGATTCGTCCGCGGGATGTCTATTGAGATTTGGTGCCATATTGTCTGATCCATACCAGTCTCGCCCCTACTAAACGCTTGTTTAGCACTGTCTAAATATTCTTTCCTTTTCCGTTCTAGTGTGGTGACTCGTCGGTCAGAATTGGCTGGCAGATAGCCTAATAGAAGTTGCCAGGCCATTGGCCGGAGCTCATCGGGAATACCACCCCAAGCTAGCGTCCGGAGTTTGGTAAGGTCGACGGTGGAGGATTGGAGGACGGTTTTAAACTTGTTTATGCGGGATATTCGGGCGTTCATAGCTTCGATTTCGGCGGAGGAGTGCACATCGGTGTTTATTGGAGGATGATAGATCATGTGTAGCGAGTTTCCCGGGTCTTTTGTCACAGTTCGTTAGCTATTAAAAGCTAGGAGATTGCTGGGTATGACACAAATAGAGAAGATGTCATACCTCTCACCAGTCCTTCAAACTGTGGTTTCAGGCCCTTCAAACGCTTCTTCGTACTCGGATATTCATATCCACCCCCAGCGCCTTTCGAGCCTTTCGCTCCGGATGGTCGACCTTCAATGCTAGTAACGCCAGCCATGCTAGCTATACTCCCGAGTCCACCAGTAACCATAGCGTTCTCTTTTGGTACCGTGTCGTCGAGGTCCAGGCCCCAGTCGTCGTCCGTTTGTGACATGAAAGCATTGTAGTTCGCAGCAGCGTTTGTAGGAGAGTGTGATCCGCCAGAAGGGGTGGCTTTGTGTTTCGAAGACGTGGGCGTTCGGGGTCTAGAAGGACTGCAAGTAGTGGTTTGAATATCAGCCGAGGAATCCGAAGTTTGGGCAAAGTAGACTGAAGGCGGTTGGTTGTACGTGTTTTCAAAGTTAAGCATGTCTGCGTAGGAGTAGGATGCCCCTACAACCTTGGTAGACTCGGGAGACCTACAGGGACTCGGTATCAGTATATTTGATTGGAAGTTCGGGAGACGGGAGAGCTACTTGTAGGGTCCATCTCGGTGGGGCGTGGAGGTGTTCGACTGAGGAGAACGACTGCGCCAAAAGGTGCTTCTATAATAGCTCGTCAGCGATGTCCGCCGTCTAGGCTTGCAATGGAAAAGAGAGGTAGTATGTACTCGGAACGGTCTGTGGCGATTTCGGACAAAAACAAGCCGGGTTGGAGTTAGCAATGAGATTTCTCGGCTGGCTTTTTCAAGGCTGTATTCGTCGGGAGAGCGGCATGGGGGGGCTAGGATACATGCCTACTTGAACCATCTCCTACGAAGCTTGTTAGTAGTCTTCCCCGCTTTGTGTATCGATTGAAAGGACAGAATGGATGAAAGTTGGATTTAGAGGTGCATATACCTGTGCAGGACCTGACTGGGCTTTCTTGCTTCCTCCCCACATTGCTTTGGTATGGTGTTTTTCCGAGTTATACTGGAATCGGCTGGAGGATGTTGGAGACTGGGGAGGGCACGAGGATGCGTGAAGAAAGAGAGTATGGGCGAGAGAAAGAGAGTTTGGCCGCCGGTCGTCGGATGGAAAACGATTATGCAAAGGAATGCCGCGACATGAAGTTCGAGCAGCGCTTGCTATGGCGACAGGAGGTTGTAATCGAGAGACTGGGCCATCTCGAAGCTCGAGAACGAGGCCGCCAGCCAGCCAGCCAGCCAGCCAGGCGGCCAGGAACAGGCGTCGCCCGTTTGATATATGGATATAGCACGAGGCCGCTCTGCGTTCGGCAGGCGGGAAAGTGGGCACTCGGCCAGCGCAAAACCGCCCGACCGAAAACGCGAAAGAAAATTAGTTGGCTGTATTAACTTGATGTTATTAGGTACTAACCAGCCCGCCAAAGTTCGTTCGTTCTCATTCTTCTCCACCATCTTCATCTCTTTCTTCCTCTTCCTCTTCTTCTCTCTCTCCTTCCCCATCCTTCGTCAACTTCGCCAGCTTCATCGCCTCCGTGCCTTCCAGCCGCGGTGCACCTTCCTCCTTCCTCCAGAAACACGTGATCCCCTACACGGGTCGAACTTCCCAGACTAATTTTTTTCTCCCTTCGCTGCTGTGAAACACACCCAAGAAACCAGCTCTCCCCTAAACTCTTCCAGCCAACTAACGAACTTCCGATCAAACACCCTCAGCCTCATCGTCCTCGTCATCATCTCCACAGTCCTTTTCCCATCCGATTCTGCAATCTGTATTGTTCCTAATTTCACTCTCTTCACGCTCATCGCCACCTTTAACCGATAGAAACTCGCCGCTGCAAACCCTTGCCCTTAGTTCAATCTAAGGATCATTTTCTCCAACCTCGGCCGGCTCCACACGGGTCCACGTACGCCCTACAATGGATCACGACGAATACGCCGACGAAGCCATCTTTGACGACCTGTATGTTCCTCCCTACATCCTCATCTAATACCCCTTCTCGGCATCATGCCAACACCCTTTTCTCCGTAGGTACGACGATGAGCCTTCGACAACAGGACAGAAGCCGGCCGCCGCCCCTACGAAAGCGCCTTCTCAGCCCGAACCAACACAAACTATACCTCAGCCTGTCGAACCGTTTGTTGACAGCAATAACAACAACGATGCGGATTACATCCCTGCCGAGCCCATGCAGGCCATTCAGTCTGGAGTTATGGATTACTCGGGCTACGACAATATGAATCAGGACTACAGTGGCTACGGAAATGGCGATGGAAACGATTTCAATCAAGATCCACATGGTATGATGAACTCCAGGGGCAATCCCTTTGGAGATGGACACAACATGGCGGATATGCATGGCCATGGAGGCTCGGGAGAGTCAGGAAGTACGGCCATCAAAGAAGATGGGTAGGTCATTTGTTTTGCTGGTTTCTTTTAGATGTCGTAAAATTACATTGCATACACGTGCAATATTCTAGCGTCATGACAAGGGTCTTGCTACTAGATTGAAGCTTCCGGATGCATCTCTGGGCCATCATGACGCGCGAGTACTACAAGCAGGTTTTGGCAGGAGAGGATGACCATCATGTCTCGATCGAGCACGAACGAAAGTTTAGGGTTGTTGAACCAGCCGGGTTCATATCATTATATTTTGGGAGTTAGGCCACGGTCCCTACAAGTTTGGATCTGGATCAATCGGCCGTGGCTATATCCTTGGGTACCAGAATATCATCTTGGACGTTGTGGCTGGTCTGAAGATAGGAGGTCGTTCGCGATGGTCGGCACGCGGATGGCCTTAACGGGTTAGTCGGCAAGCCCTGGGGGTGCAAAGCGAGCCAAAGGTGCCTGGTTCAACACCCGGCGCTGTCCAGGCTCGCTCCGCGGCAAGAGACAGATATTCACAGCGATTAAGGCGGGCGGGCTGAACGACGCAGAAATCGCTACAAGGCATGGCAAGGAAAATATTTTTTTAAAAATATCGGACGATCGGAAGACGTTTAGTTCTAGAGAACTACCTAGCGCTAGTATCAGCAGCTGTACTCGAGTCATTCTATCACTACCTACCTACTACAACTATCGAGATAGACGAGTAGAACTATCAAGAGAATTGGGAAGATAGAATCAAGACAATCGAAAGAAATGTTCAATTCCACCGAAACCGTTATGGGAACATCACCCACGTCAATTTTCCTGAACGAGAAAGAGAGCGAGAGAGAAAGATATGGGAGAAAATCGTCTATCGTCTGCGTTATGATCTTGGCTTGGTTGTGCTGCGTTCTAGTTGGGTGGGCTTGGCAGAGGATTTGGTACCGAACGACAGCCCTGTCCTCCTCACAAATGCGAACGCTCCCTGTCTGGGACGCACCAGGCAAAAAACATATGCGACACGCCACCTACTGCTGCTGCCCATAAGCCTTGACTATTCCGAAGCTACTCTACTGGATATTATCCGTCTATAGTGCTGCATAGGCTTCTGTCCACGCCCACCTACAAAAGGCGACCGCTTAGCTCTCTCTCTCGTTTCCTAGATGAGCTCAGCAGCCAGCTTAGACCCTGCATGCTGAACGGCCGGACCCCTGCTCGTGCTGGCTCCTAGCACAATGATATTGCCATGGTTCTCCAACACAACCGTGCTCTTCCTTATTGTTATATATAACCTCGTGGGCTGTCCATCAACCATGATACTGATAGATATTGCTTGCTGTTTAGGAAAATGTTCATTGGTGGATTGAATTGGGAGACAACGGATGGTATGACCTCAAGCTTAACAAATATTGAATTTTCTGTAGGGAATCATTGCTTATAGGTGCTCGTCTGATATAGAATCGTTACGGGACTATTTCAGCCAGTTTGGTGAAGTGAGTGAATGTACGGTGATGAGGGATGGTCCGAGCGGACGCTCGCGAGGCTTTGGTTTCTTGACATTCAAAGATCCTAAAACGGTGAATATTGTGATGGTAAAGGAGCACTACCTGGATGGAAAGATCGTAAGTGTATCTAGACGCTTTGGTTGTTATAATGATATCTTTATCCATGAATTTGTTTCTCACATTATTCTTTCTATTGGGGGGGGGGTTATAGATCGATCCGAAAAGAGCCATCCCACGAGATGAGCAGGAACGAACCAGCAAAATATTCGTCGGCGGCGTTTCCCAAGACGCTACGGAACAGGATTTTAGGGAATACTTCATGCAGTTTGGGAGAGTCATTGATTCCACTCTAATGATTGACAAGGAAACCGGACGACCCCGGGGCTTCGGCTTTGTCACTTTTGATAATGAGGCTGCTGTTGATGCGGCTTTAGCCCATCCAGACCTGCGCATTCATGACAAGCCAGTAAGTCTACACACCACCAATACGCCATACAGTCCGATATGAATCGAATCGCTAACTTCACTCTACCACAGATCGAGGTCAAGAAGGCCCAACCTCGCGGAAACGCCAGAGAACGTAATTTCGATGAAGAGGGTGGAAATCGTCATCACGGAAACTTTCGTGACCGTGGGCACCACAATAACCGCTTCCAGAACCGTGATCAGAACCAAGCCGGCGCCAGCGCTCAAGACCACTCCAACTTCAACCCCCAAAATAACGCCCAAGCAAACATGGCCAATCCAATGAATGCGGCCAATGCCAACCCAACTCCAGCCTTCATGAACGGCATTTCGCCCACCATGCTGGCACAATACTGGCAACGCATGCAGCAGTATATGATGATGATGATGCAGCAGCAGGCCCAAATGATGCGCAATGGTGGGGGCGCTCAACAGCCAAACATGATGCCAAACGCGGCTATGATGGCGAACTTTAACCCACAGATGATGGCACAAATGCAACAGATGCAACAGATGCAGGGCATGCCTGCGGGGATGAACCCGATGGCGATGAACGGCATGCCGCCGCAAATGGGTGGCGCTCAGGGTCAAAACCAACCGTTCAACATGAATCCGCAGGGTGGCTTCCAACCCAAGAGCCCAAACACAAGCATGCTACAGCCATATGGGGCTAATGATGGCTCTGGTAATACCCCGCAGCCTGATCAGAAATCCGGCAACGTTGGCCAACAGGATCCCAATCAGATGAACCCTCAGCAGCAGCAACAGCCTATGAATCAAGGCGGCATGTGGAATAACACGATGTATGACGACCCAGCGAACCAGAACAACATGGGTGGTCAGGGCAATAACAATCGAGGCGGAATGCATGGTGGTGGTGGCGGCTTCCAGAATAAGCAGAATCCAGTTTTGAATGCTCCAACTGGGCCAAAGGCTGGGAGTTCGGGGCCACCTCCAAACGCTCCTACAGGACCAAGAAATGCTAGAAACCCACCAACCGGGCCAGCCCGACATCCACCACGCAAAAGCAACCAAGGATTTCATCCATACCAGAGGGGTTAGTATACTTTGCGGTACACGAGATCATTAGCGGATTTATCCTTTAAATGCCCTCAGACGAGAAACGTCTGCATACCGTATACCTCCTCAAGAATAAGTCGAACTTCCGGCTCCTTCGATCGACCTATTCGATATCACCAGACACCTCCTCGCCACCGTTGGATTCTTGCTCCACCCCATTTCCTTCTTCATTTCCACTTTATACACTTGTAATGTCTACATCGAAACCGGCGTTTTAGTATTCCCTCTTCTTTTTTTCTTTCCTTCTTCTTCATGTAACCAGTTTTATCCTGAGTTCTTCCAACCGCTACTGTTGCACATGAACGTGACATCGCTTTTTCGCAAATTGCTGATTCAATTGACGCTTATTACTTGCAAAAGAACAAAAATTAGGTGGCTTAAATTGCTTTCTTCTCACACCCTGTCTTTACTTTTTTTTTTTTTTTTGCTTGCAGCTGCTGCTCGTTTATTGAAAAAGGAAATCAAATTATGATTATGTAATAAGAACAAAAGACTATTTAAAATTTTCATGAAGCATCTTTTTTTCCCTAACCGTCCAAATTTTTCTCAGAGCTAGAATGCTATTTAATCAGCGGATGATATATTTTTACCCGTCGACAATGTAATACGTGCTAGACCTAAGCTCCATGAAATACAACAAATTCAACGCCCTCGAACCCTTCGAAACATCACAATCCATGCTGTGTCGGATTCGGCCCAATCTTCATCAAGTTCGAAGGAGTTTATAGCTTCAATCATGTTGCAAGTATCTATTGATGTAAAATTCGTAGTATTAGTTATTGAATAAGCTAGGGACAATGGGGGTAGGTGTGTGGAAATGTGGGAGGAAAAAAAAAAATAAAGAAAGAAGAAAAAAAGGAAAGTGAACATGGAAGGACAGATGGGTATATATGTATGAGAAAGGGAAAAAAAAAAAATAATCTACAGCAAGAAATATTCGCGCCTACTCACGTACGGCACTACTAGCTTCTCGATACGAGGCTTGTGTAAGGCAGAGCGGACGGGATACCCAATGTTCCTCGTTCTATGGCCGTAGATGAAATAGATTCACGCTTTGTGCCATAACTAGGTGTTTGTCGCAACTCATAAGTTCTGCGATGAAATTTTGTTCCTTTCCTTCTTCACGCCGCAACCTTCATCATCACCATCGCCCCCCAGCCACACGACCACGAGTAGTAGATAGAATATAAACACACATTCTCAATTATTACCATCTCTCAAGTATTCTCAAGTAAATCAAGCATTAATTCATACACAACCATTCCCAACTACACGAACACCCATCAACTCAACTCACTAATTTCAACATTCAAATATGTCAGCCAGTTAATTATTCTCAATTACTTAATTTATATCAAATACATCCTCAAATTCATTTACGAGTTATTCTTTATAATTTTATTGTAATTACATAGCTGAGAGCCATAATCTCCAAAATATCAGGCACATCACATCTATAACTGCAAACTCCTCATCCCGTCAACCACATTAAAAACCACTTCCATCTATGCCACCAGACTTATATTCATCAACAGGATATATCTACTTATCTACCCTTATTCCTTTTCAACAAAACTAGCAGCCCGAGAACCAGCAGACGCCAGCAGGATCAGCAAATAAAACGCCGCATAAACAACCAAAAGAACATCATTATCAGGAGCAGCAACTGTAAATTCTAGGATGGCTAGAAAGCACACCAGCTAGTATAACAATGGGTCCATCATGCATCATGCATCATTAATTCCCGCCCCGCCATCACAACTAGCAACTGTCATCACCTCATAACAGCACTCACAAACCCTTACACACCAGCGACTACCTCGACCCAAAGTGGGATACCAGCCTTCAACGTTATGCAAACTGCTAAATAAATCCAGATACTGATAGCCCGAACTCCTGCGGTATACCACTTATCAACAAACTCTTGAAACTACAAGGCCCAAATATGCTTCACTAATAAACATGCAGAAGTTTCTATCGAACTGCAGAAAACATCGTACAAATCTTAAAAATCAAATTACATACAATTTAAACTCATAATTGGTGTTGGAACCAAGTAATCCCAAATTAATCGTGATCAATAACCGGGGAAGCTCAGCCAACTGGTTGGGATTGAGGATAGAATATAGACCAGCAGCAAATATATGGCTTTTGTTCCT
The DNA here is from genome assembly GCA_036971555.1 of Drechslerella coelobrocha. NCBI lineage: Eukaryota > Fungi > Ascomycota > Orbiliomycetes > Orbiliales > Orbiliaceae > Drechslerella > Drechslerella coelobrocha. Next base: position 3,244,795 of record JAJTUH010000002.1, read on the forward strand.
CCTGTTCTTTCAGAGGCTGGGCTGGCGAAGCAGCGGTCGTAAATTCCAACATCCAACATCGAACGGTGAGCATCATGCAAGATTTGGGATGAGTTTAAGCGACAAAATGCCTACAGAGTTGGATAGACGGATTCCTCACAACAGTGAGCTGAGTCGAGCTCCTAGTGAGCGATACGCATCAGCACCTCGTTGAGAAAAAGTACACTAATTACCTATAAGGTCCCGATTTATAATCTATTGATTTCTATGTATTGCTAATTTATCAAAAAAAAATTTATGTTTGAATTTAACTGCATATTGCTGAAATAAAAAGACCGCAAGTTAAGTGGAGGTGAATAGGTATTTGAATTCATACTCTTGGTATGCTAATGCTAAAACCAAACTGAGGTTTTAGAGAAATATCCAATTCAAAGATCGGAGGTGGATAAACACGACTGAATCAATTCCACCATTTCCTAACAAAGTTCCTATAGACTTATTTAGTTAGATATGAGCAGGCCTTGCATGAAGCCTAGCAACATCCCCCTCCCTCCAGAAACGGAAACGCTCCATTCACCCCCCACCTATTCCGAGAGTCGCAGCATAACAATATTAATATAGAAGCTCCACTACTTGCCCACCCGCCCCGTCCTGCGCGCCAACCACAAACTCCACGTATCGCGCCTTCCGTCGCTCGCCAGCCACCAGAAACCGGCCCGGATTAACAACATGACATCCCTCATACGTCACCGTAAACGGCGGCGTCGTTGCATCCGCAAGGATTAGATAGCTCGGCAGCGGGAACAGAGACAGCGTATGCGTGTAGTCCCACAACACTGGTCTGACATTGATCGGATACGGCGATAGATACGACTGATCCAGGATCGTTTTGACCAACTACATCATCAATGCCTGTTAGTTCATATACAAAAAAACGGGCTAAAACACGGGGAATATATGAGGGGAGTGACAAGAAACACGCACCTTCCTTGCCATCTTTATATCGTCTGCTACAACATCACTTGCGCTGGCTGCCTCTTCCTCCTGGGTGGCCGGCATGTCTGAGAGCCCATCCACATCCATCCCCGATGACTGTGTGGTGTCCACTTCAGAATCCTTAGCAGATTGTTTAAACCTCACTGTATTCCGAGCGAATCTCGCCCCCAAATCATCTCGGAATACCACAATCTCCCTTGTAAAATACCCAATCCTACAGGGGTTACTCGCAAATACAGCTTTCCCTCCGACACCCTCTTTCCTACCCGCAGCATGATTCGCAGCTGTGAAAACTCTCTTCACTTTATTCGTAAACGCATCCGGCAGACCCTTACGAGGCAGCACGCCTGACGCACCACCGGTCGCCGCCGCCGCCCATGGATCCGCGTCCGCAGGTACCAATATAAAAGCCGTGCTGGTCAGCAGCGAACTACTTGCATTCCCCAGCGTGACCGCCAGTGCATCCATCGCCTCTTTATACCCCAAGCTACCATTACCCCACGCAAACCCATCGGACACGAACCCACCACACATCACGCACGCCATCGGCAGTGCCAGGGGATCCTCTTCGCGGGCTGCCTCAGCTTCCCAGCGCTCGAAAAGTCGTGTAAGCGCCTCGTGCGTACGCGGTAGATCGAGGTGTACCTCCCCCAGTACGATAATTCTGCCACCGGTACCCTCAGCCGCTATCCGCCTTTCCGCAAGTCGCAGACCCCGTCCACCACCACCACCAGCGGAGAACTCCAACGGCATAGAGATCCCCAAGAAATCCATATGTCCAAACACCTCTGCCGACGTCTCCCGACGTTCGCTGGGCGGTTGTCCGATAGTATACGCCGTAAACCTACCGTCAGCCTCGTACGTGCCATCAGCACCGACAAAGCTGCCAGGACTAAACCATACACCGTCCTCGGGGATGGGTTTTGCATGGGTGATATCCAACTGCACTGTGCCCGTCGGGTCTTCAAGCGTCAGCTGGCCTGTGTCCGGCGAGGTGGAGAGTAGTCCGAAGATGAAGAAGGGTTTGCCTGCGCGGCCGAGCATATGCGCGATGGGAGTGATCTTGATGTACGTTTTGGTTCCGCGGGAGGTCATGCTGCTCGTAGGGGCGAACGTTGGTGGCTGGAAGAGCGGGTTGCGTAGCAGGCGGTGGTAGATTAGATGGTACCGGGTGAGGAACACCTGCGCTTTGGCAGTTGCATCGGGGAGTAATGTGGGCTTAGGTGCTCTGGATAGACCCCCGAAAATGAGAAAGTGAGAGAATGAGAGGAAGGACCAAAAGGTCAACTTTTGAGTGGATCCACCAGGCGAAAGGGGAGGAGACATTGGCAGGCGCTGACGAACCGTTCAAACTGTTTTCTCGAGGAGTTGTACTTGTACTTTGGTTGGGAGAAGGCGTCGACTACGTGGAGGTAGTCGCGCGGGTCAATGTCGTCAAGGTTGGGACCGGACTTGTTGGATATTATAGCAGTCTGGGGGGTCTGCTGGGAGGATTGAAGGTCGGAGTCTTCACGTGAGAGGGAGGAGAGAGTTTGGGCGCTGGCAAAGTCGAAGCTTTCCCCACGGGTTAGAAGATTCGCCTTGGTAGCTGCCGACCCTTCGGCGTCGAGGTCGCGGATGACGGTTTTGAGGGCATCGTTGCCGTCAACGAGGATAGCAGCTGTGCCTTCGTTTCGCTTCCACGTCTTCGCAACTTCCTCGAGTAGCTTCTCAGCAGACCCGCTGGTCTTCCAGTCTGCCCCGCATTTTCGGCCAATGAAGCTGCAGAGTAGCGCCAGAGCTTCAGATTTTAAAGTAAGATTGTGCTTTTTGGTAAATATGCGGAACGCCAATGGACGTAGCGAAGAGGGTGGTATTTCGACGGCGAGAATACGTGGAGGGGCAACGGGCCGAGTGGGTTGACCCTTTGGAGGTGCCTCTCGAGGCCTGGGAGCAGGAAACTGCGACGAGTTCAATGGTATGAATGGATCGGACGACAGTCCTGCTGCCGATGAAGCTGGAGGAGGCGAGAGTCGTCGCTTCTGCAAGTTTGAGAAAATGGGAGCTGTCTTTCCAGCTGGTTTCCTAGGTGGGGGCAGCGGGTCCCTGCTATAGAGGTCGTCAAGGTCGTCCTCATCAATCGACATCTCGCTAGGCCGGTGACCAGCATCCGGCGAGGATGGCTGAGCCTCTGGGCTCTGGGACATCTTCGTAGACCTTCTTCCAGGTAGCTATAATTCGTCGTGGTCGTGCTGTACGAGTTGTGGACTGGGGGCGTGTCTACGCGAAACGTGAAGTTGAGGTTGTTGGTTGGTTTCACAAGCCAAAACGCGTGGCGGTGTCGTACAGGCGCATCGCATCGGCCATCTCGTCTCGTCTTCCTTTGTCTTGAGCTCAGCGTGCTCACGACGCCAGGCCGGCCGCATCCTCTCCTTCCCTCCACCACCAACCTGACCGTACCGAACGATACCATCATATTCTCTTCCCCCCTCGCAGACTTAGTTGCCCACAGCTTCACGATCCAGTCTCAGCAGCTATACTTTACGCGCAATGTCCACGCCCGCGCAGCCTGAGGCTGCCTCTCCCGCACAAAAGCTCGCGACCCTCACCGCCGATGCCGCGGCCGAATACGCGCATAAACATTATTCCAAGGCCGCCGAACTATACGCCGAAGCCGCGGAGCTGCAAGCCACCGTCAACGGCGAAGAGAATCCGTTAAACGCAGATCTCCTCTACCTCTACGGCAGGGCACTCTACCACTGCGGTCTCGAGAAATCCGATGTTCTCGGCACGGGCGTCAGTGCCAACGAGGCTGCTCGCGAAAAGCAGCGTGAAGACGACATAACCAAAGATGGAAAATCAAAGGGAGCAGCATCATCATCATCCACCAAACGAAAACCCGCTACCGAAGAAATTACTGAGGGCGGCAACCTCAAAAAGGGCGTGATTGCCATCTCCGGCGACGACAATTTTCTGGACGATAGCGATGGTGAAGATGTGGACGATGGCGATGGCGACGGCGAGCAAGTTGAAGGCGACGATTTTACCCTCGCTTGGGAAGTCCTCGACCTTGCACGCGTGCTCTTCAACAAACGGCTAGAAAATCCACCAGACGACACTGAAACTCTCCGTAAAATTAAGGAGCGATTGGCAGACGTCCATGATATCCTCGGCGAGGTTTCTCTTGAATCTGAATCCTTCAAACAGGCTTGTGTTGATCTTGAAGAAGCCCTCAAGATCAAGTTGGACTTGTACCCCGTCGAATCCACGCTCATCACTGAAGCGCACTACAAGCTCTCCCTTGCGCTAGAATTTGCATCGCAGGGTGCGGGTGAAGGCGATGCGGATAAGGACGTGTCGCCGGAGGAGCAGAAGAAAGGCCGTGAGCAAGCCATCAGACACATGCGTTCCGCAATTGCCAGCTGCAAGAAGCGCGTCGAAGCCGAGGAAAAGGCCATCCAGGCAGCCACTGGTAATAAAGTCGGGGATAAAGCAAAAGATGAAGCGGAGAAAGCAGTAGAAGAAGGGAAAGACCTCGTTAAAGAGCTTGAAATGAAGCTACGCGATCTGATGGCACCATCGCAGCAGGCAGTAGCGGCCGTTAAGAACGCGCTCGGAGAAGAGCAGATGGCGGGTATTCTGAGCAGTATGATGTCCGGAAACCCGGAGGATGCGAAGAAGATGTTTGCAGATATCATTAGCGGTGCAAATGATATCTCGAGTGCGGTGCGGAAGAGGCCAAGAGCCCCCGACGCTGCTGCATCTGAAGCGGCAGCGGGAAGCCCACCTGCTTCAAATTCAAACGGCGCAGCAGCAGCAGGGGCAAAGCGGAAAGCTGAAGATGAGGAAGAAGCGGTGGTGGAGAAGAAAGAGAAAACCGTTGTTGCACCAAGCAATAGCAAGAAGCCGAGGGTCACCACGGAAGAAGAGGAACGAGCAGCTGAAGAGGGCACGCTCATACCATAGTTTGATCTAGTGAAAAAGTTTGTTTTCGACGTTTTGCTTCATGTGAATACGGGATATCGGTGTAGCTGTTTAATGGGTGTGCTATTTTCTTGTTTCCTTTCAAGTTGGTTGTATGATATATGAGTTCATGAGAGCATTGACGAAGGTTGGACCTCATTGATTGACGGGATATCAGATTGAGGATAGTTACCGTGGGTAGCCGTTTAGCATAAGGTGCGTGGTCACAGCAGGTGCGATACAGGAAGCTCATCAATGTATAGACAGAATCAATAATATAATAAAGAGCTCGATACCATAAATGCAAAATAATGTGATATAGCTTGCTCTATATATCTGAATTAATTATACATTATTACAAGCAATTTACAGCAGATAACGTAAAATACCAGATCAAGGCTTCATACCCGGCCGTCCCAAGCATAACATCCTGTCCTGCCATCGCCAGTGTCTTCAAGAACCAGTCGTGAACTCGCAATACGCCAAAATAGCAAAACCCCGTGAAAAAACCCACCCCCTTCCATCTTTAAACACCATATTTAATAGGCCAAAACCAATAGTGAAAGCTAACTCCAAGCGTTTAAATCGATATCGTGAGTAGCTTGTTCAAACATTCGAATCCGTTCGCCTCCTCATCTCCTCAACCTGCCTCTTCCGCTCCCGCCGCCGCACGACCCGATCTTTATTCCAGCTACCGGCAAACATCTCTTCTAGCTCTTCCTCATCTGCCAGATCCACCTCCACATCATCACTCTCCCATCCCTCTTTCATACCACCACCACTCGTCCACTCCCCAAAGCTCTTATCGTCGTCATACAACTGTCTTTCCCTCCGCTGACTTCCACCACGGCGCCTACTATTCCTTTCACTACCAGCGCCAGCGCCAGCAGTAGCAGTAGCAGTAGCAGTAGCAGTAGCAGTAGCAGTAGCAGTAGCAGTAGCAGTAGTAGCAGCAGCAGGAGGGGTCACATCATCTTGCCCATCCCAGACATTCGTCTTCCCCATCTTCCCCGTTTCCACTATGTATTTCCCGACTTTATACCGCTGGCTGCGCTCCTCCGCGTGGATATATTTCCAGCCTAGGTTGGTCCCACAGCTACGGCAGCTGATATCTGCTACGGTGTGCGCGCCAGTTTGCAGCGCACGACTAGTAGGCTTCCCGTGTAAAATGTTCGCGGGTATCAGCTCGGTGACAAGGTATGCGCGGCCGTGGCGGCCGGTAAATCCCTTGGAGATGACTGCGGAGGCGAAGCAGAGATGCGTACGGCAGGTGGAGCAGTGAAGATACGACGTTGTAGAAGTTAGAGAGGTTTGTGGCTGTAGTTGCTGTTGTTGAGATGGGTTTGGTTTGGGGAGTTTCTTTGCGCGGTGGTGGTGGTGATTATGGATGGAATCCGTGCTACCGCCGTAGCCGCTTTCACTATCCAGGTAGATTTCGGCGGAAGATGAAGCGGATGTGTATGATCTGTTGCCATCGTCGTCGCTATTGTCACCATCACCGTCTTCATTTATGTCTAGATCTCCATCATGTTCATGTTCATCGTCATCGTCATCGTCGGAGATAACACACCCGGAGTCGTGCGAGAGAATCCGGGCATGGCGCGGTTGCCGATCTACGAGTTCGGAGTCTGCGGTGTCAACGGAGGAAGCAGTCAAAGTAGTCAGTGACGACGATGAAGATGTAGGGCGCGGCGACGGGTCTTGAGTGACGTCTTCGACGGGCCGGTGACGCTTGAGCAGCGATGGCTCCCAGCGCGGGAAGGCGGGGAGGAGGAAGCGAGGGAATATGAGGCTGCTCGCGGCGGTTGGCATGGCTCGCCTCTGCCTCCTTCTGTTTCCGGGAAGCTTTGGCAGTAATCCTGGTGGTGGTGATGACGAGAACCTGGGATAGTAGAGTTAGTAGAGGTCAAATCGGGGAGTTGGCGAAAGAGTAGCGTTCCAACTAAGCTATCGAGCACCCGGGATTGCTGTTCCAATCTTCAGGATGTAGCTCCACCGCTCTTGTCGGGATGTAAGATAATATAGAAAATGACTAACCAAGATATTGCTCCGTCTGACAGAGTGCTACTACGTACTGCCGGTACGCTGCTCGAAAGCTACGGTTAAGCGTATACCATGGAAGTGGGATGGATATCAACAGTGTAATGTCGTTCAAATCTCGACTTGGATGAAGCCCCGCTCCAGAGTCCCAAACTCTCGCATGTAACACCACTATCGAAACAAAGACGCTACTATAGTATATCCTTATATGCTGGCAAAGAATTCGACTACCGGCGGAACGGAGAAGCAGGGAGTAATCAACCCTCTTTTAAATATCATCTCTCCATCCGCCCGAGAACCCAGAGAACATCCCCCAGCTACCGGCATGCACTGCTAACGCCCAAAGCTTATCACTGCAGCACGCCCAAAAATTTAATTAAAGCCGCATCTGCAAGACAGAGCTCGATTCGAGATTCCTGCAATGCACCCGACAGGCTAATCAATACACAGGAAAAACAGGACGCATGCAAGTCACCCAGAGAAGCGGCCTTGGAAGAGGTCATCTGGCACCTGAGCGGTGCGGGGAAACATAATTATTACCATACGCGAACTCCTAGCCCTGGCGCAATAGCGCCGCTGGCTATACACCACCATCGGAGGCTTTGCGCACGGAGCTCAGATTTAGATCGTAACTGAGACGGGACGGCGTCGAAGGGGGTTTCATCGTGGATGGAGATATCATTTGATTGATGTGATATCGTCTGTGTATTGTATGTACAGGTAGAAAAAAAAGAAATTACAAGAGTACAAGTAGAATGCTTCTCATGCGCCATTTGCATTTCGTTCTGCTCCCTCGGCCGCTTCCCGGTATTGGTAAGAATAATAGTAAAATATACAAAAAAAAGGGGACCATCAGCATAAAAAATATAACATAGAAGGACAGTGGTCGAAAGTAAATTAAAAAGAAAAAAGCCCCCCCGTTGGATGAAAACAGCAATGCCGGTGATGCGATATATGCCCCGCTGAATAGTCTCCAAAACCGAATAGAACATAAGAAAATGAACCAAGTCCGCATGCTGCTCAAAAATCACCGTATCGGTCAAACTGAATAAAAGAGACATGCAATATGATCCGCTTGCGTATGTATACAGAAACAATCGTAGTACAAATAAAGATTCTTTGGCCTCTAAGCCACCTACCATGGTATCCGTACCATTGAACGGAGAGGAGAAAAAAAAAGGCATAATGGAAAAGTGAAAAAGCTAGTAATCGAAATGTATATGTCTAAACGTCAGCCCATACTGGTCCGCCGACGCACGAGCTCCGGCTGCTGCCAACCGTCGATCCAACGTCCCAAAAGTGCTTCGAAGAAACCGACCCCTTAGAATCAGCCTTCTTCTGCGCAGGAGAGGACTTCTTGGTCGTTGATTGCGATGCGCAACTACTGCCTGATCGGAACCCGCCCATCCCCACTCCGAGCACCGACGTTATCGACGCAATAGGTGAGACCCGTCGTGTTTTAGTGTTTACCTTTTGGGCATGCGAGATCAGCGGGTGTTGGTGGTGCAACGGTTGGTTTAGAGTCGAGTACCTGTTCTTTCCCGCTGCCGAAGTACTTGCGGACGACGACGAGGGTTGTTGAGACCGTGTGGGAGGGGCTGCAGCAGACTGTGTTTGCGACGCCGGCGCCGTGGCGCCAATTTTGGACTTTAAGAAGGAGAATAGCATGCGTACATTGAGCTCCTTCTCCCAGTATTCACGCACGATTTCAGCGTCCACACGGGCCTCTGATGATGCGGTAAGCAGAGAGGACGCCAGCGGGCCATCTTCAATGCCCCAATTAGCAGCGTGCGTATCTTGGTCCTCTTCACCATCAATAGTCGGCCGAAACTGGCGGGTGGAGGCCAGCGGGTCGAGCGTCGAGTATGATCCTGAAGATACCAATGATGGATAGAGGTTATAAGTCGGTGTATTCGCACCCGTGCTCTTTGCTTCATCCTTTGCAGCCCCTGTAGCTGTCGGCGTCGCTGCTGATGACGATGCGGCTTGCAGCTTACCCGTGACGTAAGTCGAGAAAGCAGCTTTCGCTACATCTGGTGTGTAGTATTGTGCCAATACCCCCAGTTCCCGAGCCAACCGCTCAAACAGTCGCTCTTCCCAAGAGGCATCAAACCGCTTCATCCCAGTCCCATCAGTCCGCCCGGTCGGCGTGGATGCGCCGGACGATGTTTCCAAATCAAGAGGTAAAGCCTCTCCAAAGATTATTTGAAGGACCATGTCGTCCAAGCCCATGATATCCTGCACTAGGCGCCTGCGAATCCTCTCCCAGAATGTTTCCTGGTCAATAGGCTGGTCCGCCAGTGCCCGCTCATTCGCCTCCTCCAGCCCAACATCGCTCATCGTAGCCATATCTTCCTCCCGTCTCTGGGCCTCTGTCTGTCGTAGGCCTAGTCGACCCTTCGTCGCTCGCTCAATCTCATCCAGCAGTATCCGCGATTGCTCCATCCGCCAGGCTTGTATCCTCGCATTGGTAAATGAATTCCGTGATGCTATAACCGGTGGGTCCTGTTCTACAAATCTCTCCGAGCCTTCCTGTCTGCTCACTGCTGATGGGAATGTGCCTAGTCCATCGTGCTGTGGAAGCATAACGGGTCCCTGGTGATACGGATCTCTGAACCCGTGAAGATCTATATCTTCATCGTAATCCTCGTCTTCTTCATCTTCTTCTTCTTCCCCCTCCTCATCATCATCTAGCAGATCCTCCTCCTCTTCTTCCAATTCGTCGTCGTCATCGTACTGTAATGAAGCAAGGTCGGAGATGCGGCTGATACGGCCGGAGGTAGGGGTCTGTAGTGTCTGGGCATCGGTCGAGGAGGGAGAGAAGACGACCCATTCTTCTGAATCAGCGGTAGCTGACCGGCCAAGGGCGCTGGTGTTAGAGAGGGGAGAGGGCCGCTCGCGTAGCTGTTGAGGAGTGGTAGGCTGGGTCGACTGCCTGTGTTGTTGGGGGACCCGGTATGCCATGTTTGATGTTTTGGATTGGTGTTTATCCTCTGCGGTAGCGAGCTGTTTCGTTTATGTTGGTGATGATGGATAGATGGCTGACTGTTTCGCGACCGGCGCTCTTTTTTTGCTGTATGGGTGAAGTGTATGTCTCGAGGATGGGATGCGAGGGTAAATATAGTAACGTAGAGTGGTATACAGGGGAAGGAATGAAGAGAGGGAGAGAGGAAGCCAGGAGTGGAGAACGAGAACGGGGGGTTGGCTGGGTCTTCGCTTGCAGGGCAAGAGGAGGCGAAGAGGACAGGATTAAGTACCGGAAGAAAAGCAGATATCTAGGAGCAGGTCTATGAAGAGCAACAGCAACAGCAACGGCAGAGGAGGGTAAGATAGTTGTCGTAGGTAGATTAATATATATAAGAGAGTCGTGGTGGTGTCTTTCGGAGGAGGTTAACGTTAATTACTTAAGTAATTAATTGTCCCATTCCAGCGAACGGAGCCTTGTGCTTGGTCTGGCCGAACGGAGAGGGGCAGCTGTGCGCTGTTTGCAGTCCGAGAACGCTGCAAGCGCTGTGGCCGGGCTGAACATGAACACGAACCGGACCCCCAACCAGCTGGATCACGAGAGCACCAACTGACAAAACGCCTGGGTCAAGAGACTCTGCTACAACGTCTCCTTCATATCTATATATCTGCTTCAGTATCTACACTTGCACGTCTGGCACAGGAAGTGAAAGACCATCCGCTGATGCCCGACGGTAGACGAGCGAACGAAAGGATGAATAACCACTGGTGGTCTGCTCGCTTTAGCCTGGGAAAGTGCGGTGATAGTGGCCGATCTGTGGACATGACGATATTGGCACGTATCTGTACATGCACAAGTATGTACGTCGCTACTAGCGGCAGATGGATATATACATTCTGCCTGCTCCGAGCATTTGCCCAGAAGAGGAGCTCAGAAATTCAAATTCAGATTCGATCACTGACTGGATGGACATCACCGACGGATGCTGAACTCTGCAGACAGGCTGCTGCAATCGTTCCGTTATGACACCCTGATACGATATGATAGGAGACTATCGATGGTACACTATCGCTAGAATATATCCGTGAGCCAGCTCCCATTTGCACGTTTTGCCATGTTTTGATACAGAAAGGCTATGCGAGAGAGGGGCTGGCCCGTTCAGCCTACCGTAGAGGTCCGAAGTGTAACTTTTCGCAATTTCACCCAAGACACCGGTATCGATATCGAGAAATGCCTGTCTATCTAGTAAGCACTTAACCTGTCAAGCTTAGCATCTACCGTTTTGACAACCATGTAGAATATGATAGCTATCTCAATAAGCATGACGATGTCTTTGCTGCCTCCCACGGCGGATAATATCATTGGCCCTGCATGTCCTATCAGTCGATCAACTTTAATGGAACCTACCAACCAAATTTTGTCAATGAACTAAAACGTGATACTCGCGAGGATACTTAGTTAATCGATCACACGAATTACTTAAGTTCATCCAGCTTACGTGTGAGCTCTCCAGCCAGGCCGCTGCTGCAGGAAAAGTAAAAGACGCAATGGCATGTCCCTGTTGGTAGCCTCACCGCGATAATTAGTCGGAGCGAAACCTGCTGTTGACATTTTTCGCTCAAACCGGCCCCTTGCTGGCTCGCTCAGGATATAGATTCTGGATTCAGAAAAACAATTTGTCTTGCCATCTTGTAAGTAAGTAAAATGTTACCGGCAAACCGCACTAGCCGTGTTTACTGCTTCGCATGCTCGATAACTGTGCAAGCATTGCCCTTCTCCGCTCCAAATGCATGAGATGCACGTCTTGACGGCCAATTAAACTGCTTGCGCGAATGTAAAAATGGAATTAAAGTGCAGTGTGGTGCGGTGCTGTGCAGTGCAGTGCAGCGGGGTATGTGAAGACGACATTGCTCCCTTACTCCAGTCCACTGCACTGTCTGGGGACCAAATCACATTGTTCAGTCATGGAATTTGCATCACGACACCATTCCTGAAACTCCCCCAACGGTTTTCGTAGCCCACTTTTGGGGCGCCCAGGCTGTCGACATGTCATCATATCATCTGATCTTACGTTAACGGGAACTGCGCTGATGTCAAACGTCGCGCCGGGTAGCGAACTTGGAATATTCCGCGGAACAGCCGATATCGCAGTCCAACAGACGCCTTGTCGACTGTTCAAATTCGGTTTAATGAAAACGAATGTTGTGCTTGCTAGCCTCATCTGTACCCTGCGCAAGAGGAAGCTAAGTACTAACTCCCCGAAGTTCTTAGATCCATCTCGAGGTATCTACTGAGCTCAAGGCTCTATTTCCTCATGTTTGTGCACTCGAGCTCGATCTTGAAGAACTCACCCCTCCTTCTACCCTTATCTCCCATGGAGGGGCTCTTTTAGCGGATCTAACCATGCAGGCTTTAAATAACACAGATAGATGGATCCAGCGATGCTCATGCTGCATGATGTGCGGCGTTTCGTCCCATGCATACAAAACAACCGAACTAGCGAGTTTCTTGCAAACATCTTATCGATCGGATCATATCGCATGGGCCAGAGCTAGGGTGGAAACCTTAATGGAATTCATATTCAGAATCTATTCTAGCTTCTTCATATGGAAAGTCGGTCACCGACAATGCGATCTGAGGGTGGACTCGACCTCGAGGTGACTCAGCTTTATCCGTGTTTGGCCGAGTCGTCCATCCTCTTACCTTGCTGAGGGTGGACGGATATGGATACGTGGGTTCTTTATGTTGGCCACATGCACCAGAATACCATGACGGCAGGTGCATAAAGATTTGCCTTCGATATTGGTGATAACCTCACCACAATCCTCCTGGCCACGTCCAGTGCAATGGCCATATATGGAGCCATACGCTCTGGATGCATACGAGGGGTAAAGGAATGCATGTAGCAAGTAAGTAGCTAGACCTTATTGTCAAGTGCATGGAAATATTTCCAAGATATCAGTGTCGAGCCATTGCCCAATTAACGGGTAATTCAGATTTGCAGGGTCCGACTCGATCGATCCCGAAGGCGATTCAACGGCCATGGACGTATTAGCTTTCGCGTCCGCCCGAGCCGATAAAAAGTCGTGAGATCATACATTTAGTTTAGCAAACCGGGTTGCTCAGAGCCGTCTGCAAACTTTGAAAGCCTAATGGCTCTGTGGAACCGCCTGATTCTGAATTTATAATCACTAAAGGTCTGGCTCTACTTCTCGGCAACCGTCGTGCTGTCTAGCTAGTCTGTCTTGTGAATATAATACAACTTCGCCAACAACAAGTGCTGTCGCATGATTCTTTCTCGTTTTCTAAAGTTCAACCTTGACGTTCGGCATCAGAAATTTCAAACAATAGGCGCAGGCCAGAAGCCTTCCCATTCATCTCCTTTCCCGCTGTCTTCCTTTGATTTCTCCTTCTACAAAAATCGCAGTGCACCTTGGCGTCGTAGCTCGCACTATTTTCTCCACAGCACTAGCCGAATACCCGACGTCGAGGCCGACTCGAAATTGCGCCATCTGAATCTCATATCACACCAAAAACTTCCACCTTGAGCCATCGTTTTTATATTCTTTTAATTCTAATATCGCCGACCGGATTAATTCGGCCACTTCATCTCCCACCGCCTAGGCCGGCGCTCCTCTCTCTTCGCTACAAAAAAACTTTTCTCACACTCGCCGAAAATGTCCCGCCTATTCGATAACCTCCCTCCTACCTTCAACACCAGCAAGCAAGCACCTGCGCAGCCAAAGCAATGTCCACTGCCTCTCGCCTCCCCGCCAGGCACGCCGCCTCTCGCCAGCGGCATCGCCAACAGCGAATCTATACTCGATCTGGCCGTCCACGTTCTCACAACGGAAACAGCGTCGCTCAACCACCTAACTCGCACTTACACCATGAACCCTTCCGCGCGGACAAACTTTGTCGCCGCAGTCCAATTCATCGTGCAAAGCCTAAGTTCGCACGGAAAAGTTATCTTCAGCGGTATGGGAAAGAGCGGGAAGGTCGCACAGAAGATGGTGGCAACGATGAACAGTCTTGGTCTCATGTCTTTCTTCCTGCACCCGACCGAGGCTCTACACGGCGACATGGGCATAATTAGAGCCCAGGACACTCTCGTGCTGCTGTCGCATTCCGGGACGACAACGGAGCTGGTGAAAATACTCTCGCACGTGCCTGCGCGAACGGCAGTTGTTGCAATGACGGCACATCCTGCAGCTACCGCCACCAATGGTGCTGCGATGAATGATATCGGTGGAGGGGAAGGCTGCCCATTGGTGGCTGACAGAGAGAATGCGGTACTGCTGCCGACGCCCGTGCATGAAAAAGAAGAAGTCACCTTTGGTGTCTCCGCACCGACGACTTCGACAACGGTTGCAATGGCTCTAGGAGATGCCCTGGCATTGGCCGTGGCGGATACAATGCATCATATTGAAGGGCGGCGTACGCAGGATGTCTTCCATGCCTTCCATCCCGGTGGTGCGATTGGAGATAGCCACAAGAAGGGGAAAGTGCTGACCGAGATGGCGGCTGGTGTTGACGAGATGCCAGCTTTGAGTGATCTCGAGGATGGTATGGTTAAAGTGTCGGAGTGTCTGATGCTGGCATTCCGGTCGAAGGATGGATGGATAAAGACGGCTGATGGGGGAGCTGTGGTTCCGCCAGGAAAGCTGAGAGATGTTAAGGACCCAGACGCCGTCTTGCCCATAGCGGATGTTGCGGTGCCAAATAAACGGTGGGTCAGTCTGGATGGATCTATAAAGGTGGAGGATGCGAGAAATCTGCTGAAGCCTGGACAAGTAGTCCGGATACAAATGCCTGGAGGAACACCCGGGTTTATAGAGAGCGATGATATCCTTTGAAGACTGTTATATCACTTATGCATTGGCGTTTTTATTTTGTCTATTGGGTAGCGCTACTCCGTTCATCCATCTATCTTTTATCACCAGATACCCTTTCCTAGCATATTGAGCGACATTTTTACTGGCGGCCTGCTTGTTCACATAGTTGCAATCCCCTTTTGTTTTATCTAAATATCAGACTAGACATACATTCTATCACTTTATATCGACATATTATCGATATTGGATTTTTCGAAATACAGAATTCGAAGGAACTATTGTCGAACCTATCGATTTGGACTTTGCAATTGTCTCCAGCCAGCAACAAGGCCATATTACGTATTACCATGCCACCTCTGTTAGGCGTGCACTTGAAATTCAACTCTTAGATGGTCGTCTGCATATCTGGCCTGGCCTCTCGCTGAACTTCAGCCATTGACTTCTATCTGCACTTAATGTACAATGTCCAAAGTTTCGCAGCACATATATGTCCGTTGTGGTATTATGTGCGTTGTTCGGATCAAGACGCGACCAGATCTTAACCTTGAACTCTTACTCACCCTCAATCCTGCAAAGAGGCCCTTGTAAAAACCACCATCTCGTCCGCTAATCCCTCCGCGGTCAACCGCCATCGACATGTCGGACCTGCGCGCCTGGGTCTCCGACAATCTGCTCAAGCTCTCTGGCGCCGCTGACTCCACCATCATCGACTTCATTCTCGCCACCGCGTCCTCTGCCAAGTCCTCCTCCATCCTCGCCGACAAGCTCTGCAGCTTCATCGACGGAAACGCATCTTCCACTCGCGCCTTCGCTGATGAACTCTATCGCCGGACAGGAAATGGGTCTTCCACATCAGTTATCCCTAGCAATGGCGCTTCTTCGTCACGTGCGAAGAAGGAAAAGAAGTACGGCTTTGTCACGATGGAGGATGACGACGACGTTATGAGTATGCCGCCGCCGCCGCCGCCTCCAAAGTCGACAACAAGGGAAAAGTCTGACCGAAGCAGAGACAAGGATAGAAAAAGGAGAGACGATGATGAGAGGGAGAGCAGCAGTCGGAAAGACCGAGAGAAGGACAGAGATAGGGACAAGGGCAAGGATAGAGACCGTGATGCCGGCCGGGATCGAGGCAGAGATCGGGACAGGAGCTCGCGGAAGTCGCGGCGGCGAGACGACGATGGGGATCTATGGGGGGATGTGGAGGTCGACCCTGAGGAATACCCCGCTGAGGAGGAATACGAGATGCCACCGCCAAAACGCGCGAGGATAGATGGCGACGGCGACGAAGATAGCGACGGCTCCGAGCACACGATTCGGGAGGAAGAGCTTAACGAGGAAGAAAAGGCAGAGCTAGAACGACTCCGTGACCTAGAGGAGCGCGACGAATTCGCAGAACGCCTGAAAAAGAAGGACAAGGACCGGACGAACAAACTGGTAGAGGATCGCTCGTCAACCAAGGAAGGTCGGGAGCTCGCTGAGCGACGGCGCCTGGCAGACGACCCTTCCACGCGGACGGCAGAGGTGGAGGCCCTGCGCATACGCTCTCGACAGGATTACTTGGGTAAACGCGGGGCTGAACGGCTGCTACTCCTCGAAAGACAAGTCGTCGAAGAGGCGGAAGAGCTGCGTTCGAACCCTAATCTTTCGGAGCGTGAAAGACGAAAGTTTGCCGCAAATAGAGAGGCATTACGAGTGGCGAAGGAATACCAGCGCGTTGACGACCGTCGCGATGGATATATGCTGCCGGAGGATTACATCACGGAGAAAGGCAAGATTGACAGAAAGCGGAAAGAAGAGGCTTTGTACAAACGATACACCGATCGTGATGAAACTGGCCAGGAGCGTTTCGTCACTGAACACGAGGAATGGGAGCGGGAGCAGCAGTCTAAGGCGAAAGCACAGGTCAACCGGGCCGAGAGGGAGGACGATGGTGAATATGAGTATGTCTTTGACGACTCTCAGAAGATCGACTTTGTCATGGAGAATACCCAAGCCGGTACACCCGTGTCGAAAGAGCAGCGGTTTATTGAAGAACAGCTCAAGGCTGCTGAAAAGAAAGCCCTCAGCATGGAGGAGACGAGAAAATCGTTACCCATATATGCGTTTAGGAATGACCTGTTGGCCGCGGTTGAGCAGTATCAGGTGCTCATCATTGTTGGTGAGACTGGTTCTGGAAAGACCACACAGATTCCGCAATATTTACATGAAGCTGGGTACACGAAAAACGGACAGAAGGTCGGGTGTACTCAGCCTCGCCGAGTTGCTGCCATGTCAGTCGCGGCTCGTGTCGCTGATGAAATGAGCGTGAAAGTCGGCAAGGAAGTTGGGTATTCAATTCGGTTCGAAGACCAGACAAGCGACAAGACAGTTTTGAAATATATGACTGACGGCATGTTGCTACGAGAGTTTTTGACGGAGCCCGATTTGGGTGGATACTCGGCTTTGATGATTGACGAAGCCCACGAACGTACTTTGCACACAGACATCCTCTTCGGTTTAGTTAAGGATATCGCTAGGTTTCGTCCTGAGTTAAAGTTGCTGATATCCAGCGCTACCATGGATGCCCAAAAGTTCGCAGCGTATTTCGATGACGCACCCATTTTCAATATTCCCGGACGACGATATCCTGTCGATATTCATTATACATCACAACCTGAAGCAAATTATCTGCATGCCGCAATCACCACCATTTTCCAAATTCACGTTTCTGCGCCTAAAGGCGACATATTAGTATTTCTTACGGGGCAGGACGAAATTGAAGCCGCGCAGCAGAATTTGGAAGAGACGGCCCGCAAGCTAGGCAGCAAGATAAGAGAGTTGATAGTAGCACCGATTTACGCAAATCTCCCGTCCGAACTGCAATCCAAGATCTTCGAGCCAACTCCAGATAACGCTCGAAAAGTCGTCCTAGCTACGAACATCGCGGAAACGTCAATCACGATTGACGGCATCGTTTACGTGATCGACCCCGGGTTCGTTAAAGAGAATGTCTACAATCCTAAATCTGGGATGGAGTCACTCGTCGTTACCCCCTGTTCTCGCGCCTCTGCGAACCAGCGAAGTGGGCGCGCAGGGCGTGTCGGGCCTGGTAAATGCTTTCGATTGTACACCAAATGGGCATACTATAACGAACTTGACGAAAATACTACTCCAGAAATCCAGCGGACGAATCTCAACAGCGTTGTTCTCCTGCTCAAAAGCTTGGGGATCAACGATCTCATCGGCTTCGACTTTATGGACCCACCACCCGCTGAGACACTCATCCGGGCGTTAGAGCAGTTATATGCTCTTGGTGCTCTCAATGACAAGGGGGAGCTCACCAAAATTGGCCGCCAAATGGCTGAATTCCCCACGGATCCCATGCTCGCGAAAGCCATCCTCGCAGCGGACAAGTACGGCTGCGTGGAGGAAGTCCTCTCTATAATATCTATGCTTGGCGAAGCATCCGCACTTTTCTACCGCCCCAAGGATAAGAAACTCTACGCAGACCAGGCACGCAACCGGTTTACGAACAAACAAGGCGGCGACCACCTCACATTACTCAACATTTGGAACCAATGGGTAGATACCGACTTTTCATACGTCTGGGCGCGGGAGAACTACCTGCAGCATCGGTCGTTAACACGGGCACGCGACGTGCGCGACCAGCTTAGCCGACTGTGCGATCGTGTGGAAGTAACTTTGACATCCTGCGGCAGCGCGGATGTGGTACCGATTCAGAAGTCGATCACAGCGGGCTTCTTCCCGAATGCGGCGCGGCTGCAACGGGGCGGAGATAGTTACCGCACGGTGAAAAATGCGCAGACGGTGTATATACACCCGAGCTCGACTTTGTTCGAGGGGAACCCGAAGTGGGTGGTTTATTACGAATTGGTATTGACGAGCAAGGAGTTTATGCGGAATGTGATGCCGCTGCAGCCGGAGTGGTTGGTTGAGGTTAGTACTATATATTAGGCGATTGCTGTTTCGTTTGTGAAAGTTTGAAGCTGTGCTAACATATAATCTGTAGGTTGCGCCGCATTACCATAAGAAAAAGGATTTGGATACGCTGGGGGTTGATAAAAAAATGCCGAAGCAGCAGCAGCAGCAGCAGCAGCAGCAACAACAACAGAAGACGCAGTAGGGGTTTGGCGATTGTCTGCATCCAGTTGATGATGATGGAAACGACCATTAACGAATCAAGATACCTGTCCTGTATATATATATATTTTCTTCTGACGAGATTGGAACTGTACTATTATGGGATCTTTGGGGGGGCAAAGTACCTAATATATGCATGAATACCAAGGGTTTAACAAGGGTTTTCTTATATTTGCTGACTTGAAGGGTTTGCCCGTAAGCTCTCAAATACTTATATGGTCCAGCTTTATCAATTGGTGATTTAACGAGTGACAAGGCTCTCAAGATCAGGAACCCGTACAAGTTCAAATAACCCGATCCTTCTTGGCGTAGCCAGCTCGAGATATAAACCGCAACTTAAGTACAAAGAACAACTGACTCCACCTCAAACTGCTTCGCTCTTTGGAACTTAGCCTAAAGCAAAGCAAAGCGACACTGAACCATCCAACGGCAATGCCAGTCCCCGCACATGTCTCCATCTTGCCTAACACTCCCGTTGCAATTATTCTCAAGCAAGACCAGCCCACCGGCCGCCAGGTCACCGGCGTCGTAGCACAAGTGCTCACCCGCGGTGACCATCACCGCGGCGTTAAAGTTCGGCTGACGGATGGACGCGTGGGCCGTGTGCAGCGGATACTAGATGCTGTACCTACTTCTGCTTCTACTAATACTTCTACTACTGCTGCTGGAGCGGTCGACGCCGGCGATACGACTGTTGGTGACGGTGATAGCTACGCCTTTGATCGTGATGCTTCACAGTCGGTACCGATCTCTCGCGGGAGCAGGAGAAGTAGAGGGAGTGGAAGGGGAAGAGGAGGGGCAGGGAGGCCGTGGCGTGAAAGCGCAGGGCCAGCTCCAAGGAATGGCGAAGGGGAAGAGCGTAGCGAAGGTGGATATGATTTGACGGCGTTTGTGAAGGATGGGCGGAAGAATACGAGGGGTGGAAGATCGCGGCAGCAGGTGGGCAAGTCCAGATCGCTAGATGGGGCCGTTGGGTTTACGGAACAGGCGGTTCGGTGTCCTGTATGTGGTGAATTCGAAGGGGATGAACGAGCGGTACAGCATCATGTCGAGTCCCATTTTCAATAGTCGTTAAGCACTTTTACGGTCTAAAGCCAAATATTTTTTTAGCGGATAACGTGGAATGAACGGTTTGAGATCACTTTATATCATAATGGCGTTATAATACATCTTGATCGTCAATTGAGGATGAGTGTCCCAGGAGTGGATAGACTGGTAGATACCTACTTAGGTACCTACTATCCTCCATCCATAGACATAAGAGCGTGCGTACGAGGTAGTGGTATACAAAGTCGGATCAGATGTGAAGGAACAAAAAAGATGGAGAGCATTTCTATGCCCCGCACTAAACTGAATTCACAGAAGGAAACCATAATGTCACCGAGAGAGAGCGAATGTAATAAATGTGGTTAATTAAAAAGTACAACAAATGCTTAATCCATTCAGTCTGTTGCTTACGCTTCAACATCCTGGAAAGCATCGGGGAACCGACGAACATTGTCTGACAGGCTACCGTGGTTTGTCAGGAACTGTACGTAAGCACCATCCGTCTTGACCTTACCCGCAGAGCGGGCCTCAGCGTACTCCTCTCTCCTCAACGGCGTGAAACCCCAATTCTTGCTAACGATGATCTTCTGGCGGCCAGGGAACTTGTACTGCGATCTCCGGAGGGCCTCGATAGCAGTCGCACGATGCGAATCACGGGTGCGTACCGACAAGATGATCTGACCAATGTTGACACGAGCGACGGTACCGTTGGGCTTTCCCCAGGCACCACGCATACCAGTTTGCAGCCGATCGGCGCCGGCACAGGACAACATTTTGTTGATACGGATGACGTGGAAGGGGTGGCATCGGACACGCATGTGGAAACCGTCCTTGCCGGCAATTTTGACGAGGTACTTGTTGGCGCAGATACGGGCGGCTTCGAGAGCCTCCGAGCTCAGCTGTTCGTACTCATTGGAGACCTAGAGGGGCATTAATTAGTTTCATGACCTCCAAAACCGTTCCTTGCTCTTCGGGAATTTCTGTATCGGGTGGTTTAACATACAAGGTGGACACAGAGAGGGAACTCGTCGACACCAGCACGCTTTCTTCCCAGATCGAAGATACGGATCTTGGGATCTGGCACACCACGGTTGAACCGGGACTCTATTCATTCCAGTAGCTCGTTAGACACTCATATTCCTCCATGTCGGTAAATTATCTCGATCAAAGTGGGCGATAGGTGTATACGCACTAGGATAAGGCTTGTTCTCTGTATGTTGAAGTCCCTCGTTAGCAATCTTTATCCATCTATCTCAAAAGCACTCTGCATAGATCGTGAAGACATACTGCAATAGCGGTAACAACGAGCTGGACGGCGACCCATTTTGACGACAGTATCAAATTCTACAGTGGTATAAGTATGGGGTATTGATGACGATGATGTTGATGGAGGAAAGGGGGGTGAATTTGAAGATGTCGATGGGAGTTATTTGGGCTGGTTCGTTGATTGATAATCAACTTTTGAACTAGCACACTTTTTTGCCCAACGTCGTTTGTCTGAGTCTTGGCACCACACAAAAAGAGCAGTCACACTCAAAACCGAGGGGCTCTGCTATTTATACTTCTTACATTGATTTTTTTGCTTAGAAATACAATACTACAGAAATAACGGAACTGCCGTCGCAGAGCTATTTTTTTTACGGGAACAAGACAGAACATGATAATATGATTCATATCCTCAGCCTCGTTTCAGACTAAACGATGATTATTCGATTTAGACCTAACCTAAACCGGATGGAAATAAAGAATAATAATATGTACAAAGGCCATTATTAATATAACAGTCTTAGAATGGAAGTGTCATAAGAGTTGCCAGGTGAGGTCGGCCGATTTAATCGCCGATAGTCCGATGTTGAGGTGTCCTTCGAGTGTCCGCTTAAGCATTGGTTGCGAGGATGTCGGAGTCACCAGCATCCAGGATGGCCATGGTGGAGCATCTGAAGAGTTTACCGCAGGCAGTTCCAAGTTCGATCTGTAGGGTTTAATCTGTTAACGGATGATTTGATCCCTCCGAAGCCGATAGACTTCTTCTCAGGGAACACCACGCCCATTTATTTGGTTCCTGAGAAGCCGACACAAGAATAAATTGCGCTTTCCGGAAGCTCAATTATACTCGCGTCGCTCTCTCTGGACATCTAATAATACGGCGGGTGAAAATATATGACTGAAGCGGCATCATTATACGTACATTGTTACCCGAGAAGTGGTGAACATTAGTCTTGGCCAACATGGCGTAGTATTCCAGCTCAGACTTGCGGAGAGGAGGTGTATTTCCAGCGATGATGACTAGCTTGGCCTTGCCGGAACGGAGCATCTTAAGGGTTGACTTGTATCCCAAGCAGACCTTTCCGCTCTTCATAACCAGGGCGAGCCTGGAGTTGATGCTGTTTTCAGCTTTCTTGCTCTTCTTTGTTGGTGCTGCAGAAGGTCGGATTTGTTAGTAATCGGTCGGATCTTGCAAGCCAATTCCATTGAATTAACGTACCCATCTCTGCGCTTGTGATGTGTAAGCACTCCGGTCTGATTGAAGGTGTGGTATTGGGAGGTTGGTGGTGGTGGTGATGAAGATGGTGATGATGAGGTTGTTCGAGATGTCGACGAGTTTTCGATATCAAAAAATATCTATAATTTCGATGGCTCGAAATTTTTCGCCTGTGGGTTCTGTGTAAACCCTAACGCAGCGGCGACAAACAATACAACGCATAGTCAACGCATCAACGCATTAGACTCGTCAAACTATATCGCGGTCACGTGAAACCTCTTCAACTCGACGGCAGGCTGATCCGGGAGGAAGTTACGAATGGCGGCGCATGGGGGCGGCCAATGCCGGTTTTCATGGGGGGCGTTCTTGGCAACAGCCATCTCGACGCAGTGCACCTTGCTCTGCATGTGCATGAAGCAGCTGTGCATCCGCTGCTTGGTACTCCTACCTCCTACTGCGTCGACGCTACCAGCCAGAACCTGTGCGCAGCGGAGCATTCCCCACATTTGCGGCCGTTTCGCAAGTACATTCAAGTACCGACTGGTATGATCCCGAAGGGTGTACCTACATGCCATCACACATTGCTGAAAGGGTACCCGGGAACTGGGAATGGACTGCTGTGTGGCAAAACGGTTAGTAAGAAGATGTAAAGATGGCATGTTGGGGGGGCATAGGAATGTCTTTTCTGCAGAATACACTCCGCTGCCTGTTAAACTTGATGCCCTTTTTCGACGATACCATGCGTATGCATACTTTTGATTTACGGTGGCCAAGCTCTTGAGCTCCTCGACTAGATGGCACCTTCATCCGAATGCAACGGCAGTAGCATGAGCCGGTCGATATCTAGCGGAAAATGAGTCGTTGGTGCCATCGATGCTAAGATCTCGATGTCATCTTAGCAATTCGGTTCGGCGACACTCCACGGCCCCATAACAATTGCTCCGTTCGATCCATCCGAAACCCGGATTAGTCGTGGGGACTGCTGGGCATTTCGAGAAGGCCCAAGCGATCGTGCCCGGAATCAACGAGACCGACGGGCTGAGGCAGGAAACCAAGACGATAGCGCTACCAAACCAGCCTAGTGGCTGGCCTGTTGCTAAGCATGAAACGGTTTTGGTGAAAATTTTCCTAATCAATGTGCTGCACCGGCTGCAGCGCTGCGGTTGGCCATGTGATCGGTCGATTGAGTAAGAAAGTGGTGGGCGCTTGGTTGGATGTTTGGTGCACCTTTCTCTTCGGCTGTCTTTCTTTCTTTCNTTTGTTGCTGCCGTTTAAAAGCTTCTTCTCCCTCCTCCTTAGAATTGTTCTTGCTATAATACATCCTCATCCGAACTCAATCCATCGCAACCCTCTCACCACCAAAGACTCAACGGTCATTCTCGGGCATCGCTACCACTGCCAGTCGCTTCTGCTACAGAGCCGTCATCCCCTCAAGCCTCGAACAAACTAGCCAAACTGTCGACCTTCAACGACACCGTCCCACTCCCAACCACCAAGAAACCCGTTCCCACTAGTAACCCCGACAATCAGTCAAGCTGGAACGCCATGGCGACCATGTCAAATTTATCTAGTAATACGAGTAGTAGTAATCATGACTTGATGTACGACCTCACTCCTGCCGCCACCGAGACCAGGAACCCAGTCCTCGCCTCTTGCTTCTCCACCGATGTCTCCGCTACGGTTGTTCGCTCATTCCATTACTCTTCGACCCGGGCGGGCGGGGTAGAGGTAAGTCGTTATTTCCCCACAATTCGGCCTTTAAGCGACCTTGTTGGCTAACCAATCCCTTACAGTGGTATCCCTGAGGTCCCTAACTCACCTACCACCAATTCCCGGCGGCAAACCTCTCCGAGCCGTCAGGGAAGGTGGGCGGCGCGTACCATAATCGCAGAATGTGAGAGACTCTGCGATGGTGTCATGCGTCAGGTTTTCTTCGGTTATGGAAGAAAACCTGCGCAGGCACCTGCTATGGACGTGTCGTTGAAAATGAAAGGAGGGAACGGCAACAGCATCATTCTCAGCGTCGACAAGAATGATGATCTTCAGAGCCAGCCGCAGCAGCAACAAAAGGAGTTACAGACGAGCGCCATCCTCCCAGCGAAGGGACCCGTTAGGAGGCTGATGAGACGATCGTCTGAGCTGCAGACTAGAGTTGCGGCTTACCTGGAGGTCTTCGACTACGTCGGTGGGAGTGCATTCCGCGGATTCGTATCCGAAAAAGGCCCGTTGAACAAGCCAGAGAGATCTCTCTTCTTGTTCTTTGACAAAGGTGTTAATGGCACCGAGCTCAAATCTGGACTTGTCGCTTTGATCGATCTCGCAACGGAATGCTTTGACTGTCAGGATCTAGTCATCTGTCTTGATCGGGAAACCGACGGACTTGGTATGTTTTCTGATCTCTTCTCCTATCCCATCATTGAGAACTCTTGACTAATATAAATTGATAGACTCGCTCGTCCACAACCTCGGATGGGTTGGCCTTGAACTAGTTACTCTAAAGAACTGGGCTTCACCAGATCTTAGAGACCAGATCTCTACAACACACAAACTAGACAAGGAATACTTCACTTCCGACAAGTGGCTGTTCCTCGGAATGGAATTGTAAATACCCCTATCACCAAAACTCGAAAAGCAAAACGACGGATGAAACAAAAAAGCTTCCAATGACAGTCGATAAAAGCACTGAAAGATCGATAGACGACTAGTCTATTTCTAATTGATCCTTCCTTACGTCATATTTTACGCCCTTAATGTGGATGTCCTGCGCTTGTTTTTCCTTCTGTATTACTTTTTCAACTCCAAGGCAGCTTTGATCCTTTCTTTGTTTCTGAATCGTGCTGTTGCCCGCACCCCTTTCTATCAATTCATTAATATGATTCTATTCTATGCTATTGTATCAGACTTTTCCTTTCGTTGGTCTATTGGATCACCCCCTTAAGCTTAGTTTACACAGCTCTAGTTTCTGGTCTTTATTTCCAACTTGCCCTTGTATCAACAAGTATGCAGTCACTTTCGCTCGAGATTTATGCAAAGCTTTCTGCGTGTAAGATTATTTTGCCATAAGCTGCTGAAGTATTGCGTCTAGTATTCACGCCTTTTTGTGGGGCTACTATGCGAATTTGTAACGTTACTCTCCATGCAGTATTTCTGACTTATGCAGATATCCGAAGTCGATTTCCCTTCTGACTACCGCAACGATGAATTTTTTTTTTTAACCCGCTTCAAATCTGCAGTTTCATGAATTCAATGGCTTAATTAAGTTTAAGTATTTTAACGTTCATATACACGGCTTTAGGGCCTTAAACACATATATGTGCATGTGGGCAATGCTGTCTATTGTTGCACATATATGACACCCCCGTAATATACACTCCACCCCCCGCGCATTGTGAAAGATCCCAAAGTTCATCCACTGGCTCCATTGTACGCCACAAGCCTCCTATCGTGAGCATCCTTCACATTTGTAATGAGCCCTTTCCCCGCGGTATCCATGATTAAATCCTTCATGCCCACCACATCCTCCTTTAAGTCTGGTCTCAGCCCTAGCAAATACGCCACCAAGCCTGCAACATGCGGTGCCGCCATACTCGTCCCCTGTTGGACGGACACCGGCTCTTTATCGCCCCCTTTACCGTCTTGCCTCCAGGTGCTCAGAATGGAGACACCAGGAGCATAAGTGGTAACACACTTGCCATAGTTTGAAAAATATGCACGGCTGTCAAATACATCTGCGGCGCCGACAGTGATCGTCGAAGCTGAGTAATTCCCGCTCAAGTTAACCACGCGAGACAGATGGCCTGGCGATTCGCGGCACGCATCGATGCCATCGTTGCCGGCTGCGACGACGATGTGAACACCAGCCGCGTTGGCGGCCATGATGACCTTGTCGAAAACGGGATATATCGCAGTCTCGCTGGCGTTGGACCTGAATTGCTCTGGGATCAAAATACCGATAGACATGGAGACGACAGAACCCCGGAAAGAAGGGTCCTTACGACGTTTGCGGTGGCGCGCGACGACGTGCTCGATTCCTGCGGCGATATCTGAGGAGGTGCCTGTGCCGTTCTTGTTGAGTATTTTGATAGAATATATGTTGGCTCTTTTGGCGACACCATAGTGGGCGGAGCCTGAGACACCGGCGCAGTGCGTACTGTTTCGTTTTTTTTCAGAAAGTTTAGTATGTATAATTAAGTCAAAGATATGTATACTTAACGTATTGTACTAATGGTAACAAGATATTTTATACAAAGTTTGTGGTCAAGCCTTATCATATATACGAAATTTAATAGCAGGCAGATGGAGATGCTATAGACTTACCCGTGTCCGTTGAGATCCTCTGGGCCCTCCGAGCCAGCTAGACTTGCTGCCACAAACTCCTTATGTGCACGACCACCAAAATCCGGATGCGCAATGTTAATCCCGGAATCGAGAACATAGATGTCCACCCCTTCTCCAGCCGACTCGTCGAATCGGTATTGGAAAGTCGGCTGGTCGATATCACTGTTAGGTGTGACACCGGTTATGCTGCCTCTCTGCGAAATTCGTTGCAAACCCCACGTCGCGTCCGTTTGAAGGCGGCCGTGCGACGGCTGGGCCGGGGCTTTCCCAGTGGCGATAATAAAAGTCGGCGAAGGGGGCTCCGGTTTTTGTTTGCCATCATTGATACGTGTGCCGACAGTGAATCCTAAGTCTCGACGATTTGGGATGTAGTGCGTATGTACGTGATTGCGGCGGTAGTGCTGGCTGCGCTTGCGGTGATCTATGCCCCTACTTCGTTTTCGGCGGGGAGGTTGTATTATGGGTGCTGCGGTAGGTTGCAATTGTAGCCGGAAGGTGACGACGGGTTCGATTTCTACGCCATCAGGAGTGAGCATCTCTTGTAGCACGCCGACGCAGTGGTCTGACATGAGCGCGGAGAAGCCATTCATGGTTTCCGAGAATGTGTGGTGGAGGTGGGAGGCGTTGAAGCCGTGCGGCTCGAGGGAGGCTAGAATCTCGGATGTGTTTACGGGCTTAGTCGTTGAAGTGAAGCGGAAAATATAGTTAGAGTATGTCGTCGGATGGTTATCTGGGCCGGTAGAAGGAGTTGAAGAAGATATTGGATCTTGGTTGCCATCGTGGGCGGCTACAGCAGAGGCAAGCAGTAGGGCGAGAAAACTTGGAAGAAACTGCATTTTGGCGGCCGACGCGAGAGGAATCTGAGAAACCATGGCTGCCTCGAGGTCAAAGGACAAGTATTTACAGCCCTGGGTTCTCTACATAAGGTCGAGGAAATAAGTGGATTCACAGGATGTAAGTTAGGCTGCCAGTGCTGGAACGTCTATGTTTAGATTCCTCTTTTAATGAATGGGTGGTGATCTCAGGAGAATGCGTTGTTTTTGTTGTATATTTTGGTGGGTTTTAAAGCCGCCGTGCAAAGTCGAACCGCTGGAGATGCGACTTTGCAATCTTATCGGCCCAAGAGAAGAAAAATAGAACCTTCGAATAGAGTGCCGCTGAAAAAAGGGACAGAAAGCGTTCAGATTTCGCCGGAGTGCCGCAATTAAAACGGGCGTAAAATCCGTATCTTTAATTTAATTTCCGGTGAGGATACAATGAATCGATAGATGGCTTACAGGTTAACTACGCCAATCGTCCTGCAACCTAATCGAAAGAAAACTGAGTCTCTGGAGGGAAAAATTAAGAATTATATCGAGTACAGGAACATCTCTATTACGTGATATATGGAATGACAAAGATTACGGAAAGAAAAAAATTCAAGGATTATGTTCTTAGGGAATGAATGTATGACTCCATCAGGGACCGCAAATTAATCAGCTAAACAAAAATCAAGCTTGTAAGCCGTGTGCAAGGCAAAGGGAAATAACGATGCCAGAGCATACCTAAGGCTTTAGGGGACGGCAAGAGGGTTTATAGACCTGCAGAAGAGTAACTAGACCATACGTACATTAGTGCATGATATCGCATTGGCTACTGATAATGCAGCCACAGCCTGCATATATACTGGGTTTGAAGCAAAATGCTATTCCGCGTTTTCGATATGCTTATAGATTTGTTATCTTAACAGGAGTAAGAGCATAGCTCTAAAGGAATACGCTGGCTGATAAACATTCGGACCTGTCGACAAAGTGTCAGTTGCATGATACTATTAAGTGACGCGCGCTTCGGGGGGATTTCCAAGGTGGCGTGGGCTTTGACGTTTTTAGCATGCAGGGCCTCTGCGGTTAGCAAAACAAGACTAGCCGATAAGTAAAGATATCGGATACCGGCTCGTATCGGTGTATCGATAAATGAAGCTTTATATTAATTATGATATGCGTATGGATATTATCTCCACGATGAGGTCACCGATTCTGAGCAAGATACGTCTTGAGAATAGGCCGCAATTGAACGCCTGCTTTTCTCTAATCTGGTGGCTCGAAGGATGGGTGGACAGCTGAGCCAAACCCAATGGAGCGACAGTTGGACCCAGCGACATCGGACGACGCCCCCAACACAAAGCTGGGTCCACCCGTAATTTAATTGCAAATATTATAGACGCGAGGGAAAAAAAGTTTCTTATACCTTCAACTGACTGGCGCGCATGCGAAACGGGAAGAGATAAAGAATCCCGAACCGTACCCGTTCGAATAATAACTGATAGCAGCATACCAGCAGCTCACAAGCCACAAAAATGCCAAAGACAGTGCACCTTCTCGACTACGTTGCCGGCAATGTCCGCAGCCTGGTCAACGCCATCGAGAAAGTCGGGTATGAGGTCATATGGATCAAAGATCCCGCAGACCTGTCGAATGCTGAGGTGTGTTTCAAATCAATTGATAAAATGGCACTGAACTCGCTGCTGTCGTTCGTCAGATCTTTTCAATAACATTTTATTTTAGTCATTCAGCTAACGGTGTACCAATCGATAAAACTTGTCGACTATGATGCAATAGAGAGTCATCCTACCCGGCGTCGGTCACTTTGGCCACTGTATCCAAGGCCTCAAAGCCGCCGGCTTCACCGGGCCCTTAAAAGAGTACATTACCTCCGGAAAACCCTTCATGGGTATCTGCGTCGGCCTACAAGGGTTGTTTGAGGCCTCCGAAGAAGATCTAAATGTACCCGGCTTAGGCTTTATTCCGGGAACTTTAAAGCGCTTTAACGATGCCGTAAAACCAGTGCCCCATATTGGATGGAACAGCGCCTGCAAAGTTACAACAGATACGCAAGCGCAGAAGCAGCAATCGCTTTACGGCTTGTTACCACAGAATAAATACTACTATGTGCACTCTTATGCCGTACCCTACGTCAAAGGAGAACTAGAAGCGCAGGGATGGGATGTCGCTACAGCACGCTATGGTGAGGAAGAGTTCGTCGGCGCAATCGCAAGAGGCAACGTATTCGCGACGCAATTCCATCCAGAGAAGAGCGGCGAGGCCGGACTAGCAGTCATCAAGGCATTTCTCGACGGAGATAAACTTTCAGATGCGGATACATCGGTTTCGACAGCAATCAGCGATAGTGAACGAGGCGGCTTGACCCGAAGAGTCATCGCTTGTTTAGACGTCCGGACGAACGACGATGGCGACCTCGTCGTTACTAAAGGAGATCAATACGACGTGCGCGAACGCAGCGGTGGCGCATCTACAACAGCAGTGGGCGGTCAGGTCCGCAATTTGGGCAAACCAGTCGACCTGGCGCGGCGCTACTACGAATCTGGCGCGGATGAGATCACATTCCTAAACATAACGTCGTTCCGTAACTGCCCCGTGGCGGATACGCCCATGCTCGACATTCTGCGACTTACGTCGGAATCCGTGTTTGTTCCTCTGACTATCGGCGGCGGTATCCGCGATGTGGTTGATGTCGATGGTACGACGGTCTCTGCGCTGGACGTAGCGACTATGTACTTCAAGTCCGGCGCGGACAAGGTGTCCATTGGCAGTGACGCCGTGATCGCGGCGGAGGAATACTACGCGAGAGGGCACAAACTGAATGGGACGACAGCTATCGAGACGATATCCAAAGCATACGGGAACCAAGCTGTCGTTGTTTCAGTTGACCCGAGAAGGGTATGGGTGTCTTCGCCGGATTCTACGAAGCGGCATGCTATCAAGACGGCGTTTCCAGGCCCGAATGGAGAAGAATATTGCTGGTACCAGTGTACCATCAAGGGTGGGCGTGAGGGGCGTGATATAGATGCCCAAGAACTTGTAATTGCGGTGGAGGCTATGGGGTGTGGTGAAATACTACTAAATTGCATAGACAAGGATGGTACCAACTCTGGGTTTGACCTCGAGCTGATCACTGAAGTCAAGAAATCCGTAAAAATCCCAGTCATTGCGTCGAGTGGGGCTGGGAACCCAGGCCACTTCTTTGAAGTATTTGAGAAGACGACTACAGATGCTGCGTTAGGGGCTGGAATGGTGAGTATACAAATGGGCCTTGATATATATATAACATTATTCATGGTATGCTAACTTTCCATTTTCGATTTCTTAGTTTCACAGAGGAGAATATACAGTTTCGCAAGTGAAAGATTACCTAGCGCAACATGGCCTAATAGTTAGAACATCACGTTGACGCTTGCTTTCTTTCCTTTAGCTTCTCTCTTGCATTGTGGCCTTTTTAAAAAAAACAAGAATTATAGTAACGCGCCACGAGTTGCATGTTCACCATATAGACGAATCTTTTTGTTTTTTGACAATGAAATTAATTACCATGAGATACATATAGAAGTATTACTTCCCCTAAAGAGCAAACTGGCATACAAAATATGGCAAAATCAAAAAGACAATAACCCACAGTGTAGTTTTCGTGGTACCGTTAACGCTTTTGTCCACGCTCTCCTCCATCTTGCACTGAAGACCTGGGTCCAAAGGAGAGTAGCATTGCGTCCCCTTGGACGCCTTGGAGGGCTGACGCAGCACTTGGGTTACCGTTGCCGTTGAACCTCTCTGGAAGATCGAGTCCACCATTTGCCAGGAGTTGTCGCTCGGAAGGGCCCATCCTGTCCAGAATCTCATCCATAGTCACGACATTTTCGGGGATTCCCTCAGGCAGGATATTTTCCTCATCCCATTCCTCATAATCTCGGGTATCTACGAAATCTTCCGATAGTCTTCCCAGAGCCTCCGACACTCCATCTTCGAAATATTGTACTTCTTCCACAATCTCTTTCGCAGGCACCAGCGGCTGATTATTACTTGGCTGTTCAAGATGGACGGGTTGGAGTTGGGTAGTAGTCCCTTGTGCACCTTGCTGTCCTGTACTAGGTCGCATGATCTGACTGGTGGTTAGGAGCTCGGCAGGTACTGATTGAGCGTTTGATCCCCGACCCCGTGTGATCTGGCTAGTAGCTAGAAGGTCGTTGGCCGGGGCTTGGGTACCACCTTGCTGGCCCACACTAGGCCGTAGAACCTGGCTGGTTAAGAGCTCCCCCGTTGGATTGGCCAATGACCCTGAAATGCCAGATTGGCTAGACAGAGAGTTGCGCCCGAAAGTTCCTGTCACATCGGGATCTTGCAGTTCTTGATCAAAACTCTGATATTCTGTACCTGTGGATTGCCTCTGAGAGCTAGGAATACCCTGTGAGACGCGGGAGTTCTGTGAGCCTCGGAGACCCTGTGAGTCCCGTGGGTTCTGTGAGTTGCGGAGGCTTGGGGATGTTGCAACTTCAGATCTATCATCCCCAAACACGGAATTCATTCGATTTCGTTGATACACAGCATTCGGGTGATTTGGACCGCCGGCATGCAAAGAGAGATCCACCCGTGTCGGGTTGACGCCAGGAGGAATAATATTTGTCAACTCAGCAGGGAGAATATTTGCCAAGTCAGGATTCTGGTTACCCTTCTTACCAGTCCTACCGGTAGACTTAATGGGATTGTTTGTTTTATCCTTTGGGGTTGGCTTGATTTTGTTCCAAAGACCCCCGAGGAAGCCTGTAGACTCTTTTTTCGATGTAGTAAGCTGTGTCGGTATCACCGGTGCTTGATTCACCGGTTCCCGGCTCACAGGTTCCTGGCTGGCCGGTCCACGATTCACGGACCCTTGATTCACAGGTGCCTGGTTCACAGGTGCCTGGTTCACCGGTTCTTGGACCACTGTTCCCCTATTTCCAGATCCTCGATTCACGGAACCGCGGTTCATTGGTGCCTGGACTACTGGCTGTTCGATCACAGGAACGTCAATTTGGACCTGCTGCGTGCCTCCGCCTAAAACCGCACGAGAAAAAGATTCAAAATATTAGCATCCATATAAATATCAATATATAGCTCTAGCTGCAATAGACCAGTAGATATCACAACATATCCCTTACCTACTGCCGCCTTCTGTGATGTTAAATATGAACGTAGCATCTGCTCATGTTCCTCTACGGGATCGGAGAGGTAATGTCAGATTGCGGCAACATTCCCGAGCCGAAATGGCACAGAATGGGAAAAAGACTGTCTATTACTTACTAGAAACGAGGCCGCCTGTTTCACTCGGAATCTTGTAGATACCACTGTTTGCAAGACCTTCCTTGGGGGGCTGAAGCACCTGGGAACCAGCATTAACGTTGGTGTTGGGCTGCTGGCTTATGCTGGTGCTGAGCACTTCGGGATTAAGCAATTGGCTGCTCAGGACATTTCCATTTCCTTGTTGAAGAGGGTTCGTAACGACTTCCTCCGTCTGTACCTGGTCTATTACACTGCTAACATCATTGATAGCTCCTCCTTGTTGAAGAGGGTTCGCAGAGATGTCGCCTGTCCTTATTTGTTGAACGATACTGCTACTTCTTCGACCCTGTGGGATCGCGTTAGCATTGCCTTGTGGAGCTGAGACGACGAGAGGTTCTTCTAATTGTATCTGTTCTCGGACGACTGTATTCCCTTGTCCCTGTGGGATTACATTTCCGGTACTCTGTCGAACGGGCTGCGCAATGACCTCCGGTTGCACCACTGGCTGTGCTATATTGCTATTTCCCTGCACTATCGGGTTCGTATTGCTGTTGACCTGTGGAGGGTTCACAACGACGGTCTGTGGTTGTACTATTGGCTGTGCGATATTACCGGGCCCCTGTATCAGCGGGATCGTGTCGACGAGATTAGCATTATTCCGCAATAACTGCTGTCGCAAAAGATATTCTTCCGATTCTACATCCTCCACCGCGAGACTCTGTCTTCTGCTCTCTCTAGCGGGGATGTTTCCGCCCTGGTTTGCATCGTTGGGGCTACAGAGTACTCTCTTGACCCCATTCTTAAACTTTTTGAGCCATTCCACACGCTTCACGAGCTTGTGCTTTGGAACCTCGTCGCCTTCTTCAGAGGGAAAGTTGGAAGACTCGATATCGGTTGCGTTTCCAACATCACGCGGGTCGGTCTGAGCCATGAAATCCCGCTTGTACAAGCTCTGTGGCTGTCCGATGCTACAGTCGTCAAGTGGCATCGGGCGAGCCGCGACGAGGGTTGAGCCCATGAGATAGGCAATGGCCATACAGGCCGGAAACACGCCCGCCTGGTAACGCATGGCCGATACGTTTTAACAAGCTGTACGCTTGGTTTTCGATAATGATGATGCTGAAAATTTAACCTAAGGAAAAAATCCTCCCCAGATAAATTCTACCCCTCGATTCCTACAATAGAAAAATGGGGAGAACGGGGAATAATATGCAGTATCTGGGAAAGTACAAAAAAAAAGAGTTTGGCGCTGCAACCATGCACACGCCATGCTCTACTCTTATATTTTCTTTATATATCGAGGCCATTTTTCTTAACCGCATGGCCCGCACGCCCAGGCCGCATGGGGAAGAAATCAACTCGATACCGAGGTGCGGGGAGAGAAAAACGTGGAATAGAAAGCGAAATGGCGGAAACGGACTCAAATCACTCTTTGTCGTCGTCGTCGTCCGCGAAATTGTTCAGGGCAGCCAATTTTTCAATGAGAGTTGCATGCCAGAGCCGCTTGAACTCGTCGCTGGCCGCCATCAAGAAACCCTCGGGGACTTCATACGTCTCACCTTCGAGCATTTTTACTTGGCTACGAGGGGTTTTTTACATTTATATATTAGCTCGGAGCTGCGAAGATTGCTTAACTGAAGAATGGATCGATGGGGCAACTAATAAGTAGACATACGATGGTGCGTCGGCTGGCTGAACCTTGTGCACTTTCCAACCGCTGGAGGAGAATTCGACGGTCAAAATCGCATGTTCTTTGGTCTCTATGAGGATCCTTCCTGAATTATCCTCGTCCTGCACAATCCTGTGCACGAAGGTCTCATATTCCCTGACGAGGCCGTCCATGTCTTCCGCAAATGCGGGTATCGGAGGTGCATCGACAGACATCTTGTTAGCAGCTGCGGTAATATAAGCTGACGGCCCCACGCGTGAATGGGTCGAAGTGAGGTTGTTCGCGATTATTGTTGCGAGGTTATAATTGAGCCAGCTTCCCAAGCCAAACCGTTCATTGCCAAGGCCGACCAATTCCCCTTTTGGGCGACAAGTATTGCAACAAACACACTGCAACCGCAAATATCACAGCAATAAGCAAGCTGCGTCCTGTAACTGGAATTCTATTTCACAAACGCATCATAGAGGCTTGTCTACGATAGCCTGGAGCTTGGAGTAATTATAGGATTCTGAGACAATTCTCGAAGGGTTTTCAAGTTCTCGGACTCCCATGTATCACGGAGATTGTCTAAATATTTCACGAAAGAGATATAATCATGGTGTAAGAACGTTAGAACCACATAGGCCCAGCGTTGTACTTTTATTTCAATTCAATCATAAAAAACAGTCAAGAAGAGTCTTTACATTCGTCTTTTCAAATCGAAGACATTGTAGCAAATAGCCTAAGCGCCTTTACTTTATTCTTCATCATCGACTGCCTGCTCCATCGCCATATACCTAAATTAAGAACGTAACGTTAGATCTCCCTATTCATTGAGTATATGCAATATTTTGTTGTCAGCACTTACTTCTTGACGACACGCTCAATGCCATCAAGCCCCTTCTTGAGAACATCCATCTTCGGACCGTATGACAAACGGACGACTGCAGAAGAGGGTCAGCATCCTTTCGAATAGTATAAATAAATTTGGTTAGGAAGCTTACAGTGGTGACATGGGCTGTCAAACAAGTCACGTCTCTTTGCAGGATTCAAGTCAAAGAAGATGCCGGGCACGACAATAACCTAGTACAACCATTAGCCATATCATTTTTAAATGCACTGTGGACGCTGCCATACCTTTTCCTGAAGGCAGGCTTGGAAAAAGTTCAATCCATCGTTAATCTTTGTGGGTAGATTTGAAAGGTCAAGCCAGATGTAAAACGTTGCCTCCGGTACTTTCTGTAGTCATTTATTTGAGGATTAGTATAAAAGTTCAAAAAGTAATAATATGCACGCGGTGAATGTGAAGGAATTACATCGAAGGTAAATCCAATCTCCTCGAGACGTTCAATGACATAGTCCCTCTTCTTCTTGAAGTGCCTCTGCAAGGCCTTCATTTCCTCCTTCACCTTTGGCGGGTCAAGCATGGGGACCGCGGCCTCTTGGAAGGCAACGTTGGTACCGCCATCTAGGTAGCTGCCGCAAGATCCAATAGCCTTGATGAATTCCTTCGGGCCAACGATCCAAGCTACGCGAAGACCTGGGAGTCTAAATCGCTTGGTGAGTCCGTCGATGATCAGGACGTCATCTTCATCCACGTCTTCGATATTGTCCGCAGCGGAGATAACAGTCCCGTCGCAGTCGGTGCTGTAATTGTATCCACCACTAGCGATATAAAGTCAGCGAGAGAAAGAATCCTTAGATCAAAAAATTTGCATGTAGCATACTAGAACTCGTCCATGATGAGAGTTGCACGATCTCGGCAGATGCCCTGGATTTCAGCAAGTTCAGGATTCTTTACAACACCACCGGTTGGATTGCGTGGATTGGACGTGCTAGTCTATATTAGTTTTCATGTTTGGACCTTTCCTTAAGATTGCCATTCTCACATGATAACGCTAACACCTCTGGCAAGCTCCTCCGCTATCTTGTCTGGATGGATGTGGTATCCGTCTTCTTGCGAAAGTGGAGATGGAACAGCAGCGAACTATACTTTGACGTCAGCCTGCGGGTCCTACACTTGTAGAGAGCGTTGCAATTACGTACGTTCCTAAACAACGACAGCATCTCATTGTAGGCCGTGTAGTCGGGGATGAAGAAGCCGAGATAAGCGTTGTTAAGGACGGCTGCGATTCGAATGAGTCCCGCACGGCCACCCTGTTACCATAAAAAGTTAGAAAGAATAGAATAACTGGGTTTTAATTACTTGATGACATACAGGTACAATGGCAACGTTCTCCCAGTTATATTTACTGCGGCGGTGCCTTCGATGGTGTTCGTTGTACAGATGGGCGACGGCTTCCCGCAGCGGCTTGATGCCAGCTGTGGGGCCTGTTAAACGCATATAATAGTCGCAATTAGGTATCCTGTCCTCACACTGTAGCAATGAATTCAATAGCAGGGATTTCTAACCGTATTCACGAGCTGATAAGCTGAGAGGGATTTCAGTGGGCCTGGGAAAGCACCCCTCGATCTCATCTTCGCATTCGGGGGCACCTTGTCCAAACTAGATATTATCCATTAGAACTTTAGCCATTGACAGCCAGATTATTGGAACCAAAAAAAACTTGGTGGAGCTTACGTTTGCCCTATATTGGTTGCGGAGCGGGTAGTCTTAGCACACAAGAAAAATCCAACAAGGTCAGAGCTTTAGGTGGCTCTACTACGTACCACTTCTCGGGCTTATCCATTAACCCTTGCTATTCGATGGAAGGAACATTAGTTAGTTGGAAGAGGCTCAGATCCAATCTCGAGTATGTCAAACCTACCTCATAGGCTCTCTCCGTACACCATACGACTCCACTACATTCAAATACGGTGAGCGACTGTTTCGAAGATTGAAACGAGCTAACATTCAAAATATTGGACGTACGTCGAGGCGCGAGTGGGATCTAACGATGTGGATTAGCTAGGCACGTATGCAAGCGAGACCTAGGCATGGCGTACCTAGTCCTGCATGGGGTCTATGTCCATCATGGGCATTGCGAAATTGTCTGTGAACGGCCGAGTTGAGTTCTAGAAGCAGACGGATTAGCACGAACGAGGGAGTGTCTGTGAGAAAGTTTGGTGGATGACCAACCGCTCTCGGAAGGGCCCTTCGCAGTGGAGAAGCGTCGATCGCGGGGAACACCAGTGCTTCTATTGATCGAAAACTGCAGGGAGACCAATCAGCCAATTTTGAGGGGAGATGAATGGAGAGATGAATAACGAATCGGATACGATACCGTCCTCTGCTGCTTTTCGATGAAGCTTACCTTTCGACCAGAGAACGACATGGCGGGAGCTTTATGAAGGCAAAAGGACAATGTCAGTTCCCAGTGGACACAGAAAGGTAAGCAATCATCAAGGGGGGGAAGGAAGGTTTTGGTTTACACAGCTGATGGAATCAAGATGTAGGCGGGGAGAGGGAGGGGAAGTTCAGCCCCTCTTTTTATACTGCAGCCGCGAAAGGCAGTTTGGATGTATGTGCGTATGTATGTGTATGCACGATTGGTATATTGTTTTTGTTAAAAGCTTAAGGTTTCCAGCCTGAAGGAGGAAAACGGGAGGGACAAAAGGAGGAAAGTGGCCCTTGTACAAATACAAAATTTCCAAAGTCTGGTTCCCAGGCTCGCCGTGAGAGACAAAAAAGCTTAGCATTGGCGACGGCGGGCGGGGACCAGCGAGAGCTTTGCCACGGCGTCATAGCAGTTTTAACTTGGGCCTTCGCTTGGAATGGCTCCTGCTTCGGATCGCCCTACGCGATCGGGAAATCGCGCTGCTTGCGTAGACGTCGACGTCCCGGCGGCGGTTTCAAACTCCTCGAGCGATTAAGCCGGGATGCTTCTAAATTACGCATGCAGGAAGCCCGGCTCGGTATCGTTGGTCCAGCCCCTTGACTAATGGCTTCATCATCGATGCCGTTATCGCCGCCTCGAATCATACAATAGGCAAAGTCTGCCGAGTACATGTAGGTTAGGCATATATCTTGAGCGATATAGCTTGCCTTTGACTCTCCCTTTCGGCTTCCCTTCCTCCCATCGGTGCTGGCCCGCCGTCGGCTCGCTACGGTCCTCTCGCCCTGGTCCTGTCAAACCAAGCCAGACGGGGCCTTCTAGCGGCGCGAAGGACTGACGAAACGGGCAGGAAGCACGAGAGCTGGTCGCCATGGTCTGTCTGCTCGAACAAAAAGGCCGTGCGGAATGACGGCACGATGGAGCATGTAGCTACTTCAATACTTACTTGGCTACTTATCTATCGATCTATCAGCTGGTGGATCTGATCTCGATATCTCTGAGATTCACCCGCGCCTGTCACTGCAATGGAGATAGATAGGTGTAATTGGAGTGTACCTGTACCCGGACCTGTATCTGTACCTATACATGTACATGTACCCCGTCCACCCCGCACATGGACGCACCTACTGCACATATCCAACCAGTATTCCCCACCTGTCACGCCTCTCTCGCTCGCAGTCGTCGCCTTCTGCTTCTGCTCTTGTTCAGCCCTGTGACAAGCGAACAGAGCGCTTGGTTGCATTCCTTGGCTCCGATCGTGTTTAGCGAACTAATTTCTAACCTTCGCCGTCGATTCGTGGGGGCCCATCCGGCCCGGATCACAGCAAACCCC
The DNA here is from genome assembly GCA_036971555.1 of Drechslerella coelobrocha. Lineage (NCBI taxonomy): Eukaryota > Fungi > Ascomycota > Orbiliomycetes > Orbiliales > Orbiliaceae > Drechslerella > Drechslerella coelobrocha. The sequence continues at coordinate 3,283,901 of JAJTUH010000002.1, forward strand.
AAGTGTCAGATCCCCAGGCCGGCTGCTCCCTCAGCATCGCTCTCAAATGTCGACTGTAGGAGATGCCTCACAGAAATAGGAACATCGTAAGTCTTTTCTTCCACCTCCCCTTTCCCTACCTTCTTCCGGGCTAAACTGTGGCTGCAATAGAGGCACGGCACTGTCATCCTGCCATCCAGCGGCGAGCGCGTCACCCGCCATGTTACGTTTGCGCGTCCAAGTCTTGATGGCAACACCAACTGGTCCAGCACCAGCAGCCCCGACTCCGACGATGAAGACCATCGCGAAGATGCCGGTCTCCTGCAGAACGGCAATGGCAACGGTGCTGCTCGACCCAAACCTCATGCTTGGCAAACCTGGCAGAGCTGGCAGAAACGCCTGAGAGTCCCATCCGCCGTCAACAGATTCATCGATACCTGGAAACTTCGATCCGTCCTCAAATGCTCGCTAGCCTACCTCTGCGGCTCTCTTGGGACGTACATACCGCTGTTCGCAGCACTATTCGGCAAAAATGACGGGAAACACATGGTCGCGACTGTCGCCGTTTACTTCCATCCTGCGCGAACAAGGGGCAGCATGGCCGAGGGGACTGTTTTTGCAACAATCGCCGTTTTATACTCGTTCCTCGTATCTGCTGGAACCTTAGGGACTGCAATCCTGTTCGACAATCTGGGCCATATTGTGCTGGGCCATATCATAATACTCACTGTGTTTTGTGCAGGCGGACTAGGGCTGATCGGATGGACAAAGTTAAAGTTGGCCAGTCCAAATGCCAATGTTTCGTGCAGTCTTGCATCTATCATCCTCATAACCACTCTCACTAAAGACGGGGCCGCGCAGGAGGGTAGGTTCAATGTGACCAAGATCTTGCAAACTGCTACTATGGCTGTTGTTGCCATCATTATTTCCACGACTATATCCAATCTTCTGTGGCCCAAGTTTGCGGTCAATGAGCTGCGCAAATGCATGACAGACTCGACGCTTGCCTTCTCTGAAATGGTAACCATGCCCTCGGAAAGACACCCTGAAGAATAAGTCGCTGATAAGATACTATAGCTCGAAGGAATCACAAAGGGCTTCATCGATGGGTCTGAGGAACCACTGTTACAACCGGCATTCAAAAAAGCCTCCACGAACCACAAAAAGACCTTTACGGACCTTGCAAAACACCTTCACGAGGCAAAGTTTGAGCATTACTTAAGAGGAACCGAGCAGATTTATGATTTGGAATTACGCTTGGTAGAGTGTCTTCAGGTGAGCCTCTACAACTGGTTCCGGCGAGCGTAGTAGTTTTGCGGTATCTAACAACTATTGGTAGAAACTGGCACAAGCACTCGGCGGCCTCCAAAGCGCGGCAAAGACACAATTCTCTCTCCTTGAGCAGAGTGACCAAACAGATCCCTACCTTACAGAGTATCCAGAATTGCAAACTTCATTCAGCTCTCATGGCTTTACCAATTCTTCGGATGACGGGCCATCTATAATTGTCGAATCCCCAGTGGAGGCGACGCAAAGCAGTGTTCTTACCATCGTAACGGGTAGGACACTGTTCGACCAATTCATCCACCACCTTGGCCCTTCGATGGTATGTTCCATCGACGACACCGTCCAATATTTTTACTCTAACTAACAAATTCAGAGGTCGTTGGCTGTAACCCTCAAGCTGATGCTTGATGAACTCCCTTTCGGACCCGCTCCAGACTTTTCGGTTGATGTGAACCCACATTTCCGTGCTAGTTTACGCGATGCACTTGCGATGTATACCGAAAAGCGAAAGGTTGCCCTTGATCAACTGTACAATACCCAGGATATTTCCGGCCGAAAGTCCGCCGACTTAGCAGCGGACCAGGAAGAGGTCGCTGCTAGCTGTGGCCATTTCGCCTACTCCCTCGAAGATTTTGGAAAGGAGCTCTTCGACTTGCTCGAAACCCTAGACCAGCTCGAAGGTATCCAAGAGCTACCACTGCCGCGGACATGGAACTGGCTAAAGATATGGAGACTTTTCAGCCAAGAATCAGATCTAGAGATAAGGGAACGACAAAAGAAAGTCGACAGAGTGTTGCCACAACAGTTGCCGCGCGGTCTGACCGATGTGAGAGCATTACAGGAGGAAATCGCTCGGCGGGAAAGCAACACGCATAACAAGTTGGGGTATAGGATTTGGAAGGCCCTGCGCATTTTCAGAAGAGACGATGTCAAATTTGCCTTCAAGGTTGGGCTTGGGGCGGCGATCTATGCGCTTCCTTCATACGTCAGCTACACTCGGCCGATATACTCACATTATCGAGGGGAATGGGGTCTAGTATCCTACATGATTGTCACATCCATGACGCTCGGCGCGACAAATACGTCCGGCTTGTACAGATTTATCGGCACTCTCATCGGTGCTTCCGCTGCCGTGCTTTCCTGGATCTGGTTCCCGGAGATGCCCGCCGCCCTCGCCCTGTACGGCTGGTTCCTATCCTTCCTCTGCTTCGTGATGACACTCAACTACCCGGACAAGGCCAGTTTCGGCCGGTTTATACTATTAACATATAACATCACAGCGCTATACGCCTACACCATCAGCATCAAGGACGAAGACGAAGACGACGACGACGAAGGCGGCAAGAACCCTATCATCTCCGAAATTGCCTTTCACCGTGTCCTATCCGTCCTCGCAGGTGTGACGTGGGGTCTAATAATCAGCCGCTACGTCTGGCCTATATCCGCACGCAAGAAGCTCCGCGACGGCCTTTCGGTCCTCTGGCTGCGCATGGCGTTAATTTGGAAACGCGATCCGCTCAACACACTAACCGAAGCCCCCGCGCCTTCCGAAGCTGCCGCATACATGAACATCACGGAGGAAATCCACCTACAGCAGGCCCTATTGCGGCTTCAGTCTCTGCTCTCACAGATCCCATTCGAGTTTCGGCTGAAAGGGCCGTTCCCCATAGAGGACTACGCTGAGATCCTTACCAACACGCAGGCGATGCTGGATGCGTTTCATGGCATGTCTGTGATTATCGCGAAGGAGCCGCAGTCTTCGGTGCGCGAGATGGCGATTCTGGCGTTCACGAGTGCGGAGCGTGTGGAGTTGTGCAGCCGGATATTTCAGCTGTTTTATGTGCTGAGTAGTAGCATGCGTAGTGGGTTCCCGCTGCCGGAGAGCTTGCCGAGTATTGTGAGGAGTCGAGATCGGTTATTGATGAAGATTCATCGGTTTCGGGAAAAAGATAGGGGTGGCGAGCGGGGGGAGAATGAGGAGGATTTTGCGCTTATATATGCATATGGTGAGTACCATGACAATGAACATAATCTTGTTGAGGTGAAGCTTTGCTAATAATCTGGTTTTTTTTTTCTTCTTTATCGTTTAGTTTTATTGACTGGCAGGATATCCGAGGGTTTGGAGAAGTGTGCGCGGAGCATCAAAATCCTCCATGGCGTGATTGATGAGGAAATGTTGGAGATTTCTTAATGTGCATAGGTAGGCGTAACGCGTATATAATATTGTTGGATACCGGACGATCTATGAGTTTCAGGCATATCGCCCCCAGTTATGTTCGCCTGCAATTTCTTTGCCGTCTTGTGTAAATTTGATCCAGTTGTGGTTTCTTGGTATTATTATTATTTTTGCCAAAAGCAGATTCATCATTTGGGCTCCGATATTAATATTCTTGTTGAGCTACTCACTTGCCAGTCGTCCCAGCAAAAATTGAAAGTTGGCCTTGAGCATCATTCCATAAATATCGAAGCCATTGAATTTAATTATCTACCCATTCCAAATAGCCATTGATAGATGCACAAAACCTACGGAGCGCACAGATCCACAGCCTTCAAGCTCTCAAATCTACAGATTCAGTTGCCAGTATTAATTACATACCACAAAGTGCTCAATTACTCCCACACAGAATAAAGTAAAATACCTCCACCATGAGAACGCCGGGGACAATGCGACCAGATACTATATCGTTATAAAAAAAAAAAGAGAGAGAGAGAAACGAAGAAATGCGATATGGTATGCTGTGTTCTTACATATCGTCATCATAGCACCCCTTGTAGATTCGCGGCTTCATTTAGGTATCAGGTCTCTTGCTGCGTTTCGTGGTTTTGTCCACTGCAGTGTCCTCATCACTCTTACGCTTTCTTCCGACTCTCTCCTGTTGACCGGGTTTATCTCCCACGTACTCCCCGCGTCTATTCTCCTCCTGATCGGTGTTCTCTCTCTGACGTTTCCTTCGCTGCGTGTCTTCATGAGACCCTGACTCCTCGCTCCTGCGNCTTCTTCGGAGTCCTATCATTCGCCCTCTTAGCTTTTGTACTAGCTTCGCCTGCCGCAGCTCCATTCTATGAAGCTCTCACAGGCTTAAGTTCCCAATAACCAAAGCTAGGCGTCCTCCTCGCATTTTTGCTCAACATCTCCTTGAAATCCGGTCCGAGTTTCTTAGATAGCATTGGATTGAAATGATCTAAGATCATTTGCGTCGTAACCTTCTTCTTCTGCGTCCCGAACCATTTGCGGAAAGCGGGCTCCATCTGTGCGCGCGTCAGAGTCCCGCTGAATCCGTTGCTCTTGCTAGTACCAGTCTTCTTCCCAGTCCAGGTAGCTGTCCGTGTCCCCTCCACTGAATACTTTTTGATTGTATCGAACGAACGCTTCAAGGCGTCTTTGGCAGCCGCGGCTACTCGATTGGCTTCCCGTTCAATCACGTCCGAGCTAGATTTCGACGTGGTCATTATCGCGTCGTGTTGGACGATTGAATGGACGCCAGCCTTCGCGAGAATTGAGTCAAGGAGATGGTCGTCTTTCGGGATATCGTTGGCTTTCTTGCCACTTTTGTCATTGCTGTCTTTGATGGGGCTATCGGGCTTAGGCGCACTGCCTGTCATGGAGCCACTAAGCATGTTGCCTGCTCCACCGACGCTATAAATTCATTAGTTATATCTCTCGAAAACAGAGTAGAGTAATATGGTGAGCCATACAAGTTCTCCAATCTATCCACCCCAGCGATAGACTCGACTTCCTTCGATTGTTTGTCCTCAGCAATCTTCTTCGCATCATTAAGCGTTCTTTCCACGCCTTCGAATAAGCTGCCAGTCTCCGTTCCGTGCTCTAGAGATCCAAGGGTGAAGAGATCTTGCATGTCGTCCATTCTAAACACACGGCGCTGCTCTGGATCTTCCAGGATTTTCTTCGTCAAAAATTGCTTGTAGAGTTGTCGCTGATAAATCTTCTCTTCAATAGTGCCCCGGCTGAGTAATCTGTATATTCGTACTTCATGCTTCTGCCCCAGCCTCCACGATCTCTCTCTCGCTTGCATATCGTTTGACGGATTCCAATCTGGATCGAAGATGATGATGCGCGTAGCCCCAGTCAAGTTCAAACCGTAACCTCCCACTTTTGTAGTCAGCAGAAATACTTGCAGAGTTGGATCTGCATTAAATTGATCAACCATTCCTTGTCGTATCTTGATTTCGGTGCCGCCATCCAAGCGGATGTACGAGTACCTCATATTTTTGACGAATTTCTCCAGAATGTCCAGCATCTGTGTGCCCTGTGAGAAGATGAGGCACTTCAATTTGTCTTTCTCCCATGCCCTTAGCAGTCCCTTGACAATCTGCATTTTACCAGACTTGATAGGATTCCCATAATTATAGTCGGGATCAACAGACAGCTTGTCCCGATTACAGAGGTCAGGATGATTGCATATTTTTCTCAAGACGTCGATACCCGCTAGCAGATCTCGCTTTCCAGAAAAGATCGCGGCGGCCTCAGAGGACTTGATATATGTCTCATATGCCTCCTTTTGTTGCTTCACGAGATTGCAGAATAAAACTTGGTCTTGCTTTGGTGGGAGTACAGCCACATCAGCTTTGAGGCGACGAAGAATATAAGGGCCGATCATCTCGCGGAGGACAACTGCACACTTGTATGCTGCATGGATCTGTAAGTTAGAGGCACCAGCATATCCTCCTAGCTTTATAGGAGTCGCAATGTGTTCGTTGAAAACGCCGTAAACACCAAGTTTCCCCGGATAGACGAAATCGAAGAGACTCCAAAGCTCCTTGAGGTTGTTCTGAATCGGAGTGCCCGATAAAATGAACCTCGTAGAGCTGCGAAGCTGTTTTGCGGCCATTGTGATCTTGGCATCCGGGTTGCGGATTCGGTGGCCTTCATCTAGGACCACGCATTCCCATTCTGTGTCCAATAATAACTTTTGATACGTATTCAAGCCAGTGTACGTCGATATAAGGACATGGCCCTTAGCCTTAACCTTGTCGACAATCTTCTTAGCAGCTCTCTGCGACCTGGTCGGAGCACGTTTTTCAATGACCTCTAGCAGGTCATCGGCGTTGTCTAGTCTTTCCTCAGCTCTGTTATCAGCAGCGACGGAAAGCATGCCGCTTCCCGAGGAATGTAAGATAGAGACTCGGAGGGGCGGCCACCACTTGTGGAATTCGTTGCACCATTGCTTCAGAACTGTGGCGGGAGCGACGATGAGGACGGGTTTAGTGAGCAGTTTACTATAATGGAGACCAGCAACGAAAGCGACGGCCTGGATGGTCTTTCCCAGTCCCATCTCATCACCAAGTATGCCGCCGGTATGCTGTTTGGCATGGAGTTCCCACAACCAGTTGACCGCCGTTTTTTGGTAGTCAAACAGAGACTGGGCAATGTCACCAGGTAGTTTGAAGCCATCGTCGACGACAAGATCTGGAGATAAAGGGGATGGCTTGAACCACTCGGGAGCCCCCTCGCTCCCTTCCTCCTCCTTGACATCTCGTGCTGCAGACCTTTTGGCGCACCAATCTTTGATGCGCTTCTGGTAGACATGTTCATACCCATCATCGTATTCGCGCAAATCCTCCTCTTCCTCCTCTTCGGAGGATTCGTCACCGCCGCGTCTTCGTCTCTTCGCGGTCTTCGACTTCCCTTTCCGGCTAGTGGTGGTAGGCAGCGTTTCTTCTCCTTCCACAGCTTCCTCAACATCGGAAACCTCCCCATCGTCTTTATAGTCATCTGACGCCTCATCTGGAGTCAGAGACTGGGGTGTGTCGGCATCCGAATCTTGTGCCTGTGGCTTACGAGCCGCCCTTCGCGGCCTCGTAGCTCTTAGTCCTCGCTCGTAATCATCCTCGAATCCAGCAACCTTCTGGTCAACTGGAGTGGGAGTCTTCCGAACTGGCGACGGCGGCCGCAGATCGCGGAGGGTAATGACCTCCCGGTCTTTGGCAGTTTTCTGCCGCTTAAGACCTGTGGGCTTCGCAGAATCATCGGCTGCGAAGCCCGGCGCCTTCAAATGTTGGAATGAGAGCTGTACAGACGGTTCTGTGGGACTCGAGCTTGTGGCTTCCTCCTCTACCTCCCCTTCCTCAAAGCTCTCCGCTTTCGAGAAGGGATTAATGATCCCTTTCCGGATCAAATAGTCCCGCCTCGACTCGCCCTGCCTCTGATCCCTCGAGCTTGAGGTCTCAATTGATGCAGCAGCTTTTGCTGCTGAGCTTCGCAAGCGCTGGTCAATGTCCATGATGTTGGCCTTGTGGACCTCAACTTTAGCCCTAGCTTCAGCCAGCTTCTCTTGCCATTTTTCCTTCTTCGGACCAAAGGAGGACTTGGCTAAGGTCTCCAGCCCCTTGATGTCCTGCTCCAATTTTCTAGGAATGACATCAGCATTTGGTAGGTGATGATAGAACAGCTTGAATTCCCTAGAATCTTACTTAATGGAGCTCGCCTCTTTCTCTTTAAGTTTTTCGCTCTGCTTCGCTTCCTTCTCGAGCATCTCAGCTTCCGCCTAGTAAGAGACAACGTTAGCTAGGCCGTCTCAAAGTTGACATAGCTAGCTAATTCGTGAAAACCATACCTTCTCCGCCACTTTCCCCTCGAGCGACTCGTGGGTGAAAGCTTGGAGTCCGAGTTCCTCCTCGATGTTTAATTCTTCGTCCATTGTTGCGTAAAAGTATGATGATGATGATGATTGTGATAGAGAGAGCAGATGATGACAAAGGAGGAAGAGAGATTGAAGGAGAAGGGGAGTTGTTTGTGAGGATTCCAGGAAATATATACGAAACAGCGGCGTGCGTTTAGTTAACTCGACGCTGCACTGTAGCGACGAGGCGAGTTGACTGTCGCAAATACCACACGCAATCCCGTCTAAATAGACTCGAGGGGTCTGGCGACAAGAACTCTAGAAGCTAAGATGTAGTTGTGTGCCCTGCCGACCACAAACTGCGAGGAAGTGAGAAAGGGAGGAAGAAGGGAGGGAGAAGAACGAAGGCGACGGAGACCGCGAAAGTGACTCCGACGACGACGGGCGATCACGGGATCAAGTGGCGACAATGGCAGGACAATTATTAGTCATCTTTCCCGGGAATCCCGGGCCGTCCCCGGAAGGCTCCCATGGTACGCAATCTGCTGCGGCACGTTTCCGGGGCGGATTCCGGGGCGGCCCCCCGGCAAGGGATGCACATGCCCGACGGCTCGTGACGACCAGCCCAAACGAAACGAGCGAAACCCTCATCAACCTCCTCCATCCACCTCGCAGGCCCGCTCATCCATCACGACATCGCTTCCTCGGCTTCTTCTTACCACTGCCGCTGTCGCACTGGTTCTCTGTCGTTGTATCATGAAGCTCGCCGCGTCTTGCGCCTCGTAGCATTCCATTGCATCTCTTCACTTCTGCCGCTTTCTTCTGTAAGCGGCCTCATATAAATAGCATAAACTACCACGCCTGGCCTGACATCGCGCGCTATCAACAGGCATCTACCCCTCAATCCTATCGCCAACCATGTCGCCGGACTCGCCCATCGACCCCTCCGAACTGGACAACACCAGCTCGACAAAGAAGACAGCTTCCAAATCCCTACCAAATGGCACTGCATCATCCTCCACGCCTACCACTGCCACGGGCCCCGGCTCAACACCTCTAAAGCCTGGCATCAAGCTACCCGCCCGTATCGATGTCGAAAACATCTACGTATCTCTTCGCGAATCACTAGGCGACGATTGGGGAACATATAGCGATGCTGTCCGATCGTTCTTTCGCGGTATGCACGCCTCTCTCTCTTCCCGTCTTTGCCACCATGCCGAATCCTCGTTCGTGCAACCCAATCCCGACTTGGCTAACTAACTAACCTCTCCTCGTATAGGCCTTACCAACCGCACCGAACTCTCTAGAGTCATCGATCCGCTCATCCAAAAACCCGAAATCCAACGCCTGCACAACCAATTCTTCCTCTCCGTCACCGCAAACGCTACACGCGAGGCACCAGAAGGCGATGTCGCAACATGGGTGTCGCATCAAGGCAAGACCTCGTCCGCGCCCAAGACGGCCAGCGGGGACGCCTATGAAAGACGGTTAAAGAAGGAAATAATGGCCATTCCCGCTAGAGATAGACGGCGAATGAAAGAGATACCAGAGGTACCCTTACTCCGACGCTCCCTTTACTCGTCGCCCGCTCTCATAACCCCATGTCCACCCCCATAAGATAGCTCGGGCTCGTCTATGCGTGATGCATCAGGCCGAGACACGCGAATCACACGTGCTAATCCAGCTCTCATTGACGCATCCTGCAGATTCCCGACGACATTCCTTCAACCTTGACGCGACACTACACAGCCAAACAAATACGCAACCTCGACACTACTGCGCCACCAGTCTCCGCTGGGCTCAACAAAAACTGGCAGAACGAAGTCCTTAACGCGTACCAATCCTCCCTTGCTGCCGAAAGCGGTGAATATATAGACACAGAAACGATACAAGCAAGATGCGTCCCAATCTGCTATGAGGAGGGCATTAGCAGCAACGTATCCGAGGATACGGCGCGTTTCATTGGTATTGCAACGGACTTTTTCGTCAAAGACGTGTTAACGACGATGATTGACCGAATAAGGTTGGACGAAGGTAGGAGGGTGCCCAAAGATGATGAGAAGTTGAAAATCAGGAAGAAGGCTGTGGAGAAAGTCGGTGGGACCATATCGATGGAGCATCTGCGGCTATCCGTGGGCTTAAGCGATAACCTGATACGACAGATGCCGTTAAGCGTGTACTCAATCCTGGGTGGCTTAAATCAGTTCGGCCGAGTGGAAGAAGAAGATGAGAGCGATACGGAAGACGCAGACGTGTTGGGGAGGGGTAGAGGTGGCAAACGGATTAAACTTGATAATGGTCCTAATGGAAACGCAGCTACCGACCATATGGACGTCGACGGGGCGGTGCCAGATACCGTCAAATGGGACAATCCAGCAAGTGTTTTTTTGATGGAATGTCTTTCGGGCCATTGACGACAGTTACCTAGCTTGTGTTCCAGGGACTTCTTACCCTGTTCCACGGAAGAAATCCTACACTGGAAACTCTCTCAATTAAAACCAGATCTAGACTCTAAGGGGAGGAAGGATTTGACAATATTAGGTATACCACAACCCCTATCCCCTCTTCTCCCCTCTATTTCTTTGTCATGCTTTACTTCCGGGGCGGCAATATTGTATTGCATGCCAAACCATCCGCGATGTTTGCCTTACAAGACACCCGCCCCCATATGCATATTTTCCTACGTCATGTTCTAGGGAGTATCTGTATACCACGGCTCCTCCCTCTCAGTTCTTCCTTCCTCTATACACTACAATGCTGGCCCAACCCAAGGGAAAAGTTATTTCGAGTCATCTTCTACGATATCTTATTTTTCCCCACAAATATTATCTACCCATCCGCAAGGCGTTTTGTTTTTTGCGGCGTTTGGTCTCTCGTACATTTCCTGTCGTCTTCGTGGGAAGTGCATGCAGAAACATTTTTTAGCTTTTTGTCCTTTTTTTTTTTTGCTTCCTTACTTTTCTTGTCACGGATCCATGTATTCTGTATTGGTTGGTCCCGATACACTGTTTTACTTTACATTAGCGACGTCGTTTTTGGTTTTACCATGTTTATATGTCTATATCGAAGATACCATTCCTAAAATTTACGCGTCATCTCCTCGATTTTTCATACTTCTGCTGTTCGATTCGCTCTGAGAATCGCCAGTATTTCGCGTGCAAATGCAATAATGTATATACCTAGTACGGCATTAAAGCTTTAAAATTAATCCACAGCGCGGATACTCACGGATTCTGGAATCACGATATTAGCAGGAGTATATTGAGTGAGCTCGAGAGACAGAGTTCTAACAGGCAACAAGACTGATTTTTGCAACGCACACGAAAGGCCTTGCTCCATCAATAAAACTTTTTATATATGTGAAAGAATTAGATGCAAACAACAGACTTTACAGAATAACCCCGCTCAAGTTTCAAGCGGAGAGGAAACATGAACCTGTTGGTATGATGAAGAACGACAGTCTACCAAGATAATAAACATCAAAACTGCCCCGCAACTACATCCCAAAGCTCCGCTCCCGTGCCAACCTCGGCCTGAAACCTCCTCTTCATCTCAATGGCTCCGATTTTGATCCCGGCGCACCCTAACTGCCGTCCCCCGACGGCCAATCCCAAACTCACCAAGACCCATGTAGCCCGTCCAAACCAGCCATCCAATAGCGCACTACGTAACCAATGGTGGCAAAAAGAACGGATAGCTCCCGTTCTTCATCTTAAAGACGCTCATTAGGAAGCTGAACATAACCAGTAGCACGAGGTTCCACGCCATGACTGCGATTTTCTGCTTCCCTGAATTCTCAATACGCGGCATCTTTAAACATAGAGCGATAGACGAGAAGGCGAGCACCGCGTCTTTTATTTAACTATTAGTCCCCATCTTGGTCTCTCAACACGAACGAAAAGAGAATTATAAGGGAGGTTATGGATATGCTTACAAACAACGGCGACAATCTGCGTCTCCAGCCCAAACTGGTTCGAGAAGCCGCCAGCGATGTACGACACACCGCCGTTACGGCCCTGCACTACGTACGGCACCTTGCGGATATGGTTGAACATGTGGCCGCTCGTGAACAACAGCACCGCGACCAGCGACAGAGCTGCCCACAGGTTGCGGCTGTACAGTGCGGGGGCGAGGTAAGGGTACGCCAGCCTGGACAGCGTGGCCGTACCGATGATACCAATGATCATGGTGAAGAGCTTGAAGTAGTTGAAGGGGCGGCTAATAGTAACAGGATGTTTGGTGTGTGCAGTGATCCAGCGGGCGACGTATTCGGCGGCGTTACCGACATCACTAGGAGAGGAAGGGAATTGGTTAGCTTGAATGGCAGACAATGGGGAAAGAAGGTGAGTTTTACTTGGGGTTGAAGTCGAATTTTATAGGGAAGTGGTCAGCCGAATTGCCGGTGGTCGTGGGGGGGAAGAGCATCAAAATCGGTGCGGTGCTCATTGATAGCTAAAAGTAGGCCATTAGTTAGTGGGTTTAATTGAGGAAGATGGCGGGGACCAGCACTACTATACCCTCTGAAATGTTGTCTTCCCGACGCTGAAATCGAGGATGCCGAAGAAGAGCCCGTCTTGCTTTGGGTGCTGCCTGGCCCAACTGCTGCCGACGAGGTCGAATTCTGGTTGGAAATCACGGCATAGCGTGCAGCCGAACCTCTGGTCCATGGCAGTAAAGAGAACAATGGCAGTATAGTTCCGCGGCGGGGCCGTCAGGTCATTGTAGTTATTGTCATCGAGGATGATGGTGCCCTTGGGACCCTTGCTGGAGCTGGAGAGCTCGACTAGTGTTTGGTACTTGTTCGGCTTCTGGGCGGCGGAGAGAGACAGAAGGGAGGAAAACGCGGCGAGGAGTGGAAGAAGACGCATGATGGCGAGACTGGCCAAGTCAATTGGCCGGGAAAGAGGTGGTGGTGATGATGTTGAAGGCGGATGGATGTCTGGAGGGGGACGTGTCGAACTGACGTCGCCCGGAGTATCGCAGCAGGGGCCGGGCGGCGTAGATGCCACACAATCATCATCCAGAGCCGGATGCTGAGTCAGCCGGCCCGTGCGATGTGTTGTTGTGTTGCTGCGTTGTTGCGTTGATGTGTTGAAGTGTTGGGCGGGTTGTATTTTTGTTTACGGTCGGCTACTCAATCGGGTAACATCATAACATTGAACCTTCGCCCGGCCCCACCAAGGCGCAAGTGTCCTGGTCCTGGCCATCGAGATCGCGACTCTGAACGACTATAATTTATTACCGTGAGCCATCCACCATTCCTTGCGCATCTCCGGATTCGAATAATTACCGTCTACGGCAGCTGCGGCTAGCCCCTCCTTCTAACCCCTCCCTCCCCAAGCACTGCACTTCACCAAGTCAAACCTTTCACTTTTTTTACTGTTTCAATTTACATTTTGCATTTGCATTCGCGATGGCGGCAGGCGCAGACAAGGGCTCCAAACGAGGTGACGCCCAAAACAACATAAACATCAACAACAACGCCTCCTCGCAACTACACCGCTACAAGTTAGAGCAGGTAAACAACGCCGCTGTCTACCCCTTTACCCACTGCACAATTACAGCATCTTCGAATCAATCAATATCAATCAATCAAGCGTCAATGTCAGTGTCATCTAACACGCATACCTTCGCGTAGGAAGTATCTGATCTGAGAGTCTCACACGCGGAACTCGAATACACCCTCGCCTCCACAAAGTGTCTTCTCGTCGAACAGAAGGACGACAGGAGACAGCTGGCCATACAGCACGTCATCCTCGAAACAGACTTTGACGACCAGTCCCGAAAACTCACCATCGAGATGACAAGATCTACGGAATCGAAGAAAGAAGAAGATCGGTTACTACAGAGGCTCACAGAGTTGGAGTCAGAAAATGAATCCCAGACCTCGAACGCAACCATCCTCGAGAAACAGCTCACCGACAAAGACTCACAAATATCAGATCTAGAGAGCAAGGTCGAGCAATTGCAGAGTAAACTGAACACAACAAGTGAAGAGGCCAAAGAGGCCAAGAATGAAGCAAAGGGGTTGAAGAAGGACTTGACCTCCGCGCAGAAGGAGATGACTAGCGAAGGAAAAGCCAGCGAGGGCTTAAAGAAAGAAGTCGAAGATCTCAAACAAAAACTTGAAGAGAAAATTTCAGAGGTCAAGGCTTTAAAGAAAGATGTGACTACCGCAAAAAAGGAGACGACCAGCGAGAGCAAAGCAGGCGATTCATTGAAGAAAGAGTTAGAGAGTCTGCAAAAGTCTCTGGAGACTAAGAACTCTGAAATGGAAGACTTGAGCACTCAGCTAGAGACTGTCTCGAAAGAACTCCAGTCTACAAAGTCGCAACTAAACTCCAAGAAAAAGAAGGCCGACGATGAAAGCGCATCGAAGATCGCTGATCTCGAGCAAACCATCAAAGATTTGAAGGCTGAATTGAAGGACGCAAACAAGACGAATAAGTCGCTAACTGTATGTAACCCTTCCTTTTATCCACCCAAAGAGCTCTCATTAATATTCTTTCACAGGCCGAACTCGAATCCACAAACAAAGAAGCCGATGCTCTTACCACATTGACTAAGGAAAAAGTCTCCCTTTCACGCCAACTCACCACTGCCCAGGCTGAGAATGATGCTCTCAAGGCCGCGACAGACAACCACCGCCAGATCCTCGCCGAAAAGCTACAACTCGCTCATGAGGTTGAGCAGCTGCAAGTTGAGCTTGAAAACGAAAAGAAAATCGTTAAGCGCGCCAGCAAATCGAAATCAGATGTTGAGGACGTGAAGAAAGGTTATGAAAAGCAGCTCGCAGATCTCCGAGACCAATTGCACAAGCAGACCAAGGCGACGGAACGAGCAACCAAGGAACTAGAAAAAGGTCTAGAAGCCTGGGAGATACAACGTGGTGTTCTCGAGAAGAAACTCGAGAGTTGGAAGAACAAGGCGAAAGCAAATGCTGCCGCCCCTGCGCCGAAAGGAAAGAAACGAGGAGCCACGACTTTTGATGATGACGTCGAATCCCCGCCAGCTAAGAAAACGAGGAAATCCACTGTCGCCAAATCGACGTTCTCCATGACTCCCTTTCTAACAAGGCATATCAGTGTCGCGCCTTCCGAAGCCGAATCTACACCCTCCAAGCCTAATGCAAGCGAGATTGAAACCACAGTCGCAGATTCGCCACTCCCATTCCTCCCAGGGCAGATGACAGAGATGACAGAAACAGATGTAACTGAAGCAGAGGCAACAGAAATCGAGCCAGCAGCGAACGACGTTCCGTCAAAACCCTCAATCATTAAATCCGAGAATACCCGGGATTTGATGCCCCCACCACCGAAACCTGCCCCGAAAGCTTCTAAATCAAAGCCAGCACCCCAGCAAAAAATCTTCCTCTCTACAACCGCCTTGAAGAACGCTAAGCCACGCGCATCGTCCATAGCCCCTGAGACCTCCCTTCTCGGTGACGACGAAGTCGAATACATGCCAAAATCCGCAAAGAACGGCAAGAAGAAAGCTGTCAATAAGGAAAATGTCCTGCCGGACACTATCGCTGAGGAGGCCGAAGAAGGCGACGACTTTGCTGCCCCAGCTCAACCCAAGGAAACCAAGCCGAAGAAGACCAAGGTCAGAAAGCTGGCGGGAAACACACTTGGAAATACCCTGTTTGACGATGATGGTGAAGATGGCACATTCAATAAGTTCCGAGCACCAAGCGTCACAGGATTTAACAAGGACTTCAGCCCGCTGAAGCAGCGAGGGGCAGGCTATACAGGTGTCAGGAACAAGCTTGTGATCAAGAAAACCGGGAAGAGCAGTCTGAGCAATAGTCTTGCGTGAAATGGAGGGCGCAATGTATGTTCTTTGTAAATATCACGATCGTGAGACGAGGGTATGACTTCGCTTTCGAAGCGCGGTGTTTTGGCGTATTTATGCATATTCGTGTGCATTTGTTAGCGATTATGTTGCAGTTTTTGCATCAAGGCGTTATTGGAGTCGTTGTATGTATGCATATCCCAATACTTTACATGCAACTATGGAGACTTTTTTACCTCCTTTAGCTTTTACTACCTAGGTACTTAGAATTTCCTACTTTTGAATACTTCTCTTTGCCTCGAGAGCACCTAGTCCTAAGGCGAAAGTTTACCCTGCTGCGTTGATTTTCATGACTTTGCCCATGTGCCAGAGTTTGGTGAACTCTCAAAATGCAACAAGATGAAACTCTCAAATTTTCATCAACTCTCATCCAAGATCAATCCCGATTGATGCTAGGCGAAAAATGATACCGCGCAGCTACTTCCGCATACTGACCAATCTCGCGCTCAACGTTACCGACCGGAGCGCCTTTTATGCAAAGCTTAAAATACCGCTGTCGACTTCATGCGCATTCCACCACCATACGCGTGTGAAAACTGCGAGATGGCCAGTGGCAGTATCGCGAAGCTTTTCGACGTCGACTCCACACTTAGGCAAAAAGAATTCACGATGGGTTATGCGACAACAGCAAGATTTTGAGGCGCTAGAAGCTAAGGTGCGAGACTACAAAAGCAGAGCGGCCTTCAAGCTGTTGCAGGTACGTCGTTTGACGGTGATTTTAGTCCACCTATATCATGTAAAAGACGTCCGGAAGGAATATCTCTCTGATAGATGTGAACCATAAACGACGGAATAAATAGATAGACGACCAGTTTAAAATCCTTAGTCAAGGGATGACAGTCGTCGACCTCGTACGTACCGATAAAAACACACAAGAGTAACTTTGTTACAAACCATGATCATGCACAGATATTGATGCCTCCCAGGGATACGCACCGGGTTCTTGGTCTCAAGTTGCCGTCGCCCGAACATATCCCGGCGGCAGGGTCATCGGCGTTGATGTTCTGCCGGCTCCTCCTCCGAAGGGGGCCTCGGCCATCCAGGGCGACTTCCTCAACCCCCAAATACAAGCCTCCATCCGTCGGTATCTCTCCGACCCGGATCGGGGTCGCGCGCGCATCCCTCCAAGCCTCGCTCAGATCGATGAGATAAACGACACTCCATCCCCTCTTAACGACCCGAAAGCCAAGATACCCACGAAACCGATTCTAGAGCTCGACAATACGGTTTCATCTGGCTATATCGCACAGGAACGGCGGGAAACACTCCACGAGGAGGAAGAAGATGCGGAGGTAGATTCGGCTGCCGCCGGCCGGAAACAGCGCAACACGGTCGACGTGGTTCTGTCAGATATGTGCGAGGCCCTGCCGCAGACCTATGGATTCCATCTGAACACCGTAATAACCCCTCACAGGTTGATGAACACTAGCGGGGTTGGGGTAAAAGACCACACGAAGAGCATGGTATGATCCGCATTCTTACGCCCCTTAGAAACCCTCGGCTGAATAAGTTTCCATTTCGAGCTGAGAAGAAACGAAAAAACTAGAGATGAGTGGTGGCTGATGGAGTTCGACAATTCGTATAGGAGCTCTGCTTTGCAGCGTTGACTTTCTGCATCGATGTTCTCAAGGATGGTGGTACTTTCGTGTGCAAGTATTACCAGGGCGGTGACGATGAATTCTTCAAAAGACAGCTGGAGAAAGTTTTTCACAGAGTCCACAGGATGAAGCCAGGTGCTTCCCGAGATGTCAGTAGCAATTCGGCTGCCTATCATATCTAGACTTTTCGCAAGCAGCTGAAGAGCTAGCGGCTAACATCACGGTCTGTGGTCTTAGCAATCGAAGGAGTGCTATTTCGTTGCGTTGAACAAGATGAAAGGGATTGAGCGGCATGATATTGAGCAGCTCGCGGACCGTCAAAGGTCTCAGCAAGACGCAAAATAATGGATAAAGATCGCCTCATGAGGCCGAAGGGAATCTGATACAGCATAGTCACGAAGCTATACTATCCAATGCGAGTATTAATCAAAGATATGCACTATAATGTTAGAACTGAATACATGTATATACACACTAGCGTACCGAAAATTTAATCCGAGAATCATTAACTCGGTTGCATTGGTTCGGATAATACGACAAGTTGAAATATTCAATCCTACAAGCTACACTGAAAAGCAGCGCGTCGCAGAGCTCAATACAAGACTAGCTGAAAAAGTTCTTCCAAACACTTAGACATGTGCACAATCAAATTGCTGTCCGAACTAAATTTTTCTAGTGCTCACACCTACCAGCGCGAAATCTTCCATGTTAGCAACCATTCTCAAGCGAGACATCAAAGAGATCAACGACATCAAATACTCACAAGTTAAAGCTCCGCCCGTTCACCTTCTTGCTTCTACTGGTGAAGCTGGAGCGCTCCTTCATCAGCTCCTCTCTATACTTTTTAGCCTCCTTATCAGTTATCTCTTCCAGTACATCCTTTGTGATCATCCCAAACACTTCTTCAGGCAGTGTACCCGTAGGCCCATCTCGTAAAGCCTGCTCAAGTTCCTGAACCGCTTCACTTTGCTGAGGTGCGATAGTTCGTGTAGTTGGAAGCTTTTTAAATTGACGTGAATGTTAGTCATGATGAACGGGCTGAGACCGTCAGGGAAAACCTCATGTTTGCAGTACTTACCGGATGAGACTCGTCTGGGTCGCAGAGAAAGAAAACTAGGATCTTCCGGTATCCAGGCTTGGTTTTATCAACCAGTTCAAAGTCACCAACGCAGTGTTGAAAGATATTTGGAAAAGCAATTGCTCGGTTGTTCTAAGTCTGCGTTAGTAGAGGTAGATAGATTCCAATGGCATGGACTCCAAAATATACTCACCATTGTTGTGACAGAGCCGAGATCCTGAACACTAGTCCTACGCCATCCGCCGACCACCGAATATACGAAATCCCAGTTCGAGTTATGCATTTGTGTATCCAACCCGGTTAGATTGACGTTGCGCCGGAAAAATAACTCGGAATTCGTGATGTTCTCCTGGGCGTAGTAATAGATACCGGTAGCTACGATCCGCTCATTCTAAAAATTCAGTTTCCCAGTTAGCTATATATAGCACTCCCTTGTAGCAACGAGTTGGATCATATTTCCCGGCCTGTCAATATAAATACGCACCTTCATAGCTTCGACATGCCAGCTCCCACCAGTATAAGACGGCTTTTCAGGTGTAAGCATGATATTCGCCATCTTTACAATGACCTTCAAGGTTTTCCCTTCGAGTTTGACGTGATTCCCAATCTTCGGCGGACTCCAATCCCCAACTATATTTCCTCTGCCACGCAGCGTGATACCGCAATAGTCACATTCGCTCCCTTCGACCCCTAATTCGTCGAACGATGCCGTCAACTCCTCACCATTTCTAAATTGCTCCATCAGAGTCTTCCGCGTTTCTTCTTCTTTTTCTTCTTCAATGTATAAGATAGGCTCGTTGCCATAATCGCCATCGTGAATCCATGGATCATCCACGCGATTGCGGCAATAATTTCTCGTAGCAAGGTCGGCCAAGACGTGGTTGAACAGTGGTACAAATTTAGTAAATATATTTTCGAGTACTGGGTAGAACAGCTTTCTCTGATGGCTCAAGGATAGATTGTTGATGTAAGATTTAATTTCCGTCTTTGTGCCGTCCGCTGAGACTTGAAATTCCGAGGGAAGCCAGCAGAATTTCTTTGAATATCCGTTCATCTTGGTATTGCCTTCATCTTCCTCCTCCTCATCGGAGTCATCGGCGTTCTCTCTTTCATCTTCCGAGTCGGGATCTTCGTAGTTGTCCGCAAATTCGTCGGCCATATCAGGCATACCAATGGGCTTTCCGTCAACAAGACTGACGGTGCGACCGTAGACTATCGGACACAAAGATGGATGGACCAAATCGAGCACTTGGCCATTGGAGCCCGGGTGCCAGTCCTTCTTGTCTTCAGGGACGTTCTCCAGGGTCGCCGCCGCTGTAGTATGTTCATGTTAGCACTTCACTTAAAGATAATGACAATGATGGTTTGGCATCGTCAAGCACAGGGAGCCCACGCTCATACCATCAACTAGTTCCTTCCTCAATTCTTCATCAACCAAACCATCTGCTTTCCATACACAATCGATGTCGGGTTCAATAGGACACCCCTCAGCCCTCATCTCCTCGACATACTTCTTATATCCGTCAATCATTTCATCGTAGGCGCTCTGGATATCATCCGCTTCCCACGTCACCGTCCTGGAGTCCTCTTGCTTGTGTGCCTCTTCAATCCACTTGGCGAACAATTCACGATCCATAACCTTCTCGGTCCAATTGGGTTTTTCGCGGATTTCTTTGGATAACTCGCGAAGGGACTGCTCGCGGCGGGTGAGCACCCTACCGGGGGGGTGCATGTCGAGCGGATGAGGATACATGATATGCCGCGATTATCCGTTGAGGCTATAATATGCCGAAAGGAGGGTTTATACCGGAAAATTACTTTAAATAATATAATGTCTAGAAGCTGGACGATTGCCTGAAAGCTGAGGTTTGGAGATGTCAAGAGTTGGGTGAGGCCTATGCTTTTTATAGAAAAACACGCACGCGCACACGCGATATTCCTTTCATCCGCTGGAGCTTTGAAGCAATTGAACCTCGTTTTTCTGACTCGCTAAATTAGGTTGGGCTGTGACTAGAATTCCTGGTGACTCCGCTTTCAAGGCGTTGCATCCGCGACGCAACGGAGAAGCTGTCGAGGCGGAAAATGCAACACACCACTACATTGGTTGGTGACGTCTGAATCTTTGGTCTGGGCGCCGTCCCAGCACCCCCGAATGACTACACTAACAAACACCTGTACGAAAAGTGCTGAACTGAACCCCTGCTAATGAGCACACGGGGAAGGAAGGAAGACGCGTTCAGAAGCACGGTTTATGCGACAGCTATGGAATGTGGAGTGTCGCGCTGTCATTTGGTCGCGACAAAAGCCAATGGTGGGATTTGGGCTGGCAGCCACCAGCCAGGTAGCACAGCGCCGCTCTCTAAGCGAGTGAGCCATGTTCACATAGCCGCTTAACCAAGGCTAGGGTACCCACCAGAACCCACCACTAGCAAACCAGCATTTCATACTTCTCCCGAGAGCCATGTACAATAAAGATTATTGCTAGACGTCAATTATACCGATATCACTTTCCTACCGCCAGCTACTCCACCAGCCGTTTAGTGTTTCATCACATTCTAATATTGATAAACATTCTAAAAGTTAGCCTTGATTCTGGCATGCGATGGAGGTACAAAAATAGAGGGAATCACGTACGCTTTAGAATCTCCTCTAGCAACTCCGCATCTTGCTTATATTCTGGCATGTCCTTCACTTCTTCCGCAGCCTCTTGGACTGCTTTCGCGATGATTTCACGCATCCGTTCGTCTTCATGCAGTGCTCCAACAAGCATTTGATGTAGCAATGGAGACAGTGTCTTTGAAGTCTTCAATTTGCTCATCGTTCTATCAGCCAGATCCTGCTCTAGTCTGGATTCTTTGAGCTCCCCTTGTCGGTGGATATCTCTCAGCTCTTCGAAGAACCTCGGTGCTGTAATCCCCATCCAAACTTTGACGAAATCCCTGACGGTACGCAATTGGTAGTCATTGAGCTGGTCTCGGGTTGTATCTTGAGGTTGGTTGCTTGTTGCTCCAATGGTTGCTTCTCGATTGTGTAGGACTGTCTGCAGGAGTTTTTCCAGCGACTCCATCCGTTCCGTGAATTTTTTGGTCTGCTCAGATGCCTCCCGTATGCTCCCTTGAATGGAGTCTTGAAGCTCGCCTAACTGTCTTGCCATCACTTGCGCGAACCGATCCATGACAAGTTCTTGTACACATTCAACTTCCGCCGCGAGCACTGATGCGTCTGGTTCTGGTGTATGCGGTGTTGCTGTTAACGGCGACGGCGACGGCATCTCCTCTGTTGCCGCTTGGGCTGTCCTTCTTCCACTAGAACCCTCCGCGATGTTAGAAGATATCTCTTCCGGATTCGTCGTGTATTTTGGTTTGGCCTCGAGACTGTCGGGATTGCTGTTCGTGACCGGCCTAAACTTTATTGACTCCCAAATATCCTCCGACTTAGTAGCACTGTCGACCGAGACAGGCTTTTCAACATTTTGTCGACCACCGACTCCAGAAGACGTAGTCTCATCTGTAATGCTCGATCGATGATGCGAGCCTGTGAGAGATCCTTCGGTCGACTCCATTAAACTGGGGGCCTCTTTGTTGAAGCTGTCGACACGTCGATGGTTCCGGTTCCAACGATCTGTAAAAACATCATCGTAGACTCCCGGGATGCCACCTTTCTTAGTGTATTCCTTCTGAGATGCTAACCTATCATTCGTCTTCGGCGTTCTTGCTTGTTCTGTGATCGACTGATTCAAGCTGCGGAATATCTCCGATTCTGCTATCAATTGGTGCCATTTCGAGATATATTCCTTCGGATTATCAATATCGGACAAGCCCGATACCCTTAATTTCAATGATGACAGCCATATATCAAGTCTTTTTATCTCCTGTGTCAGGTTTTCCCGTCTTAGTGCTGCCTCGTCGTCGACTTCTCCAGTTGATGATTTTGATTGGGCCCCAGATTTCGGCAGAACCGTCCCATCGGAGGACCAATTGATGGACACATATGGCTCAGCTTCGTCTGTGCTAGACAAAGCTGCATGCTTTCCATCGCGCCTGTCAAATGAACTTGGTGTTGATTCGGCCTCTGTAGGTGGGACCTCAGCACTCTCTTCTCCCTGTTGTGGTGGTGGTGGTGGTGGTGGTGAGGCCTTCGCTTTCTGGTGCTTTATAATTTCGGTGACTAGGTCCCGGAGTTCTGCAGGTGAAGACGCAAGAAACGTATTTGGTGGTAACGGAATGCCATCAGCATCCTTCTCATGTCCCTTGAGCGTCGCAGGGAGTTCTGGGACATTGAAACACAGCGGCCGGGGCCAATCCGGAAATTTAAGCTGCGAGGGCGAGTAATTTTCGAGTTCCTGGCTCCGAATAAAATAATCTATAGTGCTACCGATGAAGGGGTTTCTGATACTCTTGATGAAATCCTGGTAGAAGGGATCATGTCTATCTAGGATCCGGATGTCGGACGCTTTGCCAGGTTTATTCTCTACTGATTGGGGCGTATAACGCGGGCGGGTTCTTAGAACTAAAGCCACGGATTAGGTTCCAATATTCTTCTCTTAGAAATAGACAGATATCTAGCCCTCTTGATACGATATGTAGCGAGGTACGTACAGCACGAAGCAGCGATTCGATAGGGATTGACGACCCTGGGCGGCTTCGTTAAGCGGACAAGAGGACGCATTTTCAATGTGACGTGTTGACGAGCACGAGCAGGTAACCTCCGAAACGAGGCTGCAGATGGCCCATCGATTCAAACTAGCAGGCGGCCACGGGCAAGACAGTCGGGTGAATGGCTCTCTTCGGTCAGTCAATTCAGGGACTAACGTCGAATCGCGATAGTATACGTAGGACGCTGGAATTTGATTGAAGTAGCTGGGTCCGTGTAACACGAGTTGGAGGGTGGACAACACCGACAAGATAAGGTAATGTGAGCAAGGAAGCTTGAACAGCTAACTCGAGCTAATTTCGTTCGCCTCAACGGCAATCTACTTTAGAATTAGAATCCAGCAATACATCTCCAGTTAATTCAAACTTTCAAAGAACGCATGAAAACTGCAAAATGAGGAATTAGAAACACTGCTTGCGCTCGTACATAAATACCTTCAATATGTGGCCCGCAAACCAACCCGCAACATGCTACATGCAGACGTATTTACATGTATGAATTAATACAAGTCGAATTCCGCAGCTATAACGAAGACACACATGCGCAGAGACACAATTCCCTAATCAAATACCAAAAACTAAAATGAAATGAAAATGACAATCTATTATATGTCATCTTCAACAGCATCCATAACCGTCATTGGGGTCCAGCGTGAACGCATAGTATCTGTCCTGATAATTATATTTCACTGTCCGAAGGCCCCCTCTAGTATCAAAGTTCCTGCCCTGACAGTCCCGCCAAACCAAGCTGCTACAGACTGTCAAACATATTACATTGATATTATTAGGAGGGATCGCATTTCCCTGTGGTGCAAATTCCGTGTCAACTTGTATCTCTTTCCCAGACTCGCTCTTCAGCCTGTCACCCCTGTAGGTACCACCATTCGTGAAGCCGTAGTAAAAACTAGTAACACGGATAGTGCCGGCTTCGCGGAGCTCGGAAACCGAGTGGCAATAGCGGTAGCGAATGCTCTCAAGCGTGCCGTCCAAGATCCAGGTGCCTGAGCCGTAGCAGTTGAGACCAGCCCATTGCCAACCCGTGGGGAGCTCAGGCAGGTGACCGCTGTCTGGTTGATCTTGCCTTCTCTCTAACGCCGTATAATTACCTCGAGGCAGTGTGCGCGAGCTTTCTTGACTATCAGAGATGTATACCGGGGTAGTGGTGCTGATATCCCGTTTAGTGAGCTTGAAGTGCAGGTCACGGATGGCAAGGTTATATGTGGCGATTGGTGTATCGTAGGTACAGTAGAGTATTTCACCGTCGACGTAGTACGGAGTGCCGTCTTGTCGGCAAGCAGATGTAGATGTGCCATCATCACGTTTATGAAGACGGGGTTCACCATATACATGGTCTAGGATATCCCGGATGCGCAAACCGTAATACCGACGGTCGAGAGTTCCATTGAACAAGCCATTTGTAAGAGGAATAGTCGCCCCAGAAACCAGCAAGGTCTGGTGAGAGAGGAAGAGGAAGAGGAAGAGGATAATATTAATAGTCCTCTGCATGTCGTTTTAATAAGATGAAGCTGATTATATCGATACCGTTTTTACAATTAAAAAATATATAATTTTTCTACTTCTGATCAGCTGAGAATGAAGCGCAAAAGGGATCCAGAGACAGAATTAAAGGAGACAGAGGACAAGGCATAAAATAGAACTATAAGCCTGGGTTTACGCCGGACAGAAGCACCATAGTTCCCCCTGGCCCAATTCCAGGTATAAGTATTGGCTTATAAATCCTCACAATTGCTTCCGAGTGTTGTCTATCAACATATTCTTCGTTTTCACTACTGGTCCTATAATCCAACAGAGTCTGTTCACTCAAATTACCGGACAGTGGGAAGTCGTAAGCACAGTCGGATCTAGATCTCGAGCGCTAACATGAGCATTGATGGCTTCAGCGCCCGGTTTCAATTTCCTGAAAGGTAATAAAGTT
The DNA here is from genome assembly GCA_036971555.1 of Drechslerella coelobrocha. NCBI lineage: Eukaryota > Fungi > Ascomycota > Orbiliomycetes > Orbiliales > Orbiliaceae > Drechslerella > Drechslerella coelobrocha. The sequence continues at coordinate 3,308,866 of JAJTUH010000002.1, forward strand.
TCCACCGCCGAAATTGCCTTGTAACATGACTGCTTCCATGTTCAGTGATACCGCGGAACGAATGTAGCTATTCAGGCCCAGCTGCCAAGTCGCCTGCTATTGGTGTTGTGGCGCAAATTGCAACAGCCGTTGCTGCTGGTCAGCTACGTTAGCCAGCAAGCTGCAGAAGCGTCAGCAAGCCTCCAACATCCAACAACAACTCCACACAAACGTTCACCCCGCCGGACTCCAGATCTAGATCTCTTGACGTGACTTTGGAGGGAGACGACTCGAACAATAAGCAGAACAATACCATGTCCATTAAAAGACGTATGTGGGTTTTCGCGTATCTCCCTTCATCCGCTCTGCCGCGCCCGGGTTTCAACTAACGCAGCTTTCCTACGAACAGAGTCGATATGGGCTGCAAGCCCCACCACCGTACGCGGTCGACCAACCCAGCTTAGTGCAGACTCGAAAGGCGAACGTATCGCCTACGCTGTACGTCCTCCCCACCCGGTATACGAAATTGTCATAATCTAATTATTTGATTGTGCAAAGTCAAACAAATCTATTTTTCTTCGCTCCGTAGACAACCCCGCCGAGTCTATCCAATACACCGGCCATATAGCCAATACGACAGTCGCCCGCTTCGCACCATCTGGCTACTATGTCGCGTCCGGTGACGAGTCAGGAATGGTCCGTGTCTGGGACTGCGCAGGCGAAGACCTGAACACAAAGGGCGAGTACCATATCATTAACGGCCGGATAAATGATATAGCGTGGGATTCGGAGTCTAAGAGGATCATCAGCGTGGGTGATGGCAAGGAAAGATATGGCCATTGTATGACATGGGAGTATGACTTACTGCCCCAATACCATATAAGCGTTTTCAAGGACCAAAAACTAAACGAGAGTTCAGTACCGGAAACTCGATTGGCGAGATATCCGGGCATCAGAACACCGTAAACACGGTTTCCATTAAGCCTAACCGGCCGTACCGGGCTGCTACTGGTGGTGATGATTTCAGCGTGGTTTTCTACAACGGTCCACCTTTCAAATTCAACAATGCCGAGAGAAGCAGCCACACAAATTTCGTCCAAGCCCTCTCTTTCTCTCCGGATGGTATGCACCTAGCCAGCGTTGGTTCGGACCAGAAGATTTTCCTCTGGGACGGTAAGACAGGCGAACTTGTTACCCAAATTAAAGATACAGAGAAGGGCCACACAGGCGGCATTTACGCTGTATCCTGGCACTCAGGCGCAAAGAAGTTCGTCACGGCAAGCGGAGACCGAACGGTCAAGATATGGGATGTTGAGGCCCAAAAGGTAACGCAGACTTGGTCTTTCGGTGAAACTGGCTCGATCACCGATCAACAGACTGGAGTAGTCTGGCTGAACCGATCTGATGACCTTTTGATCTCTGTTTCGAATTCCAGTGACCTCAACTATCTCTCCGAGAAGCAACAGGCACCAATAAAAACAGTGTCAGGCCACCAGAGGAATATTACAAACCTTGGTATCGAGACGAATCAGAAGACGGTGTGGACAGGCAGCTACGAGGGCCGAGTGTGCTCTTGGGACATTGCCACGGGCACAGCGGAAGTCCCGGAAGGCCAGACACACACTAACCAAGTCACTGGATTCGCTGCCTCCGAAGGCAGAATTTACTCTATCGGCATGGACGATAGCTTCCGCACCATTGACACCGGTGTTAAAGACTTCATGTACGTCAAATTCCCTTCATCCTTTCACAAATACTCGCAACTAACTCCCCCCCTCCTTTTGTAGCGGCTCTATTATAAGTACAGACGGCCAACCCTGCGGGATCGCCTCCTCCCCCGACGACTCTACAGTCTTCATCGCCACCCTCAGCGAACTTAGTGTCTACGGTAAGGATGGCTCAAAGATCGGCTCATCCGCTATAAAATATACCGCCACTAGCATCGCCTACTCCCCTTCCGCAAACCTCCTCGCGGTTGGCGCTCAAGACAACAGCGTGCACCTCTACCAACTTTCTTCCCCTCCTTCAAAAATCCCCGCTGCCCCAACAGCAACCCTTAAGAACAACCGCTCCGCCGTCACCGCACTCGCCTTCGCACCAAACTCGCCACTTCTCGCAGCCGGCGATGGTGCGGGTAAGATTATACTCTACGACACCGCTACGGGAGAGATGAAAACCTCCCGGTGGGCCTTCCATACCGGCCGCATCACATCCATCAAGTGGAATAAAGCAGGAACACATGTCATCAGCGGCAGCTTGGATACCAATATCATGGTGTACAGTGCAGAAAATTACGTAAAGAACGCAAAGGCGTTCGGAGCGCACAAGGAAGGCTGCAACGGGGTGGGATGGGTTGACGAGAAGACAGTGGCTAGCGCGGGTGCTGATGGAACTGTGAAACTTTGGGCGGTCATCCTGCCTTGATTTATTATTTCCGGGGATTGTTGCACTAGGAGCACGCAGATACCTTTTTATATATTTTTTTATTTTTTTATTTTTGGATCTTTATTCAGTATGTACGTATACAGGCAGTGCCAGGCTAAGCAGATGGCGACAGGCTCGGACTATACGCCATACATGCATGTGTACAAAAAAAATGCTTCTTAACCTTGTGAAAAGGGTCGTAAAGTATACCGAGTAGTAGTTTTGGGCTAAGACTAGTCAGTTTACTACCTATTTATTTCGATAGAGTAGTGGATACAAGACAACCTATATATATAAATATCTTCTGGTTTCTATGTCGGGCGCCAGGCCCATTGAAATTGACTAGTATACACAGCCTGTGTACTTGTTTGTATATTCCGACGCATCCATTCAAGATGGCAAAAAACCACGAATACACGTCAGCCTTCCCCCACGCGCAGTCGTCTTAGTGTACAAGTTATATCTATATATATATATCGATGGTATAGTATAACGCCAATTCGGCGTTTGATTCCAAGGAATGAAAGAAATAGAGACAGAAAAGAGAGAGAGAGAGAGAGAGAGAATGGGAGAACAACAACCAAACTAAACGAGCGTCGAGAAGTAATAAGGAGTTAGGGAGGAATGAAGGAAAGAAAAAATAAGAATCCCAAAGATAGAAGAAATCCATTCATACGCCGTTAGTAGATGCAAGTGCAAGGCCGTCATGCCAAACCAAACAGGCTGGGGTAATACACATGACAGAATGATGTTAATGTTCGTGGGGGTCGCCAGGATTTCCTGATTGTACAAATATTACAGGCCCAGCTCGATACACGGAAAGTGATTCCAAAAAAATTCAAAGGGAGAGAGCTTGAATCAATCAAACCTACTCCTCGATGGGACCAAGGAAGAAATGAAAAAAAAAAAAAAAAAAAAAAACAAAAAAATAATAATAAATTATAAAAAAAAAGAAAAAAGGAAAAAAAAAAAAAAAAAAAAAAAAAAAAAAAAAAAAAATAAAAAAAAAAAAAAAAAAAAAAAAAAAAACAGTCAAAACAGTTTTCAGAATTTATGATATAAGAGCTGCAGGGTATAGAAATCAAACGGCTCAGCAACCCAATAAAAAAAATAATAAACAGAAAAAGAAACAGAAAAGTCTCCTGTGCAGCCAAAAAAAAATATATATGTTCATGAGTCGAAAGAAGAAGAAACAAGATCATGAAAGGAAACAAAAGGCACAAAAGAATAGGTCCTAACTCGTCATGTGGCTCGTGACATAGTTTCATTGCAATATCAGTTTAATAATCGGTTTATCGATGTTGTAACTGCTGAAATGAGCTCATTCCATCATGACCCAGTCCTCACCATCATCATCTAGCTTTATATCGCCAGAGATATCGCTGATGTCCATATCCTCACAAAAGTCTGACGATGCCTCGGCTGGTCCCCATTCGCCTTCGTAGACAAGAGCTCCGCATCTCTTGTGTCCTTTGATCCAACGGACCTCAGACGATCCCAGGATTTCGGCAGCACTAGGGCGGAGACCAGGGTCGGGGGAGATGAGCCAGTTTATCATATATTTCAAGCTGTCACCTTCGAGGAACTTGGGTGGGTCGATGAGATCTTGTGTCTGGCGTGCTCGGAAGTGGGGGTTGTTTGCAAACTTTGCCAACATCCCTTCGAGATGCGAGGCGGGCGACACAGCAAAGCTGCTCTCGGGTCCAAACGATTCATTGCCAATTTCTCCAATAGAGTCATCGTTGATGACAACTGGAAAACCACGTTCGTCGCGGACACAGCTATGGATAAGACTTTCAGGAGTAAGGTCAGGAATTTCACCAAGATCACCAGCCCGAAGTTTCTGCCAGGAAGGCCCATTGTCAGGTAGTTGGACGTTAGCGGCGACCTCGAGCAGCATGAGGCCAAGGGAAAAGATATCAGCAGGTCGATCATATTGGTGCTTTTGAAGAACCTCGGGGGCGAGATATTCACGATCACCCTCCCGCTCGAGACTTCGACTGGCAGGATACCTGGTAGCCATTCCAAAGTCTGCAATCTTGAGGGTTCCATCGGATGAGACGAGTATGTTCGAAGGTTTCAAGTCCAGGTGCAAGAAACTCATTTCATGGATGTGGCGCAGACCCTACAAAATGTTTTATCAGTACAATCATTCGACGGAAATGTTAGAAACATGTTTCATCATACCTCAGATACTTCAGTGAAAATCTTCCAAATTCTGAAGGGATCCAGACGCCCATGATTACCATAATCAGACAAAAAATTGTCCAACCCACCAAGTTCACATATCTCGGTTTGAATGTAAACACGAAGGTTCAGGGCAGTCTCCCAGCTATCAATGTACTCGACGACATTCTTGTGCTTGCCAAGAGACTTTAAAACGGAAACCTCCTCGATTCGCAGATCGCGATCCCTCTGTCCATGGAATTGAACTCGCTTGACGGCGTAGTGCCTGGGCATCATTGCTGGTGGGTTTGGCGGTGATCCATTCTCGGACGAGTTCTCCGGTGTGATAAGTTGTGTAGACGATTGGGACAAAGAGAGCTTCTCTTCCACCTCGAAAACGATTGAAAATTCACCTGATCCAATCTGGGTAACTTTGGAGAACTTGCTTTCCAAAGCAGGGTCCCATTCTTTCGAGAAGGTCTTAGATGTACGGTCCATGACAGGTGTCATAGTTTGTTCTATGCCCGATGTATTAAATGATTCATCTGGCGAACTGCTGCTTCCCTGTTTGATATTCTCCGGGGTGTCTCTTATGTTACCGAAGAGATCTCGTGCAGATCTAGGGGTCGATGGGTGCGCGAAGAGGGGTTGTGATGGCTTTCCAGAAATTGAGAGTCGGCTGGCATCCAAATCGATAATGCTAACGCTGGCCTGCGGGGTCTGTGGAACCTGCTCTTGCGATACTGTTCGACAGATTAGAGGATGAAGGACAGGCGCTGGATTCTCAGTGTGCTTACAGCTAGGGTCATTCTTCCACTTCTTATTTAGTCCTCGTAGGCTACCAGCGCTATCCGAAGTGTGAAGTCGCTTGGTTGGGGTTTGGAGATACTCTTGCTGGCTAGCCGCTTGGCTGGCTTCGGGGGAGCCAGAATCCACAATGCTTGCAAAGCTTTCAGTTCTTGTAAAATTCAATCTGCCCCTTCCTTTGTGGGTGAAGGGTGTATCAGGTGGCGCATTGTTGACCATTGTTGGCTTTCTTGTCATAAATGTCGGCTTCTTGCATGGTGTCTCAGGTGGAAGGAAGGAAGTGCCATTGGCATTTGTAGGACGATTCTTCTTAGTAAGTAAACCAGTTGACATAAAGACCGCCGGATGGCCCTGCACCGGTTTTGAAAGCTGAGGAGTAGCAAAGGTACTCAGTTGAGGCATTGGTGTGAATGTGGGTCTGGGGAGCGGTGCCGGGAACGGCTTCTTGAATGGGGTGTCCGACGTGGCTTGGGTGAATGGGGTTTTGGCCGGTTCAATATGGACAGTTTGTGGAACCGACGGTTCCTTTGGCAAAGGTGAAACAAAATCATCGAACGAGGTGATTCGCTTGATTCTCGCCGGCGCCAATGGTGTCGAAACACTAAATATGGGTGGTTTGGTTGTCTGGAGGCGCGATCTTGCAATCTTGGGTTTTTCAAAGTGATGTGTATTAATCACTTTTTTCAGATTTGTCGGTTTCTTTGGTGTGTGAGAAAGGCCCTTTCCAGGATTCGAGAACAGCGAGCTTCGACTGGTCTTACTCCTGCCGGTACTCGACGAATCTGATGCTGACCCGGCAGGCGACGAAGATCGCGAAGTACGGTTGATGCCATCTTGAGACCGGCGCTTAACCCTGGGAGATGCAAGCTCCCCAGCCTCAGATGAAGTCGTTGCTTCGCGTCTCTTAAGTGGGCTGCTTACGGTTGGAGTGTTCTCGATTCCTCTGCCGCGGAGTTGTCGTGTTTTGAAAGGTTCAGCCATAACCTGCTTGGAATCGGCAGCTTGAGGCTCCGGTGACGGCGGCGAGAAGTTTAGATTGTTGGTTGAAGATACTTCCAATGCAACCCTTGTCGGCGAGCTTCTTGTTCTGACTAATGTGCCCTGCCGCCTGGTGGAGGCACGTGTTTGTGGAATTGGAGAAGGGGTATGACGTGGCACCTCCATTGAGCTGAGACCACTGTTGCAGCGCTTGAATGGAGTGAATGGAGAACTGTTTTCAACAGGAGTTGGACCTCCTTGTCTATGTGGTGAAAAGCAAGTGACCATCTTGTGTAAAAAATTGAAAGGCCGCCTCTGATGCGACAGAGAGCACAGTTAGTAATGATAGTTTTACAGGATCAATGGAAAAAAAATTAATTTTTCTTGTTGTGTCTTAAGGATGACTCACGCCAGCGATGGCACTTGTAAAGGCAGTGCCTTCAAGGAGACTGAGTCGGATCAGCTAGGTTTATGTCGCAGCTGATATTTGAAGGTTCACTAAGTGGTACCGAACGGTTGTGGAACAGGGAGGTTAGAACAGGACAAGGGATGACGACAATCTCGCTTTCTCTCCCCCTCTTCAGTTGCGATACGGCGCTGGTATGAAAGAAGAGCGGTGTGTGTTGGCGAAAGAACGCGCAAAGTGGTGTTAGGAATGCGTCTATCGAAGCGAGCTTCCCTAGTAACCAGTACTGTTGCGGATTCCTCTTTGTCAATTGAACTGTAGTTGTAGAATGCTCTTTGGAGTCACAAGAAACAAAGCCGAGCGGATGGGAAAAGGTTGATGAGACACAGTTGGTATTTCGTTTGAGATGGGATGTTGGTATTTCTTTCCAGATGCAGCTGCGTTTCGGATAAGATTAGTCGTAGTAAGGCTGGTTGGAGAAGGTTGATGGTGATAGCAGTGGTGGTGGTGGTGGTGAGTGCGAGTGGTGATGATGTGAATGGTGCTGTTTGGGGCAAGTTTTGTGTTAGCGATGTTGTTGATGTTGGACGGAAGAGATATAATATATTATTATTATTGCCAGCACCCCGATAAAACAAAAAACGGGCAAAAAATAAAAATAAACGCCTCTGTCCACGTTGGCTGTCGACGGCGGCGGGGAGCAATGAGCAAGAGGTAGCACGACAGGGGAAGAGCAAAAGAAAAGGAAAGAAAGGAATCAGGCAGAATAAGAGGAGGAGGAAAGGGGGGGCGCGGGCACGTCCACCACGGCGCATGCACTAAACGAGAACCGGAGCAGAGCAGCCCCAGCGCAGGACCACCAACGTTTCTGAAGGTAAACTTATCGAAGGCGGGAGAAAGCAAAGCCAAATTTTCTTTTGCGCCAGCCACAGCACGGGAAAAAAGAAAGAAAGTAAAGCGGAGGCAAAAGAAAGCAGACGGAGGCAGAGAGAAAAAAGAACGGAAAAGAAAAAATTAAAAAGGGTTGCCCGGTCAGAAGCCGCAGCCAATTTTCGAGATTTCTCACGCGCAGACACAAAACGATACATCAAATTATTTCATTCACGCCCAGGTTACACGGTTAATCAACCGTCGACTTGTCCCCGAGCCCGATCTGGAAATGGGGGAGGGAAAAAACTTTGCACGCTGGTGCGTCCGCCGTGTTCTCAACAGACCCTGCGTGAGCAAGAGAGACAGAAAGGGACATCGGATCACAACAATAACAAGAAGAGTGATCGAGACGAGTTGAGGTGACAGACACATGTGCTGAAGAGGACTTTGAGAGACAATCAATCAGTCGACTCACTCACCAATTGCCACTGACGATTCCGAAGATCCGCTATTGGACACCAACAATCGGTAGCCGGTCCTGGAAAGTGCCGTGGAGGGGAGGCGACAGAAGTTTATCCCGTTCACAGGCACGAAGGTCGACCCAGGAAGAATGCAATTGGATCGAAGGGATTGGGTGGGAGAGAAGAATGGGAGCGGATGGGCGCAGGAAGGGTCCTCGGAGCGCGACTTTGCTTCTTTTTCTTTCTTTCTTTGAGACTCCGCCCCCTTTTCGGGTGTTCGAGACGAGAATATAACCTGTCTTGGAGAGAGGTCTCTTTAGTGCGGGTGGAAGGCGGGCGGCTCTTGTTTGTTGATTGGATGACGATGTTGTTGTTCCTGTTGTTGTTGTTGTTGTTTGAGGGCAATTGTTGATGTTTGACTGACGGACGTTGAAGTTGTTTGTTGTTGTTGTGGTTCAGGCGCTGTAAACAGACATCCGAAAGCGGCAACAAAACGTGCGCCAATGGGCAAATAAAAAAGACTGCGGCGCGGCCGGGGTGCATTTTGCGGCGGCCCTGATGCAGCTGGGCCGGCTGCCCGCCAGATGCAATTGCAATGCACCTAAACGTTTTAGTCCCAGTTCCCGTTCCCCGTTCCGGAAGATCCTGCGACGCGTCACATCTGCTGTTTAGCTGGCTGGCAGATGCAGCGCTGCAGCTGCGTCGGCCTCGTGAAGATCTCGAAAGAGGCTTCCTGCATCCTCGGCGGCTATGCACATTCGACAGTAATATACACTGTATTACCTATAATCTGTCGATGCGCCGGGCGTCTTTTGCAAATATTTTCTCCCGGCATAATATTAAAATTAGCATTTTTTTTATGTATTCTACGGTATATTGGTCTATCCAGAGATATCAAATCCATTCAGGCCATCTGCACAGCCGGCTTGCGCGATCGCGGGCGAGCTCTTGATATTATTATCGTTATATTGCATAGTTCCATGTAGATAGATTCCAGCCGGAAGGCCCGCCATCGTAATAATCAGAACAGCACTAGCACTCCTGCTGCTGCTGCTGCTGCTACTACTCCGATAACCATTTGCCGTATCCGTAGGTCAGGCCAGTTCGAGTTCTTAGATCAAGAACCTCGCGTTGACGGTCAGGCCACCTACGAAAGTGCAGCATAGTAGACGGCGGACAGCGACTACGGCTGCTTCGACGTAATGTTAGCTCCCTAGTCCGAGCACAGCGGCTAGACCAAGCGGGATCGGTCTTCAAACTTGCCGTCGCTACTATTCTCCGGCCGTCTTCCCCTTCAAACTCCATGGACGGGAAAGCTTGGACACTACGGGAAAAAAATTTTGCAATACTTGGAGCTTGAGATGTTTTGAAACAATAGCGGCCGGCCCCCTCTACTATGCAGCTACTGCATTGCATTTCTCAACTGGATAATAATAAATCATACAGATTCTTCTCGCCAGGCATTCCAGTAAGGAAAGCATGCTCGCCATATTGAGGGCATGAAGCTTGTGATAGTGTCAGCTGCATTCTTGGGACAGCTGTGAGGAATCCCCCATGCATGGTGAGTGTATCTGTTATCGTAGAGTAAGATTAGCATGCAGCTCTAGCAGCCCCTCTCAAAACGCCTGCGTACCGAATGGGGATATGTAATGCATTGTTCAGCCTAGCTGATCCATTTCCAAGCATCAAAAACGGTCTCGACGGTCCTGAAATATCGGACCACCGCAGATGCCGGGCATGCGTCCCATAGCTCTGCATCTTGGTCAAATATCTCGATCCGTTCTGCAGAACAGGTTAAAATCACAGAGTCAGCCGACTATGTGGCGCCAGCTTCTCTGCTGAGCATGACGAAATACACGAAATTACCTGCAGGAGATAACATTAACAAGAGGCAGCAGGCAGCCCACATCTTTAGCGCTTCTCTTACCAATCCAGATATCCTCATCTCGAGCCTCCATGGATCCAGAAATCCGGACGGCGGGTTCTATCCCGATCCGTCACCTGATCGTGAGAATGCCAAAACGGGCAAGTCTCTCATTCGGAACTGATGCACGAAGCCCTCATTTCAAATCCAGCTCAGGTCAGGTCCGCTCGGACCACTGATCCTAATATACCAATGTATCCAACACCCCGCTACACATATTCTGATACATGCAGTGTGCACTACTCGGCATCGGGTGAGTGCTCGCGTTCGCTGAATACCCAAGGTTCAGAAGCCGAGTCCCTTGCCGTTTTGAAAGCCACAGTCGATTTCATTTCAGTTGTCACCCGACACCGCTTAACGGTGAAAACGGTCCTCTCCTCCAATGATACCGAGTCTCGACTGCCAGCCGGACCCTGCCGTGGCGTGCTTCGGAACCCCCAGCGAGCACAACGCAGACGGATATCAGGTGAGGTGCAGACCACCAACTCTCATGAACCCGGCGAGGCCCGGCCTTCAGTACCGTCATTCCTGAACCGGCCGACTCGACCAATCCGAAAAATTTTTTGACAATGGCCGTCCAATCATCTAAGGATCGGGAGGATGCGTATAAATGTCACAATGGTGCCCACGTGTAAATATGATTTCATCAGGACAACGGCGCAAAGTTATTTATATATCTCCATAGCTGTCTCACAATTCGGATCCAAGATTTATATATGAATCAAGATTGATTCTTTCGAGCTTCCTCTTTTTCTAGAACCAAAATTTCCTATATATCTCCAAAAACTGCTGGATCTCTCTCTTAACTTTAATATTCCTCTCCAAAACTCGTAATTTAATTCTATTTATCCGTATATACGACATCCAATCAAGATGGCGGAAGGAGTACCAATGCCAAAGTCCATGCAGCACGTGGACCGCGGGGACCTCTACACCTCACTGCCTACTAGAATACAATTCTTGCACTCTTTCCTAGAGTTCGGGCCCGGTATGATATTGTTATTATACTATCCGTCATGCTACAACGGAAAAAAGTTAGCTAACATTAGCCTTGGCTCAAATGCAGATGATGTCGCAGCTCTGATCCTCGGCCAGAAATATGTCAAAGCCCTTATCCCAGCAATTGTCAACATTGTTTACAAGAAGCTTCTAAAGTACGATATTACTGCACGTGTTTTTACCACGCGGAACAGCAAAGACGAAGGTCCTATCAACCACTGGGTGACCGAAGACAGCGCGCAGATTCAACACAGAAAAATGGTATGTCAACCTTCAAGCTTCCTGCAGCTCGCAAAAACCCCAGTCAAGCTCTACTCCCAACTAACTAATATCCGATTATAGTTTCTGAGATGGTACCTGACCAAACTGAACTCAGACTGTACAAAGATGGAGTACTGGGAGTATCTCGACAAAGTTGGGTAAGCACACCGGAGCTTATAGAGTGGTAACGCTATAGCGCCACCCGCCTCGCTGCTACACCAATATCAAGCCAAAAAAATATTAAATGATAATCTAACACACAATTCAGTTTAATGCACGTCGGTAAAGGCCGCAAAAACCCACTACACGTGGATTACGTCTTCTTGGGCGCATGCCTCGGCTTCATCCAAGACGCCCTCTTCGAAGCCATCCTCTCGCATCCGCGCCTTGAGCTTCCAAAAAAGATCGCAATCGTCAAAGCCCTCGGCAAGGTCATTTGGATCCAAAACGACCTCATGGAGAAATGGCACAACGCCGATGGCCTCGATTTCCTCGACTCAGACGAGGACGAGGCTACCCTCGACGATGGCGAAGATCAGGAAGGCTATCTCCACGGCAAGAAGATACTCGGCGACGACGGTGCCTCCATCGGCAGTACCAGTACTGACAGCAGCAGACGTAGCTCGGAGAGTGGTAAGACAATTCTAGGCCGTCCGATTGAGGAGGCGACGCATCTGACGGAGGCAATGGGCGGGATGGGGGTAGGCAGGTGCCCGTTCAGTGGAATGCAGAGAGCTGATCCCGCAGATTTGGGTAAGCAGCGCGCAATGTTGTCGCGGCCCACGCCGACGCGGTACAGCGTCGGCATGGACCAGTTTCACACCCCGGGGACCCCGAGGTTAAAGCTGATTAATGGCGTGACAGTGCTGAAGGAGAACCTGGATCTAAATCCCTTCACGGACTCCGCTGTAACCCCTTCGGGTGAGGCGAAGAAGGTGTGAGAAGAGGCGAGAAGTAGCTGTGGGTACGTTAGTTGTCCTTCGTGTTTGACTCGGCGTTTAAAGGTGGATGGATAAAAGCAAAGTGTGAAGAAAAGTTGAACACAAAAGAAAGCAGTAGAGTAGAATATCAAATCATAAGATTGGGAGGCTTATTATTCTTATATTTCCTTTTTTTTTCATTTCTATTCTGTCTTTGTTTTATTTTTATTTTACTTTGATTCTTTTTCATTTGTTTCATTTGTTTATTTTTCTTCTCCTTCTTTAATGTAATCTTTACAATTCTGTGTAATTTTCTTTTCTTCTTTTTAAATAATGCACACCCGTCTTTGCTATGCATGGCAATTCCATTCAGTGCAACAAATCTCTTTTTGACGTTTCGAGAAATTCGTATCGACGCACTTTGAGTTCCATGACACGAGCTAACGAGCTAATATAACGGGCGGAAGGCACAATTGTGAGGCTGCACCCAGCTGAGCGTAGCCCACCTGTATTAGGTGACGCCATTCATGTCGCGACGTCGGTCCGAATTTCAACTCACATCTCCTCCTCCTCCTCCTCCTCCTCGAGGCTTGCGAGTACTGCACCTGGCTGCAGCTGCACAAAATATAATACCATTCACTTGAGTACTGCTCATGTATTTGCAGTGCATGCGCCTACACGCACGCAGCAAGCCCTTCCAATGATACTTATTCTACGGGAAATAAGTGGCGTTGCTGATCGGCTATAGTAACCGTGATTTTTTTTCCAGATACCCTATCGTAAAAATAAAAACGTCAGTCAGGACAAAATATAATCTCCGAACCGTATAATTTCTGGCATGCATGAGAGCTGCCGTGCAGCTTTTTTTAAATTCCCTTTTGCATTTTGCCAGAAGACTACAAATGCTGTGTTGCCTCGCCGCTGCGCCAAAGCAGAGAGGTCGGCGAGTTGTAGTTTTGTATTGAGATAAGATGCTTGGCCAGTTGAGCGCGAGTTCCGACTTGAAGCGCTGAATTATATATATTGCCTACCATATGTTGCATGGGAGCCACAATAGCTTGCTGTTAGAGGCTGTTGGATATTTAGTTCGGGCAAATGCTATTTGACGGCCTAAGCCATGAATATATTTAATACCGTTACATTAAGTCGCTGATAATATGTAAGAGCCAAACAAAGTACACTGCAGTATACGGTTGTGTTTTGAAGGCTGAAGCGAAGGTACATGGGCGGGTTTTTAGCATCGATGCACATCGATGCATCTCGAAATAGAATCCCCACATATGAATGCTGTGAACAGTAGCCAACCAAACCATTCTAATTTTAATGGAGCATATTATCTTTTGTTAATTGCTTTATATCCCGTGAAGTTTGTAGGCAAGAGTTTTTTTCCAGAGGGCCGCGTCCGAGACCAGGTTTAAATTTCTTCGGGTGTCAATAGCTGCTACTGAGCTCGAGCTAGCATATATGATTTGCAGCTTAGTGTACTCCATTTTTCCAAGACAAACATTGTACGACCAGAGTATCCAAGTAAATAGAATCTGCTAAAAGGCCAATGATAAGTCTTGGGAATCAAGCTATCTGCTCTGAGAATACACAAAGCCGGCAAGTGCGACTATTCGTTGCCAACGCATCCAATCATCAAAATGTACGTCGAGCTTAACTAACCCAGCTAATCAACAGATACGTTCAACTAGGCTAAATCCATCCACATTATATGGCATGGCCATGCTAGCAGCCCCGCTCATGCTAAAATAGTAGTAACGGAGGATGAGAGTAAGGAATGGGAGGGGTAAATTCGATGCATCGGTCAGGAGGCTATTCAACAATAGCTCAATAAAACATTTAAATGTATATATGCACCTCAGCTCGGGGAGGAATAGACAACCCTATTTGATTCGTTGAGGTTATTTCAAAGTTCATTCGGGACAAGATCGAGCACAACATTTCCACTCTCCAACGTTACCCATATCGATTCGATGCATGTCAGATCTGGCTTCGCGCGGATCTTGCCTTTGGGGATGTGCGGTCAGCTTATCATGACGGCATAGGCCATTGGGCTTCTCATCGTTTAAAATTGAAGGTTTCTACACCCGATTACAATGCTCTTTAGGTCGAAGGACTGTGCAGCTATGCATCTAAAGTGTAGCGAGATGCGAGGTTGTATTTATCCATGCGTGCATTTCAGCCCTACAGCTCATTCCATCGCATTGACAAATATGAATTTCAATCCCGCATGTAGAATGCCAAAAATGTATGACCGGTAAAACGGTTGGCGAGGCATACCAGTATGCCGACAAGCAGGGTCACGTTTCTTACCAAGCTCTCTGTCTGTCCCGTGCCGGACACTCCCACGAAGCTTCAGCTCCAGTTGCAACATGCAGACAGCCAGACTAAGAATTCACTAGCTCCTAAACTTGGTCGAGAGCAGACGAGAGCAGACGAGGATTCCCCAGTTTATTATCTCCGTTCGCTGCCGATATACCAACAGCACCTTCTATCCCAGGCTCGAGCTGCGGTCATCATCGATATGATGCAATTACACACGTAATTGCTCTTGGATTGTACAGCTTCAGTCCTCGCTAAGATGAGAGTTCATGTCACCGTTGTTGCAAGGGCAGGTCAGTCGAGTAATCTGGATTACTAGTCCCCCCATCACATAAAGTTTTAGCCCAATGGGAACGTTTTGAAAGTACTGGATACACAAATCATTGCTTCAAATTTGTGAGAGCGGTCGTAACCACTAGGGGGGGTCGACTTCTCGTGGAATTGGTTCCAGATCCGGATGCGTGTTAAATCTTGTAGTTCCAACCGAGCGAACAAGGGTTCGATCAGCCGGAGACTCACTCTTTACTGACAATATATTAATGATGCCTCTTTTTAAAATGATCACGATGGCTTAAGCTCGAGACCGCTATTTACTTTGTAGTGTCGATTAAATTCGATTAGGCTAGTGTTACCGATGGATGGTGGGTTAGTTTCTAATTGACCAGCGCAACTTCGTAATTATTACCTAGTTGACGTGCGCTAAGCGCTATTGAATATAGCGGCTTTCCGTTATCTCTCTAAAACTCGAGAAGCGGATCAAGCGGGTATGCTTCTTCTNTTTTTTCTACTTCATCCCAACAGCTGGAGTTTGTCTTCGGCTAACATCGACTGGGAGCCGGTGTTTTGTCTCGATGTCCTCTGTCTCATAACAGTCGTTGATGTTAAAACCCCAACCACGTTGCACATAGAAAGACGGTTCGAAATTTCTAGCTCCGCCTGGCGGCATTCCTACTTATCGTAGCAGCGGTCCGCCCACAGATGCACATGCCAGCTCATCAACGTGCCGAAGTTGATCGAACGGCATTCCCCCTTCGCTTCTCGACCACACCCATGGGCCGCTTCGAATGGCTACCCCACGAAGTGACACGTGTATACGATGCGAGGGAGAGGAAAATTTTTTTATGTTTTATTTTTCACTGTTAACATTTCGACACTCTGATTTGCGGCCTCATTCCGAGATGTGAGAAAGAGAAAGTCCTTTGTCTTCCGATTCTTTCTCATTATAAATCTGAATTGTGTGAAAGACTTGTCACCTGTGTTCGTGGGCCTGAGTACCGGTTTAGTGGCATGTGCATCCGAATGTTCAAAAGGAAGCGGGCCCGGCGGGCTCAATCCTTCAGAATTCAGCGAAATTTCTCCGGGCGGCCGGGAGCAAGGGATCCAAGGCAAGGGACAGGATGGTAGGCTAGGATTCTTTCAGGATTTTGCTTGAATTCTGTTGGGAGTCAGACAGCCTTTCCCCTGCCTATTCTGCGATGTCGTATTTGTCAAAGGAAGAAAAAAAAAAAAAGACGCATGCAGCGCATCGTCCATCGATGCTGATGTCGCGGCTGCGATGATCGATGCGTCGACTCACGTCCCGCTTTGAGACTAAGCCACCCTCGGTGCCGCTGTGGCAGAAGGCAGAAAGCCAACGTTATTAGCCAACCAGGACAAACCGGTTTTTGAGGCTAACGGCGAGTTCAAACGAGCGTTTTGGTTCTCCACCGTCCGAAGAAGCAAGGGAAAAAGAGAACCTCAAACCCATTCTCGAAACAGGGCAAGCTAGGGAGACCCATGTCAGCGCAAAATGCTCCTCCTGCGTCATCGGCCACTGAGGCAGCAGCAGGTGGAGGCAGAGGGGTGCGCAGAAAGCGGAAGAAAGGCGAGAAGGCCAGGGGTCCAATGAGTGTGACAAAGAAACCGTCGCCGTTGGACAACTCATCGATACACATCTCCACAGCCGCTGGAGACTGTCCGGCTCCATTTCTCCCACACCTTCTTTCCTGTTGGTCGCCTGTGCGCATGCAACTGGAGCTAAGGATTGCTGCTGGTCGTTTGTTCACCTTGCGAGCAAATGCTGGTGTCGTAGGCTGTAGCCTTTTTTGGAATCTGCTGTTCTGAGTTGATGGGACCTAGCCATGTCCACGCAACGGCGGCGAGAGACCCCCATCGAGAGGCCCATCTTTTCATTCCCATGACCTGGTGTGAATGTTCCCATTTCTCGGTGGTGACTTTTGCTCAGGCTGGTCGGAAAGGTCAATTACAGCCTCCTGTTTTCATGCGGTGTTCCCTTCTCGACCGCACTCTAACCACTTTTTCACTCTTGCTCGCCTAGCCGCTGCTCGACGCTCGCGTTTTATCGCCAATCCTAGAGCGTGAGAAGGAGGGTCGAGTCTGGCCCGGACGCATCGCTCCTGAGCCTCGTGCAAGAGAGACGTTGTAAACGTGAACAAGCGACCAGCGAGCTAGCCGGTTGAAAGACGCAATCCTCAAGGCCTTCCCGGAAGTGTTATCTGGTGTCGCAGCGCTGGGCAGCCGTGCAGCCTCTTTTCCTTTCGGCGGGTTATTTCGTAGTCGTGCTCGGGTGGTGTGTGGTGCTGCTGCAGTCGTCGTTTTGGCAGGCAGAAGGACCCCTGAGGCAGAGAAAACACCACATCGACGGCGCATTACATCGCTTCTCTTTCCTCCCAACGTCAACCTCAACACCACGCCATCGATATCGGATTGGACTATTGGTCTTGCCTGCCCCCACCATTCATCCGAACACTAAGCTACAACCAACCACCTGGCCGCTCGTCTCGACATCATTGCTCCTGCATCATCCTCTGTCGCTCAGGTACACTTGTCTCGACCTGCAGGGCATCACCAGAGCCCGTCTCCACTGACAACCCCCGTGAATCGCCTGCCAGCACCAAACCCAGCAAGGAAAAGACCTCCACCACTACCCTTCTCGACCTGTCTCCCGGCCGCTGGGACAACTTCCCCACGACCCTTCCAATCTCTAGCGAGCCTGGTCGCGACGGCAAAAGTTCGTCAAAAGAGCTCGGCATTCCCTCTCGTTCAGCGTGCATACGAAACCCTCCCCCAAGCGAAGAAGGCATAGCCTGTTCATCTGCATGCAGAGAGAAGGTCAATCGTCCAATGTAATTCTACTTGGATCACTCTTTCTCCCGGTGAAGACGAATCAGATTGCTTCTTCATCTTCCGACGCTCGACTTAACCGTAAAAAGAAGAAAGAAAGAAATATTACCAGAAAACGAACGAGTTTCTAATACGAAGCGGTCGTGCCTGTGTGCTGTTCGCTTCTTGCTGATCCTTTTTCACCAGAGCCTATCTTGCCATCTTCACCTCTTTCCTGATCTTGGGGGTCATCTCGGTACGAAAATTTGATGCTTCCCGGGACAGCATTTGCTTCTTAACCCCCAAAGAAGACGATTGTCTTTCTTGTCCCCGGCATCCCGCTTGGATCTGTGCTTTTTACCTCTAAACCAACTTGGAGGAAACCCGCATACCGGTCTCTAGTGGGCGCGCCGCCACCTGGGATATCAGAAACCTGTCACCATGTCGAGGAATAATAGCGGTACAAATCTTCGGAGGGACGCTGCGACTCCAAACAGCCTTGCGGAGTCTCCTCGTGTTAGAGACAGAGACCCAAGTGCAAACCTGACCGCTCCGACCTCCACAACCCCCGGCATCCCGTCTCGCGACTCATCTCCTGCGATACCGTTGTCGCAGCCTCCAAAGAACCGCAGACTGTCGTCTGCAAAAGAACCACGAAGAGAAGGGTCTCCTTCACCAGCCAGGTCAATATCATCAACCGCGATAGCCAGATTAGCAGCCTCTACAGGCTCACAGTCATCTCCTGCGATTGCGCAAACGGGAGGCAGCAATAGCGCGAACAACCAGCAAGCGCCAGCAGTTAACACGGAACAACAACAGCCCCTCTCGCCTCGTCCGCAGCGGCCAATCAATCCAAATGTCCCTCATTGGCCGACATCCCCACGCCTAAGTCTCTCACGCTCCCCGCCTCCCAACGCTCGTTCTTCCTCCATCAATTCACCCCGGAAACCTCTAGATTCGACCCTTACGCTTCCACCGCCCTCTATGGCCGTTAGAGACAAAGAAAGTCCTGGTCGAGGACAGTCTGGTGACGAGTCTGGCGATAGGACCTCATACTTTCATCATTATGCTCCCCAACGGCCGCCACGACCGTTGGCTAGCCCTGCGCCACTTGAAACGGTTACCGAAAGCAGCCTACCGAGCACGCCTGCCATCGGGATGGGAGACAAAAGCATCGACGCTCGTCTTTTCGAAGCTGAGCAAAGACGTCAAGAGGCGTCTAGCATGAGCACTCGCCCCTCAGAATCTTCCATCTCAAGCAGCAGAACAACAACAGCACAAGAATCCGAATCAGATACTGGCAATTTAAGCGATCGAAAACCTCCAAGTCGAGCGCCTTCCCGAACAGTTCGGCGACCGACGGTTGGTGCTTCTTCTGCGAAAGCCCAGGACGCAGGCGCAGAAGTGAGGGCAGAGATTGAGACCGTTACATCCATCCCTCAACAGATCAACCCAGCAGGGACTGTTCGTCTCACAAAGAAAGCCAGCCAAGAGACGATACGCCCTGCTAAGAAAGAGAAGAAGAAGAGTAGACAGAAGCGTGCCACAGGACCTGGAGCTCGTAAGTGCAGTATATTCTTTCAAGCATACATTTTACATTACTAACATTACGCCGTTTCTTTTAGAAACAACGAAGGCCGACATCTTTGAACAAAGGATTAATGATACTTTAGATGATGCCGAATCATCTGACAGCGAAGAGACCTTCGTCTACGAATCAAACCCTGCCGATAAAGGGAGGCCAAGGCATTCGCGAACTAATAGTGTGACTTCGCTGTCGGATCCTCGCAGACAAGCCCTCGACAATACTCAGAGCAGGCCTCGTAGGAATATGAAGTTTGGAACTAGTCACGTGTACAAAGGTCAAAATAATTTCGATGACTATACTTCTGATGGCGTTGGCGCTTCTGGCACTGTCCGAGCTGCTGGGAGCCAGTCCGGACTACGGAGCCACATTGGACGTGGATATACAAACCCGAATGTCGATGGCAATAATACCCCACACGTAAGGCATGCTAACCATAAAAGCTCTCAGCAGTCGCTCCGGGCGCCGCACCACATCTCGACCTCTAGAGCTTCTTCTCGGCCAACGTCTCCGAGAGCCTTTGGCAAGCATTCCGCAAATGGGAGCTTTATGCCAAAGGCGAGACGAGAAGCAAGCCAGCTTTCCGTGTATGAGGGAGACGCCGAAGGTGATGCTGACGAAAGAACTCCTCTTTTCAACATCGGTCGCCGGAACGGTGGTGCTAAGTCAAGATCTGGGAGCTTAAACTCTCGGCATCGCGATCGTGATTACAACCGCCGACGAAACTGGTACGCCCGTGTGGCTTGCTGTGCATTCGCAGCATTTCTTATGTTTGGGCTTGTTGGATGTGCACTAGGATTCGTGTTCCTTACGACGAAACCCCTCCAGGAGGTTAAACTCATCAACATCACAGACGTCATTGCGGCCAAGCAGGAGATGATGTTCAACATGGATGTTCATGCTCTTAATCCCAACATTCTCCCTGTTACAATCTCCACAATGGATGTCAATGTTTTCATCAAGAGCCCATACGTCAAAGACAGCAAGCATAACGAAAACCCAGGCGAGGACCATGGAGATGATGACGGCTGGTGGAAGAACGTCTTGAAGGGCAGCCTGGGTTCAAAGCACGAACGGCGGCAATCGACAAAGTGGAATCAGGCCATGTTTGAAAGCAAAACCCCTCATGCTCTCGATGGAGTTGACGAAGGAACCGACCCGATCTCCAACAATCCTGTGGAAGAAGAGGAAACAATGCTTCTCGGGCGTATCTTCAACTTCGATTCGGCCCTAGTTTTCGACGGATCTCCGTTCCGCCAGGAGCCAACCCATGCCGTCGGAGAAGTCCGCCTCCCTCGACCTGGAAATAAAACGGAGGTTGGCGGAAGCGAGCGATGGGAACGGGCTATGATCCACACGTTCGACCTGACCGTCCGCGGCTTCCTTCGGTATCAACTCCCCCTCAGTGGGCGAGTCCGGACCGCTACAATTCAAGGGACCATAACCGTTCACCCGAATGACGATTCTGCTGAGGGATTTCGGGAGCACCTCGGGTCTGAGATAGATTTTCACAATAAATCAAATTAAACGCCCCACCCGTTTTTCTTCTTTTCTTCTAAAACACAACACCCACGATCGTTTTTAAATAATTTTTTCCGATTCTCCTGGCCTCTCCTCTTCCGGCTCCTCCCGAGTTTGAATATGCTATTCTAATGCTAATGCACTCCCAACACTTCGTTTTCTCGACCAACTGTGTTTTGAATCCCCATCAACATCTCTCTTCTTTTGCTTTTCTTCCCTTTGTTTTCCTAGAGCACTTCCCATTGCATATGTACCATGATATTTCGGTTACCCGGCCTCTATAGGTCTCCACAAAAACGGTGTTTTCGGGCTTGGTTGATATACCTTTATTCTTTCTTTATTCTTCCTTTTTCTTCAATTTCTGACTTTGATCCTCTCAGTGGTCTTTAGCTTCGTTTTCTCCTGGAGTCGGTTGGCTTTTTTTTTTATTGGCTTTTGATTTTTCGATCCCTCTAAGTTTCCCACTCGTGTGTGCATTGAATATTTTTTTTCATACCACCTTGGCTGCAACATATATAACCCAGTTATCATTTATGACATTTCCTTTTTATCATTTAATGTTGTTGAAAACAAAAAACCTAGACCAGCGTCGCAACATCGCTCTGCAGATTCACCACAAAATTGATATTTGGCGGTTTCTCCTTTGTTTTGTTTTTTCTTTTTGAATGATATATAGCTATAACAATGGCATGTAACCTTCCCCCAGTCCTTTGAGACCTAGAGCGCAACCCAGGCCTCGTTTTGAATCCCCGCAACCGATATACCTATAGACCGCTGTATCCCTCTCCTCCCCGGATTCCCATCCCGCACATGACCGAACAAAACTAATCGCTTTTGCTTGGTACGAGATTAAACGTTAATGTCTGGAGGATATATATATTATGGCAACCAACAAATAAGCATGTACGCGTACACAATCTTGTTGTCGTAGCGGGTGCAACGGCTCGAGCCCTAAGACCGCATGTACGACATGAGCTTAGCTAGGCTCGAGGTCACTACCTATTTTACAAAATTTGGCCCTAGGAATGCATGTTAATGCATGCACGCCGGACCGCTTATGAACACCATAGCCCGGAGAAAGCAGACTTAACGTTTCACGATACACGAAAGAAAGAAAGAAAACACAAAACACAAAAGTATGGAGTATTGATATTTTATAGATTCTGGATGCTTTCTATGAAGGTACATAGGTATGATGTTGATGTATGAACGCGGTTAGTGTTACCAGCACACAATTTTTTTTATCTTTATCTTTACGAACTCGTTCCCCCCCCCCTCATAATGTTGCCTCCGTTATAGCCATGGCTAGAGTCTCAAAGAACCCATGTGTATCGGCCCGCGCGATCGGATGGTCGTTGAGCATTGTTTACGGGGTAGTACAAAAAGCTTTAATTTATGTATATATATATACTAGGATATTCAGGACATGTCATTCTGTACTTGTTTCTTTGTCTATTTGATGACATCGTCATGTGCCACCACTCACTTTGGCGCCCCGTGGTTTTTGGATAGAGTGATTTAGATTAGAGGATATATTGAAATATGAATATAAATAGGGGGTTCGCGAATAAAAGAAGGAAGGAATACGTTCAATTTGTTCACTTTGGCTTGCGAGGCGGTGTAGCTAAAGGCATCTTTAGTTTTCAGGTATTTATAGATAATATATCTGGAATGATATGGATATATATTATTGTATGTGATATGAAAGCAGGATTGGTCCAAGTCGGGCTACAGGATTGCAAGGTTACAAAGAGCAGTATATTTTGGATGGTGACGAAACCGGAACACGAAGGCATTCACTGGTTGAGGCGTCTCTAGGTACAATATATATTCTACATACGAGGTCCAGTCACGAGACGAAGCGAACCTTATAATTGGTAAGTTTTTTAGCTTCCAAACAGGCTAACCGCTCGGGGGAACGGTAACACGGGAATTCCGCTGCGTCATGGATGGTCGCAAAAGACGAATCAATACTAGAGTGAAGTGTATTCTCGGGGACGGTGCCCTCCGAGTGAAGCTGATACGACTCTAAAGCTCGATACGGTAAAGAATGAGCGCTACTTTATCCAGGGTATTGAGAATAACTAGCAGGCCTTTGTTTCAACGTCTGGGGGAGGGAAGCTGAGTTGTCAAAAGTTGAAGCTCTTGGTCAAATAAGCCATCAGCTCCATGGCATTGAAATTCAGATCACACAAGTTGATATCGATCCATCGCATTGATTGCATGCATGGGGAGCAGGCAAATCTGTATGCAGAACGCGTATGCATGCATGCGTACATTTGTGTACGTTTCAGGTAGCTGTATCTTGCCTAGCCCAGCATTTCGAGGGCAGTTTCAGTCGAGAGCCGGAAATGCTCAACAACAGTAGCAGCAGCAGCAGCAGCAGCAGCAGTAGCAACAGCAGGAGCAGCGATTATAAAAATATCTCGAACTTACTGGAAATGTCGCTGTCACCGGCCGGCGCGCTAGCGGGGTTATGCTCGCACCATGTTCACGGTTGTGCTCACGTTCATGCAGGCGCAGTCCGACATCCAAGACTTGCATACGTTGCATGCAGGCGCTGCATATTTTCATGCACGATGTGTTGTTTTCATGGCCATCGGGTTGGGTTTCGCCTGCCGACTTGACGCTCATTTGCTGTGGAGGAGGCGGGGAGGAGGACGATGCAGTGACGGTGCTCCACTCTCGAACAGCTTAGCTTGGGCAGCTTTGGCTCAGGCGAGCAGAGACATCTTGTTCTAGAGCAGAATCGGAAGAAGAAAGAGGAGTCCCTTGGGTTTAATTGGATGTCTCTCTATTGGGGAATGTCACCGCGACGCTTTTAAATTATAAGACCTGTTAACTTGGGCATCGGGAAAAAATTGCTGTGTGAATATTGCCGATGCCGATATTCAGGAAGGAAGGAAGCACGGGCAAGAAGGTTCATAGGAACTAGATTGGCAGTTTCGGCCTTTCGCACGGTTCTGTCGGGACGGAACTCGCGGTCGTCCGTGGGGAGCTGGGAGCTGTTTCTGTACGATCCTTTCTTGCGTGCGCAGATTCGAGATGCGCACGCAGATATATGTGCACTGTACCTCCAGACGTAGGCGCAGACGCGGCGGACATAATAATGTATCCTGGAATAGTAAGTAAGTACTTTGCTCTACGCAAGCAGTCTACAGCAGGCTGCGATGCTCATCTGACAAGCACGTATCGGTTTAAAGATGCTGCCTCGCGTCCATTTCAAATGTAAATAAACAACGTCGTCGGCGGCCATTCGAAGCGACAGGAATACAATCTTTGTTATTATTATTATTAATTAAGTGCTCATAACTTATACGCCTCCTCGCCGTGCATGGTAGCAGCAGCAGCAGCAGAGTACAGCAGAGTACATGTACAGCAGCGACAGCAATGCGGACTGCAGCCTATGTCTCTGAGCCTGGCATGGGTCAGCCTGTTTCCGATCTCGAAGCTTGCCTTGGAGAGGCGTTTAATATTAATTGGCCTCCGCTATGGCATCCATACTTATATATATCTGGGTGTGAGACCGGGAACCGCATTAAAGCACTGATGCTCGAGTTTAACGAGCTGCTCAACCGAGCTACACCGGTTTGACTTGCGAGAACAGATGCTACTGATGTAAACGTAAACAAAATTAAGAAAATTTCGTGTGGTGGTGCTTTTTCTCGGTTCACATGATATCCCTGCTCGTGGTGCGCTCCCCTCTTCGACCTCGACATTGCATCGCTGCATGGATCTCGTCTGTTGTTCTTTCTTTCTTTCTTTCCATCGATTTCAACCGCGTCGCTCGCTTTCCTGCAGCATACCTACCAGCTGGTACACAGCAGCTAAAGCAGCTCGGTGGAGTTCCTGTCGATTGGTACCAGAAGTGCTCGAGGCACTCCACTCACACTCACTCACTCCACTCACCTGCCTTTCTTTCCCTTCCTTTCGCTCTTTTCCTACTTTTGCATTACTTAAATCCTCTCCTTTCCTTTTTCTCCCTCTTTCTATTTTTTCTTTTCCCTTTCTTCTCGTCCCTTTCGAGCGTATTCGATCTCCAGCCATTGCAGCTGTGGCTGATCGGACTCTTGTGCTGTGCTGGTGGTTGTCTTAATCTTGGGTTTGGTCCCCTTTTGCGACAGTCAATTGCGACTTCCAAATATAATCATTACGTCCTCCCGCACGAACTTTTAGGCGCCATTGCATTCTTTCCGACGAATACACTCCCAATTGATTACCGATTTCGACTCGAGTGCTAAACCTTCTTTCTTACTTCCATTCTTTCTTTCAAGTTGTTTGTTTCCCTTTACCGTCACTTTAGCGCACGTTCCTGGTCTGTTCTTGTTTCGGCTTCTGTTTCTTCTCGTTCCCAAGTCTGGCTCTTTACACTCGCTGGGGTCCTACATGATATTTCCTTAAAGGTCTTACCGTTACACCTATATTTCCCACCTGCATATCTCCTCGACTGCGTAAATACTCCGACCTACAACCTCTCCTTTGATATCTCCGATAAATTGGACATTCCTCCTTTTTCGAATCCCGACCCGTATTCACCGGTGCAAAGTTCTTCCTTTATCAACTGGCGCCGACTCCTCCATTCCATTCGATAACACAAAAACATCAAAAAATTAAAAAAAATTAATTTCGCAAACCTTGTTTACATTCTATAAACCAAAATGTATCACCAAAACCTCAACTCCCACCGCTTTACAAATTTAACATGGGAGCTCCTCTACGAGACCCCACGGCGATTCTCGGGCCCGCCAATGTCGCCTGGAGGCTACAAACCGACACGGGAAATGCGACCAACCTTCATGGGCCGTTCAGCTAGCAGGGGAAGCAGCCGGAGTACCAGCAGCAGCGCAAGCAGCACTGCCGCGATTGGTGCTCGACGGAAACAGCACGCTCCGATGCCGGTCAACGCCACATCGAGAATAGCAGCCGCGGCGTTCGCAGAGGAAAAGGAAAGACTAGAAAGGAAACAACAAGAGGAGGAGGAGAGGGGCAGGAGGAAGGAAAGAGTTAGCAATGCGACGACGATTCATGGCGGCGACGGCGTGACGCATGAAGTCGGCGTTGATGATTTGAAGAAGGAGTACGCCGCTGGCGGTTCTTCGCCGCGCGAGATAGATCTGGACGAAGAGGAGGGCGAGACGGCGACGAGAAATAGGAAGAGCTCTGCAACGCTGAGCATTGTGCTCAATGAGTTTGAAAAGGAAATCAGCGGAGGGGGAGGCAGGGCAGCGGAAACAGACGTTGAGGAGTATATGGAGAATCCGGATCGCAGGAGACCGAATGGTGAGTTTCTCATGTTGATAAGGAATTTGGGGGTGCGGAGCTTCTATAGGGGATTTCAAACTGACATAGGAAATTCTCCAGTCCCATACAAATCTGTCACCCACCCGGATGTCGCACAGCCTAGAACCGACTCGCCTGTTGACGGTGGCATGGTGTTAGCAAAGCCATCGTGGAGAAAGCAGCCCATAGAGAAATTCTCAGCGAAGACACAAAAGATCAAGCAGAAATTCGACGACCGGAAAACTACGATAACTCAAAAAATCCCGTTCTTGAGAAATGGCAGCACAATGGACCGAATCAAGGAAACGTTCAAATTCTCAAGATTCTCGCGTAAAAATTGAGGCCCTACATTGAAAAGAGGCACACGATATCCGACTTTCCTTATTCCCCTCTGACGGATGTCCGAAATTCAGCTGGAAACGAGACCGACGGATTATTATTTTTTATCGCGATATCAGGTTGATGATACCCAGGATGATGCCTATTTCCATACTGGTTATGCATGCACCCACCGACTTTCTGGATTCAGGTCTTTCTTCATACCCTATGACCAAGATACTTTTCCTTCGATAGCGGAATGCTTTTTGAGAAAGCCGACCACCTCACTCATTTACCCCGTTAAGAATGATACGTTTGTCTTTTCATTTCACTACTTCATGAAGAGCGTTTCTTTTACTCCTCCTTTATCTTTTATTTTATTTTCTCTTCGACCGAGCCTTAAGCCTTTGAATTTGGGTTGGAATTTTTTTACATCTGCACAAAGCCATGGCGTTTAAATCGACTGTTCTCATTTTCATTTTCATTCATTTTCATTTTCATTTCGTTTTTTTCCTTCTCTATTATTATTATTATTATTATTTTATCCTTTTACTCCCCTTCAGAGCTGATATATATATATGTTCGTATCTATATACCTTTTTAGTGGCCTCTTCTTCAACAGTATACCTTGCCTAAATCGTGCCTGTACATTCTCCCTCGCATTCTTTAATTACTAGCACAGCTCTATCGTTTCTTTAGATTTTCAAATAGAATATTAAGAGGGCCCAACAGGGCCAGAAATCATCAATATACGGTGACATGCGAATAAGCGTGCGTTCCTGGCGTCGAGCATTGCCAAAGCAAGTGACGAGGCAGGCCGCCCTCATACGGCGGATGTTCCACCCGGACCTGTGATATGATAAAGTCGAGCTCCAAGCGTTGGTGCCTAGATATATATTACTGTTCCAAGGGGTGTCGCCAACGCAATATCAGCGACTCCAAGGGCAGCATCAGATAGGCTCACCATGCCTTTTGACTGTCGTCACGTCTTTGGGACCTGAGACCGGTGGTGTTCCAAGGAATGCGTCAAGCTGTGCCCGCATGCACGTATGTTCTCCCCGTGATGGCGCTGGCTGACTGATGTCTGTTGTGTTGCGTGTTGGCCTCGGAGCGCGCTTAGTCATCCGGCGTGGGCAAATCCTGCTGCTGCTGGGAAATTAGCCTTTTCGAGTCTTCTTCCTCTTCTTCTCCTCTCTTCTTCCCTTCCTTTCCTCTCTTCCTTCTCCATCCCCCTTCATCAGTCACTATCATTCCAGCTCACGCGACAGAACAACAGTCTGCCATCTGCCACACCATCCTCACGGGCCTCAAACTAACCCTACTGGACGCTCTCTAGTTACTTTTCACTTAGTTTCTGCACGATATCCCGTAATAAAAGAAGGCTGGTCCTGGATCTTGCCATCTAATATAATTCTCTCTTGCCTCCTGATTGAAAACTCTCGCTTTATTGAACATAAAACACTCACACTAGGAATCTCCCGAGAAATCGTTTCAGAGCACACAGCGCCGACCAGTTTGCCATCTGCGCTTTCACATCTTCACCCACCGAATACAACTTTCGTCTGGGAAGAGATCTAAAGACTGTCGTCTGTCTGTCTGTCTGTCTACTGTTGTTCGGACCTGCGATCGGCCGTCTGAGTTAAAGGTGTTCTTTGCTACCTTTTACCCAAACGAAGCCGAAAAGAAAAATTAAAAAAGAAGAAGAGAAGAACATTTTCATCTATTCTAACGCCTGCAAGCGAGACTACCTGTCGTACCCTATCACTGCATATTTTATCTGTATTCGCTTCCTGTCTACCAGAACTTGTAGCCAACCCTTGTATACAAAATTGTTCTCACCAAGAATTTGTACTTTCGCATCAGTCTGCTTCTTGTACGAAGAAAGCCAGTCATTTTTTCAGTCTTCTGCTGTCGAAAATACCCTTTCAATCTAAGAGAGAACATCAAAAAGAATTTTTTGTTATTCCCTAGACAACGACCAACCGCAGAAAAGTAGTGAAATCACTGATTCACTTTGAGGAAATCGAATACGGAAAAAAAAAAAGTTTCTTGCGAAAAGCAATCAGAATTTACAATCATCAAATATTCTTTTTTAACGACACCCTTCCGGCTTTTTTATCCTTCCGTCGACAAGATTTGAGTCTCCGTCCGCTCTCGCCTCCGCTTCTCTCATCACGCCTTGTCAAGATACGATATTAATTTGGGCGACAACTTCCCGTTCCTAATTCTGGGGAAACCCATTCCCGCGACGGGAACCGACATATCGTTTAATTATCCTTCTCCGAATTTTGTAGAAGCAAAATCTAGTTGAAGGCAGCTATCTATCGCTGGTTCACTCTCCACCAGTCCATCCCTTCTCGGGCAGAGTATCGAGATTTCTGTTGATATTTCGAGCACACCCCTCCGCCAAATATGTCTTCCTCTATATTCTTCAAGTTCAAGTCTCAGAAGGAGCCTACGAGGCTACCCTTTGATGGCACTGCCATCTCGGTATTTGATGCGAAGAGGGATATCATCGCGATCCACAAGCTTGGCGATGGAACCGATTTTGATCTTGCGATTTACGATGAGGAAAATAATGAAGGTAAGTTGATTTGTTCTCAATATTGCTGGGCAATCCTTGCGCGTTAGGATCACTACTTGCATTTCCAAAAATTTCTTCGTGTAGTTTTATTTTCCTTGCTTAGATCTACCGCTAGAAGTAACAATAGATGGCTAACACAGCAATGGTGTTACGATATAGAGTACGTTGATGACACCGTAATGATACCGCGAGGCACGGCAATTATAGCCCGCCGTTTGCCGCCGGCAAAGCCCGGACGCGGAACCGCTCAGAGATACGTAACGGGCAAAATGCCGACGGCTGCCTTGAGCGCCGGTCGCATTGAGAAGAAAGCTCACACCACACATACAGCCGCGACTTCAAAGCCCGCTGCGCCTTCGCCTGTTCCTGGACTAGGCACAGAGGGACAGACGGAGGAAGAACGGATCGCGGCGATGTTCCAAGCCAGTAGCGAACAGTGGAACCAGACGCAAGAACAGATGGCAGCGTAAGTCTATTATCCTCATGCTTTCTCACATTTTATTCTTAGACCAAATAGGCAAACTAGATGCTAACATCATCGTAACACAGCGCCCGGCCCATCCATGGACAAGGGGGCTTCAAGAAAAAGAATGCGCCTGCACCTAACCATCCACCACCGGCTGGATACGTCTGCTACCGATGCGGTGAAAAAGGTAAGCTTACTTCCATCATGCATAACTTTGTGTAATGTTTCACGAATGAAGCGATAAAAAAATAAATAAAATAAATAAAAATAAAAATAAAACAAATAAGCAGAATAAGCTAACATCTGACCAGGTCATTGGATTCAACAATGCCCAACTAATGCGGACCCGAACTTTGATGGACGGCCAAGAGTCAAGCGAACTACTGGTATTCCAAAGAGTTTCTTGAAGACGGTAGATAAGCCTGTTATCACGGACGACGACGATGGCAAGCCTGTCTCCGTCATGGTTAACGCAGATGGTGAATACGTCGTTGCGGAACCGGATCGTGCATCTTGGGAATTATACCAACAGAAGACTAAGGCAGCTGGTCTAACAGGTGAAGCTGCCGCCGAGGCGAAGATACTGGAGGAGAAAGGTCTAGCATGTCCGATTGACAACAAATTATTCAAGGATGCGGTTAAGACTCCTTGCTGCAAAAAGACATACTGTGATGATTGTATTCAGAATGCTTTGGTAGAGAGTGATCTTGTCTGTCCTAATTGTGATACGAAAGAAGTACTCTTGGACCGCTTAATTCCAGATACCGAAACAAGAGAAAAGGTCAAGGAATACTTAGATAGTAAGAAGACCGCGGCGGAAGAGAAGGAAAAAGAGAAAGAAAAATCAAAGTCGCCCGCTCCTGTTACTTCTGTTCCTATCACAGCCGTAAAGTCTGAGCCTGTTGTCAAGAAGGAGTCTGGGACGCCGAAGCTTGAAGCGACAAAACCAGTTGTTGGAGCAGCGACGACAGTTTCGAAAAAGCGCTCTGCAGAAGATGACGGAGCCGACATGAAGAGGTCCACAAGCGCGGCCTCGAATGACTCTGGTTCCAAACGACTAAAGTCCAATCCCCTGAGCCCTGCCCAGCAGCACCTCCTCGCGAACACTGGCAACTCGCCAGCAATGCAGTCAGTCGGGCTTGCGACAAGCGGCAGCCAGAACACTCCGCCGAATAATATGGGATATCAGGCAAACGGGTTCATGAATAACAATAACAACAATATGAACGGCTTCGATTTCAACAATATGGACGGTATGATGAACAACGGCGGGATGGGCTTCAATAACGCCAACGCCAACGCCAACGCCAACGCCATGTCCAATATGAACATGAACATGAACGGGAACATAAACGGCATGGGCATGGGCATGGGAAACATGGGCAATATGAGCAACATGAGCAACATGGGGAACATGGGCAACATGAATAACATGAACACCATGAACAACATGAATAATATGGGCAACATGGGTAACATGGGCAATGTTAACAACATGGGCATGGGCATGAACGGCATGCACAGCAATACGGGCTACAACAATGTCAACATGAACAATATGAACAACATGAACAACATGAATGGCATGAACAATATGGGGATGGGGATGGGAATGAATATGAGCAGCAGCGGAGGAGGAGGAGGGGGATATAACAACAACAATAACAACATGATGCCTTATGGCAACATGAACAACAATAGTGGCTACGGAAACATGAACAATGGTATGATGAATAACAATGGTTACTACAACCAAGGCAACAATGGGTACAACAACCAGCAGCAGCAGCAGCAGCAGTTCAACAACCAGAACCAATGGGGCATGCACCAACAACAGCAGCAACAGCCACAGCCACAGCCACAGCAGCAACCACAGCGCAACATGGGGATGATGGGCGGTGGAGGCGGCCAGAACATGGGCATGGGAATGAACATGAACATGAACAGCGGCATGAATAGCAACATGAACAATAATAACATGAACAATAACATGAACATGAATATGGGCAGTGGAGGAGGCACGATAAACCAAAACCAAGGATGGAACGCCAACAATGCCAATAATAACAACAGTACGGCGGCTGCCTACCAGTCGCGGAAAATCTTTAGCGAGCCATTCCCCACTGATGAAGATAGCCCGTATATGCGGAAACCAGTCAATCCGTATCGCCACATGCGCCCGAAGAGAGTACGGCCATCAGATTACACGGCCGTCGGTGGTGGGGTTACAGATTAGAGTCCGTGCATCTGCGCGGATTTATAACCTGTAATGCTTGTGTCCTCTAAGATACAAGCCGAGGGGGAGTTATATTATGTGGGGGGGGGTTTGTAAGATATATACGATATGGGATTCGGAGTTCTTCTTTCACGAAAATTTTTGTCCTTCTTTTACTCTCTGCGTTTAATTTCTTGGACGATGCTTCCTTCCTGCAGTTGAATTTTTATACTGCAGGAAAGGAAGCAAAAGATATATATACCACTACCCGAGAAAGAAAAGTCAAAAACAACGGTGGGAATGAGATGACTGGAGTTTGTTTGGCGTTCTTTTGTTTCTTTTCAATCCCTACACAGCCTTATACTTGTAATCTACTCGCTGTTTGTACAGACTTCCTCTGCTTTTGCTCCTCACAAATCTTTGTATTCTCAGCGATCGTTTTGTCTTGCTCTGCCTCTCTCCTCCCATTGAGTGGCTTCTCAGCTCCTTTAAATAATGTCCTCACTGGATGCGTGCTGTTTCTGCTTTTCTACTTTTCATGTTCTTTCGGCTTGTTTCGTTTTGAGAACATGAGTTCTCTTCTCTCTTTGATTGAGATGAGTGGGATCTTTATCTCCTCTGGAAGGCGAGTGCAAAGACAACTATAGATACAGGCTACAAATGTGCACGTTTGCACAAACTTTACTTTTTTGCCTTGACTTCCTTAGAACTATCGTGCCGCGATCAATACAGTACGTAAGTACCAGACTGGAACGGTGCAATACAATATACTATGTTAGTTTTGTTTAAGACGTTATTGTGATTCTCCTTCATTATAGTTGCGAATTTGTACTTTAGTTTTGATTAGTTAAATAGTTACGAGCTCAATTACAGAATATATATAAAATGTCACAAAAAAAATATATTGCCTCTGTTTAGGTGGCCAAGACAGCTAGTGGTTAGAATATTTGATACCCGTCGCTACAGAGCTACGATACATATTATGGCCTCTAGACACTCCTTGGCTTTAGGTTGCCCTTGTAAGCCGGCCAATCAGCCACCCTTTTAGGCAATTATAGATACAAATTAGGATCCACCTAAAAGAGGAAGAGAAGATAGACGGTTATGGAGATGAGCCGTGTCAGGTATATAAGCTTTTGACTGCCTGGGTCGCACGCCCAACACGATGCTAAATGACGTTGTATAATTTTTGTGTAACCACGCAGCCAACGCCATCGTCCATACATGTTGGTTTGTGTTGACTCGTACCTGCGATATGCTATATACTATATACTATATACTTCTAGCTTCTTAGCATATAGCTCATAGCGCTAGCAGCTAATGTACGTTGTTTCTGAGACAAATATGCCTGCCTGAGAATCGGCTGTCGTATCTGATGACGGCCGCAGCCGCCCGAGTCCATTGATGCTACCGTGAAGGAATCACGGTTGGCACTTTTACTACATACCATTTGCATTATTGAAATATTACTGTAAAGCTAGGTTGAACCGGATATTTTCTCCAACCCGGGGAAGTAGAGATTCAAAATTCTAGATGGGAAACAGGGATACCTATCCGAAGCGTGGCTGCCATGGATTGGGGGTTATGGGATTCTTATCTCGGGATCCCCTTTTTTTTCTAGACTAAATGTAAGGTTGACATATTGCGACTTAGAACGGTACCTGAAAGTCAAAGATGCTATAGCTTCCGACCTAGGCGGGGTTATAAATAGTTATAGTTGGTAAATGTAAAGGTGTGTGTACGTGTATGTATATACCCACATAGCTATGTTTTCGAGCGCCCCCCAATCATTACAGCAACAATACACTTTTATTCACCGGCTGTCCAAATCAATCTGTGGTCTGTTGGATAAGCCTGGGCGGACTTGAATGAACCTTTTGCTTCTTGCCTAGGTACATGTTGTTTACGATGCTCTTCTATGTATGCGTGGTGAAAGAGAAAATTTGACAGGCTGTATGCCCTTGCTGGCGCCAAATTTGCCTTATAAATACTAAATGGCATTTTACGCATTACACAAGTCGAATTAATCCTTTTTTTTTTTTTTTTTTTTGTAGCCCATGCGCAAATTTGCCATATACGATAGCTCGGAAGGTTTATCCGTAACTGGAAGTACCACGGATCTCCCTCCCTGCATTCGCAATGCATTTTCAAGGGGAAAATTCAACGGGAAGCGGTCGCTAGAAAAGGGAGCTGCAATGCATTCTGAAAGTAGAGCCAAATGAGTCGAGGGTTGGTTGAGCAAATTAATGCTGCAGCCTGCCTGCAGTGCAGTAAGTCTAGGCCTTTATTTCACTTCGAATGTTCATGAATTCACGCATGATTGAGGGATGCTGCCGCACTAGTTAATGCAGGGGAATATAAGTTTTTTTTTTCTCTGTCTTTGCCTCCTGCGATAAACAAAATATCTCCGTAGGGCGGCGGTGAACAGACGAGAATGTGTCCGAATCAGGAACCGACGTTTTACGAATGCGATTACTACGGTGTGGCAATTTGTATCGCATTGTTTCGTCAGCGAAACTACTAGCGTTCAACACTGGGAGAGGATTAAGTGGTCGTATCACTGTTTACTTGACGTTCGGAGTACGGGCATAAACGAATGTATATCGATGGAGTCGGTTAATTCTGGGCTCTACTCTAGACCTGTCGACACATATAAAACGTTTCTGGTTGCAAGAACCTTGGACTTATTTATTGGTAATGAGAAGGATATGTTAAAATTGTTTTTTTGTTATCTTTTTAGGGGGGGTTTATAAAGTACAAATGAAACGAAGATGGCGGTATTTAAATGGCGGATGATGTAGGATGCGATCGCAACGTTTGGATGATAACCTTGACTGTACAGGAGACTCGTGCATCCAACAGGATGATGACGCCTTCATTATCTTGGATAATTATCAATCGGTGGACAGAGGAAACAAGGAAATAAAAAGAACAAAAGGAAAATAAAGGACAAATATAATCAAACTCCGCTAAATATGCTGAAGAACAAAGGGAGAAAACTATAGCCTTCCCAACAAGAAGAGACACTGGTATTCTTTTTAATGGTTTCGAGAAATGGAGTGGTATAATTCAAGAACGCCGTGGATATTAAGGAAACAGTCTGAGATGACTAGGAAATTATATTTAGGGTTTGGGCATGTGGTTCTATTTTACCACTGCCGATTACCCCGGTATTCGTCGTATGACGTTGGTGGGAAGCGGTTGTCGCTGCCTACCGGTGCCGCGCCTCCTATTAGACTTTGCCGGCTGTTGCCGACATAGTCCATCGTGGGGCGGTCACCACTGAAAGATCGCTCATGACCTTCGTGCGAGGTTGGGTGTGGGACGGGGGAGCCATCGCGGTCGTGAGGTGGTGCCATGTACGGTTGGCGAGGAGCGGGATACATATCGTCTAGGGCAAAGTCGTCACGAGTTGGCGTTGGTTGGTATTTTCCCTTGCCATCTTGAGGACCGAAAGCACTAGCACCAGGGGCAATCATGGACGCCCGTCGGTCATGTGGAGTGAAGTGGTCGCGGAGCTTGGCTTCCTCAGCGAGCTTTTCGCGCTCGTGGCGTCGCTTGATGTAGTAGTTTTGCTTGCAGCAGATGATGATAGCATTGACTGCGATCAAGATGGCGAGGGCACCAGTCAAAACACTCTGGACAACGATGAGGACGACACCGGTAACTGTGGTGGTGGTTTGGGAGATTCGGAGTTGCTCAGTGAATATCAAAACGCATGCAACGGAGATGACACGGACGACAGCGATAAAAATGTTGATGACGTTGCCGGATTTGCTGTTGAAGGGACGGCCGATGACGAGGAAACCAAATAGAATAAGTTCGCAGGCAAGCTGACCGCTGGATTGGACGAGGCCGTTTCCGCTACCAAGAGCAATGATTGCACCCTTGGCGAAGAGGTAGATGATGAAAGGGATGAACATCCACCAGAAGGTCGACTTGTACTGGTCATAGAAGAGACCGTACTTGCGCAAGTTCCTCTTGTCTTCAAGTAGGGTATCTCCCTTACCTTCTAGCTGCTTAGCTTTGCGGGCCAATTGGCTGATTCGGACAACGAAGAAGATCAAGACACCAGTGAAGATTGCAAGTGTCACGCCTGCGAGGATGTTTGCAGCCCAGGAGTCCCCTTGCTTGAACTGGTATAGACAGTAAATGACCCAGATACCATACATAAGAAGGATCTGATTGGCACTAGTTAGCAACTGAATAGCTTAATAAAGGATGGGAAGTATAATGCTTACAATTCGGACCATTGTTCCAAGAAGGAAAACCCAGTACCTCTTTCGGAAACTTGCAAGCGGCTTATTCAGCTTACCACACAATGCATAGAGCTCAAGGATGAGTTTGAACAGCAGAATGAGGACAGCAGAAGCGGCAAGCACAATGAGGAAAACCAGGAGGACAGTCAAGAATGTGTTAGTATTGGGGATCGACAGGGTCTCGACATAAGCCTCAATACCGTGGACTTGCTTCATCAACTTGCTTTCACCTTGTTCGTCGCTTGCAGTAGAAGAGCCAAGAGATGTTCCATTGACGCTGGTTTGCAAGTCGAGAGGAGCTCTCTTAAGAAGATGGTTCCATAATTCGACAGACCGCTTCTTAATGTTCGAGCTGACATCAGATGTATACACCAGGGTTGTGTTTTGGAGGCCATCGTAAGACGATCTGGTGATGTTTCCTCCCGTCTTGCCACGGAAGGAATCGATGGAACGCTGCATGTCGGGCCACGCGATCAGGCCGGTGGACCATGCAAAGTTCTTGGTGAAGGCTCGGTAAACAGGTGGGTAGTTGACACTCAGCATTCCGTTTGTGGAAACAAACTGGAACCACATAACAATGTCGACAACATTTGGTGTTGGTCCGCTCGAGCCACCTCCACTAGCTCCAAGTCCTGCTGCGGACGATATTACGGAAACGGATCCAAGAATGACAGCAGCTCCAGCAATACCAGCGGTGACCCAAGTGACAGCAGGTTGTTCGGCAGTTTTTCCATTTCTAACACTGGATTGGAGACAGGCCAGAGTGGTGCTATCAGTTCCATTACCTCCCTTTGACTTTAACTCGAGCCGGGCGATACCATCGAGATCGGGGACCGTGAAGGCAATGGAGGGAATTTGAGAGGCGAACTGCTGCGGGATGGGGAGGTTTCCAGCGGCAGAGAAGTTACCAGCCGGAACTAAAAATCACATTTTGTTAGATGGAGGCGAAAGTGAAATTGGATTGTCTGCGTATGCGTACCTGGACATAGGATAGGGATTCCTTTCTCGCATGGATCGAATGATTCTCTGTAAACCTCTCTGCCGTATGCAGTGACTACTAGATCCGCGGTAACCTGCTGCTGCCGTTTCGACTCTCCGGCAACGTTGAATTTGACGGTCATGTTGTCCTTGTTGTATTCGACATTGAAGGTACGGACCTCGATGTCGGAATTCGTCCCGCATGATGCAAACCCATTAGTCGACAGGACATCGGCAGCCTGTACCTGCAGGGAACCGAGCAAAGCAAGCGCTGAAAGCAGAGATACTCGAGAAAGTCGTAACATCGTGCTGCGATATGTTGTATCCTCCTATTCTAACTCGCAACAAGTATAGATGTAGGGAAAGGGAAGGGAAGAAAAGAGAAGGGGGAAGAGAGGTATGGAGGGGTGGAAAACAGAAGGGACCAGCAAGCCTGAAGAGGGATGGAGGAGGCGAGAGGGTGCCTTCCGTAACGGAAGGTGTAGTCGTCGAGGCGCCAACCAACCAACAACTAATCGATGACAGAACGTTGTCGAACTGTCAACAACCAACCAAAGTATAGTAATTAAGCCAGAGACCTTATTAAGAGATCGAAAAAAGCTTTAAGAGCACAACGGCTAGGACCCTTGACCGATGGAGAAGAAAGTCTTGCAGCCTTCTTTTTAACAAGAGCGCCGAGAAGAACGAGGTAGGTCCGTCCTCTGAGACGCTAAGTGCTCAGCCGTAAAGCTTGGCAGGCTGAGAGGCGACTTTATAGACGAAAGGAGCAGTGGAGTGTGGCCGTGTACTTGTACATGTAAGTATGCAACAGCAGCCCTATGCGCCTAAATCGCCGGGTGGACCAGGCAGGTAGATGTACCGCGTAGCTGAGTCGTGCGAGGCAGTGATTAGTGTTTTTGAAGCGTAGATGTTTGGTCTAAGTGGTGAGAATGGGGCGTAAGTATTTGAAATGCTCGTGAGAGTAAGAGTAAGAGTAATCCAGTGACCAACAATGCAATGCGCCTCTGTCAAGACCGTCCGTTTCTCGACGCTTGACTGAGATATTAAGTATTATTATAGCTTGTATGTATTATTATACTGAAGCCGAGCCAGCCCGTAGAATGAAAGACGGCTAATACCACGATCGATCGAGAATATAATATTCCAACTCGACAACCGACGAAGCCAAAGTCAGAACAACAGTCGACCAAACACGATTCGAAGACGAAACTGGTGATAGTCCCACAGAACTCCAGGAGCTGTCGGAGGGAAGGCGAGTGAAAGGAGAAGAGAAGTGAAACGCCAAAAGGCAATATTAACTAACTAAAGGGAAACGGACGTCAACGTTTCCAAGAAAACAAGAATTGAAAGGAAATTTTGAAAGATGCTTGGATTAGAAAAGAAAAAAATAAAATACAAAATAAGATTTACGTGAAGGAAACGAGAAAAGAAGCAGGAAGAGGAGTTTGAGTGGTGAGCCCGTCACATTTTTTCCTCCCATGCTAAGGGGATGCCGGTTGACCGGGATCGAAGAAGCAGCAAGAAGAAGCAAAGCGATCCTATTGCTGTGATGTCGCAACAGGGGAAGATGAAGCCACTTTCTTCGGGTTGGTTTCTAGATTTAGCGACCTTCTTCCACCCGAAAAAAAATGCTCTGAAGCAGAATTGGGCCTGCTGGGGGCCAAGCGCTAGCTCCTCTCTCCTGGGTCCTCGCAATCCAATCACCGCGCGTCGTTGGCTCGCTCGCCGTCTGCAGGGCCTTGGCTGGTATGCCTCAGATCATTGAAAATACGACCCTATGCAAGCTGCTTTCCCACGTAGGGTTTTGCCATGCCTACCTATCACCATCATGCACCGATATCGTCACAGGGCCAAAGGTTAGCGTTCGCAAGGGCAAAACAGAAAAGAATTCGTCGCCTCCCGATGACATACGAATGAATTCATTTGCCAGTCTGCCCGGCTTCTCCTAAGAGGTTAAGTCGCATCATTCAGTCCGTTGGGGTGGCGGCGACCCAACTCGCAAAACCCC
The DNA here is from genome assembly GCA_036971555.1 of Drechslerella coelobrocha. Taxonomy (NCBI): domain Eukaryota; kingdom Fungi; phylum Ascomycota; class Orbiliomycetes; order Orbiliales; family Orbiliaceae; genus Drechslerella; species Drechslerella coelobrocha. The sequence goes on from JAJTUH010000002.1 coordinate 3,347,702, forward strand.
CCATGTCTCTCTGAAAGCCTATTTGACGAGGGTCATCCTGTTCAACTTTGATGCAAAAAATAGCTTGACCCCTTGCCAGAGACATTCCCCATTCGTCGTCACCCGCCCATCCCTTTCAGCTTGGGAAAAGAAGTCTCCGATCATGCGAATGGTGCTACGTCGGGTCGGCTGTGCAGGCTGCCCGCCAGCTATTGGGTCCAGAAGGGCTCTTTTTTTTTTTTTTTTTTGTTGTTGACGGGTAAAGTTAAGTGTTTGTCTCGTGCTCTTTAACAAAGTTGCCGTTCGAAGAAGCCATTAATGACGGTACATACCTCTACGTACCTGCAGAATGGAAGGGGTTAATTTTGGTAACACACAGACGTCTCCATGAACCCATCCGACCTTTGCCAGGTGGTTGGCATGGAACTCGCGACCAAAGCAGAAGAACCGTGACTTCGAAATTTGAAAGGAAGAAAAGCCTCATCAAACGGTTACATTTTACTCTTCTGGCTTCAAGGCATTCTCCTTTCCGGAAAATCAGAACGTCAGCAGTGTGGTAGGAAAGGAAAGCTGGCCGAGTAATCAGAGAAGGGCCGGCCGGGCGATTCGCCTCTGAAACCCCCTTCCTGCAAAAGCCTCAAACATCTTAACGTTTCCCAACTACCTCCTGATTCAAGGTTGACGCCGGCCAAAGTACGCAGCATGCCGAAGCCGGCCAACCGCTGCATGGGCCAGAAATCACAGTCAACGTTAACGTTTTACGTCAGCGCTCCCGGAAACAACATGGACAAACAAGACTTGAGTTGCTAGCTGTCACCCAAATCCCTCGAATTCCGGGAGCGGTTGAGAGCCACGGTCTGCAATATCACTGGTCTTAATGGGCTTCAGCATCGCTTGCTTGCTTGCGGCTCGCGGATCTCGGCCATGTTCATGTCCGCCCGCGCGCCACTAATATTAATGCAATGCAAGGCACGGGTACATTCAATCCCTGTGGCGCGACTAACTCGGCATGAGAACTGAGTCAAGCATTCCTCCGGAGCTCGCGATCTGGTGTGAACCATGTCTATCTAACAGATATGTGAAAGTGATTGATCATTGATCATGAGGGGTCCCGTAGAGACGTGGAGGAGTTTGTTGATAGTCTCGGGACATGTTGATGTTTAACACACGATGGAGCCAGCGGCGCTCGGGCTCCAGAGTCGACCGTGTAAACATTACTCAATGGAGGACGGGGTCGGTTAGACTAGCTTGTGACCTCGGCCACCCACCACTCAGCGAGCCCCGAGGCTAAGCTAAATACTTCCTCAGAAGTACGTAATCTAGTCACATCGGTGGGATATGCACATCGGGACTGCTGCACTAGGCCAGGCCGCTGCTATATATATCCAACCGACATATGTGGACTACGGCGCGCGCGTGTGTTTATCAGGAGATACCGAGGGGTTTGATCAATTGCCCTTCAATACCTGGTACGAGATACGAGGCGATTCTCTTAACTTTAATTATTAATTGTTTAGATTTGGCTTCCGTCGTGATCTGTATCGGCTAATATATTGCTCTTCATGAGCTGCACCCCAGCCTATATATTTCGTGATTTAAGATACACAAGATTTCTAAATTTACTCCATCTAATTTCCTGCCAGCAGCCCCACCCTGGCTCCCACACGTCAAGCTTCCCAAGCAGGCTGAGCTACATCACATCCAAGCTGCTTCGTGAGGTCATTTTCTTGGTCCATATTGAGTTGTGCACAACATGTTGACACCAATTCTCGTTAGAACTGCATACAAGGACGGGTTTTCGGTTATAGGTTAATTAAATTTGGAGTTAAAGAAACCGGGGATTCAGGGTTCTTCAGCGGATATCGCCCGACAAGGTCGTGACTTTAACCATGGTTGGGACTCCTTCTCAGCCGTTTTTGGGAGGCTAAAGGAGTTTGTCGAGGTTTTTACGGATATATGCGTTCAGACGCACCTTACTAGCAGTTGGTAAGCACTTTGCCTTGTCCAGCTGTGTATTCACTTCTTACTTCTTCATGCGTTATTCCGTGGCCAGCGTATACATACTAATGATATTTAGTTCTTGATACCGTTAGTACGAATTTGGGTACGGTTTGTAAGGCCTGAGTAAATTATTTATCTCGCCTTGCCCCGGAGCAGATGGCTAGTCTAGGGACTGGCTTATTAGCGATAGCCAAGTACAATAAACGACGGGGGGGTAGAGGAGAGACAAGTATATCGGCTATTGCGGTGATACGGTTAGGTTACATCCAACGTCCCCAAGAGACATTTCGGGACGGGGATGCGAAAAGGGTCTCGTCATACGAATGCATAGCGGAACGTATCGAAACCGACTAGGTAGGTCTGCACTTTGGTAGTAAGCAGCATCAGTGGTAGGCTCGTACATCAATGGGGTTACATCACCGAGCTGCCCGTGGGCTTCGCCACTATTGCCGGCGTCGTCCTGGCTAGTACACGTGGCTTGCGGTTCGTGGAACAGCCTAATTGAATATTATCGCAGTCAAAATGTTGCATGTTGCTGCATTAATCAATATCGTCTTAATTATAGGCTTGGCAGTTTTGTGAAATAGGAGTGTGAAAAAGGTAGTTAACATGCGTGAAGGTAGAAATATCTGAAGTTCATCAAAAACATACTAGATTTAAGTATTTCCATACAATACATTATTGCTGTTCCCCAGATCGATGTCAATAGAGCTTATTGCGTAAATTGTCCAGCTGCCTCTTCTACAAAGGCTACCAGTGTTCGGAAGCACAGATGCAAGAGACCTGTAAGCACGAGTCATCTTAGGTCGTGCACAGCAAATATTAGATGCTTGGATTAATAATAAGTTGTGATAAAATCCATCGTGAGCTGCTACTGCGTATCGATATCTAGATCCCAGTTGAACAAATATTAAATGTAGTTGTTTATTAACATTTGTCCCGTAAATCTGTCTGCATTGGACGGCAATCCAACTCGGTTGGTGACAGTTAATAGACTGATTTCAAGAGACAAGGAATATATGTATAACAAGACAATGCGTCGACCCCTTGGCAACGGCGTATAGCTTATTTCTTTGATGATCAGAGCCCTACAGGGCAGCATCATGAACAGCAAGACGTCAATCATGAATGGGAGGGTTTATGTTGTGTTCACGCTATTGAATATATGTCTTTCTCAACACAGGAAGAGGTTTTCATAAGACTGTATCGTATCGACTATGAAAGCTTTATAGTGTACAATAAGCTGGGCAGACGTGATCGAAATCAGTCTTGTCTAGCATTGAGATGTTACTTCTTGATGATGGCGCGCCGATAGATATCATGATATTAAATACAAACAAAAACAGCTGAGCAATCTCCTTGCTTACAGTGAGTTAAGAATGCCCACATATGCCCTTATTTATCAGTATGCTAATACAGCAGAGCTTGGGAGCATGCCACAAGGCTAGTCTCGGGCCCGGAACGCTGCCTTCGCCACTTGTGTTACGCGAAGCAGGGGACGTTGCAAGGCGGGCAGCAGATGTGTTGAGCCTCCTGGTATCAGTTTCCACAGTGCACAGTGCACAGTTCCTTCTCAATTCTCATCCTAATATATTCAAACAACTTTTAATAATTTGCTGGATTCTCGAAACCGTCGGCTTTGTCAGCTTTGAATGAGTGTCACTTTGAGAGGACTCATCCTCGAGGAAAGGGACCGCCCCAAAGCGCATGCTGCAGGTGAGGACAGCCGGATTGCTCATACTCACTGCAGCCTTGCTAATCGCCCCATCTCCCCGCGCCCAAGGCTGCACATGAGGCGCAGGCCAGCCCCCACAAGCGGGAGGCTCAAGCGCTTGGCTACTTGTTTAGCTTAGATCCTGCAGCGACTAGGCAATGAATCTATCGATATATTGATCCCGCGTCTTTGTACCGCGTCATAGCGAGCCTCGCCTGCAGAATTACCGATCTTGCTTTTAAAGCGTGCGTGTGCCCTTTCTTTTCCGAAGACTTCTGCGTCACCCCTCATTCACAACATCTCCAAGAGGACACTGTGTGCTGCATCCCAAGGACCTCTATTGATTTCGCTGACAACTATCTCGGACAGCTTTCCTTGCACTTCCAAGTGCATTCAAAGCTATAAAGACGCGCAATTCTGCGTTTAGGGCTGGCAGCCTCGCGTGGTAGAAAAGTCGGCGACAACGCAAATACGCAACAGCGCGCAAAAACGGTGTCACGGGCATTGTTGGATCCTGTCCGATATTCGACCATAGACGAAGAATAGGAAGCATTCTTAGACGAATTTACTATTTCCACACGAGCCCAGAACCACTTGTCCCCTACATCTTCGAACCTACATTTCGCAGACGAAGCAACTTTAGCAATGGCAGAAGAACAATCTCTCCCAGCTCCGGCGGCTGCAGCTCCGGCGGCCCCGACAGCTCCTAGCTCGGGACCCACTCAAGATGTCTTGATCGATAAGATCAGAGGCATTGCGTTTGGAAATGCACTGGGCGACACAATCGGCTTGTACACAGGTAACTTTCCCACGAACCGTCCCATCCACATTGGATTGGAAGAAATACATTCTAATATCCAAGTTGTAGAATTCATGAACCACAAGCAGGCAGCAGTTGCATACCCTAAGCGTAGCTTCCGTCTGACAGAGCCCACAACCCCATTCTACGTCGATCGTCATCGTGCCCGCTTTGAAGAAAGGTAGATACATACACACCCTTCCTAGTAGATAAGCAGAGCAACAGGATGGCTAACTCAAAATTCAACAACCATCTAGAGCATGGACAGACGATACAGACCAGATGCTGCTCATCCTCCTCTCGTATCTCCACAACAACGGCACACTGTCTTCAAAGGACTTTGCCTACCGCCTGCATTCCTGGATCGCAATGGGTTTACGCTGCCTTGACCGTCTACCCCTAGGCATCGGCAACACCGTCGGCATGGTCGTCACCCATTCGAAATTTCTGGAAGAGCCCACAGTCGTGTCGAAGAACCGCTGGGTGCTTACAAAGTGCATCAACGCCGCCAATGGCGCCGTTATGCGCACATCCATCATTGCACCAATGTACATCAACGCCAGCGAGGATGAAACCTACCGTGCCGCTGTGGATATCGCGCTAGTCACGCACGCGGACCCTCGCTGCCTGGTCTCTTGCGTGGCTGTCGTGGGCTTGCTGCGTGGGTTGCTGAAGGGCGAGCTGACGGAGGAGTCACAGATCAATGGATACCTTGAGCGGGCGTGGGCGTGGGTTGTGGCGAACGCGCTGGACGAGGTGCTTATAGACGAGGAAGGGAATAAGATCGATGAGGAGGCGTATAGCTTCAGCAAGGAAGAATATATTGCGTACTGCAGCGTACCCGCGAAGAAGAGTTATGATGATTCGAAGGTAGGGATGATTGTGGATGATCGAAGGATGGGGTATACGTATATTGCACTGGGGACAGCGGTGTGGTGCTTGCGTCGGGTCATGCTAGGAAAAGATGATTTCAAGAGCGTTATCACAAAATTGATCATGATGGGCGGGGATGCTGGTAAGTTTCTACTTTTCTTTTCTCTTATTTTCTATGTTATGGTTATGGGTGCTAATGCATTGTTCCGTAGATACAAATGGTGCGGTAGCAGGCGCTCTAGTCGGTGGGTATACCGGATACAATGCTATTGCGCCGGAGTGGCGTGATGGGATGAGGTATAACGACTGGCTACTCGGGAAAGTGGAAAGCATGTGCATCTTGTCTGGAGTGATTACGGACAAAACATATGACCCGAAGAAAGACAAAGATACGGCTCCTGATGGCGGACGCGGATTTCTGAACGAGGCGCAAGTGCGTGAGCGGGAAAAGTTGTTGATGAAGACCATCTTGGAGAAGATCGGGGCTCGTGAGAAGTCGCGGGTCGATAAGTCGCCACGGAACCTGTGGGGCATAATTAACTAAAATAAGTAGCTATAGTTCGGGCTGTAGAACAGTCTATCGGGCAATGATTTACTAGTTTCTTTCTTTTCTCTTGCGTATTTCTACGGGGTTTTCGTTTGAAATTGGCGTTTTCTTGGACATTATAGGGAATTTGTACTTATACGAGTCTAGGAGCAATAGTCTTCAATCATAGTGCTTGTAGCAGCGGACGATCTAATGGTGGAATTATAATTCTAAACCAAATCAATCGCTATTGTGTTTTTCTCGATGCGAAGTTCTCAATCCAAGACTAGTGTATACTACAGTTCCTGCACAAAACGCCAACTCCGTCGTGGTACATATATACGTGTATAGAGCAAAGTGAGATTTGAAACGATAGATATAGTACGTTATAACAAGTCGAAGTCGTCCACCTTGTCGCGGTACTTGAGGATCGTCCGCTTGATCTTGGACGAGTCGACCCATGTGACAAAGTCTTCCAGGTTCCTACTCGGCTGTTAGCAACTGTAGCTTTCTCAAGGGAACCGGAAGAAATGCCTGGAGAGCTGTATCGCATACCTTGTCACTAGGAAAGCAGGGTCGGTCACTACCTCGGGTCCGACTCTTACGTGCCCCTGTTCGATAAACTTTACCGCCTGCAGCAATGGTCTCTGTCAGCGAATCCCGCAGAGTAGTGAGTATATATAGCAGATGTGGCTTACCGCAGTCACGTTCTCTGCCATCCTTAACCTTGTCATTACGATCGGCAGCCGTCGCCGACAGAAACTTGCCACTGTGACTTTATTTTCAATATCGCTCATCTTGCTGGCGCTGTTGAGCACACCCATGTTGAACAGCTTCTCAAGCAGGAGGCTTTCATGCTTCCGCCGGAACTCGTCGTCTGGAGGTAGCTGCGCGAGTTTGTGCGCAAGCTGCCGTAACGAGCCGCATATCTTGTTGTACTTGTGATAGGTGGTGCCATCGGGGAGGTGATAGCGGCGGGTGATGTCGTGTTCGCGATGCGATGTGTCGGACTTCCAGGTAAGAAAGTCGACTTTACGGAGGAGCCTTAAAACCGTGGTAGTAGAAAGTTAGCCGGGAGGATAGCTGGAGGCAGGGCGATTTGGGAGCGCCACTTACTTTTGCTCGTGGTGCTTGAGCTTTCGCACCATCGTGAGGCTGGGGTGATTGTTGGTGGTGGTGGAGTGAAGCTTTTGCCGGGCTGCGATGTGGCGCGCGGACGGAAATTTCTACATTTAAAATTTTATATGACCTGCAACATGGGAAAGTTAAATTGGGCGTTGCTCCAACGCGACTCCAACTCAAACGCATGCTCTTTTAATTTTCTCCGCCTGTACCACTTGCAAGATCGAGCTATAATTCAAAAGAAAGTCGATTTGCAGGGGCCCACGGCTTGTCTCAAAGTACGCCACGGCGCTGACAGCAGCGCGGATGAAAAGACCGCAGCCAATTCATCGATAGCGGCGTAATGTTCATCGGCCTGTGCGGCAGTACGTTACATTTTCAATTCAGATATCCGCCTGCACGAAGCAGTTTCCCGAGTGCCGGGGCTAATATAATTGAATTGGACGACAGCAATCTGCGCGGGCAAGCGTACCGTTGCAAATTTCCTCGTCGAGAAGCACAGCTTCCAGGTTCTACGGCTGGGAACGCACAATTCGCCTCCAGTACCGGGCGAAAATAGGGTTACGACGACGACGACGGTTACAACGACGGTTGTAGCTTCACACATATCAGACGACAATGGCTCCTCAAATCAGCCATCAAGTCTAACGTTTTCATCTGTTGAATCCATGCTTGAATATGTGACACCACGGTGGCAGGAGCGGTTCGTGACAACGGACATCTGGAGCGAGGACGTGCTGGAAGTACTACTGAAGCGCCCGTTCTTCCTCCTAGTAGGCGTGGATGCGCCCATTGTGGTACGGTGGCGACGGTATATTGACAAGTACGCTTGCATGCATATCCCCTCCTGTCCCGCAAAACCGCAGATGCTCTCCAGCGCCCAGTTTCAGGTCTGCCGGCGAATATAGCATGCACTCAAATATGCATATGCATATGCATATCCCGAACCATTAAAATGTACGAGACTTTCTTCGCACAGCCAGCTGATCGTCGTCATCGTGAATAGGAGCAAAGAAAAAGAATACCCTACGCTCGAGGCGTTCGTTGAAAAAACCGATGCACACATGTTCGACCCGACGACTGGACTTGCGCCACTATTCGTCCGCGCAACGGTATACCTCCTTAATTCGTCGGCTTCGCTGGCGACCCTGTACGATCAACTTGCTGCGATAGATCTAGTGGATGAGACACGGCTACGTCCAACCTGGGATGCGTACTTCATGCAGCTGGCGCACTTGGCGGCACAACGTAGCAATTGCATGAAGCGGCGGGTTGGGTGCGTGCTTGTGCGGGAGAAGAGGGTCATTTCCACAGGGTACAATGGGACGCCGAGGGGGTTGAGGAATTGCAATGAAGGGGGTTGTAAGTTTGGCCTATATATCAAATTTTTGTCTACAGTGTTTATTCTCTGACTCGTGTTTTTGCCTTGTCTTTGTTTTGGTTTCTGTGAGACACGGAGGGAGGTGGGGTGGCTGATCAATGGTTCTTCGTGTAGGCGACCGGTGTAACGGCGGTTCCGCAGGTGGGGCATCGCTGTCCACGTGCCTATGCCTACATGCCGAGGAGAATGCACTCCTGGAGGCGGGTAGGGATCGGATAAGCCGGGGATCGATATTATACTGCGATACGTGAGTAGAACTTATCCTTTGTGCTGGTGGTGCCGAGAGTTTGCCGATGTTGCGGTGGGAGCAGGGTTAAAACTGACATGGCTTAGCTGCCCATGCCTCACTTGCAGTGTCAAGATTGCGCAGGTCGGCATCTCAGAAGTGGTTTACAGCCAGGCCTACAGTATGGATAATAGGGTGTGTTCCTCCCGTCTATAAATTGCACCTACTCACGCAATGGTGGGGTAGCGTAGAGCCCTGTATAAGCTAGCAATGTTGGATAGTGCAGTTGAAGTCATGTGCTAATCCGACAACCCGGCTGTAGACGGCAGAGGTTCTATCGGGTGGTGGTGTGAAACTCAGGCAATTCTCACCGGTAAGTATATCGGAGCTCTATCTTTTGTCCAGGTTGCTGACGGTTGAAACGTTGATCAGCCCCGAGAGGGCATTGTGTACTGCAATGATGCGAAATGAATGTTATAGAAGTTTCAATAGAAGATTCTTTGCATTTGCTGAATATTATCAAAGGTAAAATAAGCTTGGTATATCCTTCCAGGGATATTTCTTGGAAGGAAGAAAGCTTTGTTAGTCTCGGAAAGTGAACCGTAAAGCGGAATAGGGTTTCGTGGTAACTCAGGGACCCAAAAGCGTAGCAAAGGCAAAGAACGCGCCGTGTGCCCGCGGGCGTTGAACTTTGATTTCCAAGTTTGGTGCCAAGGCCATAGAGTTTTGCAGGTCGCGAAATCCGAAAATCCAAAATCTTGGGACGGCGATTCAAGCCAAAGTACTGCGCTCCCGACGTTTCGTTTCAGCGAGAGAGAGTTTTCTGTGCTAGCGCCTTTGTTCTAGGGCAGCGAAGCAAATTAACGGGCTTCCGTGGGATAACCCCACTATAAAAGATTAATAGCATTCTTAGCTTACCCTTGTCGTTTGTTTTGAGGTTTGGAATACACTGTGCTAAAATTGAGAGAAGCTTGTAATTGGAGTCGAGCACGGTGAAAGAGTAATCGTCATGCACAGAACGAAACATGTAACCTGGAGGATATGCTTGGCATCCAACTCGAATCCGCTGTCGGAGATTGGGATGCAACCTTTTAGAGGCACTCATTCGTAATCCTCTGATTATCGTACGCTAATGAGATGTATAAATAACTGCTACTGGGCAGCTCAACCCTGCTACTTTCCCCGGGTTAAAGCCCGGTAGAGCAGCTCCTGTCTGGGAGAGGTCGACGCGCAATCGGGTGTTCCAAGCTGGCTCTTGCTTTGAATGTCATCATGTCCCTTGTTCGTGTCGACTGGGCCGTTCTCCTGCCAAGCGGCGATTGGGGCAAGAGTTTTTTCTTGTGCCCGGGAGGGAGGATGGCACTGCACCCTGAGTAAAGTCGAAAAAAAGAGTAATGGCGCCGCATCCGTCATAACGTTCGGGATATGACAAGATCCGGGATAGGCTACATGCAGGTGTATGCACGCCGGAGCAAACCCAGGCGAGGCGAAGCAAAGCAAAGCGAAACCTGCGAGCAAAAGGGACGCCTGCGAATGCCTTGAGGACCCTAGCGGATGCTGTTTGTGAGGGAGCCCCTGGCTGAGGCTACCTGGGGATGGATAGAAGGACTTGGAGAGACTTGGCGATGCTGCTGGAACAGAGGAGATGTCTTTCGTCGGCGACGACCCGGCCGGATGAAGCGGAGACGAGTCGCTGAATGCTTCGACGGATGCAAGCGTGCATATGGCATGGCTGAGGCAGGAGAGTGCATCGTCGTGTAAGCTGAGTGGCCGTCCGACGCAACGTTCGTGTTTTTGTTTTTTGTGTGTGTTCAAACTTTATATTCCGACCTCCTCCTGCTTCCTCTCCTCCTCCTTTAAAATAAGGTGGAGGTGCATGCCGGGGAGCACATTCGATTGCAAGGTAGCATCCGTATTAGAGCAGACCATCCATTCCTCGCCTTTGGTTCTTTCTCGACTCTCGTTTTCTCTTTTCCATCCTTCCTCGCCTTCCTTCCTTCCTTACTTACTTCCATCTTTCTTTCGCTCGCCCTTTCCCGTCTGCAGCTGCATTCAGTCATCTGCTCTTCCTTCCTACCACCTCTGCTTAGGACTTCAACCTCGAATACGCCGGATAAGCTACCGGATTTCACTCCTGGGCGGTCTACTCTCCCAAATAGTGCCGGCTATATCATAACTGCTGTGCCCTCATCCTCACACCCGGCTTAACCCCGTTCGCTTCGTCGCGCCTTCCGACAGCCCAACCAAAGCCAGCACATATCTGAGTTCCAACTTTTTCGTCCGATAGAACACAAAAAAATTCGACGAAGCCAAGCTTTCGCCATGTTGGCGACCGCGACGTCGACGCCGTTGCGACGCTCGCCCCTGCTGGTCTGCATCCTGATAGTGCTGGTCACACAGTCCTACTTCCTCTTCAAATACAATGTCCAGGCGACCACATTCTACCCTGCCACCTCCCCGCCGGACGGGCCAAAGACAACATCGACTGTCATCGTTACAAGAACGGCTGTGATCGGGCCGTCCGGCACGTCGGCGATACTGCAACAACCTACAAAATCCCCAGTTAGAGGCGCACCGCTACACGACATCGTGTTGTCTATAAAAACCGGCGCTACCGTGATTCATGCCCGGGTACCGATACAGCTACTTACCTTCGTTCCAAACTTCCCCAACACGCTGATATACTCAGATCTAAAAACTACGATTGGCGACTGGGATGTTGCTGATGCATTAGCTCGTGTCTCTGGAGATGAAGCCGGCAAGACGCTAAAGCATTGGCGTACTATGAAAGAACTGCATTCGCAGAACGTCGGGTTGATGGACTCGGATGGCAAGATGGGTGATCTGAAGGAAGGTTGGTCGCTGGATAAGTTCAAGAATGTATGAAGAAGTCGTGCCTCTCGAATCTATTTGATAAATTCGCTAACCACCACGTGCCCGGCAGATCCCGATCCTCATCGAATCATACCAAAAATACCCCCACGCGTCGTATTATCTCTTCATCGATGGTGACACCAGCTTGATGACGAGCAACTGGTGGCCATATCTGATGGACCTGACCAATGCCCATGACCCTATACACTCACCAATCTACTATGGTTCTCTGGCACTGCTGAACGACATGCCGTTTGGCCATGGCGTACGTTCCAAGCTCCTCTCTAGCTGCAAGACATGCCAACTAAATTACGTTCTCTAGGGTTCTGGATACCTGATCAACCAAGCTGCAATGCGCAAACTTATTCCCGAGGGGAAGATTTTCGATGAAACCTTCTTAGGCGACCTGGAGCGCAACTACACGAAACTCGCATCGCACTCCTGCTGCGGCGACCTGGTCCTCGGTCGGGCGATGACGGACCGTGCAGGAGTGACCGTCAAGCATAAGTGGCCGTGGTACCAAGGCGAGACTTGGTGGTCGATTCCCTATCATGAATCGAACTTCTGCAAACCGATGGGTACAATGCACCACGTCCTGCCGGAAGACATGCAAGAAATCTGGGAATTCGAACAGGCAATGTTGCGTAAAACTGGGATGGACAAATGGCGTCCTAAAGGTTGGAAAGAGGAACATGAACAGGGCCTGCTTGAATGGAAGTTTTCGGATATGCCGCGGGAAGCGAGGAAGATGGATACGTCGAAATACAAGTATATTCTGTTTAGGGATATGTACGACTGGTTTATCGCCCCGCGGTTGCCACGTGAGCCAACAAAAAAGGAGGGAGATGGAGAGGATTGGGGCAATTCGGCGGTGCGCATCGGTTGGGATAACCGTAGCTGGAAAGAGGAAGAGCTTAATAAGGATAAAGTCAAGGAAGACGGTACTGAGCAATGGAAGAAGGACGCCATTAAGAGCGACCAGAATTGTAGGTTCCCATTTACCCTTTTCCTAGCGTCGAAGGGGGGTGTATATGCTTTCTGGATTTATGGGCTAATAACGTTGTCATCCTAGGTCGTATTGCTTGCGAAAACCATAAAAAGAATTGCATTCAGTGGTACTTCCGAGCAGGAATCTGCGGGTTGTCTCCGAAGCTAAACTACGGCCACCGATTGCGCAACGAGGGTACGTACCGCGAATGGAGAGATCTCGGTGTTAGCGGTTGGATCCCATCGCGTGTCGAAGCGAAGGTGAAGGGTTGGCGGTCCAAGTGTCCCGGACAGGTGGTATAAAGATGTCGATCAATAAAAGGGTCGAAACTGGTATTTAGCATTTATTTGCGAGCATGGACGATATATCTATTATTTTCTTGTTTCATGAGGTTGGTTTTCTGGAAGGTTGGTAATGTTTACATCAGTATGCAGAGACACATTTGAGGGAAAGCAGACCCATTTGGCGGAGGCATATACACATTTGTAATATGTTCCTTGAATGGTTTTTTATAGAGCGGGGTCTTTTGGTATATTCTCTTTTTTTTGTACTATTATCCACGGCGTTTTGTTCACTTTTCTTTCTCTAGCTACCATAGGGGGAAAGTTAAAACGGAGATTACCAAATAGAGAGGAGAGGCATAGCTTTTTTTTTGGAAAATAGAAAATTGGTAGTTTAGAAGATCAGCTCAATTGCTGGGGGTTTTGCCAATATATCTTTGAAGTTAGACCATCACGCAACCTCTCTAGTATTATACATAAACCTAGGGGTGTTCAATCCCAGTGATTCGAATATTCACCACCAATGTATCACGTTAGACAGGCCAACAGATAGCCAGTAGAAACCGCTGAGTCATATTTCATCACTATATCATACATATTGGCGTGCCTCGAGACAAGACTCAGACCGCGCAGACCAATCATTAAAATCCGTTGATCACAAGATATTAGAATACATCCGCCGCGAAGTAAGTGTCGTTGATGGTGGTTACTGCTCCAGCTTGTCCACCACTATGTATAGAATCTCCTCTGGTGTCTTCCCCGCATGTTGCGGCGCCTTGGCCACTGTCTGCCACATTTCACCATGCCGTGGTTCTGTCACGGTCAGCTTGGATAACACGTCTTCTCGCTTGCCCTATGAAGCATAAATGAGTTAGTAAACGAAGTCGATCAAGCTAAAGTCATCATCCATCGTCAAGGTTCTTACCTCCGTTCCATGCTGCATCAAATACTTCCAGTACCACGCCCAAGTATCTCCCTGATCTGCATCAGCGACAATGGCTTTCTCAAACCACGCTGCAGCTTTGTCTAGCTTCCTTTCCGCCCAGAAATTTCGCGCAATGGTTACGATTAGTATGGGATCGCTTTCCGCCTTGCGGATCGCCTCCACCATGCGCGATTTGCGCTGCGACCGACCCTCCAAGTGCATGATCAGTTCCGTCCACAGCAGCCCAGACGTTGGGCATTGCTGGAGCGCGTTCGCCATCAACGTCTTGGCCTGCTGTAAGTTACCCGCCCGCCGTTCCACGCGAACCGACTCGCACCATAGTTGAGGGTGCTTGGGCACCGCTAGCCTCGCGCGGTCGAGTACTGATCGAGCCTTAATCACCACTCCTGCTGCTTCCTCGAGCCGTGAAGCTAGTATCCACAGTGGTACGGACATCGGGCAGGCTTTCACACCGGAGGCATACGCTTCTCGAGCTTGTGGTAGCTTGTTTTCCCCTTGGTAGATCTGGCCCTTCATCATCCATAGCTTATCCATCTTGGGGTATATCTGCAATCCTTCATTGACAAGCGCAAGCGCGGCTTCAACATCGCCTAGCTGTCGTTCGTAGGCTACGGATTTTATCCACACACGCGCAGTGCCGGCTTCGTTCCGTGCAGTCTTGAGTAACTGGCGGGCGGCGTCGAATTGTCTGTTCTCGGCCTCAAGCTTGACGGCAGCTAGCCAGATATCTTCATTGTTCGGGTTTTGCTTGAACGCTAGACCAAGCACACGTCGTGCTCCGTCGACGTCCTTGGATTGCCATTTCTCCTTGGCTAGCATCATCCATAGCACCTCACTTTGCGGGCAGGCTTCCGTGGCTTTCTCGAGTAAACTCCACAACGCCTCTTTAGTGCCGTGGTTCTTTTCCAGGTCGGCCGCGGCCCGCCAGATCGATTTCTTGTGGTAGAAGACACGCAGAGCATAGGCGTATATTGCACGGGCAGTTTCGTACCGCCCACGGCCGATGGAGTTCTGCGCGTCTTCCATCCATGTCTTCTTGCGGTCATCGTCTTCGTCTAGTTCCCAGCCGAGAGTTTCGCGAACGATTGCTTGACAGGTTAGTATCGCGCCTTCTTCTTCGCATTTTTCAGCTTGTGCGATCCACTCCTCCCGCTTCAACATGGCGGAGACTTCGGAGAGTTGCTTAATCGCACGCTTCATGACTTGGGAAACTATTCCGTCACCTTTGCCTTCTTGCTCTTGTAACCGTGCAGCGGCCAGCCAGATTTCGTGAGATGTGGGTACAGCTTTACGCGCTTTGTTGAGGACGGCTTGCGCATTCTGGTAACCTTCCAGGCGGGCGAGAGCAAGCCATAGCTCTACAGAGAGAGGTATCAGCTCAACAGCACGCGCAAGCAGGATCTTGGCATCGGCCGGGTCGTCTTCCAGGTTAACGGCTTCTTTCCATAGTTGTACAGACAGTGGAATGACATCGAGACCTTTCCGTATGACCTTCTTCTTGGCGCGCGGGTCGCTCTCTAGCCGTGCAGCCTCTATCCACAGCCTGACTGAGCGGGGGATCTTGTGGACGGCTTCTGAGGCTATTATCTTGGAGTTGTGTGTCTCGTTAAGTCGGATGGCTTCTAACCATACATCTTCGTTTGTCGGGCAGTGCTCACACCCTTTGGCGATGATAATCCGGGCTTGTGCGATGCGGTTACCATATTCTTCTATTCGGGCGGCAGCAATCCATCCAGGTCCATGCTTCGGGTTTGTCTTAACCACACTCTCTAGCAGAGAGCGCACACGCTTGATGTCGCCAACTTCCTGCTCTGTGATGGCCTGAATGACACTGTTGTTTAGGCTGGTGAGGTAACCCTTTGGATCAATGTTTGTGGAACCTCCCGCGGAATCATTACCGGACGACGCTGCTACTTGGTCTAAACGCGAGCCGAACACTTTCTTCTGAGCTGCACCAATAGAAGCGAAGTTGGTCATCGTTCCATCCGGGTTATCTTCTTGTACGGTAGTGTCCATCGCGCCTTGGTCGCGGGCACCAGCGAGGACGGAGTCCGGTACGGCATAGAAACGCTTGATTTGGTTCTGCTTAGCACGGCGGTTGCGTCCTGTCAGGTCACCAACCTCAGGGAGGCTCGCCCAGTCATCGTCGGAGACGGTTTCAAGGCTGCGTTTGAGGTCGGCGAATTGTTGCTGAATTTTTGGGTTTTTACGTTCGTATTCTTCGCGTTCGTTTTGTTCGCGGGCTTCCCTATGCAGATTTCACAAGTATATGTCGGCAAGGCTGGCACTTTGTAGAAGAGATATTATAGATGAATAACGTTTTCTAAAAAGTCCAATGAATAGGCCTTACGGATTGGTGAAAGGAGAGCTAGGAAAGATGCAGGAATATGGATGGGGGAGGGGGAGGGGAGGGAGAGAGGATGAACAATGCTAACCTTTGTATCCTCCGCCGCTTGTCCATCTTTGCATCAACAGAAGCGTATATCCTGTCCGCTTCGTCGTCATCCTCATCGTAAGTGCCGCCGGCGAAAAGGCCAACTTCGTTTTCAGGGTCTTGATAGCGGTCTTCGTCGTCGTTATCGTCGCCGCCTTCTTTCTTGTCTTTCGAAAAGGAACTAGGTGCCTCTTGACCGAGTGCTTGGGCGCGCTTCGCGAGAGCGGCCTTGATGGCCTCTTCGGATGGACCTTCGCGTGCTGGACCGATGTCGCTGCGAGTGGTGAAGCCGGTAGCACCACGGCCAAGGCCTGCGACGTAGTTCGCCGGAGCCTCCATCTGGAGGAAGGACTTTTTGTTCATCATGGCGACGGTTGGTTGTCGTCGGCGTCGTGGTGATGTTTGGTGATGGATGTGGTGTCTGGGAAGGAGCTGTGGTTGAGTCGCGAGAACCAACTATCTGGTGACCAAGCGTACATATCTTGGCGGACACGCTGCAATCTTGTATTTGCCTTGGCCTTGTCTACCGAGACGGCAGCTGTCCTGTTAGCCTCAATTGAAAATTGGGGTATTATATATATGCTCTCTGAATTCTCTGATCGGGAATTTGGGTTGAGGATTTAGCAGCTTGTCTGGCGCGGTCAATTGGAGTCATCGCGTGCCCGAAGAGTTGCTCGTCTCGAGTCGCTTAGCTGCCGCAGAAAAAAAAAAAAATCAACTCGCGAGCTTCTGCGCCGAAGCTCCCACCAAAAGCTACCAAGCGCCCACCATTCACCGCTCCCCAGCGCCAATGCATGAGTTTCGTCTTCACAGCCTCTGCACCGCTGCTCCGTATCACGATACAGGATAGAGTTTCTAGCCTCGCAATACTTCGACAAATCAGACCACCATCGTTATTGCCGACCATGCCAAAGGACAAGATGAAGAAGAGAGGCTTCAGCGGCACCGGAGCACCGTATGGCCGCCCCGGCAAACCATATTCGGGGACTCCGGCCTCTGCTGCTGCCGCGAAAGTTGCGCATAACATCTTCAAGATGAACAAGGACATTGGCCAACATATCCTCATAAACCCGGGTATAGTGGATAGGATTATCGACAAGGCTGCGCTGAAGCAGAGCGATGTACGCACAAAGCTTCAATACGTAGTTTTGGTTAGGATATATAAAGTCTATGAAGACCGAGGCTAACATTTGGCAAATTTACTCTAAATGCAGATTGTCCTCGAAGTCGGCCCAGGTACCGGTAACCTAACAATGAAGATCCTCGATAACGCCCGCAAGGTCGTCGCCGTGGAAATGGACCCGCGTATGGCTGCCGAACTCACCAAGCGTGTGCAGGGCAAGCCCGTAGAGCGCAAGCTCGAACTGATGCTTGGAGACGTCATCAAGACCGAGCTCCCATATTTCGACGTTTGCATTAGCAATACGCCATACCAAATTTCTTCGCCACTAGTGTTCAAACTACTCGCGCTGCCCACACCACCGCGTATGTGCGTGCTCATGTTCCAGAAGGAATTTGCGGACCGGCTTACGGCGCAACCTGGGGATGCCTTCTACTCCCGCCTGTCAGCAAACGTGCAAATGTGGTCCAAGGTGACGCATGTGATGAAGGTTGGGAAGGGGAATTTCAAGCCGCCACCGCAGGTTGAGTCTGCAGTGGTGAAGATTGAACCGAAGTTCCCTAGACCAACGGTGGCGTATGACGAGTGGGATGGGCTGCTCCGGATTCTCTTTATTCGGAAGAATAAGACTATATCTGCAGTGTTTGGCCTGTCGACAGTACAGGCACTTGTCGAAAGGAACTATAGGACATGGTGCGCGCAGAACGATATTCCACTAGACACTGAAGAAGGGGCGGATAATGACGGGGATGTGGCAATGGTGGAGGATGAGGGCGCTGGAGATGCCGATGCCATGGAGGGACTGGAGGGAGTTGATCCTGAAGACCTACCTCGGGGGTACCATGAAATAGTTAATGAAAGCCGGTCAGCGAAGAAGCAGGGCAAGAGGAAATATCGAGGGAAGGTCGCAGAGCTGGTGAGATCGAAAGTGAAGAAAGTCCTGGAAGAGACCGACCTTTCAAACCGGAGAGCATCTAAATGCGACCAAGGCGATTTTCTAAAGTAAGTTGCTCGTTTTCCCCCTGGAATAACTTTAGGTCTCTTTGTGATATGTTCGATATGCTAATCTGCTTGAAATTTTACAGTTTGTTGTACTCCTTCAATAAGGAGGGAATTCATTTCAGTTGAAGCCTTCCCGTACTGCTATTTTCTGTAAATATTAGCGTATCAACGGCTTCTTATTCTAATGGCGGAAGGCAGTGGGACACCATATGTATGTGGCAAACTATGTGATCATGTGACTGAGTCCGTTGAGCCAAAGGATGGGAAGTCCACCATACCTATATTCCATCGATTGGTTGACTTTGAGACAGAGACTCCAGAGTCTGGCTCACCTAGCTCCTAAAAGCTCCGGGTGCCTGCATGCCAATAATTTGCCATTTTGTACAATTGCCACCATTCCGATCCTTCATCTGGGCTTTAGACAACCTAGCTATTTAAACACAGCTTGGTAGCAGTCGATAGCTACCAGTAGTTCTAACTAACCGATGAGAGGAATCAATTTTACAGATTATTGACATAACTCCTAAGCTCTACTTCGAATTTCATCTGTTACACGACTGTAGCACTGGTATCGAGTTTTCGCCCCGCAATCCGGGGTTAACCCCTCATCTATCAAAATCAACACAACAACTTGTTGCATAATGCTACCTCTCACAAACGAGGCATATGAAGTTGGTTGGATATGTGCTCTACCATTAGAGATGGCCGCGGCGACGGCAATGTTAGATGAAGAGCATGGAACACCACTTCGACAAAGTTCGCGAGACAAGAACAGTTACTGTCTGGGCAGAGTTGGCCAGCATAATGTGGTTATCGCCTGTCTTCCGTCGGGCGTATACGGCACGACATCCGCGGCCGGAGTAGCCCACCAGATGCTGTTTAGCTTTGGATCGATCAAAATTGTTCTAATGGTCGGTATTGGTGGTGGCAACCCCTCAGCTAGAGACCTTCGACTGGGCGATGTGGTTGTAAGTAAACCGAGAGGGCAGTCTGGCGGGGTGGTGCAGTACGACTTTGGGAAAGTGACGGAAGGAGGCAAACAGATCTGTACGAGCACACTGAGCAAGCCTCCTCCGGTCTTGCTGACGGCTATTGCCAGTCTTGAAGCGGCGCAGATGAAACGAGGGAACAAGATTTCGAAATATCTCTCGGACACGTTGCAGAAATATCCGCATATGAAGCAAAAGTTTGCGCATCAGGGCGCTGAGAATGACCAGCTATTCAGAGCCGATTGCAACCACGTCGATAAAGCCAGCCTTACTTGTGAGAATTGCGACATTGGTCAGTTGGTTCAGCGGCCAGTCCGTGATGACCTGGATCCGGTGGTATTCTACGGCATGATTGCGTCTGGGAATCAAGTTATAAAGGACGGCGCCACGAGAGACCGACTGGCCAGGGAGAACTCAAGTTCCAATGATATACTCTGCTTCGAAATGGAGGCAGCCGGGTTAATGGACAATTTTCCTTGTTTGGTCATACGAGGAATTAGCGACTACGCGGATTCTCACAAAAATAAGCGCTGGCAGGAGTATGCCGCGGCAACGGCTGCTGCATGTGCGAAAGAGCTTCTCGATAGCATACCAGCAAGCGAAACTGATATACCCCCAGTATATTCCGTAACTGGGCCGAGTAAGTTATCAGAGTAGTACCTACATAACAACCTGATGGAGTATCAAGCTAACTTGCGTGGTGAAGTCCTTAGTGGCCTCTCAATGAATACAGAGCACCAGCCGAGTCAGCCAGAAAGGGTTGATTCCGAAGCCATGCCTTCTTCAACGTTTATATTCACAAGTAGGCTTTATGCAAAGGAAGATGTTCCACTAGGTAGTCTTGTTCCCGACAGGCGCTACCCGAATCAAGATGGCTATGCGCCGCTAGCGGTTGAGGAAGGAGCAGATTTTTCCGTCACAGTGGACAAAAACTTCTGCGAACCTGTCCACATAAAGTCAGACCCCTCGGATTCGAATTTCAAGAAAGCGGTGTCCAAACTGTTTCTAGCGAAAAATCCGGGGGACGATGTTGTGGTATTGGCTGACGAAAGCCGAGTCTATATGCTGCGGCAACCAAACTCATTATTCCAGAAACTGTGTCAGTTGGAGAAAGTTAAAGACTGGTTCCGAGAATGTTCTTTCGACGGGCAAGATGTTTACTTTGTTATCGGATATCGCACTCTCCGCAATGCCCGGCTTATCCCTCAAGATACTGCACAAGATTCTCCGACACAGAACAAACCCGCCCCGCGAAGCAGAGCCAGGGGTATGGCTCGAAAAGAAGGTTGGAGTATGGTTGGGGAACGGGTTTACGCTACGTGCTATCGGAAAGTCACTCTTAAGCGCTTAAAAGGGAACGACACCACCGCCGCCCTTAAATCAAAGAACCGTTGGGTACTGTCATCCAAGGGACGGGCTGGAGAAGAAGAAGGCGTTGACGAGATTATGGAAGCGGATATTGAGGAAGCCGATGACAGCGGGGACAGCGTGCTCAGAACAGTTTCTACTGAAGCTGGGGAAGAGACGTGGTCTTGGTTCGAGTCTAGAGGTTGAGCAATCATTTTTGTTATCTATTTTACGACAACAATATTGAAATGAAGGAGGGTAGTGTGGGTATTTCTGGTACTGATTGGCAGGATATATTTAATATTTAATTTACATTCATGGGTTGTATTTGGAAATTATAGATTCCGCTTGCGCGGTAGCTCAAGCAAGTGCTGAAGATATGAGCTGGGATATATACATTGTGGTAGTGCGGTATGAAATGCGAAACGTATGTCCATTTCTAATTCTTAGGTTTGAACGGGACCAAAAGAAACAAGGAGAGAACCGAAAGAAAAGGAAATGGAGTAAGGCGAAACTAGGAAATATTGTAGAACGAGGAAAGAGCGGGAAATAGGGTAAATAAATAAACCTAACAAACAGAACTATGAAGATATGAGAAAGAAGTAATAAAACTCGCTAAGAAGGTAAATCAAAGTGCGTCTCGCGTTAAGGAAAATATTAGACATTAAGTTGTTACTTTATTTTGATATATTGTTGGAATTTCCGACTAATTTTCTGGAGCCGTCCGTATTTTGAGATCGAGGACGCCCCAACTGCCGGCATTGGCAACAGGCATTGCTCTACCTCCCTGCCGATGTGCAGCTGTACCTCCCTGGCCATTCGGTGTGTTTATAGCATCGACTCGAAAATCGAGTGGGATGAGCCCATCTTCTACTGGGAGGTCGGGTAGAGCCAACTCATCCCAGGACGGTGGATGCTCGCCAGCGTAGACATATGCTCTTATCGTATCTTCAATCGCAGATGGGTCTTCCGGACTACTTTTTTCGGGAATACTCATCTGAATTCTGAACCGCTCAATCCTGTTTTCGACTGTCTTGTAGACGCTTTGACCAGGGCCTGGATACAACTTCTGGACACCCCAGGATGGGTTTAAGTTGAAGAAAGCCACATGTATCGAATTAAGAGAGCACTCTTTCAAGAGTTTGAACGATATTGTTACGGGGTTTCCATCTTTGACTTGATATACTCCTGAAGGGTCCATTGGCAGAGGGTGGCCCATGTCGTCATCTAGCCTGAATAGGAACCAATTGGGGTTTAATGGGCTCTCTATCTGGTTGTTCTGGAGACCTTCGATCTCTCGAAACCGTGCTAGGTGGCGTATAGTATAAGCTAGTCTCTCAGCCTGTTGGTCGACGCTCCCTGACTGTATCTTAGGGAGTCTCGGAAGCCGCTTGCCACGTTCATGTATTTCGAAGTTATTCTGCGGATTGACGGAAACAATCAAGTCGGGTTCAGGGGGGACGTCTTCCGTGGAGCACAAGTGTAATCCAGGGGTCCTTTCAACGTAAGTCTTTAATACGTTTCCGAAATTTTCGAGGTCAGGTCGATTTGACGGTAGGTTCCACTGGACGAAAGTGTCCATGTCGAGAGCCCATGTTCGAAGGATCGCGCGACATCCCTGCCTGATAATCGCATCTTTGTGTTCTTGATGGTCTGTAAATTCGAAGAGCTGGGCTGTAGACCGAAAGTCGCTCAAGTCGTCAAGCTCCACGATGTGAGCTTCTATGGGAGCAATGACTCCCTGGGAGTCGATGTCCCAATTTTCGGGATATATATCGTAGATTGCTCCTTCCGCCACTCGTTGAGCTCTTCCAACGTCGAGATCCACAAAATCGCCCGATACGCTCAAAACGTGACAGACGGGCCTTTCGATGACTAGTTCCTTCCCGAAGAATGCGTAGTCGCCGTCGCCGTGGAGCACGGGTGACTGTGTCATTCTAGGCCTCATAGACCTAATTTTGACATGCACGTGCTCCTTTACTCTTGCGAATGAAGGTGTTGGCTTCCCTTGATACTGTCGCAATATATTTAACATCCAGTATGTTAGTAGGCCGTGCTTGCCGTCGGCATCTGGAAATTTATCTTCGCCGGCAGCTTGATTGAATTCGCAGGCGGTCAGAACGGTGCACCCGATAGGGTTCGATAACCAACAGGGTCTAACAGTGGCATTCCTGAATGCTGAGTCCGGGCTGGGGCCAGTGATTGCAGCGACGGCGCTATCGGCTTGTATGTCGCGTGGCAGGACGGAATTGTCGAATGAATCAGCAGTTGTACGAGCCACATATGTTGATGAAGCTTTGCGTAGGCCTCGCCCTGAGAAACAACAATCGAGCGTTAGGGTTACCCGCAGCTTTTTGCTTTCTACCATGTGTCTGATTAAATCTCCGAGGTGATAGCCTGTGAGATAGGCTCCTTTTGTCATCACATCTGTGGGCGCAAATGCCGCTCCGGAAAAGTCATCGCCGCCCCCGTCTCCCGACCTTGGTGATTTAATCGCATTGCGTCGGATGCCGTGTCCGGAATAGTGAATGTAGACAAGGTCTCCATCGGCGGCGCTGCTGGTAATGCGCTTGAGTTCGCGAATGATATTACCATGAGTTGGCCAAACGGACATGTCTTCTGTAGGCTCAATCTCACTTGCTCCTTTTGAAGCGGTAAGTTTTACAATATTTTCCTTGCGTACTCCGGTACCGTGTAGGTAGGTTTCTATCGCATTTACATCTCGGACGCAGCCGCTCAGATGGTGAAACTTTACACTTCTTGTTGCCGTTTCTCCAGCTTCGGCGGCGAAGTAAAAGTCTACCCCAATTAGAAGCGCCCATCTTTTGGGAGAATGCGCCATCGTAATGGGGGTTGGTTGATGTGGTTCTGCGACGCTTGGAGGTTAACGTGTTAGTAAGTGGAAACTAATTTGGTCGGAGATGAATAAGCTCACCAGAATGAGGACCCAGAATGAGGACCCAGATCTGAAAGTATTCAACGGAAATGGGGCGATCGCGCTCGTATCTGTGTTCACGGCGAACCTGACGAACCGTTGAGCTTTCTCTCAGATAATTTGATATCGCTGGTTGCACTTGTGGTTTGTAAATTTGGTAGCGAAAGTGACACTAGCCTCAACCCCGCCAAAGCTTGGGCAGTAGATATTTTCTGTTCCTGAATGTTTAACAAAGCAAAGATGGAGAAAATATAGACCTTGAGTGTTTCAAAAGGGGGCAGGCTCTGCTGTCACAATGGTGGGCTTAAATTATACCGGGGAGACCGACGCGAGTAGGATCGAATCTATATATGTAGGAAGTGGAGCTGCAGGAGGATCCAAAATGCGAGGAAGCCTTTCCCAAGTGACCATATGAGTAGGTCGGGCTGAGTCGGCTCGGAGCTGAACCCAAGGTAACATGTACTGTACATCTCCCTCAACCTAAAGCGTTATCGGACATAAAGCATTTATTGAAAAGCTGCAGCAATTTTGATCCATGTCCATGTCTATGACGTAAGCAGCTTCGAAAAAACTACCCAGCTCAGACTAGTGCCACGCGATAGCAGAGGTGACAAAGCCAGAGACAAGACCGAAAATATCGACAGCCTCGCGGTCACCGGCGCCTTGTTTCAAGCTTCAAGCAAGACCTGTGGTGCGAATGTGGTTCCTGTGTTGTCACAACGGCTGGTAACCGAATAGCGCAACGGCTTCGCTGGTGCAACATCAGCTAATTAAGTAGCTATCGGTATCGATCTATCACAAGCCTTTCCGCCGCCAGGGGCCGGTCCACTTTGGGCCCTGTCAACAGCGGGTGTAGCGAGGCAAGGGACCGGTTTCCTTGCCCTTGTCTCATTGTACCACCATCGCAGGTGGACCGATGGACTCTTCAACCATCCAATAGAGGCCATCTGCAATGGTGGAAGCCTTCATTGCCAAACAGGCTACTGGCTATCTCTAGTCGATATCGCATATGACTCTACAGCTTCGTGTGCACGAGGCTGAGCTTGATGTAGGTGGGGAAGAATCCTCCGCCATAACTCGGGCGAGGATCTGTTTGACGCAAGTCATTGACAATGGCCCCCCTGCCTCAGTTTCTGGTTTGCAGGAAGGTGCCCAAAGCTTTGCAATCGTGAAGTACAGTGACGAGTAAAGGTGCTTGTAAGCGCTGAACGAAGCCACCAATTTGGATTGGTCGTTAAGCTTCCGATTTCTAAGCTGTCGGCAGTCGTACGCCGGAGTCTCGGGTTATAATTAGGATGCTTCACCAGTCAGTTGGTTGAGCGTTGAAGCCGTTGCTGTATTATTTCTCTCGCCCCGCTTCAACACAGCGGCTGTTCAACTACCACAAACCGTTAAAATTACAGCAATTGGACCTTCTAACTGACCACAAGTTGATTCCAAAGAGAAATTGAACGCACCTAACGCCTTCTATAATTTTACCACAAGGATATAATACATATTTCTATCGTAATTTTTTGTTTCTTTTTTGTTCTTGGCAACTTTCGCTTTATATAAGCTAGATTAGCGGTAAGATTATCGGAAGCAAGTGCAGCCATGGCGGCGAATAGCTCTTCTTTGCAAGAGTTCGCGGGGTTGAAATACTATCGCGAGGTAGATAAGGACAGACTAAAGTCCTTTAATGACATGGAGATATCTGAATTGCGCCGTCTTGCAGAGAATGGACAAGAACCGCGCCGAGGCCAGATATACTATTCGATATTCTTGAAAACTGGAGCGGTAGAGGATCTCGAACGAGCAATTCAACAAGAGAGCTCGATTAGCGACAGCGCCTCTGATTATGATCATCGCCTGACAGATTTAATCGTGATGCTGGTCAAAAAGTACCAGCGCACTGATTCGCTAGAGGATCTTGAGATACTCATCTTCCGTGCCCAGGAGATGGTGATAGCCACATCTGAGAATCATCCTGACCGTCTGAACCGGGTTGGGGACTGGATCAACCTAATGCTCAGAAAGCATCATCACACAGGTTCTGAGAGCGACCTTCAGGATGCGGTCTTTGCTGCAGAGCAAGTCGGGGCTTCGATTTCTGTGGATGAATCTGATCCCAGGGGTGTAACGATGAAGGTCAGCCTTCAAAGGTAAGATCTAACTCCCACATGTTGGCTGATTGAAATTAAAACAAGGGATATTGATGTTGGCGATCATCAGACCAGAGCCGGAGAGAACACGTAGAACACGCAATGCCTTCGATTTCAGCGAGACTAGCGCGGCTGCAAGCCCAAGTAGTAGCACTGCTAGGAATCCATTCACAGTGGAGGCGGTGTTGGGGGCACTGTTTAAAGGTATGATGGCAAATCGAGAGGGGGGCGGACGGCATAGTAGCGGAAACCCCAGCAGCAGCACGGACATCAGTGGTATTAATCTTGCTGGAATTGACCTCTCCGGAATCGACCTCTCCGAAATCGGCGTTGGAGCTGGAAACCTTGGAAATGCAAATATTGCACGCGCTAATCCGGGACGTTCGAATCCTGGAAGTACGAGCACCGGGCGTACAAATATCGGGCGTCCGAATATTGGGAATACGAACCCTGGCCGCGCGAATACCGGAGGCACGGACTTCGGCGGAGCAAACTTTGGGGGTATGGACTTTGGAGGTATGGACTTAACAGCTGTCCTGGAAGCTACACGCTTGCACCTCTTAGGAGTCCAATACGGAAAGGACTTCGAAAATACCGGCAACAGACTAAGCCTTGAGCGTGCTATCGAATATAATGAACAAGCCTTAGCGGCTTCATCTGTCAACCACCCTGACCGATGTACCTTCCTCAATAATCTTGGATACATTTTTGGAAGGCGATATGAATTGACAGGAAATAAAGCCGACTTGGAACGCAACGTTGATCTCTGTGGACAGGCGGTAGAAACGATGCACCCTAATCATCCTGACCGAGGGATGTGGTTACGCAACTATGGCTATGCTCTCGGTACGCAGTTTATGGAAACTAGGGACATAGACACGATCAATCTTGCAATAAAGTACTCCGAAGATGCAGTTGCAGTTGGTTCTCCGGATGATCCTATCAACGTTGCTGATTGGATGTCTTCCCTTGGGATATGGCTCTGGCGGAGATCTGAAGCTCTAGGAACGACTGATGACCTTGATCAAGCCATTGTGATTTGTGAGAAGGCGGTAGCGATGCCTGCACATAACGATCATGACCGAGCTGCCCGGAGAGGCAACCTTTCCGGTTGCTTAAAACTGCGACACGACAGGATCGGATCAATAAAAGATCTTGATCGTATTATTGACCTAGCCGATGAGGCACTCAGGTTGTCGTCAACCTACAACCAAATTCATCGGCCTGGCCTGTTGATCGTGCTCGCAAACTATCTGAACAAAAGGTACAAGGTAACTAAGGATATTGGCGATCTCAACCGTACGATAACAGCGAATGAGGAAGCGATAAATAACGTGGCTCCAACCAATCCGAATCGGCCCGTATGGCTACTGAACCTGGGGGTTGCCTATGCTGATCGGTTTAAAGCAACTGGATCTGGAGACGACATGAAAACCGCTGCTAAGGTCACCTCGGAAGGCGTGGCATTGCTACCTCATGGCCATCAGTATCGAGTTCGCGCTTTGAACATGCTTGGGAACCGCCTTAGGGAGCTATACGTTGTAAATGGGTCCCAGAAAACCTTACATCAAGCCCTTGTACATTTGAAGGAGGCGTGGAGAATACCAACTGGAAATACTTCTCTACGCATCATGATAGCCCAGAATATCTATAATACCTGCTTATTGCTGGGTTCCGGGTGGGAAGAATTGAGTGGAATTGCAGAAGAAGCCGTTAAACTGCTCCCATTAGTGAGCTCTCGATCATTAACAAACACCGATAAACAAAATATGCTTTCAGAGTTCGCGGGCATAACTGGTATAACGGCTTCTGTTGCTCTTCAAGCTGGTAAGACCGGAGAAAGAGCTTTGCAAATCCTCGAACTCGGCTGTGGTGTCATTGCGGGCCTGTTGATGGAGTTGCGCGGAGATGTTTCAGAGCTTGAAGAGAAGCACCCAGATCTAGCAAAGTCGTTCATGTCGCTCCGGGACGAACTAGATTCGCCAGCAGGCGCGAAGAAACCGGGAAACCCCATCGTCCTGGGCCCCGGTCACAAAGTCAAGGTCCATTCTATAGCATCACAAACTCAGAGACGAATCGAAGCGGACAAAGAATTGACCCAGCTCCTTATCAAGA
Source organism: Drechslerella coelobrocha (assembly GCA_036971555.1). NCBI lineage: Eukaryota > Fungi > Ascomycota > Orbiliomycetes > Orbiliales > Orbiliaceae > Drechslerella > Drechslerella coelobrocha. Next base: position 3,375,495 of record JAJTUH010000002.1, read on the forward strand.
TTCGTCGGCAACCTGGCTTTCAGAACTTCTTCCTCCCACCTACCGTTGAAGAGCTCAAGGCTGCAGCTGATCCTGATCCAATCGTTGTTCTTAATGCCAGCGGGTTACGCTGTGATGCGATCATCGTCCAATGCGATCGAATAAGGGTTTTGAATCTACCCAAATTGAATCTACCCGAAGCCCAAGAGCGGGCGAGACAACTGTATTCATCTCGACTCGAGGACTCTTCCAAAATAGAGCCTGTACTCGAGTGGCTCTGGGATGTCGTCGCCCATCCGGTCCTAGAGGCTTTGGGCTTTGATGAGCCGGTCTCGGATGTCGACGGTAACTGGCCACGTGTATGGTGGGTTCCTCTGGGAATCTTCAACTCGCTTCCACTTCATGCAGCGGGATACCACCGGCGTGATTCAGGCGAGACTGTTCTGGATAGAGCCATGTCGTCGTACGCTTCGTCAATAAAAGCTCTAATACATGGGCGGCGGCGACGTGCTCGCCCTGGTACCCCTCAGTCCGAAAATGCCGTGCTCATCGCTATGGATGAAACCAAGGATTTGGCAAACGGCAATCTTCAATTTGCAAAGAAGGAAATAAAGATTTTGTCCGACCTTTGCCCCTCATTAAAGCTGAATCCAATTACGTCAGCACGTCGAAAGGATGATGTTCTTAAACAACTAGAGAACTGCAAAATATTCCACTTTGCAGGCCATGGACGTTCAGACCCGATGGAGCCTTCGCACAGCAGTTTGCTTCTTGAAGACTGGAAGACGAACCCACTTACTGTGGGAGATCTTCGGGACCACAAACTTCAAGAAAACCCGCCCTTCCTAGGCTATCTCTCCGCCTGTTCTACTAGCGCGAACGAGGTGGCGAAGCTTGTCGATGAGGGTATCCATCTTGTCAGCGCTTTCCAGCTCGCTGGCTTCAGGCACGTTGTTGGGACACTCTGGGAAGTAGTGGACAGTCGCTGCGTCGATGTTGCAAAAACACTCTATGAAACCTTGCGGGATGAGGGGATGACAGACGAAGCAGTCTGTAGAGGACTTCATCTAGCTATACGAGCGATCCGCAGCGGTCAGAGCAATGATATATATCGAACAAGAAATGCCCAAATGATTACCACCAAGCCTCAGAAGGAAGGGGATGAAGAGCTTGATTTTGACTGGGTACCATACGTTCACTTTGGTGTTTAGTCACCACAACCTGAGACTGTATTTCAACATAATTTTTTATTTGATTCTAAGTAGGGTTTCTCTACGTTGACTATATCTATTTTACCCTGATGTTACCTTTATTAATTTTATAGCAATTTATGACATTTTAGAAAGATAATTAAACTAGGTGTGTAGTAACAATTTCGAATAGTTCCTAGCACTAAAGTATCCGATTCTAACAAGCTGGACATGTGACGCTTGTACAGTTGGGATATTTACCACCAATGCTTGCCTATACTGAATGAGTGAAGCAACATAAATAGCCCTCTCTGATAATGGCAACTTCAGGCTTCGAGAACCGATGGACGAGAGAAAGGTAATGCGGTTATGCAGAAGGTAATAATAATAATAATAATAATAATAATATTGTTGTTGTTGCATGTTGGAGCTGGGTTGCGATGCAACGGCTTACTTTTCCAGCAAATATTGCAAATGTCTAATATTTTTCGTGGTTTCAAGGTGAAAATCCGTCGTTTTGGGATTGATCGGAGATCTTAAAATCGATCGATCGCGACATGCAATGCAAGATTGTGTCAGTAGGAATGGAATGGAGCCGGGGTCATCCACGTGTGGAGGGGACTTTGCAGATGTACATGTTCGAATGTTCTAGGCTGAAAGCTCCGTGTTTTGCTGCCGTTCAAAATAGATCTCGATCTAAACCGTGACCTAGATGTTTCAACATAAGACGGGACGTACATTTCCCAGTTCGTTCAATAGAATAGAATCGATTATAGGAAACTATGGATTGGGTGCACATGCACATGGGATGCAAGGGCAAGTGCGCCTTGGGGCGGTGCAACGGCAGCAATGTGTTGGAGAGACGTTGGATTCCTGGCAAATGCGTCTACGGCATTCCCAGCTGGCGGGCACATGCACAGGCACATATTTCTTACTAAGAATTCGGTTGTTACCATGTTATTTTTGGATGCACACCAATCAATAATCGATCCACAGAATTAGAATATGACGTTACATGGAACCAGCAGCGGCTGTCAACGTCAACGGAATGGCTGTTGCCCAACCCGCATGTTGTGCGCCAGGTACATGTACGTATGCATGTACACACAAGTATCCTATCCCGGTTGACGCTGCGCACTCGTCGCATGCGGGTACATGCGTCTACCGTGTCTACATGATGGTTTTCGCGCGGTGCTTAGCTAACTGCGCACTGCTATTCAGCAGCAGTGCTGCTGTGCTGTGCTGCGAAGCCAACGAGAGGTGGCGACACCAACAGCAGATCAGGGACCCGGCGACCTGAAAATCTCTCTCGCGTGATTGGACGAGCTCATCTGGCGAAGATTGGTTGGCCGGCTTTGGACTGGCTGGGCCGGTTGATTGGTCGACTGGCTGGCAACGGGTGCCTGGCATGAACAAACCTAAATTAAAAGAAATTTTAAAATTACTGACCTGCTTGCTACGAGCTACCTTGTCCGAACCAACTTGAGCAGACGGACAGACGGACAGACAGATCGGTCGGACTTGTCGCGGAGCAGCACAGCTGGAATCGGACGTAATAGCGTGGCCAGAACAGGTGGCGCCTTTCTCTTACTGTTGTCGCTATTGCGCACCTTCCAGTTTCGACTGGCCTGTTCTCCTTCTCCTGAGTTCGCTCGCGATCGTGGAACATCCGAGGCTGCAGGGCGGTAGTTTTGGTCTTCGCTTTTCGGTTAGGGCGACGGGCAAATGTCGACCGTAATGAAAATGTGCATCGATGCCATGCCTTCTTCAGGGCTCGGACGGCAGAATGAGGCAGTTGGCTGCACTCCTTTCACCTGGCCTGCTCCTGGTTTAATGCTTTCAAGGTTGCTACATACGTGAGGGTATTAGCCTGTCCCGAATATATCGGTAACGTTGGTTTCATTTCTGGGTAATTTTGCATCGGATGCAGCTCCAGGATTCGGCCGGAGCTGGGAAGCTAGCAAGCTCGAAACCGGTCCCCTTTTTTAATCTACCAAAAACAATAGGCCCATGGGGAAGAAAACATCGTAGGGCAAGTTACATTCTACACATATACTGGTAGGTGGTTGTTTGGCGGGTTTGGGAGTCAATCACCGACGGCCAGATAGACAGGCAGATAGAACAGATGAAGAGTATAGTCGTGTAGACGATGGGCATCGTGGGGTGACCCTTTTTGTGCTGCACAGCCGGGGTGGGTGGGTGCATGGCTGAGGCGGCAGAAGGAGCTTTTTCCAGAATATCATCTATCGCCCGGTCAGCTACCTCTCCGCAGAGGGACCCTTTTTTTTTTTTCTTCTCTTGTTCGCCGTGATGCGAGCCGTGATTTCAAGGCAGATTAAGGACAGGAGATGTACCTGCATGGCTTGTTCGTGTTAGAAGACGGTGCATGAAGCGGGAGGAGGAGACAAGATGTCCATCGGATAGAACACGGTGCTCGGTGCTTGCAGATGCAGTTGCAGGAGCAGTTCGCCCCAGCAACGGGGCGTCGGATTGGGAAGCAAGTTGGTTGACTGACGAACAGCCTCGTAATGATGCGTAATTAATGTAATATACTTTTTATATACAAGTATACTTTAACAGGAATGGTCTTTTAGGGAAGCGACTGCCACTGCTTTGTCGTAACGTATAATTTATCCAGTTGAGCTGGCTGGGCCCCTGTTAATTGCTGCTGCTGCTGCTGCTGCTGCTACTACTGCTGTTAACTCGAATCAACCGCCTACCACACACACACACACGCACATTCTTCTCCTCTTTCTCTCCCTCTTCCTCTCTCCCTCCGCCCTCCTTCCCTTCCCTACTTACTTCCTTCCTCCATCCAACCCCAGCCCAAGAAACAAAAAAAAAAAAAAAAAAAAAAAGGACGTCAAACCGGGAAAGTAGCTGTGCCCCCCTTTAATTCTCCCTACCCAGCTGCCGCTCCATCGACCGGCTGTCGAATGTATTAGACAATCAGTCATCCGTCCCATCCTACTACCCAGAGCGCCGCTATTGCTACTCGCTACTGCTGCTCCTCCTGCTAGTACGTGTTTTAAAAATGGCCACCGCGAACCTCAAGAAACTGCCAGCCACACCCACTGCCTCCAGCCCTGCCAGATCTTATAAACCTCCGGGTGCCCGTTCGACTCCGACTGCCAGGTCCAACACCCCATCGAAAGACAGAGATACCGATAAGCCACCTATGAAAATCGACCCTTCCGCCCCTAAATCAAAGGACGGAATCACATCTACCACTACACCTTCATCCAAACCCGGAAGCCCCTACAGCGCCAAAGCAGTTGCCCGACGACGTTCTACCATCATCGCTTCCCCCACCGACATCAGCGAGGCCGAACTGGAAGCCGCTGCAGAGATGGCAGAGCTCAAACAAAAGCTCGTGGAGGCCGAGGCAAAGAACTCATCGCTCGAGGAAGGCTCCGCGAAGCAGTTCAAGGGCTTGCAGGCTAGGCTCAATGCAACCCTAAGCGAACAGGCCAAACTGGAGGACCTGCTTGCAGCAAAGACCGATGCCGCTGAAACCCTTGAAAACGATCTCAAAGAATTGCAAAGGGCAAAGCGAGACCAGGAAAAGCTCTTCGAAGCTGAGGTATGCAAATTCGCCGAGCCATCACAAACCCCATCGTTTTTCCACGGCGCCTTTTTTTAAAATCCCCATCCGAGGCGGTGCTAACCTGTGTGCCACCCCCTAGCGCGCCCAATTTCTAAACGACAAAGACGAGATGAGCGAAAAGGAGGAAGCGCAGACCCAAATCATCCAGAGACTCAAGCAAGCCTTGAACTCGAGGGAACGGATTCCATCCGACGTTCCTGACACCGTTGATGGTAAATTTTCCCCATTCCTGAAAATCGGGTTTGGTCAAGTCACGTGGCTAACTCGGTCACCCCTTAGCGAGAGTTGAGGAGGATGCTCCCATTGTTTCGCCCCGATCAACCACGCAAAAGGACAAGGCTATCGAGTCCTTGAGATCCGAACTTACGGAGGCCCAGAACCGATTCACCGAAGCTCTAAAGCTCGAAGAACGCAAGCTGCAGGATGCCACCGACCAGCTTTCCGAGTTGCGTAAGGCCAACGCGAAGCTGCAGGAAGAAAACGAGAGCTTCCAGCTGTTGCTTGGGCATGCGACCATGAGCGGCGATATCAGAAATGGATTCCTTGGACAGTATACCGACTACGCCACGTCCACTTCCTCCTCACCTTCTAAGGATACGCCAAGCCTTGGATCTACACTTGCCGAGGAGATCGAGTCGGCGAGCCAGAAGGAAGACCTCGACGAGTATAAGAAGCTAGAGGGCGAGAACAAATCGTTGAAGGATGAGAATAAAGCAATGGCGTTGTATATTAATACTATGATCGAACGCCTGCTCAACTCCAACCAGGAAGGTATCCTTGATCGAACTCCAGCACCGGAAAAGGCTCTGCCACCTGTCCCTCAGGAAAATGCCCCGCCACAAGGTCTCAATCGATCGCGATCAATGCTTGCCAAACGGCCCCCAATCCGCGCTAGCATGCCGCCACCACCCAGATCGCCGGCTTTCGAGGAGGAGGACGGCATTAGCCCGATAAAGCGCAGTCAGACGATGCAGCCCAGTGGTATGGTTTCGCCTGGGCATAGGAGAACCCAGTCCGACGCAGCCAAGAGCCCAACATCGCCCACTGGCAATTACAGTCTAGTCAACAACATCTACAGACCAGACGGTATTAGCCCGCCAATAAAGCAAACCACATTCTACACAGGCCCCAGATTCGGCGCTGGGCCACTGTCGCCAACGACAAGAGGCGCGTCTTCGTCAAATTCTTCGGATAACGGAGAAAACAAGGATCACAGCCACACCCTGAGCGGGCAGATGACTGGCAAGACCTTGCGACCGCTGAGGCTAGTTGATGGAACTTCGGCTCCAAAGGAATCTGGTGGACAAACCCCAAGAAAAGCCTCCAATCGGCAAAGTTGGTATGTTCCATCGCTCTCTAGCCTGAAGTTTCCATATCAATGCTAACAATATTATCAATAGGATTGGTGGTTGGTTTAACAAGGGTGGTCAGCAACCGCAGCCGCTGCCGGAACCAACGCTAACTCCGGCGGCGTCGAATAGCAGCGTTGAGTAGATCTCCGCGCCTATTCGCCGGGCCTTTGTTCTAAACCGCGAATCGATATGAAATTTGTAACGAATATAACGACTGAAGACGCACACGCAGAGAAATCGGCATAATGGGTGGAGCATATGTAGTTCAGAGGGAGAGCGAGTTGTTCATGATACTTTGCACGATAGAACATTAATTGTTTTCTTCCTTTTTTTTCAATTTACTTTCACAAGGTGACCATTCTTAACATTGGCATTCATTATTAATGGGCTACCTAGCCGTCGACAAAGTCGCCCAAGCCATCCTTGCTGCATAAGAGGGGCTTGGTGTTGGCCAATTATTCTTGTTTTCTTCATTCTTCTTTCTACCTTTTTTTTTTCTTTTCTTCTTTCTTCTACATTTTATATGTTATGTTGCGTTTCTACCTTCTTTTATTCTTCTTTTCCTAAGCTCCTTACTTTCATCAATTCATATGTGGAATGCGGTGCCCCGTGTAAGATATTTTAGTGATATGATTTACCCATTGTTTTTCGTTTAGATGCAGTGTATCTGTAGACAGACCCTTGCCTACCTACTCAGAACTGCTTAATGCAATCGAATCCAACACCTTTAAGCCTTTTGTTCCTTTGTAAGAGAATAGTCTAGCTCCAAGTGACCATTATTTGGTTCCTCCAGGTTCCCCTCTTTTCTAGGCATTTCCAAGTGGACGTGCATAAATGAGGGGTATCTTTTACAGCTCAGCACGCTTGGTTTCGCATTGCTCTGCAGCTGTTAGCTGCACCAAATCTCAAATTCCTCGAGCTTTCGGCTTGTGATTCCTGCTTCGAAGAAAATATATCGGATGAAAGTTCTGTCGGTGTAGGCCCGAGCCGTGGGTGGTTAGCTTAATGCATGCATGACATGTCATTCGTTATTTTTTTGCTGCATGGCGTGCATCAACTTGCATACTGTTAGGTCGATTCTTTGGCCAAAGGGGGGAGCGGTTTTTTTTCGTCGAAAATTCCACACCAATAGACAAACTATTGTTTAAATGCCGGTTTGCAAAATCGCGTATTACAATTCGAACTCGACCTTAGGGTTAACTGATTGTCGGTGGAGTCGCTGTGGAGGTGCACCGCTCCTAAGACTAGGGCGGGTTATCGAAGCTGTTGTTGGAGCTTATAGCCGTATGGATGCATGTCGGGCGACTCAGTAGCGAATTTTTTTCTCAACGTTGAAGACGTTTGATCCTGAAAGGTTGAAACCCACTAGGGCTGCGTAGGGTCTTATTGGCCTGTGGTACGTATATTGTATTGATTGGCCCGCGAGGAGCTTATATCGCGCCACCGCCTTCTTTTCGATTAGTTTTCCTAGATGGTAGCAAGTACTTGAATCACGAGGGGCCAATGAGCCCCCAGTATCTGTCCTGCAACGCCATCGGCATATCCAGCAGCTGGCAGTGCACTCTCCTTCGCGACTATTTGTTTATTATAATTAAGTGGTTAGAAAGCCTTGCCTATTCACGCTCAGGGAGGCTTTGGGCAATGCTATTTAGTAAATTCAATATGCACGATCCTTGATAGCCATCGGCATCTCGTTCCTAGGCTTTCTGGTTACAGGGTTCCATTGCAGGAAATTCTTCTGGCTATGCATATGTATTAGCAGACGGACCTGGAGCTTTGGACCCTGAGCGTGCCCGTGTCGAATATCTTTTATTATTTGATTTTCTATACCGGCAGGGAATAATATCTTTACTATAGTTTATAGACCGTTAATTTAATCTAAGTCGGTATACTAAGCAGGTGCATAAGGATGCATATGGGCCCTTTTGTAGCGAGCTCGTCGAAGATTCTGGAATAAGTACCTAGGTAGAGTCAATAGGAACGGCATTATGTGAAGCTACGATAATAATATGCCAACGTTCGCTAATATTGTAACGCTCGGGGTCTTGCTGAGCGTGGCTAGAAGCACCCGAATGGATATCTTTATAATAAAAAAAAACTTTGCGATGACGGTATTTTAATTGAACGTAGTAAAAATACATGATCTAAAGAAATATACTCCTATATGGATACATGACCATATGGAGATAGTCCACCACTTGTGCGTACATGTTAATCCAACGTGATCGTTGAGTTAATATGTCGGGAACCCAGCTCCATCAGACAGAACGAAACAAACTCCTCCCACAACTTTGTTAGGAGAGTCGTTCCCGCGGACGTATTTGGCTAACGGTAGCATTTCTCTGCTCCGTAAGGCCCTTTGAATATTACAATTGGCTGGTGAACCGGACCTCGCACGAGGAGTGCCCAACTTAACGCGAGCACTTAAGCGGGGAAGCAAGTACGACGCCTGCGGTTGCAAACCATGCCACTAGGGCAGCTGAAATCAGGAGCGCGGCAGGTAGTTATCACTGGCGCCAGGACCTGAGGCTATATAAAAATAAAAAATTGATGTTAGCTACTGACTTTGGCTTTTCGCCGACAAAGTAGGTTGTAGTTCGGAGTTTGGGGATGAATTTAAAACGAACCTCGGGCTCGGCATTGCGGGCTTCGATGGCAGGCGCAGCAGTAGCTACAGCGGCGAGCAAAATCATGTAGAAGGCAGTGAACTTCATATTGCAGATAGTAAAGTTGAATATAAAAAATTTATTTAACGAGGTTTATTTCGGGTTCGGAAGTTGCTTGCGTTTGACGTTTATATTTTGGATGTTTGGAATAGCTTGAAGAATGATCAACGGACTTGATGGACGAGGTTGAGAATATATACCTACTTCAAGGTACACACGTCACAGCAGCTGTTGACTGTAGAGCACTGATTCGGTCAATTGGATGGTCCTGATGATAGAATTCTTCCCGTGGGTGTACTCATGCACCTTCGGGAACAATTCTAGACCTAAACTGCGATTTCATTTTGTCTGAAGAGGGGACATGAGGGGCAACTTCCTAATGCCTATGTTTCGTTGCTTGATTGGGAATCTTAAAAATTTTCAACGATTACTAGCTGTCGAGATGGGCTTACGTTCTGCGACAGATGCTGTTACGTTTTGGGAGACCGTACCTGGTTTTAACCGTATGTGTAACCAGGAACCAGAAGAAACCTTTACACGCCATATATAGCCTTTTCGCCTTTGTCGCTAAAATAATTATGCTTTCAACGGGTGGTGTCTCGTAGCAATGTCACCCCGAGACGACGTAAGCCGACTTTAGTCTACGTACGCATCAGAAACTTAGGCTGCACCAAAGCGAAGGAAGCGGAGCACGGGGTGGTTGATGATTCCAGAAAAGTGTTCGCGTTCGCAAATTGCGTGGTTTTGGAAACGTTAAACAATAGTAATTTCCTAGTTTGTTCACTTGATGAGCTCCTGTGGCCTGGCCCCCCGGAACCAGCCCTACTCTCGTGCACTCATATGTCTGATATATCTATCTCGGGCCTCTTGGCGACCCGTACCTGTTTGTCTGCGCTGTTTCAGCACGTTGGCAGGTCTGTTGGAGACAAGCGCATCAACCGTTCCGCAAGTCCGTACAGACTTAGAATCAAACAAAGGTCGAGAATGCAAGGAATAACCTCCAGCCTTCAGCAAGTAATGAAACGAGTAGTGTGGCTCGTAGGACAGCCTTCTCTCCAGCTAGCCCGTCTTGTACAAAAACCAACACTTCATTTATATGATCATCTCAAAAGTCGAAATTCTGCCAACTTTGGCACCAGGTTTCCGGCCACGCAATGTGATATATATATATCGATACGTTGATATATTTACCGTGATGCTGGCCTCGCAGCTCATATGTCTGGCCGCCAGGCTGTAGTCTCATCTACGAGACAAGTGTAATCAATAGACACTACATATGAGTTGGCATCATCCTTTCGGTCTAGTATTAGTGCTTGGTCTCCGCTCAGAAGCGGAGAATTTATTAAACAAGGTTAGCAGAATTCAGATGTGCTTAGCTTTCGGGCACGTGCTCTAGATACATATCGATACGTATTTTATCTGCACAAGTATACAGAGATGCAAATTTACGCAAGTTAGCTTGCATTTTAAAAAATATATATATTAACTGGATCTAGGCGCATCTTGGTTAGCTTAGCAGCTCCGCAGTTACAAAGTGAAAATGCAGTTACATGATGGGAGAATGGAAGTTACCGCCGTACCTTACGGCATCATACCAGCGCTTTAGTACATTGCATTGTGGGTTGGTATTAATTACGACAGTGGATCGAGGGATCTCTGGGTATATCATGATGTTACAGCGCAGCATCAAAAGTGGAGTGTGAGCGTATCCTAGCATTATGGATCCGAACTTAGAGGGTTACTATCGGCAAACCCGATCGATCGAATTGAATCCACGATATATATTGAATACGAGGCATGTGGCGCCCCGCTGCTAGATAAAGGATCGATGGCAACTCTGGATTACGGGACAAGATGTAGGGTATAAAACCCCGGGCTGTCTCTGCTTCCCGGACCTGCTGGTCCTAGATATCTAAAAAACAAAAAATCCAAAGATATCGAATTTATTAGGTCAAGACCAAAGAATCCTCTATAGATCATATAACTCCTATTATATTGGTAAGCCCCATGCCGACGGAATCTAACTCAGTAATCCCTAGAATCCAGGGAGCAAAGCCTAATATTAATATAATGAGCAATTCTGTTCGCCAGCCACAGGTACTACATACGTATATATCTACACCTATTCAAAATGTCTTTCACACTCAAAGTTACTGTCACCATCGATAACCAGAGCGGTACCGACCTGGTATACAAAGCAGTCTCGCCCGGAGATGCCGTTGGCTCTGACCCACAACCATGGCCATCCACCATCCCTGCCGGAACCAAAACGGCGCCGTTCGTCGTTTCTTCAATGAAACCGCGGAATTGTAACGTGGTCTTGGACTACGGAGCGACTCAATTCACGTTCACGTCGGATGCTAAGGGCACTGGCATCACATCGACGTCCCCTGGTGGAACCGTCGGGTCAGGAAGTGGGACATACGATCTTACCGTCGACTATGTTTACTCTGGTTAATTGATCTTGTCGGTTAATCTAAGCCCCCGGAAACGCGAAGGGTTGATGGCATCTCTGTTTCGGTTTACATGTCCTGTACAGTAGTTACTAGTGTCCATATAGATGGGTCTCTAGCAATTTTACTTATTCGAAATTACAACTTACTCAACTATTGACTCAACCTAGCTTTCCATATCGTTGTCACCATGATGGATTTGATGCAGTTAGTGTCGACGCTTAGCTAGTCCTCGGTTTTAATTATGTACCCTGTCCGACAGATATACACATACAGGTTTATATATAACCTCTGCGGCAGAAATAGCCTCGAGTCCAGGCTACGGCACAAGGAAGCCTTGTACCCTACCTCTAGTATAACATAAAATCCAAACTTGGAACTTTTGCCTTTTTAGCCGTTTGGTTTAGGCATGACATATCACTGAGAACAAAGCAATCCAAACATCTCCCAGTGAACAAGTACTTGTTCAGTCTTTGGCATGTCCTCAACTGCCCTGAGCGCCCTTTCTAATTCTTTAACCCATCCATTCTATCCTTGCTAGCTTCTTTAGGGGTGTTGTCGAAACTTAGTCCGTCGTTCTCGTGCGCGGCTAGGTAGTCCATAAGTCCACTATTTTTGTACAAGCCTTCCGCACGGTCTTGGTCTATGCTGTTGGTAATAGTGTCTTCAAAGACACGGACTGACGCCTTAAACCTCGGATCGACCAGTATAGCAGTTGCTATTCGTAAGGCTGAAAGCGTGGCATCACTTCGCTCAACAAGCTCCGGTCGTATAAAATTATTTCAATCTCAATCTTCACAGCATCGGCAACCTTTAGGGTAGTTAAAAATATAGCTTACAACCTCTCTTTCATCTTGATAAATTGAGACTGCATTTAAATTAATGCGAAGATCATCGATCATAGACCTGTTGATTTTGGACAGCTCGTCAATGATATGTAGTCCCTCACTTGTAAAATTAACTTTTTGCTCGAAGTTTCTAACTATCGTCCTTGCCTAAACTAAACTTAAGGTCGCAAGGCAGATCTCATTTTATTTCTGACAGCATTCCAGTTTGGTTCTATTTTTTGAGATCTCGTAGAATGCATTCGAAGGGGTTTAAGGTAATTCCAAAAGCTGCGTTGCTGCTAAAGCTTAGCAGCCGTGCGGCGACTTGCAAGTTGCACACCTTGCTTATAACGACATCCAACTCGCCCTGAGCATCTTCTACATGATCCAAGGCCTCCTCACCTGCTTGCTGGTCATGTTGCGCCTCCTTTGGAGCCCGTTCGAGGGACCAATGCTTCTTCTTTAAGCTTTTACTTTATGGACATGGATCTGGATTCTTTTAAGTTTCTAGTCCATGGCAGGATTCAGAAGCTTCTCGGACAGAAACTGCGTAATCTATTATTAGACAAAGAAGCAGGAATTAGCATGAGGCCTATTACATCCGGTCATGGGGGCTAGACACATAGGAATAAAGTTGCATAGGAACGCCCTGCTAAGCCGAGTATGGGTCGTCGATTGCTCTGAGTGATACTTAGATATCGGATTTTACGGTTCATAGTATCCTTGTGTATAATTACACTTCTCCCTGGATTCCGTGCGACTGAATCTATCGGTCTCGCCCCACCAAGGAAATGAAACCTGTATGGTCAGAACATCACATCCGGTCGCGGTTTCTGCCACTAGATCAAGTTACACGACAATAGCTTCTAGATCTCCAACAATGTTATAAACGCCTCACGGGAGGATTGCGTTGCTTGGAAGTGAAATTAAGTGGGAGACAGCTGTGAGAAGATCGTCTAGGCCGAGGTCTAGGCTTTGATCTCGATATTCTTAAATTAGACGTCTTCAGCGTCCAGAATCCTTAATTAACGCCTTTGTGCAATCTGCAGTTGCCGGGTCGAAGGCACATGCCTATCAATAAAAGCTCCAGACAGGATCAAGCTCTCTAAAGCAATTACATTCGCATTCAAATGCATTTTCTTAGTAACACCACTATATTGTCTCCTTCGCAGGCCTCCTTTACCACCAAGTTAGTGTTGCAAATTTCCGCATTTCTGAGAATTATCCATGAACTTTGGCCATAATTTGGCGGGCCCGCCGATTCCGAAATTCGGGAATGCAAATGCAAATGCCTGTATTCGATCCGCGATATCCGGTTTTGCGCGTCAGCCGCACACCTGTAAACCGCAATGCAGCGTTGGATTTTGGTGCTGTTGCACCCACCGATGCTGCTGGTTAACTGCACTGCAAGGCATCAGTAGACGTTAGCTAGGCATATAAAGACCAGCATTACATTGAAGTTTCACGCGGCCTCATCGATGCCTCTAGCTAGATCTAGGGTAATCAATCGGTTTGCTTGAAATCATTTTCAATCAATACACCTACGCGCTACATCGTCGCCAATGCTGACATATTGTTTGCTAGTTTTATTGTAACAGAATGTCTCGCCCACTTTTTCAAATGGCAACTGTCGCACTTACAGCCGGAGTACCGACCTATATTAGAAAGAGACGAGCAAATTCGAAGTTAAACGGCGCCATCTCCCACAACGGCTACCAGGCTAGCGCGACTGGAATAATAAAGTTGTAAATAGATGAATATGCCAGCACGGCCAATAGATCCTCACAATATAGCGGTGCCAAAGACACCAGCTGTGCTTCCTTAGAAAATATCAAGCAGTTCCTTCAATCCATTCACAAGGCGGAAGAAGAATAATTCTAGATGATGGCAAAGAAGAATAGTCCTACCCCTCTCACGGAAGAACAAAAGAGGGAGATCAGGGAATGTAGCCAACAAGCGGTACAAAATTTGGGCAAGGCAGTGAGCAGGCTGATAGATGGGCCAATGTACCTCGATGGATGAAGAAGATGCGGGATCAGATACAAAAGCAGAATGAGGTGAAGGCGAGGGGCAGGGTCCAGGGCCGTATGCGCGCTTAGCTCTAGCTATTGGTGTATGCGTGTGTGTATAGTATAAATTAATTATTCGACGACCAGCCATGATCAAATGTGTTGTTAATGTTGGTTCCTGTTCAGCTTCCCAATCCGGCAGGCCAACCCAAACCAAACCATTCCTTTCTATAAAAAGACCCATCCGATCTCGACCGCCAAACAGGCTACGACAGGCCGAATGTCATAATCCCGAAGCCGTCCTGTGTCTTAGAATCTAAGCGTATCACTAGAGAGGCATCGCCGTCGTCGCCAGAAACACCACATCGAACGGGTTCTGGAGCTGGGGGCGCGCGGGTGCTGGTGTTTCCAGGCCTGGTCACGACGAGTCGACAGCCGCCGCTTTCGGCCAGTCACAGCATGAACAGCTGCAGCAGACTGCGCATGGCCATCTCGCCGCGGTCATATGATCCTAGAACCCTTGGAAAACCGGGCATCGTCATCTCTTCTGTCCTTCTCTTCTCTTCTCTCTTCCCTGCGAAGCGATGAAGAGATTGCAGCTGCCTGCGAGGTGACATTTTCGTTTTCGCCCTCTGGCCAGGCTCCTCACTTTCCCCTGACAGACGCAGCCGAAGGACACCTTGAAAAGAGAGAGGAAGAGAGAGACAAAATTTTTCTTCTCCTCACTCCAGCCACCAAGACCTCGAGCTCGACCATTCCCAGTTTGAGCACGCCTGCAGGAGCGCCAGCACAGCAGCAACCTCCTGCTGGGCGCACCAGTCTGACTAGTCGTCGCATCCGCAGCCTGCATTGCATATCCACATACCTGACCAACTATCCGCTTCGGGCGCACGTCGTGCGTTGGCAATCCACGTAGGCCGACTTGCCTCCTTCCCTCTAGGCGGCCTCTTCCCTCTTCTTTGCCCTTCCCTTCCCTCTTTTCTCCCGACTGTCTCTGCGCTCGAGCTCACGGATTTCAGCCTGCTGCAAGAACGGAATACAGATCGAGAGAGAGTCACAAGCCGACAAATGACCTCCCGGCGATAATAGAGCCAGCCGCTCTGCTCTTGCGAAAAAAAACATCATCGTTTCACATCCATGCCGCAGTGCAGCAGACGCTTGTGAAAGGGCCTAGCGTTGCCTTCTGCCGACATTCCACAGCCATTCTCGTCCATCCCCGGCTCGCCTATCCCATTTACCCTGCTGGCGCTGCTTCCTGCTGTCGTCCGTATTCTACCTCTCTTCTCCTCTTTTCCTCCTCCCCTTTAACTTCCCCTCCTTAATCCATCACAGTCCTTCAGCTCTATATCTTCCTGGTTTAGCTCGTAATTGCTGGATTCGTAGTCACAAAGAGGGGCAATTGCACAAATAATACCTCAGTCGGAACCTTACATCCTTGATCCATTTCTCCTCTTTTTCTCCGCTATCTCGTTTTTATATTATATCGCACGATATCCCCAACTTTTGACGGCCCTTCAAAACGCTGGTTACACGCATTTTACTAGATAGCAATATATTTCAGTTCTTTGTTATCAGCATTTATTATACCCTAGTTTCTACTGCTAGAGCTAGCGTTTCATAAGAAAAATGGAGGGCCCCCAGTGGGAAGTTCCCCGAGATGAGTTGCTGGACCAGCTCTCCAACCTCCTCACCGAACTGCAGGCTCACGAGGAAGGATGCTCGGGTACCTTCGATTTGCTGGACCATCTTGATGGGTAGGTGTTTCCCAGAGGGAACCGTATCGTTGCGCCGATACTAATCATCCGATCTCTCTATCCAGGACTCGCCGAGCCATCGACCGACTCGCCGCCGTCATCACGGATAAATTCATCAACCCTTCATCCATCGAATATTTCTCACCAGCGGTTACCCGACCCCTATCAACAGCCACAGATGCCTCGAACTCTTCGTCCGAGAATTCGTTGGATTCGCATCTAACTCATCTATCGTCCCCGACAACACTCATATCCGACTACGATGACGACATCAACCATCGGCGGCGACTGTTGGATGAGGATGAAGAGATACTTATGGCAAGAGCGGCTCTATCCGCTCTGGATGCTGAGGACGATGACGTCGTCGGTGAGGATCAGGATGAGCGCCTAGAGCGACTCTCGATGCTATTGAGCAGTGTGTTGAAGGAAGCCAACGAAGCGATCAAAGACTACGAAACTATTCAAGAAGAGCCAGAAGGGGTAACCGAGCAAGGGGAGGTAACTACGAGATGCTCATCGCGGCTGTCAACTGCGGCATCGACCCTGATCGGACGGGTCGACTCGCCAGTTGATAACACCTCCAAGATGCCAGTTTATTCGATGTCTTCCATGCCACCCCAGGAAACCATCCTACCAGTCCTTCAACCACCCACCGCCCCGCCTACTCCTCCGCTTTGTTATGACGATGCTGGATTGCTCCCATCACCGGACCAGCTGTCGGTGTCCTCGCTTACATCCTCGGCTGAAACCATTAAGCCCGAGCCCTTGACGCCACGGCCTGAGCCTCAACTTGAGGAAGATGTTTCCGAGGAAAACAATTTTCCGACCGATGCCCTTGTTGACGAGTTACTTGGCGGAGGTGAAGATCAGAAGGAACTGAGCCTCGATTACCTCCTTGGAGACTACCTTAACGAAGTTATCATGGACGTCCGGAGAAATGAGTTTGTCGGAGCGAGATTCTGGATCTTCCTAATCGCCGTTATGGGGATGTGGACCTGGATGTTTGTGACTGATTCCGTGAATACCTTCATTGGTAACTTGGTCTGCAGATGCCAGAATGTAGCGTGAGTGATGTATAGGGTCAGTCGCGACGGATTTTTCCTTTGTCTTTTACCATTGCGATTTATGAACAAAATAACGGCGTTTGTGGAACAGCGGGGGGGTATGAACACATCATCACCATTACTATCATCATCAATACCATTTATCATATCATCATCATTATCGTCATATTATCATTACATATTGGTTCCTATATTTCTCTTTTCGCATTTTATCGATACTCATTTTTAGCCTTTCTGTACCCAACGAATTGCATCTCATGGAGATTTTGATATATCTCTAAACGCAAACCACAGGTTGGCCGACTTTTTTGGATTCTTCAAGCCGGGGTAACCATGGTTAGGGGCTTCTGGTCCCATATCCAGGGTTGTTTCAGCTTTCACTGTTTCCTTCTTATCTGCTTATCTTTTTTTTTTTTTTATTCTCCTTTCTCGTCGATATTCTTTCTTTTCGTTGGCTCGCATTATGCACGGGCATACCCAGCATCCATCCATAGATCGACAGATAAAGCATGTTTAGAGGGTCTCTTGTATGAGAGCACGTCAAAGATCATGTCCTTAACGAATTCATACGTTCTGCATGTCTGAAATGCATATGAACTACCTTGGAGCAATAGCATCCGTGTCCTCGTAGCTGCGTAGAATCTTATAACCGCTGTAGGAAACCTGGTATGCCATGTTACGTTACATGCTTGATGAAATCTCGATATCTCTCCTAGTTTAATGGAATCGTGAGTCCTCATTTGCTGATTGGAAGCATGATTCGTCCCAAAATATCAAGCAAAAAGGCCTTCTAGAGCTCCCGGTTCCAAGCTTGGCAAGAGGGAACGAACGGGTAGGAGCTGCCGCGAGTGCAGGGCTGCAAACCGTGGCGAGACCGAGCATATCGATGCAATCTGGGGGTGCGCCAGGGTGTAGCTCAGATGAGTTCCGAATGGCTGCCCATATTTTTAACTACCTGTGCGCCACAGAGAATTCAAATCTCACCTACTTAGGTATATACGTGTACAGTCGCGTCAGCGGTCTTTTAAATTAGCAGTTATATATATATATAACTAGGTACAAAGTAATTACTTATATAAGCAATATGTAATGCGTCGGCTATAGTTGGCCGTATACGTGATCCAGCATCAGGGGCTCCGTAGGAACGCGGTGCAACAAGACTGCAAATCCTGGCTTTTGGCAAGAAAGGCTGAGCGAAAGCCAGATCAGTCGGCGCATATGGACGCGTGGAGCATGCAGGTGCAGTAGCGGATGCGCATTCATGCACTGAGCGATTCGCCATACCGAATAGTGTTTTCTGGGGTATTTGGGTGCTGTGAACTTGAAGGATCACAAGTGATGTTATTTGCTCGTCGTCGGACTCAGCTAGTCTGAGATTGGAGTAGACTCGGAATTATAGATTAGCCGGGAGAATTCAGTTCAGCTCTGACGATAGGTACAGGCTTCGAGCAGTTCCGGCCTCGTGCAGGCCTCGTAAAGAAAGCTCTTTCTGCTCCGTCAAAGTCGTCCCGGCTTGGCGCAAGCTCGAACTAGTCGCAGTCCGCTGTCCAGTAACAGCTGGAAAGGCCCCCTTGATAATTTCGGGCTTACTCTTAATTAAAAAAAGTTTCGCAGGCGCGATTCGATCTGACGGGAGGGCTTGTCGACAGTGCAGTTTCCGTGGGTGTTCGTTTGCTTATCCCTGGCCGTCCGCCCCTTTAACGTTGCCCTTTCTCTCTCGCCCCAGCCAACGGCAAGCGGTTCTAAGTCCATTCAGCATCAGGGGTTCACCTCTTCCTCGAAAGCTACTCCATCTACAGACGCCCTTTGCTCTCCGTTCGAGTCGCTCATTCTCAGGATACTTTTGTGGAATTCAGCTGCAGAGAAGGCAGCAGCACCTTGCCTCGCTGTCCGTTCCTCGCCAGCCTGTTGATTTCGCTTTTGGCAGTTCTGAATATTATATAGTATCACTTTCTCCGCTCCTCCCGGACCGGTTTATTTCTAACTTCTATTTTGCTCTATCGTTTTACTTTGACTGCTTATGCTTTAACTTACCTTACTGTTGTTTTATTTTTTTTATTTTTTTTATTTATTTTTTATTACTTTATCTAATTAAACCTTTGTGCGGACGTACGTGCGTCAACGCCTTTTCTCTACTTTCCCCCTTCCCTTCCTTTTATCCCTTCGCACCTCAGCTTTCAGACCCTTCGCCCACGCGAACGACAAAACGTGCGAACATTAGCAGCACGTTGCCGTCGACGACTTGTATTCCTCCGGCTATCGTGCGAATTGACATCCAACTAAACACTCCCTTCGTATCGCGGCCAGAAACCCTTCCTGTAACGCGGTTGTCCCGTCCAGAGTTGACAAAATGGCTCGCCGCGTGAGCATTCTTTTGATTTTTGCTTTCGCATCCCTTTTCCTAGCCGGGACCTTCATCTACCAGGCCCCCAGCCGGCCCGCTACCACATTCACTCCAACCCCGTCAACGACACCTGGAGAACGAATACTAGCCGAGAAGCGACCGTTTCAGATAACGGTCCTCGAAACTGGCGGCTCCCACGATGAAGTCGTCGCCGCCTTGGTCAACGCATGGGGCAAGATGCCCGACGTCGAGCTCACCTTCTTCCAGCGGTTGTCCCGCTATGGGTCGCACGATATCATGAGGACGTTCGATCTTACCAATAAGCTCCAAGACCCTCGCAAAATGGATGACTTTAGAAAATGGGATGAGGATCAGCCTATCCCAGATATCGTCCTGTCCACAACCTGCGAGTTCGATATCCGGCATTACAAACGAAACATGACATACCTGCTGGAGCACCACAAGTCCTATCTCTTTTGTTTCATCCATCACGCCGATCGATGGGGTTTTGAGAAACACCGCCTCGAAGAAACCCTTTCTCCATGGGTTAGAGCTAACCGGGTCGAGTTTGTAGCTTTGAGCCCACATACGGCGGAGTACTTGCTCGAGAAGAGCTTGAATAACTGGAAGGTTGTCAAGGAGGAAGGCCATCAGCCACTCATCAGACACTTTGTCCCCGTCTTCCCCGTTCAACTGCCACCTATTGCCGACGATGATAACCTAAGCTTCGGCCTGCAAGGTGATTTCGGCCCGGAGCGACGCAACTACAAGATGGTTTTTGAACGCTTGTCCGAATTCCTTAAGCCCTCTGCTCAAAGTGGTGAATTTACTCATGAGGATGGGGATGAAGAAGTCGATAATCCAGCCGAACAGAAGGTCCGGAACATCACCCTACACCTTGTTGGCCACGGAAGGCACCCGGAGGTGCCGGAGGCTGTTATCAATAACGTTGTTTTCGACGAAGGACTCAATTACATTGATTTCTATACGATTCTCTCCCGCACTTTCGCACTCCTTCCGGCATTTGCCACGCTGGAATATCTCGACCGGAAAGCGTCCTCAACTGTTCCAGCAAGCTTAATCGCGGGTACACCGCTGGTGGCTTCTAAGGCCATTGTAGACGCCTACGCGTATCTGGAACAGGATGCCGTGTGGCTGCAAGAGGAGGGTGAGACCGATTTCGATGTCATTGGACGTGTGCTTAAGCTTAGCAACGACGAGCGAAAGGCGAAGGCCGCGAAGGTCAGGCAGCTGCGAGATAGGTACATTGACATGAATATCAAGCTAGCAAGGAAGTGGACGATAGAGGCGCTCAAGAAGACGGGTATCGCCACTTATTCGCCGTAATTGCGATAATGACAAGGACTCTTATCGACGATTCCTCAACGACGACTAGATCACGGGGTTTTTAAACTTCCAACTTACGATGCCTTTGCAACAGATTTACGGGTTTCTAGAGGAATGAAAGCGATAACAATTTGTGATAATATTTTAGTTCTTTCACCACACTCACACACACACACTCTCTCTCTCCCCTCCTCCCCCCCCCCTCTCTTTTTCTCTCCCTCTCATCTTCCTGTCGTCCCCTCCGACCTATTTCTTTCCTTTGTGGCTATATTTTCTCTGAAATTTTGCGATATAGATGTGCCCTGGCGCTAGTTTTTGGTAAAAAAGAAAAGCCATGAAATTAGTGGAAATCGGTTTTCGCGTTCAACCCCTGTTCGTGAATGTACAGAAGAGAGTGGTCTTTATTTCACCTTTCTCGAGCTGGAATCCCCCTTACATACTTTACTATTCTAGGGTGTGGTGGATGCTCTAAGCTTTAAGCATATATTAAAGCTTATGCTGCATCAACCCCTCTCTTCTTTTCTTATTCTTTTACTTCTCCCTTTCTTGTTTGTCTTTATAGTTGTTTGAGATTGGTACTGTCTACTTAAGTACTTAAGTATTTATGTAACCTTTTAAAATTACCTCTCACTCCCCTTCAACCTTTCGCTCAATTTCTTAGCCCTTTTTGATGATTATTGTATATATAGCTTTATCTGTATTCGCTATCCTGTAATATTCAGTGCCTCGCGCTTTTGCGCTTCTTATTATCCGGTCTGTCCTCTCTTTGAACAAAATATATGTATTAACTTTGCCACTATAAGAGTAGATATCTAGTTTACAATGTAGGGGTTAATTGCAGTGTGGATCATATCTAGAAATTATAGGAAGCAACCGTAGAAAGCTCAATTATGATATTACCAAGTACTTACTATCTCCACTTACGAAATACGGCATCTATCTATGCATCTATCTCACTCTACTCCATCTATCTCTATTTGTGTACACCAGGGCAGTTAAATTCTCACCTCGTCACCCTCTCACCTGTGATTTCCAGCTGCACTCCCTTCTCATCCGCCTTGACAGTCTTCACGCAGCTCAGGTCCTGAACGAGCCAGTCTGCACCGGCCTCCAGCGCCTGTTCACGTGTATGGGTTGTCAGCAGCGCGATAACCGTACACCCTGCCGCCTTGCCCGCACGTATTCCTGCAGGAGCATCCTCCAGCACCAACACCCGCTTTGCATCCACTTTCTGCAACGCCTCTTCATCACCTACTGGCACGCCGAACACCTTTGCTAGACCCTGCTTATAGCACTCCGGGTCTGGCTTTCCGTTCTTCACGTCGTCTGCAGTCACCAGATGCTCCGGTAAGGGGAGGCTCATGGCGGACATCCAGCTGCTGACGAGGATTCTGGTGCCTGATGTCACGATCGCCCAGGGCGAATGGGAGGCTGTAAGCGAGGCGATAAGTGCAGCGGACCCTGGCAGGATGGTGGCGTCGGAAGCGTAAAGCTTTGGGATGAGGCCTTCGACGTGGCGGACGTAGTCTTGGGTTGCGAGGTGTGGAGCATGGACTTGTAGGATGTCGATGGTGCGGCGGCCGTGGGAGGTCGAGAGGATAGCCTCGGGGGGGATTCCGAGCTCATTGGCTATGCGGGTCCAGTGCCGTTCGACGGCAGCGGTGGAGTCGAAGATTGTCCTTTTGAAAAACAGAAGTTAGAATTGTTTTGTATAACTATCTCCAAGTGAATGCGAGAATGTGAACGGAGAGGGGATGGTATACCCGTCCATGTCTGAAAGAATGGCGGTAAACTGCTCGATGGAGGTTTCCTCGGGCGCCATAGCGATGAGCGTCTAGGTTGTCTTAGCTGCAGCTAATGGGGTTCGATTCAATGGACCAGATAGAGATATATCTCTTTCGGTGCAGTGAGGCTTTAATTGAGCTCTCTCTTGATCCCGACGGCGATTAGCGAGGACGTGGGAGGATAGAAAAGCCTCCGTGTAGCGGTGCAGACGATTTATAAGGGAGCGTCATCGTGGAGGTGGTTGACGAGGTCATTGGCCAACTGCAGTTGCAGTCGCCGTTGAGCTCTTTGTTTCTTAATAATAAGCTTCGGCAGCGTGTCGGCGTCGCGTCGGGCGCACTTCGGGGCCCACGGATAAACTCCGCGCCAAGCATCTCCACACGGAACATCCCACCAACATCTCACGACGACGACGGAGACGAAGACAAAGACCACGATGTCGGCAGTCGACAACGGTTCCAAGCCGGATAATGTCGACGCTAAACTCGACGCCAATGCCCCCGCCGTGGGGCCCCACAAGTCCCTTCTCAATGCCTCGGCCGCCGGCGCTGCTTTCCTCGTCCTGGTGCAGGTGCTCTCGCGTCTGCTGACCTTCGTCATGAACCAGCTGCTGATACGGTACCTGTCCCCGGCAGTGCTCGGCCAAGCTGCTCAGTTGGAACTCTACATGATGACTATCCTGTTCTTCGCCCGAGAGAGTCTGCGCATGGCGTTACAGCGGCAGGCCGAGGTGGCTGCTCAGGAGAGCGAAGAGGGCAAGGGAGATGGGAGCAATTCAAAGCGGGGTGCAGGAAGTGGTACAGCACAGAGTGGTGGGGATAAGATCATCGAAGGTACAGCGAGAGGACAGGCGCAGACGGTTGTGAACTCGAGCTATCTCGCTGTGCCAATGGGCCTCGCTGTCGTTGGTGGCGGATGGATCCTGCAGACGGCGTACTCCACGTTATCGCGACCTGAAAAGCCAAGTGATATAAATGAAGATACTGGAGACCGCTATTTCCGACTATCGATGACGATATACGCTGTCGCTTCGCTGCTAGAACTACTCTCGGAGCCCGGCTTCGCGGTTGCCCAACAGCGGTTGCTGTACAGTCTCCGTGCGGCATGCGAGTCGTCTGCCGTGATCTCGAATTGCGCTATCACCCTTGCTGTTACAGTCTTAGCGTCGAGGTACATGCCTGGTAACAGCGGTGGACTTGAGGCTCTGCCATTCGCCATCGGGCAAGTTGCGTTCGCCCTGTGTTTGCTAGTGGGGTACCCGCTACGGCTTAAGAAAATTGCGCGGGAGGACGGCTTTAGCCTTGTGCCGAGGAAGATATACTCCAGGTATGCAGATAGTAAACTTCTAGCATTCATTTCGTCTATCATTCAATGGGCCTTTAAATGAATGGACAGTAATAATAGGATGCATCAGAACAGGGCACGACAGTTATTACTACTATCACAAGCCGACCATCTCCCTTGCTGGGACCATGTGGTTCCAGTCTGTTGTAAAGCACGTCTTAACGCAGGGTGACTCCATCCTTGTTGCCTGGTTTGCGACGACGTACGATCAGGGGATATACGCACTAGCTGCGAACTACGGCTCCCTAATCGCTAGGCTACTATTCAAACCGATCGAAGAGACCAGCCGAAACCTTCTTTCAAAGCTACTAAACACTGAAGATGCGGAGACGCAATCGTCAACCGGCGTAGCTAAGAAGGAGAAGGCAGAAGGGAAACAAGCAGATTCTGCTGCTGCTGCTACGCCTAAGCCGGAAAACATCACGGAAGCGCTCACAATTTTACATCTCATCCTCCGCTTCTACGCTATCCTTTCTATCCTCATCGCAACGCTTGGGCCATCGCTCGCGCCGCTAGCGCTACGAAAGGTAGCAGGCGCACGCTGGGCAGATTCACCCGCTGCGCAAACACTGAGCACATATTGCTACTATATCCCCCTACTAGCGGTTAACGGGATTACAGAAGCATTCGTGCAATCCGTTGCGACACCACAGCAGTTACGGCAACAGAGCGTGTGGATGGTCGCATTTTCTTTAGTATTTGGCGGCGCCAGTTGGGTGTTTGTGAAGCGGCTAGGGCTAGGTGCTGATGGCTTGGTTTGGGCAAATTGTGTGAACATGGGGATGAGGATTGTGTGGAGTGTAGTTTTCATCAATCGGTATTTCGGGAGTGTTGGGGGTGTGATTGGTAAAACAAAGCAAGGTGTAGGGATGGACTGGGGAAAAGCCATGCCTGGGTGGTTGTTGATTGGTGTTGGAGTTGGAGCGGGAGCTGTTGCAAAGGCGGTAGTGAGTGAGAGGGGCGTATTCATAGACTATGTGAAGGGGGCGGGGTTGGCGGGTGTAGTGGGTTTGGTTTGGTGAGTGATGATATTACCTTCCCAATTCCTTCTAAACTTTCACTCAAGGAAGTAGCTTTATACTAACGATATACTACGTAGCTTATATTCCGAACGGCGGTTTTTTATGGAGTGCTACAGGCTGTTCAAGTCGGCCAGGAAGCGTTAATACGTCGGTGCATCGATGACGATACTGGCGGATGTTTTATGTATATGTAAGTACTTAATAGAGTAGGGATAGCAAATTCTACCATACTTTCGATTGGATAGACTCAATATTCACAGTTATAGGCACAGTGGAGAAGCCTGTTATCGGAGCATTTTGTCATTTATTGGTATAGAATATCTACATGAAGGTTTGTAAAGGATTGAAAAGACGCAGATTAACTCCTTTGCTATGTAATGAAACAAGAGAGCGAAATATGGTATAAAAGAGAGACGGAGATTTCGAAGGATCTTAAACTCAAGCCAAGATTGAACATTCTGTGATTCAACACGAAAGCGGAGAAAAGAGCGAGGAATCAATTGGTATTAAGAGCCCAACCGCTCAACTCAACAGTATCCAATCTGGTCTTCCATATCTTCCATGGTTTTTTTTTCATGGTTGTTTTGTTTTATTTAACTTCGAATTGTCGGCTTATTCGACGCTAATCTTCCTAGGGCCGTCTGGCCCGGTCTTCTTTGGGACAACAACGCTCAAAATGCCGTCCTTGAGTGATGCTTTTACTGCATCGTGGTCCACTGACTGCGGGAAGCTAAATGCTCGCTGGAACTCGCCGACATATCGCTCCCGGATCCAGTATTTATCCGAGGCAGGCCTCTCGACTTCAGTGGAAGTGTTTTCTTTCTTCGTCACGGCCGAAGATTCGTCGCCTTCTTCCTCCACAGACGGAGCTTGGTAGTTCGCGTTTGCGTCGTTAGGTTCTTGAGTTTCTTGCTTTTCAACAGAAGGTTTTCCGCTCTCGCTGGTTCGCTCAATGCGGCCCTTGACGACGAGTGTGTTGGCGTCGACGAAGGTTAGATCGAGGGCAGACTTGTCTTTGATTCCGGGCACTTCGCCGTCGAGGACGTAGGAGTCCTTAGTCTCCTTGACGTCGAAGGACGGGGAGAAAGAGGAGGCGAAGTTGAGATTGTGGGAGCGGAAGAGAGAGGAATGACTAGGTGCGGTTTCGAGTTCTTCGAAGAGGCGAACCCATGGGCGGATGTCGCGAGAGAACATTCGTGGGATGGACATCATTTTGAATAGATTTATTGGGTAGAATATGGATTGTTGAAGTTTGAAGATATAGATTGTATTGAGGCTGTTTGAGGATTTGATTGCGTAGTGAACTGGTGAAGGAAGAATGGAGGAGAGAAGAGGTTCTCGAGGGGGCTTATATAGATCCCAATCCACATGATGCTTGAAGGGAACTTATCTTTTTGGTGATGCTGTAAATACGTAACGTCAGAAGGCACAAGTAGTATCACGATCCTCCTGGAATGGTGGTGAATTTTCTCGAAATGTCTGTGATACAAAAGTTGCGTTGTTGTGGATGTTGCGCGAACATTCCAGAAGTTTGTTCCTTTGTTATCGCCGTTTTGGGCAAAGTCATTTCCTAATTGGGATTTTACGTGACATCAAACGGGAAGATGCACAACACACCTTCGAAATGCAACACGCAGGTGATACGCGCAGGCAGAACCCTTGATTTTAAAATCGCGCTCAGGATACGTTATATATATTGATACTAACAGCAGCGTTTTCTGCTTTTAGGATTGGCTAAGAAATTCAATCCGCATACTGAACGGTATACGAAATTGGATCTTCTTTAGCCCTCTCGTACCGGAACAGTCTAAACACGGTCTCAAACCCCGGCCCCTTTCTACCGTCACCTGGAGACGCCACCCTAGACCTGCAATGCGAAAGAATGATATACTGGTCATCGCCCATCCATTTCGTTGCTCTGTATTTTGAATAGTCCACAGTGACCTCACATATTGAGGCAGGCTCTGGAATGTTCGCACCAAGGGCATCGGCCATTGAATAGTCCTCATTCCCACCACAATAAAAGTCGTCATATTGTGTTCCCTCCCCGGGTAGAACAGTGGGTTTCAGCCCAGCTATTCTTACTTTTCTGACAGTTGTAGACTCTCCTGCTTCTGTCGCCGCCTCTTCATCTTTATAGAAGCAATGCCACACCACGCAGTGCTTCGAGGAGCGGGGAATTACCAACGTCGCTGAAATCTTTGAACGCCAAATGCTACCGGCTGGAGTCAAGTAGAAGGCTCTCCGGTTTAGATAACAGAGCTCATATTCAACCTCCGTGTCGTAAATTTCTCCAGTTGATTGGAAGTCTTCTGGATGGGGAATACTATATCCTGCTTCATAACTTCTTGGCTTCTTGTAGTCTAGAACGATACGGGGATATTGTAAATCAAATACAGAACCATAGTCTAGCGCACCGGGTTCTGATTCCTCCGGGTCTCTGGAATCGAAGTCTGCAGGATGATAGGAAAAGAAGTTTTGGCCTCTGCCGCCTGAGAAACTGACAAAGCAGCTCGCTGTAGACACAATGTCGGGTTCATCGCTAAGCTCAGGGTTCTTGATAGGAGGAATATGCGCGCGAAGTTTCATACGGATAGGTTTTCCGTCATGCCGGCAAGCATATCTTAGGACGTATCGGTCATCGGAATATATGCATCCTTTATCAGGTATATGGCCGTTTACCGTAGTGTATATATCTCCTCTCTCGTCCAGCGACATGTAGTAGCTGAGAGTTGAGATGCAGCCGATGTCTGGGCTTGATTCGAAAAAATAATTATTCCAGTCGGGGTCAAGGGCGAATGACTTTCCATGGATGGTAGCCTCCGAATCTGAAGTGTTGTCCATATCCCAGACAGTGTAATGTGTTAGGAAGCTGGCTGAGTAAACTACTAAACGCCCATTTGTGCAGAGCATCTCTGGAGATTTTGTCAGCCTAAGAGGTGTCGATGATCTCCCTTTCTCTTGATTTGTGAAGGCGTCCATGCCGTCCTGAGTCAAAACTGATGTGAAGCGCGATCCATCAAAATCTAAGACGTTTTGGCTGTAAACCCGTGTAGACAAAGTGATCAGGTGCTGCAAGCCAACATATATCCTGTAATCGTATTAGCAGCTGCTATCTAACCAGCTATCTACTACTTAGGTCAAGTGCTCTTACTTCGTGTTATCATCTGGATCCTGGGCGACATATGCCAAACGATTGTTTGCAATTGCTACGCATTTGACGTTCCCTTGACATTTTACCTTACGGCCCCTGATTTCAGAGCCAAATTCGCATAGGATAGATAGATCGTAGACGTATATAACATCTTTCTCCGCACGACTATTCTTTTGAATGCTGTAAACAGCTAGGAATCCATTCGAATAGCAGAAATTTGTGAAACCAAGCATGTGAGGAGCAACGAATGACCCTGCCTCGCGTAGGTGGCCAGCTCTGATACCCGACGCAGTTTTGCCTAGCGTAACTAGTGTTTCGTAGTAACTTGGTGAGTATTGCTGATTGCTAATTGATCTAGCCCTGAGCTTAATTTCTTCAATATAATGTGGCCACTTCCGGCTGATGAATTGACGATACAAGGCTGATAGCAACGGAGAAGTTAAAGCATTACGCCAAGTTTTCGAGACCTTGAATTAATTTTTCACTTTTTGTTAGAAAGGGTCAATGAAATTTGCGAATTTCACTACGCAAAGTGCAAAGTGAATCTTACTCGCGTCCAGAGAACCAATTGTCGATAATCGTTAATATAGGACAAAATTTCAAGCTGGATGTCGACTGGAGCCACACCAATGATATCCTTGTAGGACATTTTGTGTGTTGGGAAAAATGCAACAATGTGAATTATGTAGGAGGTGTGTGGCTGGAGGGTATTGTTGAGGATACTTACACGGGTTACGCGACCGTGACGGTGTGAAATCCCAGGTTGTGGAGGAGGTGGCAGGTCCAAATATATATATACGTACTTAGGTATGTTCAGTGAAGGGACCGGGGCAGAACGCGTGGAAAACTCTGGGTTAGCCCGACACCATTCTAAGGTGTGGTTCAAATACGAGACATGCATCTGCTTTCCTAGCTTGGACGGTACTAGTAGCTCAACCCACCATGGTAGGTTTTGGTCCCCTGACTCGATGCATGAAGAATGTAATGCATCAGACGGCTCACTCGGTCGCCAGCGAATCAAAAGTTCAAGTATCGTTAATTAATTAGGTCTCCCATGATTTTCTAGGATATCAATAAAGCTTGTAAATTAGATGTACAAATAGAAATGAATTTAAGTGGCGAACTATCAAAAAAGCTAAAAGTAGGCAAAAATGCGAATCATATTTATAATAATATTTACAGTGAGATGGTATTCAAGCCGTGGGCTTTCACGGTCTTACATACCTAGGTATATGCTGTACAATTGAAATCCCGGTATCCCAAATCAGGATGCACAAGCCAATTCCTGGCTCAAATTTTCAACTTTCACGTTTGGGTGATGGTCAATGGTCGTCTCATGCATTAACGCATACATAACTCCTTGCCCATAAGCTCTTGCAATCCTTACCGATAGCTGGATTCCAAGTGAAGAGCCGTGCCATTGTCAGTCCGGGGAACCTAGCGATGACATCTGTACATGTTTGCCCGTCTTTGACGTAAGCCCATTTCTTACAGTTTTTAACTGTGCCAGGCTGAACTGGAGTCGGCGTGGAATCCGTAGGAGGAGGCTGAGTTCCTGTCGCACCTGGTCCGACGAGACAGAGAAAATTACCCGCAATCATACCAGTGCAATCCGATTTAATTGATGGGTTCCAGCGGAAGAGATCTGCTACAGTTGATTTGACGTCTTTGTTACGTGAAAGAATGACCTGGCATGTTTCTCCAGCTCTGATAAACGCCCACTTCTTGCAATCCTTGGTAGTATTAGGGGGAATTGGAGAAGGGGTTCCATTCGAAGCGGGGGCGGTGCCGGAAGGAGCACCTGGGCCCACAATGCACAAGAAGTTTTGGGAAATCATACCGCTGCAGTTAGCCTTGATTGACGGGTTCCAGCGGAAGAGATCCGCTACGGTTGATTTGACATCTTTGTTCCGCGAGAGGATAGTCTGGCAGGTATCTCCGGCTCTGATAAATGCCCACTTCTTGCAGTCCTTAGTAGTGTTTGGGCCGATGGGAGAGGGTGTTCCATCTACAGGGGCTGCTGGTTTGGTGGTTGTGGGAGGAGTAGATGGTTGATTTCTTCCGATGATGTTTACGCAAAGGTATGTATCTGACCACATAGAATTGCATGCTTTTCCGATCGCCGGGTTCCATTTATACAGGAGATCAAGGGTAAGTCCAGGATATTTAGAAATAACATCAGAACAGCCTTGTCCCATTGTAACTAAGTGGAACTTATTGCAGGACTTGATCATTCCATCCTGGATAGGAGCGGGAGTAGTTACGCCATTTCCTGTTGGTGTTGGAGGCTTCGTTGTAGTCGTCGTCTTAACCGGTGCTCGGGGAATGCTGATACAATATTCAGTATCCTGGATAAGTAATTCATCGCATATTCCTCCTTTAAGTGATGGATTCTGGCACATGAATATTAGAAATAGTCTTGGAATTTGATAATATATGCCAATACTAGATAGCTAGATAATATTTGATCATATCGAGCCAGTTGCCTTACCCATTCAATGAATTCCTCAACGGTTATATCTTTAAAGGCGGCAATCGACTGGCATGTATCTCCAGCGAATGAAGTAATCCACCCATTACAGCTAGCAATTGCTCCTGGAGTAGGGACAGCTTTGGACAAATTGGTACCCGCGGCCGCAGCAGCGGGAGTCTGACGAGCTGTATACAGGCAGGTTTGTGTTAGCTGAGGTCCCTAAAGGTTTAAGTATGGAGAAATATCTTGTACCTTGTAATGCTCTAAGAGGGGTATAAGCATAACAACTGTCGATAAGCTCAATAAGAGCAACAAAACCCAGAAGACTCCGCATGGTGATTGATTCAGCTCTCGCAGTTTGCAGTTAGGCGGGAATTAACAGCTTGATTAAGGTACTGTAGCTATTCAGAAAAATATGAGCTCTGCCTGACCTCCCAGCTGGCTTTCTTCGCAATTTATAGTCTGAACTATCCTTTAATAATCATAAACTAAATCAAGCATTGATGCTATACTAGGGTTAATCGATTGACTTGGACCTCAGTTCGGAATTCGGCCACATCCTTCTAAGAATCATTTATCTTGGAATTTTGCGTTGTGCAACATTCTTCTTTCCACATGTTAGAAAGCCGGCTGGGCGTAAGCATGATATCTTGCAACGTCCATGCATTCTGACAGGTGTGTAAAAAATTGCAGCGCCATTCGTATTCGCAAATTTGCGCTTCGGGCCCAAATTGTCCCTTTCAATCGTCATCCATAGGTCAGGATGTCGCTTGTATGTTGAATTCCCTGACATCAGACCCTGGTGCTCGTGTGTGCAAGATACTTCGCCTAGAAAGCATGACTGCCGCCATGGCGCCAATACTGCGGCACTTGCCTGATGTGTCTACATTTCTTCTATATGTGTCCTAGTAGGTAAGCGGCCCATGAACCTTTTTTGTTTTTTTTGTGAAATAATTTCCGGGAGCTCGGTGTTCGCACCAACAGGCCATTGATAACGTGAGGGTGCAAGCTTGGAACAAAAAGTGATGGTTCACGCTGGTGACAGGGCTCATGCAGGTGAGATCCGATCTGATGCATCGGTTATCATATTCCCAGAGTGGCGGATATTGGCCAGCCAAGCGGCGGCAGAAGAGCTGCAACCTCATCAGCTGCCTTCCCCATGACCCTGAGGACCGGGGTGTTTGCATTGATTGGAAATTGGAGCGATTCAGAATGTTTTGCATTACTCACGCAGAGATAAATTTATCTCGGATCAGATAAATTTAATCCATGTCATAATAATGAAGGAATGGTATTTGAATATCTTTCCGACTAGGCGCGTGCATATCCCATTGTACAACCTCCTTCCATACGCAATCGCCTGCATCTTCGGATAAGTGAGTTAACTTAAGCTATAATACCGTATGGAATGAATTTTTGTTCGTGGCAAATCGTCCCTTAGCCCCTTGCATATGGACTCGTATTCTGCATCAGATACTCGCTTGGAATGCACATAAATGATTTCTTAGCCGTTAAATTTTCGAGCTCGTTGTCAGTCGCGCCAATATATTATTTACTTTTTTCTATCATCAGAAGACGGCGAGAGTGATATTGCCTAACGAGATTTTCCAGTAAGATCCTTGATGTCGTGTCTTTTATCCAT
This sequence comes from Drechslerella coelobrocha, assembly GCA_036971555.1. Taxonomy (NCBI): domain Eukaryota; kingdom Fungi; phylum Ascomycota; class Orbiliomycetes; order Orbiliales; family Orbiliaceae; genus Drechslerella; species Drechslerella coelobrocha. The sequence continues at coordinate 3,407,507 of JAJTUH010000002.1, forward strand.
GAGTTGTGGGTTCGTGGTGATAGTTTTCTTCGGATGTCGTCACATGGAAAATAAATTAATGAGCTGGGCGGGCCCGAAGCTGTAGTTTCCGACAGCGAAACTTCCTATTTCGTCGAAACTGATAACAGCCACCCGCAGCCGCGACACGCTATGCGAGCTCTTCTATTTTGAATAGTATATATATATATATTTCAATGTTTTTATTTACAAGACTATCCGAGTATATTCGAATATATTCTAATAGGAAAGTGTTACGTCAAAGAGTGAATGATCGAGTCATGCATTAGTGAGGGGTTTAGTTATCTCCGATCTGAGTAGGAGCAAGGGACTCTGTTGTAGTGAAAGATGAGTTCGTAGATGTATAATTTGCGTTTACCCACGATGGTGATGAATTGTGGACTGCGAGTAGTGTCGATTGTGAAATAGTCCGAGTTGTGACTATATCTGTAGCGTTGAAGGGATAATGGGTTTTTGTAACGTTGAGATATCTCGAGCTATTCGAATAAAGGCCCGTAGTTTGGGCATCAGAAAGGCAACTAGAGGTTGTAGTAGCATCTGTAACTCGCATCATTAGCTATTGGCAGTCTTTAGGTGTGATTGCGGCCAATGACTTTACATACCTCGAACGGGATCTGGTAACTTATAACGACCACCGGGGGGTCCCACACAGACATTTTGGAGCGGCACAAGCCCGGACGTGCAGTCTCCAATCAAATGAGGGTTCCATGAGAAGAACAATGTTGTCGTTGTATTTGTTGCTTCTATGATGTCCTCGCAAGAATCTCCCTTGTCGACTCGCAAAGTCTCGCATCCTAGAGGTAGGCAGAGATTATATTTGGTGGTCAGTTTGTCCAATGGTGTCCATAAGGCAGTCTCGTTAAGAGGAATGCCATTCAAGAAAAGTAGCTCTGCCGTGCTAATAATGAAGTTATTGCTAAAACTGAGCGGCGTATCGGTATCAAAGAAGCCCGAGGTCTCGCCTAGGCATTCTAACTCTCCGATATTTGGTGTTTGGATTGGCGCAACAACTGAGAGGGTGGTTTTGATATACTCCTTGTGGTTCTGGTTAACTTCAGTTGTATCTGTGGAACAAAGCTTCCCCAGCTCAGCATAATCGTTCGCAAGCGCCGGAGACCAGTTTGAGGAATAGGCAGTAGCCTGGAACGCCAATCGATCTAAGAAACATGAAGAACATAAAACTGATTTGGGGTAAGCAGACAGGATGCCCGTGGTCTCTTTACTCGGGAGCCGAATTTCAATTGGCTCTTCTGGCTGCTGAGCTGTGGTAGTTGTGTTTTCTGTAGTAGTTGTGTTTTCGAATTGTTGAATAGAACGACGAGTTGGCCATGGTTGAGCATCATCGGCGGCATCTGAGCAATCGCCATCATCGTCATCGCAAGCGTCCATACATTCATCAAAGCTGGGCATGATGAATAAATCCTCTGGCGCCTGGCGGCTTTGTATTGACATGTTTCGGTTTACAGGTGCTCTCTGGTAAGGATCCATCACCTGCTGGTGCCACGTTACTGTCTCGAGCTGACACCAGTCGTCGCCACCACTATTGAGAGTTAGCTAGATAATCCTAGTCTTGTTTTTATCGTAAAAGTAAATCTTACATAGAGTCTCTAGATTTCATACAAGCCATGCCGTAGCCATATTTTATTTTTTCAGTGAAGACGCTCCCCTTGTACGAAGTTGCTTCAAAGATGAATGGTAGCTCGTCATTATCACAAGCTGCTACTACATCCTGGGCCCAACTATCGATGGATGCGGAGCACGCGGGTGTGCACAACGCTTCCAGACTTTCGCTTGTCCATTGGTACTGGTAATAATGGCGCGCAAGATGGAGATCTCCGGTACAGTCTAGAGTTTGATTATACGCATTGATGCAATTCTTGAAAACGGCGTCTTCCTTCTGATATCGATTTCCAAGATCGGGTAATAGGTTTGTGAAGCCTTTGACCCCTATTATTTGCAATAATAAGATCAACGAAATTGATTTGAATTGCTGTACGTGCGCCATGTTGACGATCTGTGGGTAAAGATGTTAGGATTTTTTTTGAGAAAAAAAAAAAAAAAAAAAATTAATTCAATAAGTTGGTATACTACTTACTTGCATAAGCATCTAATCTTCTGACAATCCTCTGCTAGACTCCTGAGGGTAGGTTTTACGCGACTTACAGCCTCACTAGTCAATGAGATCAGAACGTAAGTCGGGTTTGAAGGCATTGCGGAGTACTTGAGCTCCGAGTTTCGAACATTTCGGGATAGTTCTGCAGTACCCTTGGAAGCGCTATGTCATCAGCACTGGAATCGCAGTGTCAGTACGGAGATGACTATTGCATGACATCCCCATGCAAGGGACGTAATTCCATTACCACGAGTCGCACGAATTTGATAAGGTAGGCATGCAACTGCCCTATCTAGCATTCTTCATATTCTTAGCAATTATGCCTACACTCTGCCCGAGCTATCGGTAGTACGGTTGCATCCGCTAAACTTCCGCCAAGCGCGTCAAATTTTGTAAAGAAGAAGGTCATGTAAGAAACTGCAGAAACTTCGCCCGCAGCTTGGTTGCTTATTTTTGCTGGTTAGGCCACCGGTCCCCACTTGCACAATATAATACCGCTAGCTCTAGCAGATTGTCAATTTGTCACGACCAGGATTCAAGGATGGTCTGACTCGGTGTGACTGGGCGTTAGAAACGTAGCTAGTAGTCGCATGTTAGCGTCTTTGCTTTTGAATAAGCGGAGCGCGTCTGAATTCAGCAGGCAACTAGGATCTTTAGTTGAGAGCGGGCTCGACGAGGCCGAGTAGGGTTCAGGGATATATATATCGATCCCGGCTGCGACATGATGCGGTCAACATGTCAAACATGTCATGCCTTAACGATGACTTCCACATCGGATAATTTACCTGCGTTGGATATGTGTATTCCGACCACATGCTTTAGAATCTATCCGCCGGAAATTTGTTTATGCCCCTGTGAGATTGTATCAGGACGTCACTATTATTTTCGCCATTATTTTGACGGGCTCTTGTTCCAAGCCGCCCGGCCGGGCCGGCTAGGCAATCTTTGTCGGATGCAACGCAAGGGCTTACCATATTGCAACAATTCGCAGAACAAAACCCGGAGCCAAGGGTCAGTCAATCATGGTACACCCTCATGCAAAAATAACTTGGCTTAAAATAGTGGGGACAATACATAAGAGCGCTGCAGGATGTGGTCAAAAGGTGATGATGGGCTTTTGAGGTGCATCTTCAACGTGGGTCAACCGTAGGTGCCTGCTATATCGCGCTAAAATGCTGTTAGGCAGGATATTTTTTCTACTTGCTCTTGTACTATTTGCAAAAGGTATGCTCGATAACGCCTACACATACACTCTTCCAGAATGCCATACATTTTCATTCCACCTAGCAGAAAGGGCTTTGTACATTTTAAGATCACAAAGTACTGACAATTTCTTAGATGTTGACTCTCAATCGACTTGCTCTGCTAAAACGCCCTGCAAAGTCGGATGTTGCAGCAAGGTGAGATAATTGATAGGGCATTTCCATAGTTTATAATCAATAATACCATCGTTGGAGCTGCGATCCTAATAGAGGTCATATTTATAGTTTGGAAACTGCGGCTTTGGGCCTGAGTTTTGCGGTGCTGGCTGTTTGAGCAAGTACGTTTGAACCTGAACGGCATTCGATTTCATAAGGCTGAGGCTAACAAACCGAGTCTCCAGCTGCAATGCGAAGGCAGAGTGCGGAAAAGATGCACCACCCGGGAAAGATAAATGTCCTCTAGTGAGTTCAAATTTACACAATCAACATAATGCCTAAAAATACCTTCTACGGAAGCCTGATCGCTAACCGCATCCTTAATAGAATGTTTGCTGTTCGAAATGGGGTTTCTGGTAAGAACTAAAAATCGGAAATCGTATGTAGAGATTGCTTCCAAAATGCTGACGAGATTTTCAACACGAAAGTGGCTTAACCAGCGGTTTCTGCGACAAATCTGCTGGCTGCCAGAGCAATTGTGACACGCCAAAGCCCAAATGTTCTGGGAAAGGTCTCGGAGACAGAAGGATAGGCTATTATCAATCTTGGGCAACCCATCGGAAATGTGCCGCCGTAAGACCATCGAGTCTCGAAACCACGGGCTTGACGCATTTAAACTTTGCTTTTGCGTCTATCGATCCAGTAACGTTCCAAATTGCTCCTGCAACTGCTGGTGATATTCCACTGTATACACAGGTCACAAACTTGAAGAAACGCTCGCCGAAACTGAAAGTCTTTATCTCAGTTGGTGGCTGGGCATTCAGCGATCCGGGTCCAACACGAGAGACGTTCTCGAAAATGGCTGCTACGCCGGAAAATCGGAATGCATTTATACAAAGCGTTATCTCGTTCATGCGAACGTACGGCTTTGATGGTATTGATATTGACTGGGAATATCCGACAGCTGATGGTAAATTGATCTTAGAGTTTTATCAAATGTAAGAGATAGTGGACAGCTAATTTGAATCTAGATCGAGGAGGCAAGGCGGGTGACACCCGCAACTACGCTCTGCTTCTCCGCGAGATGAAGCAAGCCTTCAGCAAATCCGGCCAGGAATACGGTAAGTCGTATTGTTGGCTTCAGGTATCAGTAGATCGTCTTCCCAGGACTATGCTAATTGATGGACAATGTTTCGATTTTAGGTATCACGTGCGCAATACCGGCCTCATTTTGGTATCTGCAGCACTTTGACCTTTCACTCATGCAAAACTATGTTGATTGGTTCAACCTTATGTCCTACGATTACGTTGGAACTTGGGATGCAGCAAACAAATGGACTGGTCCATATGTTGGGGCCCACACCAACCTAACTATGACACAACAAGCTCTTGAATTGCTATGGAGAAGTAATGTCAGTGGCGATAAGATTAGTATGGGCTTGGGTTTCTATGGTCGTTCGTTTACTCTAAAGAACAAGGCTTGCACGAAGCCCGGCTGCCAGTTTACTGCAGGCGGGAAAGCCGGTATTTGCAGCGTTACAGAGGGAATCCTTATGAATGTCGAGATTCAAGATATCGGGCGATCGAAGGGCCTAAAATCTGTTTTCGATAAGGAAGCTGGAGTTAAGTATATGAGCTGGGACGACCAGTGGGTCTCCTTTGACGATTCTGAGAGTATCGCATTCAAGAAACACTGGGCAGCGGAAAGGTGTATCGGCGGCTTGATGATATGGGCGCTAGACCAGGATACACCTGACTATGTTGGTTTAGCAGCTACGTCTGGAATGACGACGGCAAGTTTCCAAGCAGTTTGTAAGTGCGAGCGCATTGCCTTGATATCTATCTTGTTAATTTCACTGCTAATGGATGAATATTTGTATAGCTGTAAAACAAACGAAGCCTGCTCGGACGAACTGCTACCTTGCATTTTGTGGAGATGAATGTGTAACCGGCTATTCTATATTTGGATATGGGGCTGGCAGATTCAGTTCTACGGACGCTCTAGGTATGCCGGGTGGGTGTCCAAACGGCAAGCTCGCTCGTATCTGTTGCCCGGCAAATAGCATGACCGCAAACCCTCTAGAGCAATGCGGATGGTTTGGAAATGAAAACGCAAGTATGTCAAATCTTTGAAGCCTTGGATTCACGGGAAATGAAGCCGCAGTCACTCACAATACCTCTGAGTAGGAAACATCGTTGGAAACCCGCCAGCCCTTCGAAAGCGTGATGGTGCCAGCAACCCAGTCGTACCCGGTCTTTGTAAGACAGGGTGTCCAGTTGACTACACAGAGATTGTCCAAAACACGGTTGCAGTGTCGCGTAGAGTTACGAGGTTCGATGAGCAATGGACTTACGGGTACTGCTTAGAAGGATATGCCAGCGTAAGCGACCCCAACGACTTCTCTCAGGATCGCCCTACATGCTCTAGCGAATTGAAGCACCGTCCAAGAAGACTGAGTGTAAAATTATCTGCTGACAGATCCAATCGTATTATCATATTAGTATTGCTGCAAGGACTTTCGTATCGACCCAAATTTGACGCCACCACCTTTATTCTATGAAAACTCACCTAATATGCTAGTAAAACGGTCTAGTTTTTGGGAAATAGTTCCAATATTTGGTTACGGCCTGGCGGCCAAAGAACTTTTTGCCAACAACCCAGAAGACAACATAGTGCCAATAAAAATTGGCATATCAATTAGTGGAAACGAGATCAGTGGACTTCCTGCGCTTCCGACAGATGAGATGCCATGGAAGCAGCGCGGCGGTCCAATGGACTCAGACACAGACTCGATCCCTTCACAACCGGATGATCTCACTAAAGATCCTGACTTTCAGCCTGGGGGTGAGGGCAAAAATAAGAAGATTAGCTGTGGCTACCACGGGCCGAATGATCTCAGGGCAGGTACAACGCTCGGGAGATACGTCGCTGTTGCGGCGCGGGGCCGACGACGCGAAACAAGGTATCATACGTACACCTGCTTCTATCCAGACTTTCCACAAATCTGTGAGAACATACGAAGCGCAATCGTAGTTCGGGGAGCCCCCCAAACTGTTAACTATTTGCACAATCCCAGCCGTCGAGTGATTCCGGACAATTGGAAGCGACAGCATGGACAGCGCTATAATGTTCAATCTGGTGTAGCAAAAAACCCATGGCTGGTTTACACGAATCGTGTGATTCGCAGTTCAGTTACTGCCGGCGACGGCTCAGTCGCGGCTCAGCTTCTCGTCCGTCGATACCCAACCTGCGAAGTGTGAGTATTATCAAATTTTCCCACCTGTGCGTCACATTCAATCGGATGTATAGTTTGCTAACTTGGAACGATAGTGACGAATATCCCTTTCACTCCACCCTCCAGAATTCAGGTGGGGTCGTAGTGGGCCGCCTGGTACCTCGTGAGCAAAATCGGCGCCAGGGACGGGATTGGCAGTTCTTCCTCATGGCTAACAGAGTAGCGTATGTTCAAAAAATCTACCATTTCACATTTGAAGCTCCTGTATCCTTCCCAAATCAAGATATATTAACGCGTGGATCTTTCAATTCAGGCCCTGGGACGACGTTAGAGTTACTTGGAGCTTACCGCCCCACAAACTCCTCCCAAATATCCCTTGGGTGTCGCGGTATGATCTGGCGCAAAACACCTTGTGCTATCCAGTCCGCGGCAATGACCCAATCAGTACAATAGTCGACCCCGCATTCGCTGTCATGACGGACGATGTGTTCGTTGCCGGTGTCAGACAGAGCTTGGCCGCTGTGGGAGGTTACCGTAACAGTTATCCCGCATGGAATCTAAACGGGCAACACGCAGATCCAACAGATCTCAACCTGGCAGCACTTGCCCGGCGGAATGCGAGGCCAAATTCGCCTGGTCTGCCTATAAACACTGAGCTTGCCGAACAGAATGGCGAACGAAAGGTAATACTGGAGGAATACCCAATAGAAGCGACGCCTACGAAGAAGCGCATCATCATTCCTGCTTTCGAGCCGACAGGTCGACCGCATGCTTGAATTTGATATCAGGTGGGGGTCAGGACGGAGAAAGTACCTAGGGTGGATAAAATATTTATATAGTTTGAATTTAATCTGCATCTTTATTGTGTATATATATATCAATTGCATCTAGTCGCATTGCCACTATCAGCGATAATAACTCAATCAGGTCTTAGAGACTTAAGAATAGAATTTAAAAGAGTAATACACGGCTAGGATTAGCTAGAGGCACTTTGTTGATTCATTACATTTGGTTACGAGATTCTGTATTCCATACAGGCTGAAAAATGAGTCGTGCACTGCACTATAACCACACTCGCTTATGGGTTTGACACTCAGACTCTTGCACATATCCGATATATGCTTGTTGAATAATTAATAATTGTATCATGGGATTGTGCAAGCCCGCAGAGCTCATACCTGGTGGAGCAGGCCCTGTTTGAACGTATATCCGAGCAGCATTCTCCTGCATAGAAATTTATCAATTTCGGTTTCTCGAGCTATAATTATATTTATAACGTCGCCCAACAAGGCTCAAAGTGGTTTAATTACTCGTCACGCCAAGCCGTGGCCACGGGTGGCAGTGTGTTGCGTGTTGTCGTGTTTTGGTTGTTGTTTTGATCGGCACGCAAGTGGAGCGTGCAGCTTCTGATTTTTTTATTTTTCTCGTGGTGGCAGTCGCCTCCGCGCCCGCTCGCCCTCCTCATTGGCCTGCCGACATATCTGCTCCTCCACTCCACCACCACCCTCCCCCCATCTCCACCACCCGACTCACCCACGTTATCGCAAGTATTCGCCATCGCCACGGTTCTAGGTTCTTCTTTGGTCTCCCATCGCCTGATTCACTTGGAGACTCAGACTCATTAGCCACGCGGAGGCACCGTTCGCCTTTTGTTTACGTCTACCTCTAAATCCTTGCTCGTCTGACGACTCCCCCACAACAAATCGGTTGCCAGGCTGTCCAGTACACTTGTCGCGCGACGACGAGTCGCATATTTTGTCTGTGTCGATAATTTAAAAGCTGTCCGGTTCGCCGGTCGATACCTAAAGGACATCTCCTAAATCGCCAAATCACTATTCTACGACTCCCAAGGCAAAAATGGAGGAAGATGACGTCTATCTACAGCCGGGCTTCGACGCGAGCACCCTAACTATGCCTCAAATTCGCAGCATTCTGCTTAAGCACGACATCGACTATCCTAGCAACGTGAAGAAAGCGAAGCTAGTGGAGATTTTCGAGACCGAGCTTGTCCCCCGAGCGGCCTCCATTCTTCGTAAACAAGACAAAGTTAAGGCATCTTCCCGGGGCATTGTCAACGCCGAAGACTACGGTACAATAGGAGAGCCAGAAGTCACCCCTACGCCCAGAAAGCGTGCTTCAAGGCGAGCTGCTAGCTCCATCGTTACAGATGAAGACGGCACTACTGGTGACGAGGAAGCTGTAACCTCCATGAGGCGCGCCAGTCGAAGGGCGACCACACCCAAAAAACGAAATGCTTCGCCTGTGAAACGAGGGCGGAAATCCTCGGTAAGACCCGAGACCACTGATGACGAAGAGCCAGCAGTGGTCGTAGAGGAAACACCAAAGCCTAGAAGAGGGCGAAAGAGCCTAGCAGCAAAGACGCCAGAACCCCAGCCCGTGAAAGAGCCATCTCCTGAACCACTGCCATCACCCGCTCCTCCAGAGGATGAACCGGCGTTCTCAAACGAAAATCCCTTCCAGATGGGTTCCTCGCCACGATACCAGGTGTCAACCGATAAAGACAGGCGAAGGACCATGCCGAACAAAGACACTCCTCGAAAAGTAGATGGCGCACGCAGAAGAACGGAAGGGATACCATCGGTTCGCAAGACTCCTGATGTTGCAGATATTCCTGTAGGCAGATCGCCTACACCTGTCAAGAGGGTTTCCATGTCAAGATTTGCGTCTTTGACCCCGGAACGCAAAATCCGTGCTTTGCAGGAAGACATTGACCATCAAAATGCAGAGCTTGAGCGACGGATTTTTGGGGAGGATGGTTACATCAAACAAGAAGACAATAGCAACTTGTCCCTCGAGCCAGGCGAAGAATTTACACCAGAAGAGCAGCTAGAAGTCGAACTTGAAGACGAAAATGCAAATGCCGTCACCAAGATTGCCCGACGAAGGTCGAAGTCAGCAGGAATCGGACCGGCATCTATTAGATTCCTTTACACTTTGGTTTTCGTCGCAATTGTTGCATATGGCTCTTGGTGGAGAAAAGAGAAACTGGAGGTTGGATATTGCGGCATCGGGAAGCCTTCCCTTAAGAATCCTGATTTTCCAGATTGGGTCAATAACCTGAGCCCCCGATGCGAACCCTGCCCGCCTCATGCAATTTGCCGTGATAGCTTGGTCACCGAGTGTTTTACGGACTATGTTATTGCTCCACACCCATTCTCATTCTGGGGCGTTATACCATTGGCTCCCACATGCCAGCCTGACTCGGAGAAAATTCGTCGTGTGTCTGTCCTTTCTGATGCTGTAATCAAGCGATTGCGAGACCGTGCTGCTGCGATCGAGTGCGGGACAATTAAGGTTGGGAGGGATCAAGAGCAAGGACTACTCGAGAACGACATTAAACAGGCACTATATGCAATGAAGTCGCCAACTTTATCCGACGGACAGTTCACTGAACTGTGGGATAACGCTGTTCAAGATTTGGAAAAGAAAGACGAAGTGGTTGCCACTATAACGAGGTACGCAAAACTTATTCTTGATTTCACCTGTTACCAATATTCTAACAGAGCATGATGATATGTAGTGGTGGCGATCGATATTTCAGATCCACCGACCTGTCGCACGTCCCCCTCAGCTGCTCCTTGCGCAAAAACACGATTTCCTTCCTCTTTCGTTGGAAACTCGAGATTCTAGGCTCCCTATTTCTCCTCGCAACTGCATGGAAAGTGAAGTCAACTATGGAGCGTCGACAGGTGTATTCGCGGGCAGTACAGCGCCTAGTTGGGAAAGCACTACGACGGTTAGCGCAGCAACAGCGGGCCTACTATAATGAGAAGACCGCCGATATTGCATACATACCCGTCAATCAGTTGCGAGACCAACTCTTATCCCACGAATTTGACCCGGAGAAACGCCAACAGCTTTGGGAGGGTGTTAGCAAGGTTGTGGAGATGAATGCCAATGTGCGCACAACGAGCATTGAGCATATGGGCGAGATTATGCGGTGTTGGACTTGGATTGGGAGCAGCGCGTTGTTGGAAATGGATGCTGGAGAGGATGGGGACAACCAGCAGGACGAGAAAGAGCTGAGGAGTATCATGGGGCAGGAGAATGGAAAGAACGATTTGGTAAAGTCGAGGGATGAGCTGGCTCCCAGGATTCTATATTAATCTATTATCTCTATCTTCCTTTCTTTTGTAATATTTGTTTCCGCCTTACCTGTGATGTAAGGCTTTATTGTTTCAAGCACTTCCCTTTTCTGTATTTCGTATTAATCGGTGGCTTGGTGGAGTGCTGTTGTATAGTTGTGTAGTATTCGTCGTATTATATATCATATCGCTTTTAGCAGATGCTAGCTTACCGCAAATTTATAATTTTGGCAGCTACATTGAGAATAGACTTCCGAACAGAATTGATATGTGCACATACACAAGGCTAGTTACGTACGAGGTCGCTTGCAAACACCGATAGCACAAATGGTTTTGTCTACAGAAGTACACGTAGACTTGAGCATCTAATGCGACCTAGAATTATAAAATTCTAGTACGTGAATGGCTAACAAAGGGAAAGAAGAATACCAGATATTAGTTATAACTTCTAAGTATACCCCAGGTTGCGACTGACTGAGATAGTCAAGCAAAAAAGGTGCATCATAGGCCTGATTGTGACGGTTTTCCCGTCCGTTTTCTGTCGAGGTGAACAAGCAGATATTTTAGATGTTTTCTCCAAGCTTTATTATGAGGTCGCGGTTTCAGTTTTGGTCTAACCAACCTTTCACTTTCAAATTTAATACCCCTCTTTTGTCTCGCTCCACTAGGCTTCCTCCATAAACCCTCCTCTCGGGGCTCAGGCGATTGATCTTGCAGTCCCAGTTCATCCGTTTGGGATATCTCCTTATCGGCGGCTTCAAATTCTGCTTCCAAATCTAACCAGTTCTCCTCTTGAGTATGCAGCGGCCGCGGCATGTTGGAAATATTTCGTGTAGCAAGATCCCATATCGTATCGATGGCCTCCCGCCTCTTTTCCGCACGCGACTGTCCCTCAATAGCGGCAACGTAATGGCTCTCCTCGCTCTGTAAGGTGACCACTGCGGCCTGCTGACCTTTGGTTACTAGGACGCGCAGTAACTCACCTTCGTAATATAGCCATGGGGAAGCTCGAATAGCACTCTCGCTGCGCTCCTCTCGCGAATGCATGGCTTCCACGAAGGCGCCGAGGAAGGTGTCTCCGGCACCATTGGTACTAACGATATGAAAATCCTTTGGAAGATCTTCAGCAGCCGTCCAGCCGATGTTGATACCAATAATTTCGTCGGAGGTATTGTAGGAAGGGAGCGGGAGAAAGAGGTCAACATTGTGATAGTCAAATGGCATGCGTATGCTGTGTTGGGGGACTCTGGAGGTCTTAGTGGCTAGCATATAGGTAGGAGTTTTTGCAGGATTTGGATTCTTGATAGTTCGAACAACAAGAACGCCCTTATCGCCAAGCTTGACAAGCAGGGTCGGAATAGCGGGGAGCAATTGGACGGCCTGGTTGATCATGGTTTTCAGTGTGGATTCTGAAGGGGTGGGTCTTTTGATATCGATGATATTATGGACAAAACGTTCGAATGCTGCGGTATCTACGTAAGTGTGGAATTCGTAGACATGTATATAAGACGCAACAGTCGAGTGGCTTACGGTTCTTATAATGCCCCTCCAGAAGCTGTGCATACTCCTCACTCCGTTGCCAGAACTGTGGCTCCATGGTGGCATTTTGTTTTCGCCGCAAGAGTAGTTGGTGTAGGGCATCGAGCTCGTGGCCATTTGGTGCGAGAATTTCGATTCCATGATGCGGATAGATGCCTAACTCTGGAAGAACTGTAACGAGTTTACTAATTTTGGGGGCGGATGTAGGCTCGCAGATGACTACAGAAAAAAATCCTATGGGTTAGTGTCGATACAATTACACAGAAATACCGTATTTACAACGTTATAGGGATTAGGGAACATGGTTTACCTCGGGCATTTATCGACTTAGCAGCAGCACACAGCGCTTTGATGGCATTCTCGTCGAGGTTTAGGTCGAAGCAGATCATTTTGGGATGACACTTTTCAATCACCGTTTCTATTTCATCTGGAGAGATCTTGGTAATAATTTCCATGTCTGCCAACCCAACCGCCATCCCGCCTTGAACATTTTTGTCATCAATAGCCATGTAACAAGCGGTTGAAAGGTTCTCCCTAACAAGTATATCCTCAATGCCGATACCCAAACTGTCAAGTTCCTGAATGACTTGCAGGCCCCGCCAGTCCTTGCCAATGGCTGAGAGGAACCTCACTGGTGTGTTTCCATTGCTGATCTGTTGGATTGTAGCCGCAACGTTCTTCGCGACACCGCCAATAGAGAATTTGATTGAACCGGGGTTAGATACTTGCCCTCGCAGTTTTTCCGGCCCATTGCCTATACAATCGACTCCCACGCCACCGATTACAAGGATCCCACCTGTGGGAGCCGGTTCTTCGGTTTTGTCATCGAGTTCAGCTTCCCAGGTTTCAACTGCGGGAATGTCATCAACGTCCGCTTCATCAGCGGAGCTTTGCGGTGGTGTTTGGACTGCTGTTGAATACTCTCTTCGAGTAGCAGTGGCATGAAGGCCACTTCCTAACGGACTCGGTGCCACTTTTCGTAGGCTCGGGGTGTTTGTAAATCTATTCCCGACGCAATTTTGAAATGCGAGTCTTAGAAAAGAGGCCATTCAAAATTGAGGTAACATATGATATAAACATATTACTCGCTCCGTTTCTCGGTATTATTCCCTCTGCTTTTCTTCTATTCCCCCCCTGTCTCTTTTCTACCTCTCCCCCTTTCTTCTTTTCCTGTCTCTAATTTTTTATTTTTTTTTCCTTTTCTCTCTTTTTTTGTCATTTTCCCTTCGTTTTCCAAAAGGTCTCCAACGAATATATAAAGTCCTAGATCCATTGTTTCCGAATTGCTGACTCAAACGTCGCCGGAGGTGCCTTACCTACTTTCCTTGTTCTAATGATTTAGCTAGTGTTTTCAAGGCTGTCTTCGCTTCGTTTTGTGTCTTGAGCTCTTGTGATCTTTCGAGTAGAAATTTTTCTTCCAACTGCCTATGATGAGAGGCGATTTGCGCTCCGATTTTGGCGTTATTCAAAACTAGCCTGTTGTAGAAACGAATTTAGGTAAGCGCACCGCAGCGGCAATTTCAATACTTCACTGCTACTTACTGCCGGTTCGCTGCAATTGAGCGTCCTTGGGTCTCTTTGAGAATTTCGTTTAGTACTGCAGGGGTGTTGTTCTTGCCGGTTATTGATTTCGATTTCTCAACTGCATGCTGGTTAGGATAGCATGAACGCAAAATATTCCTCGATCGAGAGATATACCGACTCACCTGCAGATTCAATGATAGGGTCCATTTCACTTTTCGGTATTTCAAACTCCTCTGGTATGGGATTGAAGAAGATGCTTCCAGTCGTGAATTTTAGCATATCGTTTTTTACTAGTTCAATAGAAATGTTAGGTAGGTTTAAGAGAAACGACCCTAAAGACCATTTCCAGACGGGATTCAGGGAGACGCACAAGCGATACTGGCAGCTTCCTCCGGGCTTTCGACGATATGGGGAGATGGGTAACCGGACTCGCGACTGTAAAACCCAGGCACGTCGACCTTCTCGCCTCTTTTGCCGAAGGTCGAGACGAATACGCCCTGCGTCTCTAGGAATTCGAGGGTTCGTGGCGCGTCAAGAAAGCTCTTCATGCCCGAGGTAACGACGCTAAGCTTCACTCTGCCCAATGCGGTGAGATCCGCTGAAATATCCATGCTCGATTCAGCCCCTTTGTGAACACCCCCCAAACCTCCCGTTGCAACCACTCTAATCCCACTCATGGCTGCAAGAGTAATCGTAGCAGCTATAGTTGTGCCACCATTGAGTGGAGGCCCCAATTGACCAGCGCAGTATGCAATATCCCGAGTTGAAACCTTTATGGTCGTTTCGCTTCCAGCGGACTCTGTAATCTCTTTCAATTGATCTTTAGTCATCCCGACTAGGATTTTGCCATTCAAAATGCCGATTGTCGCAGGAACTGCGCCATTTGCGCGTACCATCTCCTCCATCTCTAAAGCGAGATCAAAGTTATCGGGTTTGGGGAATCCGTGGGTGTATATCGCGGTTTCCAAACCAAGCACAGGCAACCGGTTACTCATAGCGGCTTGAACCTCCTTACTAAGTTGGACAATCTGAGGTCGTTTTGCTACCCACATATGCTTCTTCTTTAATAACTTCCTGACTCCTTTCCCGCCTTGTAAGGCGGCGTTGTCGACGTCCTCTGGTGCTTTCTCATCTGTCATGTACCTCGTGGAAGCCACACGTTGGTTTCCAGCCGTTAGAAATGTGAATTGTGACGGCCGGATGCAGCACCGACGGCCTGATGCCCTTAACATCGACATGCTGGCGCAGCTTGATATTGACGGATGAACTGATAGGCTAAGTGCTTGGTGCGAGCAGCATATGCCACAAGGTGTCAAGGGTTAAGCCTAGCAGTTTACGTTAGACAATTGTGATTTTTGAGGTGGCTAGAGCACTTGCCTTCAGGCGACCAGTCGGCGTATAGATATTCAACTTCTGCAAGTCCAAGTCAGATGCGGTTGGATTGAGGCACAACCATATCGATTTTTCATGGTTTGAAAAGTTTCGCTTAAAAAAGGCTGGTGGGTGTGCATTTGCAACAAGCGTTCGGGTTGCGCGGCGTGTTGTGGTTGTCGTCGTCATATCCGAGTTCCGTGTCCTTTTGAGATGCTCGGCCCTTCTCCAACTCTCCTGCTCGGACGACATAGAACCACCAACCAACCCCTTCCCCGCCCAATGATGAGGCATTGAGCCCATCTCGAAATCCGATATCCCTATCTACACCTCGAGGAACAGGTTCCGACCCAAACGTCTATTAAGCGAACGATGCGTTCTCCACGCTCTCGCGTGTCCCTCTGCGCGACCTTGCTGCTAGCAGCATCCCACCTAGGCTCCTCGCTGACAGCGCCACAAGTTTTCAAAAACACCAATCTACTACGGACGATTGATGCGTCCAAGGCGTATATAAAGGAGACCATTGCCGTCATCATCGAAAACACGTCCGATAAGCCACAAACAGAGTACTATCTACCGTTTTCGGTACCCGGATCATCCGCCGTCAGCTACGTCGAGTGCAAGGATAAGAAGGAAGGCACACCATGCAAGGCTGAAGCTGTAGATGATTCCAGCGACTAGTATGACACCCACCGTAGTTCCATATACTCCCTTTCAGTATAGCACCGTTGAAGCTAATCAATTGTGGCTCGCAGTCCCTTAAGATACTACAAAATAACGTTGCCGGCGACGCTCAAACCCAAAGGTCAGGTCACTTTGACAATCACAGCGGGCATCACAGGCACTCTCGAACCCATCCCAGCTGTCATTGGCCAAGGCGACAAACAGTTCCTATCATATACCGGCGATAAATATGTCCCAAGCGCGTACTTTACCGAGAAACAGAAGACGAAGTTTAGGGCTGCAAATGGTGACATCCCAGACTACACGAAGTTTGAGGGTCAGGACGTGGATAAGACTGGAGCTACCCTTACATATGGTCCATATGACAACGTCAAGCCTTGGACAGCAGACCCGGCACCAGAAACGTTTACCGTCAGGTTTGAGTTTACAATGCCAGTAATCTATATGGAGAAGCTAGAGAGAGATATTGAGGTGTCGCATTGGGGCAACAATTTGGCGATTGAGGAGAGATACTGGATGACAAACAACGGCGCCAAGTAAGAAACTCAGTACCCTAGTTATTGGTACCGATAAAACAAACATTCTCTAACATGTCTCGTAGGCTGAGGGATCAGTTCTCCCGTTTGGCGTGGGCGACAACATCGTATTACAACCCGCCGACTGCCGCCATCAAGTCTCTCCTCTTCAATCTACGGGGTGGAAGCAAAGATGCATACTTCACAGATGAGGTTGGAAACGTGTCGACATCCAAATTTAGAAGCGACTCGCGTGAAGCTGTGCTCGACATCAAGCCGAGGTTCCCAATCTTTGGAGGATGGAATTATAGCTTCGTCGTTGGTTGGAACAATGACCTTCCAGGATTTCTCCGGAAAGGCAAGGGTGATGAACACATCCTCAAGGTGCCGTTGCTACAAGGTCCATCGCAAAGCACATCGTACGGTCAGGTCGAGGTGACGATCATCTTACCTGAAGGAGCCACGTAAGGTCTTGAGGTCCCGATCCTAGTTAATAGCTCACTAACGCGTCTATTCGCAGAGACATCAAATACCAAGCCCCAATTGCAATTGATAAGGAAGAACGCTTCCTACACAAAACTTTCATGGATACTTTGGGGAGGACGACCATCAAACTAACCATTGATAATGTGGTCGATGAATTGAAGAACAGGGATATCATTGTATGTGTTACTCCAATTGTTTAGGCCACGAGCCATAGAGGAAGGCGTATAGCTAACTAAGTGCTGTAAACAGGTAACATATAACTACAGTACTTCGGCGGCGCTCCGGAAACCGCTCGTCGTTCTAGTGTCAGTCTTTTCTCTTTATATCGTCTCAGCGCTCCTGGCAAGGATAGATCTTTCAATTGGGAAGTAGGGAGCACTTGTGTCCATTATATTTTTATATGAGAGCATGGGAGAAGCCATAAAAGAATTTACTCTATTTCGCGTATAACAATTCTACAATATAGTCTATACCAACTTAGTTTTTGAAGTTCATTGACGTAGCTACGTAGCTTGTATGCTGTTTTCGCATTGTATTCGCTTGACGCCACGTGATATTAGTCCTGGCCAAGCAAACCCCAGTTGGATCTTAGTCAGCGACTGATCGCGCGTCAAATCCTCCTTCACACAATTTCTCATCGGCCAGTTTCAACCTCACTACATTCAAGCATCGATCGATAGATCGAGCGGCACGACAAAATGAGCAGACAACAGAATAAACTGGCGCCTGAAGTCAATAGGATATTGTTCGTCAAAAATCTCAGGTTCGTCGACTCCCGACTTCTCTCTCGCCATCTTTGCCTCTTGTCACTGTTTTTTTCTTTGAGCTATAGGCTAACTTGAGCGCGTGCTCACCAGCTACCAGGTCTCGTCGGAAGAACTCTTCGATTTGTTCGGGAAATTCGGTCCGATTCGGTGCGTATGCGATCCTCATCCACGTTACATCCCGTCTCTTTGCTCCTGAGCTAGAAGTGAGAGAGAGCGAGAGCTAACGAGTCTTTTCGCCTCAGGCAAATTCGTCAAGGGATTGCGAATAACACCAAGGGTACAGCGTTCGTCGTGTACGAGGAAGTTGGCGACGCGAAGACAGCGTGCGATAAGCTGAATGGCTTCAATTTTCAGAATCGGTATCTAGTCGGTATGTCAACAATCAATCATCCCATTCGCATTCTAGGTTATGGCAAGGCGGGCGACTGATGCTGATTGTAATGTACAGTGTTGTATCACCAACCGGAGAAGATGGCTAGATCCGAGAAAGACCTAGCGCAGCGACAGGAGGAATTGGAGAAGCTGAAGAAGCAGCATGGGATCGAGTAAGGGCCGCGACGCGAGATTATCTGGACGCTATCGATACGCCTGTCACCACCATTCGTTCGGTTCTCACAGTTATAGAAATTTGGGAACATCAATCATATCGATATAGATACCCTCTTTTTTTCCTTCGGGTTACATCGGCCGGCCCCCCACGAGGTCTAGGAGGTTCTGCACGGAGCTTGCACTGTTTTTCGTTTTGGGAAATTTGGCTGAGCGGTGTTAAAAATGGTATTGTTTACTTGAAGACTTTTTCGACCCTAGCGTTCGGGCCATCCAGTGCAATGTGGGGGGGACACGACTCCTGACGCGCGCTCGCCGGCCACACGAACGGGTAACGGGATGTAAAATATCGTGGGGTAACGCGGAATGGGAGGAAAGGCCGGCAAGGGGGATGCTGATGCTGATATTGTACGATATTAAGATGAATAAACTTCACCCCCAAGTGGCTAGATTGGTAATCCTAACTCCAAGGCGCCTGCCTGGTTTCGAGGCAAGGATTTTGATATATCGCGACAGGTGCAATCACGCATGCAGAACTGCTCGATCAACGGGGTCTGATCAACTGGGTCGTAATCGTCTCCATCGCTGGGTACCTCCTGACAAGGTTCGATAGAGCCCCGTACATTCCAGAAACAAATGTCCAACTTGCTCAGCGCAGAGCGCGAGCTACGTCCTTGCAAGGCCGATGCGTCCGGGAACAGATGAATCACGGTACGGGGTATGTAACGTTACCGAGATGATACATTTTTGGGGGACCCTTTGGTGACGTATCACGAGCGGAAGCGGAAGAGCTATAATACGCCTCCTAAGGACCGGGCCCAAAGCAAGAAGGGCTCCTGGGAAGATTGCTTGCGGGTATGGTTGTGATAACATGGTGCGCGAACAGAATGTTGCGGTCTAGACTAGTATGATGACTGGTTGCAAGATTGCTTCTCGAAAATGAATGCTCGAGACCATACAGACTCATCCACGTATGGGGTACCTAATCTTAGTGCGTGTCAGTTCGAGCTATAGTCTCAAGGCACCAGAGGATCGATCGTGAAAGAAAAAAAAAAAAACTTGAAAATCTCGAAATGAAACAAGTAAGGGCGTGCCCAAAAAGATGACATCGTCATGCGCCGTACCAAAAATGAAATTCAGCGCGGAAACTGCGGGATCCAAGCTGCCATGAAGGAAGGAAGGAAGAAACCAAGCAAGCAAGCTCTGTGGTCGGGCACCAGATGCAGATGCAGACGCACGGCTGGGGAAGAGACAAGCCAAGGCAAGCTAGGGAGCAAGCGGGATGTAAGTAAGCCAGTGGTCTTGCCGAGCTCGTCACCGACGGATCGTTAAAATCACGGGTAGCTAATTAAGAGGGCGGTGTTTGTGCGCGCGATCGATCGAGGGTCGTGTCTTTGTTCGACGCCGTAAAAATATGAGATCATATCTTATTTTCTGTGGGTTAACGGTTGTTGGAGCAGGTCCGACCAGCGGCTCGTGCATATTCTGGCGCACACCGCGTCGCGTCGCCGGGGAGCCTTTTTTTTTGCCTTTCTTTGCAGCTAGCGTGGTTCTAGACCTGCGTAGGCGGAGAACTCTGCGGCACGGGGTGTTCGTCTCGCATCGATGTTCTAGATCTGTGGATCGAATCGAGGCAAGGCAAGGTAAGCGGGCAAGGGGGGGGTTATAGAGGAGGAGGAGGGGTTCCTGTCAGCTTCACCGCGATACTAAATTCGGAGGGTTACAGTGCAGTTGCGGGTTTAAAGATCGAGGCGCTTAAGCGGTTGATGTGGCTGGCTGGCAGGCGGCGATTGCACAGCATTTGCATCGATCGATGGCAGGTGGCAGTCTCGCGATCGGGCTTACTGTATATATCACTCAGCGGGAGGACAAGGCAGATGAATGAAATTAAATGTGATTTATGATTTGGAAGATATGAATATATCGCATTGGGTTAAGTCTCATTTTTGACATTCTGTTACTATCTGCGTGTGATCTCGATTGATGATGGCGGTTGGTCCGTGCTGGAGGACTGGAATCGATCGGTATTGAGATATGATATGATATGATACTATACGATATGATATCCAGGGGGGGAGAAAGAGATAAGTCACAATTAGACATAGCTGGTACAGAAGCTAACAAGCTCGAAAGAGACAGAACCTCCAGACCGGATCCACGAAACGAATCGTTGCATCAAAATAACCCAAGGTATCAAACAAGTGACAGGAGTAACAATTAAGATAGAACAGACCGACAGATCCCGCGGTAGCCAAGCACATGTACTTCCATTGTACTTTCAAGAAGGAAAAAAAAAAAGCTTTGCTTAGACAAGCAAGACAACCAAAAAAACCCGCTTTGCACAAGAAGAAAATTCCAGAATACGCATTACGATATACCCCCAAGTCTATTTATATGCTTTTAGGAAAAAGAATACCCGCAAGGAAAAAAAAAGAAGAGTATAAAGGAAATAGTAAATAGTAATAGTAAGTGGAGGAGGAGCGAAAAATAAGCAGCTAATCGCTTGCAAAAGAAAGAGGTCGATTCTCAAGCATTACGTCGTGAAGATCGGAAATATTAGCCGGACCCAGCGGGTTGTTTTGAGAGAACGATCCGTGACAAGAGGTCCCAAACAAAAGAAAAATAGGGGGTATATAAAATTTGGAAAGCAAAACCAGTCGTGAAGGACAGATTGTAGAAGGACACAGAGACCGGGATATCATGTTCAGAGAAAGGACCGTGAAAGCGGTGATTGATTTAATTTTATGTTTTGGAGCGAAGGCATGGTAGCTGGTACCAGTTGCAACTGCTGCTCATGCTGTCGGTAACAAACGGTTAGCTCTGCATTGGAAAGCCCTAGCCGGGTGGTGTTGATGGGAAAACGAGGGCATGGGCAAACATACTGTAGACTTCAATTCAGAGAGAAATAAATCCCTAGTTGGTGCCGCGCGGCTTGCGATCAGGCTGGAACGGAGAAGAAGCTCGCGATTCAGCGGGAGACGGAGGTGGAGCCTTGGGGACAGCACTGCGTGGTTTGGACAAGCGGTACTCGGAATCCTTGACGACGAGGTCGGATGGGATGAGAAAGTTGGTCTGGACTTGAGGCATTGTGGACGTTTGGTGTCGCGGCGGGCGAGATGTTACGGTTTGGTGTGGGGCAGGTTAGGCAATGGGCCAGGAGTGATATACGGGATTATAGCAGGCGTCTATTGGTCTAGACGGATAGATAGTAGTCTTGGCTACGATGTAGAATAATAATATGTCTGAGAGGACAAGATTATATGTGATGATGATTGGTGTGGTGTTTATGCGATATCGACGAGGTGCCGAGGTTTTGAGGACAGAAAGAAATCCAAGAGAGGATGATGATAAAAGAGGAGCCCTGGCGCAGCCAATGCAATTATATCTGGTAGACTTGTCGGGCTGCTTAAATTCGCAGAACAGAAGCTAGAAGAAGGCTTTCGGATAGAAGAGGCTACGGCCGTCTGCTGTAACGTCTGTCCGGGTACAGGATATAGATAGACACCAACCGCTGCAGGTATCGCAACTAACCGTCGTCTAGCTGGATGGATGTAATGTAGGTGGATGTGCAAACATGCAGCTAGCCAGTATATTTAGTCAACCTCGCTGGGATGCAATGCAAGTCTGAGTCAACGAGCGACTGTTGAATGGAGAACAAGTAAAATGTCTGGAGACAAGAAAGAGAGAAAAGAAAGAGAGAGGGAAATCAGGAAGGACCAAAGCGAAACTGCCGCGGGGAGAGCAGCCTCCGGGTTCTTATACCATAGCTCTCCATGCGCATGTGGGGGAACGTCCGAGTCTTCGTTCTGGTTACCGATACTCTCCTGAGCATCCATCCATCCACCGGAGACATGAGAGCGGTGCACTGCACACCTCCTTCTCTTTCCTCCCGATTGTTCAACTTTCTTTTTTCGATCACAGATATTTCGTTTTTCTCAGGTCGAGCGAGGAAGCCCGACCTTCTTTCTTTCCTTCTTTCTTTTCTTTCCAGCCTGGCCGACACCACTAGCTAACCACCCCTGGGCTGGCCCTTGCAATCGCTCTTTTTGCTTGCTTGGCCGGGCCTAGTCAATAACAATAATTAACGTTGGCTAGTGAGATGCCTCAATCAAATCGAATTTCGAGGAACAAGCAATTGTATTTGCAACTTTAACGGAGTTAGGTTAACTTCGCTCTCCTCGCTCGCTCGCTCGTTCTTGGGGGTCGGTGCATGCAGCTCCATTTTCAAGCTGGGCTAGCTAACCGTCCGTGCTGGGAAAACCATCCATCCAGGCTAGCTTAGTTACCGCTGTATACTATACCCTCCTCGAGTGCCTAATCCATGCATTGCCATATGCATCTCGCTCAGAGGAAGAAAAATGCTGCCCCAGAGGTACCTACCTACTTATCCTAACACGCTAAGCCAAGCATCCTACCCCATTATCGTTCCCCCCTGGGCAAGGTAAGAGTCAAATATAGTGCAAGGGAAGGAAAGGAAAGAAAAGAAAGAAAGAAACAAAAAAAAAAAAAGGTACATGTACATGTACCTAGCCGTGAGCATGCTCCGACGTATGAAATTCTCACGGAAGATGGTGGATATCGACCCTCAGCACTATCGCCAATGAGAACCCGGCCCAATTGCTCGACAGGAAAAAGTAAAATAAGCTGCATCTTCCCAACATGAGCATCTCTCGATACGATTCGATCGAGTGCAGCTGCAAACCTGTTTCCACGCCCAATTATGCTATAGTTATGTTACTATACTTCCTATTACTAACCCTTTGGATGCGAGGAGAGAGTGAGAGTGTCCAAAAAGAAATTACCTCGAAGAGAGGCACATTTCGCGATCAGTCACCTTATGCAGCCTGAGGTCGGACCGTCCTATTGGAATTCAAGCAATTCGCCTGCTCGCGGTCGCCGTGGGGAAGCCCGGCTGTTTGAAAGTGAGTCGCACCCCGAGACTAAATTCGGCTTGGGAAATCAGGACAGAGAAGAAGAAAAAACACATGGGGGTCATCGCTCTTCTTCTTGCTCCAGACCGCGAGCGCGTTAGCACGGGACGACGGCGAAGCTGATAATAGTGATTAGGGGATTTTCAGAAGGAAGTTGGAGAAGTGGAATGTTAAATTAAAATTCGCTCCGCTGCGGGCAAATGGATCTCGACACGATTAAAACGTCCTTCAAAGCTGCCTTTTTTTCGCGCAGTCGAAAATCTGAACGTCCTGACTCGAAAAGAGAGAAGCTAAAAAAGCCCATCTTACCAAGCTCAGATTTCTCCGCAATGATATCAATAGAACACTATTATGTTTCAGCATTGATGGGGCCGACCCATAGATCGAGCGCGAGAATGCCTGTCAGAAGTTTGCGCGCTCGTCTCACTCTCCGCAATGCAAAGATGAATCCATTATGTGGTCAGACCTTACAGGGAGCGCCGAATTTAAGGCAACTAACCAATCTTCAGGATCCATCATCCTTCTTCCGATTGATCGAAGCGACACCCCCATACTATATTTCCTCTATTATTATAACGAACTAGTTAGTCTGTGCATCTGGAAATACCCCAGTTCCAGACGTAAAAGTTCACACAGTTGATTTAGTTACTTCCTGGTTACAGCCTCTCTCACGGACGTGCACATGCGTCCCCCGGTTCCAGCTTCCGGCCCCGATGGCGTTTGGCGATGCGCATAGCCATCGGCTGGGGGTCCGCGAACAACGCCGCTCGAAACCGTATCTCCATTTTTGATGAAATGATTATGCCACTCTACTCCCATTTCTCCTACTTGCCACCATATTTAATAAATTCAGCCATTGGCGGTCATACGCCTAAAGCCGACAAGCAGGCATGCTGCCAGCCATACGTTGATTTTGCGTCGCATTTCTATTATAAAACTGCGCGATCGATCTTGAACAAAAAATATGCGAGAAACCTCCCGTTTATTGTTCCAGAATTGAGTACAAACTAGCATACGTGTATACGGAGATATGACACTCTACTGGAGGGTATGTGAAACAAGCGCACGACCGGACCGTAGCATGTAAGCCTTTTTTTTTTTTTTTTTTTGAATTCCAGAGTACTATCTTGTATATCCCTTCAACCGGCGGAAATCCTCCCGGGGAAGGGGGTTGCGTGGGATTTTCCTAAAAACTGATTGGAGCAAGACCTGGATGAGCGACATATATCTGTGAGTCTCTATGTATGCAGGTAGACTTAAATGTGGCTTTCTAATCGCTGGGCTTCTCTCCAGTCAAGCCTGCTCGTGTCGCGCGCCGTTTGCGCCCGGCTGACAGCATCAGATTGTGCAGGTTTTGCGATTTAAAATTTTTAAAATTTTCTTTGAGGAGTCTGTTAGTAGCCGTTTGGCCGGCCGTCTAAACGAAGTAATTAACCAATGAGTCTGTGATTCGATTCGAATCGAATGCATGGTGGTGGTCCTCATCGGCTAGCTAGCCTAGGTTCTTTCTGTAACGCGACGCCTGGTCCAGGTTGCTTCTTTGATTTTCGCAAACGGTTCCCTAATTCACTCAGGAACAGCCGGCCGGCCGGGTGAATGCAAAAAGCTGGAGGTCCTGAAACAGCGAGTGGTCGTGCTGCTCTTGTTCAGTCTTCAGCCCGTTTGCTCACTGCGGTGCAGGTATGTCCAGGCTGGGAAGGGAAGGGTTCTGGAAATGTTCCAATGCAGGATTATCCAATTCGGAGTTCCATCCCATCTTTTGTTTTTCCTTCCTGTTCACCCTGCGCCTGCACTGTTGCTCTGCACGGTCACGATCGCGAGCAGGGGGGATCGGTAAGCTGGTTCCTTGCACATTTTCATTAGAAAAATATCATGATACTGGTACATGTAATAGTAATTAAAAAGGCACCATCGATCGAGGAAGGAAAAAGAAAGCGGACAAGCGTTTTGGTCTGACCTGCCACCGCCATGTTATGCAGGCATTCGCATTTCAGTCCCGACATGGCTTTTTTTTTTTTGTGCTCTTGCTAACCTGGTCTATTTTCACATCGTCTTTGCAAGGTGAATACTAAACAGAATTACGAAATCTAAACAGATTTTGAAATTTATTTCCTTTTACTTGATTTTATTTTTATTTTTTTTTGTTCGGAAAATTTTTTCTCCTTCATGAATGCCCGGCATGAACAATGTATCAGTAATATGTTAATGACCGGCGAGCAAACCCAACTCTTCAACTTCCCGTTCTGGCATTCTGTCGCCCCGCTTTTTTAGTCACCGTGCTCGACGCTAAAGCCCGAACGTTCCTCACACAAGCTACCCGGCTGTTTCGTATCCTTCCGCTCAGAGGTCTTCGAGAAAACCGGAGAACAATTTCGTAATCTCATGCTTCCTTCAATTTCCGGGCGACAGGGTTAACCCGGGCGCTCTCTCCTCTGCTTCGCTGGCCGACGTGGTACAACAGTGAAAACTTTGTGGTCTTGACTCTCCTGGGCGCCGGCATCAAGTTTCGCTTTCGCAAATGGCGGCTAATCCGGCAGCCCAGACAGTTGCAATGACACCTGAACGTTGAAGGAACAAAGGAGCTAGCTACCTCGGCAGGAAATCGATCTCCGTCTACGTATATTATATTATATTAGGATCGGGGGGTAGAAGGAGCAACGTATGCCAAAGTGTTACATGGTACGTGTAGTAACATAATTATCCGAAAGAAAGAAGGAAAGAAAGGAAAAAAAAGAACAGAAAGGTTATAATTATAAACCCTCATCCATCTATCCAATACCGTCGACGTATCGGATTGAATCGAAATCCTGTTTTCCCATTCTCGTGTAAGAATCAATGTGAGCTGTACGATGTTGTACTTGACTGACTGACCGACTGACCGTCTGTCTGTCGCACCTCCGTCTACACACAGTACTTACTCGTTGCATGGCACGGTTGCAGGTTTGACCGAATCTTGCTTGATACGATATGAGACCGCGGTCAATACTACCCTGTCTATGTGCTGTACAGTTCAGACGAGCAGCTGCATTACATGTCCAGGGGGGTCGAGCATTTTTGTGAAAGAAAAGAAATCATGGTCCGTTTTCTGTTATATAAGGGCAAATTAAAAACCCAAACGTTCTCGTTTGACGACCTTTTACAGATCGTGTGCTTGCTCGGCCCCCCACATTTCGTGCAGCAGATCGTCTGTAAGATATTCCGCTTTTAGAAAGCAGCGAGAGGAACAGGCGATAGGAACCAGAAGAGAAAGAAAGAAACCAAAAAAAAAAAAGCTTCCACAGGCTCGGATTGCCACTTTTAGCCGTGAAAAATATTGAAGCAAACCCCTCTTTCATCCTCCCCTTGCGCGACATACCAGANATTTCGCAATCGATGAGCTCAGAGGGCAGGCAGAAGAGGAGGCAGACAGCGATGGGGTGTCCATGTGTAAAGTTGGGATGAATCAACACGTGTCAAGAAGAACAAGAAGGTCGATGCAGGCAGCGATGGGGGGAGGAGGCCTCCGGGTTTTGGCGGTCGATGCCGATGAGCGGTCGTTATTTTGTCGAGCTTGGAATAATGCATGTCTCTCATTTTCCTACTGAAAAGATCGGATGAGGCGTTCACGAAATCGATCTTGGAGGGAAGCAGGATCCAAATGCGTTTTCCTACTGGTTTGTCCATGCGAAGGAAAACCGAATCTGCACCTTGCTGTGGAGAACTCGCCACCAGAGATGCGCCCAGGATTCAATATTGGGACGAGAAGATAAGACTTGACTCGAAACCCGCATGTAGTTCTGCAATGCGCAATCAACTTGCAACAAGTTTCGGACTCTGTTGCCTTTGTTCCAACATAGTCGCCCAATCATGCAGTGGGCTCGTTCGGCTTTCAATGCCAGGCTTCTTTTTCGATCTCGAAGGTCCGTTCGTCTATATTTAACCCGGCGTCTACCAAAAGGGAAGCAAACATAAACCTCACCGAAAACGAAGCTCGAAGCTCTCGAATCACATCGTTCCACTGTTTGAATCCTGCAGGCAGTAGATAGTGTAGGCGGGGGGGCATGCCTGCAGCCCGAAGCATGTTCTGATATATCAAGATCCTATTATATTCCACCTCGAGATACTTAATATATTATCTGCATAACCGGACGAACCGATTATATTATCTCGACCACCTTTTACCCGCCGCTGACGTTATCTCTCAGTATCTTCCGCCACTGCAGGTACGCCACGACAGCAAGCTAGCCGGTTGCGGCCGAACCCAACAAATCCTCTGGGAAACTCGCGGGAGATGAGGAGGCCTATTCAGGATACTGCTAGCCGGGTGCAGCCAATGGTGGCGGCCGTTGTGTTGTCTCTGCAGTCCGAGGCTGAAGCCTGCATTAACTCCACCAGAAAGAGTTCTGGTACCGGTACCTAGGCCGTGCTCAGCACTTTTCATATAAGTTCTTTAGTCTGGCCTGCATCGAAGCTGCACCGCAGGACGGAGGAAGCCATTAGCTCTAGCTTATTAATGCCCGTTACGTATTTTACGCACGTTTGTCGGTTTTGTAAACCTTGTCTGTAATGCCCATGGCTGCCCCATCCATCCATGTCGGAGGGACGACGACATGGTGTGATACTGAAAATTTTAATCCTCAACACGAAATGGACGGTAGTTTCGGCACGAGATGGAGGGGGACGAAATGCAAGCTTACCTTGGCCAAGTTAGCTGGATCCGAGCTGTGGCGAACACCGACCGTTTTGGAGGGGTCCGTGTGTTTGCATATGAGTAAATACGCGTTACGTGCTAAGTGTTTGCGGCACCCGCATGCACGGCTGCAAACCTGCTGCGGGCCATATGCAAGTATCGATGATGTTAGGAGGGAGGGAGCGCTGCTCGGGAGTTCCTGAGGGTGAATAAAGGAAGCTGGGCGGAAGTTGATTTTAATCTTGAAATGAGTGGGTGAGAATGTTAAGTAAGTATCTGATGAGCATCATCGCTGTGCATGGATGGTTCGTGTATTGGGCATCCGGCGGCCAGAGCTCTGGCAAATCGAACAAGGGCATGCAGGATAATATTAAAATACAAACCCAGATATTTGATTGTAGACGGACGTGGACTTGGTCGAGTTCGCGTTCTAAGCTTGTGTTATCTCGAGTTGCACAACATGACGCATATGCCGCAAGTTCTGCCACGAGCCTTGCGAGATTCTCACTGCTGATGTATTACTAACGAATGAGCCTTGGTCCCTGAAGTCTCAATTGCATATGCAAGGGTATCAAATTGCCAGAATAGGGTAAAATGAAGTCGGATCTAGGTGAAATATACGGTGTATATTAATACCTCAGAGCTCTTGTTGGTGTAACATGACAAGTTCACAGACATTAAGAGCTGGCTCCAGTCGTGATATCAAAAGCTTCGCCTGGCGTAATTTCGATATCTCGCGCATGGAATCGCTATCATTGATGTATCCGAAATTCGCCAATTCCCTCATGTATAGTAAAATCTCTAAGTTCTATCCCGGTTCTGAAATTCCCCACACTGGAGCTCCTTCTCAATGCAACTGCGGCCCCAACCGGGCCGCGGCGGTTGTGGAGAACGTTCCCTTTTTATACGATGACGACCAGGACTTAGATGCCTCGCTAAGGAGCCCTCTATAACCGAGACACGGGTTCATAACGGCATTTACGTGGATTCGTTCTCTGGTTCGGCGATATCAATGTGCGGACCTAAGCTAACCAAGTCTGTATGATGAAAAGGCTGATGTGCAAGATGTTGGGAATAGTTGAAGGACACACGACAAGGGCTACAATGAGCTAGGCTATTTCCGGGGCTGCACTGCACTGCACTGCTGGTAACGGCGAGCACCGGTGTACTTGAAACATAAAGCAATGCTGCCCTATAACAAGGTTATCGAGCTACATTTGCATTCTGATCGATACACTCGTAATTCCTTATCTACCCCTAGATTCTAAAAGTCACTTGACCAACTGTCTTCAAACCCTAGGAATGGATTGCTATAGAAAGAATTGACCATATCTGGAATGCGCTATAGTTGCTTCACCATTCAGAAAAATATGCACAGAATTTATGTACAGACGTCGATGCCTACAACCAGAGATGGCTTTCTAGTTCGACATACGGTATGTGTTGTGAAGCGTGGTATCTTGGCCAGCTATGTGGATCGCGGCCGGCTGCCGAACCGGGCTTCTAGGCGGCGATGGGAGACAAACGGCGAGCAAGATGGGCGGGCTTGAACCGAGCAAGCAGTCGGGCTTGTGCCAGCTGTGGATAAGCAAGTCAAGTAATCATGCTAGCAGACTAGACATCGCCGGACGCCTGCAACAGTGCCTGTAGAGAGGGGAGTATGCTAGCAGTAGCCTCAATGATATAGTGTGGCGAATTGTTGGCCCAACAGGTGCTTCGAATTCTGTCTAGCTGTATCATTGTCTACTTAAGCGCACTGCTATACTAAATTGTTAGTGCTTCTCTCGTGGTCCCATTGGTGAACGGAGCGCGATGGAGTCGGTGGTTGATAGCTGGACTGCCCCTTATCGATAGCGTGAACCCTGTCCAAATATAGGATATAGGCCCGGGCAGCACGAAGTCTCGATCCAGAACACCGCCGGCCACAGAGCGCCGCGCAGAGGAGAGAGCACAGTGGCACAGTGGAACAGGAGGCGTCCAAGTTGCTTTGGAGGGGTCTGGTGGCCAGGGATAGCAGAGCTAGAGCTAGGCCCCTCTCTCGCTTCGGACGTCATTGACCCAGAACCCTGACCTTCCGAGATAGCCCCGAGTCGAGTCCGACGCCCCGGGCTTCCCAACAGTTAAAACTCCAGCGACGTCGGAGAGTCAAGAGGAGAGCGAGAGAAAAAGGCGCCGTTGATGCTCTTATACTCAATTCGTTTGGTGGTGTCTTTTTAAGTTGGTCCTGCTGCTGTTAGTTCCGCTGTTGTCTTCCATCTGCATAGAGTTTATTCCTTAGGAAGAGCTGTCACTCGACATCACCAATTACCAAATATCAAGCCGGCAGACGCACATAACCTGATTTCCTCTCGATTCCATTCCGCCACCTGAATACCAATTCCTGATTCGACGCTACATCGAATATCTCTCACTACTCGTCGCGGAAAAGGACACTTCCACCGGAAAGGTTATCGTGCACTGACGAACAAGCTAGCCTGCGAATCGCTCTCGCTTGGTCGCCACTCTCGCCCGATTTCCCCGGATTCTAACTGCCAGGATCTCCGATCTATCCTGTGCATCGTCACCTCGCTTCGACATAACGTAAGCCCAGGTAGGCACTTTAGGCTGCGATCTGCTTTACGATTTCTTGCCAGAGTCTGCTCGTATACCCCTCCTTTTTATGATCCCCTCTGCGCACGCGGGAAAAATATAATAAAGGCCCTCAAATATGCTGCTTTCAGAAGTTATTTTCCACGTTAATTCAAACAAAAGAGTAAACAAAAGATGCTGACGAATAAGTTCCTGAAGAAGGTCCGCACAATGGTCGGGTTGGGGCCCAAGGATCCACCGAGCCGAAAGGGTATGCAGACCTTTTCTCCTCTAATCTTATGGCGACTTCTATCACAGAAAGACCGTGTTATATGCTAACTCTGGAGGTGCCGTCCAACGAAGGCTCTATGCATGATGTGCCGAAGGACTTGATGGTCCAGATTAAGATGCTGGAAGATCTATTTTCCGTTGACACGAAAAAGCTCAAATTCATAACGGACAAGTTTATAGATGAATTGGCTAAAGGTATATCTCCCCTGGGTGGTTCATTCGATAGTTAGAGTGTTTGAACATCAAAGAGCTAATACCACTGCCAACGGTGTAGGTCTTTCAACGGAGGGAGGAAGCATTGTAAGCCTCTTCATATTCTTGCTTCAACAAGAAAACAGGAAATCTAAAGCTTACACATGGATTGATGCATAGCCTATGAATCCTACATGGGTCCTCGGCAACCCCACTGGCGCAGAAACAGGGACATACCTGGCCCTTGACATGGGCGGCACCAATCTACGAGTCTGCGAGATTGAGCTACCAGACGATCATGGCAAGTTCGACATCATGCAGAGCAAATACCGCATGCCGACCGCCATCAAGACTAGCACGGCCCAGGAGCTATTTGACTACGTTGCAGATTGCGTCAAACAGTTCCTGATCTCGAACCATGAGGATCAAAACATCAAAGAGATGAACCTCGGATTCACCTTTTCTTATCCGTGCACGCAAAATTTCATCGACCACGGAGTCCTGCAGAGGTGGACAAAGGGGTTCGATGTAGCTGGTGTTGAAGGACAAGATGTTGTTCCATTGTTTGAGGAGGCCTTACAGCGGAAGAACGTTCCGATAAAGGTCACCGCATTGATAAATGATACCACGGGAACGCTTATCGCGAGCAACTACACTGACCAATCGACCAAGATTGGGTGTATCTTTGGCACAGGCTGCAACGGTGAGCTTAAAACCCCGTCAGAATAAACCTCCTTCCTGGCATGCGCTGATTGTAGCTACGCCCAGCCGCATACTTTGAGCACGTTGGTGATATCCCCAAGCTCGCACACATGAACCTCCCAGCAGAAATGCCTATGGCCATCAACTGTGAGTGGGGCGCTTTCGACAACGAGCACTACGTCTTACCGCGCACTGTTTACGATGCGCAAATCGACGAGCAGTCCCCGCGACCAGGGCAACAAGCGTTCGAGAAGATGATTGCAGGTTATTATCTCGGCGAGATCTTGCGATTGGTTTTGCTAGACTTGGCACAGAGGAGCGACGTACAAATATTCGAAAAGCAGGATCTTTCGAAACTCAAGACGGCGTACTACCTAGATGCATCTTTTCTGGCTGAGGTAGAATCGTATGTTCCCACAACCCCCTTCACAGACCTCTAAAAGAAATTCTTCTTTTTATTAGAAAACCCAAACATTGTGGTAGACTTAATACTAATATATTACTGTTACAACCTAATAGTGATCCCTGGGAAAACCTCTCAGAGACGGAAATACTTTTCGAAAAGAAGCTGGGGATCGTAACAACCGAGCAGGAACGCAAGCTCATCCGCCGCCTCGCTGAGCTGATCGGTACCCGTGCCGCACGTCTATCCGCCTGCGGTATTGCCGCTATCGTGACAAAGAAGAACTTGGCCCCCTGCAGCGTCGGCGCGGATGGTAGCGTCTTCAACAAGTATCCGCACTTTAAGGAGCGCAATGCCGCAGCCCTGAAGGAGATCCTTGGGCACGACGACGTCGTAGTCAAGCCTGCAGAGGACGGGAGCGGAGTTGGAGCTGCACTAATTGCGGCATTGACTAATAAAAGGATAAAGGATGGAATATTGACAGGGGTGAGACGATTGGATGGGTCGGCTTGAATGAAACTACTGTATGGGTTCAGCGTACTATCTTCATTTTGTCAATTCAATTCGATTTTTGGACGTAGGTTCTATTAGGGGTTGACTTTGGATGGTGCAGGGTGGAGATGGCGCCTTTGTTTTGTAATTAGACGTTTTTATACACGATATGGCGAGAGGAGAACTGGCTGGATAATGATAATGAGGATTCCCTAACCGTAATATTTTGTTTGCAAGGAGTAAAATTTATCGCGAGCGTTCATTTAGATATATATGTCAAATGATGGGGTATATTAATGCAGTCTTCCGAAACACGAACACCTAGAAGTCACTTGAACAGGATAAATGGGCAGTAAAGCGTGAGACGAGACAGAAAAAAGTGCTTTTGAAATGGGAACTGATCTTATGATTCATGATTGATTAGCCACTCCAACATCTGGTGATTTGCATCCTTCTGTGCTGCTTGAATCTTATCATCCTCGTAGCTACCCATGACCGCGAAACCTATACCAGCCAGAATTGATTGGTCTGTTAGTATGCCCATCTCGCCACATTTTTGGTATTGTGATAATAAATTTGTAGCAATAAAAATGATAAGGACTAACCGTGAGGAACACCACTGTAAACCTTCATCTCATGCTCCGTCCCTCGCTCCTGCAGATTCTTTCGGCCATCCTCTCGTACATCGTCTGGGAACAAGCCATCGTCCTCGACACACACAAAGGTCACGGGCCGCTCAATTGCTTTAATGTCTTCTAGCGTCACGGCGGTACCATGTGCAACGGCACCAGCTGTAATCTCAGACGTCGCAGCAAGCTTGAGCACGTACTTCCCACCAAAGCAGTAACCGACTGCGAACACCTGGCTAGCAGCGTCGGCGAACTCTTCCTTTGCGGCAGCGAGGACGCGGAGGACAAGAGGAAGGGTCTTTTCGGGTGTATGACGAGCGAGCCAGAGGTCGATCATGAAGAGTTTGATGCCCTCTGCAGCTTTGACTTTGACTTGTTCGATCATAGATTCGTGGCCGGTTATTTCCTCGGTCTTTGTGGCACCCGCCTGTGGGGCCGGGTCGCCATCGAAGCTTGCCATGGGATTGAGGAGTTAGCGTATTATGTTGCATTCGGTGGGTTGAAAAAGGAGGAGGATGGGTAGGACTGTACAGGTCAGGCATGACAACGAGGAAGCCGCCTTCTTTAGAGTAGTAGTCTGCCTGCAGCTGATTGTTCTTGGAGTGCAGGCCGACGCCATTTGTAAGGAAGAGGAGCAGTTTGCAGTTGCTGTGCGGGTAGTCGGCAGGTTTCGTAACGTAGCACTGTTAGATAATGAAACGCATGCATTGCATTGGTTTAGCTTCCAAATTGTATGATACGGGGCTTGATTATGGCGAATAGTGTTGAGAATGTGGTAATTTCGAGGGCTCACATACCTCGATGTTGTCAAGTTTGATGATTTCCTAGAGCAGCCTTAGGTTAGTTGAAGCACAGAGAGGTCATAGGGTGAAAAAAATGTCGTGAACGTACGCCATACGGCGTGCCTGCGTCCGGAGCTAGTGGGGTGTCCGTTGTGCAGTGCTCCCCCATGCTAGCGGGACCTTGCTCGACGGGCCCGCCGTCAGGAGGAGATGTTGTCGCCGCTGTCGCCGCTGTAGTCGTCGATTCCTCGGAAGCCATGCTGTCGGTTCTGGTGGCTGAATATGGATAGGAGTTTGTAGATGGGTTGACTGGCGATGGGGTGAGTTTGGCAGGGCAGGGTCGACGTCATCGGCCGGCTAACAGCGCCAATCCCAGCAGCACAGAGCAAAGTAGGTCTGCAACTCACACCACACCACACCACACCATGGCCCACCATGCATGGTAGGCAGTTTCAACCAACCAGCAACTACAATGATAGTGATGATGATGTTTATGTGTAAAGGGTATACGTATGTTCATCTCGCAGATTTGACGGGACAATAGCACTCAGGCTGGGCTCGAAACTACACCGTTGCGCAACACAGCTATCTGTTGTGGCGATGCCGGTTTACCAGTCTTGTCCGCTGTTTTGGCTGCAGCTGCCTCTGGGCCCTTCTAAGTTGGCACTGTAAGACGACATATCGCTGTTATCATAGTACCGATTGCGATTGATAGTTGATATGAAACAAGTCATACTGTTTGAGTTTGAGAGTAGCTTGCCATGGAAAGTTTGAACTTTTTTCTAAATAGTCGAGAAATTTTATCGCCGCAAATCAACCTTCAGTGAACCATCGAAAGACAACCCCCATTAGAACCACCCAGCGCTACGTGTGAAAATAACACCAATGGAATCTCAAGCAAAACAAGGTGCCAATATAGATTGGCTTTCTATCGGGTTGACTGTGCTCATCGCTGGGGCCGTCCTATTATGCTGTTGGCTCTTCGTACATGCTTGTATTGACGACCCAGAATACCCCAAGGGGTACGGGTCAGGACCGGCTCCTTCCCACCTCC
The DNA here is from genome assembly GCA_036971555.1 of Drechslerella coelobrocha. Classification (NCBI taxonomy): domain Eukaryota; kingdom Fungi; phylum Ascomycota; class Orbiliomycetes; order Orbiliales; family Orbiliaceae; genus Drechslerella; species Drechslerella coelobrocha. The sequence goes on from JAJTUH010000002.1 coordinate 3,442,483, forward strand.
CGGATTATGTTCATTTCGACTACGCAGAGTTGGACATTGGCAAAACCCCAACGATCTGTTACCGGTTCTATTTCGATTCCAAGGACCCCGATAGCCTGAGGAAGCAGCTTGAACGATATGGGATCTTAGGTGGTATGGATGCTTGTGATGCATTGTGTGGCCTAAAAATAACTAAATAGTAGATTGCTAATTACACTGTTAATATAGTTGCCGTTATACCCCGCGATGCTTCTGGTATAACTGGCTTGGGAAAGTTATTTCTGACGGAAAATGGGATCCAGATAGGCGACCTTTTCACTAGTGGGTTCGACCCATATCGATTAGCTGTTTATCCCCCACACGTCACGAAAGGGGGACTTAGGATTGGCTCACCACGCTTTAAAGAACTAGTGGAGCCCCATCCGGCATGGAGTGAAGATGGTGAACCTAAATCTTCACTGGAATCCTGATGCCGATCAAACTCGAACGCCTGATATCACTTTAAGATCTGGATATCGCACACCACGTTGCAACAGAGCGTTGATTATCAATGTGATTGATTTAGAAATCAAAACGGAGGCTTTGCTGATTTGGTTTGCGGCATCATGTTGGGGAAAGCTCTCACGTCCGACTTAGGTTGTTTATTATATTCTAAAAAAAAAAAATTACCAAGGGAAATCCACTAGCTTGAAGTAGAAAGACGTAGACAGTAAACAATAAATATTCAAAGTAACCTTGAGGACTTATAGCGATTGCACAATAGAGAATATTTATAAAATTTATGTGCGCGGTGTTTTACTAACCTTTACAGCCACCGTACGGGATATCGGTGGAATGTGGCACTCACTTTGAATTCCGAATATATACCACACAGTTTGCGAGTAAAAATCATAGCTTTGAGGAAGGATGTTGCCCCCAACTGAATTGTGTATTCGTTGAGTAGAGCATGCAATATATATATATATATATGTCTTTGAGGCTTACATTCTGGAACATTTCTCATATTTAAAGGGTGCAGATAAACATTTGGAAGAGCTACAATTGTTTCTGCCATCGAAATCTACAGTTAGTCTACCTTAAGATCAGAACCAACCTTCTCGGAATAAGCCTTCTACTCAAAGCGACTGAAAACCACCAATATGAACGGGAGACGTGGTGTAGACCTTAGCTGTGCCGTGGACCTCCATCAATATCCAGCTGGTCCAGTACGCCGACGACTATCGCGGCCGAACAATGTGCGGACACCCGCTGCCGGCGCCTAGGACCTAGAGGCGCATGGCTCGCTTCTGCAAAACCATCAGATACAACCAGTGGCAACAAGAATTCCACTAGTTTTCAAACTTCACTCAATAGCTCTACCGTTTACGAAAAGTTATCTTCCATATGATATCACGTATTCTCACCGAGATGATGCCCAATGGCTAGCTGCCATCCAACAACATACCATCAGTGGAAGCCCTCTGCGAAACGGGTTCCATAAGTTCTTCGCGCGTCAAATCTTGCGATGTTACAAACTCGCGGATTTCGAAGTCTTCGTATGTATTTTGTCGAATAGTTGGTGGATGTGTTCAGACCAGAAGAGTTGGGTGTTTCAATGCTGACTTTATACGTTTTTAGATGGACCCGTTAGACGACAGCCTCGTTAGCCGGAGAGCTGTCGTCGATGCCGTCTCCCACCCGGGATTATACTTCGTAGAATCCTATTACAGAAACAGTAGTCGGATCGAATTAGATGCGACGCTCAAGCTCCGACCCGTATTCCTGTTGGTGGCCGTCGCCGTGTTCTTGCTTACGCAGGGGATGGAGGAGGTATACCTCCCCATGATTACCTCTAACGAAGAGGTGGCGTTGGCATTGAAAACATTAGTAAGAGTGCTAGCGGCTGTGGGCACCTTCTATGGGATCGTGGCAGCAGCCCATTGAAGTAAGTAAGTATCGATAGATATCACTAGGGGGAGGTCAGCCATCCTAATAAGAGACTATTATAAATGCTTTGCTTCAAAAATAAAGCTTTAACAATTGATAGAAGAATGTGTTGTGGTGAGTAAGCTTTTGGGGTGAAATTCACTGAGGATATTACGATTTGAGGATTCCTGCAGGGTTTGTAACAGGGATTACGTTGAGGTGGAGTTGAAGTCAGACGGATGGCCTTTGTCCGTTTTGGCCCGCCGTATTTTAGGCCTGGCTGGTGGGGTGGAAAACGAACATGGACGCCTCAGTTTGACGTGCAACCACTGCCCCGCCATCTCCATCTTCACGCGTCCTCCTTCGAAATCGTTGCTCCTATTAAAACTATCGACAAGATGTCTAACTGCTCTCATATATCGCAGCTCTGTACGTTATTCCGCGATGCACAAATTGTCTTCCTGTTTACAACCACAAAGCTTAGAAGAACAGCTGCTAATCATATCACGTTGGATCCTTCCCAGCCCTGCGTCCTCCAACGGCCTCGCAGCCTGTCTACCGCGAGGACTGCACCATCTGCTTTGATTCTATCGTACGTGAGAAGAGCACTGTTACCAACTTATATTAGAAACTCCCAAGCTTAACGCACCGATACACAGGACGATCCGGAAGGTCTCGACGTTTGCCTCAGTTGTTTTAATGGTGGATGCGCTGGCGACCGAATGCATGGCCGTCTACACTCTGCACAACGGGACCATCCCCTCGCCTTGAACATCCGCCGTACGAAGAAGCCGAAGGTTGAGGTATGGTATCCATAAAACATTCAACATTTGCTTTTCGTAGCTAGTGGATCTAAGACGAAAACCCGGCGCAGAGAGACGAGCCACCACAGAAAGTCACAAGGATCGAAATCGCCGCCGAGACCGAAGCCGATATCTACGATACAAAGACGTTTGTTAGGTGTTACACCTGCGAGGTAGATGATGTGGAGCAAACAGGAAATGTGAGAGATAGGCTTCAAAACCGCGTCTACGAGCTCCGGGTGGCAAGTCTAATTTGAGAAATCAAAAAACCGTCAGCTACCAGAAGTCGTTGATGGAGTTATGAAAGCTATGACTGCCGCCAGGGCAACCGAAGTGCAGGCGTGGAATTTAGAACTCGAGCATTGCGAGCATGTTTCCTTTTTGGTGCAAGATGAAAATGCTGGAAAAAATATTGGTAGGAGCCAGGTCAAAGTTTCGCCTCGCAGAACCGAATGGTGTACTGACAAGTAACCCGTCTAGATCTCACGAAATGCGCCGACTGCGACCTCAAGGAAAATCTTTGGATGTGTCTCCAATGCGGGAATCTCGGCTGCGGACGGGCTCAATTTGGCGGTGTCGGTGGAAACAGTCACGGCGTCGCTCACTACTCAAGCACGAAGCATCCAGCATCGGTCAAACTCGGTAGCATATCGCCTGAGGGTACCGCGGACATTTACTGCTACATCTGCAATGACGAGCGCCTCGACCCGCATATTACGGACCACCTTCGCCATTGGGGGATTAACATTGCGGAACGCCAGAAGACAGAAAAGTCGCAGACGGAGCTGCAGATCGAACAGAATTTATTCTATGAGTTCCGGATGACGGGCGAGGATGGGAAGGAACTAAACCCCCTGTTCGGCCCTGGTTTGACAGGTTTGAAGAACCTGGGTAACTCTTGCTACTTGGCGTCGATTCTACAATGTTTATTCTCATTAGATGGGTTCAAGAACCGGTATGGTCATATTGACGATGTGCCAACCGCTGACCATCCCGCAGAAGATCTCGCCACGCAGCTACAGAAAGTTGGAGACGGCTTGCTATCAGGAAGGTACTCCAAGCCTGAGGAAACACAGCCTTCGACTGAAGACCACACATACGTTCAGTACCAACGGGGCCTTGCGCCAGCGATGTTGAAAGCGCTGGTTGGCAAGGGACATGAAGAGTTCTCCACAATGCGCCAGCAGGATGCGTTTGAGCTCTTGCTTCATCTTTTCAAATTGATCACTCGTTCGCCCCACCAAGAGCCACTGAAAGACCCGGTTTCCGATTTCCGATTCGCCACGGAGCAGCGCCTGCAGTGCTTGGGGTGTAAGAAAGTGAGGTACAGCACCGACGAGCAAGACAACATTACGGTCCCCGTTCCTGCACGCAAACTTAAAGATATCGTGATGGGTGACGACGATAAGAAGAAGGAAGAATATGAGCCTGTCACTTTGAAGGAATGTCTTGATATCTTCACGGGAACAGAGACAGTTGAGTATACTTGCAAAGCCTGTGGAAGCAAGGAAGGGGCGATTAAGTATGTTTTCGCGGACAGCTCAAGTGGGGTGTATGTTCTAACGGTGGATCGATAAAACAGGAAAGTTGGGTTTAAGACGTTCCCGAAGGTTTTGGTTGTCAATGCTCGTAGATTTGCGATCATCAACTGGGTCCCGACGAAGCTTGGTATGTAAAATCAAGCCTATCCTAGATCTTCGGTTGAGAAACGCGAACCTAACAAATGACATGCAGATATCCCTGTCGTTGTTGATACAGCACCTTTCCCATTGGACCCGTACATGTCTACTGGGCCCCTCGACACCGAGGAACTACTGCCCGAGGATGCAAATGAAGGTGGCTCCGGGTCATCATTCACCCCCAACGGGGATGCCATGGCGCAGCTGACGGGTATGGGCTTCCCGGATGCTCGCTGCGAGAAAGCGCTCTACCACACAGGCAATGCCGATGCGGAGGCAGCAATGAATTGGTTGTTCCAACATATGGAGGACGCAGACATTGACGCGCCCCTGGTTATACCTGGCGGGTCGGGAACTTCAAGCAGTGCGACAGCGAACCCAGAGAGCATTATGATGTTGACATCAATGGGTTTCACGGAACCGCAGGCGAAAAAGGCGTTGAAAGAAACTGCAGGCGATGTAGAGAGAGCTGTCGAGTGGGTTTTCAGCCATCCTGACGATGCTGGCGACGATGACAGCGCTGCTGCTACTGCATCGGCTGGTGGACAGGCGACAGAGAAAGCTTTACCTGGCAGCTCGGAGACGCCGGCGAACTTCCAGCTGGCTAGCATCGTTTGCCACAAGGGGTCAAGCATCCACGCTGGGTATGCCTCCTCTGGTAGAAGACGGAATTTGAAGAGATTTAAAAGGAACTTGGCGCTGACAAGGTTTTATAATAGGCACTATGTGGCGTTCATTCGAAAGCTGGTGGATCATGGCGACGGAGCGCTGCGAGAGACATGGGTGCTGTTTAACGACGAGAAGGTGGTGGAGGGGGCCGATGTGGAGGAGATGAAGAAGTATGCATACGTATATTTCTTCGAGAGGGTGTAGAAGACGCATTTGCCGTGTAAATTCTATAGCATTGGAGACGTGGACGAGCGTATGCACATGCAAATTATTACCATTACTATTACTGTTGTTATACTGTTAGAAGGCGTCAATCGAACGACTTTTTGTGGAGGCTGCCTACTTCTCAGCTATGGCCGCCTTGGCCCGAGTAAAAATTTCTCACCACAACATCAACCTCCCACGCCGGCGAGGTTGCTCGCAAAACTTTCACATCGGCCTGAAAGCACGTAGGCTTCCTCCCCGTGGAGAGCGCCGTGATGACGTCCGCTCGGATGCAGTAGCCGACCTGAGCGTCGACCGGGGGCTGGGTGCCTCGTCGACTTACTACATATACCCCGGCCACCTCCGCGTTCAACCTCACTTGATACAGCAGCCATCTGCTACTTCACGATTACGATCACAAACACAAACTTCCCCAGTATCGATTGACCCGACATGGCGGCGCCCCTGCTCTCCTCACCTGCCTACACTATTGAGTGCAAGGCCCCTGAGCACCTTCACGCTATCGTCGACATCGGCAGGTACCCGTCCCAGCCCCACCATGCACCCCGCCCTCAACAGGGTTTCGCGGCATCCCACTAAATACATACGTACATACGTTTCAAACCCTTCAGTAACGGCATCCGATTCTCCATTTCCACACTACATCCGTTGACCGCACGCGTGCTACCGACGCTATTCACCGACCGCGCCGGCATATCCCTCTACGATGCGCAGTACCAGTACTCCACCATCTCCCTGGCCAACGTCAAAACACCCATCCCGGACGCCACAATCACGCAGATAACCACCGCATTACAGCGATTCCGCAGCGTCTGCACAGCCTATCGCGTACCCAGCACAAACATCCGCGTCGTCGCAACGGAAGCAACCCGCACGGCACCCAACTCGGCCGAATTCCGAGCCGCCATCTCCACCGCCGTCGGATGGCCCGTCGAGCTCCTCTCCAAGGAAGATGAAGGCCGCATCGGTGCCCTCGGCATCGCATCCTCCTTCGCTTCCGTCGAGGGTCTAGTGATGGACCTGGGTGGCGGATCCACCCAGCTCTCATGGATGCTCACCCACCATGGTAACGTCGCGACCGCTGACGCTGCCGTCTCCCTCCCCTTCGGCGCTGCAGCGCTAACAAAGAAACTCTCAACCGCGATCAATGCGGCGGCTGTCGACGCTGTCGGCGGCACCATCCGCGAGGAGATCGCCCGCGCGGTCAGCTCGTTGAAGTTCCCGGCAGATTTGGAACAAGCCGCAGCCCGCAACGGCGGTTACACGCTCTTCCTGTCCGGCGGCGGGTTCCGCGGGTTCGGATACCTTTTGCTCGCGGGCCACGAGATATCGCCCTACCCGTTACCCATCATCAATGGGTTCTCGGCACCGCGGGAGCAGTTCTCCCGGCTGGCGGAGTCTGTCGGCGTGGAGCTGACACAGCGGCAACAGGATGAGCTCGCGGGCCGGTTCCGGATCTCTAGTAGGCGCGCCGGGCAGGTACCCGCTGTTGCATTTCTGGTGCGGAATCTACTGGCGAGTCTGCCCAAGGTGCGAGAGGTGGTGTTCTGCCAGGGCGGGGTGCGCGAAGGTTGTCTGTTTGAGAGACTGGATGTGGGGACTCGTGCGGCGAATCCGCTGGTGGTCGCCACGGCGGTGTTTGCGCCACCTGGAGTAGGCAAGCTGGTGAGGTTGATTGGTGATGCGCTGCCGCAGAGTACGCCTGAGGTGTTCTGGTTTGGAGTTGTGCCGGCGCTGGCGAACCTATTGACTTTTCATGCGGGCGTGCCTAGGGAAGGGAGAGCAGCTGCTGGTCTGCATTTTACGACTACGGGGCTGTTGGGGGCTACGCATGGACTGACGCACAGGGAGAGGGCGTTGGTAGGATTGTGTTTATGCGCGAGGTGGGGTGGGGAGGTGGCGGAGGGGGCAGGAGGGTTTAGAACACGGTTGGAGAAGGTGGTTGGTGGGGAGATGGCTTGGTGGTCAAGATACGTCGGCGCGGTTGCGCAGGCGGTCGGTGCGGTGTTCCCGGCTGGGATTGTCGCAGAGAGTGGGGAGGAAAGTGGCAGCACCAGTCCTACCGGCGGAGAGAATGGCGGGGATAAGAGACGGCTGCGACGGCAGAGCATGGTCGATGGCAAGATCAGCTTCTTCGCGCGAGATCAGGAACGGAAGGACCATTTAGATATAGTGCTACGCGTGCGGGTAGCGAAAGATGACCCGGACACCGGCGCTATGATGGTACGCAAGGCGGTAGACGACATCGGGAAGGTCGGGAAGAAGAAGCAGTGCGTAGGGTTTGGATTCCGGCGCAAGATCGCGGTGATATGGGAGACGACAGACTGATACACACCTGTGTGTATGTCACAGATTTTTTTTGTTTTATGCTATCGTCGTCTATAGACGCAGTACATTTTATAAATGTAAGAATGTGCATAGCGTGTCTAGGGCGATGAGCGTCGTGATATTGAGGTCCTTGTTTGTACATTCTCTATGCAGAGTTTTGGCGGTTCAGATACGAGTATACACAAAGATGTATGCGAAAGCACATGGGTACCAGGCATCGGGTGCCTGTTGTCATTCTCGTGATATCTACCGTCTATATTCCAGTTCCCCCGGAACTGTTCGCAAATGTCGAAAGCAAAAGCAGCAAGAAGAAGAAACACGGTAAATAATATACAACGTCGATCGGTTCTGGTTCTCCAAAGGTATGTTCGAGATGGCGCCCGAGATCAAGTTCCATACATCGCCACTGGAAATATAGGCGCAGCCGTACAGGCCCATATACTCTCGAATCGTGTCTTCTGGCCGTGCAGTTGTCTGAATTCAAGACTAGCCGCGCAGCTGTACGGATAGGTAACGTCCAGGACCAACGAATTCAAAATTCAAAAGCAATCCCACCAAAATTCTAAAGAACAAAGGAGAAGAAAGAAAGATAAAAAAAACATTTGAAATCGATGACAAACTCCGATTGAGGGTACGTAAAAACGACCTGCAAATGCCTGGAAGGAAAGTACGAAGGGTAAGTGTAAGAATTAGGGAAAGAAACTGCATATACAACCCGGATGATTGGAAATGAAAAACCCAAGGTAGCAAAGGAAACAGGAGTTAGATGAATTACAACTGCAATAGATATTTTTTTTGGTCACCCTTATACAAACAAAAGGAAGGGAAAAGAGAACCCAAAGAACACAGTGGGCAGCGAAGGTACGTGGAGTAGAGGGGCCCATATTGTTAGAAACAGGTACCCTGACGTATACTCCAGAATAGAAGAGAACAGAATAAAAATTATAAAAATAGAAGCATCGCGCCGAAAGAAACCCAGCTTATCGGTCCACGTTCTTCGGATCAAGCGCGACGAGGAAATCCTTTACAAGCTCGTAGCTGAACCACGAGCTTGCCATGGATGGCGCTACTTTCAGCAGATTTGGAACGATGCCTTTGTACATTCCTCTGAGGCCTTCCTGCTTAACGATTGAGGTGATGGCGTGCCAAATCGAGTTGTACTTGAATCCGAGGCCTGACATCGTGTTGACTTGGAATCGGCGGCGGAGTAGATCTAACCACTTCTCGTTAGCGAAATGCCGTCCCACAAATAATAGGGAAAGATGATCAGAAATTATGCGTACCGAAGGGATATGTGAAGGTCTGGGCAATCGCTCCGCTCATAGCCCCGCACGCTAACTTGCGCAGAGGCCCTGGGGCTTTCTCTCCCTCCGGCGTCATCCATTCTCTTATCTTTTCGTAGCAGGCGAAGTTGAGTCCGACGTACGGCGCCACACCAGCCAGCGTTGGTATTAACCCGCGGTAGAGGGCGAGCAATCCACCTTCGTGGCGATACATGTGCATCATCGTCTCCCACATACCGGGGGCCTTGAGCTGAGCTCCTGTTTTGCCAAGAGCTTCGAGAGAGGCTGTGTGTATCGATAACCGGGTGCGACAGATATCGAGGGGGTATGTTGCAACTATAGAAAATATTATCTGTCAGACGCTATTCCTCGCTGACGGGAACGAATTCCAAACATACCAACCGACGTGATTCCCGCCATGCCACCAGCGACTAATCTCCTCGGTGTGGTCAACTCGGTTTTGCCCTCTTGAAGGAAGAACTATGGGTGCCAAGAGTTAGAACAGGTATATAAGATTGATATATTTCCTTCTCGAGAGAGTTCATACTTTCTTATAGACGGTATATGAGGAAAATTGTACCGCCGAGTATGGCACGATCCGAATGCAATTTGTGCCATTGCCTCTGTAAAAGCGATCGTTTCATATTAGCCTTCTCCATCTTCAACCCATTGACCTTTATGACTGTTGATTTCGTACCGCATGAATCCCCTCCAGCCCTCTTCCTTCCACATTTTCAGCAAAGAAGTCCCGATTCCTGTGTATGACGCGCCACCTGTTCCTTGCACCTGGTAGAGAATTTTTAACCGCTCGAGCGGCGAGACAACGGTCCGCGAGACGGCACCTGCGATACCACCGGCAATGAATGCGGCAACGGTGGGTTTCGAGACATATTGACGTCCTAAGCTAAGCTGACCCTGGTTGGTGGTGGCGCTGGCCATTGAGGAGATGGAGGTGGCCGAAGCCGCGATGGGAGGAGGCGACAGGGTGGATTGCGGGATCTAGAAGGAAAAGTGAGGAGCGGGTTAATAAAAGTGGATATATATCCTTGTTAAATGGAAAGCATTTTCGTTCGGGTCGTCCGACGGACAGAGATTTTTCGGGATCGGAAGCAGAGCTCGACGGGGAGCAAGCTAAGCTGGTGGGAGTGCGGCAAGGGTGCCTGGCCGTGTTTGGAAGGGAGTTTTTTCTTCTTTCGGCTGGCAGAGGGCAACTGCGGCTCATCGATGGAGAGTACTCACGGGTTTGTTGTCCTTGGACATCAAAGGGCCCTCTTCTTTGGATATTGCCATTTGGGCCGGCGATGGCTCCGCCGGGGGGATAGCCTGAGGGTGATTATATCGATGGATCCAAGAGAAAGAGGAGAAGGAGATTGTGAATGGTGTCGATGGAATGGCGTCGGCGGGCGATGCGCTGTGTGAGTTGAAAGAGGGTAGAAGATGGAGAGCTCAGATTTCAAGGAACAGAAGAAAGAAAAGGAAGAAAGAATAAACCAAGAAAACGTTAAATGTAGAAAGAGTTAAAACAAGACGTGCAAAACACTCCTCTGCGCGAAGACCACAATATAATAACCTCTCTGTCGGCCAGTGTCCAGTCTGCTGCTCGGATGGCCCTACCACAACTGCGAAGGGAGGCGTTTCTCCGTCCAGGCTTTGCTTCTTCTTCTTCTCTGCTTCCTGCTTCTTGACAGATGACCTGGGCGCCTCCGTCCAAACTGTTAAATTCCTCCCGCAGTCAAACCGAATCTCCCAGCCCCGCTGGCTCCGCTTGATACGATATCGATGCAGCCGCCTATCTATCGGAATAACTGAACCTGGCTGCAGAGGGATTTCTGCAGTCACTGAGTCGAGGCAGATATCAGGCCGCTGGATCAAAAGGTTTCTTCTACGGCCTATCAAAGACGCAAACGTGGGGGCCTTTCGCAGGGTCCCAGCTGAGGCCTTTTAAATGGGATTACTACATGTAGAACCAGAGAGAGAGAGGGAGAGTGAGAGCTAACGTTAACAATTTACTCAGGTAAACATGCAGCTAAAATTACAAGTTTCGAGGCCACTGAAACGACCCAATAAACAGATAAAGCTATGCGCATCTGTCAGCCCGATTAGCTTGAAAGGGGCGGTAACCTTGGGCATCGACTAATGATGTCAGCCTGCGCCCCTGGGTTCCTGCCTCATGAAACACCCTGTCCGTTTCCCCTTTCCGGTTACCAGCGCCGCCGGGATCAGAGAAATCATGCGCCCTCGCGGTGGTTGAAACCCATCAGTCATGGAAAAACCCATGTATGTGTCCACGAACCCTCGGCGCAGGGCTAAAAAAGGGCCCATGGCCCAGAGGCATCGCATCGCATCGCATCGTGTGGTGGTGACTGTTAATTCGGCTCGGGAAGATCGATCGCGGGCCCATGCGCGCATCTCGGATCGTGCCGAGCAGTTATAAATGGCCCGATGACATGGGAGAAAATGCCCCGGGCGGGATACGACTCAGCTGGGAATGCGATCCCGAGAGGGGCGAACCTGCTCCGGATGCGGCATCAGATAGGCGTATCCGGCCTGATCGCGAGTCGACAGCGGTTCGGTTTGGAGTCTTATTGGCGGGCCTATCCTCTCAGTTTGGTATAAAAAGGTTCTCGACTGTCCTATCGATCAAAGACAGATCCTGTGTATATTCTCATGGGATCGAAGCGAGTAACGCTCTAATCACCATTAAAATAGTAATAAATACTACTTCGCATATTATTGACAGCAAGCCGTATTTAAACAGCTTTTAGTCCGATCTAAGTGTCTAGAGCGTTAGAGCCATCCCGCGGGCTGCGAGAGGCGGCGGTCAAAAGCCGACCGTCTTTAGCTATACTCGGACTTAGGTGTTAGCTATCGGTGATAAGACTGTGTTGTGGATGCGTTGCTTCCAATCGCCGACCTCGGCAGTCGTGCTGCAACAAACCGACCGAAAACAGAAGCGTCGAGGCCTCAAATTTTTGTTTGGGCACTGACGTTCTCCCACTGCCGGTTTATTAAGCAGGCCGGTTTACCCCAAATTCTACCACATCGCCACCCACATCACTATCATCATCACCATACACCACGACATATCACACCACTGTCCAATTTCACCATAGGAAAACCCCGTCCACCATAATTACAACCGCTGCCCATCCATCCGTTCTCACACAATGCTGTCGAGAACTCTTCAAAGATCAACTAGAGCCCTCTCGCGAGGTGCTGCCTTTCGCTCCACTTCCACACTCATCGCCGCTACCCCGCGCCCGCACATCATCCCGCGCCCGGCCGCCAGCACTGTCTCGAAGAGAAGCTATCATGAGAAAGATATGCCCCCCGAAGCCGCCCCCGAAGCTATGGAGTATCAAAGCTGACAGACACATTGCACTGCTAGATCATTATTCCCGCCCCCGAAACGTCGGTTCGATGAACAAAGCTGATTTGGACGTCGGCACCGGTCTTGTCGGCGCCCCGGCCTGTACGTTCTTCTCTTTCTCTCGATATTCCCCTAGGCTAACCATAACGTTATATACGTCATGTAGGTGGCGATGTCATGAAGCTCCAGATCCGTGTCGACCCATCCACCGATCGCATCAGCGACGTCAAGTTCAAGACTTTTGGCTGCGGCTCGGCCATCGCGTCCTCGTCGTACCTGACCGAGCTAGTGCGCGGCATGTCGCTAGACGACGCGGGCAAGATCAAAAACACAGAGATTGCCAAAGAACTGTGTCTGCCGCCAGTCAAGCTTCATTGCAGCATGTTGGCTGAGGATGCGATCAAGAGCGCGATCAAGGACTATAAATCAAAGCGGGCGGGGAAGCCGACGCTGGGGGTTGCTGCGTAGGAAGGAAAAATTTTGTGTTAGCTTTGTGCATATGGTAGGAATCAGTGGGCTTTTGGGTATATGAAATTGGTGTGCTGGGGTGAAAAATTGGAGAAGTACTTACTTTGTCGCCTTCTTCCGATTCTGATTCCTAGTGTCTTATCAAGGTTTCTTTGTGTCGAATTGCTTTCAGCGCCAGGGGACTAAAAAGCAAAAAAATGATTGGGGTAAACAAGGAAGGAAAAGAAGAATGAAAAGAAAGAAATCGGATGCTGGCACTGGATAGCTGCTCCATTTTTTTTTCTGCGTATACAGTTTGCGTATACGGTCGCTATGATAATACGATCGTTAACTGCACATTGTTTTATTTCTTCTCTTCGATGTAAATTTTTTTTTTTTTTTTGGTTAGCGTGTACTACTAATTCAATCAAATCGCATCTTCGGAGCTTCCATTTATTTTCTTGCGTTATCAGACTCGTCGATGAGAAAGCAGGCACGAGCATGAGAAGGGCTGGTAATATAAGGCTTTGAGAGTGTCGACCTGATAGTGGCCTGATACCAGCAGCTAGCCGAACCGCGAGCCCTGCAGGAGGATACTCTACAACATTCAAGCGCTGGATGCAAGGTTGGAGCCCCAACGCGTCAATAGTGTCCAGAAATGCAGAAAACTCTGCACCAATATTCGGTTACTGATCACTCAAACCATGGAAAAGCCGGAGCACTACGATTTAGCTAGGATATAAATAAATATATTAGCATTATGGTTCCAAATTCAGGACGTTACAGCCAAGTCTCCCGAACGAATGGACTAATGAATGCCTGAGGGTATGATATCTAGATATGCATATACATGATGATATCTGTGCAAGTCGCTCAAGAACCGAAACTCTACAATGCATCCGTGAACAGGTCGCTTCCAGCGGTTGCCGACTGCCCCTCGTATACCTTCTTCGCCTCATCGATAGCTGTCAGCGCTTGTGTCTTCTCTTCTGAGTCCTCATCGTGGCATTCCTGGGAGTATATGCGATTAGTCGCTTTGTACCTCTTTGAAGTAAAGAGGCGGGGCTCACTAATTCTATCTCCAGTACTTCGACTGCATTTCGTAGCTTCTCCTGCACTACAGGAATCATTTTTTCCGACTCGGCGAGAACTCCTTTCTATATATATACAGTCGTTTATTTAGTTTCTCTATATCTCAGCTGCCTTTCTTTTTTGTCCGGATTTCTAGAAAGCTGGTAGGATACGGTGATTGGGACGTAATGTACCTGCTGTTTGATATCGTAGAAATCCGCGCCCTCAGCCTCCAGCTTCTGAACCTTCTCCTTCTGGCGGGCGGAATCTTTGTGATAGGCCTGCTCCTCTTTAGTCAGGCGGGTCACGGCGGCAGTCTTGATCTTGAGCTGTGTCGGTGGCGGCATTTTGAGATATAGACAGGGTCCGGAGTCGTGGATAAAGCGGACTAATAGCTGGGTAAGCACTCAAATTATACAAGCTTGTGCTATGTCCGTGTCTGGGAGGTTCGTGCGCGTCCGCTCAGAGGTTGATAAGGATTCGAGGAAGTCGAAAGGTGGGGGACCTGCGCTGCAGGATGCAAGGCTGTTTGAGCGATTGTTCGCCTGGAGTTGCCTAGCTGGGAGCGCTGACAGTCGCCGCTGCGAGCATATAAGGTCAGGGCTTCTACTCAACCACGACAACTTTCTCCTCACACTAACAACCATATTTCCAATAAGACCAAGCATCCAAGTGTCCTTGGATAATTACCTAACTGACATTAAATCTGGAAAGATGGGCGCAATCCCGGAGACCACTCGACAGGTTTACGCGCCTCATGAAGACTCGCACGAACAAAAATACAGCCACGGCTGAATTCCTCTACCAAGACTAATCACAAGCCAGAGCAAAGCTGCCCTGCCAATAACGATAAAGATAATGTTACGCACACGTACGGCGGACAACTTTCGTATCACAAGCTATTAATTCGACAGGAGCCGTTTACTAGTCTGTTATACGATGTGGGGTCAGGCCACTGATTTCAAATCCCTTCGTTTTCGCGCTGGGCGAGCTGGGCGAGCTGCTGCTGCTGCTGCTTAAGGATTAGTGATACTGTCTCACCGATTCCTTTTACAATCTCACATTCCACGCTCACGAGCCACCTCAGTCCGGCCCAACTCAGTTCCCCAGGCTTCATCAATCGCCCCCATCTCCGCCGAAACAGCAACAGCACCAGTCTAGCATCACCGCAAATTTCAACAGCGGTGCAATCATGTCGCAGTCCGCAACTGCCACTTCTACAACAGAAGAGCACGGCATTGAGCATGTCCCTGGGCCGTGGGAATGCACAGGCGAGTCGTGGTGGTTCACCTGCTACCCATTCACAGGGAAACGCACCCTCCACGAGGGCACCATCAACCCGCTCGACTTCCGCCCAGGCGTGAATGATGGCTATAAAGGTGGCTTGGTAAGAATACCCGTTTGCAAGACAAAGCTACCTAGGTAAACTTTTTGGGGACCATTTTTAACCCATGGTGTATATCTGCGTGCATCCCTGTAGGGCATGATCATGATTGTCCGGTACAGCAAGACCCCAGTTGGACCCTACGACGAACTTCTCTACTGTCCAGGCTACTTCTCCACCCCGCACGCCTCCTCTTCGCGCTACCGCATCACAAACATCTATGTTTCCTCCAAGGAGTCTATCTATAACGGCCGCCGCAACTGGAACATCCCAAAGCATCTCGCCGTCTTCAACTTTGATCGCTCCGCCGAGACTGGGCGCACAAGCATTACCGTTGCTCACCCGGAGACCCCGGATTCCCCATTCTTTGCGGCCGTAGTCGCGGATATACCGATTGTCAGCCGCATACCGGTGCCGTTGAGCACTAGTATCTTCCCGATGAGCTTGGAGTTTCATCAGCCGGACTTGCGCGAGGTGGAGGGATCCGAGGCAAAGGCGAATGGGGAGACGGGTACGGCAACTTGGCGAAACTTTATACCATGGATGAGCGGGAAGACGCGGTTCATGAACTGTGTCGAGATGAAGAATGGGAATGGAGATGGTACCTGGCCGGATATGGTGGACGGTGTATGGGGCCCGGTGTTAAGATGGGATCCGGGAATGGCGTTCAAGTTCCCTGCAGGGAAAGAATTTGTCGATGAGAGCTCGTAAGTGCTAATAACAAACGTAGTATGGGGCAGCAATCGATGTTTGAGGGTCACAGTAGGAGAGCAGATTGTTATTACCCTTTTCGTTCAGGTACTGGGTGAGGGTCCAAGGTGTTCAGGCCACGTGTATTCCTACATACTCTTATGTGTATGCAATAGCTATGATTTCTAAGGCTTACATCACAGAGGAACTTATTGTGCCGTATATCTATCTCTTCCATTTTACCATGCCAAGTCATTAATTACTGCCTTTTTTTTCTTCTTGCTAAGGATTTTATGTTTCGTAAAATGCCGGAGAATTCAGACGGGGCTCATACGAAGGCAATACGGCAGTATCGTCGTTCCAGCAGGAATTTGTGAAAAAGTTGAAGAAAGAAGATTGAGTTAAAAAAAGATTCCCGATAGTAAAACACCATGCAGAACAGGACGACGTAAGGAGCAAAAGAAACGTTTCGGATATGTGCATGCAGCATACAGCAGCAGTAGCAGCAGAAAGAAACCGGTGTATAATATATAATCGGTCGTGGAGTCTGGTGGAATACACAGAAGAACGAGGAAAATAGGATGGAGATATGGGGTGAATGCGTGGCTGGAGAATAAATGTAGGTTTTGCGTGACAAGAGTAGGAGCGTGATTTAGACCTATAGAGGGCCATTGTCAGTTTAAGATTACGATATATATATATTTTGGATATTTTGGAGCTGGGTAGTCATACCTTGAAACCTCTCGACCTTCTGCGTCCACGAGCACGCTCGAATTTCCTTCCTTTCGACTGAATGTATGGCTTCTTGTGCTTGTGTGGGCCGAAACCGAAGTGCTTGACTGCCTCCCGGGCGTTCTTGGGTCCTCTAAGCAAGAGAGTGTTCGCGCCAGTTGGAGCCCTCAATGCGAGCTGGTCGAGGGTCAGAGCCTCACCGCCGGCAGCGACGATGCGAGCACGGGCAGTAGCAGTGAATCGCAGGGCAGCAACAGTGATCTTTGGGGTCTCGTGCAGGCGGTTATCATCGGTGACAGTGCCGACAATAACGATGGTCTTGCCCTCGGACTTAGTCTGTTCGTGGCCAACAAGACGGGCGATGCGCGAGAGGGAAACTGGCGGGCGGTTGATCTTGGACATAAAGAGACGGCGGAGGACGACTTTGTTGAAGCTGGAGTCGGTTCGGCCTGGATTACCACAATGCGTACCGTCAGCGTTCTGCTCTTGATATATGCCTCGATCTATGCTTCGTTCCGATTCATGATCTCTCCATCCCGGATGAAGCTATATATCGCCTCATAGTCGAATATCTGCATAGTCCGTCTCCTCCGTATACTTCTTCACTACCTCCTCTTTGAAGCCCCTCGAGATTGTGGTATTCGGCGTGCGACATCGTATCGGATTGGTATAACTTACGAGCCAAGAATCTGTACAGCTTAACCAAGAGCGCAAGGTACGGATTGTCGCTCTTGGGAGCCTTCCGGTGGCTAGCCCGCTGGTGGTGTGTCTTCAGATCTGTAGAAACGCAGCCGTCTTAGTCTCAAGTTTACTCTTCGGATAGCATCTCGATTCATCGTTTGTCGAGGTCAGGTTTCGTGACATACCAATACTACACGGGTGGACACGCACAAGTTAGCAACGTGAAATCAATTATGAATATCAGCAATTGTTAGAATACATACCCCATTTTTAATGATTACGGACGGACTCTTTGAGGGTCGGTTCGGGGTCGGTTTGTCGATTGTGATGTCGAGATGTCGTTCGCTGAAGATCTACTGTTGGTAGCGAAATTTCGGTGTAGTATGCTCAAGGCTTGAGAAGCACCACTGTCTGCTTTGGGACTAGCGCGAGGGCTTCAACCCCAACTTTGGGTTTGCCAGCAACACATCTGTCAAACATGGCAACACAGGCCGACCCCAATTGCAACGCTGCAGCTTTTACATGATGCTGTCTTCCATAGAATTCGGAGAGAATAGTCAACCACATGCTCGATATTTAGAGATCGAGCCGACATTTCGAATACTTCTATAATTGGGAAGAATATTCAAATGTGTAGAGTGGAGATCACCATTTGCGTAAAATTCCAACTGAATCACTACTCTTAAGATTCACAAAAGTCGGGTCCTTGAATCATAGACTCGAAGCAACTGGGCTAAAACGGTACAAGCGGTAGAAGAATTCCCATTTTCTAATATAGTTCCTGTATTAAGAATTGAGGCTCTTGTATCAATGGAGTAAAACCCATTAGAGCTAACTAATCTTCCATATATGCTAGACAAAAATAAAAGGGACTCTGTTCCGCCGGCCATTCGTCTTGGCTTGGGAACATCTTTCCAGTCAATGATCCGCTAATCAGCCGTCCAATGAAATCGTTCGGCGCGCCCATTTTAGCGTCGATACGAATGCCGAAAGAGGTTCAAATTTCTTTAACCATTTGACAGCTTACCGGGCTACACCTGGTCACGTTTGCGCGACTCACTTATTGCATAGCGCACGCCAACCGAAGATCTTGCTACAAGATTACTTACAGTGTGGGAACTGGTTTGGTTTAATACTAGTTCGTTATTCATGGACAGTCTGACCAGGGAATATCTAGTTGGAGATTATTGGTCTCGCCAACCAGACTTCCAATGATAATCGGAAAACCAGAGCAACCACGGCTAAATTCTGGGTTGGTAGCCACAACGCACAAAGTGCAACAAAGCCTGAATAGGTAACAATCCGCCCGCCACGAGTGCTAGAACATCAGCAGCTAAATTATCAGTATCCAGCTTTTTGTCGATATCTTTCCGGTTGTGTGCAGTGCCTGTATATTGAGTAGGAGCAACATTAGGAGAGCTACACGGAATTAGAATTAGAGATGGATAGCATTGAGAATGGATGCTCTGTCACGGGAAGCGATATTTGGGTCAACTTTGCAGTCGGCAGATCATGCACGGAATCCCAGCACCAATACCCTAACCTAGTAATTTCTAGTCCGCTAGGAATTGCAGTCCCAGGGATGCCACCGTCACGACTTTGAACCTTGCTATTGTTAGAAATCATCGAAGCCTACTACAATATATGTAGTATTAGTTTATCACGTTCGGGTATCAAACAGTGCCGTGCCGTGCGCATATCCCGTTGTGAACTTTCTTTCGTTAAGGGTGACCACCATAAATTCTCAGAGGTCAGAAATCGAAATCTGATGCATAAAAATATGCGCTCAAGAGGCACAGCAAAAAGCGGACCACTCCTCGCTGCGCCTCACGGCGAATGAACTGTCCCAAAATTGCAGCAAATGGACGCCGTTGTTTGCTCTCTTTGCCACAAAGGGTCTTAATCATGCAAACTAAGGGCTTTTGGGGGGGTTATACCGAATGAGAACATCCTGGTATTCTAGTGTCAAGACGTGTCGACCGGAATTAGTGTCATGGGGCATGTGCAAAGCTAGGGAGTGTAGTAGAAACGAGCGTGTAAAAGCCCCATGGAGAGATGCATCGATGGTTTTGGGGACGCTGGTGGGAGTCAGTTCGGGGTCGAAGGAGTCCCAAAACACTCTCGCTCATTATGAGGGCTCGAGTGAAACGCTACGTCAAGCCCGTTCTCCCATTCCAAAGTGGTTGTCGAAATCTGAACGTGAGAGTTTAGAAACGCGGCGTCATCCCTCTACATCGTTCTATATTTCTAGTCTGAGTCCAAAATCCGCATCACGGCTATAGTAATAATAGGATATCCCATAATAACATCATGCAGTCCATACTTCAAAATCTCTTCTCGAATAACGCCATTCTCCGTCCGCCATTCGACAACGGTGCCTGCAGCACCCAGGTCTCGCCTGATACTATTCTTCTCAACCTCCAACTCGTTATACGTGATACCTTCAGGGACTGTGGCATTCACTGCCCGCCAGAAATTCAAGGGTGTATGACTCCAAGGAATATCGTAGTCATCTTGAGCATGTATAAGCGTAAGCCTGTATTTCCGACCGTTGGCCTCATTGGATCTGACATATGAGCCGAGTCTTTCCCCGGTAGGCCATTTGTCCCGGATGAAAGTGCTGAGGAACTTGAATAACGTAGGGAACTTGGCAAACGGCGATAGTATGGGGAGGGTGCCCACAATACGATACGTCGCCACCAGCGTCGGGACATCCACGAACGAGGCCACCAGGATTGTACCAGCAAAAATAGTAGGTGGTGATTCCAAGGCGTAATGCTCGATGAGCGCACAGGTAACGGCAGTGCCCATTGACTGAGCGAATATGACGATCCGTTCCGGTGGAATACCCGCAACCTTTAATGCCCACTCGACAATAGTCAAACCGTCAAGGAACATGCCACGTTCGGACGGTGAGCCAGTGCTTCGTCCGAAGCCGCGGTAATCGAACGTCAAGACGTGTATCTTATCGGGCCGACCAGCAGATAGTGCACGATAGTTTGGTGTCCGAAGCCCGACCCTACAGTGCCGCCAGCGCCATGCATATGGAGGATCAAGATGGCTTCGGGGTCATCTCGAAGGAGCTTGAATGCTAGAGATGAGGTGAAATTTGAAACGAACCCTGATGGTTCCGCTAGAAGATCCGATTCATGTTTACGGTATAGCTCTAATGGCAAGATGTGCCAGGCATAGAGCGTCTCGCCATCCGAAGATTTGAGGGAGAAAGGCGTTGCTTGGTTGTGCAGGAATCCAAAAACTTCTGGGGAATCGAGATCTTTGAACCATGTCATCTGAAATGCGTGTAGGTAAACGGCATGCGACTGGAAAAAACTGGTAGCTATCAGGCCAAGGAAGCAAGCATAGACACCAACCAGTGTTGCTGCCGTTATCGAGGTGAATTTGACGAGGCCTCCGACGGCATCGTCCATGGTGAATAGACGAAGATGCAATATAATATATTAACAGTTGCCGGTTGCTATTCGAACAATTAAATAAATCTTATATGGGTAGCTCGTGGGTGATTAAAAAAAAAAAATCGAGTGCGAGCACTAGGCCATGTAACGAGTTTATCTGAGCCACCGGCTGATGCCAGTACTAAAGATGCAGAGACACAAGTTGATAGCAAGTAGAAAAGTACTTAGGTACCTAGGTACTTAATGCATCAATGAAATAAGGGACTAAGCGCCTGGAAGAGACGGCAGGGGAACGGACCAGGATCCTTAGCGAGTTCAGTGAGAGTGAACAAACAAAAAAAGTGCTGCGCACACCATTCCCTTTAAAGGAGCTAGCAGGCGCACTGCAAGTCTGTGGAACATGAACTTTCACAGGTACACACTACTGCGAGTAGTTTTGTAGCAAACCTCCTTTTATATGCCATCATGATATTATTTATTTGTTTTTATTTTTTATTTATTTATTTTTATTTATTTTTAAATTTTTGGTACTAATAAAATATATACAGATGCAGTTTCCCGGGTATTGTATTCTCAACGACGTATCTCCAATTCAGTGGAAGTGACCACTGGCAATCTCTTGCTAGCAGGGTCGTAAAATCCAGAGTGATATGATTCGGGTTGAAAGATGAGTGGCCGTTCCTCCACGACACGCACGTACTTCTTACGCCTCCAGTAGAAACAACAACCGCTGATAATCGCCAATAAAATCAATGCACCACCACCGACGGCCACACCAAAGACGATGCGCTTATCAACACCACCTATTTTACCCTTTAAGAACCCAGTACTAGATTTAGTCGAGCTAGGAGAGTAGGTCGTCGGCGCACCCTTGGTTGCAAACAATTTGTTTGCTCCTGTGCCAAATGGGATGGTCTGAGGGATAGTGGTTTGTATCGTAGCTGGGAATGTAGGTACAACCCCAGATGGAACACTGGTGACTAGCGTTATCGTTGATGCAGCTTTTGTGGTTTGTTGAAGTGAAACAGGGCAGTTGATAAGTCCTAATGACATGCACTGGACACCGTGATAGGCGACCGCTGTACTGATAGTTTGTAGCAGATTCTCGGCTCCGCCGGGCTGTCTTTTAAGTACAGTACTGGTATATTTTGGAGTAATAGCTGAAGTAGATATGGTGGCCGGGGTGGTGGTCGGGGCGTTCACTGTCGGAGGAGTAGCGGATGGCTCGATAGCGCATTGTGTGACAGTTGTATACCATATTGGTATCGTAGTATTCGGGGTCGGGCCCCAGACCTGAGATGCCACAGCGACAGTTGCACCTGCTGCAGCACCCACTACTAGCTCATAGGACTCTTCGACACGCAGCTTGCAGCTCATGTCATCCGGAGTACTAGTGACGTTGGTAGTCAGTTTAGCAATATGAGTCCATACGCTGACCTCGACGCCGGCACTAGCTTGGAGGCTGCTAGACACATCGACCCCAAATGCTTTGACATCGGGAATGGTAATTTCAATGCCTGAGTGAACAGTTACGCGGAGTACAGCTGTAAGTACAACACCAGCGCTTTCGACAGTCACCGGTAGAAATTCGAAATTTCCGCCATTGCTAGAAGTCCAACCTGTTAGCATAGCCATACTCAAATATGCTTAAAGTTAACTGAAACCTACAAAATAGTCTGCGAAATTGTGTCCCCAAACAAAGGAATTTCTAATGCAGCTCCATCATCAAGCTTAATATGAAATCCACTGCTGATATTGATTTCCGTTTCTGAACTCAAAATCAAATCAACAACAACCGCGACCCCTAAAAATAGATCATTACCAATTGAGATGCCTATCGGAGTCTCCGAGGTGTATAAATTCAAGCTATAGGTGACCCCTGCGGTAAAGGCTGTATTGAGCGCCACGTACAGATCCATTTCATCAAACTGGAATCGTAATTGACAATCTGGGATCTCTGGGACATCGATATTGAAATTGACGTCGATTGGTGGTAAATCAAAGTCATCAAGATCAAACCCATCCTCGAGTTTTCTCGATACACTGCTCACATAACTCTTGACATAACCAATAGTGGTTTCCGTAATATTGTCAACTGCTGTGCGAACCCCGCTTTCTAACTCATCGAATGCTTGGGTAGCATTAAATGCCCCATTAATCGTGAGCTGAACCGACGCTTTAGTTTTGATGTAACACGTCGTGCATGTAATCTCGACGCCGCCAGTGGCATTTGCTTTGCCGACCGCTACTCCGTCCTCAAAACTTAAAAGCACAGCATTATCCCAACTTCTTTCTAGAGTGGTACTGTTTTGTAGAACCGTATTTCTTTTCTGGTGACTATATTCTGACAAACTACGTCGAATAGCTCTCACGACGTCTGTAGAAGAAACACCGGGGGGACTCCAAGAGCGGACTGTGACATCTGTATCAGCAGGGCTGGTAGCAGCAACAACCACCGTGCTGCTCGTCGCAAATATTGCGAATAGGTAGTGAAACAACATAATGTGAGCACGCAAGTCCCGTGCTCAATTTAATTAAGAAAGGTTCAAAATGGAAAGTGATGGAAGGTTCTTATGATGAGTAAAGATTAAACTGTTTGAATTGTAAAAGAGTGTTTCCCCTGGGCCTGACGGGGTGTAAATGAAAAGACTGGATGGGTAGATGGAGCTTGTTGGAGTATTTTGAAAGAGCTGTTCATTTCCTACATTTCCTATCAGAGACAAAACCGTTGTTTTATAGATTTAAGGAAAAATATAAAGGATAGTGGCCGGCGCTGTTTGCCCCGCTATAGATAAGATATCATTTTAATATTTGGAACCATCCACGGTTCGTACTTGCCTCGTAGACCGGATGCTCGAGGCAAGAGTTCGTACTTTGGTAGGTCAGATAGGTATTCTGGCTACTCCCGTCTTGTCTCGTGAACAAGGCCTCGTTGTTGGAGCCAAAACGAACAGCCTCCCGTCTATCGCGTCTTTCCACATCTAGGCTGCATTATGGCAAGCCCCACTTGGTCGAGGGTGTGTCAGAGTTCCCAAATCAAGCATGTTCATGCAATGCACGCAGCCACTGACACCTGCAATCATTACGGATAAAAGGAGCCTTATCCTTTGCCCTATATTGTCGCGTCGAACTTCCCGGCGACTTCAAAAATAAAAAGCAAATCCAAAGAACACGGAAAGGAATTCTAAAATAAACTGATCCGATTTGATATAACTACTAAGCCCGCAGTATATTCGCCTCACTTGGGTACCTTGTTGATTTAAGAAACTAGTCGGAAATTTTTGCTTATTACTGTCATCATTATTTGCTAACGGTTCCATACTAGATATCATTCTTATCGATTAACTTCATTGAGATTAAGAAATTGGAGGATAAAATAAAGCTTGTTTTATTTGAGCCTCACGTATGATATCGCAATTAAGAATAGAGCCAAGGAATTG
This sequence comes from Drechslerella coelobrocha, assembly GCA_036971555.1. Lineage (NCBI taxonomy): Eukaryota > Fungi > Ascomycota > Orbiliomycetes > Orbiliales > Orbiliaceae > Drechslerella > Drechslerella coelobrocha. The sequence goes on from JAJTUH010000002.1 coordinate 3,466,582, forward strand.
ACTTGCTCTAATAGATCTATCTACTTTCTCGCATTTCCGGTTGAGCATCGTTTCCAGATAACCATAATTACAGGGGATATTCTCTTGTTCAAATGAGCTCTTTAAACATCAGGGATAGATAGAATATACTAGGAAATAGGGGTAATCGTATTTGCTGCCTATGCTCCTGCGCCGAACATCAGTCGGCGTTCAGGGCAGATCGGAGAGGAGCTTAGGTTTCAATATCAATCTCAAAAATATCAACTCTTTATGAGAAAGTGCGACCTGTGTACATGACAAAGTATCTCCACACGTGTCGAGCGAAAGAAAAGAAATCCCCTGTCCGTCAGTGCACTTTTACCACGAGCTCCCCATTCACACTCAGTCCATAAAGAGGAAAACGAGATCAAGTCGTAGCTTTCCGAATTTTTGTTTGCCGACTGCTCATCATTTGCTCATCATTTATCCCTGCGCGATTTTGCTCGTAGACCCCGAAGCTAAGCGACATGAAGGGCTCGTCCCCACTTTTCTGTGTGAAAGTTGCCTTGACTGAGCCCCTGCCTTGGCTCCTGCCTTGGCCCCTTTTTATCGCAGCAACCACCATCTTTGAAGTTCTTTGCTTACTCACGATATATCCCTGTAGTCGGGTTCTTGGAGACCTAAAACTGCATAAAAAGTTGTCCCCCACTTTCCGCATTTGAAATTGCACGCCTTCAAGCTGCAACTCCTTTCATTCGCAGGAACTAGGGACCGAAGTGGGTTTTTTGGTCACGTCTGAATGTGGTCGACGGGACCATGCAAAAACGGCTCGTAAACATGCAAGTGTCCACTCCTGTCGACGCGACGGCGATTTGATGTTTCGAAGGCGTTACAAAAATATTTCCAAATAATTCACCGCTTGATTCTCTCTCTGCGCACAAGCCTGAATAGCCCTGAGTGCCAAATGGCGTCCACGAAAGCAAATATGTGAGGAAGCAAGAAAGTGGAGCCCTTGGTCTGGCGTGATCGCGGGCTCAAGGCGATAGGATGCCGGATGGTAACACAAGGCGGAGACCAAATTTGGATTTGACAGGATAATATCTGGTTTCATCCAGCTTAGTATAACATCCGCAAAGCGCCTTCCATACTTTACATTTTTTACTTTATTTTATTTTGAGTAACCTTTTGTCCTTCAATTGTTTTCTATCTTTCTACTCGAAAAACTTTAATTGCTTGGGTTGGTGGAGTTCTATAAACATTCAGACCGCGTTTTAGAGCTTGGGGATAGTATACTAGTAGTACGAAGAATCGTGGAGGATGGCCAATCGTAAATCGGTAATATATGAAACTATCTGGAGATTGAGACAAAAACATTCGTTTCGCTATTGAAGGCGCCTCGCTCTTGGCCTTTTACCGAACTCGAAATCAACTGCTTCTCCCCGTTTCTGCAAATTCGGAATTGCCTAAAGACTAATTTATTCTCGTGAGCAAACAGGAACAGCCAGGCCTCGAAGTTGCGAGCTGGTCACCATCTGCTCCAGAAAAACTCGTCCAGAAAACTCCAGTCAACGACCCTGCATATTCGGCACCGATACCAGTAGCGGAGCTACAGAACAAGTACAATGCTCCTCCAATAGGTGGTGGTCTACCCCAATATGAACGGGATGGACAGAAAGGATATCCCGTAGGATGGAGGGGAGGTGGAGGGCATGCTGGGGGTTATAGTAACCTAGAGTTTGGCGATGATCCCATGGCAAAGGCACCTGAGAAGACAATATGCGGGCTCAAAAGACGGACTTTCATCATGCTGGTGATAGCTGCAATAGTCGTGGTTGTGGCAGCAGTAGGAGGAGGTGTTGGTGGAAGTCTGGCGTCCAAGAACAACAAGAGTAGTAGTGCAGGCAGCAATACTTCCGCCCCCCCAACGTCTACTAATCGGACTCCGACGAGGTATGAATATGGAACCCAGATATAGATTAGGCCCCAGCTCACATTAGAATCAGTACTACAAGCTCTGCGCCGCTCCTTGCCACCCCGGGCTCATTCGCTGTTACCAAATCTTCGCCATCAGGCCAAGGCGCTTATAACAGCATTACTTATTTTTTCCAAGACACCAATACCCCGAATATTTATATGTGGACCTACAGTAGAGGACAGGATTGGGTTGAGATTGGAAAGCTAGACGGTCTGGATCCACCTCCGCGCGCCAACTCTTCGATTGCAGCAGTCCAATCTCCTGATGAAGACACTGTATGTTTATTTCCATTCACATGTGAAATCAGCAGCAGAAAACCGAACTAATGTGTCTTATCTTAGATCTCTCTGTTCTACACTGCCGAAAATGGGACCTTATATGATGTCATTGGCAATCCTACTAGCACTGGCTGGCAGATGGGTATCCTCGCGCCAAAAACTAACTACGGCGTTCTCATCTCCAAAGACTCAGGGATTGCGGCAATGTGGTGGGGATTGAAAGACACGAATGGGCCAGGATACAGTATCCGCGTATATTACGTTGATAGTGCTGCATCCCAGGTCCGAGAACTCGCTTTCGACCACAATAAGAACCCACAGTGGTTCGTCACAGACAAGCCATTAGAGGCTTGCTCGCCAACAGCCAAGATTGCGGCCGTCCATCTACCCCCCAATGACACAAGCACTTTACAGGAGACTGCACATCTGTTTTACCAAGATAAAACCGGCAACCTGAGGCATTATCCCGGATATGACGGTGTTTGGTCTCCCTCGAACGGTACATACCTTTTTACTTCCACGTGAATGTGAAGTAACTTTGCTAACATGCGTTAATTTAGCGGAAACAATTACAGAAGCAACTGTGCCAGATGGTGCTTACCTATCTGCCTCAATATATCTTGATCCGACTTCCAACTATACAATGCATATATGGTTCTTGGATGAGACATCTCGCCTGAGCCTTCTGACCGGACTTGGCCAGTCCATCAAATCATCCCCAGATTTTGATAACATCGGGACCTTCAAGGCGAGAGAATTGGTGAGCGATCTTACTACAGACTATATCAGCAATGGTGAAATTGCTGGGGGTCCTTTAGCGGCAATTGGGTGGGTAGAAGGCGGTGAACAAGTCCGAATATACTACCAAGCAAACATCGGGGGGAATGGCGGTAAAAATGGTGCGGTAGAAGTTGCTGGAACATCGAACTGGGTTTCGAAGGTATTGGAAGTCGAGACATCCTGAGACTAAAATATTATTGGCATCGTGTGGAAGACAGCCGATCCTTCGAGTTATTTATTCACATTTGCCAAATCCCTTTCCTTTCTTGGCTCTGTGAGTCATATTTTCTAGATATTCATTTAATAAGGCTTATAGAAGTCCTCAGAGACGTATAGATGTATATATATTCACCGTATTTAGCGCTAAAAAGAAAATAAATTTACAACGTTTGAGTTAACTAACCACCCGCCGTGTATGTGAAATACGGACTACAATAATGCAATTAAAACCTTTAATTTGTGAGACAAAATTAGAACTGTCGACTAAAATTACCTAGAAATAAGTTACCACAGTCGGGTTTAAGTGCTGCACCGCAGCCTCCTAGTAACTACATATACTTAGTTTTTGTCACCAATCCTGGGTTTGTTGCATTTTATGCGTTGTGGATTCTAATGGGTCTGCGGGTGTGGACCTGCGGGGCAGCTGATCCTGAACTTAGTAATGTGCCTATGAGAAAGGCAGATGATCAGTAAGAGAACCACCGGTACATCTTTTGGCATCTGATGTGTATCATTATAAACCGGGATTCTTCTCTCTCTGAATTTAAAAACTGCATTCTAGGATACGAGCCTCAAGCTTATTCTACCATCGCTTCTGAATCAAACGTCTTTGGAATCCGTACCTTGCATCTGCCTCCCGCGATACCTCGCTTAAGGAAGTTACAACCCCGCGTCGCTGCCGACGCTACATCTCGAAGACGCATACAAATAGCCTTTACCTTCTACAAGACCGAGAAAGCCTAGAATCAAGTCGGACGCGATGCAGTTTGCACCGTTCGCCTCGGACATCGACTTTGCCTTCTTCTCCTCCCTTGCTTACCATAAGATCAACTATGACAAACTTGACTCGTCCGCGCGCCGGGTTCTAGGGATTTACGAAATTCAGCCCAACGATGCACCCGCGAACTCCTGTCGCATGCAGATTGGGCCCACGGCTCTGACTGCTGATGAGTATGCTTCTCACAATGAGATTAATTCATAGGGTCTTAATGCTGGGTATGAGAGCTGATCGCAATTTCGATATAGGACTGGAGCTGGTCAATTTCGAGGTGAGGGTATAATACGTAATGTCAACACGATCGAGGAGTTCAAGAAGACCAACTACAGTGAGATAATTCAAAAATCTGGGCGAACGGTATATGCCCTTGACCTACGACTGCTGGGACAAAGGACTTTAGAGTGGCGACTAATCCGTAGCTGGTTAAACCTAGATCTGGGAGGCTATTATCGACAGTTCCATCTACTCCATACCGTCCCTTCTCGCATCTTTCACGATAATTTCGTTCGCCGATCTCAAAAAGTACCACTTCCATTACTGGTGTGGTTTCCCCGCGATACACTCATCTCCACCCTGGAATGTTGTCGGAGAACGCTGGCAGTTCAACCAAGAAGAGACGGCGTCGTTGTGCGACAAAGTCTCTACATGGCGGTACAGCGTCGACGGCCGGCAACGCGGCTTCTTTCTGTTTAAGAGGGTTAGACCTGCAACCGCCGATGATGAAACTCTTTGGGCTGTTGCAACCCTCGGAGAGTACGAGCGGGGTTTTTTCAACGACGTCAAGGATATGAAGAAAGATGCCTTTGTTGCATTTGCTGATCCTAGCAATTTTGACGAGCACCCTGGCTGGCCGCTGAGGAATCTACTAGTACTGATCAGGAAAAGATGGAAGCTGCAGGAGGTGAATATCGTTGGATACAGAGATGTCCATGCCCTGCGACACCAGCCGAGAAGCATTATCTGGACTATGAGAGATGACAGCCCACCGGACATCTCTGAATTGACATTGAAGGATGCAGAAATGCCCAAAATTACAGGATGGGAGAGAAACAGAGAGAAGAAGTTACTCCCAAGATTTGCGGATTTGTCGCAGATGATGGACCCTACGAGACTGGCCGACTCCGCTGTTGACCTCAACAACCGTCTTATGAAATGGAGGATTGCACCAGATCTAGACCTTGACAAGATTAAAGAAACAAAATGTCTCTTGCTGGGCGCAGGGACGCTGGGCGCATATGTCTCACGTATCCTCTTAGGCTGGGGTGTTCACAAGATCACATTCGTTGATAATGCAACGGTTTCCTACTCCAATCCTGTCCGACAGCCGCTTTTTACTTTTGAAGATTGCCATAACGGCGGGAAGCCTAAAGCTGTTAGAGCTGCCGAGGCACTCAAAGAAATTTATCCGAACGTCGACTCGCAAGGGTTCAGGATGATGGTCCCCATGGCAGGACATCCGATAAGAGACAAGACGCACGAGGTGCAGATGAAAGCCGACTACGACAAACTGATATCGTTAATCCAAGAGCATGATGCGATTTTCTTGCTCATGGACACTCGAGAAAGTAGATGGCTCCCCACTCTACTTGGGAAATTCTATGGCAAGATTGTTTTGAATTCCGCCCTCGGATTCGACACATATGTTGTTATGCGGCATGGTATACGACCGGAGGTTGAGACGGATGATGATGAGGGCGAAGAACCAGAGGTGAAGAAATCGAAATCATCTGAACCGGTGTCCGATCTCGGGTGCTACTTTTGTAATGATGTCGTTGCACCAGGAGATGTAAGTGCGCCCAACCTAGCTGTGTGGAGCTGGTACTAACTAGGCTTTCTATTATAGTCCGTAAGGGATCAAACTTTGGATCAGATGTGCACTGTGACAAGACCAGGCGTGGCAGCTATTGCGTCAGCCCTGCTAGTCGAGTTATTTGTATCAATCCTGCAACATCCACAACTGTAAGTGCTTTTCCAAGTAAGCTCTTAAATTAATCGACCTAGTACTGAAGCTAACATACGTTTCAATAGGGCTGGTGCTCCTGCTCCAGCAACGGTAGATGAGGATCGTGGCTCCCACCCCCTCGGGACCGTCCCCCACCAAATTCGTGGGTTTCTCTTCAACTTCCAGAATAAGCTCATACAGGCACCTGCGTACATACATTGCAGCGCCTGTTCAAGCAAGATCCTCAGCGCCTTTGATGATGGTGGTTGGGACTTTGTCAAGAGGGCGATGAATGAGACAGGGTTTATCGAGGAAGTAAGTGGGCTTGCAGAGGTACAGAGGGCTGCGATGGCAGCAGAAGCGGAGCTGGAATGGAGCTCGGAGGATGATGGTGACGGCGAAGGAGAAATGATATAGTGAGATTAAAAGATTGCCACCTATTTCAAGTTGCTGTATGATGTTTTAAAGGCTTGATGCGGGCGTTTTGGGAGACTGTTTTGAATCCTGGCTGAAGTTTTGTGACAAACATACAAACTGTAGCTTAACAAGAGGATTAGATCTATTGAGAAGCCATTCTAGAATCTGCTTCGCTGTAGTATGCACTGTCGTACTAATTAGATTACATTATGTATTAACATACTAGCAAAATCCGTAAATGGAAAGTAATTGCACTAGCTTCTCGAAAAGCAAAGAGAAATGTTAAGTGAATTCGGACAGAAAAGCAAATCTTATCAGTTATATACAAACACCCAAATTTCAGTCAGTCTAAATCTCACACCTGTTTTAGTCTATATGTATGTACATATATTTCTCCAATTAGAACTTCGTTCTGGCATATAGGACGATACCAAAAGCGCACCAATAGAAGACCATAGATAGCTAAACTCCCAGGATTTAGCGTATGTAGGGGGATGAAATATTATATGAGATATACCAGTATACCACACTAAATTTGAGCAAGGAAAAAAATGAAAAATCATCGTTACTAGAGAATATGAAAGCCCAAGAGAATCTAAGTCATCAAATGATTAGCATTGACCCTTTGCAGGTGATGGGAACTTCTGGAATGTGAAACCTACCGGCATTAGCAGATGGCAACCTAGTTGAATGGCAAGAGGAACGATTGTCGTTGGTTGGACGATTCGCCATCCGTATGGTGCCCAGATGAAAAGGTAGACGATGGCCCCACAGAACGGCACAAGTGCGATATACATCCATTTAAATCCCTTGACTATCTGATAAAAACTGATGTAGGACCCTCCGGCAGCAACATCCTCTACATATAAGGCTCGTTAGTCTTCCTGTAGGCTAGCATTCAATCAGAGTTCCAATTTGCATGGAATTAGAAACTTACTACTTGTGCTTCCCCACTCCATATTGATAGAGAATAGGTGTGAAAACAGGGCAAGGAACAAATGCCAGCTGATTCCTCCAAAAAAGACAATGAAAGTAGCACTCCATCGGATGCTCTGGAGGATGGCCCTGTCGAATCGCATTATTTCGAGACGGTGTCTCATTATAGCACAGGCGATAGCAGAGGTGACAGCGAAAACAATGACTAAAGGTAAGAATATCTTCCAGCTCTCTTGGTAGAATTTGTCTAACCAATAGATTCCCTGGCACCAACCATAGAGGAAATAGTTGAACATGGATAGAGGGAGCGCAAAGGCTAATGCGTAGTCTAGTTATAGCAGCAGGACAGCGTTAATAAGATGATTAGGCAAGCTCAAGGATATCGTTGGCTTACAAGTAGAGATATACGCCAACAGACCAACCTTCGAAGTGATAACCATGTTGCTGAAAACAAATCGTAGGAACAATGGTGTAAAAGGGCCTTTGTAAACCCATTGATAAAGCGGGTGGAAGACAAGTTCACTGCAGCCATAGGCATACTTTTCCCAGCGAGTAAGCTCATCGAAGACCGTCAGAGAAACGCCCTCTTTGAACTCTTCTCCGTGATAGGTAGCGAAGCGAAGTGTGAAACCCTGAGTTTGGAGTCTAAGAGACATATCAAAATCCTCGGAAACTGTATGCTCCGCAAACTGTTAGTTAAACCCCGAAAATATCTTTTTCTAGGGAATCCGAATCGGTTCCGGTATACGGGTATACGTGTACAAGTAGAGACCTACCATGGCTTTCGGACCAGAACTTGAGAACACCGTCCTCTTCAAATGCAACAGATTGTACTGCTTTCCAACGCAAAAATGCGTTGTGTCCAACGAATGGAGCCATGTCGCCTTGACCGACGCTAAACGTGATGGCATCGTACACGAAATTCGTAAAATACGTAATGGCATTTTCGAACCCGTTCCAGACGACTTGCATGACGCCTGAAGTATGCTGAATAATCGCAACTTCAGGCGACTCCGCCATCTCCATAGCAGCATGGACCAGACAGTCGAGAGGCACCCGTGTGTCGCAGTCAACAAGGAGGATAATTTCGCCCATTCGGATGTTACCGGCTGCAATCGTTCTCCCATCGCTTTCTCTTACAATAGTCTCAAGAGCCTCTTGGTACCACTCATCCTCCTGCTCGAGTGAGATCTCCTCTTCGTTCGCCATACCGAGTTCCTCCATTTTTGCAGTTTTAATTTCTGTGAGCTTGTCTTCAACAAGAATACTTGTGTATAGCGCGTAGTTCATGTTGGAGGCTTTCTTGAATTTTCCCTTTCGCAGGAAGCCATCCTTTCCGTTAGGTGGTCGGGCACAGTACCCGATACCGTTTTCTCTGTAGAATTGAACTCGTTGCTCGGATAACTCAGGGGGTAGAAGCTGGAGACCATCGTCATTGACAAAGATCGAAGCAGTCCCGCCTTCTCGCTCATACTCTCTAACAGCGGCGAGCAACGACGTGACGGTGGGTCTAATGACGCCATTTAAACCTTCTTTGTAGACTGGCATCTGGACAGTGACATGTGGCAGCTCTAGGTTGCGGTGATAGAATCGTTTTGGCTTCTCGCAAGAGAACCTCTTCGAGTTCGATTTCACGTCGGCTAGGGGGCCAAAAGCCTCAAATATATTGGTGACTAAAGATATGAAAAAGAACTAGAAGAAAGCGGAAACGTCAGTAAATGCTAATTATAATCCAATTTACCGAAACCTCACTCTGAAGAGACCCTACTTACAATGGAGAGTGGGGCAGTCGGTATAAGCGTGGCAATCAGAGCAAGCCGCGTGAAATTGCCATCCCAAACCGATTCCTTGACCAACTGGCCAACAGCGGTAAGAATAATGATGAGAGCAATCATTGTTGCCAATGTGAGCATCACAGAATGCGTTAAAATAATAGGACGCTTTGGAGGCTTCAAGTTTTCTGGATCCAGATCGAGGTTCTTCTCCTCCACATCGATGTCCATTTTGTTTGCGCCATTCCTTTTTCCAATATCGTCCCCGAAGTAGGCGATCTGGCCTTCAGCAGATGATTGAGAACCATGCTGAGAGTTAGAGGTGCTGTAGGGAGACGAAGCAATAGAGAAGAGCTTTAGAATGCGTTAGACTTCTCCGCTAACTTGAGCTAGGAGCTAGGATTGCACATACCAAGCCATATAGATGGTTCTCCACAGCTCTCCCGCGAAATATTATTGACTCGACATTGACATCGTAGATTATCATGATCTGGATATCTCTTATGATAATTCCACCGCTTAATTTTGTGTTCCAGGGTACCTGGCATGTAGCACTGATGGTATTAAAGACGTTTATTTTGAAACGGCCTATCGATACTTCCTCATCGCTAGCTGTTACAGAACTACATATGCCCCGAAACAACTCTGAATCTATGCTAACTGCGCAGTCAAAGCCGGTATTCAAGAAGAGGCCTAGGACGGCTGGGTTTATGTTGTCTGGTAGATATGTCGGTGCATTGTTCTCCAATTTACTGAAAACACCGTGGTTAACAATGTCGTTGGAGGACGCCGAGGTAGCGGCAGGTGAAAACCAATTTAACGCCGCACATCGGGCTTGGAAGAGGCGTATACTCTATGTATGAAAGTAATGGTTAGTAGAGCTAGTATCTGTACCATGAAATTTGCAAAAGGGAATTGCATTTGAATATTTGGTGGCCATACCGAGCTACCTGTGCTGTAAAGACTAGAATGTGGTGTCAGAGATGAGGTACTGTCGAACTTATCTGTGGGATGCCGTAATGTAGGTGGTGGTGTTTTAATAGAGGGTCCGGGTTCGTCTTCGCTGTGTGATTGCATAGCCGATAGCATTTTAAGTTGCGAAATTGATCCTCTTAGGCCCCAAATTCACGAAAAATATATTAAATATACGGGAATACCCCGCCGCTTGTTGAGGTAACAAATTTTTCGTTTCAAGAAATTAATTACGTGACAGACACAAAATACACGAAGTAGTGCGCTCAGAGGTATTGAAGGAGTTCTAAATAACGGAAGGCGCGGCGGGGCAGAAAGCAAAACAATTGCCTGTCTGCGGATGCCTCCTATCTGTTCCCTGTATAAGCTGAATAATAAAGAACGCAGTTCGCGTCCGTACTGCGATAATCGACAGTTCAACCCGGTAAATGCCACAGTGCGAAGGACTTGGATTGAAGGGCCGCCAAATACCGTTGATATCTACGCGCGCATAACTTTGCTCGTATCTTGCTATAACGGGGCATGCAGATGAGCCGCTCCTGTCACCCGAATGCGAAGAGCACTAAACCACTAGAGGAGATGCAACTTCTATATTGAGATAAAAATTTGTAAGTTTGACGCCTTCGTGCTCCGAGGGGCTTACTATAGACTATATCTCATGCACGGTCGACAGAAAGACGCAGGTTGGTTATATCTATCCATCATTATTATATCATAGGTCGCAGTCAATGCAATGGGCTTGGCTGGATTTGGGGGGTCAGGGTGCCCCGGTTAAGCTAATCAAGTGCGTTGTGGAGCCTGTGTTCAGGCCTGGGCTTGGAAGCTAGCCAAATCCAACGACGTGGCTGTCACTTCAGATGTCTGGCTTGCGAGACTGCAAGGGCCTCATCAAAGGCCTGCAAATGAGTATTCAAATTAAACATTCGGTTGAAGTCCCAAGGAGACATTGAATTAAATAGAAAACACTAGGGGATCAGAGGCATTTGTCATTCTGTAGTGCATACCCGCGCAGAACCCGCGCAGTGCCGATTTTGGTTTTGGCGTAGAAATTGTTTGCTGTCCTGGAAATAAGTTGGGTTCTCGCGGTTCCCATGTTCGCATAAGCATATATGTGGAGCTTGCCCCTACATGTGGCGTAAGCCCCACACAGGTACAGCTTTGTAACCGTAGGAAGACAATTCTCACTCGGAGTTTTCTTTTGGAAATTTCCATTTCGTCCCGTTGTTATTACCGGGAGCTGAGATACCCGACGTAATTGTCCTGAGCGGTACAAATTCTCAACTATGGAGCAAGCTTAGCTCAGAGCTATAGAAGAGTAGTTAATACGTGGGGGACGACATGCATGAAGCAGAGAAACATGGAATCCTGGTACTCTCCTCAACTGCTCAATGTGGTAAATAATTGGTCCAATGGTTAGAGAGCATGAGTGGAGAGATATCTCAAACGTTTCGTAGCCTCTCACCCAAGTATTTCTAGATTTATCCAATATTAATGATATGAGTATCAATCAGTGTTACAACCTCCCTCAGTTATACATATCGACAATGAACCATTGCTAAATCTCTCTTTTATAATTTTCTAGTCAGAATGCCCAGTATCCCCTCGTAACATAATACCATGTCCACCTCACGCATAGCATCCGTTGCTGAATTTTCAGCGTTTAATCGATCGCAGCCACGATCGACGGCCCAAAGCCCAATCCAGGGAGGTGACCTACCCACGCCGGAAGGAAAGGCGTCCATCATCAGGAGAAGATTCAAAAATCAGCGACTTGTTGGAGCGTAAGTTTCCTAGCGCTTTAGAAAGTTATCCAATTACATGAATTAATCTTTTACTTACCTATGCACGCCCCGAGGTACGCAGATATGAAAAGCCATGGTTAGAGACAAATGTATATATTCCAGACTACTCACTGACGAAAGCAGCTGTCCTTAAAAGGATGCCAACTTGTTGATTCTAACTCGCTGCCGCATTGTAGGACCCGAGAGCTAAGCTCCCCAACATTATATTCTGGACAGGGATGGTACTAGCCTGCCTTGTCGGCGCATTCATAATCTACCGCTCTTTTGATTCAGTGCCTAGAAAAGATTTCTGCCTTGTTTTCGAGGATAACTTCGAAACTCTTGATCTTAAGAATTGGAATAGAGAAATTCAGCTTGATAGCTCTGGGTTTGTAGCAGGTTTCCTGCGTCTTTATCAACTAGAGAAAGAAGTATTAACCGTAACGTGGGATTTCTAGTGGTGGTTCGTTCGATTGGACGACGGACGATCCGCGAAATTCTTATGTAGACAGCAAAGGTCTGCATATTGTCCCAACCTTGACTACAGATGACACGAAAATCACTCAGAAAGAGCTATACCATGGTTATACACTTAACCTCACTCGAGATGGCACCTGCACCGCCACCCAGACGTCCCTTTACCTTAACTCAAGCTGCTGGATCGCTTCAAACTATTCCACTGGAGCAATGATACCTCCCGTTAGGAGCGCGAGACTCACCACTCAGGGGAAGCAATCTATCCAATATGGACGCGTAGAGGTTGTTGCGAAAATTTCTCGAGGAGATTGGTTTTGGCCCGCGATCTGGTATGTTTAAATTATTCACTGTCCACAAGCATTGTAGTGTTGCTAGATTAAAACGGCTTCGCAAACTTCTGTACTTACACTTGTTGCTAGGATGATGCCCGAGAATGGAGGTGCTTACGGGGCCTGGCCAGCTTCAGGAGAGATCGATATCGCAGAATTTCGTGGCAATGATCCCAGAACCTATGGGGAAGGCGGCGACGATACTATGCAATCAACACTCCATTGGGGCCCTTACTCCAAATACGACAATTTCAAACATTCAACGGCTAAGCGCAAACTAGTGCGAGATGATTTTACTAGCAAGTTCAGAACTTTCGGTCTCGAATGGACACCCGATTATTTATTCATATATCTAGATACGCGGCTAAATGTGAGTATACTTGTCTTTCATATATCCAACTCCCTTCTAATCGCAGACTAATTGCTCACATCCCACTATTTAGAAAATCTTCCGTTGGGATTTCCCGCGTGGTTCAAGCATGTGGGCCCGCGGTGGTTTCCAAGGTATAGAAGATTACTCCGGAAATCATCTTCTGAACCCTTGGAGTCAAACAGGGCGGGCTAGCACCCCCTTTGACCAGCGGTTTTTTCTCATTCTGAACGTAGCGGTTGGATCTAGAAACAAATACTTTCCGTAAGTCTCTGTATTCTGGATATTTATCTCAAAAGTGAATTTCGTGGGTTTAACGAAGCCTCTTCGCTCAGTGACGGACAAGGTGGTAAACCGTGGACGGATTATAGTCTGACTAACGTCCGTGAATTTGCATTAGCCAATGATACTTGGCATCCGACTTGGAGTAAAGAAGGTGGGATGGTTGTGAGAAGCGTGAAAATGTGGAATCTAGGAAAATGTGCATGATAGTGAATTAGGACCGGAATTTTAGAAGTTTGCTGTGCATGCATGTGTAGGCCTCCTCCTCTTTCATTTGCATCTTAGAATTCTTATCGAAATTTATGTCCTATGCTCTCCGCTATGTTATTCAGGTATAGTTTCCAGAGGGACATTCGAACGTTCTCTATTTTCTCTATTATAATTATATGCATCGCATTCGCTGTGGAAGGGAGGCTTAAAACACCTGGCCTTGTTCCCCACTATGGCGCCAAAGCAGCGTTGGTCACACGTGGTCTTCGTATGAAATTATGCATCCTAGTTTTAATATAAGCTTTTGCTATAGTTTTGGGTAGGTTGGCTTGATCTACTTTATTATATGTCGCACTGCAGTCCTAGAGGCAGCTTCTCCCGCTAGCCAATTTGGGGGCAGCATCTCTCAAAGCTAATGCTGTACTACTAAAACTACTGCTGTGCAACAATAATCGGTACCCGAGACTAGCAATAATTTCAGTCTCGGAAATATTAACCCGCAAGCTTCCCGAGGCTACCCGGAGGCTACCCTCTGTGATGATCGACTTGGTGTCTTTTTCTACAGGGGATTAGTATAGAGATCAACAACAATCGCTAGTGCGTACTACAGCGGAAGGGAGGTAGCAACAACAGGCCCGCAGTTTGACTCGTAAAATATCCAAGACATCATTGCAGTGAGCTGTCGCTGTTCCCCGTGAAGACTCGGACTCTCTCGCCCATTCGGTAATATAAATTATATTTATAATGGCCCCACAGTTTATAATATTTACTCAAAGGATATTATTAAATAATGGCTAGGTCGCGGTCGGAAACAACAGTAATCTCGTTAATATACTGCAGCTATGATAGTTAATACCTAGGTATATATATGCATGACTCGGGTTTCAGATCAGCGCTTGGCCACTGCATTGCCAGTTTGGCATGGGCACAGCCTAGGTCTTGCGTTAAATTCTCACGTAACTAAGTACTAAATTCCGAACTATTGGGGTGGGGTTCCAAAGCTACACAGAGCTAGACCATGTCTGGGTTTTGATTTAACATCAGCTGCTGGCTGTGATTCCACTCCGTCGAGGCCCTGTGTTGCGTTTCACTCTTCAAACTAAATACTTAAATTTCGTGTGGCAATTAGAGTTGATTTTGGCCTCAAAGCTTGTACAATTGTGCCTCCGATTTTGAAATTTGTCTGTTGATCGATAACCAGCTAAGTTAATGAGCTGCTAGATGCGCATGCAAGTAGCATATTTACACTCAGTTTGTCCATAGTTTGTAAGGGGACGAGATGCAGTTATTAGGTTGATATTCATTTCTCTCCCTCCGAGATGCCGGCATGCAAGCGCCTACAGCCTCAATTGGGTTGACTACATATGCTGAAACAGGTTGGATGAACTTTAGAAGCTGAAAAGCGAGAGAAAAATACATTGCCATCCACAAGTTTGGTCCTGATCGGTTAGATGCACTATATTGACATTACCCGCGCGTAGGATAGCATATCCTGATGCCGAGGCCAACCTTGGATTCCTCCTCACGACAGCCCACAGCATTAAAATCGTAAACACGAGCGCTCAACCATTTTGCCAACCATAGTAAGGTTCGTAGTTCGCGACTACGTTCAATCCAGATATACCTAGTAAGCGGCAAAGCAGATGCACAATCCTCAGTTGATGTCACTCTAAGGCACAGTCTTTTATTATTATAATTAAGCTAGCTAACCTGTGAGTTGTGATGGTGTTGTATTTTGATTTGTGTTGTCAGCCATTTCCAGATGCGTCGCCTTCTTTCGTTCCTTTCCCGGCGAACATCCATCCATCCATCCGCATCTCCATCCATCCACGTCCGTTTGCGACTCCCTCAAGCAACTTCATCAATTCATTATCGTGCTTGCGTCCCCTGGCTCTCACTTAGCCGATCGACATAATGCCCGAAGAGAAAGTCCCCTCCCGCATCGCTTTTATCGGGAACATTCCCTATGGTAAGCTCTAGCCGATGCAACTCTAGTTGCAAGTATGAGCAAGGTTAAGCTAACCAGATATACGCGACACTGTGTCGCGTGATGATGTTTCCAAAAGGCTTGAGCGAAGAACAAATTGTCGATATCTTTTCGAAAGTAGGACAAGTCCTATCATTCCGCTTGGTCTACGATCGCGATACGGGAAAACCGAAAGGATTCGGATTCGCTGAATACGCCGACGCCGAGATCGCGGCTTCCGCCGTCAGGAACCTCGATAACTTCGAGATTATGGGTCGCAAGCTGCGGGTGGATTTTTCGCATGAAGGAGACAAAGACGCCCAAGATGGTTATGAGCCTCCTGCCGCTGGATCATCCTCCCGTGGCAATGCCTCCGGAGGAGCTGCCACTAACACTGGAGCATCGTCTGGAATATCATTACTTCCACAACTGCCACCGGGAGTCGATGTCCTTCCGAACCTTGAGGCGCCAGATGTCATTTCCAAAACCCTCGAAACACTACCTCCAGCTCAATTACTTGACGTCATCTCGCAAATGAAGCAGCTCGCCCTCTCGGATCCCGCAAAATGCCTTGAACTTCTGCGGAAGGCGCCACAGCTATGCTATGCCATATTCCAGGCTTTGTTGCTCATGAACTTGGTAGATTCTTCTATTCTCAGCCAAGTCATAGAAAGCTCTAGTACTGGGACGACTACAGCACCCCCACCTCCTCAGCCCTACCAGCCGCCAGCTCCGACTCCACAGCCGCCCCAAATTGATCCTCAAAAAGCACAGCTTATCCAGCAAGTCATGGCGCTGACTCAGGAGCAGATAATGTCGCTCCCTCCGGACCAACAGGCCGCAATCCTTCAACTCCGACAACAGATTATGGCAGGAACACTTTAGGGAAAACATCCTGCCCAAATCAGACTACCTTATACACCTCCTACGCCTCCTACTCCTTCAGCCGCCTCTATGGCCCCACCGCCTCGCCCTGCAACGCTCAGCGCTGGAGGCCAGAATAACGAAAACCTTGTGAATTATCCTAGACATCTTCCAAGCATCATGCAGCGTCATCATATGAATTATTTATATCCACTAGTTTCTAAGGGTCCAATCGTTCACAGATCTAATCGACGCGTTGCGGTTCCTTCATATTCACCTTATGCTCGTTCTCAGGGTGGCCCTGCCGTCTATCCTCCAGGGAGTTGGCCAGCTCTTGGGCTTTAGGATATTGATTGCTTTTTATTTTTATTTTTTCTAGCTCCACTTCTAGCGGTTGCATCTCTTCTTCTATCCCTGAGATACCTTATTTCATACCGTTCTTGCTTACATTAAAAGCCACTGCACTGGGCGGTGTCCTATGGCGTTTTTGTTTAGTCCGATCGCGGCTTCTCGCGCGTTCAGTGGGATTTTGACAACTGTTTGTTCGCTCGCCCTTTTCCCATAAACCTTTTTTCTATACAGGCGCGTTTCTTCACTCATGTGATTTCTTTACCGATTTCATTCGCCTGCATCCCTTCGCGATTAATATATTGTAGAATCGCTTTTCTGATTGTTAAAAGGCTATTAGAGATGAAAGGCATGAGAAATACAGTATATATTTGAAATACAAGGGTTATCGCATGACTAGAGAATTTCCAGTATCCGTCGAGTGAATTCACTCTTGACTCTATTATCTTGAGAATATCATAATTTTGGTAAAGGGTAATTGGCTTGCACAAGCTAACAGGGGTTATCGCAAGGTACCTTTCTTATCGGCTGCGCAAAAAAAAAAAAAAACCAAGGGAAAACATGCCGCAGAGTTTTTTTGCTAAATCAAAATTTTTCTTCAACCGCAACAACACCCAGCGACGCATCTCGGCCGCTATTTCAGCATCAGTTACGATAATCCTACACTCCTCACAAACAAAATGGGCAAAAAGAGAAAGGCCGATGAAACCGAGGCCGATGACATGCCGACGTTCATCTCCCAAGCCAATGCCCCTCCCGAACCCAAATCCGAAGCGAAGAAGGACAAGAAAGACAAAAACAGGAAGAAAGGCGCAACCAAAAAGTCATCAAAACCTTGGATACCCGCCACCCCCAACACTGACGCCGCTACGGACCTGAATGCTGCCACCAGTGGCGAAGCTCCTCGAGAGAAGCCTAACCTCACACACATGAATCTCTTCCAGCTCAAACAGAAACCTGACGGTGAGACGAAGGGCGACAAGTACGTACGCCAGAAGGAGCTGCGCAAGCGAAAGCGGGAAGAGAGGGAGCGGTTCGAGCGCCTGAAGGCGGAAACCGAAGGTCGAGAGTACATTCCCATTGACAAGAAGAAAGAGAAGAAGGAGAAGAAGGAGAAAAAAGAGAAAAAAGAGAAAGCAGCGGGGAAGAAGGAACCGGTATTGAGTAAAAAGGAAAAGAAGGTCTTGTCCCAACAAAGAAAAGAGAAGAAGAAAGCCGCGAGGAGGGAGGCGAAGAAGGCCGCTGCCATCGCTGCCAATGGCGAAGGGGAGATGACTACAGAAACTGCTTTGATGGAGGACTTAGAGTTGGCAAATGGTGATGCAGTTGAGAAAATGGAGATAGTCGAAGAGGTGGCTACTACAAAGGAGATCGCAGAAGACAGGATGGAGGTCGACTCGGAAGGGTCGAGTTCAGCTACCGACACTAATAGCGACGACGGCGAAAGTGAAGACGAGAAGCAGGAACCGATGCGCACCGCGAAACCAGCGAAACTCAATGGAACGTCTCAGAAGCAGGCTAGTGGCCTCAAAGAACAAGATAGCGACTCCAGCGATAGCAGCAACTCTAACAGCGATGGTGTCGCTGAAGCCTTAAAATCTAGTAATAGCTCAGCCCCTACAACCGCCAATGGCACGGCCTCTCCAACACCAGCTGATAGCTCCGCCATCAGCTCCTACATGGATACACATTCGATCAAGATAACCGACCCCAAGAACCCAGATACCTCGTCATCCAACCTTATCTTGAACTTCTCAGATCTGCCTACCGTTGATAAATCACATCTTTCCCCATTTTCCGCTTACAAGACTCCAACACCTATTCAGGCCGCGTCATGGAGCTACCTCCTGGCTGGCAGAGATCTCATTGGAGTGGCGGAAACCGGGTCTGGTAAAACGATGGCATTTGCCTATCCGGCCGTCCAATACCTCTCCAAGCTCCCAAAATCAGAGAAGAACCCCAAGAAGTGTGGGGCAAAAGTCGTGATTGTGTCCCCAACCAGAGAGCTAGCAATGCAGATCTACGAGCAAGTAGAAGTGGTCAGTAAAGCGGCCGGTTTGAAAGAGGCGGTTACGTGCATCTACGGTGGAGTGCCGAAGGATCCGCAAAGAGATACCTTAAAGAAAGCACTGGTCATTGTGGCTACTCCAGGTCGTCTCAACGACTTCCTAGAAGAAGGAGCTGCAAATATCTCGCAGGCCGGATACGTTGTCCTCGACGAGGCCGACAGAATGCTCGACAAAGGATTCGAAGACGCTATCAAGACAATTCTCGGAGCTACGCCAGCTACCCCGAAGCGCCAGACTCTCATGTTTACGGCAACCTGGCCTCAGAGCGTTCGGCAACTAGCATCAACGTTCATGACGAAGCCAGTCAGAATCGGCATCAATAGCCCTGACGACGGCGACCTTCGGGCGAACGCGCGAATCTCACAAAGCGTCGAGGTTCTTGCAGATGGAAGAATCAAAGAATCGCGGTTGCTCAACATTATAAACGCTCATCAGCGATCCTCACCGGCAGCCAAGAATGACCGAATTCTCGTCTTCGCCCTGTATAAAAAGGAAGCGGCAAGGCTTGAGGGTTTCCTCAGGGCGAAGGGGATCAAAGTCGGTGGCATCCACGGCGACCTAAACCAGCATACACGGACGACAACGCTTGCAGAATTTAAAGCTGGGAGAACCCCTGTGCTTGTTGCAACAGACGTAGCGGCTAGAGGCCTAGATATTCCGAACGTTAAGCTGGTAATCAATGTCACATTCCCATTAACCATTGAGGATTATGTCCATCGGATTGGAAGGACAGGAAGAGCGGGGGAAGTTGGGAAGGCCATGACATTTTTTACAGAACATGATAAAGCGCATAGCGGGAGGTAAGCTTCTTCGTTGATTTCTTAGATATTGGCAAGCTTTATGGGTTCTAACTATTATGGGCACAGCTTGATAAACGTCCTCAAAGCGGCAAACCAGCCAGTTCCCGAGGAGTTGATGAAGTTCGGAACTACTGTGAAAAAGAAGGAACACGCGAGCTATGGCGCTTTCTATCGAGATACGAGCGACGCGAAAACGGCGACAAAGATCAAGTTCGATGATTAGCAACTAATGCAATTTGACGCTCGAAACGAGTTATGGGCTATCCAGGATATCAACCATTTGCTCGAACTTGATTATGGGATAGAGGCAGAAGGCGAACTCCTTGATGAGTATTAAGAGCCTTTGTAAGTTCTGTACGATAGGGAGATAGAGGGAGACATCTAGCAAGCAGTATAGAGCTCTCTAGAGGCTGGGCGGTCATATTAAGCGTCAGAGCGAGGGAGCAAAAGTTATCTATGTTATTATTTATGGCCGATAACGGAAGCGTATTTCGATTGATAATTGGAACACAGCGCCCACGAGACCGCCTAGGACGGGCAAACTCGATACCTATAAGGCTAGATAAACTTCAGAATAGGCCCAAAGTCTAATTTTATTTGATTTTCCCAAAAGTAGATAAAAAACACTAAATGATTGCCTGTTATGGGGATTCTCTCTTTTTTTTTTTAAAGCCATTCGCTAGCCGTTTTTGGTGCCTGTTCATATTTTTCTGGATTTGGCTTCGGGAGGTCTTGCCAGGCCTAGCTTTAGACTCGAGACCGCGCTTCCAGGCAATATTTGAGCCTCTTCCCGCCCCTGTTATTCTTACTCATTTTTTGATTTCTAGAGGAAATGTCCAACTTCGTCTCGAGAAAGTCTTGAATGGACGCAATCAAAAGGACGATGCTGTGCTGCGCCGCGACACGCAGCAGTGAGCAAGCTGGTGTCTGGCACCGAGACTGGGGAAAGGTTGAAAAGGATCGAAGGCCTCAAAAAAAACTACATTTGCTCCAATCGCGCTTTCGGACTATTTTGGATCTAAATCGGAGAATTATCCATATATTATGCTGTGTGTATTTCGAAATTTACTGTCTGGTTATCGAGCCGCTAATGCACGAGATCGCAAGAGTCGGTTGCTTTGAGGGCATACAGCCAGTTGCGATCCTAGGTGGCCCAGGTCCAGCCCTCAGAACATGCTTTCCTCGGCGAGGCCTTCCATAATGTGGGATGGGAATTTGCATGTTACCCATTAAGTCTGGATATCAGATAAACTTTAACTTGCAGGCTGTGGGGCAGATGCTTGCAGTTACCATTAGTGTCATGTAGATGCGAGATAAAGGCTAAAAGAGGAGATGGCGCACCAGCTAACATGTGGGCGTCAACGCAACCACAAGACTTTAATGCTTCCTTTGCCCAGCGCTGGCCTGGTGTCTTATGCTTAACTAAACTTGTGACCGCCGGTATGGCCTCTGCATAAACTCAAGTTGTGCAACCAGACTCATGAGCCAATAACTAGTCCCGCACACATTGACAGGTGGGCCCTGTCTTCGCGTGCTTTCAAGAATCTTTCGAGAGTCTTCCAAGTTCGATGACCCCGAAGTCCAAATACATGCATATCGATAGTACTATTTCCCCCGACCTTTCCTGCTGTACGACTCCAGCTCCATCCCTGTTTTAAATGCATGCAAGTCGCTATTACCCGGCTAAAATAACTTCGAGATCTTAGAAAATATCCGATCCTTAAGTATCAAATAAGGGAACTTCTAAGACGCCTATCCCCTCCACCCGAATGCGCCCACATGAGTCTCAATCGTGAGTCTCGATTGTGAACCGACTCATATAGCTAACCAATATATGCTCTCCAAAACTAGTCCCCAGCAGTCTCGAAAGTGGTCATGGAACCGCGAGGTCGATAACGGTCTAAGCGAATAACTTCCTTTACCAAGCTACATTTGAATTTAAGGCGCCTAGGCCTAACAGTTTCTTGATCGTACGACATTAACAGATGGCTAATCTGGCAAGTGGAGCTATTTTATTACTTCTTATTGTATTAATCGGTGTAGCACAGCGCTAGATAAGTACCTAATCCGCATTAACCACCCAACCGCCTAGAACATCTAACAGTAATAGAGTGCATACCTTCGCTATCCCACTCACGATACCTAGCTGCTTACTTCTAAATTATATACACACTACCACTGAGAGCTCGCATACACCACGAAACGCAGAGGTTTGGATATAAATATCGACGCCTTTCGCCACCATAAATTGATCAGCCCAGTCTTTAAACAGTCTCTCTTTTATCTGACTTCATATCAAGGTACATATAAATCACCTAGCCAACCCATCTCACAGCTCCACCGTTGCGAGCTTACACCCGAGAGAATACCATCTTATCTCATTCTTCCAATTTTCTTGAGTATTACACACTGCAGTTTATCGTACATAGTACCTCACAAATCCCACATCTCCTACTCAGCTACTCCAAAATATGTTTTTTCCGACATATACCAAATACATCCCGCTTGTTGCGGTTATATTATCCAGCTTCGCCTCCCTCGACGTGCTCTGCACGCCCACGGCGTCTCAAAATGATCAACAGGTTGCGCTCAAAATTCTCAAATCGGGCCGTGCTGGAAAATATGCAAATATCAAGCTTGCCGCGTCCCTCGAAGATGATGGTTTCGTACAGATTGAGGCAACCTACAGAGAAAGTAAAAAGAATTTCGCCAACCTTCAATTCTGCAACAGTCTCGATGCCAACGCAAAGGACCAGGCGCTCCATATATCCTTTCGGAACCTCGATCAGAGGATTGTATTCAACGACCGTCTAGCCGGTGATTGGGGCCCACGTGAAGAGTTTTCCGATTTCAAACTCGCAGATGTCGCTTATTTCGCCACTCTGCGTGACTATATAAAGGATGAGCGCACGCTCAAGTTTTCGATCCAATTCGTTGCTGACCCAGGGCAGAAAAACAAAGATTCCAAAGCCGGACACTATAAAATAGTGTTTTACAATGCGTGCGGGTCCAAGCTTGGAAAAGTCAGGTTTGCGAAACGTCCTAGGACTATTAAAGCAAACCTGAACGCAAATTATTTTTCTCGATTCGAAGATCCAGAAGATCACATTGGGGAGGATATGATGGTGACAATGGTCAAGGTTGAAGACTTTTGAACCGTAAGACTTTCATTAAAATATTCTGGAAAGAATATACATGGATACTCTGTTGGGGAACGTGTACACTAGCTTTCAAATACCCTGTAAGATTTTCGATTATTTCCTCTCATCTCTAGCTTCGCTTCTCGCGTCAACAGATACAATGTACGTATGTTAGAAACAGTTATAGAATTCCAGAAAAGAGTTGTCTTTTGTCGTTTACAGTCCCAATCGTAGAGCCCATATATCCACTGAAAGTAAATCACATCAATTTTCCGTAGTACAAACAAAGATGAAACCTCTGATCTCGCTTAGTATTTAAAGAATAAGACGCTTTGCATTAGTTTCTTGTTTAGAACAGACGTTAATAAAGTCAGCTTGGCTAATAATTTACCACGTTAGTGAAGATCGCAGTCGGTCTCGGTTCGACAATATTTCGATCTGCTCGAATACTACTAACTATCAGAATATTTATTATATAATTGCTTATTATATTAAGACTGTTTGCAGTTTAGCATTCCACAAAGGCCATAATACCCGGGCAGGGAGGCCCCGTGCAATCCAGACCAGCTAGGTGACCGTAAAGCTAAATTTACATACATTGCGACCGCGACCGAATATATGGCCATTTGCATGCGGCAGGCGCACATTAGGGAAAAGTGTTAGGATTTTTGGCATACGGTACACCCCACGGCAAGTGCAACAATTAGTATATAGAAAACAAGGATAGATTATTGCGCCTGACGGCTCGACAACAGCGCACCCCTTCTGCAGGGAACGTCATTTGGACAGGCCGTATCTTACATTCTTGCATTTACATCATATGACAAATTTAGTCCATGTAACGCAAAATACCAAGGTCTAAGCGATTGGGCCAACTTGAGCAGAGCCCCGATCGAGATTGTGATATAGTCCCCACAGAGATCTAGACGTATGCAAAAAGGACCCTTAGAGTCTTATACCAGTATCATATGCAAAGATCTCGTGAAAACACCACATGCACAGCTGGATTGACCCTCATGGGCAAATACATGCCAATGTAAGTAGCATAAATGTGTACCTATTTATAAGTTGTCTGAATTTCAATGTGAAGTTGCACGTTCCTAACATCATTCATACACCAAAGGATCGCTGCTCCGCAAAAGAATCTACCAGTCATGTTCTTCACTCTGGGGTGGTGCGCGATGGCGTAGAGTCTGAGCGAATATCTTCGATCAGGATATCTATAAAAGGGCTGCAGTTCTCACTATACTATTAGCTTCAGTCAACAACCTAACGCTCACCAACCATACATCTATATGTATACACTCCTTTGAAAATATTTCCCTCATTTCAGCAATATTCTTTGAAAACCGACAGCTGCTCCACTCTTTCAGCTACCCGATTATCTACTATTTCCAAGTTTTAGCATCTCTATTGCAATACTAGCAACAACCATCTTTCCAAAGAAAATGGCTTTCGTTAAGCATACTCTCTGTCTGCTCCTTTTCTCAGTACATACGTTTGCGGCCGCCGCTCCGAGAATTGAAAGATACCGGGCTCCAGGGGTCGATACATTGGCACCATTTCAAATGAGGCACAATGTCCCAGCCATCAACCTTAACGGATCGTTGGAGGCCGGCCGAATTCTTCAAATAGACACCGTTTTCGAAGTAATGGAGGGGACGGGTACAATCAGTTTCTGCAGCACTCCCGACTGCAAAGAGGTTCCATTGCATATCGCATTTGATTCATGGGATTCGCAAATTCGATACAACCATAGATGCACTCAATGCCCGTCTGACCACAATCCAAGTAATCAGGGCTGGTCCTATGATAAGCGTGTCGATACCAAAGTAAAAGATGTCTGCTTCCCAGGCAATCCAACTTTGCCAACCGATCATAAAGTTTGTTTCATAGTTCAATACGTCGAACATTCCGGCGGGGACTACTACAAGCTTACATTCACTCTTGCGAACAAAGCCATGACACGAGGCAAGAGCCCAGAAACTCGGGTTGTTAAGATTCCTAAGAACTCTGAGGTCATCGACAAGAAACTAGAGGCGAAATTTATCTCCCTTAAGGATTACCAACGGCACGGAGGAGGATTTTGCGAACTCACAGTGTCGCCATTGGCTTAACAATGTTTGAAACCATTGCAAACCCATCTAGCTGATTTACTCAATTCGAAATATTTGCATAAAAACTTGAAATTATGCCAATGTGAGCTACTATACAGATTGTTAAATGGTGAAGCTCAAGCAGAGAAGCTTTCCATTGGTATTGCCATCCATAAATTGTTTTTGAAATCCCGTTGGGCGACCACATGATGCTATCCCCCAAACCATACATGTATATCCTATCGACGGAGAAAGCTACCATTTTTCTTCATTATTGGCAGAGCACATACCTATACCGAGAACAAGTTCTGTTCCATTAATGCATTCAGCATTTGGTACAGACAAATAACCATTGCCTGTATGATTGTATCGTTTAGATCTATGGAGCTCGAGCTCGAGAATATTTGACTGTCTGTTTTTGTGAGTTGTATACAACTGTAACGTTGTTTAGAATAGACTTTGGTACCTGCAGCACAAAAGAAAATATGCAAACTAAAGTTCGTACACCTCATGATCAGCTAGCAAAGTTATTCCCGGTTTACGGTTAAAGTTTAGTCAGATTATTTATGCCATGGATCCCATCAAAGTTATGTTACGTCACCAAGTTAGACCATACCCGTCCACAGAAGAACGTAACAGCTACGTAGTTGGCGAGCCCTAACACTGGACGGATTAGGTGAACCTTTTATAGAGTGAAGCAACCTGTAAATTTTCTTGGCCCGACTAATAAATCTTAATGACTAAATATGGGCCTATTCCGTACCGTATCATATGCTAGCTCTGGTCGATCGTAAGTTTCAACATCAGATGGATTTATGCTTGGCTCCGAGCCGCAGGCCGGAAGTTACCACGTAACTTTCCTATTAACATGTAATATTGCGACATTGAATTTTGGCCCTCCCTCGTAAACTTCTTTCCCATTAGAGATTGAGATTACATGATCATGGGTATTGAAGAGTTCGGCCGTGGCGTGCGAGACAGTTAACAATAAACCAAGGAATCTCGCCTGTTTTTTTCTTCCACGAATCCAGACCGTAATGCAGAACATGAATCTTCCTGTACAGATAATATATACGAATACTATCACAATCTGTACAAAACATGCTTCATTTGTGTACAAGAGTTGTGGAAATTAGCCAAGCTAATTGTGTAACCCAGAAGCATGCAACCAAGCATAGCGATACAGCAATCCTCTAGAAAATAGATTTTGGTGCCTTCCCGCGGAAAAAAAGGAACCTACCAGGCAAATCTACCAGTTAAGGTTCAGCGGCCACGATAAGCTTCTAAAGACTAAATAAGGTTTCAAGCAGCTGTTGTTCCTGGTTTCCGGTATCCGCCGCCCTAAATGAGGCCAGCACCAATGATGCATAAGTAGATATATAGTAGGCACTAGCTGTCGATGAAATGCCATTATCAGGAGTTGCCTGCCTTTTTAGCGACACACATTCGACTCAACCCACCCCGTATGTCAACGCAATCTTTCATAATTTACAACAGGCCAAGACACTGACAAAGAACCCTCGAGGAAGCAAGAATAGCATAAAAATATAACCAGCAGAACTTGAAGATGGACCTTCTACGCCGTATATCCGGCTCTAGCTCCTCAGCGGGTTCAGCAGATGACAGTCCGTTTCGAAGAAGCTTGTCTCTAGGCCCTCTCCGGCGCAAGTCATCCAAGGACAGCAACAAGGCAGTCAAGAGGGCACTCAAAGAAACAATTCGGGAACACAGTGCCGCCCAGCAGGCTTATACATCCGCTCCACATAGCCCTCTTATAAAATCGAGAACAAGTAGCATGCCAGGTCCAATGGAGCCCGACTTACTTGAAGAGGAAGAGCCACGACCATCTTCACCTCTTCCGATACCGTCGCCAAACAAACGACCATATTCTACTGGCAATGATTCAGAATCTAATCATTCCGAAGAAAACGAATTCCCACTGGGCGTAGCTTTCACGGCGCTGAGCCCAAGACGAGACTCTCACCTCCCAATTCGGTTTACTCTTCCAAAATTAATTAGCTCCAGGCGGGCTTCGGAGCATATAGACCCGATAAGCACAACTTCCGTTCCACGGACCATACGGTTAAGAAGAGAATCCCGTGCAGTTAGGATCTCTGTGGAACATGAGAATGCATTGGTCGAAGTCGATGGCGAAGATGATAATAAATGGAAAGATAATGAATACGTGCTGCGCCCAAAGGAAGTTTCAAAGACTGAACCCCGGAGGATCGAAAGAATGGCTTCTATCGTTGCCATGCTCCCGGATGCTCCAGAAACCGACTCTATGAGCAGCTCTTTCAGCGCTCGTGATCACGAAGCTCGCAGTTCCATTGTATCATTCGTCACAAGCAACTCCTCGGTGCCATCTCCCACAAACCGTATTATTCCATCTAGCCAGGGTAGCAGAAAGATTCTCCCCTATATTCCCAACGATGAATCATATTCTTACGATCTGCTACCACCAAGCGAATCTACCGATAACAGGCAGAAAAGGTCAATGACAACTGAAGTTGAAGAACTTTCGCAAAAGCTCCATTCGAAGGAACATTTGCGAATGATCACATCTGATCCCAAGCTTCTCTATGGCTTTTCTCAGTTCTTAGACCGCTACAGACCATCTGCATCCATGAGCTTACTCCTTTACTATCTCGACGCACAAAAGGCAATTAAAGCAGTCAACTACGCAAATGCCTTAGCGGAATCTTTAGGTCCTAGCCCAGCACTTGACAGGTCATGGATATACGCAGAGCATGAAGGTGTTACGCCAGTCAACAAAGCGCTCGAACGCAAGGCCGCTGATGCCTTCAAAATTCTAGCCGAGCAGGAGCTGCCACAATACGTAGCGTGGGTGTACACCGAGATTGTGACATACAATATCCAGAGAAAGATAACGGGAAGCGAGATACGACACCTCGAAGATACTGCAAATGAACTCGCCGAAGTATTCTGCTTGACTGACCCGCAGAGACCCGACAACCCGTAAGCATCCCGTTTCACTGTGCTTTTGTTTGTTGTATTTTTGCAACAGTCTCCTGACTAAACTGTGTTGTCCACCAGAATCATCTTCGCCAGTGAAGAGTTCCACAGAACGTAAGCATTCACATCAGCCCATTAATAGCTTTAGCATACGTCCAGACTTTTAACAAAGCAAAATTATGACAGAACACAATACCCCGTATCCTATGTCGCCGGTCGTAATTGCCGTTTCCTACAGGGCCCCAAGTCCCAACGACAATCCACATTCCGCATGCGTGAAGCCATCCGCCAAGGCCATGAGATCACCGAATGCTTCCTAAATTACAAGCGTGACGGCACTCCCTTTCTAAACCTCTGCATGGTCGCACCATTGCTGGATGCCAAGGGCCAAGTGCGCTACTTCATTGGCGCGCAAGTGGACGTCACTGCACTTGCCGAAAACTACATCGGTCTTGAAGGGTTCAAACGACTCATGTCGAGACAGCGAAAACAAAGTGAAGTGCTCGAAAAAGACTTAGACCTCGATCTTGTGCGGCCTAGGAATGCGGAGTTCAAACAGCTGTGTGAGTTGTTCAGCGCAGAGGAGATCGAGGAGACCAATGAGATTGGTGGACAATTGCACAGGGATTACAAGCTGCCAGAGTCGCCTCAAGAGGAGGGTTTGGAGGGTTCTGAGCCTGAAGATATCGAATTAACGATAGACTCAATACCGATAATGCTACCTCGTGAATACGATATGAATGGCGAAATTGTTCCAAGACCAAAGGTGGCTAAGAAAAACATGAATTTCTGGTCCAGCTCTCTGAAAGGAGTTTACCGGAATGTACGTACATGCATCCCCAAAACGATATTTCGACATTGTCTTGTGCTAACAAATCCTTAGTATATCCTCGTCCGCCCTTCGCCGTCCTTACGCATCCTCTTCGCCTCACCCTCAATGCGTACCCCGGGCATACTTCAATCGCCATTGATGGCTAAAATCGGTGGTCCAGACCGCGTCCGCGAGGATTTCGCCAGCGCACTCTCAAACGGCCGTGGTATCACCGTCAAAGTCCGCTGGCTCAGCAAGAATGAAGAGCAAAACCCAAAGGTATTGATTTCATAAAATATGTCCAAAAAACGGCGCCTGTATCTCCCCACAACTCTATGGATTGATCACAGCTAATGTTATTAATTATCTGTTATAGAAAAATGAGCTTGCTGGCCGCGAACGCTGGCTTCATTGCACCCCACTCTCCGGTGCCAACGGTGCCATTGGAGTCTGGATGATTGTGATCGTTGACGACGATTCCAATACAGATACCCTTACGCACCAAGAATACGACATCTCTGATATAAGTCTCGGCATGAGCACGAGGCCTAGGTCCGGTTCATTAGGGCTGTACGGGCTCAACGCCGATGGGACAGGCCCTGTACCAGTCGGAGCTTGGTGTAGACGACGGGAGGCACCTACAATCCAGAATCCGGAAGATTGGCGGAACAAGGACGGAAATTGCGATTTGGTGTTCGACACCTGTGCACCGGGGAAGTGTACGAAATCAAATATCAACTGATCCTTATTTTCGATGTTATACCCACAAGAAATTCTGCTTTCCTTTTGCATGTAGAATCGATTGCAATCACTTTCCGCTATTGCATGCCGTACAATATTTTTGGTTTCAAGGTGTATACTCGCATCTGTTTACAATGCTAGACGTTTGTCTCAGTCATGGCGAGTGTTTCTGCTAGCGCTTAAGACATTGTGGGCAGGACGTCAGTAATTTAGGTGTGAGCGTGCATTGGGTGTTGGGTAATGCTATGTAAATTAATATATAGATTTTAATTTATAGAACTTGTGTGGGCATATTCTTTTGCATAATAAACGAGGATGCGGGATATAAAAGTAAGGATAGTATAGTTTAAAATAAGTTACAGCTGTTGTGCTATCATGGCCTTAGATCTGTGACCGTTGAAGTGAAAGTGCAGTGGTTTTATTCTTGACTCTATTTGCATTCGTATATCTGTTATCCCAATATATCACGCCATGCCACCGAGACTTTTGACACATATTCTAAAATTTAAGGAGCAATCCAGCGCTTTAAAGACGGCACATAACAGAAAGCTCTTGCCTTTGAGGTTCGGCAACTGATAAAGCTTTTGATATTTTCTCATCTACTGTGTTAACGAGAGCCCCAGCTTTAAGAAGAAGCCTAACTACTTTGCAAGCTTTGTACAATTGCCGATCCTTCCGCTGCAGCAACTGATAAAGCTGTTGATAAGTCCTCATCTATTGCATCATTCGGGACCCCGGCCTGAAAAAGAAACCTACGTAACCCCTTAAACATTCCCGCTACAGCAACCCACAAAGTTATTGATAAGTTCTCATCTGTTGCATCAATTGGGACCCCAGCTTTAAGAAGAAGCCTCACTACTTCATCAAACCCTTTCGCTGCAGCAACCGAGAAAGCTGTTGATATCCTCTTGTCTGTTGCAATAATTCGGACTCCATTTTCAACAAGACGCTTAAATGCTTCAGCATTCCATCCCTTTGCTGCAATAATTCGGACTCCCCCTCCAAGAGGACGCTTAACTATTTCAGCAATCCCTATCCCTGTTTCAAGAATCAACGCTGCAGTAAAGCCGATGTCGTCTTTAAAGTTGAATCTAAAATTGGGAGCTGCCAATAGCCACTTTGCGAAATTAGGGTTATCCCTATATAGAGCGTATTCGAACAGCTCTAACCCGTCGTAACTTTTGGAGCTTGGTTCAAATCCGTTGTTTACATCGAGGTGCTTGTGCGCCGTCTGCGTGATCAGGCTTCCAGCTGTTCCATTACGCGTGATTGCCAATGCAGAAGTCTTCCGGCTAGCGCTTGCAGACCCCGTTAGATAATCTAAAGGCGTATAACCGCTGCTATCTTCGGAGTCCACACGGGCGCCTTTCACGGCCAACGTGTTGAAGCAGCTCATAGCTAATGTGAATTGATTGGAGAAATAGTTGGCCCGTTTAATCTGAGTCTCCTGCCATATTGCGCCGGCTACATGTGAAATAGCCGTCCGCCCGTCGGGGCCTCTAGATTCTAGTTCAATTCCAGCTATGGTGAGAAACAGCATCACGGCATCCCATTTCCACTCTTTTGCTGCATAACATAGCGGTTGCCACCCGTTCTTATCCTTAGAGTTTGGGTCAACCCTATCTGAATGATCAGAGAGGAGCAGCTTGATCAAATCGAGCCCATTGTGCTTTATTGCAAAACACAGCGGGGCTCGTCCTTCAGGGTCACTGCAGTTCGGATCAACAGCAGGTGATTTCAGCAGCTTTCCGACGACGCTACAATGGCCTTCGTAAATTGCAGCCAACAATGGCGTAAGCCCAAGCTTATTCTTCTTGTTTGGGTCAATGCCAGGCACTGTTAGTAGCTGCTCGACTGCTGTATCATTCCCATATATTGCCGCAGCCATTAATGGCGTATTAAACATGGTTGAGTTCTCGTCGTTGATATCAACCGCGCCCGTGGCGAGAAGCCGTTTGATAGTCCCCTCGGAACCCCCGATTGCTGCATATGTCAGCGCTGAACATCCATCATTGTCCTTGTGTTCCAAGTCAATTCCAGGTATCTCGAGCAATTTCCCGACGACCTTCTCGTGGCCCCGCTCTGCCGCATACATCAACGGCGTGCATCCTTTTTGAGACTTGGAGTTTAGACCATGTCCCCTCTTGGTCAGGGCTGTTATGGCTTCCCACAGTCCTAGGTACGCCGCAAGGTGCACACCCGCAATTCCAATTCTCCCTGATTGAAAGCCCCTGCCTAATAGTACTGCCTGATAAGAGGCAGTCACCTTACCACCGTTGTTTAGAAAGCGCAAGATCGACTCTTCCACCTTTGGCCAAACTATGGGGGCAAAGTCCGCCCAATGTCGTGCTGCGTAGTCATAAAACGGGTTCGATCGTATCCGCAATAAAAGTTCCTCCCTCGTCGAACATTCGCCGACGGCAAAAGTTTCGAGCGACAAATACGCAACACAGGCCATGGTGATATTCAACTCGGCATCTGGCAAAGGCCTCCGCTCAAAGTATTCCCGGGCTGTGTAGTGGACCAATCGAATGGTATTGCCAGCTTTGTTAACTGCAACCAACCCGGCACAAATCGAACCCAGAATTTCAATTCCAGGAAGGAAGTCTTCATCCAACTCTGCTGCTGCTGCATTGGCGGCGACAGCGACCGCGTGTTGCACCTCGAAAGTGGAGAGTGCTCTCCTAGGGCAAATAACCAGAGCCAAAACCTTTCTCGCAAGCTCTCGGTAACCTTCTTCTTGCCCATCGATTCTTCTTACCGCGTGGTCATATGTGTCATCCAACCCCTTTACTCCTTGAGGTAGATCATGCAGAACCCGTTTGAGGTGCCCCAATGTGGGCTGGCTCTGGAGTGAATCCATATGCAATCGGGCTATAAGGAACCTAAATAAGTATCAAAATAATTAGGGCAACTGGAGCTAAGGGTGACAGACGAGCAAAAATCTACCTACATTCCATCGGCGGCCTTCACAATGCTTCGTCTTATTTCATCTTGAACGTCGTCCTTGAGGGTGCCTGATCTTAGGAGCTGAGGTATCCGTCCATTGATATAACACAGCAGGTCGTCGTTCTGAGCTCGGATCTTCTTTTTTATGCAACCATCAAACTGTGAAGTGATTTCTGAAATAAATCGGGAGGTCGCGAAGAGATTAATATGGGTTTGCTTTTGGATTTTGAATAATTCCGATACCATTGCCTTCTGCCATTCGCTGTTTGAGACGTAATATTCATCGAGGGCGTCAATGATAAGGTAAACTTTGGGATACGCTTTGATGATACAACATAGGGACTCAATAATCTCATCGTGGGATAAGTGGTTTCCTTTAGCTTTGTGGTCTCGATAAAGGCTTTGGATACCTGAAGGCACCACCTTTTGGCCTCGGACTAACTGCCTCAAGAGGATTAATAGTAGATCTCCTGGCTTTTGTTCTTGCTGTGATTGATAGCTGCAGTAAATATAACCGACGCCAGCATCGCTCCCAATTTTAGTATGGAGGAACTGGATGACAATCGATGCCATGGTTGTCTTGCCAGCTCCAGGGATACCGGGACAGAAGAGAGTCTGCCCATTTTCGTTGAGCCAAGTTTTAAATTCATTCGAATCTAGAAGCCATTGTCCGGTGCCTTCCTGCTGTCGGCTTATGAAGTCACTCTGCTGGGAAGCATGGTCGCTGGGTGCAAGCCAATTAAGAATTTCGCCATGTGTGTAACCTTGCTGTTGACTGACCAGCTCAGCAACGTTTTTTTCGATACCTAGGATGATATAGTTCGTTAGTAATTAGACTTGTCATTATTATTATTATTCGTAGCATCTCGCGGACTAACCAAAGACTACATCGGCTATTTTCTTCTCGGCTTCAACCTTGGTAGGGAGAATTCTCAACAGGAGATCTTTTGTGTACGCAGCAGCTACCATGGCTGCGTAGCCTTGCCATTCTTTATTCTTGTGAGTATCTGAATAGTCACATATCCCACGAATGACGAGGCAGGGGAAATGATTCATCAATCCTGCTGCTTCCATTTCAAAACATAGAACTCCATTCTCTTTCGCGAGCTTGTCTCGGATCTGCGCATCTTTCATTAATTGGTTCGACGAAGCGATCAAGCCGTAGTGAATCTCAGGATTGTCTTCGTCGTCTGCCCGTTCCGATCGCAATATTATACTGGAAGGGTCTTCGCCACATGCCTCCGCGCAGCTTCTTTCATCGGGATGACAGATCGCACTTTTGTATAACCTATCACTTCCGAGATCTGGCCGTTTAAACTTCTTGCGAAGTTTGGGCTTTTTCTCAAAAACTGCATCGATCGCTTCTTCAAGTTGGTGACTATCGCTTTCGTACTGAGCCTCGAGTCCGTTTACTGCGGTTCGTAGGACCGTCGGTGGCTGGTCCAAATACCCCGTACATTGAAAGGCCTGATCTTGTATTGTTTTGCCAAAATCATATTGGAGTACCGCACCTTTTCCATTGCGGGGAATGCTAACTACAACATCGCCTAAGCGAACGTCATGCTCTCGACTTGGCGCACCACCCGCAATTCCAACCATCAAGCCAATCCTGATATTTGGAAAAGTGTGTAACATGTCTCTTGCAGCGCATGCTGCTGCAGACGTGCCATATTCCCCTGCCGGTAAAATGGCAATGGCGATATTGTGCTTGCCAATTCTGCCTACTGTATAGTCATTGTTGTCGTTAGGAGACGAGAATTCTAGGGGATCGTATTTTTCATCGAGGAAAGCCTGTGCGGCAACGTATTCGCAAGTTATGGCGCATATCCATCCAATAGTGTAATCGTGTGGATTTGACATGGCACTCGGTAGCATGCAGGATCAGATAGATTTCTAACAACCGCATGTATAGGCCCACCGAGAGTAGGTATTATAAGAAAATAATAGTAAGCGAGCTCGAGGGCTCAAGGGAGCGAAGATTGGGGTGCTATTTGCTCGAGATTCGTTGTGCGAAGAATATTCTTTTTATATTGGAAAGGAAATTGAATACATTAACAAAAGCGCAAGGCTAGGTCATTTATCATAAATAACATTTCCGACGGTGTTAACTAATTGAGAGAGTGGCAGAAGACACGGGATCTTGCAGGTCGCAGAGGCTCAACCAATAAAATGATGATGGCATTTGGCCTTTTCTTCGTCCTTCAGCTCGCGCTCGCAGAAGGATCACCTGCGTTGGTAAATGCTTGGGATTACGGTGCTCAAGGAGCCGGCGGAGGAGCTTGGGCTTAGTGAGATCAATTCAAAGCCTGCTGCAATTATTGGAGGCAAACTTAACAGTCTTAACCGTCAAAACCCAGCCAGTATTAATCGCTGCTGCTTCTTAATGTGACTTTCGTCGGTTAAGGCAATATCATCTCCTTTTCAGATGTATTATTTCATATAACATACTAAGTAGAGATAATATAACATGACCGTCCATTTTATCGGGGTTTCTTAGATTCCGTGATCGCGACTAGTTTGTTGGCTTGATCACATAAATACAGGCCGTCAAACTTATAGACAAAATATTCGCTATTTCAACACAAGAGTTAGAGATAAAATACTTAGTTACTGATCCCAGTGCGCTAGAATTCGATTTTGTGTTTAGAGCCAAAGTCATAAGAGTTCTTTGAAAAAAAAAATCAATCGACAAAATACTCAAAACCTTGTCAAATACTTTTTGTGTTAATTGACACCTTCCCACACATTGCCCAAATTCAGGAGCCCGGTAGCCTCTCCTACCACCGAGAGTTGTCTAAACAATCGCTACAACATCGCACAGAAGTGCTTCCAAAAAAAGTATGCTTTTTGGTTATGTGCCCCTGAACCATCTCTCTAGCTGCTTGTTGTAAATTTTTGAAATTTTACAAAGTAAGGATGTATGTTTAGTTACAAGTCCTATAAGCAATACTTGTTACAGATAATTCATACCGTGTGTGGAGGATGGATACACACCGGCTCTGCTAACGAATTACGACTCATATCTGAACTCCTGCACTTCACTTGTTGCACCAATTATCAAAATACACGACGACTTTTAATGTAGCTTCCCTCAATCCAACTTCTCCCACTATAGAAAACGGTGGTGGAAAGCTCAAGAATGGTACGGCAAAGGCACCAACAATACACACAACATAGCTAGAATAGCCACACCGAATTTCCGATATATATATCAACTATATCAAATCCCTTATCCGCCTTTACATCAAGTCTCCCATCTTACAATGGGATGACCTCACCGTCGTCATAATCACCATCCGGAATCCCCTCACCATCGTAACCACCATCATCCAGTGGAATTGGCTCTTGGTAGTCATCATTATCGTCTGGAATGTCCTGGATATCGCCATCATCATCGTATAGCGGGGTCGGCTCGTCGTCGTCGTCGTCACCCTCGTCCAGAGCATCCAGAAGCCTCTGATCGTGGTCAGATATGCCACCGGGGATCGGAATAGGCTCTTCGCTGTCGTCGTAACCATCATCCTGAATCTCCGGGATCGCTTGTTCTGGGGGCATCACCGCAGGGGTGGATGGGCCGAAGCCGTTTCCGTTTCCTATTCATCGACAAGTCTGACGTCAGCGGTTTTGGACCGTTTATCTTCTAATCGGAACACGGGAATATGTATATGGATAAACATATATGTATAGCACGCAATACACAAAAGTGGACAACCTCGCAATTACATACCGTCCATCTTGTTGACAGTGAACCCTTAAAAAAGAAAAAAAAATAATTGATATGGTCTCGAAAGCTGCGCCTAAGCTAAATTGCTGGAAATGGTTCGTTGAATAATCAATGCAACTTTGAAACCTCGGTATCGGAAGTTGGTTCTCGAACCCCAAAAGAAACCTTCGGCCGAGCCGGGGATTTCTCCAGTATTTATACACCACTACATTATGGACTCGTACTGTAAAAGATGGTATCCTTACCCTGCGAGACAATTCAATAGTTCGTACAGACAACAATGTGGAGATATCATCTTCAATAATCCGCGGATCATCGAATATAATAACCAGTTCCAGTAGTAAACTATGACGCTAGTCGATCTACTTACAAATCTACCCAAGTACATAGCATGTAGCGTGGGTCTGTGTGCACACGTGGATACATTAAGGCATTGCAATGTAACACTGCATCTAGGTAAGATAAGGTAAGGTAAAACGGTGCGGAATCACCGTAGGTATATAATATAATTGTCTGCGGGGCATTCACGTCATAGCAGCTAGAGCAGCGAATATCAGTAAAGTAGTCGCCTTCCAGCAAGGCCACGCGCAAGTAACAAGTAAAGTGAAAAGCCAAAGAAACGGAGACAGAAAATGAAATGTAGGAAGGAATCAAACAAATTGGCTAAATAAACGAGAGATCAGAAGAACTGTAAGAAAAAACAACAACAGGAATATTAAGAGCTTTGCGTTGTAAGGAGAAAAATACCACACACCAGCAACTCAAGCACGCACAAGACACGTTATTCAATATACCTGCGCCGCATAAACAAAAAAGGAATCCGCTTTTCCAAGAGCAAAGTACTTTAATGCAAAGAACAAAGGAAAGAAAAAAAAAGTGATTAAAAAAGGCTACACAAAGTAAAGAACAAGTAATTTTATAAAAGAATGTATAAGAAAAGAAAGAAGTGTTCATTATGACTGGAGTCCGATATTCTAATCCTCAATTCCAAACATCCGCCTCAACTTTGGAAACTTCTTTTTCTTCTGCGGCTTCCCCCCGCTGTAGATACCGCCATTTGGCTCCACAACTTGTGCTTTCGCCGACACCGCCGTCAACGGCCGCTCTTGCTCTAGCCGCTCCAGCCGTTCCGCGCTGCCATCCTCATCCACCTCCTGCAACTCCGATAGCCTATGTCTTACCCCTCGATCAGGAGCAAGGGCGCCACTGCTACTACCTGCAATCGTAGACGTCCCTAGCGACGGCGTCCACGTCCGCTGTGAACTCACCGAATTGACAGACCCACCGCTCATCCGCCTAAACTTTTTCATTTGATTGCCTCGCGGCGGCTGCGACTGCGATTGTGGCGGCGGCGAACTCAGTTGCTCAGGTGGATTCAACGGCTCTGTAGTCCCAGCCATTGGCGGCATCGACATAGACCCAACCAACCCTGGTGTCTTCGCCTTCTTCGTAGACCCAAAGCGCCACCATTTTTTCTTCGGCGCAACTTCCGCCGAAATCGAAGTAGTATAGCCATAGATTCCCATAGCACCGCCCGGAACATACACAGGGTTCCTCTGTCCGCCAGATTTTGTAAAGGAATCGCTGCCACCGTTCGGCGCGGCGCCAGCAGTCGCTGGTCTACGTATCTCTTCGCCATCAGATGAGTCAGGCGTAAGAGGGCGGTAGGATGCTGAATGTGTGCGCGTAGCTTCAAGGACGCGTGCAGTCCCGGCGTCATCATCATCAGATGAGTCCTCAAATCGACTTCGGAATCCCTTAGAGAACCCGCTACTCGCCGGCGGCAGGCCAAGCGAAGAATGTGGACGGCCGCCGGAACTGCTGCGCAACGTGGTCTTGCCCAAGAAACCGCTGCCCTTCTTTCCAGGCTTTGTCAAGACGCCATTCCGATCATCATCCGAGCTGTCAGGCGACCACTCTCTTCGTCGGGGACCGCCAGTGCCAATTGTCCTACCAGTCCTAAAACCACTCTCAAACCGTGACGAACCTGAGCTCGCCCACCGGCTCGATCCAAGTCCAGCATCTCGAGTACTCATAGTAGCCGATGAAGGAACGACACCATTCGTATCGCGCATGGACATCCGGGCAAAGCCTCCTCCTCCACTATTGGAGCGGCGCCGTCGATTCTCACGTTTAAAAGATGATGCGGAATCATCAGAATCAACGGAAAGTCGCGTTTGCTGCGCAGGCGCAGGCGCTGCTGGCTGCCGCTGTTTTTTGAGTCTCCCACCATTGGCTGTCGCTGGGGATGGAACAGGAACTGTTCTTGTTTGCAGTGGCTTCGCCTTAGGCGCATGTTTGGATTCTGATAGGTTGGTTTTCGGCTTGGCAGAGGTTTTCTTGGTAGTAGTAGTAGCAGCATCAGTGGTGGGGACCGGCTTAGAAGTTCCATTCTGAGCAGGTACTGAAGCTTCAGCTGATTGGTCCACTGGAGGGGACGGAGAAAGCTCAGCAGTTATAAGTCCCGGAGAAACCGGTTTGATCGGTTTAGGTGACAGGATATTCTGTACCGGTTCCTCTTCCTCTTCAATCACTTCTTCCGGAAGGGGCCCCCCTGCAACTCGCGGATCCAAGCCCCTCACCACCGATCCAATTTCTTCAGCCGATGGCTGCTCGGTCACAATCTCTGCGATGCTAGGCAACACCACAGCTTCCGCTGCTGGTTGTGCTTGTGCTTGTGCATCAGGTGGGTTAGTATGCGCGGTAGTAACCCCGAGCACCGCTCCAGATCTAGTCGCAGAGAGGACAACATGATCAAGGTGTTCATACGCATCGGAGAAGTGATCGTCGGTCTCAGAGTCCGATCCTAACGATAGTCGGCCTTGAGCAATTGTCTCCGCAGGTACGTCAGTGTTTTCTGCAACATCCGCAGGTGGTGGGAATATCGGTTTGATCTCAACGGCCGGGGGTGTATGTCCCGCCGCGATCTGGGCCGTTCTCGGTGCTTCAGGCTCAGAGTCTTCCAGTTCAGAATCTTCAAGTGTATTTTCTTCAGCATTTCCCCCAGTCTCAGCTTCAGTACCAGCTGTTCGCACCTCGGTGGCTACTACTGCTTCCGGTGTTTGCTCAGAAATAGTCTCAGGAGATGCGACAATTGCACGAGTCGGTGGAACAATCTCAATCGCATGCTCAATCCTAACTCCGCCAGAGTGCTCTTCTCTGTCGCTCTCGAGCTCCAAGTCACTAAGCGATGGAGCCGGACTCATGCTAATGACATCCGGAGCAAGCGGATCACTGGGCGAAAGCGGTGACACTGGTGACACAACATCTTTACCCTTCGAACCACCTGTGACCTTCTTCAGTTTCCCTAACAGGTCATTGCCAATCAACCCTCCTAGTCTCGTATCTGACGAGTGCTCGCGCGGTGGATCTGGTGATGGTGTCCGCTCCGCCCTCGTCCGGCTAATGCTGCTGAAAGAAACGGCCCCGATTCCTCGAGATGGCTGCTTCTGCACGGAAAGTTTGTCCAGCGCACTATGAATCGGTTTATAATGGTACGAATCATCGTCCATCTCAACCACGCTCGGGTCTTCCGAAAAGCTTACTCTGGCGGCCTTCCGTCGCCCTCCAACGTGCCCAACGGACCCTTCCTCGGCAGACAAAATCGACGACTTGTCGCTACCTTCGTGATGTGTATGCTTGAGGGCGGATTTCGCGGGGCTAACGCTTCGGGGAGGCGGGGAGTGTCGCTTCAGAGGACGTGGTGAGTGTGTTTCTCGTGGTGGGGGCGATGGGCGGATTCTGATCAGTCTTAGGATGGATCCGTTTGGTGATTTGGCCTGTTTCGCACCATCTTCGCTAGAGTCGTCGCGGAAAATACGTGGCGCTTTGTCTTCATCGGCAGCAAAAGGCGGGGTTGGAGGAATGGTATGAATGATTGGTTGAATGGGTTCTTCAGTCAAGGTTGCCGATGATGGAGGGGATCCTTTTATATCTTCCGTGGTATCCATTGCCGAGGGCACAATCACGGTAATATCCACCGGCACTGGTACATCCGCAGCCGGCTTCTGTTCGATGGGATTTTCGCCTGTCAGTTTCTCCAGCGTTCGTTTCCTCTCAACCGTCTTGTTCGTTGAAGGTTCAGGCGATTGAATTCGCGCCAGCCGCTCCCTCTCTTTCTCGAGGAGCGGACTTTTTGGAAGCGCCGGTACACCGCCCTGGCCCGGAACAATGATGCTTTCTCGGCCCGGCCGCCTCTTCTTCTTTTTCTTCTTTTTGTCGGCATCAGGATCCTCTTCAGGTATGCTCTCCAGATCGCTCTGATAGCTAGCAACTGAGCTAACCGAACCAGCATACGAGTGTCGTTTGTATATCCCTTTCTCCTCACTCTCGTGCTCATCCTCTTCAGCCTGTTCAGCTGCAAAAGCCTCCTCGTCGTTATCCAGCGCCGTATCCGGCTCCTCCACTCTCTTCATTCTCTTCTTCGCTCGCTTACTCGGCAACAGCACCGGTTTACCCGCAGCTTGAGCTTGCTGCTCTCGCATTATCTGCAAAGCAAGCGCCCTTACAGCATCAGAAGGACCAGTATCTACACGTGGAGCTTCCTGGGGTTTCAACAGCGTATGCGAAGCCTCTTGAGCTGCAGAAGCCGCTAGTGTGGACGGCGGCGCATCCTGCCTATATCTATCTTTGGCCGCCTCCACGACAGGAACCATGTCGTCGCGCACTGTAGTTCTCATCGTGCCCCTTGAGAGCATGCTGCCCTGTGTATCGGAGTGCGTCTGATGTAGGCTCCTCTTCTTCTTCGCGGGAGGCGGGCCACGCATAGACGTTTTTAGGTGAACGGGGGCTTGGTGCTGTTGCTCAATTTCCGAGTCCGATGATGAGGAGCTTGAGTCTGCATCTACTTCCTCATCGGATGAGCTAGAATATACCGGCTCGACGGGCTTCGGTTTCGGCTTCGGCTTCGATCTAGATTGTTGCTGCTTTTTGGCGGCCGGGGCAGCTGTAGCTACTACTATCGCTGGATCCGCCGCAACCTTGGGTTTCACAGGGGCTTTCCGCGGTTTCGATACTAATCGCTCCCAATCCATCAGTATGAACTAACTCTTCAAGTCTCCAAAAAAATATCACCATCAGCCCGCCAATCCTTACCTTTCCTGGGTTCATCTTTGGATACCCTCCTAGGTTCTTCTTCCTGTACCTTTGCTGCAGGCCTTGGAGAAGCTTTCGATGGTGGCTTGGATGTATGTTTCGACGAATCCGACTGCGTAGAGGGTACGCGATCATGCGACACCGTCCTCTTCCCTCCCGTTTGTTTTGCCGATGGTGGCGACGTAGCATTGTCCCGACTTGGAGGTCTGCCACCCCGGCTACCAGGCCTGCCGCCCGATCCAGCAGCATCGTCGCCCCTAAACCACCCAATTCTATCTGTCATGGAGGCATCGCTACCCCTCCGAACTAGCGGGTGTCCAGGAGTTGCACTACCAGCACTGCTAGCGCTTCCCCGGCGCTCCATTCGGCGAGTGACGACCGCACCTGGGGAGGTGATCTGCTTTGGTGAAGCATGGAGGGCGGCTGCTGCTGCGGCTGCGGATAAGGTGGGAGTTTGTGTTCGTGAAGGAGTGGCAGCGCGCGCTGCAGCGGCGAGAGCGAATTGGTTTGCTGGTTGAGACTGTTGGGAGTCGTGATAAACAAGGTAGTACATATCTTTGCGTTAGTAAAGGTAAAACTCTAGGATGTCATAGGATAGATCTACGGCTCGCGCGTGCGATCTCCGAGCATGTGGGCGGCGTTGTGGGATAGATGGATAGATTCGGCAACAGGTGTTGGAGATGTAGATGCGATGATGAGGGAGAACGGTATCATGAAAAAGCACGGGATTGAACAAAAGAAAATACCAAAAAAAAAAAACCTCGGAAGCAAAAGCAAAAGTTTAAAAAGGAAAGAATAAGAAAAGAAAGAGATGGAGAGAAAGGAGGTGGAAAGGTTAAAACAAGATTTCTGGGACAAGAAAACTTACGAGCAATGGTTTCCCGCGAGACTTGTGGTGATGCGAAAACATCCTCCCTCAAGCCCGCCGTTCTCGCGCTTCACTACAGTGAGGGCAGCGGTGAGGGCTGGCCAGATCACCGCATGTACGCCCGGCGAGACTAGTCCCAAGAAGTGCGAAAATCACCGTGACGTCGAGGCGCCAATGCAGGACAAGTCGAAATATCGATCTCGGAAGGAGGAAATAAAAGAAAAAAGGAGTCAGCGGGGGAAGAAGCGAGCAAGAATGTCGAGTGCGGTGGAGGTTGAAATTAAACGGTGCAGTAGCGTTTCTGGTGGATGGACGGACGTAAGATTGCTTGGTGATCGGAGAGGCGTGGCGTCGTTTTTTGGTTGTTGGGCAGGCGACGGAGACGAGCGGAAGACTATGACGAAAAGGAACACCAGCTGGCCGAGGAGGAGGGGAAACGGTAGAGATCGCAACTGTCGGAGGTGAAGTTTTCTTTTGGAAATTAATTAAAAGAGCTGTACTGCGGGAAAAAGGAGCGATGAAGAGAAGAGAACAGAAGGTGATGAAGGTGAAGATGACGATGATGAAGATGATGAAAGAGAGAAGAAGGGAGAAGTGGAGAAGAGAAGGCTGTGACAATATTAAGGAAACAATATTAAACGGAGCCAGGAACAGGAAGCAGGGAACGGAGATCGAATGAATTAACAGGCAGCCAGAGAAAGACGTCGGCCCCAGCAAACACCACTCGCTCGGCCTTTTTACTAACTTTCGACAGGCTGCTCTTATTGCATGAATGAGCAATAGTAATAATAACCGTGATCAGATAATAATAATAATAACACCCGTAAAAATAGATTGCCGTCTGTTAATAATGAGGAATGCAATGCAATGGGAATCGAATCCCAAATGCATTTGTCGCGCTGCCCAAGATGAAAATGCCATTCGAGCGACAGAAACAAGGAAGGAAAAACAGGGAACAACGATGTCATATCAACAACTTTACGTAACCCCTCAAACCTATCTACCCGGGTACTTGCACTGTACATCAAACTAAACTAGACTAAACACCACGCCAACCACCAAGCCAAGTCAAATCAAGTAACTCCCTGCAGCCTGTCTCTCTCTCTCAGCTCGCCTGTCCGTCTACAGACACCTACTACCAATCCACACAGTCTCCAGATAACTCATCCGGATCACGACGGCGCTGTTGCAGCGGGTCTCCCAAGATCGCACAAATGACGCTAACTCGGTTCGGTGGGGTCCACCCTCACTCATGCACGTCTCACCAGGTGGGAGCGGTGGAGAAACAGGAAAATCAGACAAAGACCTAGAACTAATGCCCACGTCGTCGGAAATTTTCTTTCATTTGATTGATGTCGATATATTACATTACATTACATTTCAGCCTTCAAGCCCTTCAAGCCAGTGCGGTGAGATGCAATGCACTTCTTTCGAACTCTCTCTTTCCTCCATCACCCACCCACAGCCGAGTCAGCACTACTTGCATGCTAATTACAATTACAATCAATTCAAGAAGGATATCGCGTATATCGCCGTCGATATAGATAGAACTCTCCCTACACTAATTAGTAAGACGATGCAGAAACCCACCTTCAGCCCCGAGGCTCGCCAAGTCGCAGGCTGAAAAGGAAAACCCCATCTGCATCTATCTATCATAGATCTCGCCTGTTATCCCAGTCAACTCCTCTACCCGGCTAGCAGACCAACCATTATGCACCCCGCCCCGCCGCCGCCCTCGTCTACGAAAACCGGGAACAAAAAAGGTACTTTCTTATGCTGAACTTACACAATAGGACAGGACAGGACAGGACAGAACCGGACACACCAAAAAACAAAAAAAAAGAACCGATTGGCTCTCGCGACCTCCCTCTCCTTCCTTCCTTCCATCCTTCCTTCCACCATGCACTCCCACCTATTTGATCCTCTTCATCTGCAATGCAGTCAATCAATTCTGCATGCTAGGTAACGACACCTCAACGTGGCAACCTGGTGTCCATCCCTGATGGCCTGCCTGGCCTAGCCTACTCAAACCGAGTCCACAATGTCCGATTGAAGCATCCAACTCCAACGCCAAACTCGGCCTCGCTTCTAATCACCTCTCTCGAGCTGCATCGGACACCGTGGATTGGCCAGCGCGATATATGCACGCCTGCAGCCACTCCTGCACGCGCACGTCCGAGTCCTCTGCAATACTCTGTACAGCCGTAACTTTACATTCGAAACCAGGCTGCCCCCCGAATATCACCATCTCAATAACACAGACAAAATAACTTCACAAAAAGTAAAAGTATATTACACTGTCCACGCACACCTCCAACCAATTCCAGAAATCCTCTTCCAACCTAGCTCAGCCATATCGGTCCCTTTCAAGCAATGCATGGCAGACCATCACCAATATAACTACTTATATAAGAACGGACGGTATGTTGCATTTCGCGTTTTCCACGCAAACGGGGAATGGAATACGTGTTGCCCCCCCGTATACATACAGCGAATTGGAGATTGGAGAGTTTCGGTTTACGAGGCCCGGCACCCATTTGCAGAACGTGCAGCCGAGCCGAATTTCTAAACCGCATAGCATATATTATTTCATTTACAACAAACAACACATGAAAAAACAAACACCACGCCCCGAACATCGACATCGAGGCTTGTGAAGTGCATGTGCCGTAGTCAGCTGCCCTATATCAAATAGAACGTAG
Source organism: Drechslerella coelobrocha (assembly GCA_036971555.1). NCBI lineage: Eukaryota > Fungi > Ascomycota > Orbiliomycetes > Orbiliales > Orbiliaceae > Drechslerella > Drechslerella coelobrocha. The sequence goes on from JAJTUH010000002.1 coordinate 3,511,206, forward strand.
ATATAATATATTATCCTGGATAAACACCCGGGATATTTTTTGAGACCCTGAGACTATTTTTTTTTAAGCCGTGCGTGTGCGTATGCTGTGGTTAACAAAATCATGTTGGTGCAACATCCCTCACGTACCACAAATACAATAATGGCTTCATCAATATAAACAGCGATTACGCCCCGCCGGCACACGCAACCAACAGCCCTTCAAAGTCCTTCCTCCTATAATTACGTCCGTATTATGTTGGGCTTCCACAATGCCCTCTCCCTTTCTTCATATCCCCGCTACCAACTGCCCTCTGCTACTACCATCATCAAGCCAGCTGCTCTGCCGTTCTCTACGATGATATATTTGCACTCCCTCAACCAACACTCGACCAGAACCAGTAAGCAAGCCACGGCGGTGACCTGGAGCCACAGTTGAACCGTTTCAATCGTAAGGCCTTAGTTCTAGCAAGCATTGCACCACTAGAGTAACGTATCCTCACTGTCCCCGTTAGAGACTGATGGACGACTCTCTTAACCGTTCGAGGAAACGTGCAAGAGAGCGATAACGGGAGATACTTTGATCTCCATTGATCCAAGTAATCATTTTCAAAGGCGTTCGTCCCACCGGGCATCGACGTCTTGATCCACCTCCTAAACCATCCCAACATGGACATCCGCCAACTGACTAGACTAAACTTAACTCATCGACAGACAATAATTGGACGGCCTGCTAACCCTTAGCCCGCCGCCTCTCGACGACCAACCGACCGACCGTAAGTCCACCTCCTCGATTCTAACATTGACTTTCATGAACCGCTTCAGCAGTATATACCCCCAAAGCACTAGTTAGAGTTTCCAGTACATACAAGCCGACCCGTTCATCAACACTTACCGCAAAGGCATTGTCCAACATGAGTACATGCAGTCAAGCGAGATGCAATAAAAAAGGGAAAAGAAAATTCCCCGCCTCGATACGGATGGCATGAAGTCCGGGCCTGCGATCTTGATGCGTGTCTTTGGGTTTTACCAGGTAAAATAAGGATCCAATTTGGCGGATTCCGCTAAAGTTCGCTCCCGGCTTGGAAGGACGAACATACATTGATATCTTCTACCAATTCGGTACTCTCTCTCTTCTTAGTCAGCAACTCTTAGCAGGCTACATGATTCTCAACACACGTCCATTGCATAAAGCGTGCAGAAGTCTAAAATATTGGTTTACGAGACAAAAGTGATGGAACTAGGACTAGTTCCTTTGAAAGATTTGTGATCCTATTTTTCTTTGTTTATATCTAGCTTCACACCTATCAAGCTTATAATTTACATACCAATCTGCTTACTGTGTGACCTATCACCTTGTTCTTGATTATTCGCTCCCACACATCTTTATGATGTTCGAAATCCTTCATCAATTGCATTCACCAAGCCCTGCGAGAACCCAGACATATATGTATTTGTACACGGGCACTGTAAAAGCAAAAAAAAAGATGCAGAAGCAATTTTTGTAACAGTGATCGAACAGCACATGTATACCGAATAGCGAAAAGATAACTCGAAATCGCGCGCGCGCAGAAAAGAAAATATTGCGATATAATATGCGATATAATATGACACGTAATGATATCGTAAGAAGATTCGTCATGAGAAATGTAGCGGCGTACCGCAAAGGAAAAGAAAACTAAATAGTGAAAAGATTTTGTTCGCATAACTCATAAATTTTGGTAAAAAAAAAAAAAAAAAATCAAGTCAAATCAAATCAAAGAAAGAATGCCATGCGACGCTCATCGATGACAAGAGCATGCAGATCATTGCACAAAAGCATAACTTCATAACAGATCAATCAAATCATAGATAATAAGCCCTCGTCCTTGGATCGCGCCCTTCTCGACCGCTATACCCCCTCGCCGGCACCTGCTGCACCGGTCCTCCCCGCTGATACCGCCCTTGTTCTGGCATCGTCAATCTCCTCTCTTGCACTTGCGCCTGCGTCGGCCACGATCCAGGCATTGGTGGCCCCACAGCTGACTGCGGTGGCTGCTCACGGTATCCGTACGGCTTCTCCTCCTGGTTAACCACCGGCCTTTGCGGCCGCTGCATCCCCTTCCGAGACGCAAAGTCATCAAAGCGGAATTCTGCAGCGTACTGTCGTTCCCCACGAGACCTAGCGCGCTTCCGATCGTGTCGAGCAGCTATAAAACGGACACGTTAGACCTTATTTAACCTCCAATATAATAGATTCACATGAGAATAGGAATAATTACCTCTGATGCGAGCAGTAAGGTCCATGAGCGCATCAATTTGCTCGCCCTGCAACAGTCCAAAGACAGTAAACGTGTCTCCCGTATCCTCATAAGGATAGCCCAACTCCTCGATCGCTTGTCGGGTTACAATCTTGCGCGAGATCCTGGTATGTCGAATGTCTCCACCGGGCGTAGCCGGCACTCCCTGTTGCTGCGGCCCGCCCACGACGCCTCCAACTCCGCCAGCAACCGACGGAGGCGGGGCAATCTGCAGCGGTGCTCCTTTCCGACGGGGCAGCGTGGTACCAACGCTTGCACTACGCTGCCGCGCTCGCATCTTGCGTTCCATTAAGTCATAGTCCTCTGGCGTCATCTCAGGTGAGGTTGGCGGCGATGAGGATAAGTCCTGGTAGAACCGACGCATCTTCTCTTCGTATTCGCGCTCTCGTTCTGTCATTGCATTCGTTGTCCGTGTCCTGCCAGATTCTGAGGGAGCCCCGATTCCTCCCATTCCATCCTTGGGGTGATGCTGGTTGATTGTGATTGACCCAATAGCGGGCCCACGTCGCTTATCCCTATCGTTGACGGAGATATCTACATCTCTACCGCCAAGGTCAAGTCGGACGGCCGTCGCCGTCGCCGAGTCGTTCTGATCCCGCAGCATTGGCGCGTCGATCGCACCTAGCGACCGCCGTCTGCGATAAGCTTCCCGCGCTCCCACAGACTTCGATCGGCGCACGAGCGCACCAGCCAGAGTGGCGGCCGGCGGCGTGGTCTCCGGTTTCTCCACCTGGCTGAGCGAGTCAAACCGTCCAATCGACGATGACCGCCGTAGCGCAGGATTTCTCGACTCCTTGCGAGCCTGTCGCTGTAGCCGCTCAATCTCACGCTCACGTTCACGGTCTCTTGGCTGTCGATCCTGCGACTGCGAGCGTCGATACGCTGCTACTTTCTCGGACTGGGTATAGTACGCCGGCCCGGATCGCCCAAGGAACTCCTCGCGACCGCGAGGTTCCGGGGATGACGGACGACGATTGGACCTCGTCCTTGGTGCCGACCTCGCTGGCACTAGAATACCTCTCGAACGATCTTCCTCTCGAAACCCAGGTTCGACATTCTCTTGATCGTCGTTGTATAACCCGGCGAACCTGTAGCCCTTCCCCAGGTAGTTCGAGAATCTGTCGAGCGACTTGGACGGCAGATGGCGATGTGCGTGGAACGCCGCAGCTTGCTGGGCATGGTTCTGGTGAGCAAACGTGGACGCCGTGGTCGTGGTCCGCGTGAACGAGCTGTCAGTAGGCGACGGCGCTCGCTGGCTGTGCGCATGTCCTCGCTGTGCACCCGCAGCAGGGCTGACACCGGCTCTCCCAGCAGCTACGCTTGCAACATAGTTTTCATACCTAGCTTGAGCTTGAGCACGTTGCTGGAGTTGCTGTTGCTGTTGCTGTTGCTGCTGTTGCTGTTGCTGCTGTTGGAGCCGCTGTTGGAGCTGCTGTTGCTGAAGCTGCTGTTGCTGGAGCTGCTGTTTAAGCTGTTGCTGCTTAAGCTGCTGTTGTTGTTGAAGCTGTTGCTGTTGAAGCTGCTGTTGAAGCTGCTGCTGCTGTTGCTGATGATGCGAGTGTGGATGAGCGTGCGGATGCTGCTGTCCATGATGGTTCCTGCCAGTCAGGGAGATGCGCTGAAAATCCTCAGACACGCTATCGTCGGTAAAGTCGTCGGTATAATACGTCGACGACCAATCGTCGGGGATATCTCGGTAATGTCCGCCTGTGCTTGGACCTGCGGCAGCATTACCACCACCGCCGCCGCCGCCGCCGCCGCCATATGTAGCATAGAGCTGGGCAGCGTTTCCTGTAGAGGCTCGGTAAGGATTTCGGCTAGCAGCCTGCCTCTGTTGACGATGGTCAGGCGCGTAGCTGTAGTCGTATGGTTGCTGGCCGGACATGGTGGATGCTCGGATTTGCCGCCTGGGTGGAGGCGGATGACGTTTCAGCTAAGGGAGATATGTCAGGAAGCACCCAGTCAGGTTGTGTGTTGCCCCGCTTGGGCCTGTCCCGGCTTCGTTTCGGCTGTTTTGTGAGACGGTAGGCTGCCGGTGGGCTCTGACGATATGGGCGAGCTTTTCGGAGATCGAAGAGGACAAGGACGAGGATGAGAAACTGGGGGGAAGAGGGCGAAGAGATAAAGAAATATGGCTGTCCTGTCTCCCAATTAAGCAGCGATGAGGAATGATGAGTGCAACCGCGGAGGGTGGACACCGACTAGCTGGCTAGCCTAGAGCTCGGGTGGGGAAGGAGCCACAATAGGTGGTCTGCTGGTTAGTCAGATACGAGCGACTCGCTTGCTTCGTGCAAGCAGCTGATGAAGAAAGAAAAGAGGAAAAGGCCAGAGAACAGGAGGGAGAAGGAGACAGAGGAGGGGGATATAAGCCGAAGGATAATATCGGGTACTCTAGCCTTATCAATCGAGGGGGCTCTTCGGGACTAATCCAGCCAGCGAACTCCGACGACGACAACGACGGCAAGACAGATAATAACAGTGGAAGTGTGAGAGTGAGAGTGAGAGGGTGAGAGAGGAAGGTTATAATTAGGGGGGAGGGAGGGAAGGGGAAGGCCCGACGCTGCCTTATGCACGGCGAACTTTAAGCACTCGATCGCAGGCGGCGCTTGATGCGGGCGTCCACGTCAAAAAAAAAAACCACAATAAGCCCCGAAGGAGTATTAGCACAGATAGCAGGGAGGAAGGAAGAGGGTAAGACGAAGCAGAAGAAGAGAAAACCCGGGTGATGACGACCAGGAAAGAAAGAGACTAGAGCGAGCCAGCGGGAGCCGGCCAAATCCTGAATGCGAAGACTCACTTGATGAGATGCTACGATGTGCGATGACGAAGGATTTGCTTGCGGCGCTGAGATGCCGATGCCGGCTAGCGCGCCTCTTCAGCAATGCAGCGCTGCGATTCGATCCTGCGCCCAAGCTCCGGAATGCGATACGGCAGGTGCCTCGAAAAATAAAAAATAAGAAGCCGTGCAAACGGTTATTGTATGGGGTATAAACATGTAGTATAGGAATACAGGATATCAACCCGTGATCACAAGAACGAGGAAGCGGAGGCGAATTGCAGTTTTGCAGTTTGCACTTGCACTTGCAGTTACAGTTGGGAGTTGTTGTTGGGGCACGCAGCATTATGTCATAGCTCAAAACAGCGACGTTGTTCGTCGTCTCAACACCACAAAACAGTCTGTCTAAGAAATGCCCTTCTATATACAGGGCAGCATGTGATTGAAAATAAAATAATAAAAACCTCAGAAGCAGCAGCAGCAGCGGTCTGATAATAAAGAAATAAAAAAGTAATAAAAAAAAAGTAATAAAAACCCTATACACAAGAAGAGAAATAAAATGAATGAAAATACTTAGGTAACCACTATCAGTCCAGGTGCAGCACGACCGTGTCGTCCGGGTCCATCCGCCCGCCCAGTACCACTTCTCCGCGATAGTCGGGCGCATAGTCTTCCATGATCTCGTCCGTCAGACAATCGTCGCTCGGCAGCACCAATCGCACTTCCTTCAGCGTCTTGAACGACCGTCTCGCCCGCAGCACTGCATCCAGACACTCTGTGCTTTCCGGGAATGAGAATTGCAGCACCTCCATGGTCTTGCATCGGTCCAAAAAGTCTAGCAGCACCGTCACCTCCTGTATCAACCGTTAGTTACCAGGTTCTAAAAAAAAAATACAGCACATATGTAGATTCATTCGAACGGAACGTACCTCTTCGTCCGGATACTCCAGATACCGCAGCTGGCTCAGCGACACCTCCTTCAACTGCTCAAACCGCACGTCCATAAACTCATCCACCGCCCACATCGTACCCCTCCCCATCCCCATCTCCACCCGTTCCACCGCCGGGAACTCCCACCGCCGTCCCGTTCCATTTCTATACCATCCAACCCGCTTCCTCTGGCTGCGCGTCATGCTGTTCTGCGCCACATCGTGACTGAACTTTAGCACCCTCACGCTCTGACTCGCCTCCCCAAGCAGCATACCCATCAGCTCCATCAGCCACAGTCGCACGGGCTCGCTGCGCGACCCCCGGATGTTCTCCTGGAGGAATACTCGCATCTCCACCGGCCGCGCTACAACCGTCATTCCCTCCGGCCATTCACCTGTTTCTTTAGCTGCGTTCAGCGCCTCTGCATCGTCGAGAGCGGTATAATCGATCGATAGCTCGAGCGTCTTGAGTTTCCGGCAGGAAGATAGAACGATGCGGATCCCGTCCACAAAGTCCTTGAGTGGAACTTTAGGCCGTCGGTCCAGCGAGACTAGTCGCAGGGTGTCAAAGCTTGGTAGCAGCATGCCCAGCAGCTCTGGGACGGAGCGGTAGCATTGCTTGACGACCGTGGTGCGGTAGTCCGGCTCATAGTAGCTGGATCCCCAGGTTGTGATAAACAAGTTTCTAGAAGAGCCAAATTCGTATTAGCAGCCGATTGGATGAAGAAAAAAGAAAAACAAAGGTTGCAATGCAATGCCTCCTGCGCATAAGTGTATGCACCGGATTATAAGTGAAAAACCAATAAATTTAAACCAAAAAATTAAACCCAGTAACAGCAGTATAAACTTTAATAAAACTAGAGTGGAGTGGGATCACACATACTTGACACAATCGCCATGCTGTTTATACGCCTTATATTTGGCGCCCGTCGCCCGAATTGGCGTGTGGAACGCAAAATAGCCGTCCTTGGTCTCCTTAAAGTTGACATGGCATGTCGAGTATAGCCGCGGCAGCACAATTTTGTAGAATTGCCGGCAAGCAAGAGCAATTTTAAGGCCGCTGCGGAACTCGTACTTGTAGATGTTGCTGTATCGGTCCCGTGGCGAGAGTGTGAACAGCTCCGTTTCGTCGAGGATGAGATCAAAGATCTCGGTTGGTAGGTCGAGGATACCCGGCATGGTGTGAAGCGGGTAGGGGTGGGCGGTTGGTGTGGTTTTGTTTGTGTGAAAACGATTGATTGATTGATCGATTGATTGATTGAGATCTTCAGTCAAGCTCGCAATCCCGCTAATTAGAGTTCAAGCGACGGACCAAACGAAGGCTTTATAGAAATAAAAGAGGAAGGGCAGAGGGAAATAAAAAATATAAATAATAGGGGCGTTGAGAGCGGCGACGAGCGGGGTTTCCTGCTCAAATTTTCTAGCGCTCGAGCCGGAATGTAGCTTTTGCCTTCGAAGGGGGGGATTTCGTTATCTGCCAATAGGAAGAGGTGGAAATGTTAGCTCTTCGCTCAGGGTACCGTTACGTTTTAAGTGGATTGAGTATGTATTTTTATTTTATTCTGGGTTGCAAATGTAGCTTCTTCAGATACCGATGGAGGACAGAACAAACCTTCGTTTCAAAGCTCTGCAGCAGCAGTCAGCTAGCTGGAGACTGGATCTATTTTATTTAAGTATATACTACTATCGAGTATAGATATATATGATGATAGCTAGAATAAAACTATATAGGTCTGACTTCCCGAAGCCAAACAACTTTGAAGGGACCAGCGCCCAGCTACCCTTAAATACCAGTGTAGTGCAGCTGGAGCTGGCTGGCAAGCTACCCCCATCCGTCGGCTATCATACGGAAGCGTTCCAAGAGGGCAAGCTCCTCCTGCTGCTCCTTCTCCTCCTACGGAACTTCTGACCCTCTTGCTGCAGCATCCGCGTATCAGTACCGTGACAATAATAATAAACAAGAACACCAAAAACACAGAAATAGATGGCGTCAGGTATCTCAACTCCTCAAAGCAGGAGCTCTGCATATGAGACATCTGCTGCATGCAACAGGGAAACCCAACGCTGCTCCTGCGTCGTGCTCCGTCGCAAAACAACACGCCGGAATACCACCCTCCTGCCCAACAGACGACTCGCTCGGATTGTTGGTCGGCTTCCTGCGCCACGGAGCATGGCTGTGGTTGGTCGCAGGTCGACGATAAGTAGGTAGGGGCTACCCGGATCTGGCTGAGGTGACGACCGGACCACGCCATTCCATCTGGNTTTTTTGATTTGGGCGTCCGAATGCGCTATGACCAAATGTGCGGCACAAGCGGCATAGCGTGGCATGGCAGCCCCCCCCCCCATGCCATCATGGCCCATGGGCTTTCTCTCTCCCACCTTACAAACTCGAATTCTGCCTGCATCCATCCGATCGAGTCGCTCCGTACGCACTGGTCCGGCGGTAAGGGAAATTTTCTGGTTATTTTATAGCCTCGAGGCTAAGCTGCAGTATGGGAAAGAACAGAACTGTCATGCCTCAAAGCAGGCTCTTTTCCGGAATCTTCTCCGAACGCAGTAGAAACCTGACAGATTCCTCTCCCGAAGAATTTTTTGATTTTACTTCTTTGTTCTATCTTGCATTTCACAGATTCCTTTCTTTTTCCTTTAGGGCGCTGTTTCAGGACGCACGTTGACATGAGATCATTCTTTTGTGGCTTTAATATCAAGCCCTCAAGCCTCATCCACCACCCATCCATCCATCCACCCCAGCTCAACTCCTGGCTTGTGAATAACAAAAAAAAAAAAAAAAAAAGAGTCCGCCGGAAACGGCCAGGCCCTGCTGACAGCCCAGCACGGTTCCACCACCCCCATCCATCTCATCTTCGATATCACCTCCCTGTCCTAACACTCGACGGGTAGGCCGTAGGGCCATGTGCATGCATCTGCACACATGGGTAAGGTGGATCAACTCACATAATAATACAGAAGATCAACTAGTAAATAATACCTTGCTCAGATAAAATAAATAAAAATCAATTAATCAAATCAAATCAGCTCTTCGATACCGGAACGAAGCTCGCCGACTTGAAACGAGACCTACTACCGTACCCGCCCTTCTGATATCCTATCACATCATATCCTAGGTAACACTACAAGGTTGCCTTTTATGCCTTCATGCATGTATGCATGCAAGCTGGCTGGCTGGCAAGCATGCGACCTCGAGAATCTAAGTCAGAGTCTTAGAGCTGAAGATAAGCCATGGCCAGCAAGTCAGCTTTAGCTCTAAAACCTGCAGTTATATTACCCATACTAAGCTTGCGATTATATAAGTTCAGCAGGTGTGAACGGCTTGGAAGAAAATAACACTTGAGTACTTAAGTACTTGTATATATTTAAAGCACTTAAGCGTGTGCTTGTATTTATAAAGCTTACCCACCTCGAGTCTCCACACACGTATATAATACCATATATCAGGGCTGGCTCCCATGCGCTTCCGCGCCTCTCACAAATTCCCCGGACAGGAAGGGACCAGCAAACGGGCAAGGAAGCCCTGCGACAGCCTATTAAGATTCCAAGCTTCGTTTAACAAAAAAAACCCCCGCCCGTTAAGCTTATATTGCGAGCAAACAATAAAGAAAAAACAGACGAGGGAGGGACGTGGGACTCCTGGTCTGTGCAGTCCTAGCACGCATCGCGGAGCAAAAAAAAAAAAAAAAGTAAAAGGGCCAGGCAAGCCCACGCCTGCCTCGCATGCTTGCCCGGGAGCGCTAGCCTCGATCAACGTCCTGTCGTCTGACCACACTCTAGCCGACAACACAGCAGGCTTCAGCTTTCGTGTGACCATAAGCAAAGTAATAGGAGAATGGCAATGAGGAAAGATATGCTACTAACAGGTTGCTGCCTTACACCGAAGCGAGGCACGTAGCTTACGATATAATAAACGAACCTATGGGAACCGCTTATACTATTCGTTCAAGATTAATATAGCTAATATTCTGAATTCATTTCCCTAAGCTAAGCTAAGCTAAGTACTTAACTTCGCTAATACATCCGCATGAACCCCGGCCAAACTGCTTCCTTCCCTATCGTCCTTCAACCTCCTCCTCCTCCTCTTGTCTCCTTATCTCTGTGAGCCTTGGTCTATTAGGACCTTCCCTCTCTCCTATGTAATCCCAAAGTAACAAATGAAAGAACCATGAAGCGATCGAATAGCGCAATATGAACAAGTTGTAAAAAAAAAAAACCCTCTGCAAGCACGTGTGAGTATGCACATAGTAAATTTTTTTTTTTCTTTCCTCATAGAAAGGGAAGAAGGAAGATAAGGAGCTATACAGTAAGTATAACGACCTACCGAAAAGAAATTCACATCGGAGGTGGATCGAAGGATCCTTGAACCTAGATTCGAGTTAGAGTGACCACACGTGCCGGACGCGAAGTCGGAAATAACGACGAGCCGTCGATGAGCCGTTCATGAGTGAATGGGTGGGTGGGTGAGTGAGTGCGCGCCAGTGGATGAACGAACGAACGAACGAATGATATGCGAACGATGGGCGTCGACCGCATGCAGGCACGCAAAAGGATATAATGTAGCGCAACGGAACCATACTAGCTTGCTTTGCTTACAATACTTATTTTGTTTTCCCGCTATATATAAAGTACAGATACCCGCCACGGAACAAGCGTGCAAAAGAAAAATGAAAAGAGAAAGGGAGACAATGGAAGAAAGATCCAAGTTTTTTGGGGTAGAAATACGAAAAAAGAAAAAATAAGAAAGAAAAAAAAAGAAATGTCTATCAACCCTCCATGTACTAGATTACACCTCATGATAATTATTTTCGATGAAAAACACCTCGAAAACAAATAGTTATATAATAAAAAAAAGCGTTTCGCGTCTCGAATGAAAGCCAGTTTATCCGAGTTCCGGTGAAAAGCACAGAATCTTTCGGATGCGCCGCCATCTTGTTCATGCATGCTGGAGTTAGAAACATTAATTCTTTTGTTTTTTGGTGAGCGTGCGGTGTTCGGATTGGAGCATCCTGACAGTAAGAGAAGGTGTAGAAGATGAAAGAGGCGGGAGGGAGAAAAGAGAAAGGATATATATATGTATTTACCGTAGTGACACCCAGAGTAATAAACCAAGATGAAAAGAGAAGAAAAAAAAAAGAATCGACCGTTCCGTGGCCATCAAGTACATGACTCTGATAATACAAAAAAGTGCTCATTCTGCAAATATAAAAAAAAAAGAACCAAGTAGAAGGATGCAAGAACGAAAAATGAGTCTGCAATAACCGGAGAGGAAAATGTTGAAAATGCACAGTTCGGCCACAAAGATATGATGATACACAGATAAAGTAGGTATGAGGAAAGAAAGGGAAAAAAGTATACATTTCAAGAACCGGAGAACCAAAAAAAAATCTAAAGCAAAAAACCAATTTTATCCGCCACTATAGATACCTAGGAAACCGAACCGATGGGTGTTTTTGTTGTTTTGAGAAAAATAAACTGAACCGGCCATGTCTTTGTGAAAGGCGTAAGGAATCAAAGAACGGCGATATACATCTATTAAGGAACACGCTCTTCTACCAGTGGCGTTTGAATTTTACCTGGTATCCGAGGAAGCGCGGTGCGGGATGGCGGACGTTGGACGCATTACAGCCGTAAGAAAGATTTGGAGTTGGTCGACAGCGGCAATCTCGTTCCTGCTTAGTCTCGAGCAGAGCTTGCCTTCGACCGGCGGTTCCTCTCAAGCCACTTCCGCTTACCAACGCGAGTCTCCAGATGCGGGGCGAGCGCGGTAGCGTCTTGTCCGTTGGCGATCAGCGCGCATCGCATCTTATTGCGGTAGGCGTCAACTATAACCTCGCAATTAGTCGAATTGCCCATCAATTTGGTTCTGGAATCGAGCGAATCTCTACTTACGAGCTCTCTGTAGGAACATCGTTCGGCCGGCGAAAACACGGCTTTGGCTCCAGCTCATGCGGTATCCCAAGTCGTTCAAGGCAATCTCCTTGTCTTTCCGCACCTTGGTTGGTGGCGGGGTTGAGACATCGAGGTTGCTGCCGTCCATCATCTGGATGTGGAGGTTATCTCCAACAACTGTGCCGGAGCTTTCTTCGGGAATGGGCATCTGTCGGGCGTAGTAGCTCCTGGGATAGACGCTGTTGCTCTTTCTGTAGGAGTCTGGGATCTCGTCCATATCGACGTTGTCCAGCATCACACGGACGCGGACCCGCGATCCGCTACGCTGGGGATCATCGACTAGAATGAATTTTCTTCGCTTGCTCTCTGGAATGTCCGCAAATAGACTTTGCTCGGAGGTTGAGGGTCCGTTGGGGAGGGCCGCCGCTGGAGCAGCAGTCGATACAGTGGTGGACTGAGTGGAAGCGGGACCCATTTGTGGGTTTCCCATATTGCCATCCATCACATCGTGCATGGGGGGTGGAATTGAGGCCCCATTGGTCGGCTCGCTGGGGTACGAAGGTGGGTATGGCTGATAAACGTGTCGGGCATGCATATTATCGTTGGGATTTTGCGTGGGTGCGTGGGGGTGGTGATGGCCGTTAGTGTAGTCATTAGGAGCGGCAGGGGAGATATGCCCTGAAGGTGTTCTGGAATTTGGTCCAGGCGCAGCACTCATGTGCGCATGTGGGACTCCAACGTAATGTGAGTTAGCTTGGTAATGCTGCGGCCGAAGCATGTCATTCATATCACCGTTACCGGCAACTGAGTTGCCATTGTGCATACCTTGTGCTGGTGCGAGGCCCATAGCACCCGGAACTTTCATGTTAGGCGGCAGGCTGTGAACCGGCGAACCGGCATTCATCTGCTGGTGAGAGGCTGCGTGCACTGCTTTCCTGTTGTTGAGCTTCGCCATCCTGCGCACTCGGCGACTTCGAAGCCGGGGATCTTGGTTCGAGTTCCTCCAGCTGTCAACCGCTCGCTGGATCAGCCCTCGTTTCCCACGAAGCGGAGGGTTGAGTTCCGCCAAAGCCCAGCCCACTGTGTTACATTCCGTTTCATAAACGAGACGGTTGCCTCTGTATTGGTCCTTTGGACAGCACGCTCGAGGATATACGCAGTTCTCTTGCTTGAATTCTTGGCTCAGGTTGTCCACGTTCACAGACTCGACATCGCATCTGATGGTGTATTCCATCTTGATACGGTCTCGCGAGTATTCAAAGGCAATCCATTGAACACCATTGTTGTCCTGTCTGACAACGAGCGGAGTCGTTGCAGGAATGGGTCCCGGAGCAGCACTAGGGTTGACGCTGTTGGCACCAGCAGCCGCGTGGTTATTATTGATTGGGTTCGCATGGTTTTGAGGGGGTTGGCTCATAGGAGCACTGTGAGGCGGCTGCTGCGGTGGTTGAGGTCTGTGAACCGGGGCCTGCGAGAACTTTGTGGTTGGGGATTGATGTTGCGACATGCCGGTGTGGTGCATGGCAGTGGCACCAGGCTGGGACATGAGCAGCGGCTGGCTGGTCATATTGTGGGCAGATGGCGGATAGGGGTTCTGCTGGCTTGGCGGCAGCGAGTAGGTTTGTGGGTAGCCATAGAGCTGCTGGGGGATGTGCTGCGCCGGATAGACAGACCGATGATCAGCCGCGCCGGGCGAGGCAACCGACGTCGGCGAGTTGCTCTGCGGCGTGTGATACATCGGGGGGAAGGTTTGGTGAGGTCGGTTCATGTGGGTTGCCATAAGCTCTGAAGCCTCTGAGTCTGTAGTCGGCCGTGGCAGCAGTGTTAGCAGCGAGTTTTTTATTTCATTCCAATTTCAATCTCTACTTCGTCATGACGGTGGAAAGCAAGCAGGAAAAAAAAAGGCACGCCAATTCATCATCCATGGGTTGGTTCTCAAATCTCCAGCGAGTGTGCCCTTACGAGCCCCTACGAGCTCGCAACGAAGCCAGGTATCTAAATTTAAACCCACGAGAACACACACAAAAACAAAAAAGACATTGTATCCTAAATCTACCCTTCTTTGGAAAGATTCTCCTTCTCGGTGCTCCCCTGTGCACACTCAACGACTAAAAGGGATAGGCTGTTCTCTCACCTTGGTTTATGTAAGGGTTTTCTGAGACGCTTGTCACGCTCACAGGAGACGGGTGACTGTAATAATTCAAAGGCTCTTGCTGCGGCTGCCTTTGGTACAACTGCTGGGGCAAGCTGATCGCGCCGGGTTTGTATCCTCTCTGATTTAGAGACTGCACGTGAAGGTTATTGGCCGCTGAATGATCTCCCAAACCAGTGGATCCGGTGCGACCACCTTGATCTTGAGTTCGCTCCACGTTGGAAATCTTGTGAGGTATAATATTATATATAAAACGCTATGAAGGGTCGTTGCCAGCTATCATCTGCTTTGCAAAAAAGTTCCAGTTAGAAACGGCGGATTTCACTTCTCCAATTTTTGCTTTTCTTTTGGCGTGCGGATGCCGTGACTGGGGCGTGCATGGTGGAGTTCCAAATTCAAACAACTTACATATGTATGATGAACGCCCGAGTGTAATCAGTGGCAATCACGTTTTTATTTTTGTTCGAGATGGTGAAGATTAGGTCCGGTGGGGAAAAGTGGATAGAAACCGGTCAAGGAATTGATAAGGTAGCTCCAAAGGGTCCAAGTGTCGAAAGATGCCCGGTGAGCGACGGAGACGGGTGTTCCGAGTTGGCGTTCGGTGGGTTGATGTATAAAAAAGCTTTTCCGAGAACGCAAACCAACAGGAATGGGCAAGTTGATTCGATAGGTCGAAGCGCTCCACAGATGGTCCCTGTTTTTCTTTCCCCAGAGAAATCCGACAGGAAGGTAGCCTTTCGCGTCCGGGTTCCGAAGGAAGCGTAGTTGATTTTTTGGATTTGTGAGAGTCGACGGGGAGAAGAGGAGGGAGAAAGACGGAGAGAGAGGGAGGAGAAAAAGTTATAACAGTTTGTTGGTGTATCCTTGGGTGTTTGCGAAGAAACCAACCGATGCTCGATTGATGCTGGTTTGAGAAAAAGACGGGCCCCTGTTTACGACAGGCTCTTCAGCCACAGAGTCAGAACAGAAGAACAGAAGAAATCTCCAGGATATTGTTATTATCTGCAACCAGGAACGAGAAAAATTGGACGGAAAGCAAGAATCGGAAATGGCGAACAGGATTGGGACGGACGTGTTGTTTTTGTCGAAGGAATGATGGAATAATGCAAGAGTCCAATGTTCATGAAAGGATTTCTTGTTTGAAGGAAGAAGAAGAAGAAGAAGAGAATCGCGGCGCTGCGACAGGGCAAAGAAGGGTTGAAGAAGTGGACAAGATATGAACGAACCGCTTGCTGGGTTTCTCTCCACTTTTAGACCTTGTCTGGGGGGGTGGGTGGGTTGATGTTAATGATAAATGATAGCAGCGAATAGCAATGATAGTAACAATAATAATAACAATTTGCTTTGGCTGTTCTTTTCCCTTCGGATTCCTTTCCTTACATTCGGTATAAAACTGCGGTCCTTAAACTTTTTTGCGTGCTAACGAAGCAAGCCCCTTCACCTTGACAGATGTAAAGCGGGAGTGTCGACAGGCACGAGGGCCAGGTTATGTATGGGGGGTGTGGACGGGCTAAAATATAACAGCAAGAAAAAATAAAAAATAATTCCAGAAAAAAAGTGCAGCAGGGTGTCAAAAAGGTGTGGGCGCTCCACTAGTCTCCCGCTAGACCAAGCAGCAAGGTAGTCTGGAAAAAGAAACGGGCGACAGCTCCAACAGCCTATTTGATTTCGCCCTCTCTCTCTCGCTCTCGCTCTCTCTCTTTCACTCACAAAAAGAAAAGGTCGGAAATGGGGGGAAAATTGGCAGAACCGGCCGTCCGCCGTTCGCTCGTTCTACACATGCAATAAATAGAGCAGGGCCATTTTTGGGGGCGGGCGGAGAGGTCGCTCTTGCAGCAGACAAAAAGATGTCAAAGGGGCGTGGTGGTGTGGTGTGAGTAAGATTAGGGGCCCCGAGCCACCTGCGGGCAGTCGACGGGTGGGGCCCGAGAGGGAAGGAGCGTGACATCCTCGCTGCCTGCCCCCGGGGACTCCCGCCAAGACTGCGCCCACCGGCAGTTGTTCCCGGGGAACGCCATTTAAACTATTTCGTCTTTTTTTTTGTTTTTTTTGTTTTTTCCATCCCACACCGCCCGAAGGAAGAAAAGAAAATAACAGGAAAAAGAAAGTGAATGCTCAATGCTAAACTCTGTTGGAGAAAGCCGAGTGTGGGCAAAAGAATGCAAGACAAAGTGAAGACAAATTGCCTCGTCGTCGTTAAACGTCAAAAGAATCGAGAAGGTGGTAACGAAAAACAAAATTGCTGCTGGTAACAAAACAAAAAAGAAAAGGTAGAACGAACCCGAAAGCTATCTAGCCCCGTATTTGAAATGCACCTATGCAATATATCCTTCAACTAACTTGCTTGGTCGCTTTGGGGGGCTGGAAAGGCACCGGTACGGTGGGAAATGGTCTGAGATGATGTCTTTGCCAAATCAGAAGGGTCGTCGTATATTTTCTTTGACGGCACGGCTGCTTTCCAAGGAAGCGAATCTCAATGTTTAGTCCGATAAGACAACCTCCCTAACCGCGTCTGCAACTGCTGGAATGAGCGATCCCAAGATGAACGGGAAGGAAGCTCGCCGGTGGAAAAGATGGAAGATTCTATCGAAATGGGGGAAACTGTATAAATATCGCTTTTAACGGCAATCCAGACGTGCAGATATGCCTTCATGCCGGTGTACATTATCGAACACCCTTCATACATTATATTACATTAGTTACATGTACAGTACCAGGAAAGCGATTGGACCTCCAGCCAATAGCAGGCCGTCGAACAAGACAAAAAATTCGCGGCAACAAAGATGTACATGTATAGTGGACTCATGCTATAGCACAAAATCAGACTGGTCTGCGATCTAAGGAGTATAGTCGATACACTTATAAAAGTAGGCCCAATGTGTTGCTCGTCGCGAGCTGGCCAGCCCACCACCGCCACAGTCGAGCCGGATCACGCAGCATATGTAAGAATATGTATGTTACAGTTCTGACTTCACAGACATACATAGACGACGTGATCATTTTAGATCTATGCCGCCTGCATCTCAAACAAAACACCGCGTGGAGGCATCATTTACTAAGTAGAATACGGTTTGGGATGCGAAACCCAATTGATTGATTGCTCATCGATGAGCTATTACGCAGAATTCATGCGCCGTGTATTTTTGCACCCCTCCAAGAAAACCCTTTTAGCGACCGCAAACTTCCAACGCAAATAAATCGTATTCTCTCCTAATCACCAACTTATATTGTATATATTATTGCAATATCGCTGCTTGACAGGCAATAACATCGTTTTAGCCCATTAGCCATACGGAAGTCTTGCTTTTCTTAGCCTCGGAAATGTGGAAGGGGGAAATTGACGGAGGTCGTATCCCCTGCTCGTCCTTGTCAGAAAAGAAGAGTAGCGGCTTCTGATCGAGCAGATACACTTTGCCAACCTTTTTTTTTTTTTTCGCATGAGTGGACACGGGCTGTCTCCTCCCGTGCGCCGCCAGAGTCCTCCGGGCAAAAAAAAAGTAAGGGTGATCCTAGTTCGCCGGATGGATGAAACTTGAGGGCCTTCAGAATAACAGGTCGGCCTTTTTGCAACTTATCGCGACACCTTAATTTTTGTCGTTTTAAAAAGAATATCCCTCGGATCGTTTCTTTTTACCAGAATTTGCACAATTTAGTGGACGATTCGGAACTTTCACCGCCGTTGCGGACTCTTTCCCCTCACGACGATCTAGCGCAATAGCTAATAGGAGTAAAGTGCGTTTTTCCCATTATAATCGTATTGTACTATTGATTGCGAGTGCCAGTATGAGGGATGAGGAGACTGCATCAGCTGGAACAAATCTCAACTGCCTGGTTATCTCTCTGGCTAAAAGGGGGGGAAATAACGGAATCCGTCTCCTATACCTCAAAATAATAGAAATTACCACCAGGCAAACGCACCAATGGCAACTCGCATCGGGAAAACTCGAGTAATGCAGGTCGTCTAGCAGTCATGATCATCCAAGACAGCTGATGGGGGGGAAAGATCGACTGCCATCCGACAGCAGCCATTTTTGGGCTCTGCGGGCGGAGAACAAGTCAGCATGCGAAAAGACGCCTTCAGAACAGGCAAGAGATGTCATCTGGTGTTCTGCGTGCTGCATGTACATGTATGTCCCGTGTCTTTCTGAAACGACTCGAGCGGTTGGTGGTTCTGACCGTCCGCCCAGGAAAAAGGAACGTCCCGATCCTACATGTACACGACCCCCTCAGCAATTTTCATTGGCTGTCGGAGGTAAGCCCACAACTGGCGAAGGGCGAAAAAGGAGAGGAGCTAAAATTGTCCCGAGATCCTAGGTGGTGGCCGAGTGGGAGGACTCAGATAGACGCGTGATTCCCTTGTCGTTTCCCTGCTTGCTCCATCTCTTCGAGATATTCTGAGATGCCATCGTGAAGGGTTCCGCGCTTAGGCCGGACGAGGATGGTGTTGAGCCCCAACTTTTCACCGTATCGACATCCTGGCCGGGCTGCTTGGACATTATTTTATTATTATTGCCGGATGCACAAACACACGCAATCGCACAAACCGCACGAACAATCGGCTCTTTAGTTTTAGTACATGTAGAAAAGTAGCGCACGCACGTCGATATCAGAAAATGCACTCGATTCTATTCTTAGCAGCGACCGAGCGCCTCATTTTTTTAATCTTTCTTTCTACGTTGACTTGTTCATGTTCTGCCTGGGCCTAGCTATTTATCTATGTGGAACCTAACTAATGTTTGAACTGCACTTATTAATAATAATAATAAGGGAAAGGAAAGGGAAAAGGGAATATTATTTGCCAAGGAAAAAACATGAGTAGGGTCATGTACATGAACACCAAAATACCAATGTCATATATTAGCGGGTGGATTGGTCACGGTCGCCCAGACTCAGACGTATGATACGAGGTACAAGCACCTAATATAGATGATATCATGGTAAATGTCGACATTTCGGTCGCTCAGGGCTTTATAAGCTTCAAGCTCTCCACATGTCTCCTTGATTTCAAGGACGGCGCGAACGTTTAAACCGCGATCCACCAAAANNNNATATGACAGCTGCAGCCCCTAGTCGCCCGCCCACTTCTGCCCACTTTCCAAGGTTATTTTGCTCGAGGGCAGGGCCCCTTGTATCCCGTGTGTGGATGTCGATGCAGCCTGCGAGGGTGCATGAGGCAACGCGTTGACGGCGGTGGCTGGTTTTGAACACGCTCTTTTCGCAGGTTTGAAATTTCTTGGTTTTGTTAAATGAGATCGTACATGCACACGTCCAGATGCATTACATGTGCACGCAAATGCACATTCCACATGTTATCGCGAATCAGGATACGAAAGCTCTTCCGCCGTTTGGTCCGAGTAATGCTCTCCCGTCTCAGGATCTAGCACGCGGACGCCTAATTGGCTTGCCCGCCTGCTTGCCATTCGGCTTTGTACATCCGCCTTGGTAGCATTTTTCTCTCTCACGAGAAGCCGAGCCTTTTTCAAGTCTGCGTGGTGTAACCCCGGGGCCCGCACGCTCCCCGGGTTTCTTCTTCCCGTTGCCTTCCCGGAGCCTCCCCGGAGCCCACGCTCCCGTGAATCTCAATACCCAGATTTGACGTTTTAGCCTGGCGCCCAGACTCCGTCGCAAATCGCATGCAGAAACCGCTGACACTCGAGCGCTTCGGTAGCACCGCCATCACGATCTGACTATCTGCGAAAAGGCAGCAGCGAGCTCAAGCTCCAAGCGCAATGTTCAGAAAATAGAACCGAAGGACGTATGCTTCGTAGCCAACGTCCATTTTCATCACATCGGTGCTACCACAACACGTGCAGGGCGATGAAACCAAGCTAATGAGGCTAGGCCACTTGCTCAAAACCACCAAGACCTCAGACGCGAATTTGGCTCCCTTTCGCATACACCTTCCCTAGCTGCTCTTGGGAACAGAAACACCCGTACGACGCGACACACAGAGTTCGCATGGTTCGTCACATAACATGTTAGTCCTCTCACAGGCTGGCGTGGGCGTCCGAGCGACTTGGGAAGTTTTGTGTCCCTCGTGAAACCTCCCAACATCTGTGCCCAACGCTGCGGCTTCCCAATCCACGATCGTATAATGTCAGAGCCTGGCGTGCATGGGCGCCAGACCGTTTGGTATTTTTGTGGCGCCGACCCAAAATCAGACCCGCTGCCATTGGTCTGTGTACTCCACCCTACGCAAGAATATTTTCCGTAGTTCCTGACGCCTAGCTATTATTATTATTATTATTTGTATATTTAACTTGTTGGTAACGGGTGCAGTCGGATGGTAGCGTGTTCATTGCATTGTCGTCCAAGATTAACCAGCCAGTCTACCGTGTACGACCGTGCAGGCCGTCCACGCTCGCGTGCGCACGTATATGCACATATTGTTCTCTTTGGTTTTAAACATTGCTTGGTTACATGGTTCAATTCTCCGTTTAGGATAGAGTCAACATCTAAACTCAGATTTTGGTTCAGCGATAGCGACTGCGGTAGCTGCAATTTTGATACCCGTGGGCCCGCACGATCGAGGAGGTTCCCCCCTGGCTTGCCTATACTACGATCTCTTATTATTGCACAATGTGCAGACCTCGGTTGCTCTTGCGTGTACACTGTATGTACGTACGGGCGATATCGAGCCCTCAGTTCTGTGGATGTTCGGCCAAGACGAGGAAAATTCTCACAGTACAGGGACACCTGCAGCTTGCAAGGTCACGAATGCAGGTAGACCAAGTGCTTCTTCTGAAACACTTGGAGTTTGTTGTAAAGATCGATTTGAAATTGAAGCTTCAGCCTGGGCGGTATCGCATGATTGGCCTGAACTTATTCTCAGCCCGTCAACGCTGGGCCTGAGAAGTCTCACTTTCAACCACACTAGAACGCTATCAAATAGCAATCGCATCGACGTCTCCGATATGACCTGACTATTCCGAATATCTCGATGTTCGTGTTCCTAGGTTCCTCAAGGCGACGCCGTTCGATGCATCGGACATATCCCTTCGTGTGGAATCACCCACAGGGGTCCATCCTTACCCTTTGCTCCCCGCCTGCATCGGACAGCTCATCAAGCACCATCGCCCAGCGTCCACCCAGCGAATCGATTCGCTTTTCCATCAGCAAACCGGCGTAGAAAATCCGAGGCGGCCTCATACCGATTCATCATCTCGTCCTCCGTAAGCATCTTCTCCATCAGCAACAGGACAGGACCGATAGCTCTCCACCGCAAGGATCTGGAACTTTACAAGGATAATCTCGATTGACTGCATCCAACCTCTGCGCCCAGCTGCAGTTCTGATACGTCCATCACGAGCAACTATTCATTCTCTAGGCAGGACCTAATGACGCTGGGCTCATAAATTTCTATTTCAAGATACATCGGTTTGCAAATCACAGCAGGAGCCTACCGTCCACCAACTTCCAATGCCTCAAAACACGGATTCTAGGGATATCTGACCCGCAGGACGATGATTTGATAGCACGAACGCCGGATAGATGCCATAATTCTAGCCGCTCAACAACCGTATACGTACATCAGCTGAGCTCCAAGCCCGTAGGCCGACCAGAATCTCCCCCAGTCGTGGGAAATGCCGTCTATCTGGCCACGATCACCAGAGGCGAAAACCAACCAGCCTAGACAAGCGGCCCGGTCAAGTTTCATGCCCTCCCCAGCACCTGAAGGGCCAAGGGCCGGGAGACAGACAAGCATCCATTGCCCGCCGAAACTGGTTCCCCAATACCTGATGCCTTCGCCCGGATATTCAGAAGGCAGTATCTGTGCGAGGTAACGTTACAACGAGCACATGCCCACACATATCAGAATTTTGGTTTTTTCTTTTTGGATGCCCTCTCCCCGCGTGATCCTTGATTTCGACAAGGTTTCACTTGTACGAGGGGAAGGTGCATCGACATGGACGTCGGATATCCTTCCTGACTTTGAGCACAGGTCGCAGTTTATTGATCGACGAAGTCAAGATACTTCTGCCGATAGGAACTGCCGCCATGGAAAGCACCTACGTGTCGGGCATCGCCAGGTTGAGGACCGAAGAACCGGAATCGATGACAATTTTGCGCAATTTTACAATCATCCATTCGAGTTTAAGCCTCTGCACCCGCGAGCTGGCATTGCATGTTCGCCGATAGGTCTGCTATCTCTTTTGATCGCAAAAAAAAAAAAAAAAGAACACTACCCCTCTTCACGATGCACCAGCTGCCAAGATGATATGAGGCCGCTAATTATCGTCTATAACGCCGTATATTGTTTTTTTATGCTTCGCTATCACAACTCATAACTGCCCCAAAAGAACCAACGGATACAAATTTGCAACACCACGTTACCAGATCAGGAAGTTCTGCCTTGCTTCGAGCTCCTGAAAAACCCAGCAAATTGGCTCATCGCAATCATCTCGGCCAATATCTCTAGAAACGTCGAGACTTTGCTCATTTTTGCATTGGATATCTCGTAATTCCCGAGGCCGACGTGATATCGCAGATATTTTGGAAATTTCCTGTGTTATTTGATTTGACTCGGAAGCGCTGGGCACTCCCTTGCTAATCGGCCTCGGACCTTGGGCAACTGCCCCTTCGCATCTAGTGCGTCCGGGGGGGCCCAGGATGACACAGGCCCGAGCTGTCTATCCGGGTCTGATCGCAAACCAGCATCAAGAGGCCAAGTATCGTGAACAAGGCCGCCTGCACAGCAGGGTCAGAAAATCCTCCGAGTGGCAGGATCTTGCTTCGCTTCACCCTCTTCCCTTACCCGAGAGACATTGAGGATTTCAAGAGATTTCCTTGAAAATTCGAGATAGAGTCGAGAACAAGCTAGCTAAGGCAGATTATCCATGCCAAAGCATTTTCAGGAACGTCTATCTACAATTGAAATCAACAACCCTTCTTCTCCCCCCAAGCACCACCACCAAACACGCAAGCCACATGTAGCAAGAATAAAACTCTTAACCCCGACCATTCAACGAAAGCCACACCGCCGACTCGCCACGGACGAGATATGGTTTTTGTTTTGTCCGCTTTTGCTAGGGGAATCAAGAACCAGGGTAAGTCCACTGGCAGCATTAGCATGAACAATTATTAACGGGCCGGATTTTCCGATCTGATAAGGCTGGTTGAATGCATTGAAACTTCTTATCTGGTTATCAACCACATTCAGGGATAATAATCCCATCGCCCACAGAGAATTTCTTTGAATACACTCGTCATACCCACACACAAAAAATATATTCTGGCTTTTCCGTTAAGCAAATCTGCGGTAGTGTGCATGCTTCGCTATGTCGGCATGGAAAGAACCGCCACCACCGATCCTTTTTCCAACAGGCTCTGGCACGTGCTCATGTAGGGACGGACCAGTCAAACCGCAGATAGCCATGCTCGTCAGTATTTGCTTTTGTGGGACTAGGCAGCGACTTTTTTGCGTGAGTGCTTTTCCGTAAAGCTAACTTCCTTTCGTTGAGGCCCAAGCCCCACGGAAACCTCGGGTCGCTGCTTTGGCTGGCGGCGCTCACCAGCACAGAAAAAAAAAAAAATTACACGCTTCATCATTAATCGGTCATATTAGAATCAGCAAAGTGTGACTTGCCCATTGTCGGAGCCCCTCGCGGTACCGAGGAGGACGAGAGTGGTTCGTCAGCTCTTTTTAAGCCCTCTCTTTTATCAACCGCCATTATAGCAAGATGCCCAATCTCCCCCCAACGTATGGCCTTTTTTTGGGCCGATAGTTGGTGTCTAAAACTGTGGCTTGCTTCTGAAAGCTTCCTGACAAATTAAAGCCACAATAAGCGATCTCGCTGGATGGATGGGCCACAGGAGGGGGCCCTCCCCGGGGACCTGAACCTCGGTTGCCCGGAGAGCATGCACCAGCATCCTCGGCCACACGGGCATGGCGATCGGTTCTTGTTCAGCCATTTTTTTCGATGGCTTGCAACAAAAAACCCTAGTCACGGGAAGCCGTTGAACGGTCTAACGCTATGTGCAAGGTTCAAGGTATACCCTGATTTTCCACTGCCGGTCCTGCACTCTTGATGCAAACCAGATGCGTCTTCCTTCGAATTCTGGCTTCGATGCGTGTGTGGTTCCTGCAAAGGCGACGCAACAAAGCACACATCCTGAAATTTAACCATTCTAGCCCGCCGATTGGTCCCACACCCTCGAATCGTATCCCTTGAGCTCTCGCCCCAACTCTTCCTTCGACACGGATACGGAGGCGGGCAACGAGAATGCAACCGAATAAGAAAAAAAAAAGAAAGAAAAAAAAAAAGAAGAAGAAGGGAAGGACTTTTAGCAAAAGAAAGGGTACATGCAATGCCAAGTTTGTTGTTTTGGGTCGCGATTGCGCAACCACAACATGCTTATTGGAAGATTTCTTATTCCTCAGAGCAGACCGAGTCGGCCGGTTCTCTATTTGTCCAATGCGGGACGAGACTAAGGTTCTCCATCCTGCATCCCATCCTGCAACAGTGTTGGTGGAGAACCACGTCGGATTCCATCTTCAACATCGTGCATGGGAGCAGGCTGCGCTGCATACAAAAAGGAAAAAGAGAAGATCATGAGCAGGATTAGGCCTATCATCGGCCTGGTTGGCTGGGGCGTGGTAGCTGGCTCCTCCAGACGCCCCAGAATACACCACCCGCTATCAGGCTTTTGCCACATCTTCAGGAAAATCCAACACCTGCAAGAGAAAAAACACCCAGGTGGCTTGTACGCTAAATATACCACTTAAAATCTCATTAACCTTCTGCTTACTGACGTCGATAATAAAACAACAGCGAGCTTTCCCGTTTAGCAAAAAGTATATGATAAACTTCACATGCTAACTACCCGCTTCTGATGTTTTTCCACCATTCACATGGATGAAGGGACGACCTAACCGTCAGCAATAAAACGCAAAAGGATAGAAAAAGGAAATTTTAGAACGAAATAAAATAAAATAAACATAAAATAGAGAACGCTCTGGAAGTGGGGCCCGGTGAGGACAGAACCATCCGGATCATGACTACCCCGGCCGAACATTCCTAAAGGAAAGCAAGTAAAGAAAAGAGAAAAAAAAAAAAAAGAAATACTATTTCAACTTTACAAACAAAGAGGAAATAGTAGGAGAAATAAGAAAAGAAACCGACGAAAAAAAAAAGATTCTCCAATACTTCGCAAAAAAGCCTCACCCGATGTCATAAGAAAAAAAGTATGCTCGAAAGGATGGTATGAGTTGAGACTCCCTTGTCTGGGAAAGTAGGGATTTAGTTCGGCATTAGTGTGACGCTGGCTGCAACCACTATGGTTGACTTGCAGTGTAAGTGCAGCACGGCAGCAGAAGCAGCAATGAACAGCGGTCTGTTTCCCCTTCCCTTCCATCAGACTTGTCACTTTTTTTACGACAGGCCCGGCTATTGTCTAACTTGGGGTCCCCGCGCGCGCCGGCCTTGTATCAATAGTGTCCAGAAATTCTAGTCATCTTTCGAACTTAATTTCGGCTTCAGGCTTATTTAGTTGGGTCTCAAGCCTCTAACATTTTAACTCTAATCAGATAATTATTATACTATGGAGTGAAAAATGCCCAATTAACCTAGCCTAGCACACCCACCACCTCCTCCCCCCTCCCCCCCAGTGCGACAGCCAGCCGGAGAACCTTACGATAATCAATCTGCACCCATAAGCATTACGATGATATAGCCCGGGTATGAGGCTAAATAGGAAGAATTCGCCGCCAGAAGGGGGAAAATAAGGGTTGACAGCGTGCAGGCCGCGCACGAGCCAAGTTTGAAATATATTGTAATTGCTTCTCATCTGCATGATATGATATGATATTGATACTCTTGACACCCCCATTTACAACAACAAAAAGAAAAACAAGAGCGATTGAAATGCCAAAGGGAAGATTGCCCTTGGCCCGTAGCCTACACCCCGCGAGATAAATTCCGAGTCCCGTAACGCCATGATATGAGATTTGAAAATGCCCGCCGCCCAGCCGGTTAACCTGTCTGGCCGTCTGCCTGCGTGTGTGTGTGTGTGTGGGCTGTGCGTGTGTGTGTTAAAGTGAAATGAACTGATACTTGAACCGTAAGTTACTTAGGTACTGACTCAACATGCTACTAAGGTACTTACCTCCCTCCTCCTCCACCCGGCAAGAGTCCAGTTTTCCGGCCGTGGGCACCACCTTGATAGGTAAATGTGCCTCTTACAAAGTAAAAATTTTTTTTTCTCCCTCTCCCTTTCGAGACGGGAAAGAGCAATCAAATACGTGCATATCCCGTGGCCGAGCAGCAGCTGAACCCAGCCAACCAGCGTTCTCGTAGCCTCGTTCAAGGTAGCTTAAAGTGATTACAGATGGGGTAGAGCCTCTTCATTGATCTCTCTCTCGACTCCGCCCTTCTTAAAACACCTATATTATGATATCTGCTCCACACTTGAGGCCGGCCTCGGTTACGGTACTGAATATGGTCAAGGACCTATGAGATCCCTAGCGGTGGGGAAGGAATGCCAGTCGGTGGCTTATTGCCCGGATGTTTTTATTATTATTATTAGGTTTTCCTTCGAACGACCTCCAGCTGAAGGGTACGTAACGAAACTGCGCATGTATGGATGCTGTTTCTGCAGCATGTTGAATCGACGAATTGTTTAAGTCCGTGCGACGAGAGAGAGAGAGAAAGAGAAACATAAGGTGCTCGTCTTGCATTCCTTAATGTCTGCATCTCCGTCTGTGTGTCTGTCTGCCAGGCAATCGATAGAGGCAGACCATGCATGCCCTTGTCGAACCGGCTAACGACAAGACGAAGGGTATCTAAAACCACTAGCCAAGCGGCTACGTACATGCTTAGATGGACGTCCAAGACCGTGCGCGTGTATAACTACAATGAAAGGGTCTCTTGGATCCAGTGACGTGCCGGATATCCAAGCTCTACCCTCTTTTTTGTCCCTTTCAATTTTTTTTTTTTTTCCCCGCTAAAATTTATACATACATGAATGTACAGCGAAAGCCCTCCTAAACTACAAGAAAAATAAGGGTACAGAGGAAATAATATGCAAGCTCGGTAAATGCGATATGATAGGCGCAGATAACATGATAGGAAAAATAAAGGAAAAGGGAAGGAAGACAGGGCTAAGCCGATTCGCGGTAGGTGGTATGCCCTCTATGCCGTTGTGTCGTAAATGTGACACTACGCAAAAAAATATAGTTACATCCAACAAATCAACACGCACATCCACAGCAAAGACGCAATATGTGGACGGGGAAATGAGGAGCGAGTAGGAGGAAAAAGGTAGTTCGAAGACAATAAGGAAAGAAAAATGTAGCTTCAGTATTTTTTCTTTTGCCGTTCAGATGCAGATGATATGGTACGACATGCTCCCGTCTGATATGCAGCCGCAGGAAAAAGAAAGAGGACTAATCATGTTACGCCCGCAATGAATATTTTTTGGTTTTAGTATTCCCACCTGTAGACGCCAGAGATAGTGGGAAGAAGTGATGATAAGGTAATAGAGAGAGGAAAAAGGAAGAAAAGTGGAAGACCATTTGGATTTCGCTCTTCCCATTCGGATATGCCGTCTTGAGATGTCAAGGGACAGGGGTGGCACCCCCAAGTTTCGTTGTTGAAGAACAGAAAAATTGGATGCCTAAAAGGAGATTATTTTCTGTCCTGTCTTGTGGCAGGTATCAGCCCAAGTCCTGCCTGGCTTGTACGTACGAGGAAGAACCCCCCAGAACCATATTTCTAATTTCTTACTGGTCTCGGGACACCTCTTACCTTGTTTTATGATTAATCGTTAGCGCTAGACACGTCGCCGAGGAATCATCTTGCTGCGCAATCGGGAATGGTGACGCCAGGCTTGAGATCTCGATTTACGTCCAGCAGCCCCCATTGTGTTTCCCATTCCTGTATTTTTGCGGTAAGTCAGCATCTAGTCCAGACTTGATTGCAAAGGTTCCTGAGAGATAGAGGAGCATCTCTCTCGAATGCTACTAACCTTGCCAGGCTGGTTGTATCTCTCCTTCCACGGCTCATCGAACGGCACAAACCTATTCACGAACGCATCCGCGTTAGCATACAATATGTCCTGATTACTCGTTGTGGCGCCTTTCAAACTCGATAGACGGTAGCCTAAACGACATCAAGTCGGGCGGGATAGGTGTTTAGATGCGAGAGTACTTACCAATAGTATTCAGTACCGTTCTTGTTCGCTGCGCAAGCGTAGTTCTCGACGAACTGGTTCAGTTGAGCAAGCCCAGCGACACTGCCTTGGAGTGTTCCTCCTCCGGACGGCCATCCTACTTCGGAAATAATTACATTGGGTTTTCTCGTGGTCTGCTTGGCTACCGATACGTCATTCGTATCTGTGAATTGCCACGTCCAACCGGGCGCATCGTCAACAGTAACCCCAGCGAAGAACCTATGGACAGTCAGTCAGTCTGCAAACCCGCGGTCCTAACCCTTCCACACACGCATTCGAACTACTTACGGATGAACATTGGCCATGACGGTCTATCGTCGTATTGTTAGCAAACAGCAAATACAGGAGAGTTTTTGTATCTGAAGATACAGATCTGCTGGGGAAACGTACGTCAACAGCCTGTGCAAGGTTATAAGTCCAGGCCGACCCAAGATCGGAGGTCGTGATGTTGAGACTTGTGTAGCCCAGAGTCGTAAAATTCTGTCTAACTTCCGTGAGAAGCGTAATAAGACCGGATTCCGAGATGTATTGACTGAATAGTGCTTCGTTTCCGATAATAACACCGATGAAAGGATCTTGGCCGTATTTATCTAGAATATTATACATTTGACTGAACTGTCGGGTGTTTGTAGTTTGGTTGCTATCGATATAAACTCCCAGCCATACTTTCATGTCGACGTTGAGGGTCTTGATGGCTTCAAGGACCATTTCGGTCTGGTTACAATCATTTCCGTAGAGCCGCAGCCTCGATGTTAACTGGCTGATAACAGCAATGTCTTTGGTGATATTGTTCTGGGTAGCAGGTGCTGTGAGACATTCCGGATAGATAGCATTTAGAGGGGTATAGTCCTGCAACCATGGTTAGCTTCTCCATGTCACGACCCTAGACAAGGCTATAAACAGGCCAATTACCATTCCAAAAAAGGACTTGTGGAGTTTAGGGTTGTTAAGCAGCGCCTATAAAACAGTTAGCCTCTTATTTGAACGTTGACTGTAATCCAGCAGGACATACCTTGACGGAATCAGTATTGCTGTTGACGGGAGGGGCGTTTGGCTTGTCTTCCGCCGGATCTACAGAATTCGCCGCAGAGCCGCTACTACCACCGCCCTTCTTTCTTGATAGGAGGACGCCAGCGGCAGTACCGCCACCTGCGAGAAGCAACACCACTAGCACAACAATGGCGATTATCCATTTTGTCTTTTTTGAAGCTTTCTTCTGAGATTGTAGCCAATCCGAATCACCGCCTGGGGCACCTCGGCTCTTAGAAGCCGCGTCTAGAAGCCCGCTGTTCGCTCCCAATCCACTAATTGTCGAGCTAGCCTCGGTTTTCTTCCCAAACACGCCTCCTAGCGCAATAGCGCCAACGATCGGGCCAGTACGCTTCCCGCGGCTTAGTTCCTCATCCTCCGAGTCTTGGCTGTTCCGTCTTATATCCTGCAACGACAAGTCCCCGGTTGATAACCCCGATGCCTCTGGATTCCAGTTTGTGCTATATCTCTGGTACGGGCTGTCCGAGTAGAATCCCAAATTCACCGATGACGTCCGGTTGCTACTCCTGGAGCCCACGCCATGCACTCTCTCCCCAGTAACAGAGGGAGGGCCACTTTGATTTCTGTTGTCGGTATACGGAACCATACCCGGCGCCAATCGACCTGGCTGCAGAGAGTCCTGGCTAGGGTGCGGTTGTATCTGCCTCATCGGTGTTGTTTGATGATTTCTATATCCACTGTCGGGCGACATATCTCGCGATCGGGGCATCGATGAGGGGAGCTGCGGGTGAGGCTGCGGGAGCGGATTTTGGGGCGCCTGCTGGTAGCCATAGCTCGCGTAAGGTGCGCCATCATCTGCAGGCACGCCTCTATTCCTCGTTGGCGATGTATTAGAGCTATGTTGTGATGAATAAGCGACATAGCCCCCATCGCCGCCTCTCTGCGGAGAGATTTCGCGCTGTTGATTTTGATGTTGATATCCTCCATCCCACGCCTCTCGCATCTGAGGTCCGGGCAACCCTCTATCCTGGGGTTGTGGTAGTGGTTGTTGCGGAATATTCTGTCCATAGCTTTGTTGATGCCGGAGCGGTGTTCGCCCATAAACAGGTTGTGAGTAGTCGCCTCCTGAACCTTGGTTATACGATGTATCGTAATTCATGCTCGGGTTGGCATCGTAGTTCATGCTTGGATTGACGTTCGGTGACGTGAACGCTGGGTTGGCATAGGCTTGGCTGCCATTGTATGAGTCGCCAGGCTGCTGAGGCGGCGACTGATGCTGGTATCCTGACATCGCAGAGTTACAGGAGTCGGGGTCGGCAATGTAACTTCAGGCGGCGTCCCCAAGCCGACGTAGCAGGTGTATTGTCGGTACGTTAAACGAGAGTGTCCGCTTGAAGATAATAAAATAAAGTAAAAAACCAAGCGAACGTCGGGGCTCTGGTTATGGGCAGACCAGAAGCCGTGCGGACCGGCTGTAGCCCTTGTTTGGTGTTTCTATGAAGATTCTGTAGAAGGAACGGTCAGCCATGCGCATTGCATCTCAAGAGTTCCCAGCCAAATGGATACCAACCAAAATGCTTGTGTTACCAACGAGCGGGAAGAATATGGAGACAAGGTGTCAAAAGTTTTGCCCAGAAATCCAGAATTCCAGGGGTTAAAGAATCGTGGAGTGGTATTGGCAAGCTGAAATAATGATGACTGAATGTAAGATTTGAAGATTTCCAAGCCCTTCGATTTTCCGCCGTCAGATTGAACCAGCCCCTGGCATCACCATCCGAGAGAAGTGGGTCCGTTTAACGCTCAGAGAGGCAATGTTATATGCGAAACCTGCGTCCCGGCCGACAATCACGAGGTTTGCGTAATGTCCTCCTCCGCTTCGCACAAACAAAATAAAAAAAAAAGAGAGGTTACGAAGTGCCCGGATCCGACGTAGAACGAGATCGAGGGACGGTTATGCTATATATTGAGACCGATAAAAGGAGGGACGACGACGATAGGCTGGTGGCCCAAAAGCGTAAGTTTCAGCCCGCCTGCAACTAATCGGCAACGTTCGCTTTTGGCTTGAAGATGCGGAGAGAACGAAGTGAGGGACAATGCAGAGGAGTGTGGTGCCGGTGTCCGATGAGCCTTCCCTATTCCTGGCTCGTGAGTAACTCAGCCTCCTAGAAATGAAATCCCCAGCAGCATCAAGCGAAACAATGGCGCACTGTTGCTTTCCTCTGTCGTGATGGGCGAACAGGGGGCGAGTTGGGCATTCGGAAAGCCCTACGAGGAGTCTCAAAGTTTTTATCGTCGGGTTCTTCGGCGAGAAGGAAGACAGCTGCGACTTTAAGAGCAAAGAGGAAGATTGTAAACACAGCGGTGAAACGTCCGTCTCATGGTGGTTCTTTAGGAAGGATGCTCGAAGCCAACTTTAACAGCGCCTCTCGACAGGACCTCCTCCCCCTTGCAGTATAATATATGATGATATGATAATGTGATCCCTCGGGTTCGAGCTAGCTCTTCGCTGAAAGCTGCTTTTTTTTATTGTTTACTCATGTAATAAATAATAATGTTGGTAACGTTATATCGGCCTGCGGTTGGGTTGCAGTCACATATCTTATTTTGCCATGAACTCGCTCGGCTATGCTATTCTTAGAGCCAAGAGCGAAACAAACGATGCGCAAGCCTCGTTTCCACGGAAATGACGGGAGTCTCTTTCTGGGAACGATTTCCAGTTCAATCAAATGCGCTTTCAGAGCTTTTTCGGAGAAGACAGCCTGATGCTTTCAGCGTCACCAAGGCGGAAAACAACCTCGCGTCGGCTTGCTTGCAGTGTTTTTCTTTTCTATGCGCGCATGATTTTTGGCGCTGCACCTTGTGGACAGACAGACGGAATGTATACCGTGTGCGCGTGTGTGCGTGTGCGTGTGTGTCCGAGCTGTACGAGTAGTACGAGTCCCGAGTATTATATCTTATATCGTTTATTGACGTTGATATTGCTCTTCAATATAAATGTAGAAAATGAGTTGAAGTGTAATATCTCGTTCTCGCGGAAGCTCCGTACCACTTCGGTCACCTGTTAACCAAGCAATCAGTTCCGCCTTGGGTCTGCTGGGCGACGGCTCGGCACTTGTCCTTTTCATTTGCTAAGGCAGTAAGTACCTAGGTAGGTAAGTATATCGCAAATTCGGTGTTCATGTAGTGTACGTCCCTTTCAATCGAGTCCCGCTCATGCTGCATCATTATATACATGTCAGGAACGGGGCCACGACGGTGTATGTTTCGAATGTTTCGGAGTCCCGTGTCGGACCATGTGCATATTCTCCAATTCAACCGTCGGCCCGGATGGAACAACCCCAATCCAAGAGACCAGATATGCGTACTCGCCAGGACCCTGGCGCGGTGGTCGGGAGTTGAGTCTCAATCCCAAACATCGACATCGCCGTCGCATTGTTCACCCGGCCCGTCATATAGCGGATGCTTTACCGGAGCTGTCAAAGCTTGGAACCACGGTCACTCGCGGCTCGCAGATGACCTTGAGTTCAACCAGCCAATTCAAATTCTTTTGTGTAAATATTTCTCCTTAAAGTGTAAAGCGGAGCCTCGCCGGTAAGCTTTATTGGTGGTGCATCGACGTCACCAGTCGCGGAGACATACTATCTCACCATGTCGTCGACAGCCTCGCCAAACCCCACCCCGCCATCTCCCAAGGACCTACGCGCCCTCGCCAAAAAGGCACAGGCGAAATCATCAGCATCCAAATCTACTTCAATCGCAATCTTCCAGCTCCTACCTTCCCGTTCCGACAGCTATACTGCCATCTTTACGTTGCTAATCTGCGCGATATCTTCTTACGCGTCTCAGATATCGCTCTCGCCTGTCTTTGGCGAGATTCCGTCCGGCCTACACCATGACCAGGTCAAAAACACTGCATTCGCTGGTGCCGCCAGCATTGCACTGGCGTTGAAATACACGTTTCCCAGATCCCGGATTCTGCTACGACTGAGCAGGTTTCTCATCCCCGTCGTTGCTATCAATATCCCTATCGCGCAGGGGTTTATATGGCAGTATGTGGAGGATTTGGGAGCGATCAATGGCCCAATCGTCACCGAAGCCCTCACGATCGGACTGCTGATAGTCTTCACAGTCTTCAGCATAACAGGTCTTCTTAGACCAGTCGCCGTCCCCGTGCAAACGGTTGCAATTGCGGACCTTACGCTACTGGCAGGATCATGGCTCTTGTTCACAGGCGCGGAGAAAGGGATAGTGAGATACATATCGCCATACGTGGGCTCCGGCTGGCCGATGACACGGTGCGGCATGGAAGCTACCGCCGCCATCTTTGCAGCGTCAATCCATCGCTCAATATTCCTCGCGGCAGCCCTCCCGTCCTTTTTCCCGGTCTTCTATATGGACTCGCGATGCCTAATTGGCGCCAAGGGCATTGCTAAGCTGAACCAGCAGCTCGAACCATTCAACTTCACCGCTATCGCTAAAATAGAGTCAAACACGGGGTACCTCTCTGTGCTTGAAAACAAGGTTGGAGGATACCGAATACTCCGTTGCGACCACAGCATCCTTGGAGGCACATGGTTGAAAACGGTCCCAGGACTTAAAGCCTATGAGAACAACCCCGAGCACCTTAGGGAACCCATCTATGCAGTCTTTGTCATGCTGGAGGCCATCCGACTGATCGATCCCCCAGCAAGAGAGCGGGAAGATGCCAACGCCCTGGTCATTGGCCTCGGAATCGGTACCTCCGCAGCCGGACTCATCGAGCATGGAATCAATACCCACATTGTGGAAATTGACCCAGGAGTTTACAAGCTCGCGGTTGACCATTTCGGTCTGCCGAAGAACCATACCGTTCACATTGGCGACGCGGTATCCTATATTTCGGATGAATACCTGAAGGCCTATTTATCGAATAAAGAAGTTGAGAAGTATGATTACATAGTCCACGATGTATTCACTGGCGGCGCAGTGCCCGCCGACCTCTTCACATGGGAGTTTCTGGAAGGCCTCAAAAGCTTCCTAAAGCCCACGGGTGTTATTGCAATAGTAAGCCACTTAACCCTCCCTCCAACAAAGCCCCCCGTAAAGGTACCTTACAGTTCATTAACCTCGCTTACAGAATTATGCCGGCGACCTCAATCTCAATGCGTCCATGTCTGTCATCCAAACCATCCACAGCGTCTTTGGTACCTGCCGTGCCTTCCGTGAATACCCACCCGATGAGAACGCCGATCCTGCCAAAGGCGATTTCACAAATATGGTCATTTACTGCACCCCATTCCACAAACCTCGCAAAGATCGAACAAACCCCCACCATGCTGACATACAGCTGGAAAATATACCGGCACCGTACTTCCATCAGCCGTTGGAGAGCGACTTTCTCAACACTCTGGTGCGGAAGCAGCGGCTGGTACCGCAGCATGAGGTTGACCTCAAGCGGGTCTTGGAAGTAGGGGCTCGTGGGGAGCTAGAAGTTATCTCAGTGAAAACTGTGGATAAGCTACGCGAGTGGCAGACGGAGAGCGCGATTTTGCATTGGGGGATCATGAACGGAGTTATTCCAGTTGAAGTTTGGACACTGTATTAAACTGCTTTGTGAAGGAACTGTAGTGTAGCAAGGTGCAACAATCATATTTTGAGTTTATTTCATTTCATAGTAAACTTCAGTACCTGATCCCAAGACTAGTATTTCTTGAATGGTATAATTTTGTTCTGGTGTAACCACACCATTGGGTCTCAAGTTTGCTCTTGAACTAGGACTGCTCCACAATACGCCCATGCATGCTTATTCAACAATAACGCCCGCTAATCTAATGTATATATCGACATCTCAATATCTGTTTATCCCAATAATGTACCCGGGTATCCAAAACTACATCCCCCAGGGAAATTGAGGTTATTCACGCAAATATAACTTCATGACTCCATTTCCCACTCGTCCGTACCTGTCAATACCCTCGCAATCTTCCTCGACATAGCCGGCCCGAGAGCTCTCCCATTCCCGGTCCTCGCGATCCTAAGGTCCTTCAAAGCGTCTTCCCCCTTTTCCACAAGGGCCTTGAACAGTTCCTGTATCGTCGGATACTCGCTCTGGATCGCATTCGCGACGCCTTGAGTGCTCATATGCACACACTGCAGCATTTTATTGTACGTATCCTCCATGGTTTTACCCGACGGCACCTGCCCGACGTCCATGCAGAAATTCGTCGACTTGTTCAATGTCGCCTTTGCGTGTCTATAGCGATTTGTCAAAGAAAGAAAGCAAAAGAAGTTTTGGGTTAGCAGAAAACCCCCACGAAAGCTGGCACAAAGTGTACGCAGGTTGGAGGGTGTGCATGTAACGTACTTATAGGGGATCTGTGATATATGCTGCGTATAACTGCTTATCGCCTCTGCGGTATCCATATACCCTACTGTCTGGCACACAAGGCAGCCATGCACAATCTGCAACTTGAGCAAGCCATCCTCGACGTTATCCTCGTCTACCGCCTGCGCTGCCTTATTCATCCTAACCTTCTCACTAGCACCCTCGCGCATTCTGTTCCTAACCTGGGCAGCATAGGCGCGTGACTGGTCACTTTTGCTCTTGTTGACCAACTTTGCGAGCCCCTCAATGACGATTATGGGCTTGCAGGTCGGATACGCTGATTTGATCTTGGTTATAAAAATTTCGAGCTCGTTCGGGGAGTTTGTAAGGTCCACGAATGCCTTTGCTTCAATTATCGCTAGGACATGGTGCTCGTCTATAACTTCTCGAGGCACTGGGACGAAGACATCGTCATCTTCATCCCATTTTGCTGTCACTATCCGTCGCCACTTTATGATATTTGGGATTGCAGAATCAAAAGGTGTGTTTTGGACTTTGAGTGCCGTTAAGAATGATTGTAGCTGTGTCCCTGCGCGCGAACCGTAGAAATCCGACGAAATGTTCAGCATCATCTCTGCTACGGTTTCAACGTGGGAGCCCTTCAGCTTGTTGGCGGTAGCCATCGCCTGACTCTCGTTCTTTTGGAGAAGTTTTGCTTCCCTTTCGGCTTGTTTCAGTTCTTTTAAGGTGGCCTTTTCCGCAGCCTTTTGGGTCCTGGTCTCCTCCCGTTCTATTCTTCGGGCTTCCTTCTCGGCGTCCGTCAGCTTGGACTTTCGGGTTGGCGCTGATGATGTCGGAATGGGGTCGTTGTCATGGACTCTTAGCTCGGGTCCAGGCTCAAAATCTGAGATATCGAGATCGACTACATTGGCTTTGCGCCGTTTCGTGACCGGTTCGTTCTCTTTGTTTTTGGATTCTAGCGTATCAAGGAATTGTCGAGTTGACATACCAGGGGCTAACGTATAGTCAGGACTCGAGGAATAAGCTATCTCTTTCCCTTTCGATAACCTTCGGCGCTTCTGGGCAGACGATCCATGGGATGAAAGGCCAGAGTCGCTACCATCGCTCTCAATTATCGCGGCGAATATCGAGTCAGGTTTTGTACGTGGCTTTGGGGAATCTGGGATTGGTTGGCGAGAAGGAAGCGATGCTGGTGGCGAGGACTGCGATACTATGGGGTCGGAAGATAATGCGCCAAAGATCTTGGAATACGATTTGACAGGATATGCTAGAGAATAACCTTGAGGAGACGCATGTGGAGGAGTTGAGCTGATGGTGATAGGAACTGTGTGTCTCTTAGCGGCAGGCGAAGATCTCTTGGAAGTCCCGGTTTTATCGGTAGTCTTTGTCGGCTTTGACGCATCTTTAGACGAGGTAGAATCTGCGGGCGACTTTGTCCTTGTTTTCGTTTTTGGAGGTGCTTTCGGCTTTATGTTTTCTTGTTTCGATGCGGACGTGGATGTAGATGATAGTTTTGGCAGCGCTGCTACAAGCGACTAGTCAGCTGTGTTACGAACTGGCAGATCCCGTGTATACAGACCTGGGACCTCGTTTTCTTCATCCGAGGAGAGCAGACTTATCACCGGTGCTGCGATCTTAGGGCGTCGGTTGGTCGCCATGCTGCATAGGTTGAGGGCGCTGCAAGGCCATGAGACGCTCAGCAGTCTATAGGAATTGCTAGTGTTTTGGAGCTCTATCCGCTATGGCTATGAGCACTATGGCTCGGCCAATTGTCGGCAGCCGAGTCGTCGGGCGGTGGTGTCGTGTGTATCGAGCATGGATCGCGGCGCGTTCACCATGAAGTTCTTCCGAAGATGTTTGTGGAGACGCGCGCCCACGAGTCAACGCCCAGCGGCAAACATCTTGTGACAGCGGCAGTGCGGCAACACACAACACAGCGGACAGGAAAATCTTCTTGTCTGTATGACACATAAAATCCTCTTGGAACAGCTGCAGCAGAATATCCATCCATCTCCATCTCATCGAGAGCTCTCCAGTCAGTCAGCCGAATCAACCAGCATCGCTATGCGCAGCTTCCGAGTCGCAGCTGATTTCCGGTGTTCTGCAATCTCTGTAGTCGACACCTCCATCATCAAATAGCCATTCCTCCTCGCATCCTTTCTTCTCTCCCATCGAATATATCGAATATATATAGAACTGCTATATAGAAATCCGAAATGGCATCTAACGGCACATCAGGTCCCGCTAAGGCTATCGATGCCGTCTTGGTGCATTCTGCACCCATGCCCGAAGGCTCTGTCCAAGTCAAAGGCATAGACTTCAACGACTTTGCCGGCAAGAACATCACAGTCGATGAGTTAGTGCGAAACATGAGCAACATGGGCTTTCAAGCCAGCAGCTTGGGGAAAGCTGTCGAGATTGTAGACAAGATGGTATATATTTTCCTCCGCCCTTAGCTTAACTAAAGTCCTTGATTCGACGTTGCTAACAAGCTTTTCCCAGAGGTCATGGAGGGACCCTGAAGACCCCTCCAAGCGCACTACCATCTTCCTAGGGTACACCTCCAACCTCATCTCATCTGGCCTCCGTGAAACGATTCGTTACCTCGTCCAGCACCGCCACATTTCTGCCATCGTCACCACTGCTGGGGGTGTAGAAGAGGATTTTATTAAATGCCTTGCGCCAACGTACATGGGTGCCTTTCATCTCGACGGCGCCACTTTACGTAAATCAGGCATGAACCGCATCGGCAATCTTGTCGTCCCCAATGACAATTACTGCAAATTCGAAGACTGGATTGTTCCTATCTTCGACAAGATGCTCGAGGAACAAGAGGCGTCCAAGTCACTCCCCGAAGATGAAAGAATACACTGGACTCCTTCCAAGGTGATTCATAGACTTGGTAAAGAAATCAACAATGAGGAGAGTGTCTACTACTGGGCTTATAAGAATGACATCCCCGTATTCTGTCCAGCTCTCACGGACGGATCTATCGGTGATATGCTCTTCTTTCACACGTACAAGTCCTCACCAGCAATGCTGCGGATCGATATTGTAGAGGATATCAGAAGGATCAACAGGATTGCTATGCAGGCCGCTTGTTCTGGCATTATCGTCTTGGGGGGCGGGGTGATCAAACATCACATTGCAAATGCCAATCTGATGCGGAACGGTGCCGAGTACGCTGTTTTTATCAACACTGCGAACGAATTTGACGGTAGCGATGCTGGGGCGAGACCGGACGAAGCTGTCAGCTGGGGCAAGATCAAAATTGGTGCGGAGGCGGTGAAGGTCTACTCGGAGGCGACGGTTGCATTCCCGCTTATCGTTGCGGCGACGTTTGCAAAGGGCAAGCCAGAGTAGAACTATTTCTATGCTGAGATATCAATGGGTATTTATCATATAGAGTCGTTTATCAAATGATATTTTTTTTAAACGACAAGATTTGCTTGTATGTAAGGTCTTGCAAACTTAAGCATGGAATGTATCGGTCTTTCAAACCCATTGAATATTTAGTTTCGTGTTTCTGTTTAATTTTAGAAGTGAGCAAAAAGGTATCTAACCTGACTCCCCAGCATCGAGCTTCTAGGTCTGTAACAGTTGTAAGTTTGTGGGGAGGGTAACCCGCACGGATGACTATGCAGGCCCCTTTCGTCCAGCGCCTTGCAAACCGCCGTGCGAGTGACTCAAAGGCTGGACGCTTTCGCGTGGGTAAACCAGCCGACAACCAAGCATAAAGCCCACGGGATGCCCCAGTAATTGGTTCATTAATCCCATGAAGTTGAATCAAAAGCTGGACTTCACCTCACGTTCATTGTGTATTTTGCTCTCAAGAAAGCGTCCGCGCGCCGCGTCCATCGAAGTTACAACAGCCCAATACCACGAGCCACGCTCAAAATGCCACACACCGCAACAAATTTTGCGCCAGCAAGGGATGCCATCCACCTTGATGGAAGGACACTCGAAGTATGCATATAAAACCATGGCCTTATTATGATTAAATGCTAACTAAATTCCATGGATTAGGGGTAATTGGGTCCACGACGAATTCAAAAAGCTGATATGCGTATACCTTTTCAATTGAAGTCTCACCGCTGACCGACGACTGTGTTCGGAACGATAGTGGCGGCCAACTCTTACGCACAGCAACAGTAATATCTGCCCTTTTGGAACAGCCGCTTGAAATCAATCATGTTCGAGGTAACCGCGAAGGCAAGAAGGGTGTGAAAGGTGGTCTAAGGGCGCAACATATCGCTTGCATATCGACTCTGTATGCAACTAGAACTCCCGCCCTATATATCCACACTCATAGACCCAGGTCAATATCTATCGCCAACAGATAACGCTAATGAGGACGTACATATACCTGTAGAGCGAATTGGTCTTCATCCACCACCAGCCGCCTAAAGAATGAAGTTAGCGATGTCTCCTTCCTCCCCGGAAAATCTGGCAGCACCTCCCACAAATACTGGGTCGACCGCCCCATCCCCGGAAACGTAGCCCCGCGCCGAACTGCCACCGTCGAGGTCGCCGGTGTCGGCAGCATCATGCTCCTCCTGCAAGCAATCCTACCATACATCCTCTACAACGGCCCCAAAGCATCCGAAGACCCTGGCCCACTCCATCTTACCGTCACAGGCGGCACGCATGTCAGCAAAGCCCCGACCCTCGACTACTTCTCCCAAGTGTTTCTACCAACCCTCAAATCCCTAGGTTACCCTGAAATCACCGTGCGTGAGAAACAGCGCGGCTGGTCCACAGGTCCTACTATACCGGGCGAAGTCGAGCTCGAGATCCCCTCGATCCCAGCTGGCACCACAATCCCCGGCTTCACGATGGAATCTCGCGGGGAAATCGTCGGCTACGACGTGACCTTTATCGTTCCGGACGACGCCCGTCGCAGCTTCCAAGAGACGCTGGACGTGTGGTTCCACGACCGCGCAGGGGGTGTCGACATGAACGTCGTTAAGGACGAAGTCTCCGGCCACCCATCTCGCTTCTATCTGCTTATCGTGGCTAAGACTAGCAACGGGTATAGACTGGCCAGAGACTGGATTTGGGATAGGAAGAAGAAGGGTGCGCACCAGATTGCCTCAGACATGGTGCGGAAGGTGTGGGGATGGCTACAGGAGGAACTAGAGAAGGACGGCTGTGTGGACCAGTACCTGCAGGACCAGCTGGTTGTTTATCAGATCCTAGCGGAGGGAGAGAGTTTGGTTGATGGTGGCGGCTGGGGGGAGGGCAGTTTGCATACGCAGACGGTGAGGTGGGTTGGGCGTGAGGTTGCAGAGACCAGGTGGCGAGCGGTGGCATCTGAGGAGGGAGAACGGGAGAGGGGCAAAGATGAATTGGCAGCTGTGACGACGCCCACGACGAAGTATAGGTGCAATGGGGTAGGGCTGGTGAGCTCAACGGGAGAATGGGAGTAAGAAATATCAAAATGAGAGTTTATAGGGCTAGACCAATATGGCCAATGAATGCATGACAAAGTTAAGATACGTGAAGAAACCAGTGAATCGCTACATTTCTATAACGTGATGAATTCGAGGAGCATCAATCAATTCGTCCGTGTAAAGAGGGATAGTGGGCCTAACTAGAAGGTGGAGCGCTATTCGGTGGGTTCGAAGGAATCATATTTGAATGGCCAATGTCGCCGCTATAACATCCATACAATATAAAAAGTTAGATAGTGTCTACGGCTAAGAACAAGAACGATCACCATGAAGTGCCTGTGCAACGTCAAACGTCACTTCAACACATTTGTCAAACTACGGTGCGACTACCTTACGATGCATCACATACAGATAATATAATAGCTTACGGAAAAAGAAGGTCACATAGCATCAAGTTGAATTTCTTGGATACATACATGAAAAGACATTACAATATTAGACCATATTGAAAACAAGAAGCATTGAAACGTAATTTATCAAACCCCGTGAACATGAATGCATGCATTATCTGCATTTAAAGCTTGAAGTCACCGTGGGCCTTCTTGAAATCGACAATGAGCTCCTTGTCACCGTCAGTGATGACAAGAACACGGACGGCACCGGGGCTCTCCTGGTAGGCCTTGGTAATCTTTCCAGACAGACCACCCTGGTCAACGACCGTGATGCCAGTCTTGATGGAGCCAGACTCAGTCAAGGTGACCAGAGTGTTGTCGCTAGCATCAATGACCTTGTATTGCTTGAAGCTCGGGGTCAACATCGAGTGCAAGACAACGGAAGGAGATGGGTGAGTGACAACGCAGTTCTCCTGGATCAGCTTGTGGCTGAACAGGTCAACACCGAGGTAGACGTGTTGGCCAGTGGCAGCCGATGTGGTGATGCGGATGATCTGGCATGGGCGCTTCTGGAGGATGACCAAGTCACCAACGCGGATGTGGTGGCAAGGGATAGTGAAGTCAGCGCTGACAACTGCGGTAACAGGAGCAGCTGGAGCTGGCTTCGCTACGGGCCTTGGTCGCTTCGAGGTGACCTTAATGTCAACCTCTGGCAGGGAGTAGGCCTTCTTGGACTTGGCATAGTAAGAGTTGGCGATCTTGGCCTCTGCGTGCTCAATGGGGTGGAAGAAGTGATCAACCTTGCGGCCGACCCACTCGGCGTGGTGGTGGTGACGTTCGGAACGGGAAGACATCTTTTTAGATTTTCTGTCCTTCTTTTGCTTATTAACAATGACGACTGGAGGCGGAACGTTGATATCGAGCTCGGTCTTGATGGGCTTGCAAGCGGCGCTCTCTCCGATCTTTACGTCGACGTTTTCGACAAAGGTTGGGCTAGAGAAGTAGACTCTGGGTGCTGGAGCGTAACCACCAACAGGAATGTCTTGTTCGGAAGAAGATTGGGTGTCGTAGGACTCAGAGACCGCGCGGTCGAATTGGACTTGGCGTTCTGGGACTTCGACGTCGACGTGAACGTTCTTTACGTGAAAGTCGTCCGAGTGATGGTTGACGGCGTGGAAGGGCTTATCGGCTGGATGAGCACGAAGTGGCAATCCTTGGGCAGTAGCTCCTGCAGCAACACCAGCAGCGACACCAACAGCAGCAGCACCGGCGATGTGACCGGGGCGAACGCGGGAGGTGTGTTGGGAAGTGTGTTCGGAGGTAACCTCGCTAGAAGTCTCTTCGTCTGGGTGGGACGAAGAAGAATCCGAGGAGGATGAGGACGAAGAAGAGGAAGAGGAGGAAGAGCTGGAGCTAGAAGAGCCCGAGGAGCTTGACTTCTTGTCGGCGGCGCCTTTGCCTTTTCTAACAGCCTTAGCAGTAGCTACACCAGTAACGACACCAGCAACAATTGCTTCGCGTCGACCGCCTTTCTTCTTCTTCTCGTCTACCTTTTTATCGTCCTTGGCGTTTTTATCTGTATCCTTCGTCTTATAAGCCGAAGGAAATAGACTAGGGGGGATAGGAACTCTCGCGTCAAAGTCCAGATTGACTGATTTTAACGGCGGGTCCTTGAAGGATTTTAGACTCGAAGTCCTTGGATTTTCTAAGTCTTTCAAAGAGTACACGTGTTTAGCCGTGTACTAGTCGAAAGAAATAGAAAAGACTGAGGAATTCGAAGACTGAAACCCCGTTGAAGGATCCTTCTTGACGGAAAGATCAATACAAAAAGGGATCGTGAAAAAAAGAAGAGACTTGAAAGCGTCAACTTCTTTTAGTTCAGTCTCGTAAGGGATTCGTAAGAGCAGTGGTGATCAATGGGATGAGAGCGGTGATGAGGAAAGGAAAGAAGGAGAGAAGTGCGACGACGGCGGGTGGACTGGGTTTAAATGCTGAAATACGGGAGGCTGGGTCCAACAAAACACGCTCCCAGAAAATCGCACCCAGATACCTCACAGCGGCTGTTGCTCCTTCACCAGCCAGCAGTACACAGTACACACCTCACCCGGCCCAAGAGAAATGCCCATTAAGTCGGATGGCTGGAAAGCCTTTGGGCTGTTCGCAGCTGCAGAATCTGGTGCTCTGGTCCACGTCGCTTTGGGCTGGTGGTTGGCCGGGAAGCCTGTCTTTGGCGTAGGGGGGTCGAGTCTCGGTCTGGTCCTCGTTCGTCTCTTTTCCTCCGCGTCGTCGTCTGCCTCTCTCTGTCTTCGACTTCTTCTTACTTCGGCTTCACCTGCTGGCGCTGGTTGTCCGGTGAATAAGCCCCCCTTCTGGCAGGGACCTGCGACTGGCTCCACCCGCTCGCAGACAATCGGCCTATTGCAATTGGCTCCACACCGCCTAGCCCTCGCGTTTTGCTTCTTCGGATGCCTCCCAAGGCGAGGGCCTTTTAATTTTGTCGATGAAGCCAACCGGGTGCTGTCTCAGTCTCCCTACTGCGACAGCTGACGACCGGGCCCGCTTGAGGCTACGGGTACCTCTGCTGCACATAGCTAGGCTCGATATCGCATGCGTGGAGGCAAGTACAATGCATGTACCCCATACGCAAGCTGCTGCACAAGAGCTATCATTTGATTGCGATCATAACAGATAAAATAACAAAATAAACAAGCCCCCGGCCAAAATAAACAGCTTGCTCTTGAAAAGCTCTCTCTCTTGATACACAAACATTACATTTCGAGTCCCGGCAGCTCAGCTCCACCAAAGATCTTTCCCAGAGAGAATCAAGATTAATAACAATACGAACTTTGACGGTGCCGCTGTGGATGCGTCGATGCACATTACCGGCATTGAACCATGCAGCTGGTGGATCCTCTAGGCCTAATCCTGTAGCTGCCAAACACGTAGGTAGGTAGGCGACGCGTGGGTTTGGGTTTGGGTTTTGGTTTTGGCCCATACCAGAGATCTCAAGATCAAGAATGTTATCGAGATCACAAAGTTCTAACCAAATTTTCTTCGTCCGGGGGGGTCCTCGATGCAATGCCATGATGCAATATTTTTCACTAGGCACCCCCTTGCTCTGCATGTAAACACTTGTCAAGAACGCCTCTGATGCCCAAAGCTTCCAGGCTTAGTCTGTGATATCGATCTCCATTCCCCAGAGACTTTGTCCCGCGTCTATCTTTTTTTGTCGCCGTGGGAATCCGGAAACACTGTTCTCATCATCGTAATTGTATCCACACAACCCCATTGGTTCTGCCTCAATTGATCAAGCAT
This sequence comes from Drechslerella coelobrocha, assembly GCA_036971555.1. Taxonomy (NCBI): domain Eukaryota; kingdom Fungi; phylum Ascomycota; class Orbiliomycetes; order Orbiliales; family Orbiliaceae; genus Drechslerella; species Drechslerella coelobrocha. The sequence continues at coordinate 3,555,826 of JAJTUH010000002.1, forward strand.
CCGTCTATTTTCGTCGATGCACCTCATGCTCGCCGGTTCCTTTTGGGCGGGAAATTAGACTCAAGGGTGTGCCCTTCTCAGCTGAGAAAACCCCTGTTCACTTTCTTTTTTTTTTTTTTTTTTCTCTCGCTGTCTGTCCGCCCCTAGCGATCGAGGAAATTAAACCTCGTTCATCATGGTGTGATCAAGATGTTCCCTGCCAGGTTCCCTTTCCACGGAACTCGGACTGCGAAAAAAGTTTTTTTTTTTTTTCTCACCATCGGGCAGAGCGATAGCTGAACATTTAGCGAAGCCGGTTGCTTGTTCGGTGATTGCAAAGTGGAAGGACCAAATGTGCCACGGCAGGGCATGCTGACAGCAACCGGAACTCTCGGTCCCCAGTGGTTGTTATTGACCAATACGATATCCAATACTCTGCAATGACCGTATCATCACGCGCGAGGGATTTCCCGACGCGTCTTGAAGACGGCCGTGACCTTCTTCGTATGCATGCCAGATTCCCAAATAAAGCTTCGTCCGGCCATGCATGCAGGCAAACATGACCGACATATCTTTTATTAGCTAGTGGTATTAAGTTAGTGTTCTTAAATAAGTCCTACACTACTAAAGTATATATGCAGAGGGTTATTCTGTAGACCAGTCAGTTATTGAAGCAGCCTCGACAACTGTTTCATTCCCGCTCAGCATCCGGAACTTGGATCATCGCAAAGGCGATAGTCAACTGCATCTATCTCCGAGAACTGCAACCTTCCGATCGATTTTGGAATCTTTATGCTTCGGAACCGGTTTAGACTACCGACCGCCTCATTTTTTTTCTGAGGCGCCACTTGTCATGGCTTGACTTTCCACGGACAATTACGCCGCCAACTAGCATGAACGAAGTAGCAATCCGGGATCTCGACCATGATGCGTACAGCAGCCTTAAAGCTTCGTCGAGAGGACGCATGCGCCGGCGCCGGTGTACATACATGCACATTGCATGCACATTAAATGTACAGATCCGGTTTGCATGGCCGAAGTACCTACATGAACGAAACCCTGAGCCATGAGCCATGCATGATGGTACGCGAGCGAGGTTGAAGCCTCAATCCGAAACGAGCCAGCCTGTTGATAAGATCCGCACCCGCCCGTTCAAGCTCGAGCGCTCCTTAATATCGATCGATACATTTATACACAGGGCTATCGATGTGTATAGTCAGAGATGACATGTACGCGCGTTAGCTTAGCGTTCCATTGCTGTGCTGCCATGCTCCCAGCTGCAGAGGCATGTCTTGGAGGTGCGACCAACCACCATCGATTCCTTGGTGGTCAAATGTTTGGGGGTCTCATATAAGTACATATTGCACATGTCGCCAATTCTAATTGTCTGCACGTCTGCTGCTTAGCTAAGGAGCTTTCTTGCATGACTGTCTTACGATCAATTCATCATGTTATTTATAGCGACTGTTAATTAACGCGGGAGACGGAGAGAGAAAAGAAGAGAGAGAAAGAGAGAAATCGAATCGATCTGGCCGGCCGGAAACCATCAAATGTGCAACTGCTTCTGCTGTGATGAATGAACGAGGTCTTGGCGTTAATTTCGAGAGAGCAGCACAAGCAGCAGAAACAATTAGCTGAATTAGCTGGCATGTTCTCCTTGATTCCCGATTCGGACAGCCGCCTATTGTCTGATTCGGCCGGCGCGTTTTACCCCAGAAATTAGGAGAGCATAGCCACCAGCCAGAGGGGAGATGAATTGATTGTTCTGGTCGACGGCTTTAGACGGTTCCGTCCAGCTGCAGCTGCATCCATGTCTGTCTGCCTCCTGGACCTGCGCCGAATCGCACTGCGACGTGTATCCGACCTCATTGTTCTCTCCTCCCGTCTTTCCGCGAGAGTCTTCAAGTCGAGACACCTTCCTTTGACCCACTTGAATCGTTCGCATTACATCACTATTCATAATCATATCGCCTCCTTGGCCGACTCGACGCAACAACTCACCACAAAAAAAAACACCATTCCTGCCAGCGCATTGATCCAAACAGCCGCGACATCGCCACTGGCGTTCCTACTACATCCTCGCCATCCTGCAGAACTATATATCGTGTGCGTGCGTGTCTCGGGATACCTACTCAGATGAGGTTCCGTTAGCGACGGCACTTTATTATCCTGCATAGCTTGCGGCGAAAAAAAGATGATGAGGCTGTCCCTCATACTTAGCCCGGAATGCTCATCATCAGGTCACGAAAACTCCGGCGGCTACTCTTGTGAGTTTGGCACCTATCATAATCTGCCCTAATATTGCATTCGCTCACGCCTCCATTTCTGTAGCTTCGCCGCCGCATTCGTGACTCTCTATTACATTCTCTCCGCTATACTCCCTGAGAAAAAGAATGCCATATCGCCGCTGGTATTCTCCGGAACGCCACCAACAAGACTCCTGGCCCAAGGACGACGAACAAAGTTGTTGCTGGAGAACGTGAAAGGCTTCTTCCTGCAAGACCTACCAGAGACGAACGAGACGAGCTTCAACGTCGTGGGTAGCTACCGTCTTATGAATGGATTTCAATCACAAGCTGAGAGAAAAGGCCTTGCTAAAATCTGACCGCTTTGAATGAGACATAGTTCCACGCCCATGACTTCGGCCTAATCCACCAGGAATACACGATCTTTAACAAGCCTCCTCCGGAGAGCACGTCGCAATGGGACCATCTCAAAACGGAAATCAACAGGATGAACTCGGAGACGACGGTCCCCCAGCTAGGTGTCCAGGGCTATAAGGTCCTATATCTATTCCGGCCTCCAGAGAGTTGGCATCACACCGGAGGTTGTTTAGATCTGTCGATATTTCACAAGGATACCGAGAACTAACTCATCTTGCAGAGGCGTTTTATGGCAAAGAATCCTGGGAATGCACGTGGACCCGACAGGACGGAAATGGAACCGCAAAATTCGTGCGTAAAAACCTTGCCTGATTCCGCATCGCAGAATCCCTTCAGCTTCAGCTGTAACACATCGGCTAATATTTTGTTTATGATGCTTGCAGATTGATGCCGAGTTAACTCCTGGTGGCGTTGTCGGAGCCAAGTATATTCATACGCTATGGAATAAACACCTAGGTGGAACAGACATGGCTATGCCGGAGCTCTTCCTGTCTTCTCCATTGAGGTATGTACCACCTGATCCAATTCTGAACTATTCCGGCCATATACTGAGACTCTTTACCCCGCAGCCGTGCCGCTGAAACCTTCGTCTACACTTTTGATCTCACTGCCCGCCAGCCGCCTCCCCCATCACCCATTTTCGTCGAATTCCTACGGGAATCGTTTGGCGTCGATACCCACAACAGCCGCCGGTCCTTCACCTATCTTAAGAAGAAATTCCCGTTGTTCGGGTTCGAGGAAGAATTTCGCGAATTCGATCCGCTGTGGATGAGCAACCGAGATGAAACGGAGTACAGCACTATACACCGGGCGAAGATATTCCTGGAGAACCTCTTCCTGAGGAGGAGCGAGGTTTATGTTGCTGTTGCTACACATGAGAGTATTATAAAAGCGATTCTCGAAGGTGAGCGATCTTAATCCCTGCTTCATGGACTGAGCTATAGCGGGGTCCCCAGTCTAACAGACAGTTAACCATTTGTGTGATTTTTAATGAGGACAGTCACCGGCCATCGCCCCTTCTCAGTACCAGTTGGACGTAAGTTATCCCTCGGGCATAGCAACCTCTTACTCTGAATATAAATGCTGAAAATCTAGCTAGACATGATCCCCGTCATCATCAAGGCCTCCTGGATCCGAAGCAAAGAGCGACCCACCGAGTCAGAGAGATATAAGATGTATTACAAGAGGGACCGCAATTGTACTATATTGGACCCAGTAACCGATCCAGATGCCGAGCCGGAGGAAATATGAGGAACTGTTTGAGTTTGCGGAGAAGTTTGATGCGTTAGCACCGTATCATAGATTGTAAATATATCGAATCGTGGTTTCGATGTTTCTCTGTTTTACCTAATACCCATGAGTCTAAAAAAATTTTCCTTCTTGTGCACCCTCGCTCGTCTTGTGTATTGTATATTCTAAAAATCGGGTTGCTGTTCAGATGGGTCGTTTCTTTTGCATCTATCTTTCAGTTTTTCTTACCTATCCGTCTTCCCGACAGCTGTAATTAATATTCCATCCCTGGCGTTGTGAACAGAGCTTCAAAACGGCGTCCTCAAAACAATCATCGGCATTAGTCCTGAGTGTAGGCATTTCCTAGTCACTTCATACAAAAGGGGAATTGAGCGAAGCTTTGCTCCTTTTCCATATAGAACTTCAGCTCTGATACGAAACCGACGTGCACTGTGGCGGAGAATGCGGAATCGCACGTATAGCCAGAAATATCAAAAGACAGCTGTGCTGCGTTGCGCGAACGGGTCGGCCAATCCGTTACACAAGAGCCGCGACTCGGCCATGCTCGATTGACGTCAGGCGGCCGACCTGACGACACATCCAAATATATATGCTACCACGCACAACCAATCTCAATCGATAATAGCAACCTCAGACCCACCTTAAATGCGGGCGGCGCTGCCTAGACTAATCGGTATCCTAAACACCCTCCCGAAACAACCTCACAGAATCTTTCAAGCGCCCCGACCCGCGAACAGCCGCAAGATGTCGAGTCTACAAACCTTGAGCGCTAAGGATGCGATAGAGCTCGACAAGGAGCTTATGAGCACGGGTGGATTCAGTCTCGATCAGCTGATGGAGCTAGCCGGGTATGTTATACAAACAGCTTTCTATAATCAATGATGCGCAAACATTAAATTCATCAGTGTCTAAAACTCGGTGCTAAATAATCCATCTGGCGTAGGCTCTCCGTTTCGCAAGCTGGTAGGATACTGTCTCTGCTTCGCCGCCCCCACAGTTCCTTAGGCACCTATCCGGGAGAAGTTAAAAGTGCTGAAATGATGCACCGACCACTCTAGTCTATATAGTGCATCCTCCGGAGAAAGGAGAGCGTATTCTGGTCTTCTGCGGCCCGTGAGCAGAATTGCGTCCATGCATCTTGACGGAAATAATCAGCAAAGTTAACAAACCGTAAATAAATAAATTGATAGGGGAAACAATGGTATAACTCCCATAGTTCTAGCTTCATATATTAGCACCAGAGACTTCTACCATATTGACTGACATATCATACAGGTGGTGATGGCTTGGTAGCGGCTCGCCATTGTATGGATACTCCCCTTTTGACGTGGAAACTCCCCTGTGCTGATATTCGAGCCATCTCATCAAGTGTGGTACTTTGGCTATAAGCCTACGGTCTACTTTCCAAAGAAAGGAAAGAACGAAATATACGAGGTTATATCATATCATCCTGCGTCCTCCAACCTGTAAGATATAGACTAACAGGAACAACGACACGATGCAAATTCTGAAAATAATCAGCGACTATCGATCCAACTACGAAACCTCGGTGTCCCATTCACGGAAGACTACGAAAAAGCACTCACAGAAACTGACCACATCGTCGACGCAATCTTCGGTAAGGTCAAAGCTTCTCAAACCACCGTCACTTGCATTCCAACGGAAAGAAACCTGACCATGATACCTTCCTCCTCCACTCCACTACAGGCTTCTCCTTCTCCGGCGCCGTCCGCTCACCATTCAACAAAGTGATCGAAGCAATAAAATCGTACAAACTGCCTGTAACCTCCGTCGACGCCCCTTCCTCATGGGACATTGAATCCGGCCCGCCGTCTGATGGCCCAGGCAAAGATTTCATGCCTGACGTCCTCGTCTCGCTGACTGCACCCAAGCCGCTGGCGCAGTACTTCAAGGGTCGCCACTTCCTCGGCGGCCGGTTCCTGCCCCCGAATTTGGAGCAGAAGTACGGCCTACAGCTGAAGCATGCATATCATGGGATGGACCAGATTACGGAACTACCTTCAGGTGGCAACTAAAGTATCGTATCCTTGATGACTCTGGAAGGGAGATAAACCTATAAATATGTTTCAATAAAGGGCATATGCTTTTCTTGGTGGTCTCACTCGGCTAGCGCGAATTCTACCCTAATAGCTACCATTTTATATTATCATGGCCCCAGAGGCAAATTGTCTCGTAGATTGATGTATAAGCCGCATAACTTGGGCACCTTGGTCAGGTGACTACGCTGATCCAGTAATCGCACAATCCATGATTTTTCATGTGGAAGATAACGAAAGCAAATACAAAAGGTTAGACCCGGAAAATATCGAGATGCTCGAAAAGATGATACAGGGCTACGACAGACCGATTGAAAAAGAAAAATTATTAAAAATGTAGGTAATAGTGGGAAGGATTCAGCCACAATATCAGAGCGGTACGAAAAAGCTTAGGATGCCCAAACCGTTCAAAAACACTAAAACAAACATGAAACTCTGCCCTTCCCCTCCAAAGTAGTCAAATCTACGTATCCCATGCAATTTAGGTATTTGTGAACTCATAGCAAAAGTACGAAAAGAAAAAAGTGAGAGGAAAGAAGCTAATCCCGAATCAAAACGTATACCGTAAGAATTATCAAAGAAAGGATCAGAACGGCCAGTAAAAACTCATAAAATCATATCCATGCCAATATATTCGCCTGCATATACAAAACCACTACAAAACCAAAGAAATGAGATGAAAATAGGGCAACGGTTTTGGGAAAGGATAACGCGGAATGATTGCATCGATATGCAAAACAAAAGCTTTGTCATTAATCTTTCTGCCCTTCGTTTAGCAGTAGCTCAACCACAACCTGCCGAGTGTCGTTCTCGGGGTGCACCATGGCCAGCTTGATTGTACGCTGACCAGCACTTCCTCCACCCTGTCCGTCGTCCAGGCATCGCGCATCACGTCCAGCAATAACTTGGCGCAACCGTCCATTATCTGCATTCCGGATCTCGACAAAGTCTTGATCGAAGAGAAGGACATAGGGCGGATAGTGAGCGCAAGCTTTCGCCTTACCGACGAACTCCATGATAACACTGCGCGATACGTCACCATGTTTGTTGACGTACACACCACATTCTGTTGGGAAACATTAGCAAAGCGGAAATCGAGAAACGAGAAAATTTGCAGTGTCAACGTACCTTCGTAGCACAGTAGGAACTCAATGTCAGAAAGCCTGAACATGCCGAGTGGCTTCTGGTTGCCAAGCCTTTGCGCAATAGCTTGAACGTGAGGTGCTTTCAGTTCTGGAATTGACCAAGGTTGCTTTTTGTCCAACGTCATAACCTCAAACCCTGCCAGCCTGTTAGTATGCCATTTAGTTTAAACATATGTGGTTCGGAGAGACTTTACCTTTGGACGAATGAATTGATAGCGATGAGTGGAACAAGCTGATGCCGTAACACTCTGTTGGAATGTAAAACTCGTCGAATTCACGGAAGAACTCGGTTGTGCCTCTTCTCGAAAACCGACTCTTCCGCTCAGTTGCCTTGTGGAAAACTGGCTCGAGCACCTTGAAAGTCGAGTGTAATCCATCCTTGCGTTTGTAGAATACAAGCATCCGGTCCTTCATCCGGCTTGTGGCGAAGAAGCCAACGTCTTTGCCACCAGAAAGTTTCTGAGGTGCTCGCGTTGCAGATTCGTTGGCGCGGGTACCTCCAGCTGGCGGAACTACGACGTCTAGGTGATAGGCGATTAGAGTCCTGTCAGCGAGGACTAGGAATAAACTGAAGTCTTCTAGCACAGCAATTTGGGTTACGCGAGCGATCGTGTTGATAGCCTGTGGCGGTTTATTAGTTAGTATAAAATAAGGCAACTTTCAAACTTTGTGCGCGCACCTTTGTCCACCCGCGAGGGTTATCATGGTCGGAAATATAGACCCCGGCATCCGTACCAATCGCCACCATCTGTTTCGCATAGCCCATACCAACCTGGAATGTAGTCGCACAGTTGATCTGAGCCCTTGTGAGAACAGCGGGCTTGGGTCCGGGATAGAGTGATTCGGCCTCCTTGATAGCGCGATCCAATGGCGTGCCACGGATGTTAACATCTTTAGGCCCAGAGGCATTCGACAAAGACTCATATCCGAACGCGGAATCGGACATGATTCTTAGCCTGAATGGTTCTGCATTCTGTCGGAATAAAGAAGCAGCATGTCGCTCCTTTGCTAAGATGATTTTCTCTACCCAATCGGCACGGGCGGCTGCCGATGGGGCATATAGGGTGTATGAGTTGTCTTCATTCTTGTATGCCTTTCCGAGATGTCGAATTCTAAACGGATACATAATATTATCCTTGTCCTTCGAATTATCCCACGCGGGCGAGCTCACAGACCCAATTGACGACGAAGTCTGAGTGTGAGTGAGTGAGTTTGGAGTAGGAGTTGAAGAAGAACTCGTTAGACTTGGACGCTGTCCTGGGTTTGGCTGAACCTGCTTAGTGGCAGGGCCAATAATTTTCACGCTGCTTTTGACTACCGGTGCATCATTTAGTGAATCCTCAAGTACAAGCAAGTCCATTGGTATAGGCTATGATGAGAGATAGTTAGAATCCACTTCGTAAAACTAAGGTTTGTTCTCAACTTACCATCCGTGATACGTCATATTTCTGATATTTGCGGCTTCCAGGGCCAGTTGCATCATATTTCGTTTGTACAGTCTTAGCCAAAACGAGATAATGATCGAAGAGTATCGCATGGGTTTCAAGCCAGGTGAACCGATTTCCTGATCTTTGTAGGTCTCCTTGGTAGACGATTTCTCGACCCTTTTCTTCTAGTCGAAGGTCGACTTGCATCTGCGATCTCATGACTAGCTTCCTGCCAAGCTCTAAGAGATTCACCTTCTTTGCTGTTTCATCAACGCGGGCATCGCATTCAAGTGTGACGGCCTTGATTTCTTCGATGGCAGCCAGCAAAGCGACTTTCTCATCGCCTTCTTTGAGAGAGTGCTTGAGGATGGTTGAAAGAAGGAGGCCATATCTCTGGAGTCTCGTGATAGGATTCTTCAGGAAATGCTGCCATTCGAGACGACTGGCACGGGGGTCCTGCCGACAATGCTCTAGGAATTGTCGGAATAGAATATTTTTCTCTGCCTCATGACGAACGACGGCGTCCGCCATTGGAAAGGCAGCAGCGTATTCGATGTAAGCGGGTTTCGCCCTTCTGATCCATTCACGGAAGATATCACTAAATCCAGAAATCCAAGGCCCTTGCTCTCGCTGACGGAATTTAAGCTGTGGCAAGAGGTGGTCTTCGTTGGCCTTACGGACAGCGTCGGCCTTGCCAAAAACATCTTTTAGGAACCCGTCGAAGTTTTTCGGTTTTATGATGGAGCTCTGTTTCTGAACTTGTACAAGTTGGTCGTGGTATACGACTCGAAGGACTCGCATATGTTCAAGATATTCTTGCTCCGTCTGGACAACTTCGTGGAGATTGTTTTGCCGCTCAATTTCTTTCCGGTTTTGTCCCTCAACATCTTCAGCTTTCAGTTTCCAGAAGGTCGCCCAGTCTTCCTTCTTCTTTTCTTTATCTTCGGGATGGGCTGCCAGAGATATCTTCTTGAGTGTGCGAGCGCAATGGTGCGAATAACATCTTCCTGGCATATGTTGGATGTCTTCGTTGTCACCCGAATGGAGCCGTGGAGCGTAGCACCCACGTCCTGAGACTTGGAAAATGACACCAGATACCTGGGCATCCGGGCTCCACTTGACCCATTCCTCATCTCTGACCAAGCACTTGTTGTCCCAAAGTGTCTGTAAAACACGAGTAGCAAGTGCTTCTGCATCAGCAACATTCATTGTAGGGACTTTGTGCGTGAACAAAGCCACAACAGCTTCCGCAATGCCTTTCTCTTTCAGGAATTCTTCACCCTCAGTTGTAGTTTTCAGCCATGAAAATATCTGGCTAAGTGCCCATGGCTCGCTACATTTCTTGAAATCCTTGCTCGACAGCTTTTCAGGGTCAAACTTGCGCGTTTTGATGGAGGGAAGGTCGATTGCTCCCAATGCGTTTTCATCGAAGATCTGGGATTGTGCAACTGAGGCACGGTTAGCTGGAGGTCTCGACACCGGAGGCCTTGCCCCAGCGGGTTTTAGAGTAGCGGAAGCATCCGTCTTTGATCGCGCGGGACCAAGCGCATTTGTGCTTGTGTGTGGATAGTTGAGACTCAAACTACTTTTTAGGCGAATTTCTTGACTCGTAGGGAGATAAGCGTCAGGCGGAGCATTGCTGTCGGATTTTGTCCGGTTGAGCTCATAACCTGATTTATTTTGAGTTAGCAAATACTGGTCAAGGAGATTTGGAAAGCTCACAACCTAGCCACTACGTAGGCTATGGCTACCCTATGTTTTAAGATGGAGCGATAAATAACTCACTTGGGGTAGGATAGAAAGAATGCTGTTCCATAAGCCCAGCGTACATCTCGTCATCACTGTCATCATCAGCTTTCGACCTTGTGGCACTTATGAAGCCCTCGTACTCATCGCCCTCCGCGTAGCTGTTCCGGCGTTCCGGGTTTGACAACCCACCAGTACCGAAGGTGTCAACTCGAGCAGCTGCAGCTGAGAATGGAGCAAAAGGATGCAAGACGTCGTCCTCGGGATTAGGGTAAACATAGTCTCCATAAAGAGTCGTTGAATTTGATGTTGTTGTCACAGAGGTGACAGCAGTGCTGGTGGTGTCTCGTCTGCTCAGCTGGTCAACACTTGCGCTTGTTGGGGTACTCCGAGGAGGTTCCGAAGGAGTGCTATGCATGGGAAGTATAGGAGCAATATTGTCCTGACCGGCTTGCTGGAATGTTGGGGGTTCATAACTGTCATAGAAACCTCCGAAGCCGCCCCCGAAACCGCTGATATCTATCGGCATATCGAGTATTCCACCAAGAGGCTCCTGATCGGAATCAGGCGGCAACGTCGCGACGTGGCCATTGGTCAGCTTTTCTTGATTTTCTCGGTATTCATCCGCGCGCATTGCCTCCCACGCTGCAGCCGCCTCATCGCTGCTGTTGCCAGCGGCACCTTGGTATGTAGGATATGGAAGGCTGCCTCCATTGTTTGAGTTGCCAGCGGCTGCTAAGCCGTCCGTCTTTTGGAAAAGAAGGTCGACATCCGGTTTAAATTGAGAGTCGGAAGCGCCGGGTTGGTTCCCTAGAACAAGGTTTTCAATATCGGCATACAGCGCCTCTCTAGCGTCCTCTTCTAGCTTCTGGCGATCAGGCGCGTCTGTGGATGTGTGCGGAGGTAACTTTGGTGGGGAGTCACCATCATTCATTGCGTATTGGGACTGACTTATATGCTGGCCGTTACCATACAATGGCTGAGAATTAACCTGAGGCGAGTGGGACGGTGGCGGTGGTGGCGGAGTTGGTAGCGGGTTTCTGTGTTGCCATTCATCTTCGTTGTAAGAAGCGTATTGAGGCTGCGGCGATTGGGTATTTTGGTTATCGTAATAATTCGACGAAACGCTAGAATTGCGGTCCTGTGTGCCTGCCGGGGAATGCGATGTTTGAGACGAAGTTGAGCCATAGCGCTGCGCTGGCCCACCACCGTAATCATTTTGGTCATTCTCGTTGCCATGGTTCCATTGAGTCGTTTGGTCGCCATTAGTGTACGAGTTTCCGGCTGCTGAGTTGGATGAATTCGAATGCAGAGGAGCCTGGCTATAAGAAAGCTGACTGTATGCGGGAGTTGTTGAATTGGAATACGACTGCAGAGGTTAACGACAGAAGATCACAGTCAACGTTAGCACATGGGCATAAAAAAATGCGGTACGAGCGGCGATCAAGATCTGCGGGTCCTTACCGGGTAGCTTTGTTGGTGTTGTGGAGGCGGGGGTGGAGGGGGTGGGGGCTGTGGCAGCTGATGCTGATGGTATCCCGACACCGTGGTGTGTCTCTGGGGAGGGGGTGGCGGGGGTGGAACTTTTGAATTGAATAAGGCTGGATTATATTGCAATCGGTTTTGCGCAGCAGACGAATTATATTGGGAATTGGCTAGTGCAAAAAAGCGATTAGAAGGTTGGGATCACAACCAGGACAACAAGAATATTTACCATAGGTCGAGGTATAAGATGGAGCATTTGTTACAGTGGGTGACTGCGGGACGTACTGCCCATATGAGCTCGTTGGCGACGTCGCTGTTACAACAGACATTGTGCGCCCTAGATTGCCCGGGTTGTATCCTCCAACGTGTGGAGACGGACTTGCAGGAAGGCCGGGTAGAGGCCGTTGACCAGCCTGTAAGGTGTTGGGCAGACCACCTGCGCCGTAAGGCTGGCGAGGTGGGGGGGGGGGAATGTTTGGCTGATTGGGGAGCGCAGTCGAGTTTTGGGCGTAGTACATTGGCTGGTACGTTGTCGAATGCGCCGGAGGAGTGGGAACGTATTGTGACTGCTGCGAAAGAGCTATATTTTGAGGAGGGGCTCCGTATGCCGAGGAGGCTGGTGGTGATGCGGCGCCCTCGTTCCTGCGGTCGTAGAAGCTGGGATTGTAAAAATCCTCACCGTTCCTCTGCTGCACTCCACCCATGCCGTCAAAATGTCTGTCGTCCCCGCTTCCAAAACTCGGTGACCTCGATCGGTATCTCGGGTCAGCACCTCCAGCCTGAGGGCCCCCGCGGGGTTGAAGATTTGCCATCGGGCCCGAAGCGATGCAACTGAAGTTCTATAGCAGACGGATGGCCCTATTAATTTTGCGTAGGTAGGGTGAGATTGTGTAGAAGGATCCGAGAAGAGGCCTTGGTAGAGCAGCAGAAAAAACACAGCAAACAGCGAAATCTTCCGAGAGCAGAGGAGGGTGATATGATATGGTTCCAAATAGGGAAAGCAAACGAGCGATATAGGGTCGAGAGAAAGAGAGAGGGAGAGAGACAGCGATCCTCCGAAGGACGAAGCTAAGAAGAGTCGAGTGCCCTGCAGGCGGGATAAAGGGTTTCGATGAGTGGCAGAGCTAGAACGAAAGGATGGAGGGAGGATGGAAGAAAGATGGTTGGATGGATGGATGATGGATGTCTGGGCGGATGAGCTGTCTGGGGGAAGGAGGAACTGCACCAAAACAGCCCCAACAGCACCAGTAGCACCAGTAGCACCAGCACCAGCACCAGCAACCAGCAGCACCCGGCCACTCGGCTCGCAGGCTGAATTGGACAGCCAAGATAAAATAGAAGACGTACGGAAATACCGCTTCCCAAAAAGCTTGTCGTATCAGAGTTAATCTGTGTGAAACCCCGGCTGCCAATAACAAGGCTGCGGGGACGGCCAGTCTCGAAGCTTGTGTGTGGATGCGTATTTGGACGTACCGGGCAGGAGAGTTCAAACAGTTCTTCTACTCGAGCAGTTCTGCGATGGTTGCATTGGACTGGGCTGACAAGATTGATATAGTTATCGAGTTACGCTGCCCCTACTTTGTACATGCAATCCACACTGAATCCGTCGTTTCCATCACTATAGCGATCCATCGGGCTAAGCTTCTGGACCCCCCGTCTGACCAAAGGCAGACTAAACAGCACGGCTACAGCCGTATTATCGAACATCATATGCGAGAATCAGGCGTGTGTGCATGCACCGGATAAGCCAGCAGCTGGCAAACGGACATAAATGCACACACCCTACGACAAGCTCTGTCTAGCAAGTCGAGTAGCCGCCCCACATGGGCAGCAAGCTCGGGGATCGATTTACCGCCATAGCTATTAGCACGGAGGATATACTCGAGAGAATATGCAGGAGCCCAAGACGGAGTATAGCCGCAGGAAATTAAACAGAGGGAAAAAAAAAAAAAAAGGCCCCGGCAGAAGATGAAGAATTTGGCACCAATCCAACTCTGTTTCCACGGCCACGGTATTGATTCGATGAGCTTGAGATACATGGGCAATTTCGCCAACGATGTACAATCGCTTTCGAGTAGCTGAACCGCCGTGGAGACAAGTGGGTACCAGTACCTAGTGCCAGCCGTGATTATCAACAGGGCAATTTTATACAACCTAAACGCTGTGTGTATATCTGTGGTACCGCTGCTGATGCTAACTACTTAATCACCAGCCTTTCACTAACAGCTAAAATGCTATAATACAATAAATGATATGAGGCATACCTAGCTTGACTTACCTCAGCACTAGTCAACGGTGCCTGCGTGTACATACGTGTGCAAAGTACCTGAAATTGCCAGTCTGTTACGAAGGCAACATCAGTCGATGCACTCTCTCGTTCGCGCTCTCTGTACATCCACACATCTCGGGTCTTACCTAAGGCCTGGCTGGGCCTGTTGCGGTAGCACCAGGCAGCATCGATGCATCGAGCTCGAGAATGCATTCATTTCACATGACTGCGACAGGGGCAGATATCGAGGGCTACCATGTGTGCTCCGCATATTGATGTGACTGCAGCCTGCTCACCCTCAAAGCGCACGCACGGCATTGTAACAAGCATTTGAACATGTGCCACTTGAAAACCTCTTTCCCTCTTTCCCGTTTCTATAATTAAGTGCATGAATACTTCAGTAATAAGTATACATATGAACCATAGGCACCTCGAGTCTCTCAATCCTTTAGGAGCCGACTCCGATGGCTGCTGCTGACCGGGACTGTCCGCTCAGCCACAAGGGCCGCATCACCGCCCTTATCGATACCGCTAGCTACTCCCGTATCCTTCGTATCAGACCCTGTTTGTTCAGCTGGGCGCGTCAAGTTCTCCGACGCAGCAACGCAACAACACAATCAAACGCGGGGCGCAGAGACGACGACGCCAAGCTGATGATGATGATGATGATAAATGATGACAAGAGCATCGCCGTTCGCGTCATCAGTTTCCTTCAACATTCATTCAACATCCAATTGAGGTTGTAAACACTGTTTCCCAGAACCAATGCAGACGCAAGCCAGGAATCCAATCAATTGCCTTTACCAAACCCCATATTGTTTGGATTAGTAGCACGGGACGGGAAAGAACGGGGTCTGGCCCAATCGGTCAAGCTAGGCTTAATAATTATTCTTATACACCGGCCGAGTCGGCCCCGCTTTGGAGAGAGGAGAAGTGAGATGGCTTAAAAGTCAAAAAAAAATCTTTGAACTGAGTGAGGGGTACGTAACTATGCTATGTTTGTGACGTTAGAGCCGACTGGAGGACCCGGACACTTTTCTCTTATATATACCCATGTCGTCACTCCGCCCATCCCACCAAAATAAATACAACCTCCCTCTATTCGAACGTCTCCCAGTCCGAACCTGCAGAAACTCTCTCACGCTATCCTCATCACCAGATTAGAAGAATATTTTAGGCACTAGGTAGGTCCTCCAATTGTGAGCCTTGGGCATGGAGACGGGGAAAAACACTCTCACTTGCCCGTGGAAACCCCTCCAGGCCCCGCCTTGGCTTTCCGGGGCTGTCTGTCGCCCTCGCTAACACCCGTTTCTCATTTTCATGCAGGTACTCTAGCTATCTAAACGAATCAAAATGGTCAAAGCAGGTACGATAGCTGCCCTCCCCCAAATTACACTTTCCGGATGTGCCCCTCCGTGCGGTGTGGGAAGTTAACTAACAGACGTTGCTAGTTGCTGTCGTCCGCGGTGATTCCAACGTCAAGGGAGTTGTCACCTTTGAGCAGGCGTCCGAGACGTCGGACACAACCATCACTTGGCGGATTGAAGGCAATGACCCAAACGCCAAACGTGGCATGCACATTCATCAATTCGGTGATAATACCAACGGTTGCACTTCTGCCGGACCCCACTGTGAGAGAACACCGATCCCTCCTCCACCTTAAGGCTATCTGCATTGGGACTTTGGTCCGCTAACACGCTGCAAACGAAATTAACCAGTCAACCCCCACGGCAAGGTGCACGGCGCTCCAGCTGACGATGACCGCCACGTTGGTGACTTGGGCAACATTGAGACCGACGGCTCTGGAGTTTCTGAGGGCACCGTAACTGACCCATTGATCAAGTTGATCGGGCCCCATAGTGTTCTTGGCGTGAGTCTTTATTTGATCAATCACAAAATCTCCGAAAAGTAGGATGGTTTTGTCTAACCTTCTTGATCTAGCGAACCGTCGTCGTCCATGGCGGCACTGACGATCTCGGAAAGGGTGGTCACGAGGATTCTTTGAAGACTGGCAACGCTGGTGGCCGCCCAGCTTGCGGTATGTGACATCTATTTTCCCAATGCCATATTTTAGCATGTCTCGCCACTGACAATCAGAATTAGGTGTTATCGGAATTGCCAATTAACTAGCTCACGAAAAGGCTGGTGCCCACTGACCTTTTTTTTTGGAACTAAAGGTGGAGAACAAGCAAGCATTGACGATGGCCATTTGGAGGTTTCTGGGAGAAGCATTGTAACAATCTACTATACGGAACTCATGGCTTGAATAGTCTTGTACAACACGGCCGAAAAATAAAAGTAAAAATGAATTCGAATTGGGAGATAATCGAATCCTATCTTGATTCACTAGTATTCTTATTATTGTTAACCGGCAAGCCGTAACATAACGTACATACACAATGTACTATATGGACTGGAGCAACATGCATGATTCTAGATCGGATCTTAAAATGTGTCATCAAACCATTGCCTTTTCATCTATCGTAGTACATACAAGCCCTCGACGTTACAATAGCTTATGCCCATATATATTGATTTTGTAAACTGCCGGGTTTACAAACATCACGACGCATACTATTATTACAAGATACATGTTACATCCTATCGCACTTTATAATACAGATATTAGAACTAGAGCTCGGTGCTCACTTCGGGCGGCTACCCACAACACTCATCTAATACGGCGGTCCATAACTCATCTTCAATCTAACGTCGCGACAACCCTCCCTCGTCGCCCCCTTATGAACCGTCCATCCGGCACCAAGCCCCTCCGCCGGGCACACCTGCCAATCCCAGTTATACTCTACCGCAAGATAAAAGGTCCCCTGAATATCACAACTTGTCGAGAACACGTCCGTCTCCACGGCCGCCCCAGCAGCCGCCTCCGCTGGTAGATCTTTACTAAATTTTAGCTGCTTGCCGTTCGTAGAATCCCCCTCCGTCGAATAGAGGTATCCCGGTAATAGGTACTTATACCCGGGGCCGGGCATGAACATCTCCTTGCCAGCGGTGTATGGCCAGATCACAGAGTCCTGGCTTGGCAGATCGACGCCGACGATATCGCCAGCGATGCCGAGAATCTTGCCATTGAGTTCATCCGTGGAGTTGATGCGGACAGTGAATCCGGTGTTGTCTTGTGGCGTGCAGAGAGCGCGAGAAGGGAAGTGGTTGATTTGGTCCACCTGTGAGGCGGTGGGGAGGGCGGATGCAGCACCCACGAGGAGAGACGTGAAGAGAATGGATTTTAGTTGCATTTTATATATATATCCTATCGGTATGGATGGATACAAGAAAGGGAGAGAATTGATATATTGAGCGCGAGAAAAGCACCTTTGTTTCAATTATATCTATCAGAGAGTCCGCAAGGTAGAAAGCGAGTAGCCAATAGCAGGGTCAGATGTATCCGGTCAGTTCTACATGTACATCCATAAAATCGACCCTCAGGGTTCCTTATATACTAGATCCCAAGCCCTGAACGATAGCTAAACCGGAACTGGGTCTGGAATAATTATAGACCCAAGCATAGGCCTCTTGCCATGCTACCTAGCGTGCACGACCGTCATAATGCAACGTTATCTCGATCGAGGAAGGAAGGGCAGTGCCATTTATCAAAAAAAGTTCAACCCTTGGATGTGAAAAAAATTAATCATGCCGTGCTTTCTCTAGAAACTACCCGATTTGGCCAGGCAAGCTCCCTTGGCCTACATAATGCGATGTTACACTTATTCCGTCGATCTGCTCGAAGCGGATTTAATAACGTTAGCCGTATAGCCACTTGCTCCTCGATCGATGCCGATGCACGTGCGCGTGCACAAGTAAGTTGGAATCGTTAATTCACCATCCACATTAGTTATAGCAATATATGGTCAGCACTTTCCAAGCCAATCTTCTAGAATTTTGAGCATATTTGCTAACATGAATCCATTCTAAATACCGTGCTTTATTACTAGGTGGATGTAGGGCCAATTTCCAACAATTTTTGTGTCAAAGGGTACCTGAATACCGACTGACTTGGTCTTCAATGGTAGGGGTCTAGTTACAATCAGCATGCTTCAATGATTGGATTTTTCTGTGCCGTTACGATCCGTAACCAGGCCTGTCGATTTCATTGCGATATCGTGATCCCTAGCATGATGCTGGGCACCGGCAAATTTTCCAACATCAACACAAAATGATTACCCGAATAGGAATTCTAACTCTGCATTTGGGCACTAGGAAGAGAAAGCTAACTGGAAGATGCTTGCAAAGAAGCCTCGGTCGAAGATAAATGACCTGGCCTTGGATACAGTCCCGAGATTTTGTCTTACTGAATTTGTAAATCTGATTTCTAGGCCTTAAAACGGCTGTTACCGAATCCTAATGCGAAATGCCCGAGTAGACGCATTCTATTCCACTTCGAAACGTAACGTTCGAAGTTTAATTGAGGCTCCATCTATAGCCGTGGATGAGCTAGGATAAAAGGCTACCGTTACGCAAGAATTCATCCCATACAGATAAATTCAGATACACAATGATATATATGGTAGCACTGACGTCAATATCACTCTGTCGGAACGATGTAGAGATTTATTGAAGAAACTTCATTCCAAATTGGCTTTCCCAACCCTCCGCTTGCCTCACCATCTATCCTACACACCACTGTTGGCTTGGCGGCCGAGCGTCGCGCGCCGTAATAGTAGGATGCTCGGCATCCATACTCATACGCCCATCGTATTCGGGGCCTGGCGGCTCGCTTAGCCATGCGAACGCCTCATACTGACACCATATGCAACCATTCTTCTCACGTATTATGGACACGAGAATTGCCCTATGCTGCGTACACGCGACCACACCACCACCCTTCAGCGGATTCGTATGGACGAACGTGGGGTTATCCGATTTGATAATCGCGAGGTTATTAGAATTCCTCTCCGCAGCAGCGGCCACGTCTTCTAGACTCAGAGATTTACCCGTGTGCTGCGGATATGTGAGCGTAACGAGGTAGAAGCTGCTTTTGCCTCCAGACTCTACTCGCAATGGAAACTCCGGTTGCGTCGGCTTTGATGGCAAGATGAACCCTTCGAAACGAACCAATAGGCCCTCCGGTGTGACTTTCCCGGGATTGTTAAAGTCATACTTGCCCCACGCGGATAGCTTGAAACTATGGCAGGCCCAGCGATATCCATCTATAGGGACTCGCTCGCCTGTCTTGAAGATAGTACCTGCGGGTACATCTTCCAACTGGTCAAGGAGGCCTATAAGTCGCCCTGTATGCCCGTCGCCTTTGAGCACTTTTGTAACATCCTTGAAAAGAATATTACAGGCGACAAGCACTCGATCCTCCTCCTTCGTTGTGGCGCGTCTGCCAATGAGAGTCCACAGACTCTCCATGAAGATCTTAAATTGTCTTGCCTTAAGCTCCCTTTCCGCGCTGCTGGATCCCATATCCGAAAGTTTGAATCCACCCTTAGTGTGTTCCAAAATCTCAACAGCGCCATTAAGCCCGGTAAAGGTATCATCACCAAGAAGAGCAACTGATTGCAACAGGCCGTTAAGGACTGAGCTTTCCCCTCCGGTAACAAGTAAGCGCAGTCGCTCAACAGCATCCGAGTGCTCGACTACTTGGTCATTGAGGCATATTGCTAGCTTTTCGAGCCCGAGAATTGCTTCTTGGAGCGTCCAAACGCGCCTCATCCAGGTGGAGAGCACGATCCGTCCCATAAGCTCAGCATCGGAACGAAAGTCATGTTGAGCAACGGATGCGTCAAGCACCATAACATATCGTGCTACATTTCGCATTTGCACCCAATTAGTATTTATATTTGACTCGACTTTGAATGATTATACCAGGAATGGTCAACGTTACCTTGTCGATAAACCTGATTCATATTCTTAATTGCCAGCTTGCGATACTCCTTCTCCAACGGCACACACATTGTATCTACCCAAATGCAGCACTCAAAATCTGACTCCTGCTCCCAAACACTGCCCTGCCTCTTCGAAAATATGTGGTTTTTCAGATTGAGCGCCTTCTCAAGATTACCTTTAATTCCCTTCGCCTTACCATCCTTCATCGTATAGTTCGTATAATATGCCAATCGCCTCAGCTGGCAGCGGGGTAGAGTGTTCGCAAACGGATTCCCCAGCCCATCCGACCACACATGCGACAAAGCCACATATTCGAGCGACTTGGCCAGCCCAGACTTGCTCTGATGGAACCTCCAAAAGCTCGCTTGCTCGACTTTCTGCGGCCTCACCTTCATCCCGCGGTACTTCCCGTCGACGATTGATATGCTCAGCGACGGAATATGCCCGTCCTCCAAGCACTTCTTGACGTCCTCGATGTTTGGTCCGTCGTGCTCGCACGTGCAATGTCCCATGACATGCTTCGTCACGTACGTTGCATCATCGACATTATTGCCCACGCACGTTCCATCCACGCAGTTCTCATGCTGCCCGGCGTACCGATTCGTCCCCGGCAGCGACAGCAAGTAGCACAAAAACGCCGGTGAGTTGTCTTTAAGCTGCAACTTCTCCACTGGACAAAGCAGTGCTCGGTCCATAGCCTCGTCCAGAAAGGTTCCGATCTTCCAGCGGAAATACGGATACTCAGGGTACGGGACCTCCTCTCTTCCCCTTTTTGAATTGTATTTATCAATCTGAGCCATCAGGTCCTGGCTCATGACGGATAGAGTCGAGTAGCCAAGCGCATCGCCAAGCAGTGCGATAGCAAATCTAACCCGCTCTCCTAAAGGGTTGACTTCATCCCACCAGATCAAGTCCACCGGATTCGGCACGTCGTTTTCCTCCGTCAGTCTGTAAGCTTTGGCAATATGCTGGATCGATCGAATGATGGCATGCACCCTATCAGGTAACTCCATCGCGTCCAGCGCGGCCTTCCAATCCGCCACAACCTGGACAAGGTGCTCTGTAGTGAGAACCAACCCTCCCGTATCTTCGTCGTGCCGTAGGAATAACTCATTCACATTCCGGCACATAAACGCCTCCGAGAGCAAGCCTAAGTACAACCATGTCTGGTAGAACGCGTACGCTGCATCTGGATTCTTTCCTGCACCATTGAATTGTTGCGTGGTGGTATCGTACGACCGACGCTTAGCGTATTCATCAAATGAGCCGCCATCCCATTTTTCTCCAACGAATGGAAAAATGGTCAAGGGAAACAGCTCCTTGTCGACGATTTCCAAATGTTCCATGGTGGGTAGGTATATTCTAGCAAGGGTGGTGGTGTGGTAGCGACTTTGATTCTGTTGAGGGTACCACGGCTTCTGTTTATAGGATGGATCAAGGCCTTTTATATGCAATTGAGCCTCGTCTGGCCATTACCATAGAAGAGGAAACCCGAAATCGCGGCTCCCATTACCAGCCCCTCATCCCAGGAGCTTCGATCCTTGCTGGCACAAACCCCGCCTTTGGATGCGTAAGACGGGGTAGTCCGGCCCCACCGCGTAATTTATTTCCGACATCACCAAGACTTCTCAAGAGCGTTGAGCGTTGAACCTTTTTGCAAGGATTCAGGGATCCTTTGAGGTGATATATTTGCCGGGACGGTAAGCTCAGCATTGGCAACTTCAGCGAACGGACCACGAAAAGATAGCTCGGACAGGACAAAACGTTGCAGAATTGTATGGACAACACAATAATGGTATACTTGTGATATAAAGCTCCCTCGAACTCGAGCCCGTACGAACTGACGGAATACAATCCGTCGAACGAAACGCTTACAGTACTCTTTCAGAGATAGTAAATCCAAGATTCTGTTTGCGGTCATAGAGGGAATTATCGCCAAAGAGAAAAAAAATCAAATGACTAAAGGTCATAACAGGCCAAAGGTAGAGATGCCGCGAGCAACAAAATTCGGGATGTACGGTACGGCCCTTCTGCAGAAACAAATTCATAGACTACTGCAAATGAAGCCCGATAAAATAAAACTTCGGAAAGGGTATATTAAAGAAAAACAGGGTCTAGGCTCCGCTCATGTTGCAAATTCACTCCGTCTTCCTCGCAACTATTCTCGTCCTTCAGTTTATTCTCCTGCAACTTTCCACTGGTGGTACGAAAATGTGTCATGGTAACTCCTAAGATTGAGACCTCCGGTGTTGTGGTCATGCTTCCATCGCGGTGGAGTGGTACAATCTTAGGATAGTGCTCAACAACTGCAGCCGCATCTTCTCCAATATTGTCAGTCTGCGATATTCTCAAAGTTTTCAAAGCGTTTAGGGCAGCTTCTGTAGTAGTAGTGTCACCAGTCTCATCCTCTCGCCAAATATTATGTGGGTGGGCAATCTGGCTGAACAGCGCATCGTCAGATCGAATTTGCTTGACTACACCAATTGTGACTGGCGTCTGCGGCTCCGATGTTTCATCGTCCTCTTCGACGACGAGTGTGTTAGCCAAGGGAGCTGGAATCTCCGAGAGCGGCTTTCTATTTTCCGAATTCTTATCCATAGACAATCTAGCAACCCTTGGGTTTTCGCTAGAAATCCTTCTTGGTCGGGGGTCTTCGGGCTCCTCTGGAATAGTTTCAGATACGAGGGGAGCGTCGCTGCTGAATCGCTTGCTCAGGCTCTTCATCAGCGCACTGTAGACTCGTCGTGAATCAACGCCATCTAAATCTGTTGGTTGGTGGAAGGGTGTAAACCCTCTCTGTTGGCCTGTCTCCATGATTCCGGCGGGCTCTGGTTTAGCAACTTTGATGCGAACGGGACCACTAGTAGCGGCGCTCTGCGTATCTCGGGGCGGAGGACGAGTAAAGTAGTCGGGACCCTGGTTGTCAAGCGTGGTAACGTAACTCTGGTTGTCCCAAACTCGATGGTGGACAACAGTGTCTGCATACCGGGATTGGGATTCCCCAGCATCTGAGTATCCCGATGAAGCACGATACGGCGTAAATCCATAATGCTTGATATCGGTGTGAATTTGCTGGACCGGGAACTTTGTTACTGACGCCTTTGAACGCCGGAACGATCGTGAAACCCGACGGCCGAGCGTACGCGCCTTTTCGAAAATGTTGATCTTAATGGAGAGAGGGAACCGGTGTCCATACCCTACGCTCGCTCGCTTCGTGCCCAGCGAATCTGGATCACGCAAAGTGCGGAGCATCGGACTGGAGGGTATACTTCCTGGCCGAGAGCTTGCTGGGAGGAACGCTGGTTTCTCTTCCATACGAAGTTGCTGGCCACTATAGACGGACCCTCCTGGTACATACATGGATTGGGTACGTCGCAGGTAACTTTGAGAACCTCGGCGTCCTAGGTTGGCAGAGGCGGATCTGGTCATCCCAATCGTGGGCCGTCTGGGCATGACGGACGAATGGCGCCTGTGCGGGCCATGCGGTGATGCTAAAGACACTGGTACAGTCGAAGTTGAGGTATCATCGTCTTCCCGGATGGATCGTAGCTCATGAGCTCGAGTGGGAGCTGTAAGGCGAATACTCGATGCTCGGCTCGTTGGAACACTTATCCTGCATCCACGAGCATGTATTAGGGAAAGTGAATAGTAACCACCGCGTTGCAATGTGGCAGGGTGGCAATGTATGAGTATCTACCATAGACTTTACTTACGTTGGAGTTTGGGGGAAAAGAGACAGCTTCCGAGATTCCACGAGGTTTAAGGTGGAATGGCTCCTCCCTCTTATCGCGGCAGCGGCAGCAGCAGTGCTAGCTTTCGTCTCAGTTGTAGACATAATCTACGGCCGAAAAGAAGAGAATCTGTCAAATAATGTAACCACAAGTACTCGAGTACTTTGAACAAGGAACAAGCAGCGTGTGAGGAAGATGTATCAACGGTTTGAGGCTAGGATGAAATGTCACAGACAAGCCCGCCGTCTTTTCCAATCAGCCTGCATTCTTATACATGCCGCCACGATGCACAGGCTGCTATATGAATTATGTGAGGTTATCATGTGTGCAGATATAACGTGAATCGGTAGTATATATAAATCTCGAGAAAATAAGATTACAATAGCGACAAGAAAATAGCCAGAACCCGTCTCCATAACGCCCCAAACGATAGAATCTCCCGCTATGAAAGAATCATACCGATAAACCGCTCTATCAACACCGCAATGGCTCCAAAAACCACAGTATAATGCTCT
This sequence comes from Drechslerella coelobrocha, assembly GCA_036971555.1. Taxonomy (NCBI): domain Eukaryota; kingdom Fungi; phylum Ascomycota; class Orbiliomycetes; order Orbiliales; family Orbiliaceae; genus Drechslerella; species Drechslerella coelobrocha. Next base: position 3,579,941 of record JAJTUH010000002.1, read on the forward strand.
TCAAGAATACCACAGTTGTTCTAGCTTCAAGTCTAGATCCTTCATTTAAGCATACGCCACAAGCAGCTATCCAACATTACGTTATCTTTGAAACGCAATCCCATTGGTACTATCCATTCACAGCATACACGTCAGCAGAGTCACAACCAAATATTTGCGCCAAACTTCAAGTTGGAGATGAGGACTTACAACTCTACCCCATTCGTCGCCAGTAAACACCGAACGAGGCATTGGTAAAATAGCAGTAATCGAGGCGGAAACGGTCGCTTGCGTCTGATAAGGATTTATATGTTGCAAAGATTTCACAAGCATCAGGTCGAACTTGCCGTCAACAATTTGTTTACTCCAGATCTATTTTTCGATTTTCCAGTCAGCGTCGACTACCAGATGAGGGATTTGCAAAAGGCTACTCACATTTACAATCCCACGGCGATGGCCTGTGAAAATCAGCTCCCGCTCTAACCATTCATTGCTCAAGCCCTCGTAAAACGCCGTGGAAACTATGACTTGGTCTGGCGCGATCTCGTCAATAGATTTGTGTAGCACTAGTTCCCCGTTGAGTGTATACAAGGTCAAATCAGACACCCCACTAACAAGAATATCTCCCGTAACGTCATTCAGAGTAATGCACTGAATCGACTCGTGGGTGGCTAGCTTTCGAATATATGTCCGTCGGCCGAGGTCCCAGGCTATGATGACGCCATCCGAATCCCCTGTGACTAGTAAATTGAAAGACCGCGAGACCGCAAGATGGATGACAGCAGCGGAGTGACCTTGTAGACAGGCAGTTGGGTGAATATCAACGGTCTTCGCGCTTTCCATCTTCCAGACAGAAACGGTGCAATCGCAACCACCCGTCACGAAAAGGCTTTCGTCTACAACGAGGACTGACGAGATCTGGTCTTGGTGCAAGTGCTCGAATAAGGCGACCATCTGCTTCCGATTAGTATCTGATCGCAAAATATACAATTGTTTATCCGGATGCTCATGTGTGTATTACCTTTCGGTTTTCAGCGTCGTAGATTCTTACTCCTCCATCGCTATACCCCCATTCAAGATACCTATCGAAACCCGGGCCGATGTGGACCCTAAACTCAGAAGATGGGACTACTTTCCCTTGCCGGTAGGAAAAGGATATCTGAGCCACCTTCTCCCTCGTGTCTACAAACACAACTGTTAATTTTTTAAACCATCAAATTGATATATTGCTGTTCAAATTTAACTTACCAAGCAAAGGGAATGGCAACCGAATCAAACTTTCAACACTCCCGTCTAACCTGCTAGTATTCCGCACAGAATTCTCCCTCTGCGGATGCGGCCGAGAGAATATTTGATTCGGCGTTTGCCCAAAGTTATGAATAATCCCAATCGCCGCTGTTCTCTCAACAGGATCAATAATACTCCCAAGGTCAATAGCCCCAGAGTAAGACAGATGGTGAAAGACATTCGTCGCTTCAATAGCAGCATCTCCTTTCTGTTTAAAGCCAAAAACGAGGTCAATCCAGTCGTGCAGGTGCTCGCTGACGTACGGGCTTTCAAGCGCCTCACGGTGCTTTGCAATGAATATCTTGGGGTCGCCCTTCGCCCAAGGAGGCAGAATAACATCATCCACAGCTTCGCCAGTAGCTTGTCGAAACCCAAAGTTGAACGCGTTGCTATTCATCAAGAATTCTGGCAAGAAGAAGAACTCTGGTATCAGCTCTCTCACATCTGTAGTCGTATCTCGAGAAGCTGACGACCACGCCTTCTCCATGGAATAGAAGAGGCGATCGGCATGGTCGAAGTTCCCGCCTTGGAGGAGCAAGTAAGAATCTACAAATGGATGCATCCGGATGAGATATGAGCAGACAATCATGGCGGAAGAGTAATGTGTCCCGTAGTGGAATGGAGGTGCCTTGCTGTCTCCAAGATCCTGGAAAGCGCGGTACCTCTCTTGGAACTCGCGCGCACGTTCTGGTGTTTGTGCACCCATGGGCTTCGAAAAGTCGCGGAACGTCCTCGGATTGGTCAAATCGAGTTCTTCGCTAGTGTAGTCCGCCAGTACCCACGGGAAGACAGGATACTGTGTGAGGTCATTGAAAGTCCTCCCCGCCATGGCATTGACAAGAATGAGATAGTGGAAGTTAGAGATCTCATGTTTCAGCCACCTCTTCGTAGCAGGATTCGCAGAGGCGGCAAGGAAGACGTTGGCAAGCTTCCCGCCGAAAGATATAGGACTTAGGCCTGTCGCCGGCTGTCCCATGGTTTCCACCAACCACGCCTCTTCGTTGTGCCGGACGCCTGGCTGCAGCTGTTGAGCCGCAGGTATCCGCGCCGCTAGTTTTGAGTGAAGGATATCACGGTCCTTCTGCGTCATGGTTGTCAGCAGATAGTTCCTGCCATCCGAAAAGAACAACTCCAAGGCAACATCTCGGAAGAGGAACTTTCGCTTTGAAACAGAGAGAAGCTCTCTCCATGCCCATTGCCTCGCTTCGTGTTCTCCGCTGGTAGACCTAGACTTTTCCGCATCCAACCCTGCGATCGACTGTAGATATTGATCTCGCTCGGATGGTGGAGCTTGCCACACATTGATGATTTCCCCGTCCGCCTTTTGGAAAAAGTTATCTATCATATAGAGATTTTCCCTTCCAAGAATCAATAACCCTTCGCAGATGCTGAGCCCCAACACCCTAGAGACATTGCTAACAAACTGGACCACCTCGCCGTGTTGAAGGCTCCGAAGGACTTTTCTATTCTTATCCTCATATTCTTCGTCGTCATTTTTCGGGTCATCAACAAGCTCAAAGTCATCTTCCATGTTATCACCACCTAGCATGCTGACATTTTCTCGGTGAGCGTCAGCAGTCCCAGGCCGAAGAGACAGTCGATCGTCATCTATAATTACCGGTGGCGGGGTGTTTGATATTGGCGTATTGGTGGCAGAGGTACCGGTTGCCAACTCTGTACCACGTTGCTTCGGTCCATACTCTCGGGCTTGCGTCCGAACATCCGGTAGTAGGCGCTTTCGCATACGATTTCGGCCTTCCGAGACGTCCAGTTGCCATTTCTGGGGCTCCCCATTATCCAAAAGGCCACAAGGCCGCTGCAACTCCCGGTTTAATTTTGTATGCACAGAGATCATAAAGGCTAGGTTGTCTTGGTGGTCCTGGTAAGCACGTTGGTACTTCAGGTGCTCACCAGCATAGATATTTGATGTCCAGACGGTCGAAGCCGATCTATGCCGGTTATACACATCCTCATTGTTGATGTTCTCGAGCGCCCATCCTTTCAATTTGTCTTTTCGCTGGGTTATTCTTGCACGGGCTGCCTCTTTGACACGCTTGTTCTCTTCCAGGACGTAGGTGTCCCAGGTCTGTGCAACTCCTCCGAAAAAGAAGGCATCCAAGTCACTGTGATGGTTCTCAATCCATTCAAGAGATTGCACATCATCCTAAACCTTCATTAGCCATGTGATTTACAGAGTAGCGCACTCAAACCAAACTTACAAGATCTGATATTTTCAACAAGTCGGTTATCGTGGGCTTGAGCTCCGCGGGCGTTTTGGGACCAAGCAGTATTTGAGACATCTCAAGAGTCTTCCGACTAAGAACTAATCGCAATAACTGCAGACTGATAGTCCGAATACTGTTCTTCTCATCAGTCAGAAAGACATAGAGAAAATAGGAAAATATTCGGATGGAATCCAAATCCTGGGCATCGGGCGTGAGAATAATGCCGTTCCAAATCAAAAGTTGTTGTAAGAACTCCACAATTGTTGCTTCTCCGTCATCGATTATGCTCAAGATAGCGGAGAATCGATACCACAGGAGTTTCGTAAAAGTTCCACGAAGACCGATAATTGTCTGATTGCATAATCTGACGCTTTTAGTACTTGCTATCTCTGGGCGCTCAATATACTCTAAAACAACTCCGATGAACTCCAGAAGCTGGTCGGCACCAGTAGCGAACCATCCTATTTCCCACAGATTAGTGTCACAACACCAAGTAATTTCTTCTTCACCGCTCACCTTCGAATATCGACTGGGAAAGATGGTAGGCCAGCCTTCCAACATTCGTTAGAATTCGTGGCTCGGTCAACAGCTTCAAGTCGAGAGCAATATCATTTTTCAATAGCGATAGTGTATTCCGAACGATATATGACTCAAAGTAAATCCGCTGATCAAGCGTCCCTGGAGGTATCTAGAATCCAAGATGTTAGCATACGTCCTTAGATATTTATGGTGAAAGCGTTTTACCTTAGTAGCCAAGCCAAAGCCAGCAAACTCTCTTCTCTCTAACAGCATAGTCTTAAATACGGCTACCACGATATCAACCAGGCTAGATACTAGTTCGTTGCTTGACGCTGATGTTTTGATTTTTGCGATCTCTATGGATGTCGGATTTACCGCTGGGACCAAACGAGCCGCGGAGGGTGTTGTGGATGATGCCCCCTCAGCGTCTACTATTATAAAGGAGGAGCCGCGTCTAAATGGGATAGCTCGCGTAGCGCTGTTGTCTGTCACTGTCGACCAAACAGCAGACCCAGTTGCCTGAAGTATATTAGACTGGCTAATCGATTGGCCGCTGCGCAGTCGGTCTTCCGCATCATCCGCCAAGGTGAGATCAAGTTCGGTTTCTGCGCTTAGCTGGTCTGTATCGCAGATTATTGGGAACAAGATATCGAGAATCTCTTTCAAGAAGACAGTTCCTGAGCAAAACTCCTTGAACGGGGCGCAATTCTGCTGAAGATCGGCTAGGAAATGGACGATAGAGTTTATCATCTTTTCCGCGTCAGGGCTTGGACGATCGAGTGGCTCAGGAACTAGATCAAGTTAACCTATGAATATCCCCCGCTGCGCGATCAACTTCAAAGCTAAACTTACTTTCACCAAGAGTCATCAGAGTAAGTTGGGTGTCCAAAGACAAGGACCGCCTCCGGTTGTGCTTCTTCTCAGTGTCATCCGGACTGAGTAGCCGGTTCTTAGGAGCCTGGATACGAGCAGCTTCCTGCTGGCTTCTGGTAATGTCGTTAACGGCAGTCTTGAGCATCAAGGCTATTACCGCCCACATCTCAGAACAGATAAATCTCCCATCCTTGTCATCGAATTTAAAAGTGTTGACGAGATGATACAGCACTAACGGCTGACTAAGGTCGACCTTAGCGATATCAACTCCAAGGAAGACGGAAAACGTCGACATCCAAATCTCCGGTACTCTCCACCATTTTCGAAGCCGTCTTTTCAGGACTAAGAAGCCCATTGATTTCCCACTAAACTTTGCAATGTAGTTTTGGCCGTGGACGACAAGTATCCGCGCAAGTATCTTCATGGCACAGGCGATAACATTTGGATTGCCATCGTCCAACAGATACAAGAGCCACTAATGTTATAACTGTTAGCCAACCAGATCATACGACCCTAGGTATTCTAGAAGCAAGCATAAGGGGAAGACTCAACACACCCTGTTTGTAACAGTTCTTGCAAACTTCATAATGTTGGTAGTACTAGATGACTCGCAAAGTAACTCGGAATACATCTCCAACATCATAAGCCCAACCTGCCGCTTCAGAGCAAAGTCACCAATTCTTCTCCCCCCCGAAGATATCGGCGAATAACCATCGCTGTCAGTTCGCTTCAGCTGCATTGTACTCTTCTTCTGTCGCAGTCCCTTCACCTGTTTACCCGAATACAATGCGTATGTTATAAACAGGGACAACGATCGCAGCGTCTCCGCGGAAAAGTTCGAGTTGATAAGAGACTTGAAGGCCGCTAGGAAATCAGGAATCACTTCCATTGAGAAAGCATCGCTCTTCAAAGCGTGTATTAACTTTTTCACAATCCTCATCCGCACCAGTCTCTTCGCGTTAAATCGATGGTTGATACTACCGGACCCGAAGACGATGAACTGCGCAAAGTAGGCCTTCTGGGTTGGTATATCCGCTTTCCGCCAAAGCTCAAAGTCGACCAGTAGTACCCGGTATGCCAGTGGATTTATCAATACTGACTCCTCAGGGCGGTCGACGTTGTAGCCCACAAAGTTTAATATCAGATCCAACAGCTCTCTACATACGACCCCAGGCATTTCCTTGGTTCGCAGAAGATACGCCAGTATCCCAAATCCGTTTTCCTTCTCCATAGCTTCAGAGTTCCTCCAGTTGCATTTTATGGTTTCGAAAAGGATCTCTACCGATTTGCACACCTCCTCCGGGGTCTTGGCTGCTTCAACGAGCTTCAACGTTACCGCGGCCGCACCGCCAATTTTCCACGCAGCGTTGTCCAAACTTCCAGGGAAGAGCACAACTGGATCACCAGTCATTACCGCAGTGCCCTGCGGCATGCAGAGAGCATCACTGATAAAAGGCACAGCACCATTTAAGGATATTGGGCCCTTCCGCGCATAATTTTGCAGATTTTTCGACGCCTGTCGACTGACCTTTTCAGTAAGTATTCTTACATCGTTTGGAACGTTGTACGTATCATCGAGCACGCCCGTCGCCGAAATATTTAGTAAGACTTTGCTCTCCGTCATGACCGTAGAAGCCTTCTGTCGGATAGCCGAAATGATGTCCGACCTTTCTTCTTTGCCCGGGTGCATCACCTCGTTTCGCATGTTAAGCGATGCGCTCGCCTCGTATGTCTGGAAGCTCCCAAGGCAGTCCTGGAAATTCCCGTAGTAACGAGGTCCGAGATTGTAATGCACGGCGATCAGGTCGTCTGAAATGATGTCCTCAAATAAATAGGCGTTCGCAACGCTCCATTTCGACGAGAGCACCCCATGTCCAATTCTCGGTGAGAGATCTGCAGGAGTACCCAGGAAAGCTTGCACTAGGCTGTGGGGGCCTGGCGGGTTTGAGGGGTACGAGCATTTTGATTGTTCGATAAATTCCCCATTGACGTATAGCAACGCCTTTGCAGCACTCGTTGCTTTCCCGCGTCGGTGGGCTACTGCGATATGATACCAGGTTCTTTCCTCGAAAACATAGTTCCTAAAACGAATCGAAGCTTTGGCCGAAGAAACCGAGGTTTGCAGAATGAGTTTGTGGGTGTCCTGTTCAAGGTACGCCAGCACGAAGCATTTCTGCGTTCCATCAAAGACCCCGAAAAGGGTCGTGTGAACCGAATCATCAAAATTGTCTATATAAACCCACAACGACAGGGTGTAGCCACTGCTCGTCGGTGGGAAAGTGCGACCTAGCGTCGCAAGCTCAACTGACGCATATCCATGTAGAGATAAGTCGAATTGAATTAACGGCGGGGCCCGAGATTGTTTCAGCCCATACAGTAGGAAGTCCGCAGCAGTCGAATCATCGATAGCTTGTCGGAATATCAGTTTAGCATCGTCGGGATAATTCACACCGAGTGGGATCAGCGAGTATGCAATCTCCGAAAACAACGGTAACATTTCGTCATCTGATGTTGATGGCCACATGCTGGGTAGAATAAATGTTGACAGTATTTCACTTCTGTGTACCTCATTCAGATTGTATTCATTAGAGTCAGCTATTGACAGTATTGCTTGCAGGACGGCCGTCGAAGTTATTTTGTCCAACTCGAGCATGTTGTAAAAGCTGACAATGACTGGGAGTATCGCGGCATGCCGAAGTAAATCGTTGTCGCTGAAGGCAGACTTTGTCTTTTCTCGAACATGAGGTATAACTTCGGCCGGCTCCTCTGGCAGGTCACGGCGGGACCGTACTATAAACGTAGCGAATGTTTCGTCGTTCATCCCAAAAGCGAACAGCAGACCAAAGAGATAGTCCGGGGCAGAAACAGGTAGACCCGTAGCAGCCAGCCCTCGCTCCAGAGCATCGAATCCAACTTTCTTCGAGAAGAACCTCTTGTTACCCGCATGTCCAATCAAACTCTCCGATAGCAAGTTGAGAACGCATTTTAAATAGTCGATGAGACACAGCCTAACATCCTCTGGATCTTCCAAGTTGTAAAACCCTGACACATTGGTCAAAGCTTGCAGCAGCGAATCGAACCCGCCTAGCAACCGAAATACTTCCTGCCACGAGCCGTCTGGCAACTGTTTCAAGCTGCTTCTGAGCTGGAGCAGCTGTGGTAGCTTATCGGGGACAACTGCGACGGATTGTAACGGCTCAGAGATTTGTTGGAGAACGGGGTCGATTTCGGCGGCCAGCCGCTGCTGTTCCAGAGCGAAGGAGGTGGAGACGCCACGATTGCGAGTTGGCAGCGGCGGCGGCGGCGGTCCATTGACGTGCGACATTTGGTGGGCGGATAGCCAAGTCGACTGGTACGGATTGCGGTGAAGTTGTTGGCGCACGCAGGGACGGACGGGTTCCCTACCAAGGATTAATATATGCAAGCCAGATCAGTTGTATCGAATACCATCGAGTCCAAACTGCAAACGAGACAAAGAAATCCGTAGGTCGGAGTGAACGCTTGGGAGAGAAATGGGTGACTGGCAGGCTAGCCGGCCTGCTGGTTTTACAGACGAAGGAGATATCAGAGTGGTGGACTTGTTTCGGGCTTTTGAGGGAGCAGGACGTGACGCCTTCGTTTTTTCAGTTTTGATCTCGTTTCTTGTCAAGAGCACAGCGTGGATATGCTCATGGTTGACGCTCGTGAGACTAACGAGCTAGCGTTCGCGGACGGAAGCCCACCGCTTATGATAGCTGTTTTGACCGCCCTGGTGAACGTGCGCTGGGATGCTATGCTATGCGGCCTGCCGGGGTTTAGAATCAGCTATTGAATAGCACAGCAACCCCGAAGAAACCCCCGGGTGTGAACGCTTACCGACGACGGGGAGACCTGCACACGACGTGTCTTCGAGAGTACGGGTGTTTTCTGAGGCTGGCTGGCTGGGATGAGATCGAACTGGTTTGATCAGGTTCACTCTGCAAACCGCTCATGGTTTCGTTTCCCACGCAAGAGCGGGCCAAATTGGGCCTCCGCCCGCCACTCTGCCACTGCTGCCACTGCCACCGCGGGGGATGGCCATGGGGTCGCATCCCAGCTGAGCTCTCAATGCGGACAGCCAGGCTCGATAGTTGAACTAAAGTCTAGCAAGGCCAAAATGGAAGCCAAGCAAGCCTCTTCAAGGCCCTCTCTTCAGGCTGATAAATATAACCTGTCATCTCTGGCTGACACCGCGTTTGGAGGACAGGAATGCAAATGGTGCATTGCCAAGCAGAGAAGCATCTGCAACAAGGCCCTCCCCAGAAATGTGTTGCCCTCACATCGCCAACGTTTCACCGCGGTTGTATTTCAAAGTGAGCGTGCCAGGAAACGGCCAGGGAGCCGATGCATGATGATGCTATTCTTGAAAAATGCCGAATCGGGTATCTCCATGGCTCTTCTATCGGTTCGCTTACGGGTCACTTGCACAAGATGTTCATTGGACGGTGGGAGGCACCCGGGGAGCCCTACAGTGTATGCATGTCTCGGTATAAGATCGATTCTATGAGGTCGGGCCCTATATATACGATCATGGCTTGACATCGTATCCACAATGATAATAGTGAACAGTAGAGTAGCTAGATGATTCCAGTACCTAGTATATGACTAAGATCAATCTCTCTTCAAAGAAACCAAGGCACCTGGCCTGATGAGAATGTTCCTAGTATCTGCTCAAACCTAAAGCGTATGTCTTATCTCGTCATACCTAGGTAACTTGGCCGCATGCTCCGAAGAATTTTTTGTGCACCGGTGTAGACCGTATCGCGCATTTTGGAAATAGCAATTTTCATCGAACTGACATCAGGCTACAAGTATTGTTTACATTTTATAATAAAGCTCTGCCAGAAGATGCAATCGCATTAGAATATCGAATTCGCTGAGAACATTCCCCGACGCGCATATCCCGCACACACATACATGTATATGCTCAAAATGCAACATATACGCTCCCTGAAAGATTTGGCACGCTGCATGCATACACATGCTGATACCAGCATACGCATGTGCACGACCTGTAGCTCATTAGCCACGAAAGGGCTTGCTGTCGACTTGGCGATTCATAACTGGCACAACCTGGAATATATCTGGGGAGCCATCAAATGGGGTACCAATCAGATATGACACCCAAGCTGCATGACCTCACGGTCAACCCGTCCACCACCACAACCATAGCATGGTCACTCATCTTCTTCGCGGTTACACTGGTATCTTGCAATAGGAACCTAGTGACTGAGATACCTCGATTGGCACCAGTTAATGAAGACCCGGACCAGATATTAGCCGATTTGAGAAATAGGTGGATTAATAAGAAGCTCTATGTAATTTTGGAAAACCCGAGTGTATTTCCCGAAGAAAACATGATCGAGTTTGGAAACGGCAACCTAGCGCTGCAAGGTACGTACCTACCTAGGTACCTATATAGAGCATATGCCCACATGCCAAGCTTCTACACATAGGATCAATTCAGATGATTATACCTTCCAACCCCCTTTCCCTGCCTTGTATAAGCAGGGAAAGGAGCTGAAAGAGATACGGCTAACTTTCATATATTTGTATCTAGTTACCTGGGACAATTCGCTCAGACATCCCGTCGAGCTAGGTAGAAGCCCCGGCCCTCAGGATAAAAGCGACTGGCGATTGTTTCCTGTGGCAATGGGTCCGTTGCATGCATTGAGATATATCCACCGCAATCCTGAGCTATCCTTAAACCTATGGCGATGGCCCCAGCAGTTTTACATTATTAATGAACATGAAGGGGATGACCCTGACTATTTCGAAAGTGATTCCGAAGACGAAGAGGAGGATGGATGGGATCACAAGACCTTCTGGGGCATGGGTGATAGTTTTCGAGCTGATGGAATTATGTCGATGGTAAACGTCCTCAACGGCGGGAATTTGCCGTACCTACGGTAGGATCACAGATATCAGTCTACGTATTTCCTGGTTGGCGACAAGATGACTTGAGCTTTTCATCAAGTGTTTCGCTCCTTCAAATTACTGTAAACTAAGGCTCACTTCTGATCGCAGTCGAGCAGTGGTAACTCCGTCACAGATCCTAGGCGGCAGCTGGGGCGATATCGATTTCGTGCCGGACTCCGTCCACAATGTCGGTGGGGACGAACAAGCCGATTTCCCAATTGAGCTAGGAAACGGCGATCCAAGGCGTCCTGGCCTCTTTCTCGGCCATCTAAGGTCTCCCGATGAGGGCCTTGGTCTGGGAGATATGCTAACTCCACCAGAGGGCGAAGAGTATGCACCCGATGACAGGGTATATGCGAACGGTATGTTCTTCGAAACGGAGTTAAAGGAGCGATAGAAAGAGCTGAAGTGTATACTTTGGTATAATATAATAATACTGACTTTTTGAAATAAAATATAGCGTGCGTTATTCTCAGAGGGGATAAGGAGGACATGGAGCAGGCGAAGGCGAACAATCGGCTCAGTAACGAAAAGTACTTTCGTTTCTTGCTATCCAAAGGCGCACCAATGCCGCAATTCTCTCGAGTGTACGGGGACACTCAACTGGCACCGGATGTGATTGGGTACTGGAACATTTGCAGTCCGGCCCAGCTGGTGGTTAGGATATGGCCATTTTGAGGAGGAGCCATCAGATCCCGATAGCCGGTGTGGCGATCCAGCAAGTTCCTTAATACAATTAAAGGCGTGCTGCTATGGCCTTTCTGAAACACCCACAAAATATAAAACTTTAAGATGATCGAATTTCGGACTATATGAAATACAATTCATGTAATATTATAAAATTTAAATGGTTGGCTGTTGCTCCACGCGTCGACGGACCACGAGGCATTTTTATAACACCAACATGGAAGTTGGCTAAGCAGCCGCAATTGCAAGACCGAGGGCGATTTGCCTACTTGAGTACTTTCTTAATTCTACTAGTGCTAGGCAGCACGGCTGGTGTTCATGTTTCCGATCCACGCTTCTCCGGTGTCCATCTTATAACAATAATAATGATATAGCATATGCTGACTCGGTTTGCGCCTGTAGACGGACCTCGACGTGTGTCCGGCACATGAGATCTCGATGCTCAGGCCACTCGACTCCGTCTGTCGCTTGCGGCACTAGCACTGTGATGCACTGTACGGCAGTGGGCTCCCGCGTCGCTGCATACATGCGACAGTAAACGTATGCACGGCATGCGCTTCCCCCCATGTTCATCTATATCCTCGACGACCGCATTGGCCGATACAAACCCTCGACAGAAGCCACACGCACAGCTGCACCGGATAGCCATCGACGGTGTTCCATCGCAGCGGCGGCCCGCAGAAAAAGCACTCCGAGAGTGGGGCGCCACGGCGACGACGACGTGTTTCAGGACCGTCCAACAATCAGCCCCTGGCGTTTGAGATTGCGTCCCAGCACTCCGCTGCAGCCCAAACGACAGGGCGCCACGGAGCCTTTTTAGCTGCATCCCAGCACCCGTGCGTCGCTCTCCTTCCTCCTCGCTCTCTGCTGGAGATCGCGAGTCCCGTCTTACATCATAGTCTGACCGATTCGACAGGTTCGTTATATTCGATCGGCCGCTGCGTCAGGGGGATTGTCGATATCTGCTATGGTTTAGTATCATGCTGCCCTGCAGTTAAACAGTTGCAATCGAAAAGCCGTCTGATCTGATAGGAATCCAATCGCATTGCATTCCTTTCGTCAAACCTGGCGCCTCGAGAGGAACACCTGCTCCTTTCATGCTCTCCCTCTCTAAACGCTGTATAAATTAGACACGGGCAAGCCAGCCTCGGAGTTGCGTGGCGGGTAGTAGCCTGGCGCCCTAAGTTAACCCTCCCCAGGAGACGATTTGAACTGGGCCGAACTCCGTCTGGTGTCCCCTTTACGCTGGCCCTTACTTCTGGATCCGCTCCTGGACACCCTATTTTCCGGCCGCTCGTAATATTGCTATTGTACTTTATTATTATTAGTGCATTACGCGAGTTCGTCGTTCTTTCTCCCTTCCCTCACGAAGAAGCAGAAGAAGAAGAAAAAGAAGAAGAAGGTCCTTCGAAAAAAGGTCGCCAACTCGGCTCTCAGGGCTCTTCCTCGACGTCAACCCGACCTTCAACTCGCATCGAAAACTCAATCCGTCCACGCCTCCTCGTTTTTCCTCCTCCTCCCCGGGCGTCACCCACCGATCTACGATCTGTAGTGCATGGCCGCAGCGTGCCACACGCGACCGAGCCCCTTCGACGAGTTTCGGCTGCAAAACCGGCGATTTGGTGTCGAACCGGCCGCTTTTGGGCAAAGCAAGCGGGAAAATAGGAGACAGAAGCGTAGTAGCAGAAGCACAGGGACGGGCTGGGCGGTGGCTTTGCACAGCTGGTCGACGCCGTGCTACCTGGCGAAATATTCTTCTCTGCAGCAAAGCTCCGCAGCTTGCATATAGCAATATAATATACATTAGATTACGGAGGACTCCATTTGGGATTGACGGTGAGTAAGTGTGACGCCAACAGCTTATCCGCTTTATTTCTTATTTTATTTTTTTCTCTCTCTCTCTCTTTCTTTGTTTTTCATGCTCTCAATTCTGCTTCTCCTTCTTGCTTTTGTTGCTCTCGCCGTTTCCCCATTTCTTTTCTGAGGACCGTAACGGCGCTGCATTTCATTCCGACCTCCTGAAATTGGCTCCAGCTGTCGCCAGAATTCTAATTTGCATCCTATTAAACAGAACTGCCATCCTCTCCTGCAACCAGCCAGTCTCTCCGACCTTTCAACTCTCGACGTGTTTCAAATACCATATTTTCACCTCCTGGTGGCTTGCCGCATGCTCTAGCTATAAAAGAGTTGGATAGCTGGCTATCCTCCACCCGAGCTACATATTCACCTTGTACTCCCTCGCACGCCCGACAGGGGAAACAAAGTTCCACGCAAAAAGTCAAAAACTCACCGCTCGTCCACCCGACCCACTTCCCTTCTACAACTCTGCTGGCATTGCCCGTTCCTCGATAACCCGTCTTTCAAACTGGATTTCTCGACAAAACCCGGCCTATTTCCCACTGGTGGTCCCGCCGGAGCCGCAGTTGCTGGCTGGCACAAAATGTTAAGCGTCAAACGCGCGCTGATACTGTCGGCGATCGTTCTTACAATATTCTTTTTTACGTCGAGCAGGAGGCCGGAGGGAAGTTCATTGAAGCTAAATTCCCATATAAGAGGTGGTGCAAGACCCAAGATCGATGACGACAATGTGGTCCTTCCAGGTACCTTACTTTGAACACGGTAGCGGACATGTTTCCAGTGGCAGACATACTGATACGTTTTAAATTGTAGAAGCAGGCGTAAATAAACCGGAGGAACCGACAGAGAAGCTTTTTACACAGGTGGCCGCAGCCCCTCATAAACCCAGGCCACGACCCGCAAACATGAAAAATGCGCCACTACGCGAGCAGCTTGCGTACCAATTCCCTTACGATGTATCAAACAAGTTCCCAGCATTCATTTGGCAGACGTGGAAGTATACCGTTGCCAACCCCAGATTCGAGAATCGGTATCGACCGCTGGAGGCTAGCTGGACAGGCCAACACCCAGACTTTATCCACGAAGTCATAACCGACCAGGTAGCGCTACATCTCATCAAGCATTTGTACGGCTCGGTACCACAGGTCCTGGACGCCTTTACTTCACTGCCCTCCCCAATCCTTAAGGCCGACTTTTTCAGATACTTGATATTGCTGGCTCGGGGTGGTATATACAGCGACATTGATACCGCGGCAATCAAGCCCGCAACGAAGTGGATACCCAAGAATTTCCGTATGAACTCGATCGGTCTGTTGATCGGAATCGAGGCCGACCCAGACAGAGTAGACTGGGCGGACTGGTACTCCCGTCGTATCCAATTCTGCCAATGGACGATCCAGTCGAAGCCCGGGCACCCCGTGCTGCGCGAGGTGGTTGCCCGCATTACCGAGAAAACACTGGATCTAAAACGCAAGGGCAAGCTGCGGTCCTATGACCGCAACAAGGTGATTGAGTTCACTGGCCCTGCAGCATGGACGGACACTGTGTTTGCGTACTTTAACAACGACAAGTACTTTAAGACGGAAAAAGAAAACCCCGTCGACTGGCGCAACTTCACGGGGATGAAGGAACCGCGCAAGATTGGAGACGTAGTAGTGCTACCAGTCACGAGCTTCAGTCCTGGGGTCAAGCAATTCGGAGCGGGTGAAGACGACGATCCGCAGGCCTTTGTGAAGCACTTCTTCGAGGGTGAGTTGCCACTATTTGCTATCTGGAAGTATGGAATGGAGATACTAATTTTGCTGCAGGTTCGTGGAAGGAAGAGAAAGAGCGCCACATTGGAGAAAACGAAGATGATAGGAAGACCCGGCTGAAGGTCGAGGCAGAGCAGAAGGAGAAGCTTCGATCGTTGGGTATCTACTCAACATAAGGGCCCGCCCGACATGAGTGACGACGTTACTACGACGAATTTCATTTGTTAATCGGCTGCCATTAGGCCCACTCCATACGGAGTGGTTAGGAGTGTCTTTGAGAACAGGGCCTTTTCTTTGTCTCTGGCATACACACGAGAAGAAAAAAGTCTTGACCGGAGTTTGGCATTTATCACTTTCTCATTCTTCTTCTTGTTATTATTATTATTACTCTTCTCGGTATTGTTTTTCTTTTGTACCCTTTCGTGGTACGTTCTGCAGCCTTGTAACAGCAGGCTTTGCTGCAGGCCTTTTCTGGTTCTGTGCGTCGTTGAGCATATATACCGGCGTTTTTGCGGTGGGGATCTCTTTTGTACCACTAAACCACTAAGATGGATGCTTTTCCACCTGTACTTGTACCAATATAAAATCGTTCGATCAAGTGAACTAAATGCGCACGTTGTAGACATCGGCGGCTTAGGCGAGGCTTCAGCGAGCACGCCATCCCTGGCAGCGGCAACTCAGCGCTCTAGTCGCCGATGCCCGCTATTACTAACCATTCTTTGGCTCTTTCTGTTGTCAACTATTACAAATATACTGGAAGTTCTCACCTTCATCCTCATCCTCATTTCACTGCCATGCAGCTATATCGATATCTCCAGCCTCAATCCGCTGCAGCATTACGGTCGACGTCGAAATGAAGCCCTTCCAACGCATCCTCTGTGCCTCGCGCCGGTCTCGGACCACCTCTGCTTTCGCAGTCCACCCTCGCCGCCTCTTCCCACCGACCAACCACCTCAGATCGCTACACTCGACAGCCTCAACCTTACAAGATGTTGGCGCCGCAACGGCCTCGTCGAATCCGCAGATGGCATTTCCTTGCTTGGATGCCCTGGAGACACGCACTTCAACCCTGCTAACCCGCACTCACACCGCAAGGACAAGCGGCAGCGGGCCGGAACCAAGGTGCAAATCCACTCCGTTTACTTGAACCATCTCAAAGCCTCCAACTCCCCACGTTTATCATACACTGACAAGCGGTTGACGAATCAATTCAAATGTTCTCTATACTATAGTTACACATCCGGTGGCCATAAAACCTTCACTTCTCCGCAACCCCTCCACCTCGATTGGGGCGGCACCCTTCCAACCTACTCCATCGCCTACGAAACCTGGGGTACCCTCAATGCCTCCGCATCCAACGCCATTCTCCTACACACGGGCCTCTCCGCCTCTTCGCACGCTCACTCTACCCCCGAGAACGGCGCCCCAGGATGGTGGGAGAAGTTCATCGGCGAAGGTCCAAACTACGCACTGGACACCAGCCGGTTCTTCGTCATCTGCACAAACGTGATTGGTGGATGCTACGGCTCCACGGGCCCGAGCAGCATCGATCCTGCCAGCGTCGGCGGCGGTGGTAGCGACGGTAGCCAGGGCGAGCGATACGCCACTCGCTTCCCGATAGTGACGATGGAAGACATGGTACGCGCGCAGTTCCAGCTGTTGGATCACCTGGGCATTGGGAAGCTGCACGCCAGCGTCGGCAGCAGCATGGGTGGGATGCAGAGTCTCGCTGCGGGTGTGCTGTTCCCGGAGCGGGTGGGGCGGGTGGTGAGCATAAGTGGATGCGCGCGGAGCCATCCGTACAGCATTGCCATGCGGTTCGTGCAGCGACAGGGTTAGTAACGGTAGCAATAGCTCCCATTCTTCCTATTCTGTTTTCCCCAATACCCCCACTTTCTTCACTTCGACCCTCTAGACAATCAGTTTTCTTTGCTCTACTCTGCTGTTCAATCTGCTAACAGGTGACGCACGTATGTACGCATGTGGAACGAAAAGTGCTAATGTCCGACCCCAACTGGCGCCGCGGCGACTACTATACCTCCATCCCTCCACACATCGGCATGAAGCTTGCCCGCGAGATCGCGACCGTCACCTACCGCTCGGGCCCCGAATGGGAGCAACGCTTCTCTCGCCGCCGTGCTGACCCTGCGAAGCCCCCCGCTCTCTGTCCGGACTTTCTGATCGAGACGTACCTCGACCATGCTGGGGAAAAGTGGTGTTTAGAGTATGATGCAAACAGTCTGCTGTACATTAGCAAAGCGATGGACCTGTTCGACCTCAGCCGGACGGTGCAGGATGCTGCCACGGGAAGGAGGCAGGCGCGGGATGAAGCTCGTGCTATTGCTTCTACTAATGTAGCTGGTAGTGAGAATGCGAATTGTACGCTGACGCTACCAGAGGAGGCTTATGAGGAACAGGAACAGCACGAACAAGAACTCGATCAGACGCAACTGCCGGGTAGCAGCGGCAGCGGTGGTAGCGGTGTTGGAACGGCAGGTAATGCTCGTCAGCCACCGCAAGATTTAGTCGATGGCCTTAGCAGCCTGCGCGACCACCGGGTGCTTGTCATTGGCGTCGCCTCGGACATTTTGTTTCCGGCCTGGCAGCAGCGCGAGGTCGCTGACGCCTTGAAGCTTGCTGGCAACGACGGGGTGACGCACGTGGAGCTCGGGGAGGATGTTAGCCTGTTTGGGCATGATACGTTCTTGTTGGACACGGAAAACGTTGGCGGGCTTGTTGGACGGTTTTTACAACAGTAAAGGGGGGGGGGCTTATATATATATACTTATTTTTGGTTAATATTTGGTTATTAAAATTGTATATATTTTTATATTACGAGGGCGCGAAGTATAAAATTATCATATTTTTTGACCCCGCAGCGTCGCCCTGACCGTTAGAAAATTGTATTTTGCGGCTTTCGAAGAGCTGGCCTCTGGCACCAGCACTGACTGCATGGTCTCAAATTGTCTTTCTTGTGTATGTATATTTTGCTAATATGTCGCCAGAATGAACGAAGCAAAACAACCTAGCTTTCGAAGAGTTATTCGTAAGTTATCCGTAGGAAGTCGATTGGCAGTAAATTCCAAATTTGCAAATTTGCAGATAGGCAGCCAAGTTAATTCATTCGGAGCTCGATAATGAGTGCACCCGGGTTACATCCTTAAATTTAGCAATGGAGCTATCGGCCCTAAGCTAAAGTTTTGTCATATCGTGAATGAGACATACATCCACCTAAAGTCCATATAAGCCGACCATCGCATCATTAAATATTCATCATGAATCAGCGATAAGAGGCGCAGGAGAACAAGGGCGAGTGACGTTTGCAAAACACGTTAAAAAGTGCATTTTTGTGCCATCTACAAAGGTAAGCACATATGCGCTAAACTATATACTGAGTCTCGGACCGACCATGCCCAACCGGAAGGCCTACTATGCCCAATCGGAAGGCCCATGGGCAGCATCCCCGAGAATAAATCGGAGGGACAGTCTCCCCGCGACTAGACTCAGCCCAATATCGGGGATCAGCAGTCCCGAGATCGATCTAATACCCATCCGGTTAGTTTTTTTATATGGAGAGTTATGGAGGTAATGGAGTTATAGCGTTAGTTGCCCCGTCTTTGAATCGGATTAATTCTGTAACTTGGCACGATATCCAGCTACTTAGTCAAGTCCCACCGAGATTTTGAGCATGCATGTTTACATAACCTCCGCTGATAGCAGATAAGACTTTCGACTGCCGAAACCAAGGAAATAACGAATTGCTCCGCGTGGGAAAGCCTGACGAGGGCCTTTTGCTTTGCTATCATGATCATGGCTGACTTGCTTGACGTAGCTCTCTGTCATGAATTCGTGAAACATTCGAGGTGATTTGCTGACTACGCGCTGGAGCCTGCGGCCTGTGACCTCATTTTCGCTACTCCCTTCTGTTCTTCAGCTAGTGCTTACGAAAGACAGAGCCTCCAGGTCGGCCAGGTCGGTCTCGCTTCTCAAACGAGGCCGTCTTTGCCCGGGGTTTATCGCAATTTACATACTTGACGGCTGGGGTTTAAGTTTTCTTGGTCATGCAGTGCTGACAAAACTGACGCCAAAGTTATGGTGTGCCACCAACACCAAATTTACAACGTCGTCCACGCTTTTTTGCGAAGGAGTATCTGTTTCTCCGAGGGCGAAGGCCTGCAGGCCCCCCGTTCAGCAACCTTTTTCCTAAAAAGAACAACTTGCAGACTCGGAGCCGGAGAGCAAACGAAGTCTCCGTTACTTCGCTGAGTCACTCCCGAGGACGACAATGAGCCGCTGGTCGGAACAGGGCGGGACAAGCCCAGCTGAATGCAGTGGACGGCACATCGAATGTCTCCGGCAGATTAGTAATTGGTCGGGCTGCAGACTGAACAGATACCAAGAACCAAGAGAATTCCAACACGCTGTTGGTGCAGATAGTGTGAAATATATACAATGAAGCGCTTATATAAATACAGCGGCCTCTCATCGCGTAGTCCTCTTGAAATAAAAAAAAAAAGAGATGAGTATACTAGTCTATAACGGTTAACGAATAACAATGTACGACATTCTTAGAGACGCTGGGTTCGGCCAGTTGGCCAGGCTGGTCACGGGGAACCGTGTTTTCAAATACGCTGAAGAACTTCCTGGCTTCGAATTACCTGAAAGTTACTATAACGAAAAGATGCAGAGGATGACGGATGCGGCAAAGGAAGAAGCAAATGGGAAGCAAGCATCATCACCACCAGATCAATTAGCAGATGAGAAAGCCTCGCGGCGAAGCTCATCGTCATCTCCCCCCGCGCAGAAAGATGACGAAGATCTAAGCTCCGACCCCGACTTTCCGATAACCAAGGATGATGAAAACGCGATAGGGAGAGCCGAGACAAATCGTGATCTTGAACGGGCGCAAACCGTTCACGATCTTGAAAAAACTCTATCAAGGCCAATTGCACCTACTAGAACAAGGGAAGGCTACATCCTTGTTGACTGGTATACCACGGACGATCCAGAAAACCCGCAGAACTGGAAAGGTAGGAAGAAGACTACTGTTGTGATGCAAATATAGTGAGTTTTCCAATGCAGGTCTACGCCCTTTTCACAAGATGATGCAATTAACTAACCTGAAACTACAGCTTGTACACGCTCGCGGTCTACATGGGCTCGGCTATTTACACCCCAAGTGTAGGTGGTGTTGTTCAGGTATTCGGCGTCTCAACCACTGTAGCGCTCCTCGGTCTGTCCTTATACGTCTTGGGCTACGGTATAGGCCCTCTGCTATGGTCTCCATTGTCTGAGATTCCTGTGATCGGCCGTAATCCTCCATACCTGTTCACCTTTGGAATATTCGTCATCTTATCTATACCCACCGCCCTAGTTGACAACATTGGCGGCCTCCTCGTCTTGCGATTCCTTCAGGGCTTCTTCGGTTCTCCATGCCTAGCTACGGGCGGCGCGTCATTGGGAGATGTGACGGATTTGCTTCATCTTTCATACTTTTTGACCGGGTGGGCTGGTTTTGCGACTGCCGGTCCTGCTCTCGGGCCCGTTATCTCAGGGTTCAGTGTACCCGCGAAAGACTGGAGATGGTCACTTTGGGAGATCGTGTGGCTTTCAGGCCCCATCTTCGTATCAATGTTCTTCCTGCTCCCGGAGACGAGCGCCAACAACATACTCCTCCGACGCGCGAAACGAATCCGCAAGCTCACCGGCAATCCAAACTACAAGTCTCAGTCCGAACTCGACCAACAAGGTCTGACGGCGAGGTCTGTAGCTTATGAGGCATTGGTTCGACCATGGATCCTGAACGCTCTCGATCCTGCTGTTCTCTTCTCCACAGTATATGTTATGATTGTCTACGGAGTACGTATATTCCTTTTCAAAAAGTTGCTCTTAACATCTTACAAGAAATTCGCTAACGGACACATTCTAGATCTACTATTCCTTCTTCGAGGTTTTCCCGATCGTATACATTGACGGTTACGGCATGAACATTGGACAAATGGGTCTTGTCTTCCTCGTCATCGCCGTTTCCGTTCTGATAGCCATCCCGTCATACTTTGCCTATCTGAAATTCTACTTCACTCCCTACGTTATGAAGAACGGATTCTCAAACCCGGAGCATCTGCTCATACCCGCAATGTTCGGTTGTTTCGGTCCTCCCATCGGTCTTTTCGTATTTGGATGGACCGCTCGCCCTGATATCCACTGGATCGTCCCCACCATCGGTATCGGTATCTACACCGTCGGCGTTTTCATCCTGCTGCAGAGTCTTTTCATCTACATTCCGATGATATACCCGCAATACGCTGCGTCGTTGTTTGCAGGAAATGACTTTGCCCGAAGCGCCTTCGCAGCTGGTGCTATCCTATTTGCGGATCCGTTGTTCCACAATTTGGGTGTTGGAAAAGGCTGCAGTTTGCTCGGAGGGTTGGCGGCTGGATGCTGCCTGGGTGTATTTGCATTGTACCATTACGGTGCAGCGCTAAGGGAGCGATCGAAATTCACAGTCAAGGCCCCTGCGCAGTAGGCAGGATCAAACGTTCTGTTAACTGGTGCGGGAAACGCTTTTTGTGTTTTAGTATAATATTTATCTCTTTTGTATGAGTCCAGGCGTTTTGGACATATGCTTAATACAGGCAGCGAAAAGACTTAATGTAATTTGATGATTATTATTAGCTTACGTTATAATAAAACGAAATTCAAATTTAATCGTCGTTCACATAAATCAATTGAATCCATGCTGCCCTTCTCTCGTCTGGGCTGTGATATCAAGGAAGATCTAAATTAATTGATTGTACAAAAGAACAGTCATGACTCTATGTTGTGAACACATGCAAGCCAAAGCTACGGGATATAGATACAGAGTACAACTTTCTATGTTGATGTCGCGGTATAAACGGTCCAAGAACCAACTGTATTGAACGTGTAAGTTATGTCTTCGCTCCTGTTCGCCAGATCAAAGCCTTGACTGACGCTATGTTTTCGAGCGGATGCCTTCGGCTAGCCAGATGCGCCTAGAATGCGCCTAGAATACGCCCAGAGCATAGGCACTCGACATCATACTCTTTACGTAAGTTTACTGGTGTAACAATAGTATTTTCGAACTAGCCCGTATCAAATGTATAGGTACTTCCGTTGCTTATATAGCTGACGGGGCTCTTGAACCTAAAGAGTTCATCGGGATCGGACCGGATGAGTAATACATGTACATATAAAGTCTCCGCGCTTCGGGGTTGGGGTACATGAACAGCTTTGCGGGACCCAATCCGGATGTTCACATTTGCGAATTTTCATGCTCCAACATGCAACGCAACTCGCGTTGCAGGCCAGATGCTAGATGGCTGGCTACCTAGGTAGCTAACACTGGCTGCGTTCAGCTTGCATGTTTGATGTTGCAGATATGCATCAAGGGCCCGAAACTACATCATCTTTTATTACATTTCCGTCACACAGTCGAAGCAGGGGAGGTAGGAACATGCGACGACCGGGATATCGTATGCGGGGGGGAGTTCACTCCATGGATTCGTTAACCAAAAAAAAATAATTAATACGTGTAATATTCGTTACGGAGCATTTTGCGATTTTGGTCTCATGAAAAAAATGATACATAAGTAGTTGTAGTTGACCATGGTCGGACAAACCCGGCTGCAAGGATTGTATCATGTATTCTTTCGTGTTCTTCGTTCTGGTGAGCTCGAGCGGCTAACGTTAACATGTAAGTGCATGTCGGTTCAAGCTCGATGCGGAATGGTAATGCTGTCGGAAGAACACGATAATATAACGTCTCGGCCGGTAGTATACTGATAGGTGATCATTCATGCAGGTTCTGTTTAATTGTCAAAGGGCGGCAAGATAGTGCGCTGGCGGCGAGGAAGGTGGAAGGAGGTTGTAAGGAAGCGGATATCACCAAAAGCGAGTCGACAACATCACAAATAACTTAGAAGTCTTCCCTGGGCCCGGAGGTCTTTTCTTTCCCGCACCCCGTAGCTCATGTGATCATCGCTCCTTGAGAATCCATTCACCCGTACGGCCTTATATACAACAGGCTTGTACAAGCAACAGTATACTATATATACATGGATCCAAAACCTTGAATGAATTGTTTGTAACGTGTGCGTGTCGGCAATATCACTATGAACTTTAGGGCTCCTAGAAATATAAATACCAAGCAACCCTCTTCTACTGGAGCGCGAGCGGCCGCTCGCGTGACTTATAACTTATCGGGGTTACGTGGTGTGCGCGTGCTCAATGGTTGCGATGACTAAGCCACCTACTGCCAAATGGTATGGGCTCAGCGTATTGTTAGAGCTAGCGGGATCTTAATGTCAACCATTTGAGGATCCTACTGGTTCTAATAGAACCGAACCGAAGGTCCGGTCCCGGGACTCGAAACGAAATTGACCTCGGAACCTCTCGGGCTCTGCTCACGTGCGGCCGTGTCCTTTTCGAGACAACCCTAGCGTAAATATTAATATCTAGTAGATGGCGAGCATGCATACATTCTCTCTGCTAGAGTGTCGATGTATTCTGCTTTCTCCACACCTTGCCTTCAGCACGTGGCTAAGGAAGTCGTCTGTGAACAGCTTTCCCTGTTACGGTATTTGGGGTGCAAAGAGTCGGTTCTGAGCGTTCGGAATATATATATGCTACCCTGCTTCGCCGACACGACAGAAAACTGAGCGAAGTTCTTTTTATTTCGCCATAAACCCCAAATTTCTGTTGAAACGGGCAAAGAGAGGCTCGAACTGACCAATACCTTTGTAAAAGTTACTTTCGGTAACTTTAATCGAGCTTGCATGATGATGTCCCCACGCTTCTTATACTAAAATGGAAAGATATAGTTGTATTGGGTTTCGATAGCCCGTTGACTTGATAGAGCAATGCCGTAGAACTATCCCTTAGGTGCTACGATGGGAGGAAATAGAAGCATTTAGTCACGATGATGATGCAGATTAGAAGATGTGGCGTGAAATAGATAAATCAACTTGCCAATAGACAGTGAGGTGAATGGATACTAATACTGAAGACCAACAAAATAAAGCCATTCCACGCGAAACCATCTGTAAATCCCAAGCCAACATCCGGCACAAGCAATCAAAGAAATATATAGTCAGTCTAGTTGAAATCTAATATATCACCGTGTAAGAATCCGACCTGAGGACAAATTTCCAATCTGGATATATATATCATAGTAGAGGGAGAAAAATATAATAACACCCAATCCCATTACAATGCGTCAATTTGAGAACCATGGCAGAAGGAAAAGAGCAAAAAAAAGGACATATATGCATTGCGTGGAGAAACGTTAAGTAACCACACCCTCCCGGCGAAAATTACACCCGCGAGAACCAAAAGAAAAGACAAACCCCCAAGTAGTAACAACCATAGTCCCGGGGAATGAAAGCAGAAACAAGGCCGAATAAAAAATATTGTCCATCACTATTCAAACATTGGTAGAAGCGAAGCAAGGAAAGACGCAAAAATGTCGCCGGAAAATAGTATCTAATCTAATCTACTCGACCATCTTGCGCGCCTTCTCAAAGATCGCCTTGACCTCATCCTCCACAATCTCCTCGATCCGGTCTAGCAGGTCGTCGCCGGCGCCGGTGAGGGTTTTCTTGTCGGTGGTGTCGGACTTGTGCTTCTTGTCATGGTCGCCCAAGATGTCGGTAAGGTTGGATTTACCGCCGCCGTTGAACGCAAGCAGCTACACAAATGTCAGCACGTGGCTTTCGGGGATATAGTATCACAATGAACGTGGGGAACTTACATTAACAGTGGCGTTAGGCAAGCCGGTCAGAGCGCCAGTGGAGGCGATGCCAATCATGCCCTTCTTCAGTTTCAAGGGAGTGAGCGGATCCGCGGCAAAGGCGGAGTCCGAGGCGGGTTGCAAGGAGACAAAGTACGCAAGCAGACCGGCAATGTGGGGCGACGCCATCGATGTTCCGGAGATTGTGTTGACGGCATACTTGGAGCCAATCCAAGTCGACTGGATGTTCAGGCCTGGGGCAAAGATGTCCACACATTTACCGTGGTTGGAGAAGTAGGCGCGCTCGTCGCCGAGGGTTGATGCGCCAACGGTGACAGCGTCGACAGCGGCAGCTGGAGAGTAGTTGCACGCGTCGGCGTTGTCGTTACCGGCAGCGACGGCGAAGTGGATACCATTCTTGACAGCGGCGTTGACAGCCAAGTCGAGGGTGGGAGACTTTCCACCACCGAGGGACATGTTGGCAACGGAACCCTTGAAGCCCTTTGGCTTGTCACCCTTCAGGTGGTCATTGACGGCCCATTCTACGCCCTTGACGACGTCGGACATTGTGCCGGATCCGTTAGATCGGAGCACCTTGACGGCAATAATGTTGGCCTTCTTGGCAACACCGTACTTCTTACCAGCGATGGTACCGGAGCAGTGAGTGCCGTGGCCGTTGCCGTCGACATCCTCGTCACCAGCTGGGATGGTCTTGCCCCATTTGGCACGGCCCTCGAAATCAACGTGATCGAAGTTGGTGCCGGTGTCGATGACGTAAGCGTGGACGCCCTCGCCGGCATCGGCCGTGTAGAGGTATTTGTTAAAGGTACCGAAGTTCAAACGGGAACGGTGGGAGATACGAGCAAGACCCCATGGGGAGTTCTTCTCAGTCTCCGGTTCCTCGTACGCGTAAACCTTTTGGTCCTTCTCGACGTACTCGACCTTTTTTTTGAGGGCATCTCGTTAGTTCAGGAGGTTCGTTTCGGGGGGGTAGGAGGTATGGCGCCAGAGGGAAAGCGGATGCGAAACAGCTGGGAAAAGCGGCTAGACTCGCGATAGCGCGTGTTTCGAGCGTGTTTTCGCGCGCCGGTGAATTCCGGGGAGAAAAAGAGTGGATTTTTCAGGGGCGATCGGGCGGAAATTCAGGTACTTACATCGGGGTGAGACCGGATGAGGTCAAGGGTGCTCTCGTCGAAGGAGCCGGCGTAGCCCTTGAACGAGCCAGCAAGGTCAAAGGAATGCTTGAAGCCCTCGAGGATCTCAACGACGCCGTCGGTGACGGTGTTCAAAAAGTTTGAGGAAGGCTTGCCACCGAGAGGGATCTGGCTGCGCTTCTTGAGGGAAGAGGCGTGGGTCTCCTGGATCCACGTATGATGGGCGTCGATGGTCTTCTCGTCAACACCCTTCTTGAAGACGACGATGTAGGAGTCAGGGATCTCATGGTCGACGGCGGCTAGGGAGCTAAGGAGAGGGGCCTTGGGGACGACTGTGGCGTCCATGATGGGGGAAGCGACGATGAGGACTGGGCCGGAGGTGGCGGCCAGGACGGCCATGAGCGACTTTGTCAGCTTCATGATGGGCGGATATCTCCTGTGTATTATGGGGGTTACTTTATGGGGGGAGGGAGCAGAATACGATGGAATGAAAGGGAGGAGGAAGTGGTTGGAGGGAGGGAGGAAGAAAGAAAGAGAGGCAGGACTTGGGGGCAGATGGAGAGAATGGTGATGGCGATGGGGGTATTTAAGTTGAGGCAGAGCAGCGTGCAGGATAACGTAACCCGACAGCCGAATGAGGCCAGACGGAGCAGCTCTTCTTTGGCTGTCCCAAACGGGAGCCTGTCAGCGTGACCTCAACTCCAGCCAGCCGGCCGGCCAGGCTATCTCCAGACTAACTACACGACATCCTATTATTATCATCTGGATACTACTATCTATCTGCACACGCAATGCCATTCCACGATATCTGAGCACACAGGGGATCCGATCCGCATACCAACCAGCCAGCCAACATACTACGGCTACTGCTGCTACGGCGACTGTCCATGTCCTCCTCTTTCCGTCTCTCGGGTCTTGCATAATAATGATGAGTCTCTCTCTCCCTCTCCCTCTCTTTCTCCGCTGAGCTGCCTGGTCCCCGGCCACCTGCCAGAAACCGCCAAGGCCAGGTACCAGCCCACTCAACTGACTGGCTCCAGGGATTCACTCACCCACTCACTCACTCATTCGTTTGCTCGCACGTCCGGCCTCCGCCTCAGGCTCAGGCTCAGGCTCAGATGGATCCTCCGGGTGAAGGACCTCGAGTATCAGGTTGAGGCACTCGCCAGCTCACAGGAATGGTGTGTACATGTTCCACGCACCAGGAAAAATGCCACGCTCGCAGCCGGCGCACTCGGGACAGCGCTGTTCTATGCTCGTGCATCGCTGGACCCAGAACGGTACCCCCATGTGGCCAATAGCAGTGAGCCACTATAGCCAGCCTGCATAATCTCGAGCCTCTGTCGCCCGTATTTAAGCTTATCTTCTGCACCGTCCGTCTGCCCGGCTGTCTCGCTCTGTCGACGGATTTGGACCGCAGTAAGCAGTTTTGGGGGGGCAAACCCGCAGCGGAGTCCATTCACATGCCGCTGCTCATCTGGCCGCCTCACTTGATCAGCCTCTCTCCAACAAACAACACACACACATTCTCAGTAGGGAATAGTGCTGTTGCTATTCAGCTGCGCATGTGCTCGATCGATGAATGAGTGAATGAACGTATATTGCACAAGGTAAGAAGAAGAAGGGTAATAATAATAATAATGATAGGTAAATATACAGTGTGTAAGACATGTGCATGTATGTATGTGTGTGTATTTGTATTGTATTCTACATCCGGAACACCCCAAACTTCGTCCGTCGCCGGTCCACCCGTCCTCCCAGCGCCGCCTGTAGCCCCATCGCCAGCGTCCGCCGCGTGTCCTCCGGCTTTATAATCCCATCGTCCCAGATCCGAGCCGACGCAAACTTGGCATCAGACTCTGCCTCGATCCGGTCCCGCAGCGCCGGGTCCGCCTTTCCCACAGTCGCCATCACGCTGCTCAGCTGCTCGCTGCCCATCACTGCAATCTTGGCGTTTGGCCACATCCACATAAACTATGATATCAACTCCAGTCAGTATCCGTCTATCAAAAAGGGTGAATTCTGCTAGGGAAGGGTACATACCCGTGCTCCGTACGCTCGCCCGTTCATGCCGTAGTTGCCTGCCCCGTACGACGCCCCGATCACCACCGTAAACTTGGGCACCTCCGCGCAGCTCACCGCTGTCACTAGCTTGGCCCCGTTCTTTGCTATCCCTCCTGCCTCTGCATCCCTCCCAACCATGAACCCTGTCACATTCTGTAAAAACACCAACGGCACGTCCCGCTGCGCGCATAGCTCGATAAAGTGCGCCCCCTTCAACGATGCCTCCGAAAAGATAATCCCATTGTTCGCTACAATCCCCACCTTGTAACCGTGTATATGCGCGAACCCGGTCACCATCGTTGTCCCATACCCGGCTTTAAACTCTGCAAACTCGGAGCCATCCACTATCCGTGCGATCACTTCCCGAACGTCCACCTGTCGTCGCAGGTTAGTTCCCATGACGCCCGCTAGCTCGGCCGGATCATACAGTGGCTCCTTGATCTCCTCGCTGTCTCGCCGGTTGCCCTGGGTGGTCGGCCAGTTGAGGTTCGAGATGGATCGCCGGGCAAGGACTAGCGCGTGCGCGTCGTCCACGGCACTGTAGTCTGTCACCCCGCTGACGGTCGAGTGCAGTTCTGCCCCACCAAGGGCTTCAGCCGAGACTTCCTCCCCCGTGGCAGCCTTGACGAGCGGTGGACCGGCGAGGAAGATGTGGCCTTGTTTCTCAACGATGATGGATTCGTCAGACATTGCGGGAACGTAGGCGCCACCCGCAGTGCATGGGCCCATGACGACAGCGATTTGTGGGATGCCGATTGACGACACTAAACGGTTTTTGTAACTTTTAGTCAGATGGTTTTTCCTCTTACTGCGATTTTGTCCTTTTTTGGGGGGGAGAGGTTGTTTTACTTCTCGCCTGGTTGTAGAAGATGCGTCCAAAGTGCTCTTTGTCGGGAAATACGTCTCTCTGATGCGGCAGGTTCGCACCACCAGAGTCGACGAGGTATATGCATGGCAGTCCTTAATAGCGTATTCTCAGCATGACTGTCGATTATTTTTACAGTTATACCAGTAACACGACAACGTACTATTTTCTTGCGCGATGGCCTGCGCGCGCAAGTGTTTTTTGACCGTGATCGGGTAGTACGTCCCGCCCTTGACCGTGCTGTCGTTGGCAACAATCATACACTCCACGCCGGATACACGGCCGACACCCGTCACGATGCCGCCGGCGGGGATATCCTCACCTTCGTAGAGGTTATGGCCGGCCAGCGGCGACAGCTCCAGGAAAGAGGATCCCGGGTCCAACAGGGCTGCTATTCGGCTGCGCTAACCATAGATACATTAGCTTGCGGGTCTCCACACTCGTTTGACCTCCTAGGCATTTATTCTCTGGGAAGGGAAGGGTTGTTTTAATCTTGTGCGTACTCTCGGACGAGCATCTTGCCTCGCTCCAGCTGCTTAAGGCGTGCCTTCTCAGGCCCGCCGGCAGATATCCGGATGGTCAGTTGGTTGAGCTGGTCGGTCAACTTGCCCATTGCGGCGGCATTTTCCTTAAAGTCGGCGGAAGATGTGTCCACTGTCGATTGCAGCGTGGAGACCGCGGTCTCGAAGTGGCGGAAGGAGTGTGTGGATATTGTGCGACGGGCGACATTGTGGCGGATGGTGGTGGTCGCGGTTGTGATCGCACGGGTGCGCAGCAGAGCCGCGCGGAGGGACATTGCAGAGCTATGGATTGTGATGTATCCCAAGTATCTATTTGTGAGATGGATGCTGGGGTAGGTTTATTTGGCTCGCGAAGAAAAAAAAAAAGCAGCAGGAACAGAAATGTATCCGGGGATCGAGATGGCACTGAGGCTCTCACTTCAGATGCAGTGCATCTGCAATTGGATCTCAGATCTGTGGTTTGTGGAGTGTGCCGAGGGTAGCCGCAGGCAGCTGGGTGTGCAACCTCAAACTGTCAGCTGCTTTCGCTTTCGCTTTTCGGTCTTCGGCTTCATTCCACTGCTATCGCTGCCCTCCGACAACAGCTTGGGAGACCTCATTCCATGACCGCATAGAGAAAATCTTTCCCATTGATAAACTATTTATATTAGAATCTGACACTGCACAAGGTAAGCTCTCCGGCTGGTCCTGGTCCATCTTATGCGCTTGTGCTTTGCTTCGCGGGTACTTATTCTAACGTCGCTGTCCACAGAACGAACTAAAGCGAATCAATCGTCTGAATACAGCTTTTCTACAATTGTCGACAATTTGAGTATTCCTACGAAACAATGAGCGTCCTACGACTCACCCGCCCGGCTATTGCCAGGGCGTGCACATCTGCTGCCAGTCGACCGGTCCCGAGAGCAAGAACGCTGCTGCCCGCGGCGACCACCATGTGCGCTCGGTATGCCTCCACGAAGCGTAGTGCGACTTTCCAGCCACCGACGCAGGCAGATCTTACTGAGCTGAGAGAGCGGGTGCAGGACTTTACACGTATGTCTGCTACACATAATATACATATCAATGTGAAAAACATTGGGAATGTAACTGGCTGACTGATTATCGACAGGACGTGAGATACCCGAGGAGGTAGCGGCGCGGACCGACGGCGAGAATTCCTTTCCGAACGAGATGTGGCCGAAGCTTGGGGAGGCCGGGTATGAACATTCCCCACACATGGGACCTTGCGTCTATAGCTGCATCGAGGCTGACCTGTCGCTATAGTTTCCTAGGGATAACCGCTGAAGAGGAATTCGGTGGGCTAGACCTCGGATATCAGGCACACTGTATCGTGCTAGAGGAACTATCCAGGGCTTCTGGTACGTCCAATATCTCCCATCCATTTTTACAACAGTGTAGTTACAATGCACAGACCAACCAGCTGACTGAATACTTCTATCACCGACAGGCAGCATTGGGCTCTCCTACGCCGCGCACTCGCAGCTCTGCGTCAACCAGATCGCCCTCCACGGCACGCCCGAGCAAAAGTCCCGCTTCCTCCCCGAACTCATTGCAGGTACCAAGATTGGTGCCCTCGCCATGTCCGAGCACTCTGCGGGGTCCGATGTCGTCAGCATGCGAACCACCGCCAAGGCCGTCGACGGCGGCTGGCTGCTCAACGGCACCAAGATGTGGATCACCAACGGACCGGACGCCGACTACATTGTCGTCTACGCCAAAACCTCTCCAGAAGCCGGCAGCAAGGGTGTCACCGCCATGGTTGTCGAAAAGTCCTTTTCCGGCTTCTCCTGCGCCCGCAAGCTCGACAAGCTCGGCATGCGTGGCTCCAACACCGGCGAACTCATCTTCGAAGACGTCTTCGTCCCCTCGGAAAACCAACTGGGTCCCACAAATTCCGGCGTCCGCGTCCTCATGTCCGGCCTGGACCTTGAGCGGCTCGTCCTCTCCGCGGGCCCGCTGGGACTCATGCAAGCTGCTATGGACATCGCCTTACCCTACACTCACACCCGCAAGCAGTTCGGCACCCCGATCGCTCACTTCCAGCTGATGCAGGGTAAGCTGGCGGACATGCACGTCAAGCTGTCCGCGGCGCGGGCGTATACCTATGCGACTGCGCGGCGCGTCGATGAGGAAGGCGAGGTGGATACGAGGGATTGTGCAGGTGCTATTCTGTTTGCGGCGGAGCGTGCGACGGAGTGTGCGCTGGATGCGATACAGTGCCTCGGTGGGAATGGGTATATTAATGAAATTCCCGCGGGGAGGATATTGCGCGATGCGAAGCTGTATGAGATTGGTGCGGGGACGAGCGAGGTTAGGCGTATGGTGATTGGGCGGGCGTTTAATAAGGAGTATGCGTCGGCGTGATTGTAGAGGGAGTGGGTAGGTGGATTTTGTGGGTGTGTGTATTAGTATGCATCTGGGCATTTTTTTGGTATCTGTATAATAGGGCAATTGACACTTCCAATATGCTTGGTATGCTTAGATGTGGCTGTTTTCTTTGGTGGTGCTAAGGCTTATGCACGCTTATTGACCTTTTGTCTCCTCCGCAGACCCCTTGCTTGTGCGAAGGGAGGCTGAATGTTCATCAATATTCATACAGTTGACATTATGCTATGTACAAGACGACTGTTTTTAATTTGTCCGGTCTTCCTGCGCTGTTACTAGCTAGAGCTGGGGGCAGCAATCGCTGATTGTTGCTGCCGGAAGAACGCCTTTTGTTCTCGGCACCGCTCGCTCGTGCACTTCGGACACCGTAGATAAAGCTGGGGTGTGCTGCGACTTGCGTCCTCCAGGTGTGCTTTGGTAATTTCGGCCAGCGCGCGGATGAAGATCGGGTCGCCGTTGAGAGACTCTGCGCGCTTGATGCCCGGTTGATTGGAGGCGCCAATGATTTCGAGGTCGAGTTCGAAGAGGGTTTCAATATGATCCGCTGCAGATAGTTAGCTTCTTTTGGTCTTTCTTCGACTTCTATACAGCAATTGATTCGCAAGGGTACAAATACGTACAAGTAAAGGCTATAGGAATCAGTAGCAGATTGGTTTGGCCTTTCTTGACGTATTCTTCAACTGTAACGGCTGTTTGTGCACCGAGCCATGCTGATGGGCCTATTATCTCAGCTCGCATTAGCTATGTCCTACTCCTTTCATTTCTCCTTACCTCCTTCTCTTTCCTTCCAACTCACACAGGATACGAATGTAAATACTTACCAACTTGACTCTGCCAAACCAACCGGTACGGATTGCTAAACTTCAGCCGCTGCATAACCGCCCACACCGTCGCCGCGACCTCCGCCGGATACGGATCCCCTCTATTCACCACACTCATCGGCAGCGAGTGCGCCGAGAAGAGCAGCACCACCCCCTCCCGTTCCGATGCCGGATATGTCGCCAGCGACTCCTCAATGTGTCGCGCAAACACTTCTACCAGACCAGGATGCGTAGGCCACCGATCAATCACCGACCATTTGATCTGATTGCTAGGGTCGTACTTCTTCGCCAGCCGCCATAACTCATTCAGGCTGCTCCCCGTTGTCGAGCAGCTGTACTGCGGGTACTGCGTGAACGCAACAGCACGGGTAATTCCATCGCTAAGCATCTGGCGGAAGGTGTCTTCGGTCAGCGGGCTGGCGTACCGAAAGGCGACGTAGGGACTGTGCGGGGCGGTCGACGGGTGGATGCGATCGAGCAGGTTGCAGGCCTCGCGGGCTTGCAGTTCGGTCCATTTGCGGATGGGCGAGCCGCCACCGATTTCGGAGTATTGATGCTGGATCTTCGGCGTGCGGCGGCGGGAAATCAATGGACCGAGGTATTTTTGCAGCGGGCCGAGCGGGATCAGGTCTTTGTCCATCTGGTGTGGGTTGATTTATGAGGTTAGCTCACTGGAGGATATATGTATTGTGATATGGGAAGAGTGGTACGTACGAAGAGACGGGAGAGGAAGTCGCCGACTTCATCGGTCGTGCTGGGCCCGCCCATGTTGAGCATCACGATGGCCGTACCCTTCCCGGGTTCTGGAGCATCATTGGAGTCGGACGGCAAGGCGAAGAATCGCCGCGATAGACGGTTGGGATGCGATAGGGCGTGTGGGGAGGGCGTCAGTCGGAGAGTGGATAATCTAGGACATGTCCTAGTAAGGGCTGTCCTGCCCGTGGGGAACAGCAGAGCAGCCATTGTGCGCAGGGAAATTGATGCTCTCGACACCGCTGACGTTTCGATATAGCTGGCTTTTATTGGCGAGATGGACCGATGGATAATCTCGGAAGCAGACGTGTCGGTGGCGAGTGATGAGGGAGAGAGAGAGAATTGACAGCGGTCGAACCAGCGATACCAGCAGCCAATTGGTTGAGGAAGGAAACAAGTCGATGAGGTCTTTCACGTGGGGGCAGACACCCTGTCGCGATACCAGATCTGGAGTTGCGGCACACGGAGATAATTTTCTTCCCCAGGTTTTTCCTGATGTCACCGGTCGGCGATAAAGAGCGTGCAACAGCAACACACCCGGCGCCCGGGGGCAGGGGTTGCTCGGTCAACACAGCCGCCAGCGCAACGTGCCAGAGCAGGGTCAACAAACAACAACTTCTCCCCGGGACAACGGCCGCACTGTTCCACATGCCCGATAAGCTGGGTGGGATACGATAGGCGTAAACAATCAATCTATTAATTGCTTACTATCGCAATAATCTCCGCGCAGCTTCATCGCCAATTTATATTGCTATTAAGCAGTCGATGGCTTGTGCGCCACGTTGACACTCCGCCGCTGCTGCTGCCGGATCGCAACGCTGCCTTAAAGTTGTTCCCTGGCTCTGCTTCCCAGGTTCTCCCATCCTTCTTCCAACCCTTACCCATCCTCTTAACCTCCAGTCTAATATCGCTTGAGCTTCAGCTTGCTTGGCTTGAGCTTTTGAACTACCATTGCTGTCTCTTTTTCTGTAAGTCTAACCGTGCTACGCGCATTCCAGCATTCACTAGCTAATCAATTACCTAGACAATCGAGCTGCATTTACCATTGTTTTGCTTTTCGGTTGTGCGCACGTCCCCTCGGAGCCGAACTCTCCAACATTGCTCCTGACACCTGCTTCCTCTTTCACCGACAACGTCAGGCTCTCCAGATGCCTTGATTGAGCCCTCACGCGACATGTCTGGCTTCAATACCCCACCGCGCTTCGGCGCCTCTCAGAGGCCGTTTACCCCACGGCAGAACACCCCTTCCTCACCCGTCACGTCGCCGCAGACGGCCCCATCCAATCCGCTTAAGAACTCGGCAGGTCCCTTCAGAGGCCATAATCGCGCCATGTCTACGACCCCCAAAACGGGTACCACCAACACCACATTCGCTCCGAGCTTCATCAAGAAGTCGGAGTCAACCTCCCCTAGAGTCACCTCCCACGGTCTCGAAGGAACCGACTTTTCCGGCAAACGCTGGGTTTGGGTTAAGGATCCCGAAAAAGCCTTTGTCAAGGGTTGGGTTGAGAGCGAGGAGGATGACATTCTTGTCATCATCTGCGACGATGGCACCGAACGGCATATTCCATCGGACCAGGTGGATAAGGTCAATCCAGCCAAATTTGACAAGGCTGCCGATATGGCCGAGTTGACACACTTGAACGAGGCCTCCGTGGTCCATAATTTACACACGAGATACCAATCCGATCTCATATACGTGAGTGATCCCATCGGGTTCTACTAGAGATGGCATCGCTAAAGCTAATGCCCACTTAGACATATTCCGGGTTGTTCTTAGTTACGGTTAACCCGTACTGTCCGCTGCCCATATATACCAATGAGTACATTGAGATGTACCGTAATCGATCTCGGGACGAGACACAGCCGCATATCTACGCTATTTCTGATGCTGCCTTCCGCAATCTGCTGGATGAAAGGGAGAATCAGAGTATTTTGGTTACGTATGTCGATCTTTCTAAGTCTCGCTAGCTTTTGCTATACATTTCTTTTTTTTTTTAGGGTGCTAATAGCAAATTAGTGGTGAATCCGGTGCTGGAAAGACGGAGAATACGAAGAAAGTTATCCAATACCTAGCATCCGTGGCGGCCGGCAACAACACTTCCAAACAATTCGGTACACTCGAGCAGCAGATCCTGCAAGCTAATCCAATCCTCGAAGCTTTTGGAAACGCCCAAACTGTTCGAAATAATAATTCGTCCAGGTTTGGAAAGTTTATCAGAATCGAGTTTACCAACAAGGGCCAAATCGCCGGTGCCTACATTGACTGGTACCTGCTCGAAAAATCTAGGGTGGTAAAACAGAGCTCTGGCGAACGGAACTACCACATCTTCTACCAACTTCTGCGAGGCGCTACTCGAGAGCTCCGCGATGAATTGCTGCTCACGGGCGATGTTGACGACTATGGATACACCAAGAGCGCCAACAAGCACATAGCAGGTGTCAACGATAAAGATGAATTTGATACCTTGCTGCGAGCCTTCCAGGTTATGGGATTTTCACAGGAAGAAACGCTTGCCTACTTCAGAAACATCGCAGCAGTTCTCCACCTTGGCAATCTCCATGTTGTAGGCAATGGATCCGATGGTGCGAGACTTCCAGAACGACGCCAGATTGAGATAATCTGCGAAGTTCTTGGCATCCCCATGGACGCATTCAGCAAAGGTTTACTCAACCCTAGAGTGAAAGCCGGCAAAGAATGGGTCAACCAAAACCGCAATGCGGACCAAGTAAGACAATCTGTAGATGCCCTTGGCAAGGGTATATACGAGAGAGGCTTCGGCAACCTGGTATCGCGAATCAACCAATCTCTTGAGCGTAGAGGAGAAGAATCGGGTTTCATCGGCGTCTTGGATATTGCCGGGTTTGAAATCTTCGAATCAAACTCCTTCGAGCAGCTGTGCATCAATTATACCAATGAAAAACTGCAACAGTTTTTCAACCATCATATGTTCGTTCTTGAGCAGGAAGAATATGCGCGTGAGCGAATCGAATGGAAGTTCATTGACTTTGGTCATGATCTTCAGCCGACCATTGATTTGATCGAGTTGTCAAATCCTATCGGTATCTTCTCATGTTTAGACGAAGATTGCGTTATGCCTAAGGCTACCGATAAGACATTCACTGAGAAGCTTCATTCTTTGTGGGACAAAAAGTCGAACAAGTATAGGAGCTCAATGCTAAGCCAGGGCTTTGTTCTCACTCACTACGCCGCTGAGGTTGAATACTCTACAGAGGGCTGGCTGGAAAAGAATAAAGATCCCCTTAACGACAATATTACACGGTTGCTAGCGGCGTCAAAACACCCCAGTATTGCCGGCTTGTTTGCAGACTGCGCTGAGGATGCTGAACACTCCCTCACTTCGCGATCCCGCGTTAAGAAGGGGTTATTCCGCACCGTCGCGCAGCGTCATAAAGAGCAACTTTCCAGTCTCATGACCCAACTTCATGCCACGCACCCTCACTTTGTCCGCTGCATCATTCCTAATCACCAAAAGAAGCCGAAGAAACTAGTCACACATCTGGTTTTGGATCAGCTGCGATGCAACGGTGTCTTGGAAGGCATCAGAATTGCTCGAACCGGTTTCCCTAACCGCCTCCCATTTACCGAATTCCGACAGCGCTATGAGGTCCTAACTCCGGGCATCCCTAAGGGGTACCTAGAGGGTCAGCAGATCTCGCGGCTTATGCTTGAGCAGCTCAATCTCGACGAATACCAATACCGAATTGGTCTTAGTAAGGTCTTTTTCCGTGCTGGCGTTCTAGCCGAGCTAGAAGAGCAGCGTGATTCATTGGTGCGCAGCATTTTCACGCGCTTTCAGAGTGTCGCACGTGGTTTCATCCAGCGCAAGATAGCCCACAAGATGCTGTACCGCGCGGAGGCTACAAGAATTATACATCAAAATTTGCAAGTTTACCTTGAGCTGAGCCAAAATCCATGGTGGAAGCTATTCGTCAAGGTGAAGCCGTTGCTAGGCAACACGGTGACCAGCCGTGAGGTCAAGAAGAAAGATGACATGATCCAGCATATGCAAGTTCAGATGAGCCAGCAGGCCACAGAAAGAGCGAGGATTGAAGACGACAAGCGAAGGACCGAATCCGAGCTTTCAAGAGTTCAGCAAACCCTTGAAGCTGAACGTGCTTTGGCCCTCGACAAAGATGAGATCTTCCAGCGCTTGCAGCAGCGTGAAGCTGACCTTTCTGAGAAGCTTAAAGGTGCTTTGGAAGATCAAGAGCAGTTGGAAGATCAGCTGGATGAACTCATTGCGGCAAAGAAGAAAGTGTCGGATCAGTTTGATATTCGAAGGAAGGAGCTTGACCAAGCTGTCAATCTGATTGGTTCTCTGGAAGAGGAGAAGCGAGGTTTATTAGCCAAGCTTGAGGATACGGACGCTCGGTTGAAGGCGGCTACAGACGAGCTCGAGAGCATTGGCATGAATGAGAGCAAACTGTCAAAGGAGATACACCTTCTAAAGAGCCATCTTTCTCTTAAGGAGAGGAAGGTTCAGGAGTTTGAGCAGCTGCTGCTTAAAATTGATAAGGACCTCGAGGAGAAGTACAATGCAGCTGTAAGTTTCGCCCAGGCTCGTGACTGAAAACCGCACATTTATAGCTAACGAATTATACAGACCAAGAGTTTAGAAGCTGGTAGGAAGCAAAACAATGACCTTCGACAGGAAAACAACAACATCCGGCAGCAACTGAAGGACTTGTCAAAAACATCTGCCGACTTTGAAGGATTGATCCGCAAGAAAGAGAGTGAGCTGTCATTGGCGCTTGCGGACCTCAAAAAGCATCAGATTGACCGCAAGACTTTCGAAGATGAGCGACATCTCCTCATATCAAAACAAGATGAACTGCAGAAAAAACTCCGATTCGCAGAGTCCGAAGTCCAGAATGCAAAGACGCTTAAAGCACAGTGTGAACGAGATGCCAATGAAGCTCGCAGGCTCCTTGAAACCAAGATTTCAGAAGATGCCAAGCTGGGCCAAGGTAGACGCCTTCTTGATGAGCAAATTAAGGCTCTTAAGACGCAACTTGACACTGTTCAAGGAGAACTAGATGCTGAGCGTAAATCTCGAGCTGACGCCCTTGCTGAAAGCGAGACAAGACTCGCCTCCATGAGGCGAGATTACGATGCCCTGTCAATTGCCAAAGTTACGATTGAGAAGGAGCTGTATGGACAACAAGATACGCTCCGGAAGGCGCTCGAAGCAAGATCACAGGCAGAGCGGGACAAACGCGACATCCAACTCGACTTGCAAAATTTGCGCCAGCGAGTTGAGAATAATGATGCCACCCGGGCTCAGGCCGAAGCTGCTAATGAGAGGCAACAGTCTCGCCAGGCTGAAGAACTCAGAAATACCCTTAGGAAGGAAATTGAGCAGAAAGATAAACTTCTTTCGCAGGCTGAGTCTGACAGAGAGTCTCTCGGCCTGGAGATTCGACGGTTGAATAAGCAGATCGAGGACAGCGAGGCTTCCAAGAGATCCAACGAACAGGCGAAGAAGAGGCTAGAGCAAGAAATGTCTACGCTCAAAGCTCGCCTTTTGTCCTCTGAACACGACAACCGAGCACTCCAAAACAAAATCCAACAGAAGAATCTCGAACTTGCAAAATCTAACTCCAAGGCCAGCGAGCAGTATAGAGACAAGATCATCCAGCTTACTGCGGATAAGGCTAAGGCTGTGGAAGAAGAGAAAAAGCTTCACAACCAGTTGAGTGAGGCTCAGCTTGCGATAATATCTCTAGAGAAGCAGAAGGAGAAGCTTGCGCTTGATCTCGAGGATCTCAACCACGAGATTACCAGAGAGCACAAGAACACTCGGGTCTCGGAAAAAACAGTCGTAGGCCTTCAGACGCAGCTCGCTGATGCCAACCGCAATTTAGATGCTGAGAAACAACTCGCGGCGCAGGCCCATGCCAACAACCGTAAGCTGCAGGGTTCGCTGGATACAGCCAATTCTGAACTCGAAGACTGCCACCGATACTTGCTTGAATTGCAACGCGTAGTAGAACCAGATGAGAATGTCAAAATACCTGAGCGGACTAGGAAGCGATCTGGTGCTGCTACGGACTTAGCGCAAACCTTTGATGATATCAAGCAAAAGCTGAGAGTGGCTGAAGAACGCCGCAATCGTGCCGAAACTCAGCTGGCGGAGATGCGCCGCAGACATCAAGATGAAGTTCTGGATATTGAAAATCGCCATGCCACATCGAGAGCAAACCTTATGGAAGGAATGAACGAAAACATGCCTCCATTCGGGTCGCCAGAGCGGCAGAGATTCGGAACTCCAACGAAGCGATCAATGTTCAACGCTGCTGCAGCTCATGGCTCACCCCGCACGCCTACTAAGCGCGCTGACCATTTCAGCTCCGCTGTCTTCGATTCCGGGAAGACGGATAGGACGATGGATACCATCTCCTACCAAGCCAATATGGATCTCGCAACGGATCTTGAGGAGGCGCAGAATAAGCTGCAGATGGTAGAGATGGAGAACAGGCACCTCCGTTCGCAATTTGATGGCCACAACGGACAGACCAATGGCAACGGGGACGTGTCGTCGCAAAGAATTCTTCAGAGGCTCGAACAGGAGAACAACCGTCTGCACCAACAGCTAGACCAGGAAACCGGCAAGCTCTCCGCTCTCGAAGCTGCTATGCGGTCTGGGGAGCTCACTGCTATGGACCTGCAGAACAAGTCTCATCAAGAGCTATACGACCTCATCTGCGCACAGGAGAAATCCCGTAAGTCGCTTTTGGAGTACTACAATGCGACGAGGTCGGATCTCGCGGATGCCCGTAGGGTTAACGAGAAATCCAAGGGATCCAAGATGTCGCTAGAGGTGGAACTCCGCGATGTGCGCGGGGAGCTGGAGGATCTTATTGCCCAACGCGAGCAAGAGCAGTTTGAGCGCAGCAATATCCTTGCAGAGAATGCCGACCTACAGATCCGCTTGGATGCTGAGTCGGCGAGGAACCACGACACGGCGTCCAGCGCTGCCTTGTACAAGGCGCGTGCAGAAGAGTACTATAGTAAGCTTGAGCAGGCTGAGATTGCCGTTATGCAGGCGACACGGGCTGCGGCGTTTGCGAAGACCCAAGTCAGAGAGGCGGAAGACACTTGTGCTACTGTCATCGCTGAGAGACAGCAAACAGAGGCCATGTTTGAGGACTTGCAGAGAGAGAATCAACGGTATGAGGAGAAGGTAGGTTCCCCAGATACACCACCAGCACTTTCGAAATGCATATGAATGCTAATTGTTTTTCTTAGATTGAGGACCTTCAAACCGATTTGGCGGATGTGCTTCAAGCTAAGAAGAGGCTTCAGCACGAAATTGAAGACTACCGAAACAGGCGCGAGATTGAACTTGAGGACAAGGAGGGCTCAATCGAACAGATGCGTAAGAAGTTTCAAACCGAGGCTTCTCAGTACATCAAAGACCTTGAAGCGGAGCGGGAAGCTATGGTTGCAGCCAGAGGCGATAATCAGTATGTGGTTTACTTTTTTGTTAGTTGGGTTTGCAAGCTGCGGTATACTAACGATAATAATCCAGGCGACTCCGTGAGGAAGTTGATGAGATGCGTATCAAGTGGGAGGATGAGCTTCTGAACAGCAACACTGCAACAAAGGAGCGAGCTAGGCTCGAGGTCAAACTTTCAGATATGACCACTTCCCATGAGCAGGCCGTCTCCGCACACAACGAGATACAAAGCCGAATGGTGTCACTACTCAGCCAGAATCGTACGCTGAGAGAGTCGGTTGAGGCAGTTCATGCGGAGCGTGATCAATTGCAGAAGGACAAGAAGGCAATCGAGCAACGTCTGTCTGATGCCTCTCGCCGGTTAGAAGAGCTCGCCAATGGCGATTCCTCTTCGGTTCGGGTTGCAGCGGGCATTGACCGTGAGGTCCTGGACCTGAAGACCTCACTGGCACAGCAAGAAGACGTGGCCGCTGCCGCCGTTGACAAGATGAGACGATCTGATGCTCTAGCGTCAGAGCTGCAGAGAGACCTTACGCAGCAGAGGGATGTCAATGCCGATCTGCATAAGGAAAAGTCTACGCTTGAGAGGTCCGTGAGAGATCTTCAGCTCAAGGTTATGGATATGGAAACCAAGAGTTATACTACGGGATCTAAGGACGTTAAGATGCTACATAGCCGAATCCAAGAGGTAGGCATTTCTCGTATTTTCCCTCTTTTTGCTAGTATCCGGACGTGTCGCTAATCTGCTTTGTGAATAGCTTGAGAATCACCTCGAAGAGAACGAGCGGCAACGTAGCAAGGTCGAGCGATCGACCAAGAATGTTGACCGGACTGTGCGCGACCTGCAGCAGCAGATTGAACGCAAGGAGAAGATGAACACGCAGTTGCAGGATGACATGCAGCGCAACAAGGATAAAGTCGAGCGTCTGCTAAAGACCATCGAAGAGTTGCAGTCTTCTGACAGCCAGAACCAGCTAACTGCTCGAAGAGCGGAGCGGGAGCTGCGGGAAGAGAAGGAGAAGTGTTTGCGGTTGGAGAGGGAGTTGGAAGGGTTAAAGAGCTTGAGCTCGCGGATTGCCGGGGCCGGTAGTGATCGTGCGAGCCTGCACGGTGGCAGCGGGGTGCATATGACCAGAAGCAATACCCTGCATACAGTCGCGGAAGATGCGAACGGGGGCACTGGTGGTACTGGCTTTGCGGCTAAGAAGAGGATATTCTCGAAGGATGGTGATGTAGTGAAGAATTTTTTGTGAATAGGGAGTTTTTGAACCAATGGGGGAGCGACGTTGGTTAAGGTGTAATTGGCGTTTCTTTACGAGCGAATGCCTTTTTGGGATTTTATCATCCTTTCATGTTAACGTTTGTTTGCTGGCTTTTCCTGTATGTATGCATTGGAAACAGTGGAGGAAGCGGCTTGTGCATATTTGTTTATTCCAGGCGTCGATGTTCATATTTGATGCTTCTTGGATATGTCTTTCTGGGAATAATCCACGATACCACTTCGATAGTACTTATGATATAATTTTCAGGCTACTTAGATGGTTAAGCAGATGTGATACTAATATTCACGACTATGTAGGATAAAAACGTAGCATAGGATTTAACAAATAACAATCACCATTTTGATCTTATGCACCATGGTTGGCTACGAGGCTGATGTGGTGGTTCCGGGTGAAAATTATAGAACAGTATTCACTGTCCCAGGAATCTTAGGGATCTGCTGTTCAGAGAGTCCTATTGAAATATTTGGGCTACGTCTTGAATTTGTGGGAAATTTATACACACAACCACATTAATACAGTTTGTACTGGTCCAATCCGCGATACCGGGTTGAACAGGCAGGTCATGGTAGACATGACCCGTGATCTCTTTCTTCAGGCTTCATCGGGGTGGGGCATCCGGCCGTATGCCCGCGCTCATGAATTTAAACATCATTTCCAGTGTCCATCCATTTTCGTCCCTCCTATTCGCCGAGGCTGGATCGACGTATCGTTTATCGATCCTTCCGTCGCTATCCACCCTCAGTCCTGTTTCGACCTTTGAAGGGTCGCCGCCAACATGTTCAAGCTCTTCTCTTGTGAAATCAGCATCCCAGTCCCTCGAGCGTTGCTCCTTCACGACTGCCTTCAGTGCCCAGTGTCTGTTTTTCTTCTGGCCTTCTTCGCCATCGGCATCCTGCATATCGTCGTCGGAGTCTTCTTCGTCTTCTTCGTCGGAGTTATTGTCATCTTCTGAGCTGCCGTCATCGTCGCTGCCTGCCCCTCCTGGCTTCCCTTTACCGTTAGCGGAAGCCGTAGATGCGGCAGCTTTGAGAGCTTGGCCCTTGTCGCGACCAGCAGCTAGCCATTCCTCGACTTCGGGTGCGAGCTTCTTCCGGAGGAGTAGGTTTAGTAGATTTTCCTGCGTCCGGGCAGGGAAGGTGGGTAGTGGAAATGCGACAGAGGCAGAGAGGGCCGGGGAGTGTTGGTGTAGAGTTCGAGAGAGCGTGGAGAGCTGAGAGTTTAGAATTGCAAGCTGCGCAGTGAGGGTTGGCCTACGGTGAAACGGAAGGAGATAAAACGTTAGCTATTAGCTGGCGGCTCGAGACGAGAGACGCTGGAATGTCGCCTCGAAGCGAGCATCTTGAGCCGCGACTTACCAAGGAGGCAGAGGGTCAGCGGTGCGCAGCTCTTGCAACAGCGATCCGATGGATTGGGTCAGCAATCCGAGTTGGATTCGCATACGGTCGAGGGCGTCGACGGGGACATTAACGGCGGCGGACATCTCCACGCGGCAGTCGACTTTGACGTCGCGTCAATGGGGCTGGTTACATCGAAATCTTAACTTGAGGCGATGTTGATGTTCGAGCTGTGGGACGACGGCCAGGCGTTTAATTGGCCAGGGGTGGGATGCGGC
Source organism: Drechslerella coelobrocha (assembly GCA_036971555.1). Taxonomy (NCBI): domain Eukaryota; kingdom Fungi; phylum Ascomycota; class Orbiliomycetes; order Orbiliales; family Orbiliaceae; genus Drechslerella; species Drechslerella coelobrocha. Next base: position 3,623,749 of record JAJTUH010000002.1, read on the forward strand.
CACAAACCAACCAACAACAGCGCCAATTTGTAATTAAACCAACTTTCCGAACTCTTCCTCTCCTCTTTCCACTTTCCAACATCATCACATCACACGCTGCTCTTCACAACCACAACCACCGCTACCACTACTGCTACCACTGCACTCCATCAGCCTCGACATCCCCTTCCATCAACCACGCCGGCCGGTTCGCTTTGCGGCATCGCGGCCTTCCACCATGTCCACCTGCCCCGAGGTCCCCTCCTTCAGTGGGATTCGGGTGCATCCATCCGCCCCAAGGCGCTCGATCCCTGTTCGGCCCATGCCGAAATCCAGACAAGCATCCGCCAGCGCGAGCGCGAATACAACATTAAAATCTCCTGCCCCTAAAGAAGACCTGACAAAACCCAAACTCTCCATATCGCTTCCTCCTATATCTCTCTCCCAGCGAGACGACGGGCCTGAAGAAGGCGAGATCTCGGATGAAGATGACCATTATTCGCCCGCCGAAGCAACAACTCCTGTCCACGTCCCCTTCGTAAACCCCTTTGAAATGGTGGCGCCCGTAAAGCTGGTACCTCCGGCTCCTCCGCCTATTGGTATGGATACCAAAACAAATGGCGACCTAACCAGGAAAGAACAGTCCAACTTGAACGGTATGGAACCCTCCTTTTTTTTTTCTGCCCCTGTTCACTACATCTGCTAAATTGCCATTCCCCTTCCAGCGTTGCGGAAAATCCAAGATACTCAAGGAATGAACATGCAAGAGCTACGAAAGACAGCCCAGGGCGCAGTCATGTATCTCGCTTGTTCCGCGAAGATGTCATTTGAAGACATTGTCAGCGAAGGGATCGATCGCAGAGTGCTAGCAAAGTTTTTTGATCAGCTCAAGCTCCCTATGCCAGCAGTTGAACCACGCAACCCAATATTAAAGGACGTTCCAAACGGTGTGGCCACGAAAAAGCCTTTCAATACCATGCCAAATGGCTCCAAGCCCACCATCATAGGCACAGCATCACCGGCAACACCAATCAACAACATCTCCCCTGGCATTTCATCCACCCTAAGCCAACCTCATGCTTCTCTTCCACCCCGGCCCCCTCCCACTCTTCCCCCTCCACCAAGTGTTCCCAAGCTAGAAAGCGTTGTATCCCGATTCAATCAATCTCTCACGGGTTTGAACATCCTGGGACAAGCAAATGGGCCTGGGCCTGTACCACCTCCGGCTCAAGTCGAACCAAACATGCAGGAAGAAGCCCCTGCCCCTTCACAAATAAGCTCGGCTCCCACAGCGGGAAGCGTACGCAGCCGGAAGAGACCAGTTGCTGCTGACTTTGATACTGAGATTAAGCCAGCTCATCTAATCTTGAAACAGGCAAGATTTGGTAACCGGGAGCTTCTTGAAACTAGCAATTTAGTATTCGATGTCACTGATGACGAGGAAGATGACAACGAAACTGGTGTCCCCAAGCAAATATCCCGTTTAGCTTCTCAACAACAGGGACCCTCGAGACCAGACAGCACAAACCCTGAGAACAATGAAATGCTGAACGAGAGCATTCGTCAAAAGGAGTTGGAGATCGAGTTAATGAGACAAAAGATTCTAGCGATGAGCCGAAAGCGAAAGTTAGGTGCTACTGGGGAGCCTGGGTCCGGACCTCCCACCAAGCCCTCCACACCGCTGCCGAGTGAAACTCTGGTCGATCCAATAGGAGATAATACCACCAAGCTCGAGCAGGTCGAGAAACTCGAACAAGTCGAACAGTTTCTCCATCAGACACTTGATCAGATTGAGGCTAGCAATCTACGAGCTGAAGCTGCCGTTCCCGCTTCGGATCCAAACAGCGAGCTTATGGACATGACTGCTGAAATTGGTGGTCCGCAGCTTGATGTGCTAGTCAATGGCGCTGCGGATGACGGTACCCCAGACGGTATCAAAATCCAAGGTCTTGCGGAAAATAGAGTTGATCTTAACGGATCCTATTTAGATGCCTCAGTTGATTTACAACGAGAGGGGCTGGAGAAGGCTTCGTCCAGCGATAGTTCGTTTGAAACGGCTCCAATAGTATTGGAAGCAACCGTTAGCGAAGACGCAGACGATGCCCAAGGGGAGCCTATGGACCTTTCTGACCTTTCGAGTGCGTCCGAATCGGATTTAGAATCCGGGGGCTCCGTTAGCGACGCAGACTCCCAAAGTAATTGATCCTAATGCTTTATATCATCATTTTCTCCTCTCTTTCCCAAATATCTTGAGCTAACCAAACTACAGATTCTGATTCTGAGAGCACCAATTCCGATGATACTAGTAGCGCTGAATCTGCGGAGGATATAGAGATGCTCGATGACCCTCGGAGTGAGAATCTGGGCACAGATTCTGCTTTCAGTAATATACCAGAGGAGCAAGATGATGGCAGTTATGATCCCGAATCTCACGAACCTGATATAGGTGAGGTATCATTATCAGAGGACACTAAATTACCCCAGATCCAGCCACCCAGTGTCGTTGAGATACCAAGGCAAAGTATTGTCGCTGCGATCAACAAGGCCAGTCCAGAACAGAAAGATGGCGAGTTTACACCATATCGGTCAACGCTTGCGCGCTTCAAGTCCTTTCGCTTCCACCCTGGTTACGAAGCCTATGTATCTCAAGGGTTTAAGTCACTGACATATAGCAATCACATTGATTCTGAGCTGCCAATATGCGATTTTGAAACTCGGGGCGGGACTTGCAATGACCCTCAGTGCAGATGGCAGCACTTCCGTCAAATGGCCTTACCAGGTGCGTTTACAAACGAGTGCGAACAACCTGTTGCGATACCATAGAATCGCCTAGTTCGTCCCGATTTGCTTGCAGGTCATGATGGGAACTTACTTAACACCTCTCCCTGTTAACATTCTATTGCGCATCGCAGTTACCCTCTACATGGGACTCTGCCTGGACAAGTTCCCCCCCTGACTTATCTTTACCTTCCGCCGTTGCTAATCCTGCTTCTAACTGCTTCGTTTCCCCCACTTGCGATATAAATTTGCACAGAGGGACAAATTCTTCTAGAATTAGCTCAGCCGGATAGCAACTTAGCCGACAAGGATACTTTTGAATCCACGGTGGCCCAGAAAATCTTAGAACATAGCAACAGTACGCCCAGCGATTTTGAGAAGGCTGCGAAAGATATCGTTGAATACCGCCGGCAACAGCTAGGCGACCCTACTAGGGTTCTCAGGAACATATGACGGCGTGGATCCACAGCGATTTACTATTCGTGGGATAAGTATTACCTTACATCTTCCTCCCACACCACCATTATCTTCTCGACGAGAAGCCCTCTTTCTAAGCTTAGCATTTGACACCCACCTTTGCTTCCTCGCCATTCTCCTTCAACATTGATACCCCTTTTTCCATTTGTCCGGTTCCTTTTGATTCATACCGGCTGTCTGGTATTCGTTTTGCGCTCGACCATTGCACAACAACCTCCAAGCAACTTTGATATTATTTAAAAAATAATGACACACGAATGGTGTGCGGCATCATCGATCGGTGTTTCCTTGACGACTGGACAGCACCCGCGTAGCATGGCATCAAGGTTCCGATCAGCGATCGTGCCTGAATTGACAAGAGGAGGAAATGACTGAAGGCTTAGCACGCGGAGTGCACGGCAGTTGGGATTCTTTGGTGACTACTCGACAGCGGTGACTGGTCTGAGTAATATACCTTCAGAGATTATCCTAGCGAGCTCATTTAGAGAAAAGCACAGAGATTTAAAATTTATTAGCGTGCGAGCGCTTTTCCCTTTTTTGTCTCCTGTCGGAAGAATAGAATAATATTTTTTTGATGCATCCTAACTCTCCGGCGCGGGGGGCAATTCTCAACAAATTTGTAGTGATAGTTTACATAATTTATATTCTTTAGTCTTTTTAAAATTCTAGGATCCTCTGTAGCTATAGGATGGCCTTCAAGGGTTTTTCTGAAAGACCCAAGCTTCCGTCGATGGACCTAACTAATGCGCGAATGCTAAATCCCTTGATGTCCGTCCCGGTGATGTATTAGATGCCTGTTTTAAAAGTCCCTAGGTAAAATCATGTCTATGAAATGCGATTAATTGAGGATAGCCGCCAGTAGGTCCTGATGCTTGGGGGCAGCTACAAGATCAGCTTACACTTGGAAGCTTGTCGTGCCGGGTTAGATGTTCCAGCAGTACTAGTGATGACCTTTTTTCGACCCCTTCCAATTTCAAGGTCGTATTTTGGCATGGATGTTAGGCTCCAGAACTGTAACGCAGGGCTATGTATAAACCGATGGTAAGCTTAAACTCGTTACTAGCCAGGGCCCTAGGAAACAAAAAAGATGGAGATCTGGTGGTCACACAGGGACAACGAGCATGCATAGCCTCGTAGCAAGCTTATCCCTTGGAATGAGACCAGTGTCACGGAGCCATCTCAAGTTGTCGAGTTTTCTCTTTGAGGGTTTTGCATGCATGAACGCCAAGTCCTGTGCGGTCTAGTCTGTAGAATAAACTGGAATCTTACGATCAATTACACTGCAGCTGAAAGGTGGAGTATATGTCGGTCTGTCGCTCGGGGACTTCTTCTGTCATGCAGGAATGTATATCTATATATATATATATATATGTATGTATGTAGATGTATACAGAGAGTGGGCTCGCGGAAGGAAAGAAGGGAAGCAAACCGGAAAAGCGAGGGTTGTCCTCGTCAATCAAGCGCTGCCCGCGCGAGATAATATAAAGATGGTAATATAGAAACTATCCCTAGATGGTGCGCATGCGTGGGTGTATCAGTTTCGTCCCGTCGGCGGAAAGTCGAGGATGGATGGATGGATGAGCAGGTTTTTTTTTTTTTTTCTTCGTTATTTGGTTGCTTTGCTTCCTATGGGCAATTGCTTCCGATGTAGGACATGACATCGTCTCCTGGTCTTGCTAATGTACCTAGCCGGCCCTTTACTTCTTGATATCCCGGGCAGAGAGAGAGAGTTCTTGCGTGCGCGCGGCGTTATGGAAATGGATGGATATGCGAGGTACGTTCCTAGCCAATACATTGGGGGTCTAATTCACGCAGCACCAGCAGCTCAGAGATTGTTGCAATTTTGATGCTTCCCCACGCGGGTTTGCAGGGCAAGTTCGGCGCAATCAACCCTGTCGTTGGTCAGCAAGCAATAGCTTGTTACTGCAGAGCGATTTCGTCTTCTCCACACCTCTTCGAGGGAAAGGAAGAGCTCAGGATAATTAGGCCCACGCCGTTGGTGCCTGGAACGAATGCTGCGTTCGTTCGACTGTCGTATTTGATTTTGGGGATTTTCGGAGATCGGGGTCTAATGGAGCAGCTAGAGGTCAGGCTAGTATGGGCATGTTCATCATGAATCTTGATTTTCTTTTTCCAACATTGTCTTTGTTTTTTTTTTTTTAGTCTAAATTTTTTTCTTCGGTGTCATTATTGTTTTAGCGACTATCTTTCCTAGTTTCTGCGCTGGGAGTGTAGTTTGGAAGACGCTTTCGAGGGACAGTACGTAATAGTGTTGTCCTCTGTTGGACAATTCGGACCAGCTGGAATGGAGGTACTTCAAGCATCCCATGAGCATGGCATCCACCTGGGAGCCAAGGCGATGGGGGAGGTACTCATGTTTGTAGCTTCACTTCAGCTGGTCGATGGGCAAATCACTCAGGAATGAGACCTGACCGCCTCTGCGGTTAACCTTGGTCCTACCGACCTACCGCTGCATGAATCAATTCCTGCAGCGTGATCGAGACGCCTTGCAAGCAAGCAAGAGGGAACCCAGATCCACAATTTCTTGTGGTCTCGTATGCAAGTTAGGAGAGCCACTTCAGCAGCCGTGCCTTTTTTTGGACGAAACTTTGTGAAGAGGGAAGGAAATCCCGCCAGTTGGGCCGGTGAGCAATGAAAGGTCCCTGACAAACAACTACCAAGAAGAGAACGCATGATCCTTGTCGCTATCTCTGCGATCCCGTTTCCCCACGCCTGTCCACGCAGCTTTCTCTGCTGCATGCGCACGCATGCACGTTTGCATCGTGAGCCCTCGAACCAGCCTGGTGTTTCTCTCTGGGAGGTACTCTGCCGCTGCACCAAGGTGGGCGGGTACCCGGGTACGTACATGTACAGTACAAGAGACAAGACAACCAGCTGGTCATTGGTCTTGGGTCTTGAACATTCTGTTTCGGCCAACAATGCTGCTTAAAAATTGTCTTTTCACGTGCAGGCCCCCCCAGCTGCCAATCTAACCAAATCTATGTCTCGTATCCAAACAATAAGTTTTTTTAGCACATAAACCCTAAAATAAAAAAATAAAAAAAATTAAATGGTTGGAATATGATGATACCGTTGGCGAACGAGACGAAACGAGGTGGGGGAATTTTGTCATACCTGTTAGTCGATCCAACATATTGGCTGGCGCAGCTGGCGTCAGAAGTTTTAATTGGGGAATTACCTGCGCATGCACGCCGACTTTTTCCTGCGTACATTTACATACGCAGTACATTAGTTTGGCAGAAGCCGTGCCAAAGCGATCGTTTGTACCGGGGAAACAAGTCACCGCAATGTAGCTGGAGGGAACTGCATTAAGCTCTCCGATTGGGACGCATCTCGTTACCTCATATTCTCACATGCATGCGGTGCATGGTTTTCCTGCTCCGCGACTTCTGCTTTGGGATCCAATCAGGTTGGCTGGAACGCGTTGCCTTCGTCTTCTCTCTCGCTCCTTTGGCGGACTTCCTTTGCGCCGAGGTTTGGATGCTGTTGCTGGTGCTGGTGCTGCTTCTTAGCTTAGCTTCGTCTCGTATCGATGGTCAAGGCATGGCGCGCAGGGTGGCTGAAACAGAGTTTGCTTGGAGCTAAAGAACATCGGATCAGGTCCATCTGGCGTGAATACAGCCGAATTCTAGAACTCGTGGGCATGGCAGGGTGCAATGTCGAAAACCACCATGATTGATTACTTATCACGAAACTTGAACGTGCTAGTGTTGTGAGACGATGAAGGAAAGAACATAAAAGTGTGTTTAGTATGTACTTAGTTGAGATGGGCTCGAAATCAGATGGTCGTCGACATCTGCTTCTGCTACCACCCGCTTATCTACGAACCCTGCATGCATGCTGCCGTGTGCTTCCGAATGAAGCCTCATAGCCTCATATCCATATCATCCCGCGACGAGAATCGCCCGCCACCGTTTTGGAGATATGTGTCGTCATCGGTGGCCGACGACCCCTCACGAGGGCCCTTAATTTTCGCTCCTCTCGCATAAAGAAAAAAAAAAAAAAAAAGAAAGAAAGACAGAAAGAAAGAAAGAAAACCCTGCGCCCTCGACATATCATCACATCGCAGTGCACGATCCCCACCAACCTGAATGACAAGACGTCGGCCGCTGCACGAAACAAGGAATTTCAAGCCGTGGGTAGCAGCCTGGGTCTGGAACGTTGGTTTGATATACGCAGGGTATCAATAATCCCACCGTGCGCCAGTCCCCGGCACAAATTTCCCGGTCTGCACCAAACTGTGCTACCCTCGCATATCCCAAGACCTCGACCGTTTCAAGGCACGGACGGATCCACGATGTCGAACGTCCGGAAGCGCCAGACAGCGAAGATCACCAAATCCAAGGAGGGGCTCGTCGCCGGCGCTACTGAAAACAACGGCGCTGGTCCCACCACCAACGATGATCCACCGCCACAGCTGGCTGCGGATGCCTTGAGCTCCACCGTCAAAGAAGAAGAGGAAACGAACAACGATGCAGCTGCTGATGCTAGCAGCCATGACAAATCCGGTCTGTGGAACAGCATTATCAAACATCGGAAGCACAATCACAACACTCTTTTCTTCATCGTTGGCGGCCTCGTTGGCATCTTCATTGCTGTCTTTTTTGTGAAACGACATGATATCGTCCAACTCCCCGACTTCCATCTCGAAGCCATTACCGATGTCCTACCTATGAACATATTGAATGAGGCCAGAGATATTTCGAGCCGGCAAAAAGACACCGTCAATTATGACTCCTTTGCTATCGGGTTACGGCTGAGAGAGGAAGGCCTCAAGTCGCATTTTCCCGTCGTGATGGTGCCTGGTGTGATATCGACCGGACTCGAGAGTTGGGGGACCAGTGCGAAATCCCTTCCGTACTTCAGGAAGCGTCTATGGGGCTCATTTACCATGATGCGGACCCTCATGCTCGATAAGGCTCTCTGGAAAGAGCATATAATGCTCAACAAGACGACTGGCTTGGACCCGGAGGGTATTAAGCTTCGTGCCGCTCAAGGTTTTGACGCGACGGATTTCTTCGTAACAGGCTACTGGATCTGGAGCAAGATTCTTGAAAACCTGGCCACGCTGGGCTACGATCCCACGAGCTCGTATACCGCCGCGTATGATTGGAGATTATCGTATATTAACCTAGAGAAGCGGGATCAATATTTCACCCGGCTGAAGAGTCATATAGAACTGGCCAAAAAGGTACACGGGCGGAAATGCATAATCGCCTCGCATTCAATGGGATCTCAAGTTGTCTTTTTCTTTTTCAAATGGGTGGAGGCCATGGGCGAAGGGATGGGCAATGGCGGCAAAACGTGGGTCGATGACCATATCGAAGCATGGATCAATATTTCGGGCAGTCTTCTTGGAGCTGTCAAGGGTGTTACCGCAGTTCTCTCAGGTGAGATGAGAGATACGGTTCAGTTAAACCAGTTTGCGGTGTATGGACTGGAGAGATTCTTTTCGAGAGAAGAGAGAGCCGAGATTCTGCGGTCGATGCCTGGGATATCCAGCATGATACCAAAGGGCGGAGAAGTTGTGTGGGGGAATCAAACATGGGCGCCGGATGACAAGGAAAATCAGACGACGAGTTATGGGAACTTTATCAAGTTCAAGCCAACCAACGATACCGCCAAAGTCTCTCAGAATCTAACAATGACTGGCGCCTTGAACTATCTCCTCGAAACATCGGAGCCATGGTTCCAAGATCAGGTGCTAGGGAGTTATTCTCACGGAATCGCTTGGTCCATTCCGGAAGCGAAGGAGAACGAGCGAGATCCAAAGAAATGGGTTAACCCGCTTGAGGTACCGCTCCCATATGCGCCAAACATGAAGATCTACTGCTTTTATGGTGTGGGGAAGCAAACCGAGAGAAGCTACTATTATACGCAGAATGCACTTAATCAGAGCTTCTTGCAAACGGTTATTGATCCAACAATCACCCGAGCGGATGAAAGCACAGATCATGGTGTGGTGATGGGAGAGGGCGACGGAACAGTTCCCTTGTTGAGCATGGGGTTCATGGCTTCGAAGGGATGGAAGATGAAGAGATTTAATCCAGCAAGGATCCCCATCAAGACGTTTGAGATGCTCCACGAACCCCTAAGCTTCGACATGAGAGGCGGTCCGAACACCGCAGATCATGTAGACATCCTGGGGCGACAGCAGCTCAACGAGATGATATTGCGAGTTACCGCTGGGCGAGGCGAGTCTATTCCGGAGAAGAAAATATCGGATATTGACCTGTACACTTCGAGGGTTGATCTTGGAGGGATGGATGAGTAGGTGTGATTTTGGTAGATATTATAGCTTTTTTTTTTTTTTGTTCATTTCTCTTCTCGCCGGCGTCGTGTATACTTTGTGTCAGCCCTGGGGGTATAGATTTGGTAGATGTAGCGCTAGCATCCTGTGTATATACGGCTTATTTACTCTTGCAACCCGCCCAAATTGCTCTAGACGGCAAGTCCCACGCCAAGTTCAAAAAGTAAGTAGGGTAATATATTTATTTTGTCAAGAAAGGCCGGTTGGTAATATAATTCGACTGCGGGATGCATTGATGGCAATTGTATTCTTTTCGCATTAGCTGTTTGTCAGTATTAGATTATTATTTTACGCGGCAAAAGAAGCTTAGCCTGTGCAGCGCTCTACCGGAGTTCTGGATCGATCATATGCCAATAATCTATAAACCCATATCGTCGAGCCGGCCCGTGAATCATCTGACCGGACGTCGATTCATAAGAAAGCAGAGAGGTCGAAACCATCTCTAATCAAACCACGTTCTTCATACATCCCCCTCCCGCTTGATTACAATAACCGCGGGCCCCCGATCGATATCTCTATGTAAGTACTCAAGTAAGCAGAAGGCACGCCGGCGGTCGTAGCACGCAAGCCCGTCTACTGATAAAGAGACTAAGTAGACATCGGATTTAGCTCGAGCGTTCCACTTTGACCAGGCCCTGTTATCTTGCGGTATTATTGATATCACTCCGGCCGGGGCCACCATCGTTGTCAAAGCTGGACCTTCTTTTTTGCCGAAAGAAGGATCAGACGATTTTTTTTTTTATTTTTTTAAAAATATATCCCAGGCACACTCTTTGAACGTCGTCATCGTAGCCTTTTGTTTTTTTCTTCCGCTTCTTATAATTCCGCTAGGAGTTGGGAACCGGCGGATGCAGTTTGGTACCTGTTGTGTAGCAGTCCATACCAGAACCCGACCTGACCTGACCTGACCAGATATCGAATCGCGGTAGACTGCAACATCCGGAACATCCTAGATAGCAGATTATCGATCGCTCCCTCGGTTTATTCATCCGGCAAGCGCAGGGAGTCGGAACCAGAGTAGTCAGCCTTTTTGAGAGGGGGAAAACGACCGGGTCAATAACCTCGACGGCCTTTCTGCTGCCCCATTCGTCGCTGTTTGCATGAGGTTTCGAGCTCTGCATCCAACACATTCCCGCAACGGCAGCATTATTCATTCACATTCACTTTCCATCTCCACGGCTCCTCCACACGCCTGCAGCAGACCTACATTACATCCACATCCACATCCACATCCACCAAGAAGAGGAGACGCCCTTCCGTTCCAATAGACGAGTCCGAACACGGGAAGGAAAGAAGAGGACAAGAAAGAAAGAAAAAAAACAAAATCCGCATACGCATACGCAAAAGCAAATACTATCTCAAGAGCATCCAGAATAATATTAACACGACCGACGAGTGTATCTATCTCTCGACGTCCGCTGCACTTTTCTATAAACGACCCTACCTCGGCTGGGACCCAGCCAGTCATTGACGACCATTCGCTCGCTCACCCATCCACCCGACCTCGACATCGACCTCGTCCTCGACCTCAACCTCTCCAACTTGTATCACCTTTTTCGGACAGAAGCAGCAGCAGCAGCAGTAGCAGCAGCAGCATCAGCAGGAACTACAGAAACAGAAAGCAACGGCAGTCCCGCTGACTCGTGTCGAATCCCCTCACCGTGCTCGGCCGGCCTGCCTGCGACCAAACCCAATAAGCTTTCTGCATACCACTTGCCCATTTCTCTAGTGCGATCCCGTGCGCCTGTCTGTCTTAATCCAGCTTCCTAGCTTGAGCGAACGAAACCAAAAGGCAGCTATAGCGCTCGCCCGTCACGTTGATTATTTTTTACTTTATTTTTTTTCCCACTCACTTACTCTCACTGGGAAAAAAAGCGAGCGCCCGTGCCCGTGTGTGCCCATTGTCTCGTACAATACAAAGTTGCATCGAGTGCCTCCGGACTGCTCGCCAGCAGCTTACTCGACCGTATTATATGCTAGCGCTATAGCTCGGCCTCTTCACAGTCTCGTCTCGCCTGCGAGTGTGAGTGTGCTAGCACCGCAACTGCACCTTTCCTGTTCGTCCGCTCGGTGCAAATCAGAAAAGAAAAAAAGCAGGGCCAGCTGTCTTGCCGCCGTCAATTTTTTCCCCCCAAAAGCAAAGCGTCATTCGCCCGCCCGCCGGGTGCAGCAGAAGCAGCAGCAGCAGCAAGCAGCAAGTTCGTTCGATCGATTTTCTCTTTTCTTTCTTCAGATTCAAATAATATTTTTTTTTTTAAAAAAATATAATAAATATCATCTTCCTCGCTGAGCTCCGAAAATAAATCCTTCTTTTTATTTTTACTTACTTCCTCCTCCTCCTCTTCTTCTTCCTCCTCCTCCTCCCCTCCCATCCCCCCATTTCCCCCCCTTTCAAACTCCGTCTCTGTTTCTTTTCTCCAGAAAATAAACAGAGCCTCGCATACCTGCTGTCCCATCTGGTCGCCGCTCCACTTCCCACAGGACCCGAAGAAATACCCCTTCCGGGCGGATAACGTTGCTTCGCAGCACTGTGCAGATGAGCTATCTTATATTCGAGATTCCTGGTTGGCAACTGATCTAAACTCAACTGCACCGCTGCCACACTACTACTACTACCTCCACTCTCCGACTGGACTGGATTAAAAAAAAAAAAAGGAAACGAGGTCTCACTGCTGCTCGCCACTCTCATTTGAGGACCATTTGCATATCACCTGGGGACCCCTTGACATTTCACCCTCAACGATCGTTTACTTTCTCCCCCCTTTGGCTCTGGACTAGGACATTCAGCTTGGGACTTCATCTTTCTTACCTCTCGGACTGGACTTTGGGACTTGGACTGGTTTTCTTTGCGCTGGTTCCCCGACGACCAAAACTCACCGCAACACACAGCCGCACTCCCCTCAATTGGGTCCCACCCTTCTTCCTTCTCTGGATCGGACTGGACTGACGACGCTTCCGGACCCGTAATCCACACCCTCTGGCATTTTTATCGTCAAAAGTTCTTCCCCTCACTTCTTGTTAGTGTGGATACGTAACCTATTTTTTTTCTGTTTTTGCATATAGCTTGATTGAACCTCCGTGAGTCTCTCTCTGTGTGTGTGACTGTGCGCGTGCGTGGAACCATAATATATACAAGAAGAAAGATTTCCTTTTTCTTTTTTTCCTCTTTCCTTTGATATATCATAGATCTAGAGGTTGGATCAAATACACATATAACTTGGGAATCGGGGAACGAGCACCCATCTTCGCGGAACTACATTCAGCAAGATGGCCGATCCATATCGTAACCCACAGTACCGCGGCAGGAACCGCAGCGACCGAGATTACTACCCCCCTGAGCAGGATTACGATTACCCAGCAACATATAGACAAGGCGGGCCTCCTCCTCCCCAAGATCTGGGCTATGAGCGACCGTATGATGCATACGAACGACCCGTCACCTACGACATCCCGTCCTCAAGAGGTGTTCCCCGCAGTGGTGACTACAGGTCGGTAAGACCAGAAGATTATCCGAGGCGCGGCAGAGACTACCCTCCAGGACCTCCTGCACCTCGTGGGCCACCGATTGGAGACCCGTATGTTGATCCAAACTACTATCAGCCGCCGCCGCCGCCGCCGCCGCCACAGGAACGGGAACGTCACAGGGTTCCGGCTCCCAGGGAATACGATAGGGGCTACCCTGTGATGGATCCAAACTATCGAGACGAAGGTAGAATCAGACGGCGACAGAGAGAAGAAGACTATGACATGTACAGGGAACCGCCTTATGAACCCTACTATGAAGAGCCTCCTCCGGCGGCTGGTCGGAGAGCTCCTCCGCTCGACTATCGTAATGGTCCTCCTTATGATAGGGAGCCTCCTCCTCCTCAGCGTACAACACGCCCACGAGACCCTGTCAAGATACCGCCTCAAAACAAGCCCTCACCCGAAGCTCACGACGAAGAGTTCATACTGCCCGCTGAAGGCATCGAGAAAGTAATTTTTCAGAAATACTTAACACGGTTCCTTGGTAATGATGCAAGATCAAGGGGCCCTATGCTCGACGAAGAAGTATGTCCAGGGTGACTTTGAATTCCTTTATAAACTTCCATGGCTGACTCCACGGGTTTTTTCCGATACAGCTTGGTTATCCAGTTTACAGATACAGGGCCTATCGCCAATTCACCACGGTATACCTCCCAATTTCCAACATCAATCATATATCTTCCAAACTAACGATCGTTCACCCTTTTCAAGGAGCAAATTCGAGATCTAAAACAGTATACAGAACTATACATCGCTGATTGTAAGTATACATTTCGTCTCGAACACGACAACGATCTGCCTCACACACACGTCTACATATAACGAATGGGAGGGCAAAATGGAATTGACTCACTCTTGTTAAAATTCCTTTGCATACTTTTTCCCTATTCCCCGCTTCCGTAATCTGCTGCCCAAAAACTATTCAACGTTGCAACATCTTGACCTAGTTGTGGATTCTACAGATATCCGAGGAAGGGAAGGACAAGGACAACCCATGCCTGTCCAAACGTCAACAAGATCTGCCCGCAGGAACACGGACGAGGATGCAATGGTCGCGGAAACCGTGGACCAATACATCTACACATCCGCCACCAACCCAGGGAGCCGAGTTTCAGCCCGCGAAATCCGTGCAGGACGCTCGCCGCATGATGCACCATTTCCCGCATCCTACCACGATGGTTCCAGACATGGCCGAGCACAGATAGAAGTCCGCCAACAACTGGATGAGGACGACGATATGGAAGATCACTAGCCGGACTGCCAGTCTGAGGAGCCTGCGTTTTTGGTCCTAGGATGCGAAATATCAGCCTTTTTTCTGCCGGTTCTGTCGACTTGTTTAGGCCATCGGTTTGTCAAAAGCCAATTTAGGTACCTTCTGGATCCTTTACGCTCTCGACCCAGGCCTTCCCGCAACTCAAAGGTTCACCTATTCCTCCTTGGACTATTGCTGGAATTTCCATGGAATAACATGTCTTCTCTCCGTCCTTGCCTCACCGTACTCTCAACAAAAACCCCCTGGCTCATTCCGATACGATATCATGTACATATGCAATCCCGGACCATACGCATTTAAATATACAATTTTCCTTCGAATACATGGGATCGCTGTTCATTGGCATTCAACACAAAACTTCTGGATCTACTCGACATATTCTCTTGGACTCTTGGACCCGTCAAATACATTTCTGGCCTTTCCTTCCTTAAAGGTGTCACGGACCTGGAGAAACACATCGACATCTCTGTTCCCATCGGTATGGATTCCTTCGAATATTTCCCTTGGGCTCTCGTCTTTGGATTCTCCGTTTGGATCGACAATCTTTGGGACCTGGATCTCTCCGCTAGGGCTTATTTTATACCGGGTTTGGATCCAAGAATACATATGTTCAATCTTTGCAGCATCCTGTAGCCCCTCATTTCCCCAGATATGTCTACTGTTAATCAATTAATCAATTCGCATCCATCTTGACACTATCTACCCCCGCCCTCACGGACACAAAAAAATTGTAGCGTTTGAAAAAATCTGGCTCTTCCGTTGTTGCGTTTTTGGTATTCTAAAGCTGACGTGCGCCACTCTGGCATATATCATATCATATACCTTCTTCCATTCTTGGACATATTGAAAGCACACATGATTTGGATTCGTTACTGTTCCTTGCATTTTCTCCTGCTTTCCATCTACCGTTTTATTTTTATTTTATTTTATTTTGCACCAATCATATCTGTACGGTTTAACGCAGCACTTGCCTTCTTCTCGCAATCGTAATGATCTTTCACCTTCTCTTGTTTCTTTTTTTTTCAATTGTCACCGTCTCGTCTGTTGCTTTTTCGCTGGGTCTTATGGATCAACTTTAGGGGTTTGGAGAGGCATTCTCCGTTATATTCGCTATACTTGACAAAAACTTGAAAACGAAGAAGGAAAAAAAGACCGCGTCGGCGACGGACGAAGTCCGTCTGTCTATGCACGAATCGATCAATCATATGATTGATATGCATGCAAGATACCAGTCTATGCCTATTTTTCTTCCTTTTCCTTTTTTGGGGGCGTGCATGTATAATCTCTAATCCATCCGTCTGCGGGCTTAAACAAAGTTGCATTAACTTAACCTCTTTCCATTCCGTTTCCCTTTTAGTATACTTTTACTTATTTTGTGCTTTGCTACTCCCTACTACTACTACTCCTACTCCCTACTACTATTATGCTACTGTCTAGATATAACGGCTGAAATGAAATTTAAGGCGTTCTCAATTAATTGAATTTTTTTCAAACACAAAAATACATATACTTATACATCTACGCCTATTTATTCCAGCGACACTACGTGAATTTAAGCTCTCGTAAAGATAGCACACTATATGCAGTCTTCAGCCATTTTGTTAGATTAGACTTACCTAATTGTCGACTAAACTCTCACCTTATTTATCCCCTTCCCCCTTCCCCCTTCCCCCCTAATATCGTTGGACACTTGGCAATTAGGCTAAGCATCAATCCAAGGAAGCATTATCGTAGACGAGGGACTTTTATGAGATAAAAGCGAGATTGTTGAATATTAATTTACATGTTCACAATTTAGCCTACTAATATATATCGACCCCTGCGATGGTCGTTCAACAAATTGAATAAAGTCCTATTTCTCAAGATGAAAGTATCAAAAATACTTGTAAGAAAGCAAAAACAGTAAAAAGAATATTTTTTGTTCGAGCGAACGCACATAACCCTCCGCATCCCGGAAAGCGACCGTGATAGAAGACGGAAACGTGAGACAGTCTGTGAAATGGAGACAGCAGAGCCCAATGTTGGCAAGCAGAAACAACTATGGCAGTCCCATCGAAAGGACGATAACTAAAAGGACCAGAACGCTGTGACCCTGTCTATACCAGACACACCGATTTCTGCTGCTGCTAAGATGTAATTCCCCCCTCCAGTATTCCTACCCGCCATGAACTCCTGCTTTAACCCGATAGCCCTTATTTTTTAAGCGACCTAGACGACCAAAGAAACAAAAGAAACGGTTTTAATGCTTCTCCTGGCTCTCAGCATAGACTGGCAAGTCGTCAGTGTACTCTTGAGCGGCGTCCAACTGGCTCTCCTCGGCCTTGGACATAAGGCCCTGCTCTTCCTCATCGGCGGCTTGCTGCTGGCGCTTGAAGGGGCACGAACGGTTGCCGCGGACGAAAATCCAAGCGGAAATGATGACGTGGATGAAGCTGCTAACAATAAGCGTGAAGAACAGGCCGATGGTGATGGTGATAGCAGCAATGACGAGGCAGGCGAGGACGAGGCGGACGACGAGACCGACCCATTTAAACCAGCGCCACTTGTGCTCATGCTCGCCATCGTGGTGGTGGTGGTGATGGTGCTTCTCATCCTTGTTCTGCTCCTGGCTCTGAGCGTGGCCAGGGCGCTTGTACTTCTTACCGTGGCAGCCACCCTTGCGAACGCCCTTGACTTTGGTGGCGATGTGGTGGAGGGCGTCGTAGAGGTAGGCCTTCCAGCGGCAGAGGAAGTTGTTTCCGCACATGACGGCGCTGGCTTCAGACGGGGTTGGCGGGCGGACATGGACTTCACCGATGAAGATTTCACCAATCTGGTTTTGGAAGACGGGGAACTCGAGGATCGACATGGTCGCGATGGTCCTCCAGCCAGAAACGGCGAGAATGTGCAGACGCAGACGGGAGAGACCCGAGGTGTCGGTTTCGATGAAGAGGTCGAGGTCGATGGGGACCTGGAATTCCTGGCCATCGATGAGAGATTTCTGGACGATAACGTACGGCTTTGGTGCCTCCTTTGTGTAGATATTCGGGAAGAGAGGCTTGCCGTTCAGGGTGATCGTATCGCGCTGGTTAGGGTCAAGGGCAAGGGTGAGGATGAGGTCGTTCGGAGTGTTGGTGAAGGAGTTGAGGTTGTGGTCGTCATGGCCGGATGGGAAGGGGCAGTTGTTGCAGGCAACGTGCACGGCTTGAGTTAGCTGAGCGATGGCAGCAGCCTCGGGAGAGAGGGCGTGGTCGTCGTTGCTGGCGGGAGCGGTCTCGATCTTGGGGTCGCTGGCGACGTCGATGTTGAGCGAGTCGGATGGCGGGATGAGAAGGGAGAGGGAGCCTGCTCCCAGGGATAGGAGGGTGGCGAGCTGAAGAACACGCATGATAGCGGTGGCAGCAGCTGCTTGATACGGACTGGCGAGGTCGAACAGACAGATCCGATGGGCGATATGATATCAGAGCGGTTGATGGCGATGGGGTTTCTTCTGGAAGGGGATGGTGGATATGGATGAATGGATGGGGGGTGATGGGGGATGGATGATAGATGGGTGATTGTAGAATTGGGGGGGAGCTGGGCAGGTTAAAACGTCCAGCGGGAGAATGGGGCCCTCCCGATTTGGATACGTTTACGCAAGCCGTGACGCCGCCTATTTTAAGCCCATTCTGCTCTCCCCACCACACGTCAAAACACCACCGCCCACTGCTAAAAGCTCCCTATCGCGACGACATTCCCCTCGCCGCCACCACATCCGAAGCCTGGAATTCTGGTCTCTCGCCTGTTGCTTTTGCTGCGCGTCCCGTTTCGGGCCCTTGACAGGCTCTGGCGAAACAGGCGTAGCGAAAGGGGGAGGGGAGCTTGTACTTCCTCCATCACGGATCATTGCGCCAAATCAGAGGTACCTGTTGGACCCTCGCAGCATCTCGACGGCATGTTGCAGGCCTGGATTCCAGTTCCAACGTGGATGTAGTGTTCCCCATCGCCGCCAGATGTCATCCCAAAGCGCCAATCGAGACAGGCCTGTTTGAGTGGCGGCGGGATATCATCTTGCAACGTCTTTGTTAATTTCAAGATGATGGCTGGATCAGGCTGGATCATTTCTTGCTGACAGCAACGTTATGCGAAACGGAGTCGATGTGCCACACAACATGCAGTTTGGGATCCATCAAAGCTGTAAGCACATGGTTGATCCTTTTCTTTACATGGCGGAGACTGGGACAAAAGTGAAAAGGAAATGTACGCGCGCATGGGCACTTTATGAAGCTTTGATCAAGTATCTCGCCCTTCGACAAAATGTCCCTGTACAATGCCCTGTATCAGGGCATGATGTTGTCCCGTTGATCGAGCATAATTTGACAGGGCAAGTCCCAACATTGCAATGCACAAATCGAATCAAAGTCTAGGCTGTGCTTAATATTAAATGGTGACTATGCAGGATACGCTCCGCCTTAGTAAGACCACATTTCTTGACTGTATCACCATCTGCATGCACCGTCAGCTCGATTCGAACTTCCCCGTATGACTAATCCACCACAGTTGCATCAGAGTCACGTGATCGAAGAAAGTAACACGCAACGCATTTCCCATCCCCCCACCGACGTCATAGATATCACATCACCAGCTTCAACAAAAGAACATGCGCACTTGACCACTTATTCCTCCTCCTCCTCCTCCACGCTCCTCCCCTCGCTTCCACCGTCCTGCCGGCCATGGCGACTCCTGTTCCAGTCTACCTTTTCACTTTCAACTGCGCCCGCGAACTTCTCAACCCGCAGGCCGTCGCCCCACATCTCTTCTCCGGCCTCGACCCATCCTCTTCGCCTCCAGAGATCCTTGCGATAGGCCTGCAGGAGGTCTCCCCCATCTCCTACAGCTTCATCGGTGGCGACTACCTCACCCCTTACCTCGACATATGGACCTCGGTCCCAAACCTCGCCGCACAAGCCCTGCATAAACTCAACGATGCGTTCCCCGCAGAATACATCGAGATCGGTCGGCGCAGCGTTGGGATGACCGCGCTCCTACTTTTCACAAACCACCCGGAGCGTGTGAAGGCGCTGCGGTTCGCATCCACAGGGTTTGGCATCGGCGGGGTAGCGAACAAAGGCGGTGTAGCAGCGCGGTTCACCTACTCTCCTTCCTCTTCCGCCAACAACAACTCGAAAGACGAAGAAAAAGACGACGTCGAGATCACCATCGTATCTGCCCATCTATCCGCACATGAACATTGCTGCACCGAGCGCAACCAAGACTGGGAATCCCTTGTCCGCAACGTCGCCTTTGACGGAAGCGAGGCTGCTTCATCCGAATCCGAGACCACCCCTCTCCTACGCGATACCGATAACGATAATGATGATACCACCGGCCTACCACCTTCCCAATCCGGTATCTACTCTCCTGCGAGCCACCTTCTGGTCATGGGCGACCTGAATTACCGCACCTCCGCTACAGCACCTACCCCTGCTGACTTTGCCTCGGCTTTCCCGCATTCGCTGGAGGACCTCCCTGCCTTCTTCCGTCGGGATCAGCTAAGCAGCGAGCGCGCGGCGGGGAGAACGCTACACGGACTCGTGGAAGCTGCCGTTACATTCCCGCCGACGTACAAGTATTCAGGACTCAAATCGTCCTTCGCTGCTGGAGGGAGTGCGGACGAAAGGGATGATGATGCAGCCAGGAAGGCAGCAGCCAGTCAGCAAGTTACTTCCACAAGCGGTGGGTGGAAATGGGCGTCGCATCGATGGCCGTCATGGTGCGATCGCATCCTCTGGCTGCCAGCCGTTCCTCCTACGGAAGCTGATACAATTCCGACCTTTGGGCGTGGAGATGGAGATGGAGATGGAGGGAAAGGAACCGACGCTGTATTGGTGCACAGATACACATATATCCCTGCTATCCAATTTTCCGACCACAGACCCGTCGCGCTTCACGCATCTCTGTCCGCTATCGGTGCTGCCTCGGGAGGTGCGGCGGCAGCGGGAAGTGTAAGACGCCGTCCGCCGTTCCCAGTGGACGCAGACTGGCGGACGAAACGACAGAGCGCAGAGTCGAGGGAGTGGTTTGTTGGGCATGCGATTTTAGCGGTGACTACGGCGAGTGGAGTGATGGTTGTTGCGTGTGCGGTTTTGGGAGTGGTGACGCTGTGGTGGGCTGTCATTGGCAGAGCTACTTGATCGTTTCTTGCTTTGGGGCGCAATAGTGTTTCTTCATAATAAAGTTCACTCGTTTTGTGGCCGTGGTTACCTTCGTTCGTTTCCTTGGTTGGTACACTCTGGCGCCGGGGAAGGGCTTCTTGGTTTGGGTACGCTGGAGGTTGCGTCCAAGTTTGGAGTTTTACCAGGTGCTCCGTTTATAGACCGTATCGCATTCTGAGCTTCCTTTGGCTATTCTGTTACTGGTATTTTTACAAATAGGGCGCGGATATATAATGACTGTAATTCAAGCTCATTCGATTTCTATCTACCTCGCCGCTATCCTAAGACCATGTGAAAACACACTCGGAAGGATATTATGGATGATGCACGTATACTGCAAAAGATTCAGCGCCATAGCAATCCAATCCGCTGCGCCAGAAAACAAATACAACCTGCAAAGGGGGGGACGAAGAACAGCCGCCAGTCCAATCAAGAACACCTCAAGAAAGAAAAAAAATGATTAACAGGATAAGCTAATTTTATGTAGGGCGGGGGACAATTAATACCACAGCAGTAGAACAATAATGATACAGAGTATGGAGCAAAAAAATCCAAGCTTCACAATATTCCTCATAACAGGTCATTCCTCATCAAGTAAGAAACCACAGAAACAGATGAGAAAATAGCTCGATCCGCAAAAAGTGTCTTTGAAATGTCATATTTTACACAGGAAACCTCACCTGCCCGTAGACCATCCGCTGCAAGTCGTACTTGAATACTCGCCAGGTCCTACTCCCAAAGAGAGAGTCAGCCGCCGTGCCCGGATTCTTCGGATATCCCTGCAGACTATTCAGCCTCTTCCACATCGCCTCGTGCGACTGCCACTTGTACGTGTATCCTCCAATCACCGCCATCATCACAAACACCGAAATGAACAGCACCAGGAGCATCGTTACAGCCGCCATACTCGGCTGCGGGTTGTACTCGAGAAACTCGGCCCATTCGTCTTTCGCCCCCTTCTCGGTCGACTTGAACTTTTGCACAACGGTGATGCGCAGCCAGTTTTGCAACCAAAAGGTCGCGTAGTTGAGATAGGCGATGGGATCCTCCCCCGGTATAAATTTCTCTTTGACGACGAGTTTACGCGAGCGGTGCGCACCGTTGGCTTCGCCTAGCTTCGTGAGGCGCTCAATCACCTCGGACTGTACGCCGATGACTGCGCTGAGCTCGACTAACTGCTGGCGGGTGAGTTCCGCCCCGCGAGCGAGCTCCTCGTACTCTGCGATCTTGCGGAGACCGTCCTCATCCATGGAAAACTCGAGAGATGGGATAGGAGCCAGCGGCGCAAAATGGTCTTCCAGGGAGGAATGCGTGGGTACGGCGACGTCGGTTTGCGTCTCCGCGGTGAACATGGCCACGGGGAGGTCGTCTTCGTCCATACCTGTGCCGGTTTCGGCCGTCCACTGTGGGGGTCCGTCGACTTGGACGCCGCGCTCGGTGGTGTCTACGACCCGCTCGACAAGCTCGAATGGCTCATCCGCAGTGTCGGGGATGCCAATGGCGGAGGTGTCCACTTTCTTTTGGGCAGTGGGCTTCTTGCGTCGCTTGATCGTCTTTGTCGTAGTAACAACCTCCTCCTCTTCGTCCGCGGCGTCGTCTGATTCTTCTTCCTCATCTTCGACTCCTGCACCTTCCAATTCATCGCTTAGAAGACCTAGCGCACCGGGACCCATGCTGTCCCGAGCGCCCTTAGCACCCGCAGCTCGAGCAGGGTTGATGCCGGACATGAGCATCTCAATGTCCAACTGTCGGCTGTGGAGCTCGGATTTGAGACGTTCGATCTCATACTCGCGGTCCTTCTGTTCTTCCTTGATATCCTTGATCTGCTTGTGCAGTCCAGTGATCAAGTCGGCCTTACGTTGCAACGATGCACGTTGCATCTCGACCTCTTCTTTCTGCTGCATCACTGTCTGCAGGTCCGCAGTCAGAGCTTCGACGCGCCGTATCGCATCGGCGGCTTGCTGCGCATACCGTTGGTTGTCCTGGCTCAGCGACATGATGTTCTCACGGTCAATTCCATGCTGGTGGTGGAGCTGCTCGATATCATGCTTTGCATCAGAGATCTGATCCAAGTAGACGGCTGCTTCGGCCCTCAACTCGTCTTTCTCTTTGTTCAGCTCGATAGCTTCGCGCCGCCGCCCCTCAATCTCGCCGCGCATGCGGCCCAGTTCATCATTGAGCGCTGTAATCTCGTCTTCAAATTCCTCGCGGTTACGGTCTGCACGGTGTCGCAAGTCAGACAGCTCTTGCTCCTTCTCGATAAAGTCCAGCTGCTTCTGTCGTAATTCGCGATGGACAGCCGCCAAATCCGCCTCAAGGTGCGCGGACGTGTTGAAGCCTGGAGATCCAACAGCGCCGGGGAATTCGCCGAAGGACAAGGAGGAATGCGTTGGGCTGGTGACCGGAGGGCTGAAATATCCGTGGCCTGCTTTCTTCATGTGGCCGGCAGGGGTGGATGATGCTAGGAAGTTGCCGGTGAGTTCGCCGCTGGGTTCGATCGATTGGACGTCGCTAGCTTCATCTTCATCGTCGTCACCTATGGGGTTCGAGTTCATAGACTGCTGCCTGCGAGGACCGACGGGGCGAGCAAATCTACCAGCAAACGGGGTCCGGCGTTCGGGACTTATGGCAGAGGGGCGTCTAGGCGTTTCTTCTGGGATCTGCGCGGCAACCAGTCGTCCTCTGAAGCTGGAAACCTCGCCGTTAGACGGGAAAGTGCCTTGTCGTCTGTCATTGAGTTCTTGAGTGATGTCTTTGCCGGCGATTGCTTTGTAAAAGGCGTTGGTTTCGTCTTTGCTGATGAAGATGGTGGTGTCGGATTGTGACATGACCTGTCGCATCATCGCGAGCATCTGTTCGCGAACGCCAGGCTGAAGCAGCGGCTCGGAGAGGGGTGGGAGCTGGCCTTGCAGCGTATCGAAGAAGTGGAGGAAGTCGGCCATGGGTATCTGTTGGATGTAGGGTTAGAGATAAAATAAACAAAAAAACACTACCGCTATGTGAACGGGGAGCGAGTGATGCCTACGTGATCGTCATTGTTCTTGTCGAACTTTTGGAACGCCTGTTCAAATATCTTCTCCGACGTATTTTCGGTTTCGCTAGCGGAGGACTCGTCCTCTGAGGCCCCGGCTCCCGTCATTGATATCGACTTGCGACTTTTCATTCTCGAGCGTCGCGCGGTGGAAGACCTGCCCTTAGAGTTCTTGCCACCATTCACGTTCGATGGAGTGGTGGGAGGAGGGCTGCCGCGGTCACGATAGTCGCCGTAATCGTTACTTCGGGAAGAATTTTTGCGCGAGCGGCCTGGCTTGGTGGGCGACTCGTCCTGGTCGGCTTGGTCGGGGATGAAGGCAGCGGACACGCCAGCAGAGTTTTTCCGATTCGGCGGGGACGCGTAACGGGAGGCCTTTATCGTGCCGTGAGTCTCTGACGTCGGAGTTGGTTTAGGGAAGAAGGCAGGGTGGGCGCGACGGGGAGTGCCACCTTTTGAGGCAGCAGAAGTCGAAGAGCCGTCGGAGAGGACGCTGTCGATGGTGTCGTGGCCGCCGGCGCCGAGTGGGTCGGCCATGGTGACGGCGCACGCACACACAACAAACGGGGTTTAATGTGGGCTAGGATTAAAATAACCCGCCGTCGTGCCGCGATGTTATTGGAGGGTCAAGATATTGGAACGGGAACGTGGAGCCGGGTGTGCCTGCGTGTGCGTGAAGAGCGGACTGGCTGAAGCAGAAAGAGAAAGAGTGAAATGAAACGTGATGCAGACTGCAGCGGGCGAGGAACGTGGCTTGCTGTGAGGTATGCAGCAGTAGCAGTAGCAGAAGCGTTTGGAGTAGCGGTAGCGGTAGCAGGAGCAGTAGCAGTTGCAGTTGCAGTAACAGTGGCGGCGGCGGGCGGACGGCGGCAGTTGACGATAGTTCGCATGCAGCAGCGGTAGGTTCCAGCGGGATCGAGGACAGCTGAGCCGCGTCAGAAGCTGGTTTTTCCCCGCGGCGAACGGCGGAGGGTTGAACGCCTTTGATGAAGCCGGCGATTTGGATGGCGATGGCGTAAACTGCTGGATAAACAATGAAATTGCTGTTGTTTACTTTTTTGTTTTTGTCGGCGTATTTACATATTTTATTTATATTTATATTTTATTTTAGTTTGCAGTTTAATTTACCGGCGACGCAACACCACAAAAACGAAGTGATAACGGGGGGAATGCCTGCTGCACGCGACGAAAGAGGAAATCTAAATCGAAAAATAAAATAAAATAAAATAAAATAAATAGAATGCTGGCGGAGAGCGTCCTCAAACTGACATGTCTCCCGTTTGGGGCCCTCGCGTCGACGGGAGCAGCTAATTGGTCACCGCCGGCGGGGCGAGAGACGGTCTGGACTGGTATATGCGGTGGTTGGTGGGCATAGCTCGGGTGGGACAGTCCGTCGACTGCTCTAGATACATCTATCTGTATATACCTGTATACATCTGTCCCACTGGGTATATTGGAGCTGTGCCACTCGGGGCCCTTGCTTCTTTTTCTGTTCGGTTGTGTCGTGGATAGCACTGGCTGCTATGCGCAGCTTCCAACAATAATATAGAAGTAACAATAGCGATAATAACAATAGTAATAGCAATAGTAATGGTGATAGTGATAGTGAAAATGATATAATCCAACAGGTTTAATCAATCAGCAAAGCTCGCTAGCTGCTTGCTACTGCTTCTGCTTCTGCTGCTGCTGCTGCTGCTCGTCTGCTCTGCTCGCCTGCTCGTGCGGCTGCAACAAACACGCCCTCCCGCCAGCCAACCCAACCAACCAACGTCCACCGACATTATTATCCTCCCGCCGACCTCCATCTACAGCATCTTCCAAGCTTCCCTCCCCCTCCCCAATCTATTCCACTGCTCTGCTTGCTTCTTTCCACAAAAATACTGTACCATCTGGTTTCTTATCTGCACTAATAGCATACATAGTGTCACCACCCCGTACATTGACAGCCTCCCTTTAGGTAGCTTCCGGGGATCCCCACTGGTACACTCGGACATGCTCTCCCTATCTTCCCTCATCTCCAAGGCCTCGTCCTTGATAGATCCCAATATCCTCCCCCCCTCCCTCCTCAACCAAGTCAATGGCTCCTCCAGCGACAATCAGACTCCTGCCGTTCTCTTCCGCTCAAATTTCCGTCTTCCAGACTCCGAAAACCCCCTCGCCGTCATTCCCTGCGAGCTCAGTCTCCCCACCGGAGAGCATTACTTTGGCCGCCTCCACCTCTCCGAATCTTTCTTATGTTTCTCCTCCTCAGCCCCATCGTCTACCGCCGGCACCTCTTCTTCGGCCTCCGCCACAGCCGGCCCTCCCAGCTGCGGATTTACCCTACCTCTAGTAGCTATTCGAAGGGTGGAGCGCCTCCACTCCCGCAGCTACCTCTTCGCTCTTGCTGTCACGACATGGCACAACGACCAGAAGCTTACCCTTCAGTTCAACTCCCTACGTTCAACATGCGAGAAATTCTGCGAGGCGCTCAAGAAGAACCTGAGAAGCCAAATGAGTGAAATGAAGAATCTGCGCGCCCTGGTGGGCAGCTGCTATAGTGAGTGGCTTGTCAGCGGCGGCAAGACTAAAGACGGCATCAAGGACGAACCGGACGCGGGCCTAGGCATGGTTTGGAGGTATCCTGGCGACGCCAAGAAGCTGCGGGACCGGAGCAAGATGAGACTATGGGCTGAATATCTGCGGGGTACGCCAGATACCATTCTTTATTAAAGCTATATCGAAGAACTGGCGCTGATAGATCCTGTAGAGAATGGCAGGAACATCACCTTGATACGACAGCCCACATTTCATAAGCTCATCCGTGTGGGGCTACCAAACGTATATTCTCCCCAAACCTCCCAAAACCTTGAAATCCATCAACGCTGACCAACCATTTGATAGCGGCTTCGGGGCGAGATATGGGAGTTAACTTCCGGATCGCTGTACGGCCGCCTCTTCAACCCTACCTTATACACAGATACCCTTACCGAATTTTCCGGCCGGCATTCTTTGTCCATAGATGAGATCGAAAAGGACCTCAATCGCAGTTTACCCGAGTACCCGGGTTTCCAGAGTGAAGAGGGCATTGGAAGATTACGTAGAGTGCTGAGCGCTTACAGTTGGCGGAATCCCGACGTTGGATACTGTCAGGCGATGAACATTGTGGTTGCAGCTCTCCTTATGTGAGTTCCTGGTTCTCTCAAAACCGGCCATCTGCCTTTGAAGGACTAACATTTGAGTAGATATATGTCTGAAACCCAAGCATTCTTTTTGCTATCCACCCTCTGTGATCGTTTGGTGCCCGGATATTACTCGCAAACAATGTATGGCACTCTCCTCGACCAGAGGGTCTTCGAATCACTAGTCGAGAAGACCATGCCTATTCTATGGGAACACCTTGTCAAGTCTGACGTCCAACTCTCGGTTGTATCTCTACCTTGGTTCCTTTCCCTGTTCATAAACTCCATGCCCTTGGTGTTCGCCTTTAGGGTTCTTGATGTGTTCTTCCTCGAAGGACCCAAGGTTCTCTTCCAAGTCGGCCTCGCGATTCTTCGGATCAACGGCGAAGAACTTCTCGACGTCACGGACGACGGAGCGTTCATCAGCATCCTCAAGAACTATTTTCTGCGACTAGACGAAAGCGCGCATCCCCGAAGCGATAATGAGAAGCTCAGAGCGGTCACAAGGTTCCAAGAACTCATGGTTGTTGCATTCCGTGAGTTTTCAGGAATTACAGAGCAAACGATCACAGACCAGCGTCAAAAGCACAAGGACTCCGTCCTATCCTCCATTGAGTCCTTTGCCAAACGCACAACTCTCCGAAACCTCGGCCCTGAGAGCAAGAGACTCTCAGTGAACGACCTCGGCTATATCTACGACCGATTCTACAAGGTCCTCTATGAACGCCAGGAGCGTCTCGTTGCAATAGAAGCCGAGAAGGAGCGCCTGAGTGACAAGAAGGTCATAAGCTCTTCGCGAAGCGTTAGCGAAAAGAGTACGAACGAAAAGGGCCGACTTGGACTCGGCCCATCCTCTCAGCTCATGGACTATGACTACTTTCGCGAGTTCCTAGCTGGTGTTACCAAATGGGCCATAGCCGACTCCCCATCGCATGTGTTCTCCCCTGGCCTGGGCAACTCGTTAGATACGCAGTGGAGCAGTAGCAATGGCCGAAAGAAGAGCATGAATATGAATCCCTGGGGTGACAATGCCGAACCAGCTGATCATGAGTTCATGCAGCGTCTCTTCAGACGCTGGGATGCAGATTTCCGCTCTGGTTTGTCGCTACAAGATGTAGTTGCCGGTCTAGCAGGCATCAAGGGCAAGAAGGACATCATGGAGAGTATCAGCTATTTCTTCGAATTGTACGATGACGACGGCGATGGCAAAGTCGATCGTGAGGGTATCTTGCGCATCAGCGAAGCGCTGCTATTCATCACTCGCAGAGGGTGGGAAACACCGGCGAATCTTGGAGACCAGAGTCGCGGTCCGGAAGGTAGAACCACGGACCCATTCCTGAACTCTGTCAGTGGGTTCATACGACGGTGCTTTGAGTATGCGGATCCGGACCAGGCTGGCAAGCAAGAGACAAACACCGGCGTGGAGGGCATGGATGAACTGGTTGATCTGTTGGATCTCGCATCCGATGACGAAGATGAAGATGGTCTACCCAAATCTCCTGTCAAGGAGAAGAAGTCAGCCGCTGAAGTCGCAGAAGAAGACGTAGACGCCGATGGCCACGGCAACAATATTAAACCATCGACCATGTCCGCCAATGCGGCATTGGATCCCGCGAACCCACTACACATCACCCTGCCCACTTTCCGCATGATCGTACTCGCGGATGAGGTCCTTGAGTACTTCTTTGAGTCCGGATTTGCCGACTCCATCCTCCTCTTTACTGAAGGGCCCAAGTCACCTGGTGGGCGATCCGTCAGCGGTGGCTTTGGCGCTTTTACTAGCAGCGCGGGAGGTGGTCTGGCTGGTGCGAAGGGCTTGAGAGGTGTGTTGGACAACATTGTCAACGATGGGCTCAGGGTTGCGCAGGAGGTGCGACGGCGGATGGACGAAGCTCAAAAGGAGCTGGAGCGAAACGCCGTTCCGGGCAAGTATAAGGATGATGAAGAAGAGGAAGGCGGCGACGCGAAGAGCATCCTGGAGGGGGACCGGGATCTGCTAAAGGGAGCTGAGGCGAGCGTGGTAGATGAAGCGGCGAAGGAGCTAGCCAAGTCGGACGCTGCGCCTACCCGGCCAGAGGATTTGGACTTAGATGATGATGATGATGATGCAGAACCACAAACCCAGACGATTTCAACGGCGGCGATAAAGATCGAAGATGGGCCAGAAAGCCCCACTACTTCAGTTGCGCCGAGGGTAGAGTTTGAGGTAGGGAAGTAAAGTTTAGAAATTTCCATCTTTTTGAATATCTAGTGTTTCTTTTTATTTTAGTCCCTTCATGACTGCAGGCGAGGTGTTATTTTACTTGTGGTAGGATTTAATCTGACCGATTTGCTTGATTGACTACCTTTCTTGAGCCATATCCCTTCTTTCCTTCCCTTTTACCCTATCTTTTGTCCTTCGCGCGTGAGTTTTTTCTTCTTTTGTGTACTGTATCTTTCGCTTTGCGTTTTGGCGTTAGCTGGAGCAATCGGAGGAGGGTGATAAGTATTGTCAAAATCGGTCACGCTCGTCCTTATTCTTCTTAATCTGGTTGGCTTATTCCCTTTGTTGATTCAAACTGATATCAATATCGGTTCATGTAACTTTACGTACAAGCTAGGTGCCGTTGATTGTGCGCATGTATTTTATTAAGAGCCTCACATTGGGGCTGAGGCTAAGTAATATATTTCTTTTCGCGAAAAAAGCTTTAATACTAGGTAGGCATCGAAATCGATATCTCTCGCGGGGTGCCTAGATCCGCTATATACAACAGCCAGCCGCCGGGAGGTTGAAAAAAAAAAAAAAAAAAAAAAAGGAGATGAATGGAACGAGAAAGTAGAAAGATGCTAGAGGGGAAGAGGTGGGGAAAATAAATTGATAGAGGGAGGGAAATAGATTGGTAGAGAGATTGATTATTTGAGGAGCTGATGCCGAAGAAACAGTGCAGATGGAAAAACATCCAATGCCATGTGTGACCCTTTTTTGTTTGGAAACATCGACGAAAGCGAAAAGCAACTTGATGGACTCGCTAATACGAGGACGAGGCTGCATTACTTCCCTGTTCCGCCACCGGGACTACCTTTTCCGCCAGCGCCTTTCTTGTTCATCAAGCTATTGAAGAACTGCGCAAGCACTTCGTTCTGGCTCTTCCCATCCGCTGCTCCACCAGGGGCTGTAGGTCCAGCACCTGCAGCCGCTGCTGCCGGGTCGAGAGTCGCTGCTGCATCTCGGTCCTACGTTAGAAATATAAGGTCAGCGAGCTCTTATTACACACAAGAAATGGTGTTTTTTTTTGGGGGGGTTTTGATTTTGATTTGATTACAATACCTTTATTCTCCGCAGCATATCATCTGCGTCGACTTGTATTCCTCCAACATTGAACTGCACAGGTCCAACGTGATCCCGGACTCTGCTATCCGTCTCTGCCAGCCCCACAGTCCCCATGGCGTTCCTCCCAGCGCCAGGGCCACTAGCCCCGCTGCTGGAAGCTCCTGCCCCACCAGTCTTCTCTTCATCCTTCTTGGTTTCTAGAACCTCTAGTTGCGCCGATAGGAACTCTTGCAGGTCTACCGGTGGCATTTCAATCGCTCCCTTAGGCCGCAACGCCGCAAGCTGGTCATCACCACGGCTGTCTCGGATAACTTCCTCATATAACTCTACCGCACCGCCTTCGACGGCAGCGTCTAGATCAGGTTCCGTGGCAGAGGAAGGCGAAAAGTCGATATCCACGGACCAGCCGGAGCCAACACCCTCAACGTCAAAGTCGCGCAGGACGCGGATTTTGCCCCAGGAGTCCCAGGAGGGAGGAACGAGGACTCTTTCACGTTCAATTACATTGTGGCGGAGTGTTTGCTGCTTTCCATACCCGCGGCAAAGTGTTAGCGCACATGTAAAGCGTATTGATGCATGGGAGTAACGTATTAGTGTAGGGAATGAATGGACGCACCTTTGATGACACAGGAAGGGAGACGGAGGTGTAAACGAGAGATTGGAGGGAGGAAGGTATCGAGGGGCTAGTGTAGATTAGAGACGCTCCATCTGTCGAGAATATTTAGGTAAGCTGAGGCCCCTCTATAGCTCGGTTTTGAGTATGTGAGCCCTCACGTTTTAATAATATCGTTCGCATGAACTGTAAAACAAAGTCGAATTCTTCTTCTTTCCACCCTCTTTCTCGTTCCAGTGTTTCGATATTATCTGCCTGAATACACCGGTATTAGTGTGACCTCGTTGTCTTATATTGTGTAGTATCATTCTAGATATCTAGACGACGACAACTCACATTCTGACAGACCACTAGCAGCGGTAACCCCAGCGGCTCGTCAAATTCTCCCGGTCCGAGGGGAATTTGCACCTCCGGTGCTGCTCCGGGTACCAGGATTGCGCCGGTCTCACCAAAATTCCTCGGTCTTGCCTCCCCTAACCTTCGTGAGATCCGCTGTTCAGGTGACTTACTTCCAAATAAAAATAACAAAATTACCATGGGTGGGAACCTACAAGCCTTCATGACTTCTTCTAGAGCTTCCTTTGCGTCATTGTCTAGCTGTGAGAAGATATTCCGGAGCAGTCGTATCCACCGCCGTGTCTGTCGAAGCCAGGTCCATGGTGTCCGCCAGTCCAACAGTAGCACGATGAGAGTGTCCGGCAGCAGTTCGGGAGTGAGGAGTGGTTTGAGGAGAGGCGAGAAGGCCGGCGTTGGCGACGAGACGAGGTATAGTCCGAGGCGAGCGAGCACATCTACAGGAGTTGAAGTCATGTTAGCTTTCGGTAGGGAAGCACGCGTGGGTGGTGATATGAGGCGGACCTTCTTGTTCGGCATCAAGCACGTCGAGATAAGTGTAACCGAGGGCGAATTCGTTGGCAACGGGAGGCTTCCTGCTTAGCTTCCGGCTGTCTGATCCAAGGCCGCCTAGGGCATCGACAAATTCCTTTTGCTCATCAGCCCCTCCTCCTACATGTCAAAACAGCAGCCCACCGATCTGTTATTAGCCATGGAACTTGATTTCTCTCCGCAACAACTATTTCCATCAGACTGTCCAAGGGAGAGATGTACCAAGAACGAGGATTGACTTCTGGGGCAATCGTTTTGATGAAGCGACATTGGACAGCATGGAAGACCAAAGGTCCTCCTCGACTGGCGCCGTCGCTGCCATTGGGTGAATGCGATTGGTTCACGCTAACGACTATCCAGTATTTGATGCTGTTGGAAACCTGGCCAGCTTTTCCTAGCTCTGAAATAGCCTATTCGCACCCCAGAGGGATTGTAGATTCGAGATGGGCAAGATAGGAACGTGGGTCATGCAGGAGCTTCGAACGCGCGGTATTTATGGAGCTGGCGGGTCAGAAAGAAGCTGCGTTAGCAACGGCGATAACAATTGATAAACATCTGCCTTTTCGATCTGGGGTTTGTACCTATTACATTCGAAGAGCACACAAATATCTGGAATCGGTAGGAAAGCTCGATGACCTTGCATCAGCATCGAGTGTCGCTCTGCGGATGGCGTGTGAAGCAAGCTGGTTCGACCCAGCGTTCAGGGACAGTTAGCTGCTGGCGAGCTTGGTCGGTTGGTTGGTTGGTCGTTCGTTGTTGGTGTTTGTGGCTGAAGCCACTCACTTGCCACAGTATCAGCCACATTTGGCGGCGGTGCGGGGCCGTGCTGGATAATACTGTTGACTACGCACAATACAGCACTAAAAGCCGGACATCTCCAATTTTACATTTATATTTACACCGACATTCACTTTTACTGCTACACATTTGACTAGCGTGGCGCGATCGAGAACCGCACAACCGTCTATCGCCTCGCCTCTACGTGCGTGTGCATATGTACATGTGCGGTTGCCATTGCAAGGCAGCTTTTATACTAACGTTATTCTCAAACTCCATCGCCTAGCCGTGACTTTGTACTTTTCCCGGCAATCAAAGTCGACATCACTCTGATGTCGGCTTCCTGCCAATCCGAGACCGAAACTAGGACCGCGGTTGGAATGCCCGTCTGGCCTATTACTCTTGCGATTTGGGTGGCTAGCGCGGCCAAATGACTCCATACCATCCAATCATTCGTTCATGCCCACACCCAAGGATCAAGTCTGTCAGTGCTGTGCAGTCGGTGACTTCAAGTTTTCCCAACCTCGAACCCGCCAGTTGAGTGATATATTTCTATATAGCTTGCAACATCTGCTCCGTCAGCAATCTCTAGGGATATACCGCTCGCAGCCGGCTTGATAGAAGAGACGACTCATTTATTCCCAAGGCCGCCGAACTAGTTAGATACATACATACAGGTCGGAGCCACGGTTTGCACCAAAAAGTTGCGACAGTCCAGGTTCAGACTCGGCCTATATCGCATTTGCGGCTCCTCGTACCTAGAACCATCAAAGCAGCTAGCCGAGTCACCCGGTACAACGTTTCCTAGAACGTCAGCATACGCCTTACTGCCATTTCTTCCTTTCTCGATTCTTCTTCCATCTTCCCTCAAATAGAAGTCGATCCTCGAACTCGCTTCCAAATTGCAACATCTGCAACAACCCGAAAGTTGCCCGTGCTGCCGAAGATCAGGGATATCTATCAACCAATACAAGTATATCTGATATTCCTGCAATTATGAACACTAGACAAGCCCTCACAATCCCGGAGAGGGCAACGGCTCTTTCTGCTACCTATAATCATGATTTCTCCTGTTTTGCGGTTGGTCTTGAAGACGGCTTCGCGGGTATGTCCATCCTATATATCGAATTTTGTGTTGCTGAGATGGAACCGAAGAGCTGACATGATATGTCTACAGTCGTGAACACTGATCCATGCGAACTACGCGTTCACAGAAGTATGTGGAATTATATAGAATAATACAAGCTATTTCAGACGTATATAGCGGTGTGTGCTAATTTATTACCTCAAAACAGGGTTTGATGGCGGCATCGGAATGGCTAGCATGCTCGGCAGGGCTAATTTTCTTGCACTGGTCGGCGGAGGCAGAGACCCCAAATTCCCTCCGAACAGAGTCATCATTTGGGACGATGCAAAACAAAAAGTGGTTATTACCCTCGACTTCAAGTCGGACATCTTGGCGGTGCGACTATCAAGGTCGAAGATTATTGTGGTGCTGAGAAACCACCTCTCTGTCTATACCTTCTCAGCACCCCCCGAACCACTGCAGACCTTTGAGACGGTCAATAATGACTTCGGCCTCGCTTGTTTAGGTAGCAAGCATGTCGCTTTCCCCTGCCGGACAATAGGTCAAGTCAACCTCTTCGATCTGCAGACGGGGAATAACACCATTGTTCCCGCGCATACGTCGTCAATCATGGCGTTGGCATTAAGCCCTAATGGAGAACTTCTTGCTACAGCGTCTGAAAACGGAACTCTTATCCGTGTATTTTCCACGGCCAGCTCGGCCACAGTAACCGAGCTACGCCGAGGAATCGATAAGGCGTTGATATACTCGATGGCCTTCTCGCCATCTTCTAGCAGACTAGCCGTCACATCCGACAAAGGTACTCTGCATATATTTGATGTCCTCCCATCGTCAGTTCCAACCCCAGAACCACCACGACCGTCGTCTATGGGAAGCGGATCTTCAGAGCCAGCAGCAGCGCACACAGAGTCCAACAAACGATTTTCCTTGCTTGGGAAACTACCTCTTCTACCCAAGTATTTCAGCTCCGAATGGAGCTTTGCGCAAGCAAAAGTCGACGGAGTAGGGAGGAACTCTGTCGGCTGGACGAACGAAGATACAATAGTAGTGACTAGCATTGCGGACTGTAAGTGGGAGAAGTTCGTGATCCTGAATGCACCGCATACAGAATCTGGGAAGGCCTGCGAGAGGGAGGCGTGGAGGAATTTTGTGGAAGGGATGGAAATTCCCTACAGCCAGTAAATAAGGTACATTGTTGAAGTGGGTATATATTTGGTATTCTAGGTTACCATTCATTGTATGTCAATGCTGGGGCGCTTGACATTGTGATTCTTGGTCTTTCCCGCATTCCATCATCATTTGTTGTTCTGTATTATTTCAACTATCTTTTGTATTTCCTGCATCAACCTCAACTTTTCGCTTCACGATGATACCCTTTTTAAGCTGCAGCGTTTCTAGTACACTACAATACTCTTAGATTTAGCGAATTATTTCTTATCCTAGATTTGCATCGATTCGGTGGTGCGAAGGTCGAGCAATCTCAGGATAGACGATGGAAAGCTCTCATACAAGCAGCTATGCAGTGCGACAGATGCAGTGCATTCTTCCCTTCTATTTTTTGTCACTTTCGCAGCCCTACAGGAAACCTGGAGGAGACATATTAGTCAAAATATCGATTGCTGGAGGCCTGTTCTTGCCCGGTGATCAAGAGAGCGTTGTATAATAAGACTTGATACAAAAAAAAAATAAGATGTGATATGTATGATATTGTCTCTTTCGCAAACCTCCTTTGGAGTATATATAATTTATATGACAAACAGCCAACCCTTTGTATGTTGGAGGTAACTGTACACCGCTAATTTCAAAAATCCTGAATCCCTGTCTCGCCCTCCATCTCCTTACCGCCCAAGTACTTCCTCCCATCCTTTTCAACATACGCCTCTGCCTCCTCCCCATCAAAGTACTCTTCCCACCCATCCCTCTCGATCTCAATTTCGATTAGGTGATGTGGATCCCCGGCGCCGCCCGGCCGATCCACAGTATCATAATCAAAATCCTCATCATCACCTCTCAAAAATCGTCGTGACAGGATCTCCCGCCATATTTCCCAAGCTTCATCCCGATTTTGGATGTCAGTAAACTCTCCATTCGAGTCTGCTTGTAGCAAAATATCTGCATCTAAAGGCTCAGCGTCTACGGTACTATCCAGCCGTCCCCCTTCTGCGTCTTCTTCTCCTTCCACGCCTGACTCACGCACGGATTTCCTAACAATATTGCCATCTTCATCCTCTACTTCCTCGACATCCATTTCATCTTCGTCGTCGCTGCCTTCAGCGCCACGCTCTCTTTTCAATTTCTCTAACCTATCCTCGCCTCTCTCCAAGTCACGCGCAAGTATCTCGCTGAACTTTGCTTGACTCGCTGGATCGTTGGCGTGGTCTCGCCGGTCGCGACCGGTCATAAACCTGCTGACTAGTTGGTCGTAGAGGGTCGGAAGGGAGAATGCATGATCAGTTCTAGTGAAGTAATCGTCATGTGTTTGTAGGTAGATTAGGCGCCGGTTGCGGGTGGCAATTTGTGCATTCGGCGCGATAGTTGAAGGTTCCGCTAGCTCGTCTTGCGGCGAGTGTGCTTTTGTAGGCGATTGGGGTATAGCATACGCCTCGATCGCCATTTTGGATTTTGTTTGTTTGGTCTTTTGATCTAGCCTACCGAGTGGGTATTTCGGTTTGATAGTATACACGTCGGTATAGAGTATCTATATGCAATACACGGTAGAATATAGATCTCTTGTCGGAGCGTTGGTGAAGAGAGGCAGGAAGGTTTTTGTAAATGCCGAACAACGTGATAATTATTGATAGAGCGCGTCTACTCTGCACAACATTTGATGGTTGATGACGAATCGAGATGGTCTCTCTTTAATAGCTTCCAAGTACTAGTCACGTCTGGTGGCCAATCATCACGCATACCCGCGTGTCCGTCAGGATCCGTCAAGGATTTGTAATTATCTCCCGACAGCGAAACCCAAGGGCCGAAAACTTCTAGATTGCCCGAGATGCAATGGAAATGAGGGCCCTCGGGTCGCCAAACTATCTCCAGATAGGGACCGATATTGTCGTCAAGTTGGTTGGTGGGTGGTCGGTGATCGTGTTGTATGTTGGAAATCCAGACGTTGTTGATTTGTCAGCAAGCGATGCGTTTATACACGCGATAGACGACAGCCGCAGGGCAGAGGGCCGTCGTCCTCTTGACCCCCCCTCAGCTAGCATTAGCTTCCCCGTATTTTTCCTTGGATCTCGTGTCTACGGAGACATACCCCTCATCATCCCCGTACCCCTCCATCCCAAGATGATTCCATTACATCATGAAAACCGCCCCTCACGTCCACGTGTAGGCCTACCCCAGAAAGCTGAGATGAGCTCGAGCTCTCGGTCGACAGTCGACGGAAGCACGAGCACCGGACGCATCAAGCTTAGCTTTCTCAACCCCGAACCGGCGTCGCATCAAACTTCTCTAGACGTCGACGGATCATAGCTAAGCTTTGGCCGAGTTTCTTGGAGTTTTCGTCTCCCAGATTTTCACTGCTAGGAGCCCTTGCGATTTTCTCAAGTAAGAAGCTGGAGAGCTCCAACAGGAGCAAGCTAGTCCGTTTGGATCCCGGCAATAACCAAGCTTCGGCTTACCAGTACTGATGCATCTGATCAATTGCCGGTATCCCGAAGGACCTATTCTTGCCGCTGGACCCCCCCGGTGCGGTGCGAATGCATCGTCGGCTCTGACCTATAGGACCGATAACCGGTCCAAATTGAAGAGCTCATCCCACCAAACCCGAGCCGGCATCTCCAACTTTTTTTGTCTTCCGCTCACTCAGAGAACGATCCTTCAAGCAGACCATGAAACGCCGGATTTCATCAATCTCCTACGCCTCAGAGTAACTTTGCATCCCGGTCGCTTCAAATCCCACATGCAACCTTTTTTTCTTTCTTATGTCGATCCCCGAATATTTACAAGCATCCCGGCATACCTGCATAGTCACCGGCTGGATTTGCGGAGATTTAGACTGAATCCAGAAAGAGCTTGTCAAGCGTACTGCATGACCATCAAACAGATTGAATCGAAACCCCGTCAATTGAGGTGCCCGAAGTGCAAACATGTACCAACAAGTACCTCTGCATCCTCCACTAATTTCCATCTGGTAAAGCATTCCCAAAAACCCGTGTGCGCCCATGAAGGAGGCCACGTCCGCCTCGGGCTCACATTTTCAGCCTCGAGGATTGCTGGCTACCCATCGCCATGGGCCGCATTCTGCACGGTCGATCATTTTAAGTCAATCTGTTGAATGTGGACGTGCGACGTGAGCACTGCATTGCATCGGTATCCATGTTGCGCCAGAGCTGTTGCCAATTAGAGCGGTGGCAAGCGATACAACCGGAATCTAAAGTTTTAAACTCATACGCCTCTGAGAATGAAAATTTTTTTTTTTTACAACAGCATTTTCTAAGATCTATTTCCTCGGGATGAAAATCGGCAAAGTTCTCATGCCGGGTGACGGGGAAGAATGGGAGAATGCCCTTTTTTCTGTCTTCCTCCGTTAACTGCATATGCACTGGGGATCAATGCGATGCATGCATGTTTGCTTGCGTTCCCCCAATCTCGACAAGTTGGCCAACCAATAGACAACCAACCCGCCAACAGAAGCCTAAAGCTGCATAGAAGAATTTTCGGCTGCAGCTGAAGAAGCCGATGCAGATGCAAAAGTGGGGGATAACTAAACAAGTAGGAAAAAGGAAAGGGAAAAAACGGCGGACCCGCCAGCTGTGCTTGTTGGCAGCCGATAACGCTGCTTGGCCCTCTTGTCGACGCCCAATGACCAGAAATTCGCTGTCCATGTCGTGTTCCAACCACCAACCCAGTCGATATGTGCATACCATCGTGACTCGCAAAACGGTAGTCGGTCTTTGCACTGCATCGCTAGCTGGACATCTAGCGCACCGAGCTCGAGTGGAGACACGCCATCCCAATGAGCTGACGCCCCTATGAGTGCATCAGCCAGACAAGACCCAGCTCGTTCGACAGGCCAGTCGTGAGACCTTCGCCCGCTCCGAAGGAATATAGCGCCGCCGGTATACCGTACCGCTCCCGTCGTGCTTTAGCTGAAATGCCGGCAAGGCCGCAGAGCCGCGCACAAAGTCTCAATTTGATCAGATAGTTCCAACAAATCTCAAGAATCCAGCTACTCGACAGTTAGAGCTGACGTAGTCGTCAAGCCCTTAAAGGCAATAATCAACTCGTGGGGGACGGCCAAAATCTTAGGTAAGAGCTATAGATATCCTTTAAACTCGTTAAATTGGGATTAGAGAGACATGTCGCGCGACAGGCTTTTAGTCTATGCCGAACTTAACAATAATTATGCACTTGGCGCATCTACACGAGGGAATCTGGGCAGACAAGTGGGCACGGCATGGATACACAACTGAAGCTTGAATTTTGAATTCAAGACAAAACAAGGCTCTCTGTGGAACCATTCAGGTAGGACAACCTTGGAAAACTGATCGACAAGGCTACTTGGCCGTGCGATCTGGTTCTCGGCAACCCGTGGCATCGAGTGATGCCACCCAAGAGCTAAGATTAAAGGAATTGATTATGATATTCGTACGGTCTGAATACAAGTAGTTTTATGGACGGGGGGCATGCTGTAAGAGCTGTGTTCTGCCTTAGTGTCGTATTCAGACACTAGCTCTGCCTTTGTTCCCAATACGAGAACATAAGACTCAAACCCGTATTTCATTAAATCAAGGTTCTCTATTATAGAACGGGGCCTACTGGTTCAGCCGTACGATGATAAACTTTGCTGAT
This sequence comes from Drechslerella coelobrocha, assembly GCA_036971555.1. NCBI lineage: Eukaryota > Fungi > Ascomycota > Orbiliomycetes > Orbiliales > Orbiliaceae > Drechslerella > Drechslerella coelobrocha. The sequence goes on from JAJTUH010000002.1 coordinate 3,662,945, forward strand.
TTGGCGACTTTCATGGGCTAGAGGACAATGGAACCAATCTTGTTGATCAGCCCGTGCGCCTTGATTGCTACTTTGATATTAGATTATTCGGGCACAGTCTAGCTGCCACCGATCTTGCTCTGGGGACAGTGGGGGCCACTTCGACATTTGAACAAACACCCACCGCCCAAAGTTCACCAGCAGGAGATGAGACTTCGTGTTCACAGAAGCAAATTATACAAAGTTATGAAGCAGGCGTACACATAGTTGATGCTCGGAGTCGTCTAATGCGCTGGAAGCCTTCCAAAGCCCTGTCCGCCAACATTACACTCACATGAGATGCTAAGCAAGACGGACTTATACATTGGATTGCATGAGGACGAACACAAGGAAGGCAAGGACAACCGGGTGACTTTTGGAATAACGCCCACTAAACCCACTGTGGCAGTATGGACAACAAGTTATAGGTCTTGGTATCTAATATCATTGGCACTATCCAGCCTCGAGAGCGCAACATGCAAGTACTCGGGCATCAAGCAGACCACAACTTATAACCGCAATCTACAAGAAGAATTGTCAACTTTGACAAAATGCGATGTATGAGATTGTGATATTCGAAATACATAGATCCCGAAGAACTACGACGCAGTCGGCTTAAAAAGAACCAAACAGGTTGCATATTGGGATAGCCTATTAGATATGGGCAAAACGCATCATCAGAGAGCGGCATTAAAACAAGAGCCTGCATGTCCAAATCACTTTGCATGCACTGAATTATTCTGGAATGAGGATTGAATATATGGCAGACTGCAACGGTGTGATATCTAACAACAAACCCGCATGAAAACTCTAAAAATCCTCCTTTGGTTCGATCGATCGCGATACTTCAGAGAAGGAACATATGTACCCCAGAGAGGACACGGACGCCGGCTCATTACCAGCTTCCCTTGTGAAACCGTGCATACGACAGCACACTTTCGGTCGACACCCGACGGTTTCGAGCGTCTTTTCCCCGCGTTTTGCTATTTCTGACTGTCATCATTAAGACGGCAAGATTGAGCAACTTACCTGCAGGATCCCCCGATTCGAGCCTACGATTCACAAGCCAACACAGCATGAAGAGATACCCCCTGAGTCCTGCTTTCTGTTGTACTAGTCCGGGCTACACTACGCGACAGCGAGCGATTTATTGACCCTATTCCAGTGACCAATCGCCACAGCTACCCGCGCCAGATTTCTCATCACTTCGATACCACCTTCCGCACATGCATGCATGTTCCGACCCTCAACTAATGCATATGACAGAATCACGATCCCGTGCTTGAGGGTATTGACTAATCGTGAAAATCCCAAGGAGACATCGACGTCGGCCAACAGGTAATTGTGTTGCTGACTAACGCCGTCGTCGCCTCGGCTTCTGGAGCCAATAGCCCCCCCACGACAGTCTATCCACATGCCAGCTCGCAAGGCTAATCCCGATTGCGAATTGTGGAGAAGACCAAAACGCGCGCGTGGATCGCCAGTGGTGGCTTTCCCACGCCCCTAACCCCGTCTTGGACGGTTGGCTTGATTGGCTGCATTGCATGGAACCAACATCGAAATCCCTCATAATATAAAAAAAAAAGTTGAGGCGACCAGAGTGATTACCCAAAAGAGATCGGATCGAGGAGGGGGAGATTGAAGCAGAAACGTGTGCCTTGTGACATGGCACCGGCATAAGCTAAGCTGACCCTTTCTTTTGGGGGCACCATATTGTCGGGATCGGTCATCAGATACATCCGGTTGCTCGTCGTTTTCTTCTTCAAATTTTTCCTTTTCGTCCACTTCTGGCTGAACGCCCCAGCTAATTCTGGGGTAAAAGAGTGAGGAGTTTCTCCCTCTGACCGGTTATCTGCGAATCCAGCACGAGGGTAATGTCTCGAAAGGATGCGGGGAAGAACAAAGAGATCTTATGTCATTGCATTGCCGTGGTGGTCTCTGCATTCGACCCCCTTCACTTCGATTCCCTTCAAGGAGCAGCATCCCTTCAAGCAATTGAAGCCTGACCCGGCCACTCCTGAAACCGAACATGCTTCAATATTGGGAGGCGCACCCGTGGGCTCTCGTATGAGGGCTTTCTCGCCTGCAACCGCCCCGACAAGCAGCTCACCGAATTCTAACGCGCGGGCCACCGTGTGAAAGCTCGTCAATTGGCTTGCAGCGCATGAACGAAATTTCAATGACAAAGCAAAATATGGAACTTTGCAATAACGGGGCATTTGTCAAGCCCTCTCAGGGATAGCTGTCGGTTATATCATATTATTTATCGCCAAAGGAATCAATAAATCAGCAAATAATTCCCTTCTGCGAAACCCCTTCGCCGTTAACCTGCGTGACAGGAAGTTGTCTCCACAAACAGCTAACTTATATTACCTCCTCGCATGTAATAGGTTTCTCACAGGGTCCCTGCTTCTGCTTGCTTGCTTGCCTGCTTGCTTGCCTGCCTGCCTGCCTTCCTGCTCCTCAAACACGAAGGGAGGAGAGGTCATGTGGTTCTCATTCTGCACGGCAGCTCGAAATAGACATGCGCGCATGCCGCTACAACCGAACAGCTACATCCGGTCGTATAAACGGGAGGCTGTTTGCGTGTAGGTATCCATGTACATGTACACTTCCGTCAAGATAATACCTCGTCTCGTCCCCCGGCGATATATCCATTGTGTCGAAGCACATGATCATAGGATGGCCTGATGAAGTTTTCTTTTCGTGCTCTTTAATTCTCCTTTCCCATTCCTATTATCCCCCCACGAGCGGGAACTAAAGGCATACCTAGGAGAGAATATCTGCACCCGAGGAGGCTAACGAGGTATCGTTGCGGGCTGTCCGCACCTACATACATACTTCAGTGCTTGTGTACACACAGACGTCCATACATGCACAGCTGGTCCATGCTCGGAGCTTCACATATGTTCATAGCTGACAGGCTACGAACTGCCGTGCTTCTGCTGAAGAATGTACATTATTATGGACGGCTAAAGCTTGATGCTAGCCAATCCTGTTTTCTTGGACATCAATCCCACGGATTCTTTTGGGGGGGGGGTATGCATTTTGAGTGGCTTGCCGATATCTTAGAGATGTCGAATTCAAGCATCGTAAGCGAAGGGATTAAATGACAAGGCAGCGCATTGAGGGGAAGAGGTTAAGGTAAGGTAAGGTCGGGTAAGGTAAGGTAAAGGGAGAGTCCGGTGACCACATTCCCTACATGGTACGCATGGTTGAACTTACACGACATCGTTCAGTGTTAATTCCACGCTGCCGTGCAGGGAGAGCACGCGCGTGAGGAATGCGGAAATGCCTCTTCTGCCTTCTTTAGCTTTGACCCCTGATGAGTATTTAACAAAACCAAAAATTTTTTTATTTTTTTTTATTTTTTTTAATTGAGCGACGATGGTTAACCACGCGCTCGATACGGTATGTGATAGAGAAAGCTGTTGCGTGCATAACTTTTTTAAATTTCTGTTCTGCTGTCCGTCCGTTCGCGTTTCTCATAAAGTTACCTACCCCCTTAGCTAGCTCTACGCTGCGCATGCTTGAACCCCTTGTGCTACGTGGTTTGCACTTAGGTCCGGCCAGGCCAGGCGAGCTCAAGCTAAGCTGGCTTGCTGGCCGCCGTTCCTTTGCGTGGCTTTACCTCCGCCGCTGGACCCTACTCAGGCACAAACTTGCGAGCGCAGCAGACTTGTCCTCATTCGTGAGATGGCAAGGTACGCAGATAGCTGAAATGCTGTTCGATTCAGTGCAGCCAAGAGAAGCAAAAGCTTCTTGTTCGAGATATCCGTGGTTGCGCGGGACACAGACGTACATTGACGTGCCGCCCGGTATCTGGCTCGATGATCCTCCCCTTCGCCCCCCCGCTGCCGTCCGTGTACCGCTACCCGCTTGAAGCAGAAGAGGAAACAACAAGGAAGGTAAGGAAAAGAACAGTGCGCTCGCTTTGAAATGGGAAATGCGACATCAAGTAACGTTGTCCGTATGTATGTCTCATCACGTACGAAATTTTAATACGTTGCTCCTGCAAACAAACAAAAAAAAAAAAAAGCTGGGGTGAAGTGCCGGACCACGATCGCGATTCGATCCAGAAAAGCCCTGTTTCTGAACGCGGGTATCGCGAGACATAATTAAGCAATCCCCCATGACTATCCGCCGACTCCTTTCTTCCTTGGGCCTTCCCCCTTGTTCTAGCTTCTCAACATGGAGATTTCTCACGAGACCCAGCTGGTGAGACCCGAGGAGAAAGAAAAAAAAAGAGCATGACAAGAACAATTGAACACGAAACAACATTAGCTTTAGCGTGGAAATTCGCTCCTTTCGAAGTTTGTCGACCAAGGACACCCAAAAGAGGTCGAGTTTCGCATCGGGCGTGGGGTGCCCGTTTAGTCAGAGAAATATCAGCCTGTCCGTTCAATCGCACACTCCAGATATGCAAGAGGCCCAATGCACCTCGGCGCGCGGGCGCCCATAGCTTCGGGCCTGCCAGCCAGCCAGCCAGCAGCGAGAATCATCATCGTCAGATCATTTACCGTGCGTGAGTGTGGGTATTTTTAGATCAAGCAAGCCCGACCAGCAACTTGGTCGAATCCAGCCTTCTGACCGAGAGACATATGCCTATTAATCCCTCCGGCTGCAGCCATCGGTTATATGTCATCTTGTGGGAAATTTCGCGACGAAGGGGCATATCGCTTTTTCGCGTCCTCGCGGGGTTTAAGATTCGCGGGCTGGCGTACTAGTGCTAGGCACTCCTGAGGATCACATTCAATTACGCCGGTCAAATCAAAATTGAATGAAATCAAATCTCGCAAAGTCAAGATGCCCTGGCCGTCATAAATCGGTGATCTGGTCTTACGCTAGGGAAAGGAAAGAAGACCAAGAGAGAGAGAGGAGCCTAAGAGGAAAGGAAAATGAGAGGAAGCAAGCACAGGTCGCTTGTCGATCGATACTAGCTAAGAACCTCGGCGTGGCGGGCGTCATTAGCATATCGAGTATCCTAATATAATTTAATTTTTCATCGACTGAATAATCGATTTGCACAAGATGCTTAGCGACGACGACGACACCGACGGTGATGATTACTATATGCACGATCGATTGCCTTTCCGGCCCACCCTCATGTTGACCTTTTCCTGTACCTTCTGATCATGAAAATCCAGGAGATTTTCTATTATCGAAAAGGACGCTAGTTCCAAGGATCACATTCTCCATGATGACATTCTGCAGTTCAAAAGTTCAGCTTCTGCTCTTTCGGAGCTCAGATGAGGCTGACCAGCTGCCCGAAAGACATAGGGAAGGAGATGCTATTTCATCTTTGCATAGCCGTCGCGTTCGCAGTTGTTAGCTAGTCCCAAGTTAACCCCTCTTTCTTCGGACGAACATGCCGGGATGGCAGAAGCCGAAAGGTCCAAAAATGCGGTCAGCTACAAGTACGAGGAGGACGCTATACGGAGCAAACTAGCTTGATCCATCCAGGTCATATCGTGGAATCAAATGAAAAACACTACTAACGAAAGTCAAACAGAAAAGTCAATGTGATCCGGGACGAGAAACCACTCGACCTGGGACCTGGACAGACCAACTTTCCCGTTAGGCCCAACCAAACGTAGAGACTTACTTACTCCGTGCAGTTGCTGACCATTTTTAACACTTAACTGGCGCTGCTGCTGCACCGGCCCCCCCTTCCTTACTTCCTTCGTATATGACCCAGCATCATGGGGACACATGTTTAAACTCGGGCCTAGAAATCTGGAAATAGGGACGAAACTGATTACAGTTGAGGCATTTTTGCTCACGCTGTGGCCCCCAGTTAATTCAAGAGAGAGAGAGAGAAGAGAACAAGAGAGAGAAAAGAGAGAGAGTCATCTGAATGGCCCAAACGGAACCCCCCACGAAATTCAACCTGCCTGGGGCCATGCTGACTAGCCTAACCTTCAAAAAGCAAACCCCAAAACCCGTCACAGCATATGACGAACACCGATGGCTTATTGGCCGGACCATTGGTCTTTTGTTTTTCCAGCATGGTGGTTGTTCAATGTTTGGGAAATGCGGGGAATCCAGCTGCGAATTGAAATGCATGACAGGTCAAGGGGCCATCCCAGCCCTTTTTGCTCTTTTCGTGCATTCTGCAGGCATCTTGCCATCTGTGTTGCAGGAAGGCTCACTTGTTCGTCCGCTCAAAACGAAATATTACTTTGATACCTAGGTACTTTACTCGTAAACTAACGTGCTAAAATGCTAAAACTTGAATTGGCCTTCGAAACCGAAAAAAATGGACCGGGGCCGTGGCTTCGTAACATTGAGGCAATTGCACGGAACCACGTCAATAATAATAATAATACCAAATCGGCGACGGGAAACGATCAGTGAGTGGTTTTGCATCATCGCACGGATTTACGGGCACGTTGCATACGAGTGGATCGGAAGCGGTATTTTTTTTTTTGGTTTGTTTGAATGTTTGTGATTCCATTATACTTCTTGCTTGAAACTTGGACTTGCTAAAAAGTCTATGTGATACAAGAAACAGCGGACAGGAGGAGGATGAGTATCTTCTCATCCCTGGAACAAAAGACCCCTGGCGCGAGGAACCTCAAAAGTAACAAGTAGAAAAGAGAAAGAAAAAAAAGAGTTAAACAAAAGAAGGTAAGAAGATCTGATGATACAAGGAAACGCAGGCTGTGCGATCCGTGGCTTTTCTTCTGAAGTGAAATAAAAGAAACATTAACATCGGCGCAAAACAAAATCTTCTTCATCGACTACCGAAAGCTACTTGTAAAAGAAAAAGGTCAAGACGATGCACGTGCGTAAGAAAATGCGCCAGAACACCCGCAAGTAAAAAAGATGAAGCATCGAAACGCAGTGCGAATGTAAACTGTAAAAAAAAAAAAAAAGCGAACCCCGTGTGCTTCCCACGTATAGAGCAAAGGCAATGCTGTGGCAAGAATAACCAAAAGCAAAGTCATTAAAAAAAGGCAGTACTAGGTCACTAAACGCAAAGCTGTTGTTACAAGGAGTTAAAAAAGCGAAAGGCGGAATCAACATATACAAGCTCTCCTATATCGTTTCAACTGTCCCCGAGTGTTTGTGTCGAATAGGAAAGGAAGAAAAGAAGTGTAAAAAAAGTAAAATAATGCAGCGAATGTAGAAGTGAATGTGAATGTTAGAATTCAGGGGACAGCAAAGCCTCCAAGCCGAGCAGCTGCACGAAAGCAACCTAAACTTCGTGATGCAGAGTCTTCTTTGGGGTCTTTGGCGGAAGGTGCTGGTGCAGCTTCTTGACTCCCATCTTTCCGGCCAGCTTACAGCCGGTCATTTGACTGCAGTCAAGTAACCCTGGCTCCTTGTCGTAGGCCAAGTCGGGAATGCAGCAGTCGACATGGGTCATCCATCGGTCATGGAGAGCCTCTTCGATGGTGATGCGCTTCTCAGGGTTGGGATGCGCCATTCGGTACAAGAGACGCTTCAGTGGTGGCTTCATGTCGGAGAACACGCGAGCAGTAGGCATGGTACACTCCGTTGTGATGATACCAGACGGATTGTTATCAAGCCACTTGTCGAAAGATGTATTGTATGCAGCATACATTCTGTCGTTGGAGCTGGCTTCAGTCCATGGGAACCCTCCGTAGTGAAGAGTCACATAAACGATAGCGCAGGACCAAACGTCCAGCTTGCGGGCGTCGTAATAATCTTTCTGAGCAATGACCTCTGGCGAAAGGTAAGGCTTGCTGCCGCAGATTCCGGGACGGCTCAGACGAATTTCCGTCATGTTGGAGCCGCATTCCATCTTCTGGCTGAAGGCAGGGTGGTCTCCACTGAAGACTTCGGAAATACCGAAATCAGAGATCTTTAGTCGGCCGTCGGAGCAGAGGAGAAGGTTCTCTGGTTTGATGTCTCGGTGGGCAACACCATGCGAGTGGAGGTACGCAACACCTCGCAAGAGTTGCTTGAAAATGCAAAGCTTCTCGTCGGTACCCATAAAGTTCTTCTTGATGATAGAAAACATGTCACCTCCACTGCAGTACTCCATAACATGGCACCATCGACCATTGTTGCGGCAGAGATCCTCAGTCAACACAATGTTTGGATGGACAAGAGACTTGGAGAGGCAGAATTCAGAGTTGAGTTTCTGAGTATATTCCTCTTCGCTCTCATTGTTGGACTTTTTCCGGAACTCCTTGACGGCGAAGAGCTCGTTGGGATTGCCGTGAATTTTACTCATCAGCTTCACAATTGCGCTCGCACCTTCGCCAATCTGCTTTGACTTCAAGGGGATGTGGCTCTTGTTCGAATACTTTTCGCTCAGGTTGTGGATCTTGAAGGTTGGAGCGGCAGGAACGGCGGTGCTCAGTTTCCTAGCCTTGAGGCCGACGCCAGTTTCCGCTGGGTGGGTGATGGCAGACTCTGCTGTGATGTCGGAGATCCCATTCATGCTGCTGGAGCGTCGGTTTCGCCCGAGACGTCCGATGCCTGCAGACAATGATTTAGGCGGAGAGCCGGCATTTTTCCTTGTTTCCGACAAGCTGTTTGTGGGAGACAGGGATTTTGAAGGCGAGGTGACCTTTGGAGGAGTCGGGCTGTTGCGTTGAGGGAAGATGCTCGGCCTGACTTTGGGTTGAGGTGATGTGCGTGGGGTTAGGTCATCGTCCTTGTGTCCGATCCCAAGCTTGGAAACCAAGTCGTTGCCGCTGCCGCTGCGGTGGAAGATGCGAGAAAAGGTATTGGACCTTTTAACCGGGGTGGGAGCCTCAAGACGAGGTGGTTGCGGTTGCTGTTGCTTCTGAGGCTGAGGAGAAGGTTGAGGGGTGGGAGTCTTGATGGTGAGAAGAGGCGGCGATGGTGGTTTCGAAATGCTTCTGGGACGGACCTGAACGTCGGACATGTCAAGCATGGAGCGAACGGTCTGTTTCTGGTGGATTGGCTGGGGTGTGGTGGCGGGAGCTGGGTCGTGGTGTTGTTCTAGAGTGAAGACTGCATTATGGCTGTCGAAGGAAGTTGGAGTCAATGGCTCTTGGGTTTCACTGGCGGTCTCGACGTCTTCTTCCTCTTCCAGGACGGTGTTGCATTCATGGCCTTCGTCCGAGGAGGAGCCCAAGATGAATTTGGGAGAAGGATGGGAATGATGGTGGTTAAAGTCGTCGAGGGGAGAAAAGTCGTCGTGGTCCTGACCATGGATGCGGACGTGGTGGGTGCTCAGGAGCTTGATCTCCGGCGTGGGCGGGACCATGGCGTCAGATATCGACGAAAAGGAGCTGGAGCAGGTCGACGGCAGAGAATCGGGTCTGATTTGAGTGATGGACATGGCTATCTTTGGGCTCGTTTCGGTGGCCGAGGACGTCGTTTAATCTGTGCGTCTGGTAAGCCTTCCGTTTGGGATCATGTTTAGGCAACACGGATGCCAACTTGAGCCAAGGCCCCGAAAAATGTGGAACTTATTAAAGCGACATCTGCGGGACGGTCGAGATGGACTTGGCGGGGGGGCGGGGAGATGAAATGAGGTATAAGAGGAATGGAGGGACAAAGTTGGTGGAACGCCGAGGGTATATAATTTCTCTTTCTCTCTTGCTGATGAATGTCAAGTGTTATTTCTTGGAAGACGAGGCAGGTCGACGCAGAGAATTGTTTTGATTCTCCAGCTGTCTTGCTCTTGCTCTTGCTCTCGCTTCGCTGTTCTCTCGGGCAGGAATTTGAGGCTTGGTTGGGGGGAGGAGGATGAGGATGAGGATTTCACTCAATTGCCAGAGCCAAGCGGTGCTACATACCAGAAAGTAATTTGAGACGCACTCGAAAAGAGATTTGGAAAGAAAGGTAGGTTCCAGGCCCGTCGTTACGTCAGAAAAGGATAATGGATTCGGGAGAAGGCGACAGCCGAGCGACTATAGTGGAAGAGGAGGGCGAGATATAGGTAAGAAGAGGATGGAGAGGATGCTTTCGTGTGATCGTAACTGGCAATACATATACACTTTTGCTTGTCGACAAAGTCAATTCTTTAGGTTCGGGACAATTGGACTTGGCTGAGAACGGTAGCAACTCTCTAGGAAGCCGTCGTGGAAGACTTTCTTTTTTTTTCTTTGGTGATATGTCGATGGGATGAGAGAGAGATGTGAGAGGGAGAGAGAGTAGTAGTAGTAGTAGTATTTTATTGCTTGTTGGTGAAGCCTGGGCGAGGGGAAAGGGCCGTTTATATGTGTTGCACTGAAGTCGAAGGCGGAGAGCTAGCGGAGGGCGATCGATTTATAACCAGGTCCGGTTGGCTGCCCAGTGCAGAAGGCAAAAAAATAAAATAAAATAAAATAATGGGCCAGGAGAAAAAAAAGAAAAAGCAGGTTGGCCGGTCAGTTGGTTCAAAGCGGCTACGCCGTCTGTACGTCTGGTCGGCGTGCGTGACGAAAGGTTGACCGGGGAGAAAAGCACAAAGCAGGTCAGGATCTGGATCTGGATATGGATATATATAATAATCTCAGCACTACTATCTGGTTGCGAGATTTCCGCTGCTACGGGTCCTCCTCAATCCAGCCGGGTGCAGCAGCAAACGAGGATACCGTCAGCGTGCTTTTTTGTGGGGGTTGAACGGGTCGGGCAGTTCAAATAATAGCAATTCGTGAGAAGAAAGCCCTTTTGTTTAGCGGATGTAATGTCGGTGGGTTCTGACTGGGATTTCTGCCTGTTCGTATTGTTCTTTCGAGGATGACGGACAAAAAAAAAAAGCAGGGCGAAGCACGCAGAGCCGTCAAACAGGGCACAAAAATAGTCGAGGGCACAGCGGCGGACGGCTATTTGGATTTTTTTGGGGGGGGTTTTCCTGGGGAAAGGCACACAAGGACGCTCTCGTGAAACAAAATAAGAGAGAAGCGGAGAAGGTTTGAGGAGAAGAGGTGGTGAATCTGAGGAAAAGGCAGTCCCCGTGGTAAGGTTCAAAAAGAAACTCGGGAAGCTGAAGGTGACCGTCTCGAGATTATTATATGAGACGGGCAATGGCAAGGTCAAGCCGATTCCCGCTATTATTATATCGAGCCACTTGAGCGGACTAGCAATAGCAGCAGCAATAAAATGATAGCGCTATGAAGTTATGAGAGGGGAAAGATACACCAATCCGCACCAAAGTGAGTGCTTCAGCGCCCTTGCCCGTGTGTCCTAACAGTTCTATCCTTCTTTCACTACCACTCCTTCTCGGGCTGAGGGCAGCAGGCAGGCAGGCTGACAACCATTATTAATGGGAACAGCATAAGACCCGAGTTTGACGCTGCTCGCTAGCTCCAGCCAGAGCACCCTGCCTGGCCCCAGGAGCGCAGCTGAAAAAACAAAAAACCAAAAAAGAAAAGCTTCTTTCCCCCCCTCGATGACAATTTTGGGGTCTTGTTTGGGGGCGACCACTGGCAGGAACACTGTCGGACGGATATTCCAAATGGGCAGCGGCGACTCGTGCGAAGGGACAAAGTGTGAAAAGGAANAAAAGGTACCTCTGAGTACCGGACGCTTAAGCTTTTGCCTTGGAAAGCTAACTAACTCTGCAAAGCATAGTATGAGCTTTCCTCCTTCTCGGCTCTGGTGAAAGGACCAGAGGACGCCATCGGGCTCCCAGATTGCTCCCCCCATCATTGGCACCAGGCAGCCCGATGTGAGGTCTCATCTCCCTTCCTCGTCGGGATCCAACGACGTCAACCAAAATCGCAAAATATGCTAAAAGAAGGATGTGTGGGTCAAGGTCACCCACCTCACATTGACAGGAGCCCCGTCCCCGACGTGAACGTTGGACGAGAGACGTCGCCGCCTCTCGATCATCTTGTTTCTAATTTTTGCAGTCGCAACATGTCTCTTTGTCGAGGCTCTGTCGTGCTGCGGTACCGGCACCGCCGGTCTCCCAACGGCCATCGACATATCAACTACCAAATCTGAGAAGCGCCGGGAGTCCTCCCGATTCACCTGGCGTTTAAAACTCCTCCGATCATTGAAAGAAAAAGGGAGGGAGCGCATGGTGCTTCACGGTCTCCTCCTCCTCCTCCTCCTCCTCCTCCTCCTTGCACTCCTATCACAAGGCGCGCGCCGCAATCAGCAGCTCCCAATTGACCTTTGTTTGATCTATATCGAACGACAATTAATTACACAATGAATTCGTTGTCAAGAGCCCATGCCGATGCGAAGGAACTCGTACCAACGCCTATCAATCCTTCTGGGGCGGATTTCTCGGGGCGCAGATGTTCAATTCAACGACATCGGCGCACCCCAGCATCCAGAACCATCTCTAGCATCTGCACAAGAGAACGAGAAAGGATCGCGTAGACAGTCCCTTATCCAGCAGCGAATAAACGAGAGTGGGGGGCCGTAAACAGCACAGTCCTCCTCCTCCAGCAAAACAAAAGAAACTTTTTCTGCATGCCCCAGCTTTTTCTTTCCTTTCCCTGGAGAAACGACAGACACAATCGTCTGTCGACTGTCCTGTGCTTCCTGCATATGCATCCGAGCATACACGAATTCGAGCCTGCTGGCTGTCCTGTGCTTCCAATTCCGGCCAGGAAATAAACAGGCCCTCCGATAGGTCGGCGGCCGGCAAGGCCTACAGCGCTGCAACATTCTCAATTGAATCACGAGGTAGCTGTATATGCGCTGGTGGTCTATCAGAGGTCGGTGAGAGAAAATCACGGGCTGCAACTTCAACCCACCGCCATTACTATCATCGTAATATACATATATGCGCATCACCGTGTGACATTCCGAGTTTACTACGTGGCCCATCTATAATGTTGTGCCTTCTTTTTTTTTTTTTTTTTTTTTGCCCTCTTTGCAAAACCCAGCGATTCGGTTTTTTTGCCGTCGCGACTGAAATTGGAGCCAAGTTGCTGGCGGCTGTTTAGACCTACTGGAAAGCGAAATTGCTGGAGGATGGCGAATTCCTCCAACCATATGCCAGATGTCATGCATGTTGTGTTCGGCTTCTTGTCCATGTTCCAGGGAGCTACAACCAGAGTACACATGCCTCTTAACTTTCAAGCACAGGAATCTTAACTTCTTGGTCGGCTCGTTGCGAGTTTCCCCGATCAGATATACCGGAAGAAAAATATTTTTCCCCTTTCCGACACCTTTGGCCTTCGGGTGTCATGTCCAAACCGTTACAAGGAATTATCCAGATTCAATGCCCTGAAATTTTTTTTGCGAGATCATCGTGTTCGTCATTATGGAGACCAAACCCAACCCCAATTATATCATATCGGAACCAGGCATCGACAACGCGCATATCTTCATCATCATCATCCTCGTCGCCTCAATATCGGACCGCATCATTGAAGCGAGTCGCGACTATCTTCAATTAATAATTCGGCCGGAAAGTAAATCGAGAAAATATGATAACAGGTTTTTTTTGTTTCCAGAACGAAAGCTTTTTTTTTTTTTTTTTGTTCTAACACGGACGTTGGATCACACCCTCCGAGACGAAGGTCTCACTTCTAGGTTGCGCTGTTATCCAAAATTCGATCGAAACGACACTTGAGAGCTCCAGAACTCTAATATGTCACTGAGACAGGCGGGATCCTATGATGCCATCATGCCCTCGCCCGGTAGCCACCTAGCTTCTGGTTAACCTCGGAGGTCGGTACGCACCGGCGAGAAGCTGGCCTGAGGCCACAGCCGATAGACAAAATGTTTCTCAGGCGCGCGAAGGAATACCTTCTTCTGAACCCTGAGCTCTGAGCAAGCTCTCGTGTAGAGCCTAGGAGGGGTGGTCTCGATGAATCTGGCCTTGGGACTCTTTTACTCTGCCAGGCAATATAATCTGCGCCTTCGGATACGGATGTTCGCTTCGGCATGCGCATGTCGTAGTCATCAGCCCTCCTTCAGCCTTCAGCCCTTCTGCAGGCAGGCTTTTTCTTTTTTTTTTTTTTCTGGTCCTCCCTTCCTTCTAGAATAATCACAGTAATATAACTGCAGCAGTGGATCGGATCTTCCGACAAATATAGCAACCGTCGCCTGGAATCGCAATCGCAAATTGTAGTCTTTAAATGTGTAGACTCCCGATGAGGTGAAACATACATATTATATTACCACAGTAAGCTGAACGTTTAATTTCATCATCCCTCGAGCTTGCCGAGCGTCAGCAGTTGATATTGTACATATATCGTATTGCACCTTCCGTCTGTCCGTGCTAGCTTAGATCTGACTAAAAGTAACGTGCCACCAAACCTAAGTACTTAAGTAATTGTCATAGATGCATATCGATACGTAGACGACTGACATCGAGTAACTCACGCCTGTGCATGCATCTCATCGTTGCACATGCAGCACGGTTGCTGAACGCAGCCTTCTAGAATGAAAGGAGAAGGACGCAATTTTTTAAAAAAAGGCTGCCGTGCTAATTAATTAATGGTATGGACCCTCTTTCTCTCTATCGACTCCTTTGCTTTGGCAGTCCTGGCGAACCCTTTTTTTTTTTTTTTCCTGCCTCCATCCGAAAGCGACCAAGCCGCGCCCATCGAGATGTCTTGGTAAATCTTGGTAACTGCACAGAAACAGGCGAGGGGTACAAGGTACGGAATCGATCAGACATGGTTAACGGTTCCTCCAGTATGTGTTAGGTACCAACTTGGCGGGGCGCTGCGCTCAAGGAGGAATCCGCCGTCGCATCTGCCCTTCTAGAGCACGATATTTATTTTTTTCGTACACTCGATTAAATTGATAGGTTTGGACTGAATTTCGGACACGGGCAAGGGGTCTCCACCTTCTTAAAGTTGCATGACCTGAGCGAGATTTCGATGGTGGTCTCAATCTAGGGTACTAGCTCGTAAGCCGACTTTTTTTTTTTTTCTTTGTCGCATTTGCCTTTTTGAAAAATTACTTGTAAAAATGTGGTTTTTATATGCGCTGGGCTAATGTACCGATGGACCGGGGTGTCGAGTAGGCGAAGTCCCCAGGCAGAAGGAACTTTTGCATGGAAGGCACGATGGACTATTGCCTTTTCCAGGTTGCTTGTGTTCTCTTTGGGTCTACCGGCATTTGGTAGTGCAGCAGAGAAAGAAAGAAAGAAGAAAGAAAAAAAAATTAATTCAATTGCAGATGAGGCTTTAAAGGAATATTCCACCTTCAATATGCATATCCGTGGATTTCCCCGGACTTTCGGGCTTCCTGATCGAGGAAAATCGCCATGAAACTTCAAAGGTGCAATTGCTACACTGGCTTACTGCAACAGAATAGAGTTCCTCATAGAGAACCCGAAGAGGGAGGGAATGGGAGAATGCACTCAAAGTCTACGGCGATGGAGATGGACTGATTCCTCCTCGGAGTGTTAGTATAGAGCTGGCGTCGATATCCCTCCGGCAGATTTTCGCCATTCTACGGCGCGGGGAGCAACAGAGTCGCCGACTTTCGCCTGGATGTTCCTCGTTGTCCCGTCAGATTAGATAGTCCGGCCAAGCGGCCGCGCAAGAATATATCAAACTTGCCGTCATGAACTAGCAAAAAAAAAAAGATCCACGACCGTTGCGGGAGGCAAACTGGAATATATTTCCTCAACAAAACGAGTTCGTACTTGGTTATGTACAGTACTTTTGCGGCCAAACTACGCCGACCAGCTAGATGCCATCGGGCGACTGCGAGACGGCATCACTCGCCCACTTCCTCGGTCAACAGGAGCGGTCCGAGAAATGGATCGTCTGAGGATGCCGCTGAATAGCCCACATCTACCGCGCATTCAACATAAAACTGCTCAAATGTACTGTACCTGCCCTACCAACCCGGCCAAGCGGGCCAAGCGCCCTCGGGTTTTCTGGAATTCTAGGGCGATTGGCAGGTAACACTACTGTTATGGCGACCAAATGGCGTAACCACCTTTTTTTTTTATTTTTTCTTCTCTTCCTCGTTTGTTAGATTGATTGACATGTTACTGCTGCAGGGGTCCACAGTGGCCTGTCCGTAAAGAGGGAGAAGGAAGAAAAAAACATATGCGAGCGAAAAAAAAAGAGAGTCTACGTGCATCCACTAGAGAGCTTGCCCGCAACGGTGCCACTTCCTTTTGTCGCAGGTAGGCGGGGTGGCAAAAGACTCTCCGCCGTGATATCGGTCTCCCGTCCAATCAGCTGCCGTCCCTCGATGCGAACAGCTCGGAAAGCCAATCTGGAATCTATCCTCTGATAGAGGGAAAGTCCTTGAGGCCTAAAACCCTTTGGTTGCAACGCTACTGGTGTCTGGTTTCTGCTAGACGCCGGCCTTTTCGCTCCTTCATCTTGAGGCCATTCGGAATCGATTGGTCCAGGACCTTGTCTTCACATGCACGCGGAAAACAAGCTGAGAGGAAAAACATGTTTCTGGATGTCCTGTACTCACCCCCTCAGCTGTGGTCGTTCTGGTAAATTCATCTTTACTCGACCACTTCTCCCCGCGCTAGCTTCGAAAGGAGACCGTGGACCAGACCACATGGTCAAAGCGAATACCACCTGCATTTTCCGCATATGGATGAAAGGCGATCGATATCGATCACTGTCTGTCTGTGGGTCGTGACCCCTCGATTGGCTTGCGCTGGGAACACGGCACAGCTCTCCTTTTAAGTTCTTCTCCAGAGATTCCCATTACCAAAGGCTCGAGGAGCGTG
The DNA here is from genome assembly GCA_036971555.1 of Drechslerella coelobrocha. NCBI lineage: Eukaryota > Fungi > Ascomycota > Orbiliomycetes > Orbiliales > Orbiliaceae > Drechslerella > Drechslerella coelobrocha. The sequence continues at coordinate 3,679,521 of JAJTUH010000002.1, forward strand.
GAGGGCTAGGCCGGATTCTTGGACTTCAGAAAACGAATTAGCTAAGCTAGCCGCATTCTGTTACCATAACATTATATTATACGATATACCAAACAAAAATGTTAGCCTTCAGGCTAACGGAGCAGGTTTTCGTTTCTCGATAAGAGCCAAAAAAGGTCCGTACGGCGAGCAGATGGACAGGGCTTGCACTCGACTGCCGCTGCTCCACTTTTTCGTTTTTCTCGTATGCTGTTTGTCATGCAGGTTAGCTTTTGGAGGCGGCCGGCCTTGTCCAGGCGTCACCAGCACGGAGGACAGGAAGACAGGAGTAAAATCAGGGTCCATCGACGGGAACAAACAATTGGAGAAGAAAGACTATGGAGAGATGCGCCTAAACACAACCGGGGAACGGACCTCGATTCGATTCCCTTCCCCAGCAAGCACCAGCAGCGAGGTTGGCCGGATAATGCAACCCCACTTTCAACCCCCCCTCGTCGATATTTCACGCATGAAAGCACAGGTATATGTATTATCGAGGGTTGGAGGAAGAGAGCTCTGCTTGGGTGCCTGCTTGGGGTTCCACCCGCTATCCCCATGCAGGTTGGGCTTTCTCAAACGCAGTGAGCTCCCTCATGATACCATACACCACCACCACCATCTGGCCTGAGATTTTGGCTCAGTCCGATCGCGAAGCTCGCCGGCGCCCCGTGTCTCTCGCTCTAATTTTCATCTTATCTAGCGTGATTTCTACTTGTTACAAACCGAATTTACACCCGCCCACGCTTAAGCGACAAACAACAGCTGCAGCAAAGGCAGATTGAAAGCTAACGTTAAGTCCTCTCTGCGTGTAGCGCGGGCCTAGCAGCAGCAGCAGCAGGAGCAGGTAATATTAATAGCAGACCTCATAATAACCTTATTGGATTGTGTGGACATCGGTGAAAGTCGGAGAAAACAAGGCCCGACAGGTACCTCTCAGATCCGAGTCCCGGGCTAGTTTGCTTTGCCTGCTTGCTACTCCAATCTGAGCGCGTCCATTCTCGTACGGCGCGGGTCGCCCAGTCTCAATTACTAAGTCAGTATGCAATTCCCCAAATGTGGGCACCGAGATTTGACCGAGACGACTCGCTTCCATGCTCTTGAAACGGGGTCCGTATTCTCGTTTTCTCCCACCGAAAGTCTAAATGGTCATCGGATAAGGCACGCTCATGATAGGTGGACGTGACGGCCGGCCCGGCTACCGGGTGTATTCTCCTATACGTCAATCGATCCAGTCGAGAGATTCAATACCTGGACCCGCGTCTCGGAGCGCTCGTCTCTCGTTGAGAGTCGGCAATTTCAATCCCCACTATCATTTCTTGGCGCGAGAATGGGCGAACTTTTGGGGGGGTTTTTTTCCCTAGGGAAACAAGCTTTCGTCGACATGTCTCGGCAACTTCTTCCCATGGAGCGACAGGAATGATTGTTTTCGTCTGAGGAAAAGGAAGTTTTTAGTGCCTTTTTTTTTCTTTAATATGCTAGCTCTGTGTAGAAAGTCGAAAGGGGGGGCACGAGTTATGAAATTTCTCAGCCTCAGATTTGGATGTCGAGGATTGTGGTCAGAAACGAAAGAGAAAACAATGGGATCAGAAGGAAAAGAAAAAGAAAAAGAAATCCCTGGGCGGCAGCGGAGTAGTGCGAAGTAGAGTAGGGTAACTTTAGTCTACTGCGACCGCACGCAGACGTTGACGTCAACCATCCAGCTTTAGCTCGAATAATGGCTTCGGGCTGAAGATAATGAGAGGGTCATGCGATACACACTCAGAACGGTAGTCGACATTTGGATTTCTTTTTCAAACGTCGAGCTGCAGACACGAGAAACTCTTCCAGCAAGGGCTTTGTCCCCCCGGCTCGTGCAACACTAACTCGTCTCTTATTGGCTCTGCCTCGCGAACGCATTTCACAGCTGCAGGCGAACAAGGTAACCGGACTCCTCGAAGCGGCTCGACGCGGTCTCACATTGCATACCGTTGCGTAAAGTCGTTCGGCCTCGACGATGTGAGATCTTTGGCTGAGCCCGAGTGTCGAAACTAGTGTCGTTTCGACACACAGACACTTGGAAAAAAGCTTAGTAAAGCTTGGTTGACTTGTGCAGAGCCCGGGTAGGCTGAGCGGAGTGGACATGAGGCTATTGGTCTCTCTTTTTTGATCCTTCCAATCCAATCTGATGGTGATATCATATTCCACTTGAACCTTCGGTTTATACTCGCTCGCCTGCGTACTCGGTGACAGTAGACTCAGTCAACTGGAGTTCAGGCTGAAAGCGCAAGATATTCCGTTTGACGGCCTTTAAGCCGAAAAGACTATACTACTCTAAGCTTAGATGTTATTGTTTCCGAGCTACTCGGGAAATACTCGGATATCGGCGCTATATTGCAACGGGTTGAAAACACGGATCTGGGCAATCCCAACTACGAATAATTTACAACCGATCGATCCCCATTAGAGTAGTAGTTGCTCTTTACAAAAAAACCCCATGCTTTAACCCAATAACAATAGGATTAATACGAAGTGTGAATACGGAGCTACTACTCCGTGATTTCACTAGCACTTGATAAAACCCGGCAGTAAAGTAACTGTACCCCATAACAAAAAATTCCTTTTTGCCTCACGCCGGCTTGCGTAGAGCATAGTCTAGCTTCGGACAGACCATGGTGTCCACGACGACTGTGACGGATAGGCATGTCCACCCCGCGGCCGGCTGGACAATTTTTAACCACCTCGGGTGGAAGAAAAGGGAAGAGAAAAAAAAAATCTCATCAATCGGAAGGCATTCCAGAGATGTACTGTAACAGAGATGACAGGGTATGGCTGTCGAGCTTCACTATTCTGAAAACATAAATCAAAGATATAGCCCAGCACAATTGTGGGAGCTCAAGCTTGAGATCCTGCCTGTTTGGCCCTGCCCGCTTACCTTGCAGGATATGCGATCAATCCTCGGAAGACAGCATAGGATCAACATCGCTCTAACGTGGTTCACACCAGCTGTCGAGAAGATAGACACTGTGATCCGGGAGACTCGGAGAAGCGGATGCAGTCTACGTATTGTCGATATAAAAATATTTGGGGGTGCCTCCGTGTTCGCCCCGAGTATCATCTTGATTCTTGATAATTAATGCCTCATCATATGAAAAAAGATCGACCAAGTAAGGAGCACGAGTGGCCTTCATGTGGCCGGGCGAGCTAGTCTGCTTCCCACACGCACACATGTAATTCAAATCAGAGCAAATGGGATTCTGGGGGGGGAAGCGGACCGGTACATGTTGGTACCTCCGTATCTAAATTTACTTCTTTAATTTAAATCGTCACTTACTAATTTTACGATCGTTGCATGTAATGCGCAATGTTCGATATACCTGTCGTGCATACGGGGTGCTGCCCACAAAAGCGGCACGACAAAGTGGGAAAAATGTCTCATATCTCCCTCCTGCTTCTCCAAAGAGCAACATTAACCCCGCCATAGTTAGCGAACTGAGTATGGTAGTAGCCTTGAGTGTTCTTTAATCATGTAATAGATTGTTGTCAGAGCAGAAAGGCAGGGGTTCGAGACGTCGGACGACTGACTAAGCTCAGAAAGGCACCTTTTCGCTCAACGAAAATGAGCGGCCGGCGGGAAGAATTACTCTGCGGCTATTGCGAAAAACAAAAATCCGATCAAGTGCCTTCTACGCGGGAAACTCTTCTTGCTAGGTTGTCAGCAGCGGCATGCTTCTATTTCCTTCCGTTTGTTAGACGCCAAGTTGTTCATCCGCATTGGCAGACGTAGGCGCCCTAGTAAATTATATATCGTCCCAAGGATCTCCCTCAAAAGCCACCCGCAGATGCCTGAACGTGTATATATTTTTATATCTCCTTCATCTCATATCAGATCAAATGAGATTTGAGAATTTCAAGAGTCACACCTGTGTCCCGAATCCCCGAAAAATCCGGGGAAACCATGTATAGCAGCAGGACGACAGGGATCACAAACTCTACGTAGACATGTAATGCAATATAGTCCAAGTTCTGGGCGAGAATCGAATTTCAAGGGTATTCAGCGCGGCGCAGCTCTTCGACGGCGGGTGCCTGACCCGTTTCTTCTCGACCACGACAGCTGCAGTTGGCTGATCACTTGGAAAAAAGCTCGGTTTTGAGCTGTAGCCAGGGGATGACACTAACACCTTCTACATCGGTCGTGTTGGCGATGCCCAGAGGTCTTGTCGGACTTACTCGCCTGCTGTTATCGTATAATGACAAGTAAAAAACACACATCACATTGTTTTGTCAGATATAATAACCACAGGGGTTCATCTGTCATATTAGGTGGCGTATGAGCCGTGCGTCGGGGTATCGCAATCCTGCATCTAGACCTCCTGATTAAGAACCTCTCTTCCTTTCAGCCCACCTTTGATCGATACCAAGACTCTTCCGTAGGGATAAGATGTATCCAACCTCCATGTTCGCTCGTGTCTGACGTGCATCATCCGATCCTGAACGGGAGAGTGACAGCCTCCCTCCATTTCAACTTTCGTCCCGTTTACTACATACCTCGATCGAATCCATATGAATCATGCCCTCCCTCCCTCCCCCCCACTGGGGCCCTTGCGGAAAGTATGTTTTGCATACTATCATGCGGATATTTGTTGTCTCGCTTGGCGCGGGATGAAGGGGCCTTGACGAGACTGCGAACATGGCATGCTTCCCTGCTGTTGAGATGCCCAGCCCGAGGATCGGGCAAACCTCAATACCGCGGGCAGGAGCTAGAGATGTTCCTTATCCATTGCTGGCAGCTGGACATGGTTTTTAATGAGGGTCTAGCAGTCACACGGGCAGGTTCGTCGCTTGGCGAGCAGTTCATTACCTATTGTCGGCATCTTCCCGCTTGGCGACCAGGTATCGAATTCTTTTTGCAGAACAATGTAAACTTGTTCAATTGCTTAATCGGTATATATCAATGAATAAAATCGTCCATCTTGACGGTTGGGATATCGGATACGAACCCTAAAAACACCTCCCTCTCTCTCTCCACACTCAACCCTATCGCCTTCCAGGCATAGGCCCCCCCACATCCTGTTGAACATTAGTTGAATTTGCACCTTCTGACTTTATACTTAACGTGAACTTTATAACAAGATCGATCTGAATGCGATTAGATTATCGTGATATAACTAGGAGGCTTAGCTATTAGATGCATAAACCTGCTCACCTCGTGAGCCCTGGCTATGGGTTAACATTAACATTAATCCATGCCGCACTGCCAGAATCGGTCGCGATCGTCATGACAGCAGTTTCTGCGCATTCGGGACTCTGTTTATGGCATGTCGGTATGATTTCGATGACAATTCGGTAATTGAGGCAGCCGCCGCGCCTCAGCAACCCTAATATAAAGGATCGTGAGAAAATAGCGCCAAAGAGATCAAGGGTCGTTGTAAGTCTGGAGACGACATGATTGATGAACAATGTTGCATTTTGAATTATATTGTGTTGTGATGTTGTGGGTGACATTGTCACAATGCATTGTACGACACGGACGTCAAGGCTACGTCAGCCTTCATTTTTGATCTGGATTGCCACATACATATGCATGCAGACGCTGAATATGCATGTATGACATATTCTTTAGAATCAACGCTTGTCTTTTTATCGTAAACTAAACAGCCCATCTTTAGGCAGGCTATTAGAGACCTGTTTGCCATGGATCCACTTCTCGTGAACCAATCTCTATCGTTGTGGCCTGGTCGGTACGTACCAATTAAGTGGACCGTTGCATTGCGCTATCGGTCTTCGTCATCACATACGTGACGAGAAAATGTTACACTACACTAGATGTCAGATGATTATAGGAATGAGGCCCTTCTGGGTATAGAAAACCAACCGTATACGCGCTCTAGTTTCGAACGTTTCACAATATCTATGCTATGGTGATATGAGGAATCACTTCTCGCGAAACCTCATCATATCGACAGGCCCCTGTTATGTTATCTATATCACGGTTATACCAACATTCGGAAAAATGGCAGAGAGATCAATTGAGCTAACTCTTGCTTCCAGCGTCAGGTTTTAAAGCTGATTGTAGTCTATTGTTTCGGTTACAGTATCTGCGGTTACGAATAATTTGTCTCATAAACCAAAGCGCTGTTCTTTTATATAAAGCTATATAGTGCAGGAACGCGAACGCTGAGTGCCGTAAGCAACTTGCCATCAATACTCCAACTCCTGGTCTTATAACTATGATATACCCTAGCGATTAAGGGACATTGTAATTCAACGGTTCCGCTTGGTCTTGAAATCTATTGCACAAATTTGCCTTACGAGGTAACGTAACGGCCCAATCTTGGACCGCAGTATGCATTCGGCTCCATGTGCTCTGATTTCTCGCGATCTGTAGCGCAGTCCGAATTCATGCAATAGTTTAGGCGCCTGGGCGCATAATTGGCCAACTCGGTATTTATTTTGAAATGTTACCATCGCGAACCGATGGCACGCGCAATAGTTAACCCTTTGCGCCTAGTTTCTGTTTACGAACATTACTGGATCAGCGATTTTACGATAATCTATAGATTTATATGTCTCGGTCTTAGCAGGGGCACCAGACCTCTAGTTTTCTATAGAGTTTTACTTTATATTTATATTACGTTACATCGATGCATTTCCTTACTGCCCTACTGCATGCACTTGCACTTCCGGTTGCCTGCACAAAATATTCTATAACATAGGCACAGTACACTGTACTGAAGAGGTTACTATTTCTAATGGATATCGAAATTGAGATGTATCCGCCTCGTAGTATCTATTAGTGGTTTGGCTCATCAGTTGCCTATGATACGGCACTCCGGGTCATAAAATAAGCCATCTATGCCAACTACTTATTTAAAATATCAAGACATTAGGCCGAAAACAAGCTTCCTGGTTAAATGCATGCTGAATTCGGGATTCTATAGTATATATATAGTTGTTATAACGTTACGCGGCAATTGACCGATTAAGCAGGCCGAAAGGTAAGAACGCGTATTTTTGAACGGTATCAAGAAAGACTCTAAGTGTGCTGTAGACGATTCAATTCAAGAACAAAGGGATAAAAAGCATCGCTTGGTATCGTTTAATTACATCAAGAAAGGTATATTAGATACTGCTACTCACCTACCATATAGGCCTAAGGAAAAAGCGAATGTAACCATCCCAACTCCACACTGCTAACCCCGTGTAAAAACACCGATCGAGAAAACATTATCTCTGCACCCTCTCCGTATGAAACACCCAATGCTACCGAACGCGCGTCCGAGCTCACACCGCATCACGAAATATATTTCCGGCAAGGAACACTAACAATGCTCTTTCCAGCATGCTTTGCGCCGATGCCCCCCTTAACCACTAAAGCGGTCAACCTACCTCCTCTCACACAATTAGTGTCTAACCCCTTGGCATACTTCCGCAATTCCAGGCCTCTCCTCGCATCATGTCCATAGACAACGGTTAGGCCGTCGGTCTTCCCGTTTTTCACTTCATCAACCTGAAACTCATTCCAGAGCCTGCTCCAGTGCACACCTTTCCTACCGGGAGTAGGCACCTTCTTGACAAACGTGCGAATGTTCATGATAACGCTAGGCTTTTGGCGCTCCAGGTCAACGCCGGGGACCATCCCTGCATGAACAACGGCGACATCACCAAGGCTCATAACATTATCGAGTTTCAAGATCAACGGGCAGGAGTCGATGTATGCTGCATGATGAGGCTTGATGGACTTGGCGAGGAGGATGTCGGAATGCTTGAACTTGTTGTGGGCCTTCTTATGTTTCTTATGCTTTTTGTCCTTGTTCTTTTGTTTGCGCTCTTTCTTGTCTTGCTTTGCCTTGAGTTTCTTTTCCTTCTTTTCCTTATGCTTATTCTTCTCCTTCCTCTCCTTCTTCTTCTTCTTGTGCTTTCTATCCGTCTTCTGGTCGTTGCGCTCTTGGCCCTCTGCCACTCCACCAATCTGTTGGTCGACATCAGAATTTTCTAGAACGATTTCACCATTCTCCTGGCCGGCTGCTTGACCCGCGCTGTGCAACTTCCAGTAGGCTTTCATAACTTCATCCTCGTGATTGCCCCTGACGCAGCTCGCATTCAGTGCGATCAGTGTATCCAGTAGCTTGATTGAATCCGGTCCCTTGGATATCATATCACCCGCGAGAACGAGGTGGTAGTCTTCGAGAAAGCCCTTGCTGTCCAACTTCTTCAACAGCTCCTGGAACTCCAAGAGCATTCCGTGCACATCACCAATAAAAATGAGAGTCTTGGGTGACCCCTTCGCTTTGGGGATGTACTTGGCCGGCAGCGTTGACAATTGGATATATGAGCTGGAAGGGTTGGATGATGTTGAGGGTTTGGTGTACAGGTTTATCGTATTCTTATCCTGCTTCTTGCCAGTTTTATCGCTGGCGCTGAGAACGTCGACAGGTTCTTGACTGTGGCCATCAGGCTCGGGTTTGGATTTGTTACAGCTGCCTCCATGGCGCCAGCTTACCAGCTTGGTAACGGCAGTTGGCAAGAAGGTGAAAACTACGATAGTAGCGAACAGCAGGAATATGAAGGCGTAAAGATGTCGGGTCCATTTACTCCGCTTCTTGGGTTTTCGCTGCTCATCCTGTTGCGCCCCGTGACGAGCAGAGGGTTTAAATTTGTCTTTTCTGTGGCCGCCGCTGGATGAAGCGCCGCTGGCGTCTGACTCGGGATCGGTGAAGATTGGGGGGTCGTCAGGGTCCGAGTCCGAGTCGACGTTGGTTGCAAGCTCTACTGAGAGCTCCTGGGCGTCGTCATCGTAATCCTCGGCGGGTAGTTTTTCGTACTTCATGGCTGATGTGAGAACGGGAAGGAAAGTCCGTAACCTGATGACTTTCTATATACTCGAAAAGGAGTCGGCTAGGTATATCGATTAGGGGCGCATATGCTCGAACGATGTGTACGGGTATATCGACAGTCTATGAAGTCTAAGGTCCAGAAGAAACGGTAAAAAAGGCAGTCGCACGAGCGCAAACGAGAGCGCCGGTATCTATAAAGGTAAGAAGAGCACCAAGTCGAAAGAATAGCGTCTACATGTAGTATGATCAAATGACCTCTGCCGAGTGGATCCGTAGGAGAAAAGTCTGCTAGGTTGCGGCTACAGACGAGACCAGCGCTGTGGCGCACGTCACCAAAACCCAGGTTAAAGGAGAGGGAGAGGAGGGTACTTTCGAAAAGTTAAAAAGCAGGCCCCGCAGCGCTGAAGGCCATCTGTTATATTAATAGGAGGGTCGAAGAGGGCGGCTGACGTACGAAGGGTATTCGTACCACAAACAGGCGCAGGAAGAAGGTTCCAGCCGAGAAAGTTTCGATGGGATGACCCGTCCTGCGCCGGCGCACGGAGTTTGTGTAAAAAAAAAGACAACATTGCCAACACAAATTGAGAATAAAATTACAACCAAAGCAAGGGTTTTGTTTCGACTGTTCGGCTCTAGCGGATTGATGGAATATTTATATATATTGTCTACCTGAATTGCTTGAACGTACTGTAACTATCTAATATAACTCTAGAGCTGCTTTATATGCCCGCTTTCGTCTTTGAATCTGGAGGTTGTGGAGCAATGTGATCGCTTCCGCTCCTAGAGCTAGCCCGCGCCATAACCCCGGTATCATCCCCTGCCTCACCCTTCTCGTTCGTCTTTACCACATGGCCATCGACTTCCTCAACAGGCAGCTTTAGATTTGGGTATAGCCGAACATCTCCCTCCCGACATGCCCATGAATCCACCTCTGCGGAAGTAAACATGTAGCGTTAGCGCTGTATACCTACAAGGAACACGCGGTATAGCTCGGAATCTTACTGTTGAGCACATATTTTGACCATAGCTTCGGTGAGAGCTTGAGGTGTATCGGCACGAATAGTATGATAATAACGGGAAACGATGGTGCAGCCGGCGTAAACGTGACGCCGAATACAATACCTGTAATAACCAGCTGTGCGATTGTATACAAGTGTATTCCCCAGTAGTTTGGAATACCTTCTTTCGAGAGGTTCGGAAGCTCGCTAGGGGGGCTAGTATAAAAATAGAAATTAGTACAATGAAGCGCCATTTTGATGTGTGGTGAACCGGGTTTCTTGACTTACGTCAGCATTTCGAATATCCTGTGTAGAATCGGGCTAGACGCAAAATTCATGACCATTAGCATTCCACAATTTCTAAAAGTTTTTGTGTTACATGTATACAGCAGCTACTCTCGAGTTCACTCACTTGACAGAAAGCGATTGTTCTCCCATAAACAAGAATAGTCCCGCAAGCACACTCGTAGGTGTTAGTCCAAGCACGTGCATGAATGGCGGGCTGACAAAAGCCAATATCCCTAGGGCATGTAGCAAGTGGCTCCAACGTTGCTCATAGACCGTCCGGATCTTCTTTCCTTCTCTATTTACTTCGTCGTGCAGTAGACTTTCGGAGTGCAGCGGCGCTTGAGGTAAGAGGCCGTTAGCCGGTGGTATTCCTAGGACACCACATATCCCGGTCGTGATGCCCAGTAGCATTACGTCCCACGCATACGCGCGTGGTTTTCGAATGTTGTATCGCGGGAGGGTAGCACAGATAGTCGAGACCTCAACATCGAAGAAGTAAAGGGTTGTTACGATGAGGGCAGGGATCATGGCCGCGAATATATAGGCTACATCTAGCTTCCAGAATTCGACGAAGAAGACATTGCGATTCGGGTGGCTAGGTTTGAAGGATGCTGCAGAGCAGCTGTTAGACTTCTTCTCGCTAAAGCAATCTTTGAAGGGATTGTGGAATGCCTACTCGAGACGTTTAAAGTCTGCTTATCTAGATTCTTAAGCTCGCCAATCTGGGGCATCCCGATAAAGAAAATTATACTAATGGCGGCAGCATATTCTGCTAGTCCCATTCGAATATACTTATGGAACAGCGGTGCCCAGCTGTTCGCGCTTGCAAGAAATACCGCTAACAGAAATGTACCCACACATCCAATTACGGAGTAGAGAAAGGACGCCAAGGATACTTTGTCATGATTACGCTGCAATTCTTGAACACTGCGAGCTCATGAATCAACAATGTTATTCATTTGACAACCTTAAGCTTGGCGGATGAGAGGGAGAGGAAGAGGGACATACGCTTTATGGAAATAAATGACTGAATTTAGAAGCGCGAATATTTCAGTAGAAAAGGTCGTGACGTATTTCATAGTATAATCATGTGCATTAAACACAGCGAGTAGTACGAGCATCCAAGTAGAGTGGAGGCATGTCCACGCCATGAACGGTAAATAAGGAACCTAATTGCATAAATCAATTAGCTTAGGTGGGTTCTTCCCTGGAGAAAAGTCCTTTTTATGAAGACTAACATGCAGGGTATGTATACAGAGGTCATATATTCTTTCAGCTAGGATGCTAAATGGACCGGTGACCCCCAGTATTGTCAAAGGCTGTGCTGAAAATCTAAGATACAGTCAACAAAATAAACCTTTTAGATAAGTATATATAAAGGGTGGGAACCGGTGAAACTTACAAGGCAAATATAACGCCGCAGAGGCCTGTAGAGAAGACTACCTCGATAGTCCCGTAGTTCGAACCCGTCAAGGCATCAAGATCACTCGCAAAGGTTATACCCGGCAGCAGGTTCGTGAAAAACAAGAACACAGCACTGGCGAATATAAGTTGGTTGAAATGCCAGTCGGTTAGATATATTGCAGACCGCGCTTTAAACTCCTTCTTCAGCAGCCTAAATGGTCTTAGAGGTCCGTCTGGTTCAAAATAGGCAAGAAAACGACGGCCTTTCCGTCTTCTCATCATGCTCTGCATGTTTTCTGCAGATATGGTTTGTGCATCTTGCATCTCCTCGTCGGTGGGAGGAGATTGAGGTGTGTCATCTTCCCATTGTGATTGTCCCATGGGATTGCGATATATTGATATCCTTTACTGGTCGGATTGGTGTTGGCTGCGAGATACTAGACCAAACCCACGCACTCAAAGGTATATATGCCGGAGCGAGATTGAGATCTACAGGGTCGAAGGAGTATGTTGAAGAATGAAAAGCAGCACTACGTGCGAAACCGCAATCGATAAAGAATACCGGGCTACGGCTAGCACGCATATGCAGACCCAGAGATACTAGATATTGGCATGCAGAAGAAAATTTAATTGCTCCACCAATACGGTACAGAGACAGGTGAACGTGTTCCACGGACACAGGCCGGCATGCCTTCCCAAGCGCCTTAAATTTATCCAGCGAACATTCCATCTTGATGTCAGGGCGGCCAAGTCGCCGGTTTCTGCAAACAAGAGCGGTCTTTCCATCAAAACGGGAGGAGGCAAAAGGCTGCGGCCTGCAGGGTGACATCACAGGCAGTAGGCGCCTAAACCTTATATGGACATTCAACCTGAAAAAACTTTTGGCCCAGGACTAAACTATTAACACAACCAGCCAACAGCTGCGCGAACTACAACAGCAGCTTTCAGCTCTCGAATAGGCCATCATGAATTTGCAGGCGCCGTAGCGCTGTCTGCCTGAGATCGCGACCACCTGTTAGCCGGAGCCCCTACATGTTGTAATTTCCTCCGTCAACGCAAACCAACGACTATCAAAAGGTCTAGCGAACATGGCTTGATTGGCTCAAATCTCGACGTCAAGAAAATATCAAGCGACAGGCAGCCTATTGGCGTCCGAAGCTACTCGAATAAACTAGCTTGTGCCTACAGGTCGAACCCTGAGCTCGCAATGGCTTCGGCAACATCTTTCGTTCCGCGCACGACCTTCCCGCGTCTCGAGTCTATCGTGAAATCTTACTTTCTTGGCCATCACAAAGCTGGGCTGGCTAAGATGCGCCAGCTTTTGACATCAGTCGAGCTCATAATCGAGTGTAGAGACTACCGGGTCCCACTGTCCTCCCGAAACCCCATGTTCGAAAAGAACTTGGTTGGAAAAGAACGTATGATTGTTTACACAAAACGGGACCTAGGAGCCGAAACCCTGGATCAGAAGGTAACATAGCCCTCGTCTATACATCGTACACCTGATTGCAATATATATATTCCAAAGACTTGGTGCCTAATAGAAATGAATTTGATCCTCTGTGGAGGATTATAGATTCGCCTTGTTGGCTGAATAACAGACACGGGAAACAATACGGCGCTGGCATGCCCCTCAAAAGGTCCTATTCACAGACTACAAATCAGACAATGACATCAAGAAGGTCATAAACTATGCGAAAGGTACCATCTTTTGCCTTGTTTAGATGGCTATATCCTCGTGTAATTCCTAACTTTACCTTCCTAGATATCGCTAGAGAAGTTGACATCATCACGGGCACCCGTATGATGCTAATCGGCATGCCTAACGTTGGGAAGTCTTCGATGCTCAACGCCCTCCGCCGTGTCGGTATGAATAAGGGCAAAGCTGCCTTAACCGGCGGTCAACCGGGCGTCACCCGCAGCATCGGCACTACCGTCCGGGTTAGCTCTGACCCAAATATTCTACTCTACGATACACCTGGAGTGTTCATCCCTTTTGTGCCAAACGAATCTACGATGTTGAAGCTTGCGTTAGTCGGGTGCGTCAAAGACACGCTTATAGACCCGGTGACACTATGCGATTATCTTCTATTCAGGATGAACCTGGTAAACCCGAGCCTCTATGCTGCCTACAACCCGCCGACAAACGATGTGACGCAGCTATTGACTACTACAGCGCGGCAGACTGGAAGGTTAGGCAAGGGTGGCGTACCAGACATAACGGCTGCGGCGTTATGGCTGATTCAAAGGTATCGAGCTGGTGACCTAGGTAGATTCATCCTAGATGATGTTGATCCTGACGCTTTGGTCCGAAGGATAGAGGAGGAGGCGAAAGAGGGCATTAGTGCGAACCAGGCGCGAAAGGAAATCAAGGCAGAAAGAGCGGCCCATAAAGCTAGTAAAGCAAATATTGAATAGGTTTGAATAATGTGTATGCCACTATTCAATCAGCACTCTTCAAAATTTTTGGCTAGTGTTTTTGCAATCTTAGCCGTACACCATGATCTATTGTACATATCGCTTATGGGGTATCAATCTCGTCTATCTATATATTTATTCGTAAGGGTGCAAAAAGGCAGAATAATTCGCAATACCCAATCAGTCTTACTATAGAATGCCGTCTAACAGCTTCTTCTTCTTCCGCTCCAACAAGAACTCCATGACCTCCTCTTTAGTCGGCACCTTCATGTCTGCCGGCAACGGCTCCCAGCCCTCCTTCGGTTCACCCTCGCCGTTCTTTCCCATCGTCTTCAAGCTCTCATCCTCCTTCTTCTTCTCATATGCCAACAGCGTTCCATCCTCCTCATCTCGATTAAACCCATAGTAATTCGCATCCACATTCCTCCTAATCTCCGCCAAGCTTCTTTTCTTTTCATTCGCCTTATCATCACCATCGCCACTTTTCCTTGGCTTCAGCTCGTCGAAGAGCTCTTTCACACCAGGTAGTTCTCGCGCCCGTCCAAAGTACTTGTATCCTTTATGTCCGGGGATTTCGCGACCGTTTTCATCCGTCATCTTGCCAGCAAAACGCATGTAATTCGGCCCGCCCAGGTTCTTTAGTTGTACCTCCCACATATGCTTCTCCCGCATGAGCTTGTTGATCTCATCGTTTAGATCGCGGATCTGGTAGTTGGACAGACTGGGGTCCTGGATCTTGGTGACTTTGCGCGAAATCTCCTTGACGACTTGGCCACGCCATTTCTCGCAGGACGGGATCGAGTTTATTTCGGTGATGGCCTTCGGGCGGCGCGTGCGCCCAGCGTCGATGATACCGAGGTCTGCAGCTTGCTGCTCCCGGAAGCGGAAGAGCATCGATTGCGCTTTTTCGGAGTTTCGCGCCATTGTTGCGACGGCGTATATATGACTGCGTGGATCCTTGTCCTACTTGTTGTCCCTGGTGGTTGTGTGGAGGAAGAGGTGATGGTTGTGCCAGTGACGAGAGAAGAGAGTTTGATGTCGAGGATTGGTCGCTTGGATAGCTTTTCTGTCGCGTGTGAGCCACTCCGACTTCAACTCATCAAATATTGACATCCAACCTTTTCGAGCTCCGCAACTACCACACAAGAGGTTCAGATACCTACGCAGCTTCGCATCACGATCGCCGTACAACCACACAGCATATTCACAGAGAATCCTTAGTCAATATTCTCCGAAATGTCAAAAACCGCCGACCTCCCGGACGCGAAGGCGATGCTAGACAGCAGAGGCCTCTATGACGGCCCCACAATCCACTCGATGAACCCTCTGCTCCTCATCGAAAAGATCATAAGGTCAGTTTCCGAACCTTGAATCGATACCAGTACTATAGCTAACATCTGTATGCAGAGAACGCATCATCGATTCGATGTACTGGAAAGAGCAAGCGTGGGGTCTAAACGGTACATAAGACCAAATAATCACAGTCCGTACTACTCCCCTAAGAACGAACGACATACTAACGACTGACCTTCTTTCTTGCACAAAATACACAGCCGCAACATTACTAGACAGAGCCGTGGACTTGACCTATATTGGCGGGCAGTACGCAAACCAGAAGCCGACAGCGTTCATCTGCCTCGTGCTTAAGCTGCTACAGCTGAACCCGGAACGCGAGATAATACTCGAGTACCTACAGGATGACGATTTCAAGTATGTCCGCCCTCCTTTCATCCTATCCTGATAAGAGGAAAGCGAGAGGTGGCCTAATAACGGTAGTTTGAGATGCTAATGATGCTTCTACGGTCTACAGGTACCTTCGCGCCCTCGCTGCATTCTACGTCCGCCTTGCCTGGCCGGCTGCAGAGGTTTACAAGACTCTAGAACCGCACATGCGGGACTACCGCAAGCTGCGATTGCGAACGCAGTCCGGTTTCCGCCTAACGTATATCGACGAGTTTATTGACGAGCTGCTGACGAAAGAGCGTGTATGCGATATCGCGTTGCCTCGGATACCTACACGGACACAGCTGGAGGATATGGATGAGCTGGAACCGAGAGAGCCGCTGGTTAGTGATGTGGAGAGCGACGAAGAGGGTGAGGAACACGAAGAGGGAGGCAATCGTGAGGCAGAGGGAGATGATGACTGAGCTGCGCTAGGAGTTCATCATTATCATTTGGAGGCATTGTCAGCCGGCGTTCAGTGGATCAGATAATTGGGTATCAATAAGCTTTTTTTTCTTCAGGTGTACTATATACATGTTCTATCTACATTTACTCTATCTCCGCTAGTGGCAACAGTCGGCCGAAAATAGCGAACTCGGTATGCAGTTCTTCTGCCACAGACTGCCTTTGCCCGGGTACGTTTCTTCGAGATGTGAGTCAATAGCACTTCACCTCGATTAACAATACCATCAGACACCACATATCATGCCACTGCTACCACTTCTGCTGTCGTTAGACAGCAAGTCCCTCCAATTATCGTCCCAGATAAAGTCATCTCTCGTGCTCCTAAAACGCCATATTCAACAAAGCACCCTGTATTATATTATTCACGGCGGTCCGGGTGTCGCCTTCGCCGTCGCCGTCGCCTTGGCCGTCCCGTCCGGTATTATCTTGATTTTCTTTATCTTCTCATACACCGCTTTATCCTCCTGCTGCGCTGGTATCCTAACCACCTTCCACTGGGGCTCGATCAATCCGAACTATGCAACCGACAAATTCAACTACCGCATTAGCTCACTGATCTCATCTAAATGTTTGGAGAAATACAATTCATATGTATATAAAAGCAAAGAAAACGCCTCTGTAGCATCCATACCATAGCGAACAACCGCCACACAGGATCGCTCGGCTGCGCACCCACACCCAGCCAGTACTTTGCCCTCGCAACATCCAGCTGTATGTCCTTAACCGGTTTGCTAGCCCCTTCGCTGGAGTCTGCCGCGATCTCAGAGGGCGACGGCACCTTAGGTATCGG
Source organism: Drechslerella coelobrocha (assembly GCA_036971555.1). Lineage (NCBI taxonomy): Eukaryota > Fungi > Ascomycota > Orbiliomycetes > Orbiliales > Orbiliaceae > Drechslerella > Drechslerella coelobrocha. The sequence continues at coordinate 3,696,437 of JAJTUH010000002.1, forward strand.
GTCGTACGTGCCAATGACTTCCAGTGGCTTCGAATCGCGTGCGGTGCGGGCGTGTGAGACGACAATGTTGTAGATAGGGTTATTGCGCTTCCCGAAGCGGGCGAGACGGAGACGGACGACCATTGTCGCTCTCAAAAGGGAGAGAGGGTGATGGGAGTTGAGGTGTGGAAATACGCTGGTGTGGAGAGATAGCTGCAGCTATTGTAGTGGTAGTGGTGGTAGCAGTATGTCCTTCAAATTGGTTTTCTTCATAGGCAAGCAAAATCCAAATCTAATCTAATCTCATCACTCCAAACAGAAGAAGCACACACGGCGAACCACTCCACTCTAACCCGAACGTCACCACCTCAGAATACCCCTCCGGTCCTTCCCTCGACAGAGAAACCACGCCCGAAATGCCAATCATCTACCCCCGCTTCTGGCGCAGCCCTTACCAATGGGCCCGCTACCATGCGCACAACAACCCGGCCATCTTTTGGTCCATCTTCATCGGCGGCTTGTCCCCGATCTTCCTCGTCGGCGGGCAGTTCACCAAGAAGGCACCACACCTCCCAGGAACCTATCCAAGTATGTTCGCTGAATTTCCCCCCCGACTTGATTCCCATTTACCCTATCACAATTGATGGGAATCCAATTGCCAATTGGTTCTGGGGAGCTCTGCTAACCATCTTCTGCGTCCGACGTATAGTTCCGCCGGGAAAGCGAGTCATTCCAGAAGGCTTTGACGATGAATGAAGCCATCCAAATCCCCAAACCAACCCGCTGTTCCGACCCCGATATACTCACGGCAATGGAGGCGGGCTTGAAGAGACAGGGAAGGGGTGAAGAATGATATAGTGGAACATCGTACGACGAGGCAGGGTGGGAGACGTATGGTCCCGTACAACGACGACAAAGGAACAATATTGCGTCCCTTAGTCTTCTATCCTGGATCACGGCATATCCACAAGAATTTCAATATCTACGGCGTTCAAGCGGGGGCGTATTATTCAGCTATCTCCCTTTTTGCATTACTCGCATAATTGGTTCCTCGGATGAAGAAATAAATATACGCTGTACACAGCTCGGCTAGGGGACTGAGGGGGCTGATCATGCCTTCATAGAAGGAAGATGGAGAGATAGATAGAAGATGCTATCGGGTGCGTGTATGTATGTATATAGCTAGATCAACCGGCGGGCAGCGTGTAAATACACCATACCCTATACAATATGATGACAGCGGTTGAATTCGTTGATTCAAAATATCATCTATTTATAAAGTACCCAAGTGCCAGGTGACTCCAATGTATCAAGAATTGAGGTATATCTTACTTTGTCGTTGAAAAAGTTAAAGGATGCACACCGATTTCCCCACCCGATTAGTATTAATAATGTTACCCTCAAGTCGGCATTTTCACAAGCTGTAGAAGCGGAAAGAAAAAAAGATATGCCCTTCCAATAACACCCGTGATAACACACAAATGAAAGTCGCAAAATGAACAAGAGAGCTAACAATGAATCAGGAATACGGAAATGAGGAACAATAACGAGAGAGAAAGGAAGAATGGTTTTTGTATATACAAAAAAAAAAGAAAAAGAAAGAAAAGAAAATGCCGTGGGCCTTTGTAAAGTAAAAGAAAAATATGCCGCGACCTGGCAGGTGGGTATAAGGGTAGTCTTACATCAAGAACTTCGCGTTGGTATAAGGATAGTGCATAGATACAGGGTCCACGGTTTCCCCACTTGACTCATGAGGGATGAAGAGATGTTACATGGATCGAAAGGGTATAAGAGTTGCGAGTTGGGTGTGATGTCGTTCATAGGGGTGAAAATTTCAGCGCTGCAATGAAGGATCTCGAGAATCTGCCCACTATCCAGGAAAGGTTGGGATTGGGGTTGTGAGGAATGCTATGAAAGTTGAAGGGCCTGTGTATATTCCATCGCAACAGAAGATTTGCGATTTAACGGCGATGTTCCATCTCCACTATTGGCTAAAAGGCCAGATCCATCCTCTTCAGCCCTCTCATTCTTCATACATTCGCCACAGAGACATACACTGGTGGCATCCAGATCGCCTGAGGTACACTCTAACTAAGAGTGGCCATTTGGTGCTGGCGGTCGTGGTGTCGGAGAACTAGACGGCGACGGTGTAGCCTGCGTCGACTTGACTTCCTTTTCCTTTGCAGCCGAGTTGGCCTTGCCGCCTCTGCCCTTGGAGGGTTTGCCTCCTGTAGAACTGGGTTTGTTGGCGAGGTCTTTCCACTTTCTCCAGCCTTCGAAGTCGATGAGAGCCTGCATACAACCCCACTCCATCACTTTTCTTTCTAGGAAAGTAAAGTTGACGGGCTATCAATCTTGTGTTAGCAAACTTATCTCATTGAGGAGGGAACCTGAAGATCTGGTTGTTTACCTTTGTTAAAAAGTCGTTGCAGCCGACCGCAAGTGCCTCCTCCCTATCGCTTTGCAGAGAGGATGCGGTCAAAGCCACAATGATAACCGATCCTTTGAAAACTAACGCTTTGTCTAAATTGTCCGCGCTAGAGGTCGTTTCCTCCGGGCTTGAAGGATGGGATGGAAACGAGCCGATACCGTTCAGCCGCTCTAGTCGGCGAATCTCCTTTGTCGCATCAAGCCCGTTCATAATTGGCAGTTGAATATCCATTAGCACCAATTGAAATCCACCAGTCCTCCATTTCGTGACAGCATCGCGGCCGTTCATAGCTGTTGCCCATCTAACTTTCAGTCTCTTCATGAAAGCTTCCAACAGTCGCAAGTTGATGATGTTATCTTCGACGATCAGGACGTTAATCGACGGGACTTGCCCATCCAATGTACCGATCAACGCAGGTATTGTTTCCTTCACCTTTAGGGGAGGTTTAGTTACAGGCGTAGGAGATGTTACAGGCGGTAGCGCTCCTGGGCTTGCCGGTTTTTGAGGGGCAGGTTTTGCTACACCAGGAGATGACGGCAAGGCCACCATCTGCGGTTGCACTGCTGGTGATTGTGGACCCTCAGTGTTCGCCCGGATCCTCTCCGAGTTTCCTGCCCCTGCACGGGGTATCAACATTATTCCTCCAGTGTTACCCTGGACCGAGCTCGTCGTGCTCCCAACCGGAGACCCGGTAGCCATGCGTACGGGGCCGACGGGCCTCTTAAGACTCCGGTGCCCAGGTGATGAGGGAGGCGGCGAGTTGGCCATATAATTTGACAACGAGCTTGTATTTGCTGGTATCGTATGCGCCGACCTCACAGTTCCAGGCTGTGAATGCGGTGCAATTCCTATTGGGGTGAAGTAGTCCTCACCAGGTAGTTGTAGATCATGTACAGTCTGACCATACGCATAAGACATGGCATGAGGACCTGGGGATGGCCGCGGCGTCCGCGACCGCTGCTGTTGGGGTACTTCGATGACTAAAGCATCTTCAGAAGTCTGGCCGCTCGGGTAGTAGTCATCCATGATTTGACTTAGTATCTCGTCTGGGAGTAGGACTCGGTCTACGTTCGGTGGAGTGCTACCCATCTGCCTCGTACGGGCTGAGTGCGGTTTTGAAGGTGGTATAATTCGTATCATTAGGTCAGGTGAGTCGTATTGCCTGCCCAGCGCGTTGGAATATTTTCGTAGGCACAGATCACGGACCGTGTCGACAAAATCGTCCTCAGCGATAACCACCTGCGTTGGCGACCCTCCCGGCCGCTTGACCCATACTCTCCGGGTCCTGACCTGGTTTTCGTTGTGAGGCATTGGTACAGCTACCAGTTGAATATTCGTCGAGCCAGCGGGAGACGCTGTTTCCTGATCTAGTAAGGAGCGTAGGAGACCAGTTTCGGAAGAGTGAATTAAGGACTGTCTTCGGGAAAACGATAGAGGTTTCCGCCTTGATCCTGACGACGTGATAAGGGTAGGCCGGTTGGACTTCACGGATTCATTTCGATTCAGTTCGTTACTCTGGAATCCCCCAGTTTCAGAAACGGTATCGAGTGTCTGTATCGCTTCGAGAGTGAGCGGCACCGGTACGGTTTCGGGAGGTTGGGCCAACGGGCTGCTGGTGTAGAGAAGGGTTTCTTGAGCATGCGGGACAGAAATGGAATCCCGTTTCTCGTTATCCGGAGCCTCAGACGATTCTTGCCCGCCAGCTTCGTTCGTGGAGAGCGAAGTTCGGCTGTTAGCTCGTTTCAATTGACTAAGGTTGCTACCTTCAGTATCCGTCCTCAAACCAGATGAGTCTGTGGGGTATTGGGATAAGCGGTACGGCCGGGCGGGAGGAGGGAGGTTGGTCGTATTGACTCTCAGCGGATCAGCCGATGACCGACCGTTGAGTGTCGGTTTCGTGAGGGGAGTCGAGACGGCGGGATCGGATTCTGTGGGTTTCTCCGATAGCAGGACGGCAGGTACAGCTGTTAACGGAGATGCAGGTTCTGCGGAAAGATCCACGGGGGGAGGTATGGTGATTGCAATGGTAGTAGTAGCGTTGAATTGGGGATGTGGTTGGAGGTTTTCATTTTCAGCTAGCGGCTTTCGGGGCAGTTGGGCAGGCAGCTGCTGGCCTTCTACGCCCAGTACGCCGGATTTGGAGTCCGAGCTGGCTTTCTGGACGAGGACAGTTGGTAACTCGTGACTGGGAGGGTCGGTAGACGGGGCCTCGTTCGCGGTGGTGGAGATGATGCCGGCGTCAGTTGCATTGGCAGCAACGGCCGTTGTCGTGGTTGTGGTTGTTGGAGCGGTAGGCGGTATCGGCGAGGACGGAGATTGGTTGTGGAGGTGTTCTGGCGACGAATTCGAGTTTGGTGGCAGTGAAGACGGCAGCTGTGGCTGAACTCGGTCAACGGGGGGATAGTCACCACTCCGACGCTTCGGAGCAGTCCCCCCTTCGATCACAATGTCTCCATTGCCGCTTGCGAACGTCGGCGTCTCAGGCTCGTTGGTATCGACGGTTCTTCCGCTGGTGGCTGCGAGGCTGTGGTCGGATCTGGAAGGGTGCTCTCTGCCCATGAGAGACTGTCGTTTCGACTTCCTGCCCCAACTGCCGTCGCCGTCGCCGTCCCCAGCGCCGTTGGATCCCTTTGCGGCCTTGATCGGTCGAATGGCTGATACGTCTTCTGTCGAATCCTTACTGTCCCTCCGCAGCAGCTTCGTCTTCGTGCCCTTGATCTTGTCCCTGATTCCACGCATGCCTCTAACAGCTCTCAGTTTGGTGGCCGCTGCTTTCCATAGGAGCATTCGCGGAACAGATGAGGGATGTTGCCACTGTTTGAGAGAGAGAGGCGGGCTGGGAGACAAGCAGCACCACCATCTGAGGAATTTCTCCCAGCTGTTGGAATCTGGAAGATTTGAGGATGTTTGGCAGCGGCCGTTTTTATTTTTTTTTTATTCCTCTTATTTTACTTTATTTTAATTTTTTTTCCCTTCGTTTCGGTTTTTTATGTAATATTATTTTTTCGGGGGGTTTCGTTTCTGTCCCCTTCCCTTGCCTTCCCGGTCTGGCTATGGGGCAACAGTGGATAGGGTGGATGTGGTCACAGTTCTGGTCCGGTGGTGGTGGTGGTGGTGGTGGCTGCGCTCCCTTTCTTCATATAGCTAGGACGGGCTGGGGCTGGAGAATCGGGATATGCTCCAGGTTGGGTAAGCCTGACTTGGGTGGGAACGGGACGTGACGGCGGGATCAAGGCTGAGGAGCAATTGGACAGGAGGGTAAACAGTATCCGGTACGGCGAGATGGCGATGATTGAACTGAATAAACGTTTGAAGTTGTTGGTAGTAGGAAGGAAGGAAGGAAGGAAGGGTGGAATGGGAGGTAAGGATGACTGAATATTGATGATGGCGATGGTGATGAGAGTAGTGATAAATAAGTGAGTAAACAAGTGGGATAGATATATCGGGGTGTCTTCCGAAGTGCGGTATATTTTATATATACTGAAGTACCTAATCTAGGTATACACTAGAGCATGTATATACGCTGTACCGAGTACTTTGTACACCAATGGTTGACGATTGCTACTCTATCAATAATAATAATACTATTATTATTGTATTATTGTATTTTATTTTTTTTTATTATTTTTTTTATTTCGTGCTGCGATATACGACGACAACGGGAAGGAGGTGCTCCTCGGGACTAGGAGTCTTGGACTGGGATCGAGACTCGGTCCTTTCCACGCGAGAAAGAGATGAAGAATCAATAGTAATATATAAGAAGTATGTAAATACCCAAATTTACATTAATTAATATCGGCGTGTTGTGTCAGAGAGAGATTGCTTCGTCTTGGAGGTTTCGCCTGGCAAAAAGGCAGGACAGCCCTGGCTAATATAAAGCTGAGATGCCAGCCGAATTGCTCTTCTCCTTCTTCTGCTGCTGCCTTGTGAACTAGGCCGTTGCAGTGGTCAGAGCTGAAACGCCACATCGACAACCTCCTCTCAAACAGCATCTGCTCGCCAGAGGCCTCCCCAGTATACATTCACCAATGAGTCGCAAAGTCCCTGAAGGTATCCTGCAGAGGAGTGGCTGGTTAGAGACTATTTAATCACAAGCAAACCCGAAAAAGGTATCCTCTACATCGTCTGTCGACAGCTAATGCACACACCCTCTCTGGACGCGGACTAACCCTAATATAATCATTCTTAGGATATTGGGATGCAGTGCATGCACGTCGGAAGGACGTCAAGCCGTCAATCATTGCACAAAACGGCCCTTACGAAAACTCCCAGCTGGTCCCAAGTTCCGTCCCCTCGGTCTTTTCCAGCTGCACCTTACTTTTTCCTGTCTGTGGCGCATCGCGAAAAGGGTGCGACGAGCCTCGATTCCAAAAGTCCCGACCACGCTATCAGTCCTATCGACCGTCGATTGGCTCCAGTTCTGGCCACCGAGATCTCCACCCCGCAGCTAATTCGTCAGCAGCCAGCTCATCCTCTTTCTTCCTCTCTTTCTCTCTCTTTCCATGTCTCTCGGTTCGTTCTGCTCTCCTTGCTTTAGCCAAATCTCCCTCTCGCCAAACTGGTGGCTTGCCACCCGTTTCGCCGATTTCCAGTCGCCTGCCCTCGGAAATTCGATATCTTGAAACACCACCTCAGAAATGCGCCCATCATAGTCGCCATCGAATCAAATCCCACCTACAGACAAGCCGACGTCTCATAGCGTCGGCGTAGACGTAAGCTGATAGCCGCGCCCTGTCCATCGCCGTCGATCCTGCTCCCCGCCTCCGACCTGCCCTTGAACCCTAGTGACAAAAAGTCGAGTGAGCGAACGTGACCCCATCCCCCATTTCTTCTCTGCGCGACCCACCATTCTCAAAATCAATCATCAACTCTCCCCCCCCAACACGTGTGAAACTCGCCTCTTTTCCCTCTGTCTCCATTTTCCCACTCGTGGGGGGGCACGACGACATGACATGACGGGGATAGACAGGCATCGCGTCTGCATACTCACGCACGGTTACACTGTAAGAAAACAGAACTCACGCATCCACAAAGCAGAAAGCACGCAGTTGTATAATAAGCAAGTAAGTACTAAAGTACCCCAAGTAGGTATATAAAGTGCACAGCATATGTATCGTGCGTATGCAGGGCCAGGCAGCAGAAGGAATTCCTGTGCTACCACGGCCGGCCTGTTAGTGGTAAATTGGGGATCGTTGCCAGGAGCGTTCGCGTCTCTTTCGGCTAGTGGCTTGTCCCAAATGTGAACTGTTCTTCCACCCCGCGTGTGGTGTACACACGTTATGTAATGCTAACACTTCATTCGAGAGCCACTCGCTTGCCTGCTTGCTTGTAGCTTCCTGAATATAAATCGATCCTCTGATATGAATGGAGCTGTGTTGAAAGCCCCAATACCACGCCCGCGTGATATGTGCAAAGTGGGATGGATGTTATACTAATATATCCTATTGCATTGTATTACACCCGCACGTTTTGATTGTTGGGACCTAGCTTGGCAGCTGGCTGGCTCTATTTGACTGTGTTCGAGAAATTGCAAAGAAGCAATGATTGGACGCCCGCGGCTGTGGATACGGATTCACACAGCGTGGTTGATGCAATAGCTTACTTGTGATATTCAATTCTACCACACGGCCGATTTCAGCAACCCGCTGGAGAAAATAAAAATAAAAAATAAAAAATGGGTATTTCCCATCCTACAGACCGAAGACTTTACTCACGTGACTCGTCATCTCCATATCTGACTAAAATGGAGATCTTGAGAAAGAACGAAAGACCCACCAAGGAAATGAGAATGCCGAGACCAGCGGACAAGGCACCCTGCAGGTTCGTTATATGTAAATGGATAGGTCCGCCGTGTTGCTGGATCCACATAACGATGGGGCATCATCATCATCATCATGATTATCATCATCCATTTGCATTCCAACTACCGTTAATTAATGACCCACGTCTATCCTCAATTGCTTGGTGGACTAGCCGTATGGATGAAGCCAAGCATTAAGTACCGTGATGGCAAAGCATGCGGTGTTCAGGAAAGTCTTCAATTGCAAAGTAACCTAACACTACTCCAGGAAGCTTGAGCCGCAGCATGCTCGAGCTGTCTGTACATGGGACCTACATGCATGTTTGCTCCACGGAGCCTTCGCCAGCCGAAATAAAATCACGACGCTCGACACGAGCAGGTTGCTAACGTTAGCTCGAAAAGCCATATTGCCTTGGGGTCTCTGGCCAATAGGAACTGGGGCAAAGAAGAAAAGCTCGAAAATAACGGGAACAGAAGAAAAGAAAAAAGGGACGAGAAGGAGGAGAAAGGAAAGTGAGGGAAAAGGAAAACCCAAAGAAAACCCTGCTGGGAGGGCCGTCTGCTGGGATAGCCCAAGCGAGCCCACTTGATTGGTCTTTGGGAACGCCATTTCTCGAATAGATTGTTCTTGGGCCTGCTGGACCCGGTGGAAGCCCGCCGTGATTGGTTGGCGGCGGGTTTCCATGGAGGAGCATGCAGAGTGCGAAAGGAAGGTGGGGATCTCGTCCTTGAACGCTCGTGCTTTATGCTTTGCTCCATGGTGGGGGTGTTCGTTCCCCAGCTGGCACGCACGCACGCTCATCTAGGAAGCTCTGAAAGTCAGATTTCGGGTTTTCAAGGTGCTCGGTTAATCCGCGTAGATAGATAGTAGGTGTCGTGCGAAAGTTAAAAGATAATGAATAAAACATAAGCCGGCGGCTCAGTTAGATTAGCTCTGTGGCTCGTGCACATGCCACACGGGATTCCAAAGTCGCAGCCAGATATCGATAACAGAGATACGAAATCGGCTATTCAGAGTCGGGAATCGAAAAATCGAAAAATCGGTGGGTGTGAGCGAGTGGTCGGGAAAAGTGCAACGGAAGATATCAATCACATCATACTAGGTTTGCGTCTGCTTTCGGGTGCTTGCTGCTGGTTAGAAGCAAGCATAACTGGGCTCTGATATGGTTCAATCTGGTTGGCTATAATTTGCTTCCTTATAGTTGTCGACATGCCTTCACACCCTCCTGTCCAACTGCCCAGTAGCAGGATCAAATTTCAATTGATCTCCCCCGCATGTCGAATGGGAAAACCGCTGCGAACGGTTTTCTTTTGTGCACAAGCACAGGCACAAGCTTTGGGCGCCGTCCTTGCCATGTCCTTCCAACAAAACCTTGCGACTATGGTGTGGTATCTCGTGCACAATCAACCTTCCCAAGCGTGTAGGGTAGGTCTTCCGACAGACTTGGAGGCGGTGGATCTCCTAGATATATCGCTCAGTGCCAGCAACTAGTGTTCAAGCTAGCCTGTCGCAGTTTCCTGCGAGGAGAATTAGACTAGTTGAATGCCAACATTAGAAGAAAACGGTCCTGGAGAAGCCTGGTTAGGGTTGAGATACCGCCTCTTAAGGCAAGAGATAACATCCCAAGTTTAACTACTCTCAAAGCTCCCGGCATCTGGGAGTTTCGAATTAATGAAGCGACGAGGGGGGACTAAACTTCATTTGGCGGCTACGAGCTAGCATTTGTTATCGCGGAAGGGGGAAAAAAGGACCAAGCTCAGGACCCAGCGAGAGGGAGAACCAGCTTGGCATCTCGAATCGCGAGCACATGCAGGCAAGCATGGGCTTGATAATTGATTGATTAATTCCGCAGCGGATGAATGCCCTGTTCTGTTGTGCTTGTTGCAGGCATAGCCTGGAAGCAAGGAGGCGGGTGCAGGCGCACTAGCTGTGTGCTCGGTGGATCGAACGAAATCGTGAATTCCAATGGTTTGCGCAGAAAAGAATCCAAGGGCACGAACAGGACAGAGTTCAATAGCGTCGCCTTGTAAGACCCAACAGTGCGAACCTGTGCGCTTTGAGATTGCAGATTTTACCCGTCTCCGGAGCCGTTGATTGCTGCATCGTGAAGCAATGTGCTAAGATAAGTGGACCCGCTGTGCAATGCGCAGCAGGGTACTCCGTGAGCGCAACCTGACTGCGGCTGGCTGGCTGGTTGGCCTGCGCGCGGTACACGATATACGCACACACACGACTCCAATGCATCGTTCTGCCCTATATTTTCTCTTTTGTTTTGTTTTTTGATTCGTGTCTTCATACAGCCAGGAGCCGTCGCGGGACACCCGAATTTTGGATTGACAGGCGGCATGCGGGTAAATGGCATATTTCTACGACCAATGCACCAACATGCAACATAGGGCCGAAGCTAATATACATGAAAGTTCATGTTGACGCCATTGGGGTGGAAATATCGACATTAACAATTTACCATATCATATGTGCGACTCCCTCGGGATAAGGGAAGTAAACTAACTCATCGGCAGAAATTGTCATTTATCTGTCTATGATGAATTAAATCGCGGCCACAGCGTCTATTATAATTGCTCTGATAATTCAGCGCCGAAAAGGGGAGGGCGAAGCGTTGGAGTTGGTCGCTGTTGATAGAAGAAGATCTTGGTGTTACAAGAGAGAGTACCTGCAAAATAGGATGGCTCGATAAAATTACGGGCCTTCAACATTTGATTGATCGATATTTCATAGGCGCGCACGCACCCACACACGGACTCCAGCAGATTCGGTCTGATTGATCAAACATCTTGATTGCATGTTGCAGAATGGAGTTAAGCTAGATAGAATGGTATGGATGTCTCTCGTTTCCATACTGATGTCGTCTCTGCTCATCGGCAGGTACACCTGCACGGGATTGGCCTTTGCGATCTGTACCAGGCCGTGGAGGGTTTAGCACGGCAGTAAGCTGCGCATGCTTCACAAGGCGGGTCCCCCTCGATGTTTAGTCCGTCTGCAATGTATCTGTACATGCGCGAGCAATATCGAATAAGTTGTGCAGCTTCTTGTCTTCGAATGCCCTCTTCTTACTTTCTTCCTTCTTTCTTTTTTTTGTCTTTCTAATATTTTCTTTTTTCTTTTTTTTCATTTCTGCCGTCAGGCTTAAGCTTGAGTGAATGTTTTTTTTTTTTCTTTCGCTTGCGAATTTCCCCTTGGGTGGACCTGAAACGTAACTCGACCCGTGCAAGCTTGGGGGCATATTTTTGATTCTCCACTAATATGCACCTTGAATCGAGCAATGTGCAGCTAGTTGCATTATTACGTTCGCCCTTTTTTCGTTTCTCCTTCTTTGAAGGGCCTCACTTGATCTTAATTAACGGCATCGAGAATCGAGAGGCTAGGATTCCATGCTGTGTAAGCACTCGGGTGTATCACCTACGATAGCCTAAGTTTCTTCTGCTTGGTTGCTTTGTTATCAGTTTAGTTTTCACACACTTTCATGCTTCCCGCGAAAACCACGGGACAATCTGAAGATGAATAATGTCGGGTAATATAATATAATATAATGTTCACAAGACAGGGCCAGGCCTTCTTCTTCTTCCTTTGAGGATAAAGGACTTCTATGGAACTATACTGCTTGTAGCAGCGGCAGACCCGAATAAGCAGTTTCCTCTGCCGCTCTTAAAGAGAAAATAATAGTAGTTCGGTTTTTTTTTTTTTTTTTTTTTTTTTTTTTTTCTTTTTTTTNTTTTCTGCTTCCTTCCTTATTTCCTTTTTCTCGTTTTCGTCTGGTCCCCCATCTTCTCTCTCTCTCGCTCGCCCGCCGCACGCCAAAAGCCAGCCAGCACACCCACTCCTTTTCGATTGATATTAACGGCACCCACCACAACCCGGCCTGTAGCGCTAGTTTGGTTGATGGAGCGAGCCAGTGCATGCCCTGCCTGTCTTCAGCTTGTAGCGTAGTTCCATGTATGTACAGGACGATAGCGTGGTGCAGTCCGTTAGCTACTTCTTACCTAGTTGGAAGCGTGGGTGTGGTGTAGTAGGGAAACCCGGGCTCTTCTCGACACCCCCCCAAAACCGTCCCAATTGCATCCAGTGCATGCCTTTGCCTTGACTTTGCAAATCGCCCCGTTCTTTCCCTCTCGCTCCTTTCCCTCGATATCTTTCCCTACTTTCTGTTTGGGATCCTTAAAATTCAAACCAGAATCCGCCATTCAAACATACCAGGCGTGAGAATTCGCTACGTCGCAGTGGTCTATCGATTGACCAGCCGAGGGGTTCAGAGCGTACAGGGGTGCATCCATCTTTCCATACCCTTAATTCCTCCCTAGCTATCTATCTATCTATCTTCTCTTCTTCTTCTCTCTCTCTTTCCTTTACTCGATCGTCTCCGGCCTCTTTCACTCTCTCTCAATCGATCTCTCTTTCCCCCGTTCTCTCTATATCTATCCATCTCTCTGTCTCTGTCTCTTCCGCCAGGTGTCTAGTGTAGCGTCTTCCCCAGCGAACTACTGCAACTGCTTCTTTCATTGGCGCGCGTGTGCTTCGGGGTCTCCATCAGCGATACCATACCAGTATAATCTCTACCCCGTGTGGTGGGTGAACCCTCTTTTCTCGCTTTCGTTTCCCAAGCCTCGACCGATCAGCTCCCCCCCCTTCTTAACTGGACTACCTCCCACACCCGCTCCAACGCACTCTTGCTTCTTCCTTATTCCCGTTCCATCTCCCTTCATTGCATTCCCTCCAAACTTGGAAAAGTGCTGACTTTCTCCTCTTAGAAGCATTGTAGGTTTCTCAATTTAAACTCGCACTTCTCAAAAATATATTTCTTGGACACAGACGACTTCAGCGCTGTTGCTATTTGGGTGGCCATTCTCTCTGGATATCCTCGGCTATCTTTTCCTTTTTGTCCTAACCCAGACGCGCGCAACGGCTCCATTTTTTTTCAAACTGTTCGGTCTTCATCCTCTGAATCCGAACGACGACCTAGAGGGAGAATAAAGCCAAAACAAACCTTATCATTGCTGAGCATTTTGTTCATGATCATACCCATTTGTTATTTTCACATCCAGCATTGTCGACGGATTCATCAACTCTTTGCGCCCTTTTTTTAATTTTTGTTTCCTCGCACGGGTTGTTCTTCTAGCTTCATTTGCGCTTTCAAACAGCATAGCATTATTTCCCTTCGCAAGCACGGAAAGGTTGCACAGCATATTGGCATCGTTGCATATTAGAGCGTCTCTGATTTGATTGGATTCTCTTTCCCCTCCGCCTTATTCGTATACGATCATATCATCATCTTTTTTTTTTTTTTTTTTTTTTATACAAAAANTCCAAAAAACTCCACGGCATTGCATATTCATCACCCACTTGGTTTATACATCCGTCGCGACTGGTGTTTTCACTGTTGCTTCTCGCATAATACACGACCAACGCCTTCGCCTTCCGCTAGTTTTTTGATTATCTCATCACCTGAGATTCGCTTTTGTCACTGCCCCGACATCGCCAACATATTTCTCGAGTCTAGCAAACCGGGCTGCATGCACATTTTATTTTCGTAGTGCACTGCAATTCAACCATTCACAGCTTTGGACACGACCACAGCAACGACTTTCCCATCTGCAACCCTACTCATCGGCCCCAGAAAGCGAGTGTTCGCCACCGGGAAACTCTATTGGATACGCTTATTCGGCCTGTTTCGCTCGCATACAATTGCACCAGAGGTCGCTCCGGGCCACAAGCAACGCATCCTCCTATCCGGACCAAAAAAACGATCTTCCCAGGAACCTTAAATATCAACGCCACGTTTTGTTCAACTTAACTGCTTTCGCTCACGCAGGTTGAAGTTTATCTTACGACATCTGTTTGGGAACGGACTTTGGTGCATAGCGCTGGTTTTGTTTCTTTTTCATCCGATAGGAATAGGAGCATAGGAGGGTTATTGCCGCTGCTCTTTATAACAATCAAATATCAATCAAGTCGCACTCGGACCAGCTCGCTATAGACCAACTTCTTCTGCAACCTCCCCTCGTTTCCAACAATACCGACCTCTGTGCACGTTTCTACTGTTGGGACTTGGTGCTTTTTTTGTTTATTGCTACGGCTAGCCAGCAGAGGAAGGCACCCGCCCGGTATTAGGCTTCATTTTCTGCCGAGGTTCCCAATTCCCAAATACAGGCTCACTCGTCCGCAATAACTCTCACTTTTTTCTTTTTCGCCATCTACATCTTTTATGTATCATCCATCGATCAAGATATCTAGCGCTGTGGCCTTCACTATATTATAGCACTGGACTGGACATTTACGGGAAAAACAACACTATCGGATATATCTATATATTGATTTACTAGGGAACACATCTGGAACGCTGTTACATATACTATATCAACATAACACAGGAGTCGCCTGCATCACCTTTTTTTTCTTTCTGCCTTTCGACCATCTCACCGGCTTCGACAGGTGGACGTTATCAATCCTGCCGCATTTGAGCTTTTGCATAAGTTTCCGACCTTAATCTTCCCCTTGGCGTTGTACTTTTCGGCTTCATCATTTGCCGACAAGGCAGGTTAGCTTTGTTGAGAATATCTACAGAGTTCTCTTATCCCATTGGAATAGCTTAGACGAGAATCTGTGAGTGGTAGACGGCCCTTTTCTTTGCCATGCGGTGTCTTTCCACATGGCTTCGAACAGGCGGAGATCTTGCATATACTAAAGCATCAGTAACTAACGAATACCTTGTTTAGCTCGAATAGGCTTAAAAAGACACACCCGTTTGAAGCGAGGGCTTTGGTTCGACGAGTTGAGGGATAAACTACCTCTTTTTCCCGTTGTTACGGGATCAAACGTGGTTGAACTCAATTCGGTGTGTTTGTGTGTCTCAGAGAAGCAATTGAGAGGGATATATAGCACCCATTTACAATTTCAATGGCTGCAGTGTTACCACTTTCAGGAATGTCGGCTGCAAGTTTGAGTGGTACGACTACTCCCTCGTATGAGTTTCACCCGAGGGTACGGGAGTCTGTTAGCTCAGGATCGTCGCAAGTTTCACCGCCTGCCACGGGCCACAGCATGATTTCGCCATTCCCGTTCGAGAGCAGCATCTTCTCATCCCGAGGCATTTCCCCTGTGCCCGAGGAAGGTGGTCTACCCGTGGATTCCCACAAGGACTTCCTATCGAGCAATGGCGCCGAAGCAACGATTATGATCATGGGATTGCCCCGACAGATTACCGACAGAGAGCTTCGTAGTATCTTCATATTCGCCAAGGATTTCGTGAACGTGGAACTTGTCCCGGACAGTCCTCTTGAGGATGAGAGACTACCTTCTCCCAAACGTTCTGCGATAGCACGTTTCCGTAGCTTCCATGCCGCGCATGAGGCGAAGGACCACATCAACTCCAAGAGAGGAGAGATTTTTGAGGGAGAGATTTTACAGGCAACGCTGCCGATCAGCCAGCCGCAGACAACATTATCCGGACGACGGAACACCACAGACAACTCGTCCCGACCTGCTCTACTGTCCACATCTGCTGCCTCGTCTGTCGCATCCTCACAGCGGAGTTTAGGGAAAGCCCAAGGCCTACAGGCGCCGTTCTCAGTGGCGGAGGTGGTTATCCCACCGGCTGGATTAATAGGGACTATTCCACCTAGTCTTGCTAGCTCTTCTCTTTCGGGACTTGGGTCTATTAGTTCTCTGCCTAGCTCTAAATCGTTCAGCAGTTCCAGCGATTACAGCCTTGGCCCGAGTCCAGAGTACATCACCGATGCGTTCCCTACTCTGCCAGTCCGAACTCCTGGCTCTGTTGGGCCATCTAGTGGCAAGGCCTTGCTCATGGAAAGCGAACCAGAGACGAATGAGGAATACGACAGCATGCTGAGCGATCACTCTCGTTATCTGTACACCAATCAGGCGGCACTGGCGAATGACCCGGCCCCGCTGGCGGCAATGCAGAAGCCTAGGAGGTCAACAAACCCCGCATCCATGGCCTCTCGGTTCTCGCAATTGTCGCTCAACACGAATAACCTACCACCACTTACTGTCCCTATGGTCGGGTCGCCTGCTACCATGGTACCTGGGAATGCAAGCACGCTGACATCGCCGATCTCCATCCCGATGTCTGCAACGTCGGCCGCGCCTAACTCCAGTATCCTGCCGCCCTATCAGAGAGTCCTCCCCGCAGCTAACCCTGCCGACCAGAATCCGCCTTGCAACACGCTCTATGTTGGGAACCTTCCAGCAAATACATCGGAAGATGAGCTCAAAGCTCTATTTTCGCGTCAGCGTGGGTATAAGAGGCTCTGCTTCCGGACTAAGGCCAACGGGCCAATGTGCTTTGTGGAATTCGAGGATGTCGCATATGCCACTAGAGCGCTTACAGAGTTATACGGGAGAGGGCTTTCCAACAGTGTAAAGGGTGGCATCAGATTGAGCTTCTCGAAGAACCCTTTGGGCGTCAGATCAAATCAAAACCCAGCGAACCTACAGTCACCTACGACACCAGCAACCGGATCCGCTGGCGCTGGGGGCTTGTTTTCTACCGCCTTGCATGCGCCACCGGGGCTTCCGCACCCTGGTGTAACCCCATCAGCAGTAGTGCGATCGAATCCATTGGAGGCAACTGCTCCGCCGTTGGCTCCGCTTGCTACCGCAATACCACCCAGAGAAGCTGTGTACGCGGCTGCAGCCCCGAGCGCCCTCGTATACCGAGAATCCCTCTTAGCGTCGCCAGTTAGCTATCCATCCACGACGCAGTCGGCACTTGGATTTACGCCTGTGACTTCGACAAACGTGTCGGCAAATGGATTTACGTCTCCAATTGCGCCTCCAAACATACCTGGTTTTCTGGTTGGGAAATAAAGCCACAATAACACATCGAATGGGCCAAATTTACGCTACTACTTTCTTCGGGGGGGTTTTTTTTCCCTTCTTTTTCTTTTTTAACAAAAAACTTCATTTTTGATATTTTCTTGTTTCTTTTTTCTGTTTTGGATTCAAGATTCGAATTGGCAATTGGATTAAAAGGGAAAGCATGCATTTGGACGGATACAATATAAACCCATCAAACCGAGAATATGGGTGCATACATTGGGACGGTTTTTGTCATTCGTGTTTTCCTTTCTTACGCGCTTATTTACAGGGCGTTTTTCCTCCCTCTGCTTTACCGTTCTGAACAAATTATTTGTGATTGATTGAGTCTTCACTGAACCACTCTTGGCTTTTTCACGGAGATCGAGAAGACGTATACACATTTCTAGACTTGGTGTTCCTTTTTCTGACTGTTTTGCTTCTCTTCTCAATTTTGGATAATTACTCGTTACATATTTCCGGACACTACGCCGTCTTCTTGACTCTTCTTCACAACTCTTTTGAAAGCTCAGGACCCGAGCAAAGGATTTTTCTCCAACTTCACCAACGTTCCTGGGCTTTTTTCTTTTTTTTTTTTCTTCCTTGAACCTTTCGGGTATTTCGTTTTATCTAGCATGCTTCTAGCCCGGTAGTACAGTACTCTTTCCGTGTGATACGTCTGCGTTTTGATTCCTTTTTGAGATATCGAATAACGACTGGGAGGCGTTTTCTTTCTCTTTTCTCTTTTTACTCTCCTATCGATGAGAACTTTGATATTAAAATCTGCCGTTATTTCCTTAATTTTATTCCCTTTCAGTACACTGCAGTCGATGATTCCCTTTCAGAACTATATTAGTATTACTACTAACGACTTTTTATTCCATATATTTCCTTTGCCTTTGCCATATCCTTCTATCTTCTTCTATTCTTCTTCTTAACATTCTCATTCATCGACCTTTTTTCATTTCTTTTGTGCGGTGCATTGAATCCGAGACCACCATCACGGAGCACATGTATACGGACACTCATTGGGACTTATTCTTACTATACCTTTCATCTTCACTTCTTTATCATTCATTTTCGGTTCACTTTTATGTTTTAGTTACATTTATAACAGTTACTATACTCTGCATGAATACACGACTACTTGAGTTCGTACCAACTGGATGTGATGACTTTGTGCATCTGGAGGAGTGCTTGGTAGTTGGCGTTTTGGTTGTGGCGTATATTTGGTAACTTTTCTGGGTGGTGGGATCACTATACTGTCAGGCTTTTGATTTTGTCATTTATGAGATTGTTATACGTTTAAAGAGTAATTATTATATTTATATACAATACAGTTGCAAAAGGGTATCTATTCATCAAAACACTGTCAGATAAAGATATAGATTGTGACAAAAGTAACAGTAGTATTTAAGGTTTCTCGCGTCGTTTTCTGGAATCGCGGTGATCATCTCTTTCGTCTCGGCGTCTCCGATCCCTCTCATGACCATCTTCTCGCCGACGATGTCGTTTGTCGTCCTCCTTTTCATCATCTTCATCTCTTCGCCGTCGCCGCCTGTCGTCTGCGTCTGCGCTATCACTCCTATCACGTCGGTCTCGTCTTGAGGTATCTTTGTCACCATCTGCTTTTTGATCCCGATCGCGATCGCGATGGTGGCGGTGATTCCGGTCATCATCCCCATCATGATCCCGGCCACGGTGCGACGACCTATGCCCATGACGCGTCTTCTCATCGTTGCTCCTACTCCTATCTCTATTAGACCGGTGACGGTCGTGTTTCCTAGATTTATGTTCGGAGCTCTTCCCGTCCTTCTTTCGTGACGAACGGCCTTCCCGCTCCACCCGGGCATCCTCGATTTCTCTCTTCTTCTCACGGATCAAGTATTCTTTCATCGGATCGTCATCATCATGGTCTCGCTCCAGCTTTCCCAGTTCTTTGTCCTCCTGTCGCCGTAGCGCTGCTTCCTCAGGGTCGACATCTGCACGACTGTCATTCCCATCGTCGCTATCGTCTCTATCCCTTCTCCTACGCTTGCTGCTCCGCTTTTCATCATCCTCTCTGCCCTCTCGCGCCCCCTGCCTCTCGATATTCAATCCCTCGAAGGCTTCCGCGGCGCCATCGCCGTCTTTTTGTCTATATTCCGCGTGGTCCACACGGATGGTACGACCGAGCACGACCGCGCCCGTCAGGTTATCCACCGCAAGATTGGTGCTGCGCTGGTCTTCGTACTTGAGCCAACCAAAGCCGCGAGAGCGACCCGTGTCGCGATCGCGCGCGAGGTGTAGGTGGACGGGTTCGCCGTATTGCGAAAAAATAGCGATCACGTCGCCTTCGGAGAGCTCGAAGGGGAGGTTGCCGATAAAAATGTAGGCTGTGTGGCGGTAGTCTTGGTGCCAGGAAGCAGAGTCTGGGGTGCCGGCTTCGATTTCGGCGCGGGTGAGAGCGCGTACTTCGCGGATGACGTTCATTGCTTTTTTAGTGGTTGGTGTATGGTTTGAAGGAAGCTAAGTTGAGGAACGCTGAGTCTTTAGTTTTTGATGTGTGTGTGTGACGTTGGGGACTCGGACAACGCAAAAGCGAACCAGATCCGAGTCGCGTTTCTGCGGCAGACTTGTTACTTTACATTACAACTGTAAGCCGATTGTATTCCTAGCTCTGTGGCAAACTGTGAATTTGATCGATATTCAAAGGAGGAAGTTATGCAGCTGCACAATACTGCAAGATTCTGGAAGCTCATTCGACCTTTCCCTAATTCCTTTGAAGATCTCTACTATCACATTGGTATCTTCAGTGTTCATCCCAACTCGGACGCAATCGTACAAGATCGTACAAAAGTCGGTATTTGATTAGCTAAATGAAGCTCTTCGTGCAAAGTATTCTCTGCACAAACTCCGAACTCTCCTGGTCGGAAGTGTTTCCATAGTTAGCTGTAATATTGTCGATTGTGGCAGACGGCTCACATGCTAGGAAGAATTCTGGAAAGAGGAAGCGTGGCAGCTAGCTTAAATTTGGGGTGATCATGTTATTAATTCTGCAGCTCTGATCAAGCGGCACCTTTACCCGACGGGCATATGCTTTTACTGTTGCGTTGGAGGAAGGGAAGGGCATGCCCGTTATGCATAGGGCTGGAGATAGGAGGATTTCTGGGTAAGAATAATCCTGTGGAATCCGGAGAAGGTGGTCAGGTGTGATTTATAGGCGCCGTGGTGAACTTTATAAAGCCATATTTTGGTCTCCGAAGCGCCTATCACTTTATACTTAAAGTAGATATATATGAGTAACCGTGTATTGGGAAAACGATGGAAATTAAATTGGAAACCAGGGATTGGGATGCAATAATGACAAGCAGTATTAGAATAGCCCACTGAGCCTGGTGTGGCCCAGGCAGCCCCCCATGGAAATACGGTGCAGTCTCTCTATTGAAACCCTAGGATATGGTAACAGCTCATATGGTGTATATTTTCCTATTTGAATTGTCAAATCCTAAGCTAAGACTCACAAAACTAGGTAGAATTCGGCTAATGCACCTGGAGCGGAAAGCTAGGCTTTCAAGGGGGCCATATTCATCCGATAAGATCGCGATAGACTATCGTTTGGCTGTGCTATGCAGTTGCGGTTTGCGCAGGCTTTCGTTCGGCTGCGGGTTGGTAGACTGGTTAGCTGGTTAGACTGAGCGTTGTAGCTGTTGGATTTGCAGTAACCCCTGCTGGATGGGGTTTCTTTCTCTCAGCATGTGCGGCATCTTTTATTGAATTACCATGCATGCGCATGTTGGATATGAGATCAATGTTCGTACTCCCTTTGATGCGTCGGGATCCTTTTGTATCAGGCGAATTGCACACGGCTTGAAGTTTTCCGACCGGGCTCTCCCATTGGCATCTATTTTATTTGCAGAGCCTTCTACCTCAAGAAGCAACTGACTAAATATAGTACCCCGAATGCAGAGGTCTGTTATCGGATGTGCCTGGAACGACAAATGCGGTTGCGTTGCGGCGGTTGAGGTTCCGGTGACTAAGACTTGTGCGAATATGCGTCACACAATGCCTGTAGGACCAACTTGGGCTTTGTCTTAGCGATGCGGGATGACCCATTCGACCCGCTGCCAATCCGGGCATCACCCGCCATAAAACGCTTCACTCTCTCTTCTGCTCGCTCTCTTCTTTCCATTGCTGTATAGCATCTTCACCTCTTCGTTGCCTGTCCTCTGTTGGAGTGCTCTACGGAAATGGCCGCCCCACCCCCGCAAACCGCTGCATCTGCAGCTCCAGCAGACGACCTTTTAAAACGCCCGCTCTATGGTACAGTCGCATTCGATTATGGTAGACGCTGTGTCCCTTCATCTGCTAACAATATTGGAGATTAACTAGTGTATGACCTCCCTTCGAACCTCCTCACCTCGCTCGTCGTTAGAGGATCTGGCAATGACCCCGCCCCCACCCTGGAGTCCGGGGACAATGGCGCGCCAGCGGATGACAAGAGGCTCGCGGAATCGCTGAAAGAAACGGACCCAACTTCTGGAATGTCGTGTGCACTGTGTGGTGTCAAAAGCAAGACGATACAGGAGCAGAGGTCGCATGCAAAGTCAGACGTCCACAGGTTCAATATGAAGCGAAAGATAAGGAAGCAACCGCCTGTGTCTGAGGTTGAATTTGAGAAAATGATAGAGGGTATATATAAATAACTCTTCGCAACACTGGCAGCACGAGTTCTGATCCGCTATTGAACATTAGGGTTGAGTGAGTCTATATCTGGCTCGGAAGCATCATCATCTGAAGAGGATCCGTCATCCGATCCTCTCGCTAGCCTACTTCGCAAGAAGGCTGTCCTAAATTCTACAGATGATGCACTCGACAATACGCCCCGAAAACACAGGTCGCCGATAATATGGCTATCCTCGCCTCTTCTTGCCCCAACAATATCCTTGGGGATCTACCGTGCAGCTATCCCTAATCTCACCGAGGAGGCAGATGCTTTGAGCCTACTGCCAGCACTACAAACCACCCCAACTACCGCTATACCTACGATCTCGTCACCTCATATATTTCTTTGCATGCTTGGAGGCGGTCATTTTGCAGCTGCGATTGTATCTATTGTCCCAAAGCTTGCTAAGAAATCTGGGGTGATTGAGCGTGAAGCCGTCGTTCTTGCCCACAAAACCTTCCACCGCTATACCACCCGTCGGAAGCAGGGTGGCTCACAGTCTTCCAACGATGCTGCAAAGGGCGCAGCTCACAGCGCTGGTAGCTCGCTTCGTCGGTATAACGAAGCTGCTCTTACGGCAGACATTAGAGAAGTGTTGAATAGTTGGAGGGAAATGCTCGATTCATCAATGTTGCTCTTCGTCCGCGCTACAGGTACAAATAACCGCCGAACGCTATTCGGATACGATAATGCCGTTATAAAATCGTCTGATCCGCGAATACGAGGCTTCCCGTTTTCTACCCGCCGGGCCACTCAGAGCGAGTTGATGCGATGCTTTGTG
Organism: Drechslerella coelobrocha; assembly: GCA_036971555.1. Taxonomy (NCBI): domain Eukaryota; kingdom Fungi; phylum Ascomycota; class Orbiliomycetes; order Orbiliales; family Orbiliaceae; genus Drechslerella; species Drechslerella coelobrocha. Next base: position 3,718,966 of record JAJTUH010000002.1, read on the forward strand.
GAGCTTACTCGTGTAAAGGTCTCGCATGTGGATGAAGCTGCTCTCTTAGCTGCACCAGTGCCGGCTCCGACGTCGACATCAACTCCAGCCAAGCCGCCGACGACAAAAGCGAAACCTTCAAAGGAGGAAGCTCTACAGCTACAACATACTACAACGCTTAACACATTGCTGCGTCGGTCGAAAGCACCGGCAATAGTAACTTACCTCAACTCCAACAAGTTGCCGTTTACCTACCATTTGAGCCCGCCGAATCATCATACCCCAACTCTTTTACATTTAGCAGCGTCGCAGTCTAATCCAATGGTAGTCTTGGCTCTACTCACTAAGTCGCCGAACGGTAATAAGGAGCCGGCTGACCTTACGATCCGCAACGACGCCGGGAAAACAGCGTACGATCTCTCCGGAGACAAGCACACGCGGGAGATATTTCGCGTCGCACGCCAGGAACTGGGAGAGGATATGTTTGATTGGGATGCTATAGGGGTCGGATCACCGCTCTCGAGAAAATCCTATGATGAGTCAGCGGAGCATGAGAAAGCTGCTAAGGACGCGGAGGAGAAGGATAGGAGAGAGAAGGAAACAACAAGGTTAAGGAACATGCCAGATGCAAGTAGTTCGGCGAGCTCCTCAGCAGCAGGCAAGGGCGGAAAACGCCTGGCAGAAGTGCTGGGTACCAATGCTGCTACAACCGCTAGGGAGGAGGAGACGAAGGGGCTGAGCGAGGAGGCAAAGAAGAGACTCGAGCGGGAAAGGAGGGCGAGGGCGGCAGAAGAACGGATGAAGCGATTGGTGGAGAAGTAATAGTTGAGTTGCAGGAGCTGTAGAAGCAGTCGCATTCATGGCATCGGGCGGCGTTTAGAGTATATAGAAGTGCACATATAGTCTGGAATTGATTGGACAGTACATATTATACAATACATGGTCTTGCTATTGCGGGCACGAGATCTAGTATGTCGCATTTACAATTGTTTCGGAGTTATCAATCTGAGGTGGATTTAAAGTTATAGCGAAACAAGCTATCGCGAATGCTTGGCACCGTTTGTGGGCCGGAAATCCAGCAAGAACCCTTTTTATTTTTTCTGCATGCCCCGCTTATCACCATCTTTTCTCCTTATTATAGCTGTACTTCAACCTAACTCTTCTCGTACCTTGTTGCTCGTATATATATTTACATATTCTCTTGGATTTCCCACATTCGACTGGTGTCTACTTTGACCTATTTCTTCGTTCTTCTTAGAATTCTATCGTTTGTCTTCTTGGATTACAATCTTTCCCGTAATCGCCGGGTATCCTAATACGTCCGTTGCCTTCGAGCTCCATCGATCCTAGTCGTGGCGTCTTGCTCTTTCGGCCCCCACACTATAACGCCATCTCCCGGACCCTCTCCTTTCTGACCGGTTCTCCATCTTGCTCCATACGAAGAGATCAGTCTCGTCGTTTTCGCACGCGATCCTTTCATTCCGCTCCGGCCCTTCTGGAGATACGCGCTCCGAGAAACCCCAGGCGACTCGTATTTGGAGGGCACTGCCAGCTCTGCAGCAGTGGGTATCTACTGCAAGGTGACTGAAGAGCAAAGGCTAGCGCGCCTCTCTGCCTAAATAGAGCTATCAGAGTAAGTTCAACTTACGTTCGTCCTGACTGGCACCTGAACCCCTCACCTCCGGTCAGCGACCTCCTGGCCTGGTTTTCACTTCCTCTGGCTCCCATGATCTTTTAACTTTCCTTGCCGTACGTCATCGATCTTCTCGTCTTGGATGATAATTCTGATCGAGTTCTTAGTCCGGATTTTTACATCTTTCTTTCTGTTCACAACGGCAAACGACTTCTTTTCACGAGCATTTCACGACGTCACGAACCCGCCCAGTCGAAATCCATACTTTCGATATCGATCTATATACAACTTCTTAGTTCCCACAGAATCCACAAAACTCTCGTTGGCAGGCTGCGATAACTACAATATCTGCGAGGTTTCTATTGCCGCTTCGCACAACATACGACCGTCATAATTCCTTCAAATTCATCGTCGACCAATTTTTTTCTTATCCTATTGGACGAACTGCTCCCGCTTTACAGTACCCTCCGTTTACTTCGCGCCGACGACCTGATCAAAAGTCTCCAGCTTTATAACAATAAAATTTTAGTGGTGATATAGCAGGCTATCTTCGGTTCTTTGCGTCTTTACTCTTTCATTAACTTTTGTTGTATTCCATCTTTTCTACGATGTCTGCAGATCAGACCTACCCTACACCGCAAAAGTCACCTAGTCCAGTGCAGTCCAGTGCTAGTAGGTTTTTGCACCATATTAACCAAAATAACCGGGTGCTGAACATTTAATTCTCTATAGTGAGCACCGCACGTATCGTTCCCTTAACCTGCCACGGTCATTCGAGACCTGTTACGCATCTATCATTTTCGCAACCCGTCGACGATAGTTACTTCCTCATCTCTGCGTGTAAAGGTATTTTGTCTTTACGAGTTCTGGAGTTAATGCATAGCTAATATTGGCGGATAGATGGAAACCCGATGTTGCGCGATGGGATAACTGGCGATTGGTTAGTTTCCACTATTGTAGCGTGAACTTGCAGTCTAAGAGGCTAACACAGTCTTTTACGGCTTTGGCTAGGATCGGGACCTTCATTGGCCACAAAGGTGCCGTATGGCAAGCAAGACTCTCTCGGAATGCCCATCTCGCAGCTACTGCCTCTGCAGATTTCTCAGCGTAAGCAAGGTATTGTTGGAAATTATAGGTTTCAGAAAGCTAAATATTGCATCTAGCAAGGTCTGGGATGCATTTACGGGTGAAACGCGACAAACACTACAACATAACCATATCGTGAGATGCGTCACGTTCTCGCCGGACGATACTTGCCTCGCAACTGGCGGGCCGGAGAAGAAGTTGCGACTATACGATTTGCATAGGCCTGACAGCGGGGCACAGGAAATAGGCGCTGGCGCGCATACTGGAACAATACGGACGGTATCTTGGTCTGATCCGAATATTCTTGTCTCCGGTTCCGAGGATAGGTATATCCGATGGTGGGATGTACGGTCAAAAGACCCAGTAACAACCTATAAGGTTGATGATTCGCTGGCTAGCTGCGAGTTTTCAACGGATGGAAAGATACTGAATGTCTCGGCTGGGAAGACGGTGTATTTCTTTGATGGAGTGTCAAGGATGTTACTGAAGCAGATCAAGACTGAGTATGATTGTGCTACTGTGGCTCTCCACGTGCCGACGAGGAAGTTTGTTACGGGTGGCAGTCAGGATACTTGGGTTAGGATATATGACTTTGACTCTGGAAGGGAGCTAGGTGAGTGTTTTGTTCTCGTACGGGGCTCGCGGTAGACACAATGAGTTCGTAATATGTCAGTGCTGATAATGGTGATGTGTGCTCGTGAAGAGGTCAATAAGGGTCATCACGGACATATCTGGTCTGCGAGCTTCTCTCCGGACGGAAACTTATATGCTACCGGGTCTGAGGATGGAACGATAAAGCTGGTAAGTAGCTCCTCAAAACCTTGATGCGACTCTGATATCATGTTAATGATTGCTATGGTAGTGGAAATACACCGCTCAGCCATACGGGCTTTGGGTATCGGCATAGACAGCGTTAGGACAGCATTAGTATCAGATAAGGAGAATATCCAGAGTAGGCCATGCAGACTACTTATATATGTATCCGAGTAAATAAGGACTGAATGGACGAAGTGAATAAGAATGGCTTCCACTGCAGGAGCCTGCAAAACAACAGATGTCCAGTGTGAACGTGAGATCGGCCGGCTCCAAATGGGCCTGGGCTTTTAATTTAATTGGCTGGGTTTTATCAAGCACAGGAAGTCCCCTGAGTTCGGCTGGCAGGGGTGCTCGCTCGCCAAAATTGCTGCTGTGTGGGCTTCTGTTGCTGGGCTGGCTGGGGGGCTAATTTGGTGTGCTGTGTTCCCCTTTATTGGCGACAAACGGGTGCAGCTCTGCTCTCAAAGCCTCTCGCGCCCAATTAAACCCCAATTGACGCCAACACCACCTTCCTTCTCTTCTCATCAACCATCGACAATCGCCCCGGTACCTCCTCTACCATCATCGTATTCCTGCTCAACGGCATCAATTCGCGTCGTTTCGTGATAGCCTCGCTTCCTCCTTCCTCCTTCCACGCGGAATCACGATCCTTTTTACCTTCAGTGTAAGCGAGAGGAGCTGCTAGCAGCCAACCCAAAAATACTATCATTCAGGGGATACCAAGCGACTGACGACCTAACGTGCTCTATCTTGCAGTACTCTCCACCGCTACAACTTCATCTAAGATGGCGTCTCACGTACGTTCGCAGGTTTACAAAAAGACTCTAGATCCCTTGTGTTTGTGCGCCGGCTGGGTCGCGTGGAGGCATCAAAAGTTAACCGCGCGTCGTTCTGCAGATAAGGAAGAAGAAGAATATCAAGAAGGGTATCCAGTTTTGCCTGATGGTATGCGGTGCATCAGGGACAGGTTAGCCATCCAAATTCCCTCCAATCGATAAGATTGAATGTTGCTTCCTATCGTTCCGTCTAACATTCATCTAACCCTATCGTCCTTGCAATCTAGGCCGGACCACCTTTGTCAACACTCTCTGCGGACAAAAGATTCTGTCGAGCAAAGATTGTGATGACCCGAGCTCAGCTCACCAAGAGGAGGGCGTTCGCATCAAGCCCATTACAGTTGGTGCGTCCTTCTATAAACCTGGACGCGTTTTTCTCCCTCCTTCCCCCCCTTTCTTTGCTCTTAGGGTTTATACTTTAGAGGGAGAGTGCCCGAGCTAATCCCCCAATTGAACTTGCAGAGTTGGACGAAGAGGGAACCCGGATTTCTCTTACCATCGTCGACACTCCCGGGTTTGGTGACCTGATTGATAACGAGGCGAGGTATGTTGAATCTGTGCTTCCCTCGTGGAGTTTGTTGTTCCATAGCACAACGATAGATAAGCTGATTTCGTGAAATTCTATTTTTAATGCAGTTTCTCTGAAATCGTCGGGTATCTTGAACGACAGTATGATCACATTCTCGCCGAAGAGTCTCGTATCAAGCGTAATCCGAGATTCCGCGATAACCGTGTTCATGCTCTTCTCTACTTTATCACGCCAACCGGACATGGGTAAGCACATTGTCGTGAAATTAGGACGTGATCTGCAATGGCATTGTTCTGACCGATTCAATTGGTATAGTCTTCGCGAGCTCGACATTGAACTCATGAAGAGACTGTCTCCGCGTGTCAATGTCATCCCAGTCATTGGCAAAGCTGACTCTCTCACCCCCTCTGAGCTTGCCGAGTCCAAGAAGCTCATCATGGAGGACATCGAACACTACCGTATTCCGGTCTACAATTTCCCCTACGATGTGGAGGAAGATGACGAAGACACCGTTGAGGAGAACGCTGAGCTACGTGGGCTCATGCCCTTCGCTATCGTTGGCAGTGAGGATATTGTCGAAGTTGGTGGCCGCAAGGTCCGCGCTAGGCAATACCCATGGGGCATTGTTGAAGTCGAAAATCCCAGGCATTCGGACTTCCTGGCTATTCGGTCCGCTTTACTCCACTCTCATCTGGCGGATCTGAAGGAAATCACCCACGACTTCCTGTACGAAAACTACAGAACGGAGAAGCTTTCGAAGTCTGTGGACGGCGGTGCTGCCGAGTAAGTTTTTTCTATCCGTTCCAATTAGGGGTGGGAAGGTAGTCGCTAATATTTGATTTGAAATCACAGCGATAGCACAATGAACCCTGAGGATCTGGCTTCTCAGTCCGTCCGCCTGAAGGAAGAACAGCTTCGTCGCGAGGAGGAGAAGTTACGCGAGATTGAACTCAAGGTTCAACGCGAAATCAACGAGAGGAGACAGGAACTGCTCGCTCGCGAATCTCAGCTTAAGGAAATGTATGTGCTTATAATTATCCCTGAATTGTAAGCCGTTTTTTGCTAATACATCGTGCATTATAGCGAGGCGAGATTGGCTCGTGAACAAAAGGAATTGGAAGATGGCGGCATCCCTGATGTCGACCCTAGCCACTAAATTGCCTCAAATACTTTGCCTTAACACGTTGGTTTATTAGCGTATACACATCTGCCACCGCCGCCAACTATCGACAATACAAAATCCTATCCTCGAGGCATGAATGAAAGCATGAAAAGAGATTGATCTAATCGCAGGACAGAAAAGTGAAGAAGGGCGAAGCACGGCATTTTGAGCACTGGAGATATAATTATATGTGTCTGTTCGCGTGCATTTCCAGCTTGGTGGTCGGCTTTGCTAGATAATTTGTGTGTAACACGGGTGCGGTAGGCGTGTGTGAACGAAGAGAGAAGACTGGGTACCATTTTGTCTTGTCTTGTCTTTTCCTTTCCTATCTTCATTTTTGCTGCGTGGATAATCCTCCTGTGTGTTCCCACAAAGTTCTCTTTTCACGTTATTTTCCTATTTTTATTTTTTAATTTCTTTTCCTTGCTTGACTGCATTAGTATCATGCCCGTCGCATTCCAGACGATGCTCTCGCACTATATAAGTTTTTGTAATCCTTCTTGTAACGAAAGAGAAAGAAAGAAAGAAAGAGAGAGAGAAATAAATATTATACGAGATCGTTTCTGTAGGATATCGTAGGCGCCGTGCTGGGACGCCTAAGCTGGTAGAATGCCCTGGAAACGTTTGGCGTTGCGTTTCGTAACTTACTAAGACTGCTACTAGCGACGAGCTACGACTTTGGACGCTGCGTCCAACTACAACCCACATTGTTCACGTCTTCTGACCTGTCAACATCATTCTGCGAAGGATCTCAAGCGCTCATAGCAGGCTAGGACTCATACGCGTCTGCGTGCACGATTTAACCACTGAACGTTTCTCGATCATTTGCAGCATTTATCGTTTCCGTCTTGCACCACTGGTATCCCACCTTTATCGATAACGATAGCTGCGTCGACAGCTCTACAATCATGTCGTCGTCCTCATCGTCGTCGAAGGACCGCCCCTACAAGCTGTCCCAGACGCTTGTAGGTCACAACGAAGATGTACGACAAACTACTTATTCCCGAAATGTCTCCTTTGAGCGGATTCCACAGAATCTAGCTAAACTAACTGACTTATTTGGGTTGCTTAGGTCAAAGGCGTCGTATTCGTAGACGAAAACACGATAATCTCCTGTTCTCGAGACGCTACAGTTCGCATATGGAAGTCCTCGAGTGAGGAGAAGAGCAAGGGTGATGAGCCACCGAGCACTGCCCCCACTGGCGAAGATGCCATGGATACAGACCCTCCACAACCGCTGGCAGAACAAACAACTACGACGGAACCTAGTGCTGTAGCAGGCGCGGCTGATCCCTCTACCGCTGCTGAACCCGCCGTGACAACAGTCAAACCCTCATCATTCGCGGACACGATCAACTCTAATGCGCAGGGTTTCGTCAACTGCCTTGCATACGTTAAACCTGACGCGGACTACCCAGAGGGACTTATCATCAGCGCAGGACAGGAGAGCTTAATTGACGTTCGGCCTCCGGGCTACCTGGGACCTGATGCAGCGTATCTACTAGTCGGGCACTCGGGGAACGTGTGTTCGCTAGACGTCTATGGGACCACAATTGTCAGTGGGAGTTGGGATAAGTAGGTTTCGTTGCTGTTGCAATCTTGATTATGAAGAGATTATTGGTGGGGGTAGGTTGTGTACATGCGGTGCTGACGTAGAACCTGAAGAACAGCGATAGTGTGGAAAAACTGGGAGAAGCAGTATGTGCTTGAGGGCCATACAGCGGCTGTGTGGGCCGTGTTGGCCGTTTCTGATACAGAGTTCATCACTGGTTCGTGGAATACCTTGCAGATTCTGGTAGTTTGTGGAGCTTATAGCCTTATTTTGGGGGGGTCGATGTGCTGATGCAGAGTTATGTGGGATTTAGGGTGCGCCGATGGAAAGTTAAGATGGTACAGGGGTAACAAGTTATATCGATCTGTTCAGGCGCACAACCAGCCGTTGCGAGGGATGCAAAGGCTGCAAGGCGATAAAGATGGAGCATTTATTACATGTGGTAATGATGGGTAAGATTTTCAGGCTATGGATGAATGTGGCGGCTTCAATATTAGGATGCTCCTACTAACTGAACTTGCTCTCTAGGATAATCAAATCGTGGACGCTAGATGGAACCCAATTAGAAACCATCTACGCTCATGATGCTTATATCTATTCGATTACCGTTTTGCCGAATGGCGAGTGGGCGTCGTGTGGTGAGGACAGGACACTGCGGATTTGGAGAAGTATGCAATCATTCTTGATATGGCCTCTATCTAAATGGATACTGATCAGCTATGGTGGGGGGCAGAGAGTCAGTGCCTACAGACGATATCCCACCCATGCATCAGTGTATGGTGTGTTGCTGCCTGTCAAAATGGGGACTTGGTCACGGGTGCCAGCGATGGTGTTCTGAGAGTATGGTCAAGAGAACCTGAGCGACAGGCGGACGAAGAAACTTTGAAGGTATGCACTGCTAGCTAATTATGCCCATGCTGCTGGTGGGATCGTTTTGAGCTGATGCAAAGGTGTTTATATAGGCATATGCCGAAGCTGTTGCAAATACAACTATTGCAGAGGAGACAACGGGTGGTATTGACAAGGAGTCACTACCCAGCATGTCTGCTTTGGGCCGTCCTGGAAAGCATGATGGAGAGGTACGCATACAGTCTTTATGCCGTTCTATTGTATGCATAACTTTAATGCTAAATGAACGGTGCAGAAAATCCATATCAACAACAACGGAAACGTCGAAGCATACCGGTGGTCTGCCCGTGATACGACATGGGAGCAAGTTGGTGTCGTCGCGTCTGCCGTCAGCAGTGGGCGGAAGATTTCGTATGAGGGAAAAGAGTACGATTATGTCTTTGATGTCGATTTTGAGGAGGGCAAGCCACCGAAGAAGTTGCCGTATAATGCGTCGCAGAACCCTTGGGATGCTGCCAGGATCTTTTTGGAACGGAACGAGCTCCCGATGACGTATTTAGAGACGGTATGTTTACGAATTGGGGGTCCTTTTTTTTTTCTCTCGGGAATTCTGGCTAGAACTAATAGCCTATTGCATAGACCGCAAATTTTATTGTCCAGAATACGAAAGGGACACGGATAGGCACGAGCCAGCCACAGCTACCGGCGAGTTCCGACCCGTTCGGAATCGAGAACCGGTACCGTCCTGGTGACGAATTCAATACCGAAAACTTGGAACCGTTGCCGCCACCAAAGCCACCAAAACTTCTGCCCTGGAAGACGTATCTGGATATCGCTACCGCTAACTTGGAAGCCGCATCGAAGAAGATCCTCGAAACCAATTCTAAGATCCTTGAGGCCGGGGAGAAAGAGAAGTCCTTAAATGAGGAAGACCTAAAGAACCTTAAGTCCCTTGTTGGATTTTTAGCAAAGCCTTCAGCTCCGACGTCCGCATCAGCGAAGGGTTCGGCTGCCGTTACTGGCGGGCTAACACTGCTGATCAAAATTGTCAAAGAGTGGGACGGAGTGCAAAAGCTAGCTGCATTGGATCTATTGCGAGTTCTGGCTAGGTACAGTCCCGCTGTTCCATTATACGGCGATGATCTGCTTGAGGCCCTGGAGCAGGCTGGTTGCTTCAATAGCTCGAACACAAGCCATGCAGTGTTTGGGACGAGAGTTTTGGTGAACTTGTTCCATCATGCAGAGGGGCTTAAGTATGTGACCGGGCGGATGGACGAGATTGTGGGCAAGGTGCTCGCGACGGCGGAGGGGAGCGCCAATCGGCTGTTGAATATTTCGGTCGATACATTAATGTTAAAGTAAGGCCTTCTAATTCCTAGTTGGTTTCTAAGAGGGAGAGATTTACTAATTTGCATTTTAGCTATTCGGTTTACTTTACAAAAGAGAGAGACGGCGACGAAAAGGCAGCCCAGCTGTTGGGGCGGGTTGTAGAGCGCGTCAAAGGGTCGTCCGACCCAGAAGCGCTATATCGGGCGCTGATGGCGCTAGGGAACATGTTGACGACAGGAAAGAAGGTTGTCAGTGCGGCTAAGGATACGTATGGGGCAAAGGGGGTGGTTGGGGAGGCGGTCAAGAAGATAGATAGCACGAAGGAGAAGAGGACTGTGGAGGTTGGGGTGGAGATCGAGCTCTTGCTTGCGGGGAAGTGAGTAGGGTGGTTGGGTTTAAGCTTGTGTGAGGCGGTGCATGGTGATGATGGGCATTGATATTGAGGCATTATGGGGGAATATTGGAATTATCAGCGGCCTTTGTTAGCCAAGCAGCTTGGATTTGTGTATTTCAGGCCTTGTGAATAATCCTAGAGGATATATAAGATATCATGACAAATGGGACTGAGAATATTAGATAATATCTTGGTATTCTCACTCGGTCAGCATGCATGTGCCACGGGGCTGCGCTGCGGGCTGTTGATGTTGCGGTTGCTGTGGTTGGTGTTTGTTGCAGTTTGCCGTTCAAACGTTTAACGTTTGCGGAGCAGTAACAGGCTTCGGATTTGCGACAAAGCAGCCAGATATACAATAACTGAACGGTATCATGTCACAGTATCCACAATCCCGCGCACAGTTGCGTTACCCGGAGATTCAATGCAGCTGCCGTTCTCCCGGCGAGGAATTGGACCTGCGAATGCACTGAGCTACATGATATCACAAGGTGCCTGCAGATTACAGATTATCTCCATATGGCTATGGCGGGGCTCGTTCCCTGACTAGGGCAGGGATGGACCGGCCTTACGCGTAATGATGCAAGCTACTGCCGATTAGCTTAGATACAGCAGCAGCAGCAGCAGCAGCAGCAGCAGCAGCGAACAGGTTCAATCTTTTTATGGCGGGACTCCCTGCTGCATCATGCAACGGGTGACAAGTTTCATGCAACAGGGCTCCGGCTTCGACTTACGGCTAATTAAAAGGAACAACTTCCCTCCCTTCGACCCCTCGCGCTTCGCAACCTTTCTGGATCCTGCAGCTTTTAGATTTATCAGTCCCTTCGCCCTACTATATCGTTGACCTTGTTAGCGTCTATCGCTCTTTCTTTTCTTTCCGTCGAAGCTTGGCTTTGTGGTCCTAGTGGGACGGACGACGCGACACAATGGCGTTCATGCACCGGAGCATCGGCAAGCTGATGAAACGCTCGGCTGACGACGCCGACGTTGCCACAATCATTGCCGACGTTAAGAACTATGACGAGCGGCTAGAAAAGGTGCGTACAGCTAGAAACCTCCGGTAGTCTATAGGCTATTGCTATACATGATTGTGCTATCTACGTTTACTAACAAATTTTTTGCTCTGCTTCCTTCTCTTCTACAGTTAATTGAGGGCCTGAAGAAATGGCAGGATTCAATTTCTCAGATGCTGCTGCACCAGACAGCTATTTCCGGCGAACTAGTCAAACTGTACAAACCGGTATTCCCAGAAAAGGTGGCGATTGATCAGGAGCGGCTGGAACGCGTGGAGGAGTGGGATACGACCACAGGGGAGATGAAGGAAGAATTATCGAAACAGTCCGACGATGTAGGGAGGGTTTTGCAGCAAGCTATTTCTGTCAAGGTATGTCGTCCCTTGATCATAACGTGAATTGGAGCTCCGTGGAGGGCTGACTCGGGTTTGCTCTCAGGATTCATTGAAACCGGTTAAGAAGGTCTTGGGAAAGCGTGAAAATAGTAAGGTAAGGTTCTTCTGGACACATCCCTCTTTATACAAAATCAAGTCTTTAGATGGAGGGCTAACTCTAATGGGGCGAGGTCGATAGCTTGACTACGAGCGGTACACCTCAAGTGCGGAATCTGCGAGAAAGAAGGGCGGTCGTACGGAGAGGTAAGCATATTTCATATTGTTGCAAGTTATGGAAGGTTGCCAGGATAGAGCTAAACGAATCCGACGATGCAGGGAAGCCGGAGTTCTAGCCAAAACTGAGCGACAGCTCGAGCAAGCTACACGGGTTAGTGCCATTCGATGAATTTAAAGTGCTTGCAATTTACATACTAAGACATATGCATCTCTGCCTAAATAGCAATACCATGATATCGACAGCCACATCAAGGAATATGTTCCTCCAATATTAGATGCCATAGCAGCTTATATACCTTACGCCCTCTATGCGGTCGAAAACCTCTACTCCTCCTTCATCGGACAGAAGTACCGTCTCGTCCACCAATTCGCAGAGCGACACGGCCTCGCAGACTATAGTCAGTTCGAAGATGAATGGAAACGCGACTTCATGCCTATCAAGGAACATGCCGAATCGTTCAAGTTGCTACGGGATGGCAAGGCTGTTTTAAAGCCTATGGAGACGCATCGAACACCGATAATGGAACGACCGAGTGTGGCGAAGGGGTTCTGGGATAGGAGGAAGAGTAGTAAAACTGCAGAGGATATTAAGGCTGGGTCAGCGGCAGCGGCGAAATCGAGCGATGCGCCGCCGCCACCATACACAGAGACGGACGATGACACTAAACCAATGTCGCGAAAATTATCATCCACTAGCTCTACGGGATTCGGTAACGAAAAACTTGGAGCTCCTCGACCGGTATCCTCCCGAAAATCGTCCTCGAGCCTCTGGTCCAGTGCAAGCAAGCCGTCCGATACACCAGCTGCTGTGAACCGTCCCTCTGCGCACAAAATAAATTCCTCAGCGTCGATCAAATCGCACCAGGATTCTATTACGGCCTCGCCAGCGACATATCACGGTAGCGGCGGGCTAGCAAGCAGGACATCTAGCGCATCTCTGGCGGCTGCTGCAGCAGCTGCGGCGAAGAAGAAACCGCCACCTCCAGTACCGAAAGCGAAGCCGCAGATACCGAAACCACGGGATGTCTATGTTGTTGCGTTATATAAATTCGAGCCGCAGAGCGCAGGAGACTTACCACTAAATGAAGGGGACCGGGTAAGGGTTATTCAGAAGTCTGATAGCGTGGAAGGTAAGCGGGGAGATTACAATTCTTAAACCTGCTACAACGGGTGTCGACTAACAATATTTTACACTTCTAGATTGGTGGGAGGGTGAGGTTGTTCAGAGCAATGGGGCTGTAAAGAAGGGCTTCTTTCCGGCAAATTACTGCCAGATGGAGTAGAGATTTGATTCGTATCGACCGTCTCTCTGCTGGTCACTAGGGAATATTGGATATCGATGTAGCCTTTGATTTTTGTAGCATTGCGCCATGTGGGGGAATATGAATGGCTCCCAATCACATCTTACACTTTGAATTCTCGTATATAAAAATCTTGTATGGAACCTTCTGATAGGAGCCGAGGGGGTGGAATTTTATGAATAACGACCCTGCATCTTGGTCTAGTACTAGTACGTGTTGGACCTGAATTACGGCTCTAAAGCTGCCTTAAAGCTGCCTTTACTTAGTGGTTTGAGAAGTATCGGTTCTCAGTTAGGCAACTGGCTGTTTGTGTCACCTCGAGTCATTTCGGCATCTTCATTCAAAAACTTAGTAAGCCTCGGTCCCGTAACCAGACTTGTGGAGACCCTGACGAGAGTCTTAACCGTGGCGCCGAAGCTCTAGCTAACCGAGCCGGCTCCTCCTGTATAAGGTAGGAGGATGCCTGCCAATGAGACGCAAAACCCACGCGTTTCCTCTTGAACTCTTTCACCATGCTACTAGCATTGCCTTTCTCATTATTTTCTTTATTTCCAAGCGATTAGTTGAAAAACAAAGACGAAATATCGTTATCACATGCGTATAATCTAACCTGTAACTCCCAGCCTAATCAAGTCACCACCATGATGACAGCTGCAACATCATTTTTCAATAGAAAAAAGGTATGTAAAGGTGAAACTCTCTCGTGTTGGGTACTGTCATATTGTTGAGAAGCCCAATGCAATGTGCAGACCAGGATATCATTGGAGCATTCAATATTGAAAATATATGTAACTGGACTACTCGTTTTGAACAGCCGTGTGCTATAGTTATTAATACCCTAGCATATTTCGTTCGAATCGTATTCGGTTGTCTGTAAGTGGGTGGTTTACGAGGTAGCCGACGATATCTGCCTCGCGAATTTTATTTCAACGTTTGACTATGCAATTAGCGATCAATGACTATAGTGACACCAGAAAGCAACATAAACAACATTTTTTCCATTTTCGCAATTATCACTCTGTGCATAATTTTACTCTACAACATCGCCAACGAGAACAAAGTCCTTGGGCGCTCTGAGACCAATAGCAGTATTAACCTGGATTGTCTCACCTCCTGGTGTAAGCAGGTTAGTCGTGCGAAGGTACCCAATACCTGCAGTCTGTATATCAATCTTTGGCGCTATTGTCCACAACCCTTCCATACCTTTCCGCCAAGTGTCAAAATCAATTTCATTGCCCTCCGCCTGATCCATCCTGAACTTCATTTGGTTGACATCAAGAGCTAAACTGAACGCATTGTCATCGAGACTAATTTTGCAATCGATGCGACGAGGGTTTTCAAATTTGCTGGAATCACAAAGTCTGTACTCCAATTTGAGGTCCCCCTTATCAGTGGTGATACCCTTATCCGACCAAGACACTGTGTGCAAAATCCTCCAGTATGCGTAAGCTGATGGGCTCCCATGAAGGTCCTCTTGGATAATCTTAAGCTCCATTGGCCACTCGTGCAGGTTGATATCAAAACCTTCAACGCGAAATTTCTTATAATTCCACCAGGCATGTTCATAAACCTGTGCCTCTCGTATCCAGTGGTTGCCGCTCCTTGCACTGATTTTGTTTTCAGCTGTGTCTTTAGGTGATATATCACTAACATCCCAGTTCGTCTTTTTGAAGCCAGGAGTGAACAGAGTTTTATGAACCAACGCGGATGAGAAGATTAGACTGGAAGTGAAGCCCTCGGGGATAGGTGTCGTGGAATTATTGGCCCACTGAGCAGCCCACTTGCTTTGTAAACCGTCCGCTTCACCAGTATTTGTGCCACCGTTGACGCCAATAAAGATAGAAAGTGACCTTGCACATGTCGCAAACTGGAACTTTTTGGGCTGAAGGTCAAAGTAGCCCTCCTTTGCAACATTGTTGACACTGGCGATCGAATAGCTGAGGGCTCTCGAGTTGTCTTTTGTGAAATATTTCAAAAAGTTTGTCTGAAATTCCGCTGCCATGAACCCGGCCGCTTCTGGTTCCAAACCGGAGGGAGGTTCTACTTTAAGCGTAAGATATTTTTCATTCATGTGAAATCCAAGGACGACATAATATTGCCCATCTGGATAGTTGAGATCTATGATCTCTTTGCCGTCAATGATTTTGTCGGGATTTTTGATCTGGCCATCGATCATCTGTCCGCGTACCGAAGCGAGTGGGACATTCTGTATATGTAATTTCCAACCAGGCGTAATTGGTATGGGTTCGTCATTTTCCTGCTGTTCTGTGCCAGAAATTATGACCATCCCGAGCGAACACATAGGCTGTCCAGTCGCCTCTGCATCAAATTGAAGTAACGGAGGTCCGAACTTGAGCTTATATTTAATTTGGTAGGTCTTCTTTTTCCGCGAATCCCATGCCTTTATTGGCATCTCAATCTCCCGCAACATAGCGTTCTCTTTGCTTTCGAAATGGCGGCCTTCGAGCAGAGCGTTTATATGATCCTCAGAATATGACGCCACAACATCCCAGCCCAGAGTGAAGGACATATCTTTCGGTGGAACGACTGGGCTCTTCATCTTCTTGATCATATCCGCAACACTATCCCGCTGCGCAACAGTAGCAACGTCTCGAGGCGGCCGGAAATCTTTAGCTTCAAAAACGCCGACTTTAACCCAGGAACGCCTCACAATCGACTCTCCTCTAAAGCCGAAAAGTTTCTTCGCATGCTTCAAGGTGAGTGTTGCGAAACCCTTAAAGGTCTGGTTGGCGGGCCTTTTAAGCTCTGGGTCGATAAGAGCTTCGTACCAGATCTTACCAATGGTCTGCCAAGTATAACCACCAAACTGGAGGGCTGCCAGATAGAAGGCATGATTCGAGATCCCGCAAAACTCATGCGCATCACGAGACGCAGCGTATTCGTTATACTCGTTCATATGCTTTGCACCATAGTCGCCTTCGTTGTCTAGTTTCTTCTGTTCCCTAAACGTTCTTAAATAATTCTTCGTCCAGCCATGCGCCTTTACAGTGCGATCTTGCCACCATCCAACGCCTAAATCCCAGTCGCTGGATTCAGCTGTCTGGTTGTTTTTCATTTGCTTGACCATTATTCCGAAGCAATCGGCGATATGCTCGTTGAGCGTATCAGCTTGTGGTGTATCACCTAGTTCTGCGGTCTCTTGAACCACACCGTGGGTCAATTCATGTCCACAAATGTCGATATTAGTTGGGCAGAGCCACTCCGAAAGATCGGGAAAAGTGATCTGCGAAGCAGGATTATCTCGAAGCTCTGCGTCGAGCATAATGATGCCTTTAGCAGAGCCCCCATCACCGAAGAACATTTGCTTGGCGCTCCGTTTCCAATATGCATTATCATATGCCATTCCAACATGGATTGATGCAATAATCTCAGTGCCTTTGCCGTCAATAGAGTTGCGACCGAAGTATTTGTAAAGGTCGTATGTTGCTTTCAGACCATCGAGACACTTTTGTCTGGCTTCATCAGGCTCCTCGTAAACGTACCCGTCCGAGCTTTGGACCAAAGTACCGGGCAGCGGATGGGTGTCATCAACTTTGTAACTACCCATGCTGAAGATACGGTATTTGAAGTCTGCGTTACCGGTTGACGGAGCGTTTTGACCGCTTAACGGAGTAGCGTTGCTCAAGACATCAGATGTGGCTTGGTTAAGAGCAACTTGCTCCAGAGCTGCTTTGCGGATACTTTCAGGAAAGTGTGGATTGGTTGCGATTCTCTCATAGCGGAGGCTTGGTGGCCGGCGGCACATGTTGAATATTGGCGAGTATATGCAATATCGAAATTTCTTGATAAATAGGGATTAAATTTAAACGAGATGATAATGAATTAATGGTGGAAATGTGGAAAGAGCTGATGTTCGATGATATGTTTTGGTCGAGATGTTGGAATTCGGTCTCAATATATAGCCGTTCAGTCGTTGCCTTGCTAGCATTCAGTCCGGATAGCATTGTGCCGTATACCCTAGAGATACACGATGCTCAGCTGTCGGGAAGTCGGTGGTCCTGCAAGGCGTTATTCAATTCATAGGACACATGCAACCTTCTGCATGTTTTTGCAGCTGAGCATTTCAGCCCACTTGGTAGTATAGAAGCCATCTATGATATTATATGATATTAGTACATATTTGAATTCAGGCTGGGAAAATCAATGAAGCTATCTGGAAGCGCGAAGCTTAGTGCACTGTAATCGATTTGATATTCGGACCTTGTTGGCAGACCATGGCCACTGGTCACCCCTCTGTGGCAAATATGGATATTGTGGAGGAAACTGCTCAGCTGGAATTGTTCAGCTAGAGGTTAAAATTTAGGACGTTTCTTGAAACCCTGCGATTGCATATCTTTTAGCAAATGTATTATAAACCAAATACTAAATAGCTGTAGCTACAGGGTAAGAAATATGCCCGTTAGTAAGTATCGCACATAGGAACCGGCCAAATGCGAGAGGTGTTGCAAGTTGATGTTGCGGTCGCACATAGGAACGCCGAACGCGACAGGCGATGTCGCACAGAGGCCGCAAGTGCAAGCTCACGCAGTAGAACCCTGCCGGCCAAAATATGCATTGCCCCTTCAGCCGCAGACTTCGAGCTCACGAATAGCGGCAGGAAATCAATACAGGCTCAATAGTCGAAATAAACCTGCATGCATCGCACATCGGGATGGCGAACGTTAGAATCGCACGTTCCGACCTATCAGCTCCAGCATCTCGGAAAATCGGCAGAAATATAAATGGGAGAAAAGAGCTATGCCCCTATAAGCCATGATTATCAACCTACTATCCGACTGCTGCGACAGAAGAAAACGGTAAAGCGGTCCGGATGGCGTCCTGGGGTCATGGCAAGATCTGTAAGGAGGTTGAGGTGGAAGGAGATGTCATTAATTAAATTATATATCCACAATTTGCTTGCCGTCTAACATGACACATATGATTGAAAAATGATAATTTCGTCAAGCTTGAATGATTTTTCCCTTGGTTGGTATACTGATTGTACGGGTTTTTATCACAGGTGTAAATTCCAACTATTTCATCATGAGTGGGAACCTCTGTGTATATCGAGGGTGGCTTTAAGCTAAGGCATGGATGGTCTTCTGTGCTGCATTTTCAGCCTCAGCTCGACGATCAGCGTTGTTTTAACAAATCTTTAATGTATTCTAAGAGGCCTAGCTAGATGCGTCCACAGAATTTCATCTGGTATAACTAAATAAGTATATGAATGATATAAACAAAATTTTAATACTCATAGTAAGTAACTAGGAGGACTGCTGGTTAGGAGACTGATACTGACTAAGGAATAGATAAAACATTGTGATAAAATTTTTTGTTCTTTGTCGTTAGAGGCTACCCTCCCCTTGCAATGCATCCTTTAGATATATATTTTAAGGCCGTAAGAAAAAGCAGAATCAGGGCGACATGCCGTATAGGCGCCTTTAGCGCGAGGCAGATAAGATCTAGATTTTGTCAATTGCCATTTCTGCAGATAATAGAGTTATTTGTCTCATCGGCAATTGATTCTTGACGTTTTGCATGAATACAGACGACCCGAACTTAGCTGCAGGCCCACCGGCGCTATCACAAATTCGATGACCGAGAGCTCTTTGGATAGAAGTTCTGGCATGCCTCTCTACAGCTATACAACCGCGATCTTATGCATCAACGAAAACGAAGATCTCCCCCTCGTATCCGGTGTGGGTCCATGCAATGCGCAACACGCTCTCTGGCTGCTTTGCAATTGGTCGCGAGATCACATGGCCCGACCAATGTGGCGTGGTGGAGTTGGAGCTGACCGATAGGATTGCCAGCCGGTGTCTTCTTTGAACTTTATATCAGCCACAGCGCTGGGATGAAGGGTCAAGGGTAGGTATCTTTTCCCAACAGGTATCATGGAGTCGGAGATCAATAACGCTTCCGCAACTGGAATCCAAATCCCAGCGAAAGAAAGAAACAAAATTATAGTCTCCGTTATATTGCGACGGTGCCAGAAAAGGGAAGCAGCATTCGACATGGTTTCCAAACCGGATTTCTAGAGTTCCGGGTGCGGGCCTTGATCTCGACCCGGTCCAAATGTTGGCTACTTCCTTAGCGAGTTAACCGAGGGAAGCTTGCAGAAAAGATATCGAAGGAAGCAAGGTTCGGAGCGTCCCGTGCATTTTTTGAGTTCCCCTCAGTTTGGCAATATTAATAGCGGCCCCCACAGCTGGTACGCCTGGGCCGGCTGCTGTCCTCAGGCGGGAACTGTCATATGAATGACACCGCTTGGTTCTTTCCTATTTCCGTTCTTCTCTCCTAGGATTTGGCAAGCCTAGCACGATCTGCTCCGTTGAGATGCAGCGCAGGTGTTAGTTCTACCCGAGAAGATGCAGGAGCAAAACGCACCTGGAATTGCGGAGCTACCCAAGCGCATGGAATCTGCGACCAGGCAGGCTGCAGACTTGAGAAACCTTAAGTCAAAATGGGAAGAAACCGCGTCGATTCCAGCAAAATCTAAGAGGGGTGCATGGTGTTTTACGTCAACCCTACGTGCCTTTGCAATTAAACGGGCAGTATGCATAAGAATGTCAATGAAAATCATAAATTACTTTTCAACCAATCTATGGTTACAATCAAATAACAGGAACGTAACATGCTAGATCCATCGCTAGCCAGCCGCGCACGGCTTTTGCCTCGCAAGGACTAGCTTGATTGTGATGCTACCAGGCCTGCTTGCTTCAACAGGGAACTGCGCTGGACGTGCATATGCATGCCTGATCGATGGGTCTCCGCTAAACCGATTTAGCATTACGAATTGAGAACAATGGGTCCCCGCGCGCGGAGGGGCATTCAGCCGGCCGCTGTTGCATTTTGGTCGCTCATCAGTCGAGTATACGGATCAGCTGTCGGAAGCGATTTCTATATAAATGGCTAGCAGACTGCTCCCATGGAGATGCTAATTGCTGGTGAATCGGTACAATCTTCTCAAGTCAGCCTCAGCGTAGGTCCCTTTCTGGATTCGGTTGAAATGAAGTCTCCGCTATCCCTTGCGCCTCTGGCGGCGCTGCTTATCCTCCAGCTCGCTGGAGGTGTCGAGGCTACCACTGGAAGACATAGAAACGACTCGCCTGGCGTTCATATCAAGAACGGAACGGTGTTTGGTACCTACAACAAGGAGTGGGATCAGGATTTTTTCCTGAGCATACCCTATGCTCAACCTCCTGTTGGTGATCTGAGATTCCGTCCCCCACAACCTATCAAGGACGGATTTGAGAGCTTCCATGCGACTAAATACGGCCCGCATTGCTTTGGATATGGGGTAAGTTTTGGGAATTTTCTTTAATTTCTTTTGTTTGTCTAAGCTTTTCAATTTAACGTTTTAGCCAGCCTGTTGTGTATACTAAGCGTGCTGCCACAAAATCAAAGGAAGATCAAGTAGGCTTTAAACAGTCTGAGGACTGCCTGACGCTCAATGTTGTTCGGCCAGCAGGTATACATTCCGATGAAGGCCTGCCAGTCGCTGTATGGATACACGGTGGAGGATTCTCCCAAGGCGGCGCAAACGACCCTCGATATAACCTTACATGGCTGGTCGATCAGTCCGTTAAGATTAAGAAGCACATAATCGGCGTCAGTATCAACTATAGACTTGCTGGCTGGGGATTCCTCGCAAGCCGAGAAGTGCAGGGAACTTTGAATCTCAACGCTGGCTTGAGGGACCAACGGTTGGCGCTGCACTGGGTCCAGGAGAACATCAAGGCGTTCGGTGGAAACCCTGCCAAAGTCACCATATTTGGAGAGTCGGCGGGAGGTGCCTCCGTTGGGTTCCATCATATTGCGTTCAATGGACGGGATGACAAACTATTCCGCGGCGCGATTATGCAGAGCGGCGGGTCGGTGCAGTACCAGAGCAGCCTGTATTCATGCGATTACCAGAAGCAGTATGATGCTGTCTTGGCTGCGACTAAGTGCACGGATGCTGCCGACAGTCTTGATTGCTTGAGAACGGTACATTGGAAGGTGCTCAACGAAACATTTAGCACCAACATTTTTGGGCCAGTAGTCGATGGGTCGTTTGTGCCGGGTTTCGGTAGCGAAGCGCTCAAATACGGACGTTACGTCAAGGTGCCAACGATTGTGGGGACGACGAGCGATGAGGGAGCCTCATTTGGGCAGGTTGGCGCAAATAATGAGTCGGATATTGCAAACTGGCTAGGTAAGGGCACTGGTCCCATACACAATACGACCTGCACAAATGACTACAATAGCTAATATACGGGCGGTTCGCGTGATCAACAGGAGCCATTACTGATTTCAAACCTTCGAGCATCAAACGTATCATCGAGTTGTATCCCAAATCGGCGTCTATCCCAGCAGCAGAGGACATCTTTAAATACGGAGACGATGACGGAACTGACTACGGTAGAAAGTTGTACGGCTCCCAGTACCATCGTACCGCTGCTATCGCCGGCGACTGGTACTTCATTGCTGGTAGACGCTTGATGGCCGAAAGACAAACCGAACAAGGTGTCCCCTGTTGGAGCTTCAGGTATAAGACCCGTGACAGCGGCTACCAGACATGGTACCGTGCAGGGCACTTCACCGAGGTAGCTTTTGTGTTCAATAACGTGAACGGAGAGGGGTACGGTGGCCCGTTTGACCACGGGAACCCGATGGCTGGGGACAAGATCACTACTGCGGCTGCGTATCGGCAGCTCGGGGACTTTATGAGTAGGAACTGGGTTGGATTCGTGCATAGCCAGGACCCCAGTAGTGGTGCAAAGCCAACGGAGGTTAAGTGGGTTCCTTATGGCAAGGACAATTACGGGAACCTCTTGAGGCACCAGTTGGTGTTGGACGTTCATACTGACGGTGGTACCCATCTCGAAAAAGATGACTACCGGAAGGAGGGGATAGCCTTTATGAACGAGTATGCTCTCCAGGCTGCAAGGTAACTGTATATATAATGGCACGATTCTAGTATACTATACATGTGCATCTATCTATCTCTATGCGCATGCTGGACAGATGATAAGCCGGTCCACGTATAATTATAATTCTTTTCTATTATTATTATTACTATTGTTTATTATCAATGAATCTACCAAGTAGCCGGTGCTAGATAAGTCTGAGGAAGCATTGTATAAACCCGAGTGGTCTTTATCCGGCCTTACAAACCATTACGGAATCAATGAAACGGCTGAAGCTACAAAAAGCAGGTGCCCAATGTTGTAATTTATGTGTTGCGGAATTTGGGAATCCTCCTGGTTTGGCCATCGCCTCAATCCTCAGACCTCCAACCTCGCAAATACCAACCTCACCTCACCGACTGCCGACCTTCGAACCGTCGGAACCTCTCACTCGCCTAGCTTTCACGCCTTTTTATACTCCCCGGTCTCTCGATAGCTCGAACGCCCCCCCAGAACTTCCAATTCGTACTTTACCCAAGCCATCCCTTTTGGACACCATGGCGGCGCCCGACCAATCCGTGCTCGATCGCGCCCTCGACGAGATCGTCGCCGACAGATCTGTATGCTTTCCTATATCCTTCCTTCCGGACGGTCGCCTTGGGTAGGCTTGAAGCTAACGGTGTTCTCTGCTCTAGACCAATAACCGAAACCGACGACGCGGTCCAGGAAATCGTACTCCTAGAGATGGCGTTTCAAAGGTACTACGCCGGTCACCCGCTACACTCGCGAATTCAAGCTAACCGTTGGGAAATTTAGGCGTGTTCTCCTCTTCCTCCTCCTCATCCTCATCCCTCTTGATACTCTTGTCATCTACCTCTTGAAACCTGTATTGGCCGGCAATTCATCTCGGTGTTACCGTTTTCATGACCGTAACACCCGACCTAGCCCGGTTCACGCCGTGAGCTGTCGCGAGGCTGAGCGGCATCCTGCATCTCAACGGCCACCCGAAATCGCCCTCTAGCACCTGATAGTCAGCTGCTTGTTGTGTAACAAGCCTCGACAAACCTCGCGGGCTATGGCACGCGCCGATTCAACCACTGAGTTCGAAAAAAAAAAAAAAAAAAAAACCTCAAGAGCCGACCAGCTGCAAACGAATACATTCGTTTTGGCGCGTTTTGTCACTCGGCATTTTGCCAGCGCCTGATTCGCAGTTCCTATTCTTAATCTCTCCATGATAGACTGTGCTAACCTTCTCTGGGGCTCTTCTCCTTGGCTTGTATCCTACAGCAACCTCGAAATTCTGGACCTCGTGACCCTTCTAGGTATGCTCTGGGTTTCTGACAAACTTGAACATCTGTTTGCTGACTAGACGCTTTCTAGAACCAACTGGGTTCACGACAAGTTTGACGATGGTAGGCTGAGACTGCGATCAATCCTCGTCTCTTATCGCTTTTCTAACTTTACGAATAGGCGCCAACTCGAATTCGTATCGTGGACGAGACAATCGCGACTTTGGGGGCAACCGAGAGAACCACCGGTATGTTGACGCGCAATCACCCTCGTTGCTATTATGCAGCTGAATATCTAACCGATCACCTACAGATCCTCTAAGGTTCGAATCGAGAACCTTCATTATGACCTTGGAGAGAACGACTTGAGAGTAAGCATTATGCCCTGGGCTATGATATATTGCGACGGTGCTCTAATCTGTCTTACAGGATGTATTCAGTCGAGTCGGAGATATTCGCAGAATCGATATTGTGTATGTTGCGTCAGCTGCATAAGTTTTGAGCGATTAGAGGCATAAGGTTAATACATTTGTGTAGCTACGATAAGGCCGGCCGATCCGAGGGCATAGCTCATGTCCTTTACTCCACCCCCGACGAAGCAACGCTAGCGGTCGATCAATTTGACGGTGCTAACGCGAAGGGCCAGCCTATCCGCGTCAGGATTGCGTCTATGCAGGCAGGCGGGCGCCGACACCCAGGTGCGGGACAAGGTGCAGGACATGGTGCAGGACAAGGTGCAGGACCAGGCGCAGGACCAGGCGCAGGACCAGGCGCAGGACCAAGCGCTGCCCAGGCCGAAGGCCGCTCACTTTTCGAAAGAGTCTCTGGCACTCCACAGGATGCGGAAACAGATGAATCTGGGCCCAAGTCACCACGCCGCCTGCAAAGAAATGTTGCAGAAATGAGGCAGAACGCAAGAGAATTAGGCATAGATCGATATATCCCCGGCGAGAGGAATGGATCACGAGACAGGCGACCTCGTCGTGGCGGCGGGGCTGTTGGTGGCGGCCAAGGTGGGGAGCGGGAAAGGCATCGTGGGGGACGTGGCGGCGCGCGTGGAGATAGAACTAGCGGCGTGAATAGACCGCGCAAGACCGCGGAGGAACTAGACGCTGAGATGAATGACTACTGGACCACGAATGGTGGCGAGGGTGGTATTCAGAGCGCATTTGCACCGGGCGGGGATGGACAAGTTGCACAGCAGCAACAACAGCCACAGGCGAGCGGAGAAAACACGTTTGTGGACCGAGTCCAAGCGGCAAGCCAGAACGCCAACATAGATGTTGATGTGGACTTGTAAGGGAGAGGCTACAGTGCACGGATGCTGCGACTCTGCAAAATCTTCGCAAATTGTATTTTTATATAACGGGCGACGTTACCATGTACGCGTGGGAACGGCTTATTGTATTCCATCCAGATTATGTTTCCTGGCTTCTATAGACTGATACACAGATTCGCATCAATGAGATTTCCGTATACACTTCAGTTCTAATTTATATCCATCGAATCTCGGCTGCAGAGAATTCCCAATTGGGCAAGCATTCTAAAGAAGGCTGCGTTGCTGTGGTGACGGCCATGCCAAAGCTTAGCCCCGGCAACAACACAATAGCAACCGCCTCGGACCGGCAGCCGCGATGCGCCGTGCAGCCAAGCTCCAGCCTCAATGACAGCTGCTCGCGCGCACGGAAATATCGCAATTGGGAGTAAAAATAAATCGATACGATTTCCCTCCACCCCTGGCGCGATATCTCTCCTTATATAACATACTAGCTGCAACCGATTTTGGTCAGCAACATCTTACAAAGCAGCAATTTCGACCGCGCCAAGGGAAAAAAACACTTCTCCCGTTTTCTTCTTTCTGTCTATTTTCCTGTATAGGTATCTGGATTGGTTTTGTTCGCCGGTCATGAAGGGCCGCCTGGGGCTTCGCATCACGTCTAGCATCCGTACGTTTCGCCACGTTTATGCAAACCCTTACTTGCCGCTTAAGCTAACATTGCCCTGATTACAATTTGCAGTATTCGTCTTCTCGCTGATTCTCTTCCTCTCCGGCTGCATCCTGCAGCGACAATCCGCCCGCAGCCTCGAACGATACTACGATGAAATACCCTTACCGGCAGCACATCCTCAATCAGTGGAAAAGCGGCGGCGGAAAGCGTTAGGCGCGAGTGGGAATAAGAGGCACCAGAATGGTGACTACCAGCGACTGCTGGCGGCATGGGAGGCTGAAAGGGGCCGACAACAGGAGAGAGAAAAACGAGAGAAAGAGCACATGCAGTCGTACGGGTATGTGCAGATGGTCACGGATCTGGCTGACGTATGCAATGCTGTGATGACATTTGGGGATTTACATCGACTGGGGAGTAAAGCCTCGAGGTTGATAATGTATCCCGCCGCATGGGATATGCAGCTCGACGTTGCTCTCCCCCCACAGAAGACGCTAGCTGAGGAGATCGAAGAGCTGGAAAAGCGGAGAACTTCACGATGGAGTATCAGGGCTAGGCGGGATGACAATGGTCAAAGACGGCTGGGCAGAAATAGTGGCCTACAACACCAGCTGGATACGAGCCCACCGCCGCTTGCCCGACATCCACCGGCAGCCTCACAACCATCCTATCGCACGGCAAGAAGACTGCTTCACCATGCGAAGACCCGGTACTCGGCAATTCTTGTCCCGCTGCTGGATGCAGACATCTCCCCGGTCACAGTGTTCAACATGACACGATTCAACCGACTGCTGTACCTCGCGCATCCGGCCCAGGTGCTTCGCAACATGGACGATCTCTTGACGCATGCGCCACCAGCAGTGTTGGCTGCCCCGCGGAGGAGCAATACCGCCAGCAGCAGCAGTAGCATATCGCCGAATTTTCTACTGATCACCCCGTCGAATAACGAGTTCAAGTATCTACAAAAGCAGGCGGTTGATGGTGTACAGAATCCGGAGCAGTTGTCAAAACTGCTGGGAGATGCGTACGCGGATACAGCAATGATGCTACCCCGCTGGCCGTTCGAAGTGCACACCTCGAACTTCTTCCAGGCGGCGGTGGACCGGAAATCTAAAGATGTTTCACCGTCGTCGCGGCCGTCGTTGTCTTCTTCGCCGTGGTCGGATCGTATTCTCGACGAGGTGTACTACGTCCTCTTTGACGGTCGGAAGAAAGTTCGTAAGGCGGAAAAGGGACACGAGTGGGTTTCTATCCCGCAACCCTGGCAGATTAAGAGCCTGGAGGAAAGCGTGGCGCCGCCGTGCATTGCTGTAACGGATAAAGACAGCGGCACTGGGCGTCGGTGGGACTGTAAAGATCAAGATGCGTGGAAGAAGGCTTATGGGAACTACAGGCAGCGGAGGATGGAAGTCTGTGGGCTGGATTTAGAGGTGTAAAAGTGGCATGGTAATGGATTATTTGCATAGGGTGGCATCGCAGCGGTAGGTAGGCATATAGAGATAACTCTGGCGTACCCGGCATATCAGATTATGGATCCTGATTTTTTTGGTTTGGCGTTCAAGTATGTTTGGCGTTCTGTTGATTCAGGGTTTTGGTATTTGAGATTATGTTTATGATATTATGCGGGTGTCATGCAGTGTGTACATTAGTGTTTTGATGTCTTTACATTGTTCGCCTGGTTTTTGGATTAGTCAAATTCACGGGCCTTCAGGCCTATATACTTCGAGCAAGCAGAACTCTGTTCTAATAATGTGATATAAATGCACTGCAGGGACGACGGACGACTGCCTTCTTTGCTGTTAATGGCATTTGGGGTGGACTGCATCTCCAACCAGTGGGTGTCCGGCGCTTCCGGTATGCTTCTGTGTAGACATCACCCTGAGATCAGCAATAGCGAGTTGTAATGCCACTAGAACACGTGAATGCCTCTAACCCAATCTTTTATTTCCACTCATGACGTATATAGTGTATATCATCAATGCGAGTCGTGGGAGAGTCGATGTTATACAAATTTGAACAAGGTATCCCTGTGCTGAGATTGCAAAGACTAGAAGCAAATTGAAGCGACGCCGAAATTTGACAAACGAGAAAGAACCGATTTCAAAGAACGATGTGAAAGAATCCCTTATTAGCCCCCGAGCACAATTGCTCTTACGTCGAAACCAAACAGACTTTGATATTCCAAAACACAATAGTTACCCTTCCGATAGCCTTCTCCATTAATGCAATACAAAGGAAATTCTGCCGTATCTTATACGTTTCCGTCACGATCCCAGTATTGTAGACTGTGTTGACTTGTAGTCCTTTTCTGACACCCCTAGGATCATCTGTCTCGCGGAACCTTAGTTATCGGTCTGGCTGTTTAGGATCCGGAGGATGCTAATGAAAAGGTTGATGATATCTACGCAGATACATCAATTAGTTAGCCGGGAAGTCGGGAATGTGTATGGAAACTTTGTTGTGGTGTAAAGGAAGGAAGTGTACTCACCAAGATACAAACTAATGGCCGCAGCAACCTCCTCATCCGGCGTAAAATGCCTCATTATCAGCTGCGTGTCCACAAGGACGTAGCCGGAGAAAATGATCACTGCGCCAATGCTGTAGGCCAACTCGAAGCCGCTGCTATGGGTGAAGAACATGCTGACAAAGCCTGCTGCGACTAGGATCCACAGCGACGTCAATAGTATGCCCTGCCATTGCGTAAAATCGTATTTGGTCTGTAGCGCAAATAGCGTCAAACCGGCAAAGACCACAGCAGTGATCACAACGGCCTCTAGGACGATCTGGGAGTCGTAGAAGGATGTTATCAAGGCGACAGAGTAGGCTTCGCAGGTGGTGAAAAGGCCGAGGAGGATGTAGTTTGTCGGGTAGTCTTTACGCTTGATGTAGCAGGCGATCTGGAGTATTCGATGTTAGTTAGGTATCTGGTGCGTGGGAGCTGAATCCATAGACGAGCGGCTGTGTGATATAAAGCAAAGGGGCCAGTGATGGTGTTGAGCTTGTTGGGCTTATTGAGTGACTGAGGGGTAAAGGAAAGGAAAGGGAGGTATGAGGACTTACCAAAGTGCCGATGCTGCCAAGCAAGCTGATCCACATCATCCAGGTGTTCGTTTGAATCCATGTTCTGAAGCCGGTGGAGTAGAACGTTGCTGCAGAGAGAGCGCCTGTGGCGAGCAGTTGAATGAACAAGATGGTGTAAACCTTCGAGACGAAGCGTTGGCGGACCACAAGATTTGCCTCTGCGACGACGGTTTTGTAGTCTGGCGGGAAGGCATCGTCCGGCTCGTCAAAACGGGGAGAACCGAGGAGAGGGTCTGCATCCTCGACACGGCTGCTGCTGCTAGCCGCTGCGTAGGAAGGAGGGGCCTCCTCATCGTAGACGTGGGGTTGGTGGCTGGAAGCCTTGTTTGGCGACGACATGATGGCGCCAAGTAAAGTATGGAGTATAGGTGGAAGATTGGTTGAGAAGTAAGTTTGCGAGCGATTTCTCTCTTTGATCCTCACGGAGGAGTGCTCTTCGAGGTTCGTCCCGGGGGTCCTGTGTGCGGGTCGCGATGGGAGTTTGATGTAGGACTACGAGGTGGCGGGTATGGCGGAGAGAGGGAGATGAGCCGAGCCGAGCAGATGAGATGATGCGACATATATCATCCGTCACGTGATGTTACTCCGCCACCAACATTGCAACGCAGGATTCGTGTAACCTCGATGTTTTGGGAAGGACCGCAGATGGCACAGCACCGCGGGGGCCTATTCATGGCCTTTTTAATTTTATATTTGGCCTCCGAGGGCCATATGAGTACTCAGTACATGGAAAAACAGTGAAATAGCAATTTATCCGGTTGCTTGAAGCCAAAAAAAAAAAAAACTTTTCGAAGGACCAAAAATATTAAAACCGCAGCGATGTTGTTCCAACTACCAAAGGGTCAATAGCAGAATGCCAACTTGACCGGATCTGACAGGAAAAATTATCAATCGATGCATCCGGGAGCCCGAAATCGAATTGGGCCCAGCCATTAAACATTTCTATTCGTTTCTACGCCTATGGAAGCAGCCACCGCCATGACGTTTATATTATATGAATTAATACTATCTGATCACCGAGCCGGTTAATCTCTGAAAATATATCCGAAACCGATATCATTGCGGAAGACGATGGTCGGAATTACAAGCAGCGATACCACGGCTTCGGCTTCTCGGTCTCGGTTTTGCTCTGCTTCCACAACTTCCATCCAGCCTGCGATATAAAAAATCAGCATTTAAGTTAAATCGCGATAATCTTTGACAAATGAATTACTCACCATGCATGCGCTGAGCAGAAATAGCAAAGCGGCAACGAATGTGAACGTCTCAACAGCAGCCCAACGGCCGCACTGATCTTTAGCCTGTTGTTCACACAACGACATTAGCGGATGCTAAAAACATAGATACCGAGAAACCTCAGAATAGATAGAAACATACCCGTCCACTGAGCCAAGTCTGAGTATGCAACTCCACATCCCATGCCTTCTTGCATCCCATCTTCCCGATCCAGTTAACAACACATCCAAACGCCGCTAGGTTCAACACGAACAGCAGCAAGTCTGCCGGGATGATGGTGTATCGCCAAAAAATGAGGCAGAGGAATCCGTAAATCAGTGAAGTGGAAGAGATTACTGTAGTATAAACGAAGCGCGGCTCCGCCTTTATATGGTAGTTGTCGGTGGTGTTGAGGTAGTGCCCCGCGATACCGGTGACGATAATCGCAGAGACGAGTTGGAGAAGACGGAAAGTGATAGAGAGAACACGGGGAACGTAAATTGATGCTTTAGACATTGTGTAAATTCTGTGGGTTACTTTATTTTTGAAATTTAGGAAATTGAACCCTGATTAGAGGGATGTCGGAGTAGGTATATTGAGTTTCGTCTTAAAGAAAGTGCAAGTGAATGCTTGGCTGTAGTTTGTAGAGCTGATACGTCGATATTGGTTTAGATCAGGTAGAAGAAATTCTAGGAAATTCGTGATAGAAAAGAGAGATTTGGATAACGAGTGATTCAAGACAAGACGACCAGCGATAATGAAGGAAAGAAGCCCAAGAAATTCGAGATGTAGAAAAAAAAAAAGAGATTGAAGAAATAGAAATCGAAGTGAAGAGAAATATTAAAATAATATGAACTGAGACTGAAGAATAGAATGAAGAGAAATTGGAAGTCCCATGAACACACGCCCTCCTCTTTATATACCATCTGTGTCCCAACTGTGAAGCAAGGATTCAGGTCAAAATCGTAAAAATTCTCAATCGAGATACAGCCTTGAGAAGTTATGAGCCTCAGCCATGCTATTATCGCACGATGTTACACTATCAAAAATATTTTCGAGCGAATCACGAGCGAGTTTCTGCAAGACATGGACGAGTTTGACATTCCCGAGCGCATGCAAGCATTAACGTCCCGCTACCAGCCCGTTGTGACCCTTGTGCTGCTATTCTTGTCACCCGTGGGTCGGAATCGCAGCCGGGCGAGTTCTGGACCAGATCCAATAATACAACCTGTCAGCTGTTTGTGAATGGTAGTTTTGTGGTGGGAAAGGCCTGTTTCACCACTGTTCGACGTCGGCGGGTAGTGGCGCTTAGTGTACTCTCAGAAAGCACGCAGAACCAATCAATCCTGGTGGGTCCAAACAAGCGAGATTCGATATTTTGGTCAACCAAGACAACGACAAATTGATGAAATTTCTGGATTACGGCTCAGGGAAGGATTCCTAGACTAGCACAGGCCATGTATCAAGGCCGTGGGAGGGACTCCCATTCACATATTGGAACACAAGCAGCTGATAGGTTAAAATTGTCAGAAAAAATTTTTTGTGTGATTGACGGCGCCGTTCTACATCTACTAACACAGACAGTGTCAACAGATACGTTCTGTTGGCTACACTTAGATCCCGAAGCCTAATGGCTAGCTGCTAGATTACTAGCAAGAATCTCGAATTGTCTAGGGCATCATTTGTGTACACTGTAACTATAAATTTCTTCCTAAGATGATGACTAAGATTAAGAGACAATGCTCGATTTAGCACACCATTCCCATACCATCCCTAGGCTTTTTGTTTCATAGGGCTGGAACTAGTGGCGATGCATCGATATCATCTTCCTCCATTTTTGTTGGGATATGATGCTGTCGAATCGTTCAGGGTGGAGTGCTAAAGTTTGGCTAGCAAGTGGTAGCGAGTTGTGATTCATTCGCGCATAAGGAACAAGCGCCCCATCGAACATGGGCCACGGACCCAGCCATATGGATCCTGGGATCGCCAGTTTGCTTGGGCTCAGTGGGTTTCACGTCAGTGCTTTGATCTACGATCTTGGACAGTGATATCGGTGTCTCGTTGGGTAAACTATCTATAGGTATAGCCAGCCACGACGGTCTTTGATAGAAGGAGCTTTGGTTATGCATGAAGCGTAATGCGCATAATTCGTTAGATCTCGGTCACCGAATCCCAGCAAAATATGCTTCGCTGAGGAATTCCATGGGGAAGTTTTTGCAGCCTGGGTCGGCGTAGCAGGATGATCGTGACAATAATAGAAAAACAAATTCTCCAGTTCTTGGAGCATTGCTCGTAGTTCATTAACTGCTAGTCCCTATATTGGGAAGTAGATGCCTAAGCTATAGGCCAACGCTGGAAATGCCATCGCATTTATTTTGATAGACTGCTGCCGTGGTGCTTCCTGGCTGAGCTTCAGAGTTCCTGAAAATGGGAGCCTAGCCTTTGGTTTATAGAGCTATTTTACGGTTAAGCATGTTGTGTAGAGCAATGCATGCAGTATCTAAGAGCCCTAGGCCCTGTAATTGACTAAACTCAGATTGTTACGTGCCGTAAACGTGTATACGCTCGAAGTTATTAATTATCGAGGCTGGGACGAACAAAGCAACGAAAGTCAGCTAATTCGTGGATCAATTACTCCGCGCTAGATTAATACAGCCGATTTAATATCGGTCTTGAGGGCGTGCTCAATATATTTGGTACAATTTTACGAACCGGTTGCCCGTGATCAAGCTTTGAGTCTTCGGAGGAACATAAAGTCACAACACATACGATTTTTACCTCCGTCGCTCGAGCTTTTGGAAAGCAAATACGGCAGAGCATGCGGATATATTGCAACTGCCTGGAAGTATTTCGTGGTAATGGCTTTCTTCAACTTAATGGTTCAACCATGACTCGCTAGGAACTGGGGGTTAGAATACGGTTCTAAATTTTCCGCTTCGTCGCCGGCATCTCTTTAGCCGGAGTGTTGCGAAATATGCTCGGCTCGAATAAGATTCTCGGGCCGTATGCCGTCTGCATTGAGAATTTATAGAGCTAAAGATTGTGGAGATTTGTACCATGGAATAGAAGCGGTAGCGACTGTCTTAAGCCCTGGAAAGTGCGGTGGCTTCCAGGGATACCTAGACCATTTATTTTACATCTTTTCTGGATTTCTCCGCGAGCTCGAGCTCCGGTCCGTCTTATCGCCTTGCCTATACGAAGAGTTAATATGAGCTTGTGAATTGTGACAGAAATATTAATGATGGAGAGATATAAATACCGGGGCACAGTTATACCGTATACCGGGGAACAGCCCGTAGCTTACGATTACCAATAATACCACGGCCTCTAGTCTCTCATTAGTTCTCAATATGAAAACTGCAATTTTTATCATCTCGATATCTCGGGGCGTCCTAGCGGCACTTGACGTCAACGCCCTGACCCAGCAGTACTTTGGCAATGACGCCCCATGGTACCAAGACCGAATTCCTCTATTTGAATCAAGCGACAATGATATAACCAAAGTCTACTATTACCGCTGGAACATATTCCGGGCTCACCAGCGGGACCTTGGTGCCAATGGGTACATCTCCACAGAATTTTTGGACGATGTAGGTTGGCAGACCAACCCCTGGGCGTCCCTCAACGATGCCACGGGCTTCCACCTCAACGAGGGGCGCTGGTGTCGAGACCGCCGTTTTAAAGAGGACTATGCTACCTTTATGTACAGTTCCAACAGCAATACTCGTCAGTTCTCGGAATGCATGGCCGACGGAGTATACAAGGGCTTCCTCGTTGACGGAGATCTGACGTCTGCAGCAGCGAGGCTCAGCTCCATGCAGAGTGTTTGGAATGCTTGGGCGGACTCGTATGACAGCTCCAAGGGTCTATACTGGGTTGAGCCATTGCGGGATGCTACCGAATACACCATCTCCAGCATTGATGCGACGAACGGTGTGGACGGGTTTACCGGAGGCAATTCATTTCGCCCAACTATCAACAGCTACCAGTACGCCAACGCCAAAGCGATTGCAACCTTAGCATCTCTCAAAGGCGGCATGCAGAGCACGGTGGATACGTTCACGTCAAAGGCTGCTGCTATCAAGTCCGCCTTGCAAAACTCCCTGTGGAACAGCAGCTTCCAGCATTTCATCGACCGCTATCAAGTTAGCAATAGCTATGTCACCTACTGGAACTTTATTCGCGGCCGGGAGCTGGCAGGGTACGTCCCCTGGGCGCACGATCTACCCGACGACACATCGACCTACGCGCAGGCGTGGAAGCACGTACTCAACTCCAACGAATTGGCGGGCCCGCACGGACTGCGTACTGTCGAACCCAGCTACCAGTACTACATGCGACAATACCGGTATCAAGGCAGCAGTCCTGAATGTCAGTGGAACGGCCCCGTGTGGCCGTACCAAACTAGCCAGGTGCTTGCTGGGCTTGCCAATCTGCTAGACCACTACCCGAACCAAGGGAACGTTATAACCAAGGCGGACTATACGCGACTACTACAGCAGTATGCAAAGCTGCATTATAACCCGAAGAGAAATAACCAACTTGACATACAGGAGGATTATGACCCGGCAACAGGCGCACCAATCGTTGGTCTCGCTCGTTCACCGCATTATTTCCACTCTAGCTATATCGATCTGGTGCTGACAGGGTTCGTCGGCATCCGACCACGCTCTGACAGCGTGCTTGAAGTCAACCCGTTGGCGGACCCATCAACGGTGACGTGGTTTCGGGCAGATCGTATTCTATACCACGGCCACGACGTTGCTGTGCAGTGGGATTCTACGGGCTCACGCTATGGTACCACGGGGCTAGTTGTCGAAGTTGACGGCGCCGTCGTGGCGACTTCCTCGACGCTTAAACGCATCCAAGTGACCATCTCCGCCAAATCTGCACCGAGCTTCTCTCGGCCTATCGCCAAGTCTGTCCAGCTGCAAACCAGCTCCACATACCCTAAGGGAAGCGTTTCCGTCAGTGGCGCAGACGCAGAGAAGGTGCATGATGCAATCGATGGACGTATCTGGTTCTTCCCGGAGACGGAGGTGGCCAACGGCTGGGACAGCCCAACAGGAGGTAACGAAGTCTGGTTCCAAATCGATTTTGGGGCCTCGACGGTTACTCGCAGTGCCGAAATCGCATTTTTCTCCAACAGTGCACAGGGGTTCGACGTGCCCTCCAAGTACAGGATCCAGGTGAACACCAATGGATGGGTAGACGTCGGCGGCTCGAGCTATGCAACGGCAGTCGCGAACGGAATCACCAGAGCGTCATGGACGCAAGTGAACACGAACCAAATTCGTATTCTCTTCACTCCAAAATCCGGGCAGAAGGTACGACTTGTCGAATTCAAGGTCTTCAGCGAACTTGTTGGCGGGTCGTCAACAACGACAACCACAACAACCTCTGCTAGGACGTCGACGACACTAAGCACGACGACGCGGACCAGCACTACGACGACAACGACGACAACCGCGACAACCGCGACAACAACTGGGAGCGGCTGCACTTCTGCGCAGTGGGCTCAGTGTGGGGGTATCGGGTTTACTGGTTGTACCGTCTGCGCGTCGGGACTCACCTGTACGTACGGGAATGACTATTATTCACAGTGTTTGTGATGGGGTAATTTATTTTCGGAACGTTTATTATATGAGACATAAATAAAATTTTCTGTGCGGTTTACATACAAATAAAATTGAAATTACAATTTAGCAATGGTAAATGGCATGGAGGCTCCCTGAGCCATGACAACCTGTACAGATAGAAGCAGACAGTTCCTTTCTCTCAGTACGTTTGTACGAGGTAAACTTAGGGGCCTATATTTGGCGAGGAGCCTATGGTATCTGGCTATGGCATTCTATCAAGCAGCCTCCAGAAGCCAGAATTGCTGTGGTAATGGTAGATGTGCCAAGCAAATATTGGGATGGAACAAGTTGCCGTATAGGCCAAGTAATACCCATAGAATATCAGCACCTCTGGCCGCTCCGTTGCAACTGTGATTGTGAAGAGGGTGAGATAGAAGACGTAGTATATGCCAAACAGCTTGCCAGTGACTAGGTTGAGGCAAATGCATATATTTAAGATCAATGTTAGAATGAAATGGCAGAAAACTGTAGGTGTCCAAGGTGTGCGATTTGGTTTATCTGTAGGTTCTTTCAGCGAGGCAGAATCCGAGCTCGAGATCAATGCAAGGCTCGTCCAAGCGCTTTTGCTTGCCGATTCTTTTATTTCTTCGTCTAACATATAGGCTAAATATCCACCATCATGAATAGCTCTGGTTAGTTCTTGGATCACGACAGGTAAGAGTGGTTTATACGTATGCATGGATGGATGTGCAAATCACTCGGCTTGAACATGGATCTTTTGGCTAGGTGTAAGTGAAAAGATGCGGACAGAGATAATGGCATATTACCAACTACGCCTGGTACTTTGTTTTTGTATACCAACTTCTTTCCCCTTTCTAACTGACTGTATGATGGCACACGGATTTCTTGTGCGCGAGGAACTAGGTTAGCTCCGACTCTCAATCAGGGAGATACGAGAATATTACCTGCTAGTAGGTTGCCTGATTTTTCGATGCAAATTACACGGTTCAATCCTTCCGGTGGTATCTCCACGGTCCTGGGACTGCATGCGCACCAATCGATAATATAATGACCATGTTTACAGTGGTCCTGTTTGAGCCGGCGAGTATTGTCTAAGGGATTGGCTTGCTGAGGGCTTGGATTTGTTACTGGATGCGTCATCGGATTCGAGGCGGGCTTCGACACCGGGTTCGAATTTGGATTAGGCACCGGTTGACCTCGATGGTAGAGTGCTTGGGGTTTTGGATTAGCAGCTGGTAACGGCGGGTTTAATTTGTGGTCAAGCCAAGCTCCTTTGCGCTCCAGCCAAGATCGCATCGTTTGCCCGATAGTTAGGAGGCCGACGAACTGTCGAAGAAATTTTGTATGCTAATGGCTTTACAAGGGGCAGCGGGAGCAGATAATGTGGCCAATTGGTCCACGTATCTGGTCAAAGCTAATTTTGGAAGAACTTCCGAGCATCGACATGAACATCGTTATATCAATCCGCTCAAAATTACCACACTTTCAACACAAAAGGCATACTTCGAGTTTGGCTAGTCCAAGAGACTAGTAAAGGGCATAAAATGATATATGATATGGATAATAGCAATCTGGCCGTTGTTAGATAATATTGATGGTCCGTATCCATGAAGTTCAAATTTGATATTATAATTATATTATTACGTATTGTTACTCGAAATAAAAAATATTGCTGTCGAGAAGTCTGTGCAGCTACTCTCTCCCGCTTCTTTTCTGGTCTCCTTTCTTCTCCAATTCCCACCCTCGCGTATACTGCCTCCTCCCTCTCTATTCCACTTTCACAACCAGTTCTCAAAATCGGCAGCGGAGTCCAAAGCGAAGGCAATGAGTTGCTCCAAAAAAGGCAAAGCGGAAATTACCACACGCCCAACGCAAGATATCATGAAGGTAGTTGGAATAGCTTTGATAGGAGTTACATTGCATAGTGTATTCAGCAGCTACGCAATTGTAACTAACGAAACCAGAATTTGTGCAGTTATTATATAGTTATAACAGTAGTTTATTCCACGGCGATGGTCGTGCGGCATCAAAGTAAGAATTAGCCTTTCCGCAACGTCTTGTGGGCCTGGAGTTAGCTATCCGTCGATACGGTAATTGGCCTTAGATCACCCGTCTCTGTGCTAACGCCATGTGCACTTGTAGTCTGTGTTTATGAGGAACGAGACAGAAGATCGATTTGATACTATGAACGCAGCTACGATGCCATATTTTTGATATCACCACGGTAACAACCAACGTAGCCAGCTCGCGTTAAAAGGGAGAGAGAGCCCCTCGTCCCTTCTTCTCCCCCTCCTTTCGCTTTCTTTCTATCCCCCATCTCCCTTCGTCCTTCCTCCCCGCTTTTATAACCATACCAAGAGATACCAGACTTCTACTTGATAAGCATGGACGCACGAAGCGGCAGCAGCGAGGCTCTCCCCGGACCCACGGCTCGCCAGGGGACAATGTCCCCCAATTCCGAGACCGCCCAACAGACAACCACACCGTTGCCTCCCTCCTCTTTCCCTTCCCGCGACTCTGCCCCAATCCCCGCCGGCAGTAACAGCGGCAGCAACACCAACACCAACGGCCCTCCCGACGCCGCCGATAACGGGCCTTCTGGCCATCGGCCCCCTACATTCCCCCTACCTGCGCGGCTTGTCGGGCGTTACCGGGAGGCGGCTCGCCAGATGGGGTGGGAGGCAGCCAGGGCACAGTGGTTGGTCGTCCCGATGCCGGCAGAGCTGGCCCCTCAATTTGGGGCGCCACGAGCTCCAGCCAATGTGTGGTGGAGAAAGTGTAAGTGCTATATCCATAAATTATTATATAAACCTACAATTCGTAACTAGATCTAATGGTGAATAGGGGGGCGAGCGGCGTGGCGGTTCGTAGCCGCGTGGGGGTGGGCGGTGGGCATGGTGGTACTAAGCTTATGGTACCTCCAGGTAAGCCTGGAAGGGAGCCCGGTCGTCACAAAGGTGGCGGCCTTCATCATCTATGGGCTGGTGCTGTGGTTTGGGGCCCGGTGGATGAAGCCGGGCGAGAGGAAGGGGTGGAAGGATTTGGCACGGGCGGTGCCGATTATGGTGGCTTTGCTCCTGGTGGGGCCACTGATGAAGGGGGAACTCTCGCCCAGCGAGTTCCTTAAGTCGGTTCATTCGGGGGCGTCTTCAGTGGAGACACAAAAAACAACTCCCATTACCGCTACCTTCGCTCCCACGCAGGGCACCACCATTTAAAGCACCATTTACAAAGTCCGTTGGTGCCGGCATTTTTCTTTTTTTTTTGTATCAGTGGCTCTGTTCCTGATGGGGAACCACTGGTGAAGGGGGAACTATCGCTCAGCGAGTTCCTTAAGTCGGTTTACATACGAGGCGTCTTTGGTGGAGACGTAAATAACAAACCTCCGCTACCGCGACCTTCACTCCCATGCAGGGCACCACTGACTTTTCTGTATTTATCACGTTGCGCGCGCGCGGCTCCACGAATCTTGCCTTCGAGCAGTTCGTTGGATGCCTGCTGCTTTTTATATTTCCCCCCCACAACTGGCCATATGGCGAGTTGTGGCTTTGGGACCCTGTCGCGCGCTTTAGCCTGTATATAATATTTTGCCATTTATTTTGATATTTATTTTTGACATTTATATACCCCGTTCACGGCTGATGAAGACTTGGATATTAGATGGTGATAGTGAGAATTTGGTATTTGTTATGCACAGATATAAACTCGCTAAATGGAAGGGTTATCCTCGCGGAGAGATAGCCATTAAGAAGTGAATAAGTAATAGAAGGGGGAATGTGAACAATCGTATGAAACGCAAATGCTCAAGTTGTCATACATGATAATCTCATATCAAAGCACGTTGTTCAAATCCAAAACTGGATCTAGAGGTTAGAAGACTGCTGCCAAGCCAGATGGAGAACAAGCAAAAGCGTGCATGCAGAGGAAAAGACGATCTGTGGAGAAAGGAATGTCGCCCGGTCTTGAGGCCAAAAGAATGTAAAGCAACCTGTGCTGTTTCAGGGTCACTAAGGAACTGTATACTAAAGCGATTTTCTGGTTCTCTCCCGGTCTTTTCTCGTTTTTGGATTCACGGTTCTGTTTCTGTAAACTTTGGTGATTTTTAAAACAATTAGACCTTGGTGTTCTCTCTTCCTCGACCTGTCAGTGTTGTGCGCTGGTTCTTGTATCGCCAGAAGTACCAGAATCCGACTATAGCATACCCCATAATATATTAGCCAAGTAGTTCAAAGTTGTATAATAAAGCAGTAACATAAACTCATATGTTCATGACAATTTTACTCACCAGCGGCACTGATCATCCAGAGGATCCAGTTGACCAGATCCAACCAGACTGCATCTCGCATCTGCTGGATGTCATGGTTGCCCTCCGGGTCTTCGTGGATGTACAGCTTGGCAAAGATGCCAAAGACGGTGAGCCAGAAGATGAAGAGGAGGACGTCCCAGATGAAGAACCAGCGAAGGGGCCAGAACGGGAGGGAGTACAGTATCTGCATGCACAGTTGTGTTACGTTGGAAACGTTAGCCTTAATTAGATCCAAGCCGTTTTCCAGCTAGCTCTTAAGCGATTTGTTGATTGACAGGGGTTCCAATTTTTCGCTTTCGCGACATGATGTCATAGGTACAGATCGTGAAATGAGTGAAATAAAGAAGGAAAAAAAGTGAACGCGGAGAGGAGGAGATGTTTTACGTACGGAAGTCAATGCGGACATGCCACCGACGACGACAGCCCACACCCAGCGACCATCTTGCTTCTCATGGGCCCTGTCTGCGCGCGAGACGTACTTGCCGTACAGGCCAATGACGGCGCAGGCCAGCACCAGCTGCAGGATACGGAGGATGCCCTGTATATTTGGAGGTTAGCGGTCTGGATATTACAGATGGATTTCCGCAAGAGCATGCGAATAGTTCGCCAGGACAGCGCTATATATGCTATATCAGACGTACCAGTATGATCCTGCCGGTGAGAGTTTGCACGGCTTTTAGCGACATCCTGGCGTCGTGTTGAAGTGTTGTCTACAGCAGGATAGCTTGAACAAAAAAACGGCGCTGTCGACGGGCTGACCGATCGATCGATAAGAGAACGGGGGGTTTTTTTTTTGGTTTTTGATTAAAACGTGTCGGTGATGGATGAAGGGAAAGAAGGAAGAGTGGTCTAGAAGACGTTTTCTCGTTCTAACCAGATGGACGGTTTATAGTAAATATAACGATATGTGCTGGACCGCAGAGGGTTGCACAGTGTGAAAGCAAGTTTCCAAAGACTCCAAGCCCAAGTCCAAGTCCAAGGGCAACGTGCGAGACAGGGAATATTACTCAAGTGTCTACAACTTACCTCTAGCTCAAGCTACAATCCAGGAACTTAAACCGTCGATCGAGGAAAGGGTTCTTCAGGCCCCTAGTTATCTCACATTCTCCACAGCGAGCGGGGGAGGTGCCAAAGTATCCGTCCAAAGACACCCTGGCCTGGTGGAATGCATGATGACATCGTGACGAGCGCCGCACGACTGGCCCCATCCAATCGCCGCCTGGTGGCCCAGCCTCATGATAGCAGCTCGAGCGACGCTACTGAAAAGACAGTCCTGACAAAGTAATCAATAGCGGTGTCGGGCTCTTTTGCGCAGAAAATGCAATGCACAAAATATCCAAAAAAATGAATGAAAAAAGAGACGAGGAATGTCTTGACGTCATGAAATTCTACAGTATGAATGGTTGTTTTATTTTTATTTTTTCGCACTTAGCTTAGGCACGAGATATTTTTTTTTGGATCTTTTCGTTCGTGGCCTGGACATTTCAAGCGAGAAGGTTTTTTGTACTCTACATGGATAGATCAGATGGAAGGAGAAAGGAACTCGAGAGAACTGCCCGGCCAACTGCAGCCGCAACTTTAGCTTCATGAGTTCGTTTTAACGCTAGGAGAGACAAGAAAGGAATAGAAAGAAAAAAAAGGACAACAGTAAAACTGTAAAACACCTTTAAGCTCTATTCGGATCATTATGCGCTGCAATACCGGCAGGACGAATGGCACGCCTGTCAAAGAAACGAAACTACTCTTTCTTTACCTTCAAAACTGCTATGTAAAAACGACAGCGAAAGAATAAAAGAACATGATGGTGGGTATCATGCAGGTGAATCGGTGTGG
Organism: Drechslerella coelobrocha; assembly: GCA_036971555.1. Lineage (NCBI taxonomy): Eukaryota > Fungi > Ascomycota > Orbiliomycetes > Orbiliales > Orbiliaceae > Drechslerella > Drechslerella coelobrocha. Next base: position 3,760,214 of record JAJTUH010000002.1, read on the forward strand.
TGTGGTGATTTGGTGTGGGTGTGGCAGTGTGAGTGGTTGGAGAGGCCGGCTGCTTTTGCTAGTGCGTGGGGAGGGGAAAAGCTGGAAAAAGTATGTACTCCCAATGAGAGCTTTACTTTCGAGCAAAGAAATTGCGCCCACGCATTTGGGTGCATCACGTGGGTGGATAGGGCTTCGTAGACGAGGCCGAGCTGAGCATCATAATGCGTGGGCGAGAAAGAATGCACACGCGTAAGCGTGGTTTGCCGTGGGAAAGTGGCCGCCAAGTCGAGTTCCGAAGGCATAGAGGCAAAGAAGAAGAGAAAATCACTTGGGAGAAGGGGCTTCAACAACTAAAGTGGCTGTTTCCGGCGGCTTGGACGGATCCGATACGCTTTCAGCGTTCCTCAGTGGAGACGGTCCATGCCCGTTGGTTGCTGGGGCTTGCAGCATGTTGGAATCCTTCTGGATGACTCTCAGCTTGCCTAGAATACCGCCCGTGTGTACAATGACGACTTTCTTCTTATCGTCCTCGTAGATTATCTCGAGTTCTTCTCCTGACTGTGGCCCTGTGTTTGGGTTCGGGATTGGTGTACGAGACCGCCTGGAACGGCTGCCGGTGCGACTGCCGGGGGCTCCCGGGCGTTCATGGCTCTGCGACCGTGATTGAGCACCGGCTTTCGCGGAGTCGGAGGCCTGCTGCTGTGATGGTTGGACGTCCGTTCGTTTTTTCCGAAGTCCACCGTCGAGAATGTCGTCGTCGTCTGCAAGGCTGTCGGAGCCGGCGGGGGCGATCGCGGTGGCGTCCTTTGCGGATACGACTACAGGGTCGTGGTGAAATTGTTGCTGCTGTGGAGCATGTTCTTGTTGCTGTTGTTGCACAACTGTTGCGGTATCATCATCCATGGCTTCTGGGTAAGGCGTCCGGGACGGGGAGGAAGAGAAGGATTTGGGTCGAACGGACGAGGAGGACGCCCGGTTGGTGTCGTAATACTCGTCGTGGTCAAACTCGAAGAGGATCCAGTCGTCTTCCCAATCAAAAAGCTGGAGATCGCGTGACGTCGGATTCTCGTCAAAGATGGACCAGTTGATGTCCGGGACGGTGGATTCAGCGAGGTCGTTGGCGAGGGTGGCCTGAGTAAGTATGGAATAAGATAATTTAGCGTCCGGCTAGAGAAAGGGAGAGCGGCACAAGTAGTATATATAGCACGGCGCAGGCAAAGGGATGGATACGATTAGTTGGGCAGGGGTTTTGCCGTCGATGCAGAGGAGAAGACCGACGCACGCACGCACGCAGAAACGACACCAGGGCAGGGGAGAAGGGGGGGGTGCCGCGGAGGGCCCGGTAGACGGGTAAGCAAGTAGTCAGACAGACTTTCTTGGGAGAGCTGGTGATCGATCGATCGGGGTTTATGCAATGGCCTTTCTAGAACCCGCCCGCCAGCAGCAGCATTTACAAATCAATCAAGTGAGCAAGTGGTAGCGCATGTCTCAAAGGCAGAGGGCGAGCTCGAGACCACGATTGAATAAGTAAAAATTGGCCTCCTTCTGCGATGCAATGGGTTCAGCTCAGCTGGGGGCTCCCAGTTCGGGTCCGGCGGGCAAGAAAACTGGCGGACGTGCACCAAAAGTACAGCCAGCCAGTGAGCCAGCCGGGAGCTGCAAGCTGGCTCCAACTGAGGCGTCCAGCATCCAATCAGGCGATGGGCTGCAAAGGCGACGTTTGGCAGGATTGTCGGGCTGCAGCTAATTAGACGACCGAGACGAGAGACCGCCGTCCGTGCATAGACAGACGGATGTGCATGCATGCAGGAAGCCAGAGCAGGGAAGGATAGGCTAGCGAATGCGAGAAATTGCTTCTTACCATGTTGCCGTCCTCGTCGGCGCCGTAATACTCGTCCCAGAAGTCGGCATCAAAGTCGTACCACTCCGCCATCTTTTGCGATGATGATGATGATGTGATGTGATGTGATTCTACACTCGATGCTGTCGAGGAAGGGCAAGCCAAGGAACAGTGTGTCGGGAAGGGTGCAGCACAGTAGACTATGCCGTGTCGGGTTGCGAATAGGGCGCTCCGGGTGGATATGCTTGTCGCGAACGAAGGAAACGGAAGCGAGAAGGGCGATGAAGTGAGGAGAGAAGAAGGAAGAGGAGAGGAAGGGAGTGAGAAGGATGTTATCGAAGGGGAGAAGAGGGAGAGGAAGGGTGAGCGGGAGATGTAGGAGAAGGGGAAGAAGCCGAGAGAACAATAGAAATAAGAAGAAGAGGAAGGGCAGAAACTAGGAGGTCCGTTGGCTCAGACGGCGCAGTTGGAAGGGGCCGTTTTGACGTCTTTTTAAGACTTCCCTGCGCTCTTTCGATGAGACTGTTCTCCGTCGTCGTCGGAATGGAGACAGCGTCGACAGCGGGCTCTTCAGATTCCTTCTACAGCCACCGCTCTCCCTTCGCTCACTCACTTACACACATCCTCACCCGGTCCACTTGCTCGCATATGCACATCTGTCGGACAGCCGTCGTCGTCTACGCCCAGGTAAGTAGTCTGTTATATACTTGCTTATCTATGTATAATTCTATACGTTGTGTATACACAATGCTCCCAAAGTTGTCCGCCCGTAGCTAATGCAATAATAGTAATATACTCTGCTGGTTTGCCCGTGGATCACCAGCTGATACGCATCTTCTGACCTCTCGCAGAACCGTCCTGCCGCTCCAGGACCCTCGCTGAAAGTACTCTCAAAGTATCGCCGGAGCCCCACAGGCGCGTCCCTGGTACGCGTGGACGACTCGGTGGGTACCTCGCCAGGATGTGCTCTGAGGTCCGAGGTCTGTGGTCTCGTCTCCCGCTGCGGGTCGGAACTCTGATGTCGTCGACGGGGCTCCACTTTCCATCGTGGCCCGGTTGTCTGCTCGCCCACCATGTTTCCTCTCCAGACACATAACCCAAAGAGGGTGCACACAGGAAGCAGATGGACACTTTAGCCAGTGTCGGCTTTATGGCATTTCATTTTCTCTATATTCTCTGCACTTTTTTAAGCTATCGTCTGAAAATCTCATTGGATGCAGCTGTCTTTGAATTTTTTTTGCTGGGATGTGGGGAATAAGCCGCCTCCAGCCGAAAGCCTGCACCTGCATGCAAACCGTCGGACTTGTATATATCCCTGGCTCCCAGATCCAGATCTCCAGATCTCAAGATCTCTCACATGCACACTCCACCAGCTTTACGGTGATACAGCCATTCGCCTACCTTGACTCTCAGCAGCCATGTCTCGTCCAGTATCGCTCCATCTGCTTCGCTCTCTGCGCTCCGCCCGGCACCTCTCTACATCTCCCGCGAACGCTCCTCAGATCGCCCACAGTGGCAGCACCACCCGTATAAAAAACCTACTGGTCGCTAACCGTGGTGAGATTGCTCTGCGAGTTCACCGAACAGCCAGCAGGCTCGGCACAACCACTACAACCCTCTACACCGACCCGGATGCCTACGCCGAGCACGCACTAGTCTCACCGCACTCAATCAACATTGGCCCGCCATCGGCCTATCTGGACATCGAGAAGATTGTAAAAGTAGCCAAAGAGAGCGGCTGCGACGCCATTCACCCTGGCTATGGCTTTGTATGACCCAATTGAGCTTCTGGAATCACATCACATATGACAGCTTTATACTAATTGGCTCGGACGTGACAGCTGAGCGAAAATGCGCAGTTCGCGCGTCGCTGCGCAGAGGAAGGCATTGTCTTCGTCGGCCCTCCCCCCACCGCAATCGACTCAATGGGCAACAAGTCCCTCTCCAAGGATATCATGATCTCCGCCGGCGTTCCTTGCATCCCTGGTTATCACGGCTCCAATCAAGACCCTGCCGTCCTCCTCTCCGAGGCCGAAAAAGTCGAATTTCCTGTCCTTATCAAGGCTGTTAAAGGCGGCGGTGGCAAAGGCATGCGTATTGCTCGCACTCCGGAAGAATTCCCTGCCATGCTGGAATCAGCAAAGAGCGAGGCGAGGTCATCCTTCGGCGACGATGTCGTGCTCGTGGAGCGATACATCACCACCCCGCGACATATTGAGGTGCAAGTATTCGCTGATGCACATGGGAATTGTGTCGCACTCGGCGAGCGGGACTGCTCGGTACAGCGACGGCACCAGAAGATATTAGAGGAGTCGCCCGCGCCGCATCTCGACGATGCCATCAGGAAGGACCTGTGGAAGAAAGCGAGGGACGCTGCGCTAGCCGTTGGATATAGGGGTGCAGGCACTGTCGAATTCATCTTTGACAACGACAGTGGCGAGTTCTTCTTCATGGAAATGAATACACGGTTGCAAGTTGAGCACCCGGTAACAGAAATGGTCACTGAGACGGACCTGGTGCACTGGCAGTTGATTGTTGCAGAAGGCGGGAAATTGCCTCTCACGCAGGAGGAAGTCGAGCAACAGATGAATGGCCATGCGATAGAAGCTCGGATATACGCTGAAAATCCTGAAATGTATGAAGAGAATAACATGCGCCATCCACCAGTGCCTCTTTCACCAGCGTCGTAAGTGCTAATCAATGGTGTACAACAGGAATTTCATCCCCGACTCCGGCCCGCTCATTCACCTACGCACCCCTACACCCTCATCGACAGTTCGTATCGACGCTGGCTTCAAGCAAGGCTCCGTCATCTCCGCCCACTACGACCCTATGATCGCAAAGCTTATTGTAAAAGCCGAAAACCGCGAGCTCGCGCTGCAGAAGCTCGTCGCTGCCCTGTCAGAGTATGAAGTCGTCGGCATGTCAACTAACATCGAATTCCTCAAACGCTGCGCCGCACACCCGGCGTTCATCGCAGGCGATGTCGAGACCGGGTTTATCGAGAAACACAGGCAAGAACTGTTCGAGCGGCGTCCCACGCCGCCAGAGGCCTACGCTCAAGCTGCACTGTCTCTTGTCCTCGCTGACAGCCTGGAGGCATCAGCACGAGACCCGTTTGCATTTTTCGCGACGGGATCGGGAGGGATTCAAGAACGGGCAGTCGCACTTGTAGAGAAGGTTGGAGAGGAAGAGGTGGCTGTAGATGTGAAGATTACGCGCACGGCAAACGGGACCTACAATATCACCGTTGCGACGCCGGCGGGTCCAGTGACATATAACAACGTTACTACAGCGCCATCGTTGTCTTCGTCCGGTGGAAACAAAATGACGGCATTCTACCCACATACACGGCTGGAGACAACGGTGATACGTACGGATGAGAAGGTGGCAGTGTTTCAGCGCGGGGTACAGTATAACTTTGGAATCAGGCGGCCGAAATGGCTGAATTCGGCGCTGGGGACAAGGAGTATGGAGAACAGTGTATTGGCGCCGATGCCATGTAAGGTGCTGAGGCTGTTAGTGAAAGAGGGGCAGGAAGTACAGAAGGATGAGCCATTAGTCGTGATTGAGAGTATGAAGGTGAGTTTCTCCTCCTCATTTACCCGCCACTCTAAGGTAGAGATGTGAGGCTGATTGTAGGCATAGATGGAGACGACGATCCGGAGTCCGCGAGTAGGCAAGATTGCGAGGGTCGTGCATGGCGAAGGGGTATGGTTTCCTCAATCACATCTTTCTCTTTGTGGAGGATGAGCTAACTTTGATTGATAGGATATGTGCAAAGCTGGCACCGAGCTCGTCGAGTTTGAAGTGGAGGCTGAACCGAACAATTAGTCTGCTAACACTAACGAACAACGGTAGACGTTACATGTACATTAGATATACTGGTTGCAATGATTTGGAATATGACTTCACGGGATGGACTCCTTGGCTTGGTCACAAGGAACGCAGTATTTACTCCTTGCAGTGCATACTCTTGGCTTCGAGTGCGTATAGTGTATTGACGGTATATTCCGTCCAATGATGCTTTACGCCCAAAATGGTCAATGATACGATTATTCTATGCAAACACGCATAGATATCGACATGGCCTTTGCATATTGCGTACTACCGATGCATGATGCTGATGCTGATATCATGCATGCGGTCGAATGGAATCCAAGTAAACAAGCTCTTGAAACACGCCTCTCGTCTATGCCTGTAGTTTTGAACTAACGACCAGGGATCAGTGTTACACAGCTCGATATCTGCAAACACAAACATCAATGGACGGTTCGAGTGGATTCTCCAGCCGCAAAGCCGATTAAGCTCATAGGATTCTTGGCAGACTGACAAAATGGGTGCGCTGCAAGACTCAAATCTACCATGGGAATGTGCAAATATCCTCTCTTGTGTAACTCGGGCGTTTTAGTCCCGACAGGCCGGATATGGATATCTCAATCTTGGCTGTTCAAGAGCCGAGTCTCATCGGGAGACCCTGTCGTTTTGCGTTTTTGATTTAGGCACGGCGGAACGCAGGGGCGTCCGGAGCCGAGAGCAATTTCAGCTGACGTTAGTTGGCTCGAGCTTGTTTACCGGAGTCTCGACAGGGTTGTAAACTATATGGTTTTTTTGCTTTGTTACGTTTTACACGCTACCGAAAACATGAGACTGCGGCATATGGAGTTAACTCTAGCTTGCGGGAATTCGGACGCGGAGAAACTTCATGATATTATTATATCGATCGGGGCGCTACAGGCTAGGTTGGGAAGTCTCACTGCAAGGTCTGAGCGCCCACAGCTGTACAGTGAGAATATAGTAGATGCAAATGTTTCGAAACACAGCGGTTGTGTCTTATTTATCATCCCTTGCCTCAAGGCCATAATATATCTCATTATATTGGATAAATCTGGGTCCGATCGATATTGTTCTGTCAAGCTTTTGGATCAGATCTCGAGTATATAATAGGTTGTCCATTCCCCGGACCCACCCTTTGTTCGTTCGCCACGATTGGTATCCATCTCGATCTCAGATAAATATATAATATTATACCTTAACTATTTTTACGAATCTCTGGGCCTATATCCTTCGACTGGGCTCAAAATACCTAAGCAGGTATACATACAATAAAACAAACCGAGTAGAAGTATAGTTAGTCCTGCAATATGCGTATGTCAACCATTATCTGTGTCGCAGCTGCGATAGCTGGCACAAGCGCGAAGCCTACGACTACAACGAAGAAGACGACCACGACGTCCACGACGACTAAAAAGACTACTACCACAAAGCCCACTACAAAGACGACGACTACTTATTATTACCCTCCTACCACTACTACTTTGGTTACTACGACTTCGTCCAAGACAACCAGTTCAGCTGCAACGACAACCTCGGCCCTTATCATCGCTAATTGGGGCCTTTGCGGTGGAATAGCGTTCTCGACAAGTCATGTAAGTATATCTATACGGCATTCATATCCTTATTTATTATCCTATGCGTGCAGGCCCGTCCTGTCCGGGGAGACGAAGGGAGAATGGAAGGAGACTGCAGAACTTTAACATAACTTCTCTGTTGGTTTGCCAACGCGACGGGCCGGCGCGGAGCTCAATACAGGATTTTATTTATACCTTGACTTTGCAGCTTTGCTAATTATATTGATATTATGTAGAATGGACTAGCAAGCGCTCCCTGCGCGGATGGGTGGGACTGTGTACCGGCGAATGCTTACTATTGGCAGGTAAGTTGACTTCTAGACCTTCTATATATTTGCGGAAATTCATCAGGGCAGAGCCTTCAGCCTGCAGCCTATCCTTTTTTATTACCCCTCCCCTCTTCATCAAGAATAGCGTATATTGATAGGAGCTGTGAAATAGTGTTTGCCACCATCGACGCCTACGCCTACACCTGCGACTACGACTACGACAACAACCACATCTGGTTGGTAAACGAGACATAGGATACGGTTCTAGTTCGCGTTCGTGGGGAGTGATTGCTGGCTATCAACGCTGAGCTGGTTGGGTACGTACGGGGCTGTGGGAGCACGGGGGAAACTTGGCTGTGGGTATAGAAAGTGCAGATAAATGGAATCGAACTGGACGTATATCACTATAACTACAATATATACGATCGATATCATAAACATCAATCTACACTCGTCAGTCTTTCTTCCTTAGCGTAACTCTAGTCTCGGAGCCAGACTTGCCCTTTTAGCTTGTTTGGTATGTGTGTTGTGTTGGAACTGAGGCTTTGTTGGTGTAACGTCGATACGTATCAATATACTACACTTGAGTTAAACTAAATAATGTCTAGCCCCGAGCTGGCAGCTGACAAATAATTCGATAATCATAAAAGGAGATTTATACGCGGGGCCCTCTTAGAGCGTAGACTTTTCTATATTGCGCACCGAGTCAGTTGGACTTAGTTTGCACAGGGTTCGTTGAATTAAGACTTCCTTGGCCCCCAACTAGCAATTATTCTATTAAGCGGCATAAACGCATTAAATTACCCCGTTTATTCACTGTTGCTCGCACACAGCTAGCATGTCGAGGGCACCTTGCAAAAGGAAACCCTCTCACCCACACCAAGACATATCCATCTTAATCCATCTATAAGGAGCTCAGAGATGCCTAGTATTTTGGTATTTACTTCGGATTGTTTAGTACCGACAGGCCAGGCACCTTGCCGTTCACGTGGAATTTTGTCACATTTTGAATTTAGGCACGGCGGAATGCAGGATGTGGAGCCGAGAAACAACGTCAGGTGGGCAACGGATGTTTAACTGATGAGAGCCTTCGACGTAGTTACGACGCACGTGGGGCTGTTTCGAACGTTTCGCAAGCCATTCAAACGTTAAATTTAAGTATATATATATGAAGACCTGGTAAACCATTTGCGAAAACGCGCATTTATGTGGGGAAAAAATTTATGAAATATTGAATAACTAATCAGTGCCAATACTAACTACAGGGCTAGGAGACCTAGCGAAGAGGTCCCAGCGCATGCAAGTTTTTGCATGGCTTCGCAGATATCTATCCAGCTGGAGAAACGGAAATTAGTTTATGTGACTATATCTAGCCGCTAGACTGCATCTATCACCTTATATTGGAAGGTCAGGTGTACAATCTTAGGCCCAATTTTCCTTTTCGTACGAGCGTTTCAGGATACTCGCCGTTTTAAACCGAAGTTACAATGACTTGCAATATCTCCTCTGTCCTCGAGTATATAAATGAGTGGTGAGGACTTCCAACTTTTAGGTCTCTCGATCGTAGCTATAGCTTTCTTCGATTGCTATCGCTCTCTAGTAGTATATACTAGTATTTACACTGGAAGCTACCTTTCGGATTCGATCAAAAAACAAATAAACACCATTAGAGGTAGAAAGCATCGAAATCAACAATGCGTCTATCCAACCTTATCTCCCTCGCGACTGCTCTCGCTGCTGCTACGAAATCTGCCACGGCTGCTCCACTGCCCGCTGATGGCGGCCCTACTTATATTCCGGCCTGGAGCCTGTGCGGTGGAATAGCGTATACCGCATATGGAGTACGTACATATATAACTGCGCAACTAGCTCCTGTCGATGTTGGAAACGGAGGGCCCTTACAAAGCATTTGACAAATGACTAACTGGTCGGATGAGTAGGGAAAACCGAACCCTGTCTGTGCGAATAACTGGGTTTGCTATCAGAATAATGCCTACTTTTGGCAGGTATGTATTTGGCTTCCTTTCATTTGTGTCTTCAAGATGGCTTTTGGTGTCTAGCTAGGCGCGTTCTCGAGGATCGTGTGCTGATCGGTATGCTATAAAATAGTGTGTCCCGCCTTGAGGCGATATGAAACTATGTGGCTATATATTCACATTCGTGAGTGTTGCAGTTGGTGGATTTTGAACCTCAGGAGTGATAACGTTGGTGGACTAGTGGGGGTAAATCTGAGTTGAATGTGAATATGCTAGGAAACAATGTAGATAGGGAGAGAAATACCTGTAGATATGGAGAGCTCGAAAATTCGGGTGACAATGGACGCGAATATTAAGTTACGGTCGTAAAAGCAAAACTTTAGAGTCTCACTCGTAACTAAATTTATATTTGAATTCGGTGCATCAATATTTATGGCCAAGCGTCGAGCTGTGTTGTGTTGGATGGGCTGGTGTAACGTTGATAAAGCAACTAAGCTCCGTTGCTCACACGCGTCCGATAAGCTTGCTGCACTTTGAACACCACTCACCGCATCCTGTCGACAGCTTCACAACCCCCCACCCTAGCTGATTGAAAGACCCACGAACTTGTTAGGGACAACAGGCACTCTTGTATCGCTTAGCAAGACACATTTGGCTCGTCGACGCCTGCAGAACCAGCGAAGGCTCAGGAACAGGATCTGTGTCCCTCGCAGCCATGGCGTCCCCGCAGGTCAAGTCGACCCTCGCGGAGATCGTCTCCTCGTCGGCATCCCAGTCCGACAAGATCACGCCGCTGCAAACGCTTCTCTCCGATATCGTGACGTCTTCTTCCCCGGAGCAGCTTACGCTCAACCTCAAAGCTTTTATCGATACAGTCCTCGGCGACTCCATAACCCTCATCACTTCCCGGCCGGTTATGGCTGAACTGGTCAACGCTCTCTCAAAACTACCCAACGAAAGTGAATCCAAAAAGGACGTGCTCGTTTATCTTGTCGAAGCCCTTCGTCCGCGCGTAGTCTCCTACGAAGAATCCGATACCCTCTGCCGCGAACAGCTCGCCGACATCTATGAAACCGAGAATGAGAACGCTGGCGCCGCCAATATCCTTATGGGCATCCAGTTGGAATCCTCACAGCGGCTCATCGCCGACGAGTACCGCCTAAAAACGTACATCCGCGTAATGCGCAACCTTCTCGAAGACGGCGAATCCGTCCCCGCTGAACGCTATCTCAACCGCGCAACCTCCCTCATCCATAAATCGGCCGACGAGATCCAGAACCTACACTTCCTAATGTGCCAAGCCCGCATTTACGACAACAAGCGTGACTTCCTCAACGCCTGTCAGAAGTATCTCCAGCTTAGCTTCTCCCAGGTCGTCGAAGAGACTGAGCGCCTCGGATGCCTTAACGCTGCTATCGTTTGTGCCGTTCTCGCCCCCGCGGGACCAGCTAGGAGCCGTGCGCTAGGAACACTGTATAAAGACGACAGAGCGCCGCAGGTCGAGCACTATGCCATCTTGGAGAAGATGTACTTTGACCGCCTGCTGTCCTCAAGGGATGTAGAAGCGTTTTCGAAGAGCCTAGCGCCGCACCAGACGGCGCAGAACGCCGACGGTACGACAGTGTTGACAAGAGCTATCGTGGAACACAACTTGCTAGCTGCGTCGCGGCTGTACAATAACATCGGAGTGGAGGAGCTGGGCGTGCTGTTGCAGCTGCCAGCGGAGCAGGCGGAGCGGTACGCAGCGAGAATGATTGAGCAAAAGCGGCTGGCTGGGCAGATCGATCAGATCGATCAGCTGATATACTTTGATGGACCGGCGGGGGTGGGGCATGCGGATGGAGTGATTATTGGGCGACAGACGAGGAAGTGGGATGCGAATATATTAGCGCTGGCTGAGGAGGTAGAGAGGGTTACGAGCTTGCTACAATCGGAGCATCCAGTGAGTAGACTTACTTTTGAAATCGATGTCACTTTGTCCCAATGCTAACAGCTGAGTAGGAGTTTGTAGCGGCTCATCTGGTACACTAACTGACGGGACGTTATCGGCTCAGGGCTTTGATATTTGGGTATTGGGGATGAGAGCATGATTGGCGTTATATCGTAGGGAGATTCTTTGGCCTCTGTGCATTGTAGCAAGCGCAGCACACTGCAATACATTTGTGATATCGCGACGGGAGTTAATGTATGTATATCTATTTGTATGGCGGCGCACCGCCACTTGGCGCCACTCATCGCAAAATGGTGTGGCGGCCCATCTGCCCCGCCGCTTATCGAGACACGCCACAATCAACGTCATCCAACCTCCCCAACCTTCCTAACAGATGTTCCCCCTCCCACGCGGCCGGATACTTCGATTATCATCGCTCTTGTTCTACCAGTCTAAGCGACTTTGATATCTATCACATCGCATCGTAAAGGCGTAGCTCACTAAGTCCGTTGGTTCACGAGGTACTCCCTCGTTTATCTTTATCCGCAAGGAGCAAACAAGATAGCAATGTCGACCACCGACCCGTTCGTCCTCGCCTGGAACTCCATCCGCTACCACACGGGCAACCTGATGGACCAGGCTGACAAGCACTTTGACTCCGTTGCCGCCAGCATCCGACAGAAGGCCCAGGATGCAGACTGGCTGTCCGGTATTACGAGAAAGGCGCCGCCGCCGCCGCCGCCACCGGTACTAGATGCTACACGCTCAGGGACTCAAGGGGCTGGATTTGCCTGGCAGTGGTTGAAAGACCATAAGTGGCTTGTCGCGGGGCTGGTCGCGATCGCGGTTGGCGGGAGCGTCGTTATGGTGAAGAAGCGGCGCCTGAGGGGGAGAAGGAGGAAGGCGTTAAAGGCGGCAAACGGAGCGAGGAAGGAGGTTGTCGGTAAGTCTTCTTTAACTTACTTGGAACGCTGGTTTTTTGGATCGAGCCGAGGAAACTGATGTGACTGGTGGTAGTGATTCACGGTCAGCCGCACGATCCGCTGGTCAAGTCGACGGCACACGACCTCGAGCGGCGAGGGTTCATCGTCTACATTGCTGTGTCATCGCATGATGACGAGCAGGTCGTGCTGAACGAGGGCAAAGCCGATATCAAGCCGCTTCAGATTGATATTCTCGACGTGAGTATCGATATTATGATTCATTCGGAATGTTATATACGATCGCTAACTGAGGCATCTATGTATGCATGCTGTAGACGCTATCGGCACGCGCATCCGCCACGCGTTTCCTCTCCTACCTCCGTAGCCCAGCTGTTCCGTTTCCAGGCGCGCCAGTACACCACCTCCGTTTCACAGCACTGATTCTGATACCAGACGCAAACTTCCCCGCGGGGCCTATCGAAACGATACCGCTGGACCATTGGTCGGACACGTTCAACCTGAAGCTGATCCGGACCCTAGCGGTCACACAGCTGTTCCTACCGATTGTGACGGAGTTCCGCAGCCGGATATTGTTCGTCACGCCATCGATCCCATATAGCCTACGCTTACCATTCCACGCACCTGAAGTGGCAGCTGTGAGCGCGCTTGAGGGTGTGATTGGCTGTCTCAGACGCGAGGTGGGATACACTGGCGTTCAGGTCGTATGGATCAAGACTGGCACCCTGGATCTCAGCAATGGGAGCAGCAGCGGGAATAGTAACAAGGGAGTGACGCATGCGAGTCGCGCGGACGTGCTAAGCTGGAGCCCGGCTGTGAGGAGCGTGTATGCGAGAGGCTATGTGAATGCCAAAGCGGTTGGGGACGTGAGAGGTAGCAGTTTGAAGGAAGTGAACGCGGCGGTTGTCGCAGGTATGCTGGATCGCAGGGTGAGGAAGGTGGTGAGGGTCGGCAGCGGAAGCGTCGCGTACGATGTCATAGGACGGTGGGTGCCGGAGCGAGTGGTTGGGTGGATGCTGGGACTGGGAGGCGGGAGAAGGCTGACAGAAGTGGTGAGCCTGAGGGTGAGTCCGCCGGGAAGCAGAGGTAGCAGCACTGGGGCGCACGGATCGATGGAGAATAGCGTGGAGTGGGAGAGGGTTGACAAGATGGCGTGAGAAGCTGGACTTCTTCTCCCCTTCGCTCTTGATTACACATTATTGAATTCATGCCCGCGTGTTCTGGAATTCATGAAGGCCACAAGGCAGCATGCAAGAACTCTCCACTAACATAATATATATAAGTATACATCATCGTAATTAGAATAGCACACTCTCCATTCGACTGACGATAGCAATCAATCTCTCCATTCGCCTGACAATGCAATGGCGCCCTCTCCAGCTCTTAGCTGTTCAGTAATTGTAGTGTACATGTACGATCGAGCATACCTTTCATGCCTCATGCTGCGGGTAAGATAATATCACGGATCGGGATCTCCGCATGAAACTTGAAACGGCGCCAGGCTTTTTCTGGCGGGCTCTCGCGGCCCATCCCGCTGTGCACTTTGCCTTGCTTGAATGTCCGTGCCTCTCAGCGCATGAATGCTTGCTCAGCTGAGGGCATTTGCAAATCAGCTATTTGTATTTGCTTGCATTCCTGGTTAACGTTATCGACGTCGTATTATAATATCCAGATCCAGGCCGGGATGGCTAGCCGAGTCCGCTGGAATATAAAGGCGCTGGGTGGTCGCCCGATTCGGTAGACGCAGCAAACGCTACCTCCTCTCCTGAAACCTAAAACGGGAGAACCTTCAAGCCACCAGCAGCCCTCTGCTTTCTCTTACGTTACCTCTTCTTCTACCTCCTGCTCCCTCATCAACTCCAACCTCTTCGCTCTCCCCAGCTCGACGGCTGTCCCCCTTCTCCTCCGAGAGACTCTATCGACGGCGGGATCTCGTATCGATCCGTTGCTGATAGTCGAGTCCCGCTCGGGGCTGTCGCTTATCCTCCTCCTGGGCGTCTCCTAACGGCAGCTGACCTAGCTGAAATCCCGGCCTTTGCTTGTCAGACACTACCAAGGCCCTCGGAAACCTTGGTCTCCTTAGACGAGAGACACCTGCGTCGGCGGATAGACTACCCAGCTAGCTGGTGGCGATACCTCCAGCCACGATGGTTCTTCCCGACGATGTCTTTGACGAATGCGTCGCGATCCTGCAAAACACCTCCCTCCTCGAGGAAGAGCAAACCGAGCAGGTTGAAGAGGTCATCAAATCGCGGACTGGTCTGACCGGTGCCGCCCTCGAAGCCCAGACCCTTGATGTGCTGTGGCGTCATAGAGCGCAGGTCTCTCCAACCTCGTCGCCGCCCCCTCCACGCGCCACAATCATCCGCCGCGCCTCTCCAGCCCCGTGGCAGGTTCGCACAGCCAGCACTCCCGTCGGCACCCCGCCGCCTGGCTTCGCTTCTGCCGCCGTCACGTTACTTAACCACTCCGGCGGCAGCAGTAGCCCCTTCCCAAGTCCCCGCCCGTCCCCTCTGCTGGCGTACTCTTCCCCACGCATCCCACATTCGCCAAGCTTAAACGCGTACGAGTACGCCACCGACATACACACGCCAGATATCTATGGCGACTATGGCAGCGAGAATGTCGCGTGGCTCGTCGCTGATGACAATCCGGCAAACTATCTGAGTTCGAGAGGGGGGTTGATGCAGCAAGATAACCTAACCCCGCACGACATGCTCCGCAGCGTCCTTGGCGAGGGCCGTTCGGATGAAGAGATCTCAGCTGCGCTGGATGCATGCGGGTACGATCTGTCAGCTACGCTCTCGATGTTGATGGAGCAAGAAGGTTTCGTCCCGTCAATGGGTGGAAATGGGGTTGTCATGATGCCAGGCAACGGCATGGTAGACATCTTGAGGACGCCGGAAGGGAAATACAGCCACATTGGTGGGGAAGGTATGACAATTGTGGCGGGAAAGAATACAGCTCTGACACCTATGGGTGGAGAGTACGGCAGAAGTCCTGGACGACCGACGACACCCAAAGTGGGAGTTGTCTGCAAGTTCTTTTTGTCAACGGGTAGCTGCTTGAGGGCAGACTGCAGGTTTAGTCACGACACGTCATCGACGATATGCAAGTAAGTCTCTTTCATCCATGTACTCTTGCTTTATCCTGAGTCTGTTCTTTTCATCAATGCTGATGCCTTGGTATAAAGGTACTGGGTGATGGGCTCCTGTCTCGCAGGTGACACTTGCATCTTCTCCCATGATCCAACGCAGCTGGCTAGCAAAATCATGGATCAACAGCGTACTGCAACCTCCACCCCTCCGCTACTGCAATTTCAAGACCCGACGGCTTTTCCAGCCCTCGGAGCGGACCATCAGTCGCCTCATTACCACAATGGGAGAGATCACATGAGCAATCCGACTCTGTCTCCACCACCTGGTTTCCGGTCGTTGAACATCTCGCGTCCCAACTCGAGAGCACAGAACCGTGCTCCTAGTCCAATGATCCCTTCAGTTGACGACAACGAGGCTTTCCCTTCTCTTGGCAGCTTGAAGCCCTCTAAGAAGCACCAGAACCGACGCAACAATCGCAGCAATCTCACCGATGGCATCGCGGGTGGTTCCCCAGGCCAAAATATTCCCACAGGCCCCGCCTCTCTAGCGGATGTGGTTCGCATGTCGCCATCGCCAGGGCCATATAACAGGAATAACAGCCGGTTTAACAATAATGTAACCAACTCGCCGCCACCATCATTTGCTGTTCCGGGCAAACATCGGAATGCACGACATCCGCTCTCTTCTGCCGCCGCTGCAATTCCGCCTCCGCAGCAAATACCCTGGCTGGACACAGGTAATGCTATGAACAAGACGTACCTAAAGCATCGCCAAACAGCGATCAAACACGGTCAATTGCGGAATAAGTATCTCTCTGCAGCTGCCGCAGCCTGGGCTAGGAACGATGCGAAGGCGGCGAAGAGCCTCAGCAACAAAGGCCAACAGGAGCAGGCGGAGATGCGTAAAGCACACCGGGAGGCTGCGTCAGCGATATATGAACAACGACAGAAGGCGCTGCAGCAGGCGACTGCAAACGGCACAGCTGCTACTGGGGTCACTGTGGAGTTGTTTGTTGATTTACATGGTACGTCGACGTTTCATACTTTCCGTTTCTACGTATATCGTATATATCTTCAAATTTATGGCTCGTCCACTAATATGTTTCTGTATTTCTTTCAGGCCTCCATCCCGAAGAAGCAGTCGAGTACTTGGAACGCATACTGCTCGAGAATCAGAAGTCGGTACAGCCCATCTACGCGATAACGGGTACCGGCCACCACAGCAAGAATGGCAAAGATAAAGTGCAACGCAGCGTCCGTGCTTTCTTGGATGAGTGGAAGTACGTTTACCGCGAGTTCTCGGCACAGGGCGACCGCGGCGGCATGGGTGGAATCTTGGGAATCGATCCAGGTAGCTTTGATAAAAATTATACTGGGAAGAGCCCGCGTAATGGTGCCGCTGTGTCTCCTGTGACGGGAAATGGAAATGCAAATGGGAACGGGAACGGGAACGGAAATGGAAACGGGAACAACAGTGGCAATGGGAATGCGGGTAATGGAGAAAGTGACGATGTCTTTGGAATCGATGAGAGACATGTTGACGGAGATGTGCCAGTAGGAGCTGACGGTGAGGTTATGAGACGACGGGATGAGGTTGTCGTAAAGGTTAAAGATGGCAAAAGGAGGGGTGGTAAGGGCAAAGAAGCGCTAGCTGATTCAGTGGTGCCTGATACCGCCGCTGTCGCTACCACTCCCTCCGAATCCGAAGACGCTAGCTCAGGAATCGATGGCGGGATTGAAGTCAAGGGAAATGTCCGGGTTGAAGAAAATGGAGGAACAATAGATGGGGTGGAAACCAAGGTGGAAACTGTGAGCACCGCTGATGTGCCCGCTGCCTCCGCTCCTGTAGCTACTGGCGAGTAGCTTTTTGATAATATCTAAAAGGTAATATAGAAAAACAAATATAAAATGGGTTTGGTTTTGAGTCTGTCTGTCTGCTTCAAACTTACAGTAGAAAAAATGAGACTTAGGCGTAGTTTTACAACTAGAGAGAAGTCGATAGAAATTAACTGCTGGTAGCGCCTGGTAAGGAAATCTCAAAGCTTTTGTCTATTCCATGAACCAGCATCATGAATGTCCACAAATATATAAAGTAATATACAAAGCCTAATGGCTAGATTACGCTTCCTCTTCACTCATGCTCTCCCACCCATCAGGCTGCTCAGCACCCCCTTCCCCTTCCTCTCCTTCCTCGTCGCTTTCGCTCTCGCTCTCCTCCGCATTGTCCACCCCGACAACCCTCTCCTCCTTCCCTTCCTTTGCTGCCGTTGCCGCTGGCACCCGCTCCGCAAAGATTCTTCTCACCGCTGCATTTGTACTTGTGTCCCATACTTTCACAACCCCCTGGCTGCCTGCCACTGCCAACCGGAATCCAACCTCACGGTCTGGCGCAAACGCCACGCTAAAAATCTTACCGACGTCCAGCTCCCGCGTCACCACCATGCTCGGCTTATTATCTTCCACATTCCACAGCTTCACTGTCTTGTCCGTCGATCCCGTGGCTATGAAGCCTGGGATCACAGGATTCACATCAAAGCTGGTCAGGCTGCTACCTCCGCTGTGCGCCTGGAGCGTCCACACAGGCTTCGTTGCTGCGGGTGAAGAGGGCACCACGCGAGCATCGTGGAGGTGCAAGGTACCTGCGTCGGTGCTAATGTAGAAATAATTTGGATCGTGGGGGTCCCAGCGTACGCCCTCGATGTCGCTATCGGCGCCCCAACGCCCGGATACGGTGTTCTGGGTGCGCATGTCTGTCGCGGCGGCGGTACGGTCCCAGGAGCCGCTGAGGAGAATGGTGGTGGAGGTTGGGTGCCAGGCGAGGGAGGAGACTTTGTCGGTGTGGTGGGTGTAGGAGTGGGCAGCGGAGAGGGAAGTCAGGTCCCAGAGTTTGATAGTAGTGTCAGCGGAGCCGGAGGCAAGGAGGTTACGGTGGGTACGGTTGGAGGCTAGGGAGAGGATTGAGTCGGTGTGGTGGGTTGGGGTTGGAGTCTTGGATTTCTTCTTCTTCTTCTTCTTTTTAGAAGAGGCTGACGAAGGGGCTCCGAGGATGGCGTCCGGGAAAAGGGAGTCAATCGTATCGAGATTCCAGATCTCGATTTCAGGATCGGTAGTGCCGATTGCGGCAAAGTTACCCTTGACGGTAGGCGTTGGGGTGGTTTTGATGGGTAGATCGAGCCATTCGATGCAAAGTGGGATAGCGGGAAGCATTAGATCGTGGTGAACGTAGAGATTGTCGCTATCATCTTCGTAGACATAGACTTCGAGGTGGGCAAGGTCGTCTTCGAAGCGCCCCGCGAGCAGAAGGTTGTCTGAGGATAGGATCTGGAGCTCTTCCCGTTCCGAGCCGTCCTCGTTCTATACCATGGTTTGTGAGAAAATAACACCCGAAGAGCTATCGATCAATAGGATGGCTTACGTCTGGGATCGTGATATAAGGGTCCTCTGCATTGTTCTCATGGTAGGCCAGTGATTTGAGGTTGCCAAACATGGCCATTGCTTAATCCATCCGTTAGCGAGTCCGAGTTCACTAGAAACATCTGGCAAGACTACATACTCTGGGGATCATCTTGTTCCACCGGGTCGTCGTCATAGGTATCTAGGTTGTACTCCTTCAAATCATCATCTGCGCTGGATAATGGTATCTGTCAGCATTGTTAACAATCGTCGGAATGTTGGCGCCAGCCAAACTCAACTCTTCGTCATCGCCTTTCGACTTCTTCGATTTCTTCTTCTTTTTTTCTTCCCCGGTTTTGCTCGAAGTATCTTTGACTCCTTCATCATCTATTTCCATCTCCGCGGATGCGCCACCGTTGGCAGCTTGCTTGTGGGAATCTGCATCTTCTGCTTCCCCGTTCGATGCGCCGGCCTGTGCTTCCTCGAGATCCTCTTGGGCGTCATCGAGTTTTAGCTGAGCGATTTCGGCAATTCGAGAGAATTCGTCCTCATCGAAGGGTTTCCGATCTGGGAACTCAGCTGCAAAGCCGCGCGGAACCCAGGTGGTCGCTGTGATCATGGTGGAGTAGAATAGCGGCTCCCTTTGTTCATGAGGAAGTAATAAGTTTTGGCTGTGGAGAAGTTTTAGCAGTTGCTTGTCGCACAGGTTTTTTTTTTTTATTATTAATCTTTTCTCGGCTAGGCGCGTTACCGCCACAGGCGTGGCTGCGCTTACCACAACAAACAGCAACGTGATATCTCAGTCGTCTACCTCGCGGATGAAGTTTAAATGAGAGAGACGAAATTTGTTTCGGAGATACTCTACTATTATAACTAATGCTCGTTATCTTTCCAAAGCCACAAGAGAGATATTGCTGACTAAGAAAATAAAAGATACTTCTATCTGTTACTCGTTGAGATAGTGTAGATGGTAAGGTATTGCTATTAAATAAACCGGAGAGATAAACAATTATCTACGCTACATGTATACAATCTGCACTTTCTATACAACCTCCATAGTAGCCATTATGAAGCTTGACGCACCATATACCGAAATGTGTATCCCCCAAACTCCCCGAGATCATATTCACTGCTTCCCATTTCCTGAAACCCAGCCTTCCGATAAAGTTGATTCCCAGCAGGGGACGCATGGCACCAGCATGAAAGCTTCCTGGCATCAGCCTGGTCAACTCCCCATTTGACAAGCTGAGACCCGACCCCTTGACACTGGTACTCGGGGCTTGTCACGAGCCCTTGGAGAACGAGATATTTATCCTCTGCCATTGAATCGAGCTCCCATTGCATCGAGTCATTGCGCATCTGACGGCCCACCACACGAGCTGGTGTGTCCGGTGTTGCTGCTTGTGATGGTGGTGGTGGTGGTGGTGGTTTGGCCGTCTCTGTAGCTTCGGTCTTTCCTTCTTTGGTCTTGGTCAACCAACACACCCAGCCAACAATGGCCCCGTCCTCATTGACGGCTTTGACCATTTCGCAAGTCGGATCGGAGAACCATGCGTCAAGTGTTCTCTCCATCAGGTTTTCATGCGCCCCTGGTGGTTTTCCAGAAAGCATAAAGTTCGAGAATTGGTCGGTTTTGAATGCCTTCGAGTGAACTTGGACCAGCTCTGCGGTATCGCTTTTGGCGATTGGCTGCAAAGAAAATCCCATGATTGTAATATTGTGTTGGCTCTGGTTTTAAGACTTTGGCTGAGAGAAGGCTGGCTCAATTGAATAAAGATGGTTTTCAAAGTTGGGCAGTATGCATTGCTCGAGCGCAGAAGAGGGTGAAAGAGGTATATTTATATATACGAAGAGAGGTAGGATAGGAAAGTCTTATTCATACCCCTGCTGGATCTACTCAAATTACGCTAGTACCATAGTGGTGCTACTTCCTCTACCCTCGGACGGTTCACATTTCATATTCTACGGTACAACCTAGGCAGTGCTGGTATCATGGAGTTTTATTATTATATAATTCTCTCATTCTGAAATAGAAACCTGCTCCATAGACATATCTATAGCTATCCCCTAAAATCACAACTGTACAATTAAATATCATCATTCTTATAGAAAATCTGCCCAGACTCCAGCATCTCCTTCTTCTTACCCGCAGCCCAGTTCTTGTAATCTGGCTCCTGCTTCTCCCAATCTGTCACCACCCCGTAATCCAAAACGAACTGGAAATCTGACCATCCTAAGGGATCCCCAGTGATCTTCTTTCTGGTATTAAACCCTGTCCTGAACGACCGATCCTTGGCCCACTTCTGGATAGAATCAAAGTCGCGACAAGTATGTGTAACGCTTGAAATTCCTTTCGCTCTTCCATCTCGCGGATCTCGCGCCCATACGAAGGGAGAGACATCTCCGTGGCACATTATTGCCTGCCGGATCATGTCCACGCAATGGTCCAGATGACGCATTTCGGTTTCATCTTCGTCCTCACGCATGAGAGTAGTATTCCATAGTGCCATGCGGATGGCGTTCTATACAATGTGCCTTGTTAGTATTTTCTGCTACAACTAGGTCTTTGCCCAAGATAGTTCGCTTAACTCACCAGGCAATGCAGCTGGTGGAAAACTGCTAGTGATGAAATGTAATATTCGGGGTCATCAGGAATCGGAAGAGTTTTGTTTTGCATAGGTGCGGCTTCGGCAGCACTAATCCGAGTCAACCCGTGAAGGAAGAGCGCTTTCCACGCATCGTTGTTTTTCTGTGCTGGAGGTCCTTGGTATATGGTTTTTCCATAGTTGAGACCGCTGTCGAACAGCCTGGTTGTATATTTGATGGCTCCTGCCGCAGGGGCTATTTTCTGGGTTAGTATTTTCCTTTCCAAAATATCTTTTTAGGAGCTGTAACTTACAGTATGTGAGTTGTGGGTTTAAATTATTAGTAGTTTTAATATTGACATATAGCATTACCGTAGTAAACGCGAAGAAAAGTGTAAGGGTAATGTGGAGGAACTGGATGATATAGTTTCGATACGATCGGGACGCGATCTCACCGCCATCGCATGGCGAAACATCTGGCTGAGATGCAAACTTGTCTCTATTTTCTTCCTTCTCGGCGAGGAGGCTGCTTTCACTGTCGAAAGACTCCTCTGATTTTCGCCGTTCGGGTATGAGACTGTAGACAAAGCGCCGGAAATAGACCATTCTGTAAATTAACCAAGATACTAAACTTTAGAGAAGAAAAAAAATGTGGCATCAACGCATGGAAGTAGTTGGAGAGTTTGAGATACAAGAAAAAATTAATAGATAAAAGTTTAAAGGTTTGAATCTACTGGGCTGAGCATAACAGAACTCCTCCTACTCAGCACCCGATGTCTGCATATGAAAACCGTCGGCAAGTTCCCTCAGTAATCAGTTAATCCAACACGCAGGTACGCAGACCATTAGTGCAGTTAAATTTAAAGTCATCCCTGGTGTTACGTTGCATGCAATCGTACGGATTGGCTTCGCCCGTACAATGTAGCCTCAATGCTAGGCACTCGAGGCAAGGGGGGTACAATATCACAGGCGGGTGCAAGGTAGCCTGCGCAGCTGCGTGCCGGACTCATAGCTATTTCAGCCGAGCGAGGTATGTGAGTTGATCATGTCCCGCTTAAGCATTTGCAGGGTTCAGCGTAAGCTCGTATTTAAGGCTCTTCCAACAAACGAGCTACCCTTTTGAGTAAAGCACCTGGGTATCAAAATATCGCATCACCACTACGTATATATAACTTTATGACTTTACCTTGGTCGCTTTGCATATCTGCATTGGTTCTATCGCGGACCTGGCCCTTGTCCGATCCGCAGTCAAACGGCCTGCAGGTCGCAAGTTTAGTGAACTGATAGCGGTGAAACAAGAATAATAGAGATAAGTGACATAGGCAAAAGCTTGACTAGCTAAGACAATCGGCTTGGAATTTAATGCCCGATGTTCACACCCACGAGGTTGCCCCCCGTTGAAGTTCTAGATACTTTGCTTCTGTATACGAAGTAATAAATCAGGGGCTTCAATTCGAAATAGCGAACGGCATAGCTTCGCTCACTTACCCGATCAGTCGTTTTGCCTCGTGTTAGCTTAGGGGGGCAAGCAGCAAGCAGTTTATTCAGTTCACTCAGTTCCTCTCATACAGAGCCACCTAATACAAGCTTTTCTAAAAAAATATTTCTCACTTTCGTAGACACGTCGTTTCTACACTCGACTCGTTAATACAATCAAACTACAACATGGCACCAAAGGGACAACGAACCAACTCTTGTCAATGGGTCTTCGGACTTTTTATCGCCATTCTCATTGTTTTTTCCATCACTCTCACCATATTCCGAGACCAAGTATTATCTGCCATTCGAAGCCTCGACGCGGCTCACTCTATTTGCCCAGCGGTACCCCAGGCGAGCGCGAGCGCGAGCGCGTCCCAACAGCATGAACATCACCATGACCATCACCACATGCATACCGATAAGCAGGCGATGGTGCCTACGGTTTATGCAGATCTTACAATTTTGGATGAGCTTCCGAAGGCCAACGTTCTATGGGTGAACAAGACCGCCAATGCGAAACCCGAAGCGTGGGGTATTTCTATGTTTCACGCTCTACACTGCATCAAGATGTGGAAGGATTCCCTTAGTCCGGCTACTATGATGGACCAGCATGTGCATAGCGAGAGCGAGTATGCTGAGCATGCGGAGCATTGTATCAACTATCTTATTCAGGTAAGGACTATGCTGCATGAAGCTTCCACAGCGCGTTGCTAATATATTTGCGTTTGTGTAGTCTATTATGTGCGCAGGAGATTCGACTATTGAGCCTGCGGAGAATATTGTAGTAGACGGCAAGCATGGAAGAAGAATTCATGGGATGGGATATACCCATCAGTGCAAAGATACGAGCTTTCTGTTTGAAATGGATGGAAAGCACGTAGACCTCTGGGATTGGAAGCAGGGTGATACATTGTACAGTGTCTTCAAGTAGATAAACATATTATAATAATTATTAATTGTATTCTCTTTTCTTCATAAATAGACTCTATATGATCAAAATATTCAAAATTTATACGAATGAAATTCTCAAGCTACGCTAATTTGAAAGACAGTCTCCCGAATCCCCAGATCTACAACGCCCTTGTTCATCACGATGGTCTACCCCATCCCATGCACCTGTGAAAGTTCTCTCTAATGCCCATTCGCGAACCTGTACAGGATTTCAAGTTAGCTCCAGAGATACTGGCGGACTCGAATATAATGAGGATTGAGTCATACCGCTTCAAAGTTGCGGCATGTGTGTACCACATTCGCATATGCGTGGACCGACTGAGCTTCTTCACTCCACTGAAATACATAGGGTGTGACATCTGAGAAGCACTGAAGCGACTGTCGGATAATGTTAATGCAATGATCAAGATGGACTATTCCATTTAATCCGTCGGGTTTGTAGGTCTCTGGACGCTTGATAGTGAACGGATTGTATGTACTATTCCATTGATCATCATAGAAATACCAAAGAGATTGTCGAAGTCGGTCCTATTATCATAAGTCAATTGAATGTCTCCAAGATTCAGGGATTTTTCTACGCACTAGGCAGTGTAGGTCGTGGAAGACTGAAATCACAACAAGATAATCGTCACTACCTGTGGTAGCAGCAATTGTTTTATTGGGTAACTGTGCTGCCTCTGCTTTGCTGATGCGCGAGTTTCCTACTCGATAAAGCTGTTTCCAGCGTTGGTTGATTTCGGTGTCGGGATAACCGGTGTAGGCGCTATTGTTGTGGAATGAGCTTTCGAATGTCTTGAGCTCATAGTGAACAGCATCTTGTACAGGAGCTAAACTCGGGGTTATATCAGTTGATTGCTATACAAAAATCTGTAATAATTTCTTCCCTCCGTGAGATTCAAATTCTTACAGTATATTAGGTCTGGAAAGTGAGAGGTATGGTTTGAGCCGGAATGGCGATGAGAAGTGTAAAGAAGTCCGACAAGAAGGAGGTTTAGTATCACCGAGAGTCCAAGTGAGAATTCATAAACTGGGAATCTTTTCGGTCTCTTCCACCAACTCTGAGCGTCAAATGTAGTCCGTTCAACTTGCCTGTCTTCCTCTTCTTCCTGAATACGGGCATACTTTTGGCTAACACTGAACATTCTCGCGAGTAGACGCTAAAGGAATGCTATAGCTTTAGAATTCTATGTTTGAACAATGAGAGCAAGAGAAAAGAGATATTGTAGAGTTCCGCATACGATCATGGGTAGCACATAATCCTTTCCCCCAAAAATGAATACTCTATCAGCTCTGAGAATCCAAAGTCGAGATCAGCTGATGCATGAGTTCCGGTCCCTCGGCTTGTACTATCCGATATATTTTTGTCTTATTATTTACTTTTTGCTCCCAGTCGTACTTCTATTCACCACTTACTTCAATAGTCAATTCCGGGGCTGTAGGATCTCGTAAACCAAACTCTTACTTTTTGCTGGGGCGTTAGATACGGATGCGACATTACTTCCAACACACCGCCTACTAAGCGGACAATTGCAACTCCACATGCCGTTGATGGCGCTCGAGCAAGTCGGTCTCTAACCGAAAAAGGGAAATCGTTAAGAGGTAAGCAACGCCGAGAACGAGGCTATTTCGCTTATTTTGCTTATTCTCAATGCACAGGGATGGGCTGTAAGGAGCACAATGTAGCCCACGGATCAAAATGCTGCAGGTCGGGGTTTCACCGGCCAAGATGGCGCGAACGCTTATGCCTACATGCGCAAATCGGTATCATAAAGACCTTCTTGCTGATTACTCTGGATCCTCGGGTTGTCGTATTGCGTTTTTAGGTTTAGTAACCGCCTGCAGGCTTGGGTCCATGGAGGGTGGTGAGACTCTGTTTAGTTATCGGGGTGTGCGACATTTGCACCTACTCTATCTAGCTACATTCCCTTCAGAGATGGGAGCTCTCGTATTGTCAGTGAACAATACGTATTAATACGTATTGCCTATTTCATAGCCTAGCATCATGGATGCTGCATACATTTGTGCAGTCTACTGTGGAAGTCGTCACACTGAAGTCACAGGCAACGGGGACATTGCAATTATAGGTCTCCTAGCGCTGACAATGTTACCTAGGTATACGAGATGGGAGCCGCGATGAGCAACTAGTAACTCCTGGATAGAATCCCTAGGATCGTTGATCATTGAAATCGAGGTTGAAGACTGGTCAAGCATGAGCACTCAAGAACATGCCAGGAATATGTTTCTAACCCAAGTTGACTTTCGTAACACAGTGCCGTGCCTTTGTTCCGAAAGGAAAAGAAAAGAAAACTGCGAGTACGAGGATATTGAGATACTCCATTCGAAAGGTTTGAAGTCTATATATCTTCTAAACTGTCATATATAGCCTTGCCTCTAGCTTCTGAAGCCAAAGGTAAAGTCGTTTCACTCTCAGACCACCCAGTATAAATATTATTCCTCTAATCTCAAAAAGTATGTTTCCCCTGCCTCCCAAGCTTCTAATTTGATATTTACTTGACTAAACATAAGACTTAAGTATCATAAAGATGAAGGTCGTCGCAAAGTTAGCTTTGCTTGCCCTTGGGGCAGGCGTCAGTGCTTTACCCACACCTCACGGGGCTCACACTGATTCGGCTGCTATCGTCCCCCGAGATGACTCTACCGATGCCGCTCTTTATGGTCCTGTAGGTTGGGACAAGAAGAAGCGAGACGACTCCACCGACGCTGCCCTCTACGGACCTGTAGGATGGGATAAGAAGACAAAGCGCGATGATAACTCTGCCGATGCTGCCTTGTATGGTCCCGTTGGCTGGGATGATGGCAAGGAGAAGCGGGACGACTCCACCGACGCTGCCATGTATGGCCCTGTCGGTTGGGACGATAATAAGAAGAAGCGGGACGACTCTACTGATGCCGCCCTCTACGGACCCGTAGGTTGGGATAAGAAGAAGAGGGACGACTCCACTGATGCTGCTCTATACGGGCCCGTCGGCTGGGACAAAAAGAAGCGAGATGATTCCACCGATGCCGCCCTCTACGGACCCGTCGGCTGGGACAAGAAGAAGAGGGATGACTCCACTGATGCTGCCCTCTACGGACCCGTCGGCTGGGACAAAAAGAAGAGGGATGACTCTACTGATGCCGCCCTCTACGGGCCCGTCGGCTGGGACAAGGAGAAGAGGGATGACTCCACCGATGCTGCTCTATACGGCCCCGTCGGCTGGGACAAGAAGAAGCGAGACGATTCCACCGATGCCGCTCTCTACGGGCCCGTTGGCTGGGACAAGAAGAAGAGAGATGACTCTACTGACGCTGCCTTGTATGGACCCGTCGGCTGGGATAAGAAGAAGCGAGACGACTCCACCGATGCCGCTCTCTACGGGCCAGTAGGGTGGGATAAGAAGAAGCGGGACGATTCCACTGACGCTGCCCTGTATGGGCCTGTTGGCTGGGATAAGAAGAAGCGGGACGACTCTACCGATGCCGCCCTCTACGGACCTGTGGGTTGGGATAAGAAGACGAAGCGCGGTGGCGACTCCGCTGATGCCTCTCTTTAAGTTCCTGTCGACTGGGACTAAATGCATCTAGGTAAGCCTTTCTTGATCCCATACTCGTATACAATGGTATGATCTAACCTTTTTGAAGTCAGACCACGTGCGCGGACGACAATTGCTAGTGCGTTTTTGAGTGATTCAATGTTAAGGACTTGTGGATGGTCTAGGGTAAGCTCTAGGCACGGGTCTGTCGTTACATAGCCATACATGTATATATACAGCCATGGGAACTCATTCTTGTTATCAATCAACTTTTTTTTTATCATTATATCTGTAGGGCTTGGATATGAACAGTACTGGTATAAAGGCTAAAAAATGGTAAACACTTTATATTACATTCGACTACATCACACTGCGATTTTTTATCTTAGCCCCGATACCGAATCCTCTCTCATGAGGCAGATTCTATCCATCGATCCATGCAATGGCTCTTTGCAATTGTGTGTACGTTTGTGTGCGCGCGCGTGTGTTGAGCTGATGGTTCTGAATTGTGGTATAATATTGCTTAGTCATACCGAAACGCGCCAGATCTTCTTGGCATTTATCGATAAAACGCCAAGTTTTTCGCTTTCCAATTCTTTTCTCAACTTCATTCACGCCCACTGCACATCCATGAAAAGGTACGTTAGTTCTCCCCTCTTCACCTACTCCATCTATCGCTTTGTATTTGCCTCCAATGATGAGCGAAATTCATAAAATGTCATACACAGTATTAGGAAGAGCCGTATGAATGGCCGCTTCTCCGTCATCGTCGCTTCAGCGGCCGACAGGGACGACCGACAATGTTTATTTTGAAATTTCAAGAGTCTGAGAATTGAATATTTTTCACCAAGAAACACTGCCCTCAAGATGTCTTTCTACTGTCACACCGGGCTACGATATGCTGACTTCGTCCGCTCTCAGTATCTAGATTATGAAAACGCGACACGAGAGGAGTATGCAGACGCTACCGAGGATGATGCACTCACTGGTCTTGGGCTCGCCACTCTATTTCGATGGAACGGCCTGGCATGTCGGCTTGGGTGTATAACCTGCGCTACAAATTAGTGATACTGAGGTTGGTTGAGGTTTCTATTCAACCTCTAGTTTGTAACTTGGTCGAGCTTAGCCTTATATCTGATTTGCTATCATTGCAGACTCTTTGTAACGAGGATGATTCTTTTCTCGCCCACTTATGTATTTCAAGACGCTTTTATCTATATTTCCGCTCATATACAAATTGTGTGCACCATGTCCCATAACCCAGTAACCCATAATAATTAACAAGCCTTAAATTACAGGGCAGTGATGTCGAGGTAAATACTGTAGATATCATTTGCCAGACTTAAATCACACACTCGTCTCGTAAGTACGCCAACTTAAACGCTGTAAAATTCTTACTGGAAATTCTGAGACTTCCTGTTCTCAGTTCTCATCTCCATTCAGTGGCCCTAAAGTAAGGGCGCATCCCAGGTTTTCCACAGGACCCTGATCATAACAAATAACATTGGATTTAAGCGCTGTCTTGCTTATAGGCACCTTGATCTGAGTTGAAAGGTCTGTAGCGCTAGGGTCTATGATCTTGCTTGTGGTATAGAAAGTAAACACAAAATTGTTGTTCCTCCAACAGATCTTTAATCTGACAAAGTGCTCGACAAAGCCAGTGCTAGGGTGTGCTGGATAGGTCGCTATTGGAGGTGTGAGAGGGAGAGTGGTGCCAGGATCGCGGCACCAGAAATAGCCATAGCCTGGTCCGGGGCTCCTTAGGAAATTTTAAAAGTATCCTCGCCTCTAGAGGCGTCTTGGAATCTAATGGTGGATGATCTTTCGCCACAATTAGAGGCGTGGTAGAAGGCGTTGATCATGTAGCATTGTCCATCTTCGAGGGCCTCGACTTTGGCGAGTTGAGTGCAAGTTCGCCTCTCGACAGGGAATGGCGGTAGATACTCCGGCGATGCCCTTGCTTCAAGAATAAGAGTAGAGGTCACAGCGGAAATTAGAAATTAGAGGAGGAATATAAACAGAGCGGAAATATACAGAGCAGTATTCGTGAATGCTCGCACTTCGGTTAAGGCCAAGTGTTTTTCAAAAGAAAGAAGTTATAGTAGTAAAGATATGGAAGAATCTAGAGGATTTGATAGATGCTTTGATTATTCCCGCTGACTTGGTGAAGGCGATAGGTTTGAGAGTAAGTGCTAGGATCTCTGAGAACCTCTTTTTATAGACAGATGCTCTTAGTTGCCAGCTCAATCAATTTGCAGCCAGAGAATTGTCGCATACATGAATACAATCACTATGTACCTAATGAATGGCCTATCGATCTGTATGAAGCGGTCTAGCTTGCAGTGGTGCTTCTTAGTCCTCCGACACAAGCGGCCTCCCAAGTATTATGATTGATGGTATGTGCGTAACCCCGAGTAACGAGGGTTGGAAGCATGCTTATGTGAATTCTCTTTTTGAGTCGCCCGGAGGTTATCAGCTCTGCAATTACTCCAATTTTCTCGCCGGTAATTTTCGAACTAGCTATTTTTATTTGACTCCCTTCTGATCGCCATTTTCCCAACCACTGAGAGAAAAAGCAGATCCCTAAATGAAAGCCTTTCGGCTGCATGGCAGCACGGTTCAATCATTATTCAAATTACATAGTACAAGATATTTGAAATGCAAACATATCAAATGTATATCGATACAGCAGAAGCTACCAGCTACAGGTGCTCGAGGCTGGAGCTGGAGCTCTGCCTACATAAGATTCGGGCCGTTGAGGAGCGGCCTAACATCTCATCTAAAGATTGGAAACGAAAGTAGAAAGGAAAAAGAGGTGGAGGAGAAAAAGACTTAAATCCGTGCCCTTTCGTAATGTAGATCACTCCTTTTTACAGTACATCATGTATATTAACTCTCAATATGATAATAATGACATTAAGCTTAGATCACTAGAGCGTACTCACATAGGAATTACTTCGAAGAGCTAAGCAAGGAGGTTGTAGGTTATAAGCCAGTCTTGCTTTATCGTATTATATATGTAGTGCCAGCTTTCAGTGCTTGAATATTTAGTTCCGTTAGGCGTATTGCGCTGTTGTATATATCTCTTAAGGTTTGGCTGGTTTTAGGCCATATATCAGCGTTCACCCATGTGATAAATATTGAAATAGTGTAGACGGGTAAGCGATTGGAGAATTACTACTACCCTCGTGTGCGACGTGGGGAACCAACGAGTAGTAGCGGGAAGTTTATTCTGAGAGGCCGGAGGCTGAAGTTGGAACGTGCCGGTTAATGAGAATTTGAGAGTTAACGCAGTATATATAATGCAGTGAACCAGGTACCGTCAAATGAGTTGGTGCCTCATGCGGAGAGTATGACCTGATAATCGAGCCGCCGTCCTTTATCTGACGAAAGCCGGAGTGCTCTCAAAGGTATAATACTTGCAGGAAGTCTTAAGTCCGAGGTAAGCAAGCTTAAACACTGTACTGGCTCGGATGCTTTTCCCGAAAAAGTCGACCCAACTTAGTCTCGAATTCACAAACGGCGTCTACGTAACATTCACTTCTTCATATATAGCTTTGAATGCGCCTGATGTTGAAATTTAGGTCTACGCAATGGAGGAATGGAAAGAATGCAGATATTTGTCCACGCACCTGACCTAGATGAAGCTGGTAGCCTCGAAACTTCACTACTCTTATATAACAGCCAAGCTCAAAAGGTAACATTATTTTGGAAGTCGAGCTTACAAGAACAAGTTAAAGTTAAAAAGCAAGGACCCGAAGCCTACCGCAATTATATAGTTATAATGCATTGAATTTATATCTATAACCTCATAATTTGAGGTGCTACCACTGTAAAATAAAACAACTGTTGATGCGTTGCGCGCACCTTAGGCGGTATGTAAAGCATGAATTTCACATGTAGGTTTATTTCTGTAGCTATATACTTAAGTAGTTAGTGGCTAGCTGGAAACGAGATGCAGCCTATTGCAGGTTGACCTGCGGTATACAGCTTGCCCTCGATTATTGTTGGCCGATGAGAGTTTCGGGGATTATCGAAATCGAATTCATCCTATATGTCTACTTGAGGCGGAATAAAAACGTTACTGCAAATTGCATTGTGTAATTTGATCCACTGTGTGATATCTTGACGTAATTGTCTGTGTACGGATAACCCATCTGATATACATATTTCGAATCTATGCACGCAACCCAAATTTTACAGAGTTATGTTTTGGTCAAGTTTTGCCATGTAGGTCGATACTGCAGGTCGAAGTTAGTCAATACCCTTGCTCCGGGATCCCGAAGGACTAGTGCAGTTTGTTGAACTATGTTTTCAATAGCACGCGTGCTAAGATTTACGGAAGTTGACGGCAATTGAGGGCCTTCAGGGAGTACACCGAGTTGCCATGCGCCTTGTAATAGAGGCGTTACTAATATGCAGATAATTGTGGTGACTTTGAGGGAAAGGAAGGAGCAAAGAGACGAAAGTTTGCACCAGTGGTTGGCGCCTTATAGTAGCCAATTTTATACCCGCGATGCTATGATTCCGGTTAGCCGTATCACTAGCATATGCGCATTGGCTTATTAAATGCAATACATCTATATACTATGGCCTATTCAAATATTCAGGGTCGCCTGAGAACATGCCCACTGCGCGAGCCTGGAGATATTAGGCGAATAACCGGTTGACACTTTGCGCTCGAAATATACTTGGACTCGGGCTGAACAGTGGGCAGTCGAACATTTCAGCCTCACCAGCTTTATTAACGTTATATCAATCGAGCAGGTCCGTTTCCGTTTCCGGAAATGTTTGACAAAGGTATTGGCAAAGAAGAGTTGTTGTTTGTCACGAAACAACACCGTTTTAGATAAACAACACGCGATGACAAAAGATCTCAACCTTCAAACCTGCCCGAGTTCTAGCACTTCTGGCTCGAACTCTCTACTGGATTGATTATATCTTGTCAGTCGTTTGAAAGCATTCATAATATCACTTTCAAAGGATACAAGGATAATATTGATGGCGTATACTGGAGCAATTAGCCACTTCTTTCATGGGTATGCTATCATGTGAACCTGGGATTTTAGTCCAGCCGGGCCGGCCAGACGGGAATCTGTGGCAAGGGGCTGTTTGACGCCGCCATTCCATATCCGATTTTTCCGTCAAGAATTCCCTGAAGTGTGGCTCGATCTTAGTCTGATCAAATATGAACATCAGCAAGAGGTGCCATCGCCCGTACATGTAGTTTCCGATGGAGAGGTGGATCGAGCCTGGTGTTTCCGGATAATTATACTAATGGTGGCATAATGCTTTGAGCGACGGCCATCTCGTGAGCAGCACCTGCCTTCTTGTTGAGGAAAATGACTTGCGCTGAACAAGATTTATCAATCTTGAGCTAAGCTATCTGCAACGGTCGAAAATCTAGAAGGTGCGGAGAGCACCCTGGTCAGTGCTGCTTCCTCCGGCAGGATGCACCGACAGAATATGCAGTTGAGATGTAGATGCGCTCTCACGCTATCGGATGGCTTGCCTTAAGCCCTACGGAATTTCATGTACGAAAACTGAGCAGTCGCAGCTGCTGCAGCTGCAGCAGCCTGCCTGCATCAATCGCAGAACCTATCTATTCCAAATGGCGAAGCTCGAGTTTCTTTATTAAGCGTCAGGAAGGATTGCTATTTTTCCGGCCCAACCTTCTGCGAGTAATTGCTTGCGTTTCAACCAAAGGAGCTGTGCGACCGGGCAGACTGTCCCCGCCCAATAAAAGCCTGGATGGCGGTATCGGGCCACGGAACACTTCAGATCTGCCAAGTTGTTATAGAGGCTGCACGGGCTGGGAGATTAACTTATTGCTCGAAATTAGATAAATCGAGAAGATTAAATCTTAAATACGAAGATATCTACAGGAAATTGTCTGCCGTGTATTGTTAATTAATCAACGTGGAAGGGTAGTTTTATTGCGGTGGGATTCGTCGCCTCGGTTCAACCATGTCAACAGGTAAGCCACGGCGTCCGCTCATGGCTGGCTAAAATCACAAATCACAAGGTCGCTGGTTATGTAACGCCTTCCCCCTCTATCAAGATCTCCCGGCTACCTGGGATGCCTGAAGGGCGAAATCCTGTGGGCATGGATCAGGTAGGAAGTTGACATCCATATCCGCAGGCCCTAGGAAGTCTTGCCAATTTCACCCGATCACTTCACAAAGCGAATACGATGGCCGGGATAATACCCCAACCCACCCGCCTAGCCTGTCAGCTGAACATGATTGATTGGGACTCCGGGGCGGTCGCTCACCCCGCCCTTGTATACGAGCGACCGATCTATCTGTTAAATACAACAATTCACGGTCGCCCGACGACTTAGACTAGGTTTTCTTTTGTCGCTTTTATGAGTTTTTATTTTCTCTGGACGGATGAATAATTACTTGGAAATTTTGGCCTTGGCTGAGTGCTTTTTTCCTTCAAGCTTCCGCCAGAACACAAAGAGGATATTCCAGGAATCGAACCAAATGGCTCAGTCGCGAATCTGACATTGAAATGTACTACGAGACCTCAGGATGGAAATTTGCCGGATACAACATTGGACGGATCGAGAGCTTAGAAGCTACCAAATACCCATATCATCGAGAAGGCCGAAATCCGGGAACGTAGCGACCACGAAAACGACGAATTCGGCGTCCTGAGATTCACGAGCAGACTGGAGAGAGAGAGAGTTCTGGGTGGTACGCACACAAGTGTTAATATCTGAAAGGTTTGTGGCACAGATGCTCCCCTCCTTGAGCTTGGTTGTTTTTTCGAAGTTGAGAGAGCGCGCCGAGTCGCGCGGACGAAGCCAGGCTGGTGAAATAGAGGCAATTTACTCTCGTACCGCAGGCGGGAGATGTTATACGACATTGTCAAGAGCGGGATCCGGCAGAATGTATTTCAGAGGCGGGAGAGGGCTCGCGCAGAGCTGCATTACATGAGATGCGAGCTGTCGATGCGGATGTTATTTCGAAGAGACTAATACAATCTGCATGTTTCCTTTCCGTAGGCGCAATCGTCGGCTGAACAACTTTGGCGGTGCGACCCATCTGCGGAATCCGGCTTAGTGCGCGTTGCACCGAGAAATCGGGCTCGTGGATTCTGTTTTGGCTGTTTTGGCTTGTGTCACCTCCGCTCGGAGACATCCAACACGATCAACGCATGCGGCTGCAGTCTGGACGGGTCGTCGACGACCGATTCCTGGTAACCTCGGCACGCCAAATTTACCCCTTGCGCACTGCGGGAAAAGGGAGATTATAATATCTCGGAGAGTACGTAAGATGATAGTGCCGTCTTCTCTTTCACACCATCCCGCGAGAACTCTTTTTGGCTTTTTGTCGCACTTCCATGTATCAAGTCCTCGAATTCGACACCCTCCGTTTGGTGGGATTGGTTTGCAGCATTACGGTTTGAGTCGGGTACCGGTTATCGCGGTATATGGTGGTTTCTTCAAGTTCGTCACCTACTACCGCTACGATACCTACCTGGGTCGTGAGCGAGATGCATGCATTCAATATTTGTGGGATGCCAGAGCTGCGCAGAATCCTAGAATCCTGCTAGTAATCAATATCAGTTGAAGGCGCAGGCTGCCTGGGAACAACATCCCAACACACCGTCCATTCGTGTGCGCTTCATTGGTACTGCCCTATCGACGCCTTTCACTTCACTCACCTTACCCTTACTTTTTCCCTCTGCACATTATTGCAATATCAAAAATTGTGACTACTTTCCCTCACCCACAAAACTATTTCCCAATCCACCTTTTCGCCACTTCTTCCTCCTTCCTTCACCTCACACCCCAAAACTTATCACCGAATCCTCACCGAATCCTCACCGAGCCCATATTGCTCTTCGTATTCTCTTTCGCAATACATTCCATTGTTCACAATGGATGATCCGGACGAAGCTAACGCGCCGACTCACCGTGAGTTAGATAATTTACCCTTTGAATCAGCAGTAGTGAGGTCGAGCGCTGAGACCTCGAGAGTCGACAACATGGCTAACCGATCTCGTCGTCCTCCCCCAATTAATACCAAAGCAGCCGCCACGATTGTGCCCCAACAATCATCAATTGTACATCGACTGCCCTTGGGCCGCGAATCTGCTCAGAGTGAATCTCTGGGATTATTTCCTGCCGAACACAGCTATCGCGACTCTATGTCGCAAAACCTTCGCAAAGATACTATAGCGGAACGACGCAAGAATCGACAATCGCCAGCCTATGGAAAACACAACCCTGGTTACAACTCCATCCATGAGATTGACGGTGCACGCTTGCCTCCACTGCCAAGACCTCCGACACCTCCACGCCGGCGCGAAGTTATTCCGAACGTTGCTCGGCCATGTGACGACTTGTTGAGACAACTGCGAAACGGAAATCCTCCAAATCGCCGCGATCAAGGAATTGGATATCGTGGTGTCCAATACTCAACCCACCCTAATCCACATCTTATCGATCCTCCAGACTGGTATAAGGATGGCCAGGCTAAACTTAAGAACCCCACCAGATACACGCAATTTGACACAGAGTGGCCTCCACCTACACCACCACCAAGTGGACCTCTTCCTCCTCTCCCTCCACTTCCTGCCACTGGAAATGCTGATCATGAACGAGAGCTATTGATCCGACTCGGGAATGGCGAGGTTAATTTGCCGATATCTCCTATCTCCCCAGTCCCAGAAATCGCTCTTGAAGCTCTTTTACAATCTGATGAAACGGTTCTATCGACCACCAACGCTGAAATTGTTCAACAAGATATTGAAGATGCTTTGCATCTAACAAACATATATCGCCACTCTCGACAGATATCAGCTTCCGACAAAGGGTCTTCTTATGTCACCAATCTTAGAAAGAACTCCTTTTCAGACAACCTTACTCCTGCTAAGCCGGACGCTTCATTCTCTAAGAACGATGAGTTTTCTGAAAAAGACGGCCAACAGCGAGAGGATGGTATGGGCGGCTCTGGGGAAACAGTACTTGAGGGTAGAACTATTGAGTACTGTCTGGTAAGTCATAGTAACTCATTCTTCTAGACTGTAAAGCCTAGTATATGACTGACATCTCGTTTTAAGGAATACTATA
This sequence comes from Drechslerella coelobrocha, assembly GCA_036971555.1. Taxonomy (NCBI): domain Eukaryota; kingdom Fungi; phylum Ascomycota; class Orbiliomycetes; order Orbiliales; family Orbiliaceae; genus Drechslerella; species Drechslerella coelobrocha. The sequence continues at coordinate 3,796,686 of JAJTUH010000002.1, forward strand.
CCGAAGTCGTCCATTTTGACGATGAGGAGTGGGAGGCACCTTACAAACCCTCTGATATCACTCCGCCTTCTGCCTCAATTGAGGACGCAGGTGATAGGAACTGGGGAGGCCGCGATTGGACCATTCAGCCACTCTCTTTAGAAAAACCGGTGCTTATGCAAGTGGGCGTTAATGATAGCCCTGAAAATGCACATCTTCTAAGTCGAGCGCCAGAGGTGAAAGAACTCGATCTCCCCAAAAACGAAGCTGTACTCGACATTACTCCTCCTCCTCCTATTCCACCAAAACGAATTCCGCGAGTCCATGCACCTGTTGGATCCGAAAGCCCTCCTAGAGAAATCAAAACCCCCCTACGTCAGCCAACTATTGTTCAAATGGATCGTAAAGACTCCGACGGACTGCCTCTGCCACCGAAAATTCCATTACCTCCGACCCTCAAATTTCAAAAGCACGCTGCCGCTCAAATTGATGACGAAGGCTCCAACGACCTTCCACTGCCACCAAGAGTTCCATTGCCTCCAACGCTCGAACGTCAAAAGCACACCGTCGTTGAAATTGATAATGAAGCCTCCAAAGAACTTCCACTGCCACTAAGGGTTCTATTGCCTCCAATCCTTGAATCCCAAAGGCAAAGTGAAATAGTTCTCGCCACAGCGCCGCAGGTTGACATGTCTAGGCTGGAGTCCAAGCGGTCTGGTCAGTATAACCCTGGCTATACCAATGTGGGGGCTGAAGTGCCATCTATTCGTACGATGGCTCTAGAACTCGTTACAGAAGAAGAGGAGTACCAAGTTGACAATAGTCACTCGAAAGAAATGAATAAAGCTATGAGAGTTCTCGGTATGATTCCTGAAGACTTCTCGAAACCAGAGCCACCAAAGACCAAGATTGCAAAGGACCTTCGTCGCCTCAAGATCCGCAATACTATCTTGGGCGAGGAGAGTCCGAAGACCCCTGGGAAGAAAGGCTTTAGCTTGCCTAGTACCCCAATATCTCTCAAATCATTCGTAAATGCCTTTAGCATTGGCCGTTCAAAGGCCCCTCAAGGAGGAAGTGTCCCGTCTTCTCCAAAGACACGAACGCACGAGAGGCGAGGTTCTCTAGACCCTTCACTTCTCGAATCTTCCCCCAAGGTTGGATTTTTCAAGCGAATGTTCACCAGCAGCAGCACACGCCCATCGAGTTCTGATAGCAACAGATCCTTCGGTATCGAACACCCTGATGGCTGGGGTTCACAGAGGGTCAGTGGGGAGACAGGGCTTACTAGTAGTGAGGAGGCCTACAATCCGGGGACACCTATCTTTACGCCACAGGAGTCTACCACGGAATACATTAACAACGCTAGTCAAGCTTCTAATGGTGGGAACATTGTTACCTTGGTCGAGCCTGACACCAAGCAGAACAAGAGCAAGAAGTTGTCATCTCCCAAGGACGAACACCATTCTGAGGAGGAAAACAATACGCAAAAGGCACCTGGCAAGGAAAAGAAGACTGGATTCTTAAACATATTCAAGCGAGAATCCGGAGAGGAGAAGACTGGTCAGCCCGCTGAGGAAGAAGAGTCTCAACCTGCCCAACAAAATATTGAAAATGTGCAACCCAAGTCATTCGCCTTTGATAAACCTGGTTACTTCACTGCCGAGGGAAACTACTTCCGGGCTAAGAACCCCCTCGAGCTATTGTTATGTGACGAGTATGAGATCGAAGAATTTATACCTCATTACCTCAGACCTCCACGCACCCCTGTTGAACAAGCACGGCTTCTTGAGCTTATAAATGAGATCGAACCCGACGTTCCTGAACCGCTGGAGGGTTCATCTTTTCATCCGGAGTACGAAAATTACATTCCAGCTTCAAGCCAGGTTGCCAAAGGGCGAGAAGATAGCCAGAAAGATGGAAAGGCATCTGAGAGGAGTGTCCCTCGCTCAGGGGCATCTGGAGCCTTGCAAAGTGAACCGCCTAGCCATTGGTCTGATGACTCCGATGACGAAGGTGCTGATGAGCCGGACGCCGTCCAGCCATCTACTCCTTCCGCTATCTCTTTCAGTCGCCCTCTCAAGTCTCATAAACGCACTGGTTCCGGGTCTAGCTCGCTTGGGAGTGGGCCGATGTTTATGAAAAAGGCGGTCCGGAAATTTAAAGCTAGCAAGAAGTCGTCCGCGACCGGGGAAAAGCAGGGACCACAGATTTCTGCACAGTCTTCAGAACCTCTTAAGTCTTCCTCACTTTACTCCCCGACACCTGTCCAAAAGGCAAATAGAGAGAGCTTTGTCAGCCAGGTCTCGTCAGGGAGTCGTGAGTCTAATCATTCTGGGGCTCGCTCAGTTCCCGCGCCACCAATTCCTCACCGTGGACGTCCAACTGCTATCTTTGGTGCCGTCCCGAGCTACAATTCTCAAGATGCTGGAAATGCTAGGGATGTTGCAGACATCACCAGCGGAACGTACCACGACCAAACAAATAACGTCGTTCATCGCTTTAGCGGCAACATCCCAGAACGGAGCGGAAGTAGCCTTGGGCATCGTGGGGATAGGAATAGCATCGCCCCCACCATCCCCGAAAGGAGCCGAAGCAGCTTGGGACACAGCGTCGCTGAAAGCTATAGCGGCAAGGGTGGCATGTTTGGGTCTGGTTTCAACACGGATAAACCGGGTAAAGCACAGTTGAAGAAGATGCAAAAGGAGGAACAGGAAGCGAAAAAGGAGGCTATAAAGCTCGAGAAGCATATGAAGAAAGCGGAGCAAGCTGCCCAGCGTCAGGTTCAGGCCCTTAACCGCGCCGGCCTCCTGACTCCAGCAAGTTACGGACAGTGGGTCTAGGACACTCATCATGGTTCGTCGACTGTGCTGGCGGCTGCCGCAGCCGAGCTTATGGAACGATTGGAAATTAAAGAAAAGAAAGACAACCCTATCGTCGGTGAAATGGACTCTGAGGTTAAGGCAGTGCTCGGCACCTATGACGCTCTTAACCATTTCATTCGAAAGGCCCAAGAGGAGCTTGGGATCAAAAAGGTAGAGACTGGGGACCAGTCTGATGAAATCATGGCTCTTGCTTATCCACGATTCCAAGAAGCGCAAAAGCTCGATGAGAGAATGAAACTTAGAGATGAACGCCAGAGGCAGCTTTGTGAGATTGAAAAGAAGTTCGCCAAAGACAATTTCGATCCTCTTCAAGACCTTAATGCGGAAGAGCGAAAACAAGAGCTCCAGCTTGTTGAAACTCGAACTGGCAATCGCAGAAAGATTCTGAAAAAGATGCTTGGGAACGAGGCCTTACCTGTGATCTCCGAGACCGAAGAAGACTCGAAGCGTGCAATGCTTCTCAAGTCCCACCGCAACCGAGTGTTTAAGAATCGTGGCGCTGTGGAATTGGGGAATAAGATCAGAGAAGAGGCTCGACGAACTGCTGCACAAGATGCGCGTGACAAAGAACGAGAGGATCGAATAAAATGGCGACAAAAAAATGATGCCATCCGCCATGCCATTTGGGAGACAGAGGGTTTCTGGCCTGAGGCCGGTGAAGTGAATAATGACTGGGACCCCGAAGAGATTCGACGAATTGCTAAGGAGCGAGGCGACCGTAGGCCACAGGATGTGATCGAGGCAGAAGCTAGGGAAGCAGAGGAGGCAGAAGCAAGAAAGATTGCGGAGACCGCAGCCAGAGAGATCGCAGAGGCGGAAGAGAGAGAGTTTGCCGAGGCCAAAGCTAGGGAGATCGCTGAGGCCCATGCTATCGAGGAAGCAGCGGCAGAAGCTAGACAAATAGCAGAAGCAGAAGCTAGAGAGGCTGCCGAAAGAGAAAGACGAATATCCATAATGGCGGGGCAGCTAAGGGAATGGATGAGGAAAATGGATGAGAGTGAAGCTTCTAGGCTGGCCGCTGCACGAGCTTCGGTGGTCATCAACAGCAAATTTGACAAGCCTGCCGACATCAACAAAACCGGGCATTTTATGGACAACGACGAAGCCAACAATCTCACTTACCACCCAAGCGAAGCGCATGAGAGCATAGAGGCTGATTGCGGCGAAGAACTTGCTGGCGAGTATAAATATGACTCGCAGCTCCTCGAAGAAGAGGCTGCAGAATGCCATTTGCATTATGACCAATTAGATGCATGGCGTGGTCAGCGAGATGAGTGGCTCGCAAACGCTGTTAATGACGAGGAGCGTATCGACATTATGGAATCATGGGGGATTGGACGGGAGGAGATGGAGCAAGAGCACCAGGAGCGCCGCACCGAGTGGCAAACTTTCAAGCTGGGGAAGTGGGCAAATCTTTCACCAGAGGAGCTTGACAAACTCGATCAGGAGCGCCTGGAAAAATGCTATCATTCAGGATTTAATTTGGACAACTACCCACCCCCACGCGACCCGTTCGAAGAGATCGAAATCTTTACATACCCACCATCGTCTCCTAAATTCCCCCCTGTCGGGCAGCGTGGCAGGGTGCGCACATATTGCGGACTTTTCGCAGAAGAGTACACGGGATCCAACTGGCAGCCTGAGCCTGAACCAGTTGAATTGATCTCTAGGAAAGATAAGGCAAAAAACCAATGAGATATGGTGACTCGCATCACTGATATTTCAGGTGATAAATCTTTATTTAAAATATCCCTCCTTACGCAGCTTTCTGGAAATACCTAAATGTCTTTTCACAATCTTTTACAGACCACGAGCAGCAGCTTTCTATCACTGCGGATATCTTTCTTTCTTTGTTTATTTTACACGGGACGCTCTGCCATCGCTATTACTACAACTATTACGACTACTTTATATAGAAGGAATCATCGACTTTTAGGAGGGGGAATATAAGTTTTTATTAGGGGAGGAAATACAAGCGCGCGATTTCGGAATTCTTTCGCGTACTTTTCGAGGTTTCTATCTAGGAAAGTTTAAGCCCACATTTTTTTCTTGCAGTTTTTTTCTATCATAAAATAAGGTTAGTATTCACGAATCTCTGCACCTGTGACATATTGTCTTCTGGATATGCTAACGAAACAGCAGTAGGCATCTCCCTAGTTTTCAAATAATAGTTTCTACGGATTCATAAAAAGAGAAAAGCGTTAAGCACCAAGAAAAAACCAGAAAAATAAAATTTTAAAAAATGATTTTTTTTTTTTAAAAAAAAAACCCCTCGTACTTCTGTACCTCCCTAGCTTACTGCCAGAGCCGCGATCAATCCTGCCGCAACCTCCCTTATCACCCAATACTAACTCTTATCTCTCTGCTTCTTTGCGCGTCCATTTTCTTCGTAACCCTGCAGCATGGGCATAAACGTATATTGTTTGCTATTACATTTTTTCTGCGAGTCTGTGGTTTTTAGGGATATTGCTTGGTTGTGGGAAAAAGTATCCTCGGAGCTATCGGTTCATTCGGCTTTCGGCGTCAGGGTATATATACACGTATATCTTGCTTCCCATTTTTTTCTTTCATCCATTGCTGTCGAAATCTCGCGAAACTTGGCTACCATTGTCAACAAGGTAGCTCCTTTAGACTGCTGCTCCTGATTTCTTCATTTTTATCTTTTTTGCTTTCAGGCAATGCTCTATCATTCGCTATTCACTGAATTTTCTCGCGTTTGCTAAGCTGAGATACCCAGTTTCAATTATGTTCGTTACATCCTCTGCTCCCTTCCATGTATTTATCTTTTAGCTAGTCAAAGTGTGTAAGGTCCACAATGATTAGTATATCATTAATTTCGCTGAGGTTTCTAAAGTTAGGACGAACATGATGTTGAACCACCGTTATGAGTCGGCGGTGTTATACTAGTACATACTTATTCCTCCATAGTAGTGATATTCCATCCTTATCTTTCATGTCATCGTGTGTCCAAGTTCCTGGTAGCCCATTAAATATATTTTACTATTTTGTGTAGTACAAAATCTTACATGACAATGTAGTCGTTTCCTGACTTAGTTCGTTTTATTTCCGTCCCTTCTATTTCCGACGCCTTCCTGGAACTTCTTGCTCTTCTACGGCATCTTTCGTCTGCCTCTTAAGCTTTTTGTTGCTTTTGTTGGCCCTCTCGATCCGCCTTACTTCGTGCTCCCTTCGCGGCTTCGGATTTTCTCCTTGTTTCTGCTACGCTCGCTGCCCTTCTATGGCTTATCCTATCATTTAGCTCTTCTTCTTCGCGTTCCCGAATGGTATCCTGTCCATGCCAATATTCCCAGTCTCCCTTGTTCTTTTCCATCTCCTTCAACTCGCTCTGAGTGGCAGCTATTTTGACTCTGAGACTGGAAATATTCTGTAAACTCACATATTTCTGTCTCTCTCTCCACTGATTCTGCTTCTCTCTCTCGAAAGGCTCTTCCTCGAGTAACTTCTCAACCCACCTGTCCTCAGCTGTTACTGATCGGTGCTGCTCTCGTATTTCCAATTCTTGTTTTGCTACCCACAATGACATCTCCAAGTACTCTAGCGTACTTTTTGTGTTTCTATAGTCATCCATCTGGCTTTTGATGGCAGCACCGCGGAGATTATGGGACAACCATCTTTCCTGGAATCGTGCTTCATCCGCTGCATTTTCAGTCTCTGCTCTTGATTGTGCTGTGGCATAAAAGGAGTTTCTGCCACGCCACGAACTAGAGTGTCTTCGCCACCTGCTAGAATTATTTTTAGGTTCGGCGGCGGGGCAACAGCCGTGAGAATGATCGTAGGTTGCTCTTCTGATCGGGTCAGAGAGACATTCGTACGCTGCTTGAAGCTAATCGAACAGAAATTAATTAGAACGCATCTCAATTATATATTTAATATCTTCTCACACTGGATATGAAAAGCGGTTTGAATGCATTGGCCATGCATGGAATACAACTCGGGTTAATCCTTAGATCCGCTGGTTAACCGCTAGCTGCTGTAGCACGCCTTTTTTTACCGCGGCCTCATTACCTATACGGTCGGTAAAAATACACCTGAAATTTAGCATTTCGCAGACCCTGGCTCACATTTTGAAATGCTTCCGTCGCAGCTCTCGAGCAGCCCTGTTTGTCGGGATGCGTCATCTTAGCCTTGTCTCTCCATGCTCGTTTGATGTCGTCCGCAGACGCTGTGATAGCAACACCCAGAATAGCGTAAGGGTCTCGTGTTGCCATTCGTCTTTTGCTTCAGAGCTCGACAGTTAGTTTTGTAATTGAGTTTGTTCTTGAGAAATATAGATCACTGGGGGCTAGATATAATATATCTTACTTCAAAGGCGTACAGATTTAATTTTACTAGAAACCCCTTACACAAGTCATGGATTTCGAAATTCTCATTCAACACTCTACATACCAAAGGTGCAGACCAGCTAGGGGGTGAGAAAGTTAGTCATAAGCGAATCGCTGTGAATCCTGCGGTCCTGCATAACGTTGCGTCCCTCTTTGACGCTAACGAGGCTACATTAACATGATGAATCTCGTAATTGCTCTCAATTTGGTTGAAAAATTCGACCGAGGTACAAGTTGAAATACAGAACAAATTCAGTTATTACGCAGCCATCTTGGACTATATGCTCTCCTGAATAGGCGCCATCTCGCTCTTCCCACTCCGCAGCCACAAAGCCCAAATGATATCTACGAACGAGATGATACCAAAGCTGACCACCAATGACCCACCAAACACCCATCGATGATACAGCCATGCATTCTCTTCTGTCATACCTATCTTCGTAATCGCAATGCACCATGGCAAGACGTAGAGTATGTTCGATCCCAGGGATTGGTAGAGATACCATCTTGGCTGCGTAGCTAGCAGGATTGTTGCCATCTGTGTACTTAGTGCATAGAAGATGTAACACCACTCGATACTCTGATGGTGAAATTTTGTTAGTGATGCAATGAGACACATATAGTCGAATTACGGAGATGTATTTCTTGCCTTCCACATCATCTCTGTAATTTCGGCGACAGCATCGCTGTTGGAGAGGTAGTACGCGAATGACTTTAAGCCGCCGGTGTATGCGAGGATAATGAAAAGGAGTATCTCGATGAAAAAAACGATCACGAGGGATCTCGCCGCCGGTTGAACAATTCCTACTCCCTCATGCTCAAATCATCAGCAAAGCTCTGTTCTCTCTCTATCATGATGGCTGTGGATATATTCAAGGCAAGATGCTGGATACTGACGGTATATATCTAGCCATGTAGCTCTCGCTCGTCGAATTTGACTGCCGACCCTAGCTCTCCAGGCACCCCATTTGTGCCCGACAAATGTGACGGAAGAAGCCTCAAGCGCCTGCACGGGCACCATTATTAATCCCCACCGAATGGTATTAAACACTCCCCATGCCGTCGCATAATTTTTTCCCATGCTAACGATGTTACTAATGAGCCACAAGTAGAGAGCATTGCGAACTGCCGATTCCGTAAAAGTGAAGATACCCGCGCGAACGAGCTGCTTAAACGCGATGAAGTTCGACTTGGTTACAGCCTGGAGGCCAACGGGAGATGGGGATAGCGCTTTGCGACTCATAAAAACAAAATATGCAACGCCCGCGAGGGCACCACATCCGTCACAAGCTAATCTTATAGCAGCTTGCGTGTTGACGGTCGGATGCATACTTTTCGCTCGCACAGTGGAGATAAGCGCTAAATCTAAGATAATGTTGGCGGTGGTAGCAGTGGCGCTGATTGCAAGTGGGATATCCGGTCTGTCTAACGCTCTGGTAGCCGCGGAGATTGCCGCGGAGATGGCCGAGAAGAGGGTAGAGAAAGACGAGATCCGGATATACGTTAGTGAGGCCTGACGGATTTCAACAGGGACGAATGTTGCGGCGAATCTCGACGCCGCCGCAGAGAATATTACAGAAAGCAGCAGGCCTAGAAGGAATTGGACGTATATTAGCGTGTAGGTGATGTTGACTCGAGTTTGTATAGACCGCGAAGACCGGTCGCCGATTACAACGAACACCCCGCGAGGAAGGCCCTCGTTAATTACTTCGGCGAAGACGCCGATGTACCTATGTGAAAATATTCCGTCAGAGTTATCATCTCGGCTCGGATGCTGTTATTTGCGCGGTCTGAGAACGCCCCATGAAACAGTTCATACGTATAGGCGTCAGTTGTGGCGACCATTGAACCATCTATCTGTGCCACCCAAAGCTTTGACAAAGTGCCGTACAAGGCGGGCAACAGAAATGTAATAACATTGAATATAACGGAGCCGAAGTATCTATTTTAAAATATATCAGCATCTTAGGCCCTACACGCAAGTAGCCCCGTTACCTTAAGGATTGAGTAGTTATAGCGGGCTAAGAGGCAGGGGCTAGTATACCTTTTTCGATTCCACCATGGAGTATGAGAGCCCGGATCTCCAGTGTCTTCGGTGGTTTCATTGCGAATATCTTCCTCTCTGTCATCGGTCGCCTGTGTATCTCGCTGTTTAGAATCATCCATTGTATCAAGCTTCAATGATTGAGCCCAGGCCTCAGTTTATATGACAACGACAAGTTGTGTTGTCGATGTGGTGGAAACGGGCTTTGGAGCACCATGATCATGACGGCGCATCGCAAAACGGCTAGACCAACTTGTGCAAGGGAAGTAGTTATATACGAAAAGGTTCAGCTCTCGGGATTCCCACCTTCAGTTTTCGGTAACGCCACCTAGGGAGCATGGTTGGCAGTTACTGCTTGTTGCTGTCGAACCACGCATTTAAATGTTGCCTGAAGTTTGATGGTTGCGGTTGAATGCGAGGTCTGCCGATGATGCAGGCGCTCTTTGGAGGCGACGAGGTGGTTTAGGAACATGTGCTTAGGTACAACAAGCATGTTGGCTATGCCGTGTCGTACAAGCGAGTAAGGTGTCTTCAATGAAGAGAGAATGCGGCCGACTGTGTGCCCGTATCCCTAAACTTCATTTGCTGAAACGGTTATGCAGCCAGCACCAGTAGATTCTGTTGAATATCATAGGTATTATAGATCGTACCAATTATTATATCATGATATACGACATATACTTATATATATCAAGACCTGTTGGGATGCCAAGGATGCAGCTTCCAGACGCAGGTATTAATATGGATTCGGGATGGAGAAAACTGTTTCATTGACTCCCCGGGATACTAGTATTGAACCTTTGTATATATAAGGTTGGTCGGTGCGCTGTAGCTACGATCCTAGGAGAAAGCTGTATACAGGTACTTCCTTGGACACGCTGATTATATGATTTCTCTTGGTTTCGGCAGGGTTAAATTTCGATGGGACTGCGAGGCCGCGAGGTGGCCCTCAGTTGTTCTAATATTCAAATAATTTTTTGGACCAATCTACGTTATCGGGCGGAATGAGAATGTGTAAATAAATAATAATACTATAATCTTGCGGAATCGTCAACAATTGGAGTTATACCGCAAACGAACAGCTAGTTCTTTGTTGATACAACCAAGTCTCCAAACCTTGCAAATAAAGGAAAGTGTGCAGGTCTGGGGTTGAAGGTCGACTGATGTCTGTGGCAGCAGCCACGATGTTTGAATACTCCTCAGTTTGCCGGTGACTCTTCCCGCAATTTGCCCACGCTGACCGGAACCAGAGGCAGTCCGAGCTATTTCCTCTCCCCGTCCTTTCGAGATTTCTAATGATGTTGATAAAAGCTGGCTCTAGAGTACGGTAGAGAATAGGACCTCGTTCACTCGTAGTCCTCGCGATGTTTTGTATTAGATGCAAAGAAAAGGGGTGCGTGGGCCCAAACACTAAGTCTGACTGAGCCATATTAAATCCTGTGAACGATATCTCGAGGGAGCGCTTGTGGCTCCCCAGCTCCTTATAGACTCCCCCTAAAACAAATGCGCATCGGAGAACCATTTGTACATCAGCCGATGTTGATCCATACATGTTTCTTTGTATCTGCAATATGTGCCATGCTTGTTCTAACACGACTCTTGCTTGCCTATATCCCGAAACTAGCCCACCCTTGGCAAGATCAACGAGGAAGATGCTGATATTTTCAAGTGTCCTGCATATGATAAGGTTGTCGTATCTGTTGTTTTGTTTTGTTCGCCGAGTTGCATGCACAATCGCACTCGCTCTCCGGCTTAATTCAGTTGTCGATAAGGAATCGTAGACCAGGTGCGAGTAAGCCCTGAGATTTGAATACGCGCATAACGTGTAGGGATGGTATTTTCCATAGCGCTTAAAAACCATCTCTTTTGTGTACTCCATTTCTGCTGTAGCCTTAGCGAAAATATAAGCTACTAGGGAGTTGTTGCAGTCTTTGTTCAATGCCTGAAGGGCTGTAATTGTAATTCCATGACAACTCATCCCAATGTTATTGAGAATGTGCAGTATATCGCAATGGACTACGCGAGTATCGATCGCATGACCTTCAAAGATTCCGAAGGCACCATTTAGCCAAATCAACTCGCGCAAAGCATATGCAGTGAAGATAGAGTATACGCCGTAGTCTCTTAGGATTGTTGGTATATGGAATGCGTAGGTTTTAAACACTCCACTCCCCTGTTTAGATGTCCCCACGAGCGATATGATGGCTGGAAACTCTGCTTGAATCCAATTTGCCAGTAAGTGCACAGAACCTGAATAGTTAGGCTCTACTCTATGCTTCCCCGAGTCGGCTATCATATCTGGCGTTGCTAGTATCTGGAGATAGACCTCAGGCGGTAAAGGTTCCTCAATGCTGGTTGACGCAGTAGCGTGGCTCTTCAACTCTTCCCAGCGCTTATCGGCTGCAGCGTTTACCGATATCCCGGTAGCATTTGATTCTGCGTTTACCCAATGTAAATGCATGTAGGCATCTAGCCTCCATCGCCGGATGAAATCGTGTAAATCTGACTCGTTCTGAGATGCGTATTCGCTCCAGGAGTCCTTTATGCTTCGATTTGGCGGTAGATCCCAAGAGTCTTGAATATCGTCGCCAAACCCGCATTCGGGCGAATCACCTCTTATGGTGGAGCTCTCACTTTCTAGCCGTTCCTGAATACCAGATTTAGAGGAGGAACTTTCGGCTTCGGTACCAGAGCGAAAGGTTTTTCTCAGGCCGGTTGATAAGGCCTCTTGGAGATCGTGAGCTGTGTCTTCTGACGGGCTTGCTACCGAAGTATCGGAATCGTCTTCGTCGGCGAATTTCTCCCCTTCTAGTTCATCCGCCGGGGGTTGGTAGAGTTCCACTCTAGGCGTAAACATCTGGGTCAGCTCATTTCTTGCAGATGTTTTTCATTTGTGGCTTCCAACCATACATTGTATTTATAAGGCCGACACCAGGGCCTTGATGCAAATTTTTAGTGGCGTCTTCCTGACTCGTGTTAAGATCATCAACACTATCGCCTGTGTAATTGTTGGCGTTCTTGTCGATTTCTTCCCTGGAGATGCTCCCTAGGGAGGCCTCATAATCTCCATCGTCACTCAAATCGATATTGCTCAGGTCAACTATTCGAGGTGTTGACTTTGGCGTCGGTGTGGATATTATTACATCACCAGGGCTAGGAGCGACACCTATGGGCGAATGTCCGAGGTTAGTGCTGTTTACTATACCATCACATTCAGTGGTAACGAAAGTGCAATTGATATTGTGATTCTTACTGCGACTAACCTCTAAAGTATCGAGGAGTGACCTCCATAATGGCTTCGACCTCCTCTTGGGTCAACTCTTTCCTTGACCTTCCGAAGCGAATTCTATGGCCTGACTTATCCTTTCGCTCCGCAATCCGGTTCCGAATATACAGCTTCCTCTTTTTTGTGAGGTTTTTTTGTGATGTACCCCATTTGTCCAAGGCTCGTTTTAACGTATGTGCTCTAGAGGTTATGGTGCGTAAGTACATGTTTACCACATACTTATAACTACGGCAGGAAGTAGAGCCTCAAATAACATCATATAGGTCCCTTTCACATGATCACGGGATGACATACTCTAATTCTATACCTTTCTCCGTCGCCAGGGCGGCAAGTATCTTCTTGTGCCGCATTCCCGCATTGTGCTTCTCCAAAATAAAATCCTTGTGGGCGGCGATGACTTTTAATTTCAGATAGCGCCGAGGGGGGTCGCCCGGTTGGACTCCAACCAGATTTGAAGCGGACCCTTTCTCCATCGCTTCAGGTTATGTATATATATGTGAATGTCGTGAAGAGTACCAGAATTTGCTACTAGATAATTGAATTCGACGTAGCAAGTTGAATAACTGGACTGGGGCACTGGGTCGCCTCCTATTTATGCTCTTCTCAAAATCCTGTATTCGAACTTGTATTCTGTGGGGAAACATTCAGTTGAAAGGAATATCGTCAGCCGCCTCAATTGCTCAAGGACACGGATGCATGCTGGTCAGAACAGCCAGCCTCGCTTAAACTTTACGGTAGAAAAGTCGACTTTTCTCGTCCAGCGAATCAGGCTATCCGGAAAAGTTGACTATTTGCTTGACAGAAAGAATAGCCGGCGCAAAGCCAAGGATCTGGATTATGAGTAAGCGGGAATCGGGTAAATAACAAAGTCGAGGAAGCAAATTCGCAATGAGCGGCGACACATCTTGGCCAGTCGAAAAGCTAGTGTACTGCAGTAGTGGAGAATACATTCCGAAAGAAATCAGCTTTTTCGACGAGCGCCTTGCCGTGACCAGTAGGCCGCTAAAGTAGGCGAAGGCCTAAAATATCGAATTTTGAATAGGTGAAGTCTCAGTATCGATATCGTCTCGTGAATTTCACCCCAGAACATACTTCCCACAACACATTGGATTTTCCCGTTGAGACTGTCCCGATTGGGTTCTAACTACATTTTCTATTTATTTTCATGTATTTTCGAGACCGAAAATAGTTGATAGCAAATGGAATCCGACGACGCCACCGAAGCACTGGCGTAAAAGCTTACTGAATAATATCAATTATGAATTACTATATAAATTCGCAAACTTAACCAATGCCACCATAGCGATAGGCATGATTCTAAAAGATCTGGTGCTCTCTGCCAGACGCTCAATGGTTGCATTCTTGTCTAAGATGCGACACGATGTCGATAAGTACTGCAAAAAAAAAAAAAAAAAAAAAAATCAGAAAATCAGAAAATCAATACCAGGTTCGATACGTAATGATAAGTGCTTTCTTGAGATTTACAGGAGATTCTAGATTCACAAGGGCTATCATGACAGGGAATAAATAATATATATATATATATATCTGGTTTGGGGCATGAAATACACACAAATCTCGTCCGATTTGGTCCGCCATGCCTGAATCAGCAGAACCTTTCTGCAATTACATAACGCTTGCTTCAATGCTACCCCGATCAAGCCTTTGCTAGTGTAGGATTATACTTATCGTACATATATCATGGGATTATACTTATTGTACATATCACATCGCATCGCAGTAGCTTGGATCGAGCTCTGGTCGGAGGCTCGGCTCAGATCGGAACTCGGGTCGGGACAAGACATGTCAGCCAGCTGCGTTGAGTGACACTGCAGCCGCTACTAGTGCTACCAAGACTTACTAATCAGCTGGACCGAAACTAGAAGCTACAAGCTACGCGACCTCCTACCGTTGCTTTCTCCGTTTCTCCTTGGAAAAAAACCAGAGCCGATGTCATTTTGATGGATCCAAGCTACGAGATGTTGATCATGGTACCGAGTCCATTGTGCTTTAGCCAACTTGGTTCAGGGTATCTCGGCTTCGTCGGAAACAGCAGTGACGCCGACACAATGGCGATAGTAATGCGAAGTCCAGTGCCATATAAAATACCGGGGTGATGCTTCGTTGAAAGAGCTCGATATTCATACGAACAGCTTCAGTATCAGCAAAGACTGAAACATCAAATACTATACTCTCAGCTTAAGCAGCATCATATACGCAAGATCTTAATTATCTAATCTTCTCTATTTCCTAATTAACAAAAATGTCGAATCTTCCCAAGACCATTCGCTCCCTTCTCCAACAAAACCCAAACGAAGCTAAAGCCGTCCTAACCAACCTCCCACTCCCCAGCCTCAACTCACCGAATGATCACTTAATCCGTGTCCACGCCACGTCTCCCTGCGCCGGCGAACTGGCCTGGCCGCAATATTTCCGCGACCAGTTCGGCGAAGAAATCATCCCCTGCTATGACCTCTCCGGAACAGTCGTAGCCGCTCCAGAAAACTCGCCATTCCCCACTGGCACGGAAATCTGGGGTCGCACAGCCGTTTCCCATGCCGGTAACGCACGGGAATACACAGTAGCATACACCTCTGAGCTAGCACTCCGTCCCAAGTCTCTGGACCCGGTAACTGCAGCTAGCGTTCCCCTAAGTGCAATCACCGCCGTTCAAGCGCTATTCGAACGCGGTGGCATTGCTAGATTCGATGCAGGCGAGGCAGGGCGTCAGGCGAACGCATCGAAGCGCATACTAGTCATAGCTGCTAGCGGCGGCGTCGGCGTCTGGTTGTTGCAGCTTGCAAGAGAAGCAGGTGTTGGTAGTATCGTTGGCGTCTGTGGTCCATCGAACGTCGATCTTGTGAAGAGTCTTGGTGCTACAGAGGTTGTCGATTACAGCAAACAGAGTCTTGCTGCTTGGATTGCGGAAGATGGAAGTCGCAAGGTCGACTTGGTGGTCGACTGCAAAGGAGGACAGTCGTTAGCACATGCGTGGAACTGTGTCAAGGATGGTGGGAAGCTGCTGTCAATCGTGGAGCCCCCAGAGGGGCGCAGGCCAGACGGCTACAAAGCGAAGGATGTCACAAACTATTTCTTTATAATGGACCCGAGAGGTTCTGACCTTGCAGATGTGGCTAGGCTTTTTGACGAGGCTAAGGTGCGAACGGTGGTAGATAGCGTTTTCCCATTGGATCAATACGAGGAGGCATTCAAGAAGCTCGAAGGGGGTCACTCCAAAGGTAAAATACTGATCCAAATCTGAGAATATCGCTCACTTTTGGCTGGTAGCAGCCCATGACTTCAAAATTCTCCACTAAGTCTCTCCGTTTATTTTACGAATTTGTACATACCGATNCCTGGAAGTCTGCTAAGGAGACAGATCAGGCTCAAATATAAGACTGTATATATTTGGTGTTAGACTGTAAGAGCTAATAATATTTATCACTTGGCGAGATGGATCAAAAGCTGCTGTAATTTTATCGCTTTCGGAGTGCAGGGGAGTGAGGGTATGGTATCAGTACGTTCGCCCTTGTTAGCGATAGTAATATAGTGATAAGATTAGATAGGAGACAGGTAATAGTCGCACGATTACGTAGATTACTCATTCGGATATATAGTTTATGTATAAAGACGGTCTTCCATCAATAAGTCTATTAGAACGCGAGAAGTACATGCGAGCATGCAAGGACAACGATGAAAATAACATATCAGAGCGAATACGTTCGGAAACTAATATGAATAAGGATCGAAAACAAGAAAAACGTCTCCCTACTTTTGTTCGGCCTTTAGAATCGATCGACTTTTTCCCTTCCTAGTAACGCACAGTGCAAGTTTCCCCAGAAAAAGAAAAAGGCGCGCGAAATAGAGAATAAGATATCAGAAGAAACCCAATGGGGCAAACGTAGTCAGAAGTAGTTGTGTTGAGTATATAGGGATGATTTAAAATTCGTATTGACAGCGGGACATACAAAGGTGTTTAGAGACACTTCAATGTGGAACAGGATGGGGTTTGCTTGATCTTCTAGTTTTGTGGTGGTATTCTAGTTGATCTTCAGGGGGGCTAGGTAGAGGTTTCCTTTACTCCTTCGTCGACTGCTGCAAGAAGTTATAGTTAAGGGTATAGTCCGATTGTTTAAATGAGGTCGGCAACGTTCCTAGTCGAATCAAGTTAGCACATTATTCTCGCTCCAGTTTGAATATATATTTGACTGGAGACTCACATTGGCATTTCTTCAATCTGGGTGGAGTAGAACTGTTCAATCTCGCGCATCATCCTGACATCATCAGCAGTGACAAAGTTGATGGCAACGCCCTTACGACCGAAACGTCCACCACGACCAATTCTGTGGATGTAGTTTTCACGGTTGGAGGGAAGGTCGTAGTTGATAACGAGGGAAACTTGCTGCACATCGATACCACGGGCCAAGAGATCGGTGGCGATCAAGACACGAGAAGAGCCAGACCGGAACTCCTTCATAATAACATCACGTTGACCTTGGTCCATGTCTCCGTGCATTGCAGAGACTGTAAAATCGCGGGCAGTGAGTTTTTCGGTGAGCCAGTCGACCTTTCTACGGGTATTGCAGAAAATGACGGCTTGGGTGATGGTGACGGTTTCATACAAATCCGAGAGGGTATCAAGCTTCCATTCTTCCTTTTCCACAGCGATATAGAATTGCTTGATACCTTCCAGGGTAAGTTCGTCCTTCTTAACCAGAATGCGGACAGGGTCACGCATAAACTTGGTGGTAACCTCCAAGACGTCAGATGGCATGGTGGCGGACAGCAGGACGACCTGGGTGGATTGTGGCAGATGCTGGAAGATGTCATAGATTTGCTCGGTAAAACCACGCTAAATGGGCGAGCCTGTTAATACTTCCATGCTGTTTCAAATTTAGAATTTCCAAGAGCGTCAACTTACAGACAACATCTCATCGGCTTCATCGAGGACGAAGAGTTTGATATGATCGGTCTTCAAAGACTTGCGCTGGATCATGTCATTGACACGTCCTGGGGTTCCAACAACGATATGTTGACCCTCCTTCAATTTTTGATGGTCCTCCGCAACGCTGGTACCACCAATGCAAGGATGGGCCTGAATTTCCATGAAATCGCCAAGAGCCACAACAACCTTTTGAATCTGGGAAGCCAATTCACGGGTGGGGGCAAGAATGAGAGCCTGGGTTTGCTTGATTTCGTGGTCGATTTTCTGGAGACAAGAGATGGAGAAGGTGGCGGTTTTGCCGGTACCCGACTGAGCTTGAGCGATGACATCGTGACCTAAGGCAAATTCAGTATTGAGAAAGAATTGATCTGAAAGTCCAGATGCGACTGACCTTGGATGACTGGGGCAATAGCACGTTGCTGGATGGCAGACGGACGCTCGAAACTAAAGATTTCTGTTAGTACGGATCTCGGCTTTGAGCTGATGCTGGTGTGTTTGTTCGGAGGAGAAATACCCATATGCATAGATGCCTATCGGGTTCATCATTAATCAGCCTCTGAATCTCAAATATTAAAGAAAGGTTGAAATGTGGTAAAGACTTACCACGCAGGAGCTCGGGCTTCAGTTTCATGTCATCAAAGTTGTCGATGACCTGATCCCAGTTGCTCTCAATTACGCCCTCGGGCTCCTTGACACTCTGATCAGCCATGATTGCGGTTTGAGGAGGTGAAGTTTCAGAAGCGAATCCGCTTTCTAAAACAACTCGAGTCGACTGGGTGAGATTAAAGGTCGAGGAAAGGCTTCGACTCTTCAGGAAGAGAGAAGCTTTTCAGCGAAGTGGTGATGGGGACTGTAAAGTCGGTGGGCGGGCCTTTCTCGATTGCTCAAGAGAAAGGACAAGGCCGGTAACAGATTCAAACGAGTCTCTTCTTCTGGCTGACGCAGAAAAAGAGGGATTCTGAAGGAATCTGTGGCTGCTGACAGCTCTGCTGAGGAGAAATTATAAAATTATGGGCGTCTGGAGAACCGCTGGAATCCAAACGACGAAGCGAAAAGAACAAGTGGGGTCTATCTACACGCTGGCAAAACAGATGTACGACAGAACCGATCTTTTCTTGGTGATGAAATGGGTAGAAATCAATTCTTCCCAATATTCGTGCTGTTGTTCGTGATGATTTTTGAAGTGTGATGGTGAGGAGAGAGGAAGAGGAGAGGAGAATTTTCTTTCTAATAACAATTTTTTTTTTTAACTTTACGTGGTCGGCGGTGAGGGGCAATTTTTTTGGGCGGGTTACCATTTTTCTTTTTTTCTCTCTGCTTCCTTTTTTTTCTAGTGCCACGAAATTTTCACTATACAAACGGACACACACCACTCCCAAACAAACCGTCGAGGATACGACCAGCACCAAAGTCAGCTAGCACCGAATCAAACAGCAAACAATAAGCTTCTCGACGTTGACAAGCGAGCAACTGGACGAGTTCGCAGCTCCGAACGGGGGTGGGGCGCTCTCTTCAGGAAGTTGGACGCTCGAACGGTGACACAGCGAAGAGCCGTAAGTGAACCACAACTAGCCGGATTTAGAGGCTGGTAGCTGGACCCACCTCCAGCTCTGCACTGAGCCCTGGAGCTTGTTGATAAGATTTCTAAGTTGAAAATTTTTCGTGCCCTAGCATCAGAGTCATCCGGCGTCAACAGACTAGATCAAAGGTGCACTTTATTACATGGAACTGAACAAAGGCGAACCCTCTGCTCTTCGCCTGAAACAACGATGAAAGAGTCATACGTCAGCCGAAGGAACAGGCGCCACAAAACGGGGGGTTTACCGGCGGGGCAGCCCCCGTCTTCTGGTCGCTGAAGCTTCGGCTTGCCTCTACCGTAAAAACAACAACTATACGGTTTTGATGTTTCTCGGAGGCAAAAACTTTCATACAACTGCGATCAGGCATCGATACCAGATTACCTAGTTGACCAAGTACCTCTTGCTTACAGCCATGAATACTTGAGTATGTCCTTTGGTTGCCAAGGTATGCTATGATATCGCACAGCTTCCCCAACTGGGGTCTTATCTTATCAAGATCTTGGCGCCCCGCCAACTTTGCAACAAACCAACACATTTCCCCACGTCGAAATCTCGCATGATTTATCGTGCGGGCCGAGACTAAATTTACCACTGGTTGGACGTCATCTGCTGAATACAAACGCATTCTGGTCCCGCCTCCATGGTCTCCCCCGCCTCTTCCCCCGTTCCGCCGTCATAGCTCCCGATTGGTACCATCGCCATGCGTCCTCTAACGCAATATGGGCAATGCCTGCCCCCCTGCCATCCATTTACCTCTTCCAGACCCGCATTGTTATATTCCGCCGGATCCTCCTCCTCATCCAAACACTCCTTCCCAAGTAACTGACATGGACAAATCCAGCACTCGCAGTCGAAACAGATATCTTCTACTGCCTGCCTCCACTCAGAGCTCCCACGCTCCAATCCTTTTGTTTCCATGACCCCGTCTTGCGGATTGTAGTAGTTTTCGATCAGAACAACAAACGGCCTACGCTTGCCGCTAGACTCTCCATAGTGATAGAACGCCCTTTCCGCGTTGTGAGTGACATATTCCGGCGGACCATGGTCTCTAACGAGCGCTCTTTCGCCGAGTTTGAAATAGCTGTGGTCGAAATCCTTTTCCGTCTCACGAGCCATATTGCGAAGCTTTCCTGACCTTCTCTCAGTGGCAATCTCGCAACTAAACACTAGAAAAATCGAAACGCAGCGATTGGGGAGAGGTGGAATATTCGTTAAGACTCGAAATGTAGAGGAATCTTGAAGAATTGTCTGTTGCTAGAACTTTGAAGAATACTTTTGCGTCTCCAGTCTAGGAATATAATTTTGTCCTAGCACAATACCCGTCTTTATAAAAAGTTCTTCCCGGGCCGTAAAGCCAGTGGTATATTTGTAGGAGACGCTGCGCGTATTACTGTTATGGTTCACTTCAATACAAAGAAAGAATCACGCATATTTTGAAACCACCCAAATTCTTTCAAAGACTCTGAACCGTTGAACATAGAAGAAACTCGGCTAACCGAGTTTGAAAATTTACAACGCGTACTGATTCGACAACGACCTATCGGTCTCAAAATTTATTACCAATACACATAGCCCTGAAACAACGATATCTTTCTCTCACTATGCTGTGACAACCACACATCAGCACTATCGCACAACATATCCCCTCGCGACGGAATCATCTACTCCTTTCATTCACCGTATCTCCATCTCCGTATTCTTTAAACCGGTGATCGTAGGAAAGCCCCGCACCAAGTGCCTGAACCGGTAGCGTCAAACTTCTGTCCTTCCAACTGTGAATAGCGGCTCTCCAGTCTTCAAATCCCACTGCAGACCCTTAGCTTGCTTCAGCAGCGCCTTTTGGATCCATTCTGTATGAATTTTCTCGTAGATACCGGCAAGACGCTTTTGGTTCATCCTGAAGCGATAAACACGGGGAATATATGGCGATGTGAGAAGCAGACGCTCGGCCGGTGACAACCTACAGTTCACCCATGAGAAACCCACACATTAGCTCCTAGATTCAATCTGACATACGTACGGGAAGCGGAGCCGGGGCCCCGGGCTAGGTTGATCGTTACAATGGCCCCAGTTTAATAGGAGTATTCAGCGGCGTATATCCGATCTGAACGGATCCCCGTTTTATAGGAGTGAGATTGATGGCATTAGAGATGGTGGAGACCTGTCTTAATTTGCTAGGGGTTCGTGGGGTGGTGTGGAGGTAATCCTGGGTCATTGTGACGGTACCGGACCCTACAGAAGGAGCCAGCCCTTCAGTGTCGTAGGCCATGGTGAGTTCGATTAGTTTGTAGATGGTCAAAGAATACTCGGATGAAGATGTGAACCTGGGTGGAGGTTGTAGACATATGTCGAGTTTGGATACCCATTCTGATATAGGTTTGGTCGAGGCTTGCCTGAAATTTATCGGATGTTAGAATCCAACGTGAGCTGACGAAGTAGCTTGAGGCTGCTAAAACCTTGTTTTGCTTATATGGTGAGAATATACTTTGTCCGCATCTAGGTACGACCTCATGTTGCGCTTTGTAAATGGGCATGCTTCACAAACCGCACGCTCTCTGGGTTATTGCATAATAAACTTTGAAGCTAAAATATTAAACCTAATCTTGCATTTAACTATTTTTGCGCATGTGTATATCATGCTCGAGTATTGCATGCTTGGGAATTCGCTTCATGGTGATACAGGAGGGCCAAAATTATAAATCCCAATGCTAGTAAAAGTGAATTATCAAGGTTGAGAATCTCCGACACGATGCCCCTGTCAAATTCCTGTGGCAGAATTTCTCGGACATTCGATGCTGTTAGATCTTCTTGATCATAAACAACTCCGCCTCGTCGGACTTTTTAGTACCCTCAGCACTCCGTATCCTTCCTTGGTCTGCATTAACGATTCGGCGAAATCTCTCGAGGGATTCTCGTTCGTGACTAGGTAACAATACGGTTTGTCTGTCTGTACCAGGTAGGCGGACAGCAATGGTTGGCCGTGGTGGGATTTCTATTCTTCGAGCCTGGTTCAAACTGTTATCTTCATCTTTGGATTTTTTCTTCTTCCTTGCGGGTCCAGCATCGTCGGATGCGGCGGTTGAATTTCTGGGAAGTCTTTTCTTGCGGCTCGACTGTCCCACAATCTCAGACACCACACCACCAGAGTCTTTCGATGAAAGGGTGCTCTCTATGGCTATCTGCAGACTTCTCATCTTTACTAAAACGTCCTCCAGCCGCTCGCCATCGATATCCTTTCCATTGGTTGCACGCGGAAAGTTGTACTGGAGATGAATGAGGTCACCGTTATATAGTTTATCCTGAAGCCCAATGGGTGTACCACGGCGAAAGGCACTGATCCAATTTCGGTCGAAGAAGGGACAACCGGCTGCTATTCGAAGTATCACTGACTTTTGAGTGGTACATTTTGTTAGCTATACCCTTATTCTGGGAAGATGAGGGTACAATTACTTCAACGTTCTCGACGTCCTCGAATCTACAGATCGCGTCCGAGATGTCGAGCATCTGGGCGTCGATGGTGACGCCTTTCTCAGGCATGTTGAAGTCAAGGAGGAAATGACGACAGTTGATGTATCGAGGAATCTAGAAGGATATTTGAATATGAGGAATTGATACTTGGTGTCTGCTAGTAGTTAGTGAGCTTTTGAGGGGCGAATGGTACATAATTCACCTTAGAAGGAGTTGAGGAGGTAGTAAATCTCACGTATGGAAGATAACTAAGTACTCTTGGACAATGGGTTCTGAGACTGGGCGTTGAAGTGATCCGGCTGTTCATCCGACTTTGCAATTTGGCACTCGCTCTGAGTTGTGGTATGTCAAGTCCAATTTATTTAACTCCACGAACATAAGTTGGTCTGGACGGTTATTGAATATATTTAACTCATCGCACAGAGGCGCATACAAAAAGCGGTGGGTGCCTATTAGCCCACCCACCTTGCCGGCCCGTACGCATCGGCAACATTCGACTCCCTTCTAGAAATAACTTCGATGAGAGACGTATTCATCATCTGAAACGACATCGGTCTTTCTAGTAGCACGCAATTACACCATTTATTTTATTATTGGGGCGTCGGCGAGGCTGCGCCATGTTCCGGCTACTAAAGTGCCACTTGGTTGCGAGACCAGCGCAAAACAACGAAGATGCATTTTTGCACGCGGATGGGCAACTGCTTCCTCACACTTTTACCTTTCTGCTTTCAGTGACTTAGTTAATCCTTCTAGAGTCCATCAATACTAGTTGAAGTCCGATGCCCCGATGCCTTTCTGGATTACCCCATTTTTAGTTAACTACGCTGTACGTCGTCGGTGCCTACCCTTTGTTCTACCGATAATCTCAGAGGTATTATCTGTAGCGTGGTGCGGAAGCACATAGATTACTATCTTTGCCGAGGATGATAGAAATATAGAAAGAAAGGATTCCGTGAGCTCAATCTTGCGTTTTGAGTAATCACAATAGAATATGAGTCGTTCCATGGATTCGGAGATTTCCTGATCTCTGAGGAAAGCGTCCAACACGGGCTCAATATCAAGGAGTCTGCCAGGAAGAGGTATATATAAGTCGAAGTCCTCGCCAAACCAGAAGCTTAATGTAATACGGCGGAGGTTGGTGGCAATGTTCCTTTGGCTAACTCCTCTCTTAGGTATACCGGAAGCTGGGAAAGATGAGGAGGCGAGAGCGGTATCATCCTTAGACCTAATTGGAAACTAAGTAAATTGAAACAATTAGCATCTCTACGTTAGATACGATAGCTATACCTCATATCTGAGGAGCCTAAAACATAGGGGTCAAAGTGGTGACCGCATGCTGTGGGGCCGTAATGATAGGACGGAGGGTAATCAGCAGCTTACATTTTTGTACTGCCCATTTCTGTTGCTGGGAGGGGTGAAGAAAGAACTTGTAGCAGGGCCATCGTTAAGATGACTTCGGGATGGACCAACGAGGCTACCCTCCGATCGGATTTGCCGAGGGCGCCTAGGGGTGAGTTTTGGTTCAATAGCTGGAATAGTAGCCTTAGAAAGGACACCTCCTAAGGTCCGAACAGGGGCCTGAAGTAGACCAAGGTTGTAATCATGTCGCTCGATTGTATGCTTGAAGCGGTGAGGAATCCTTTCAATCGGGTAGTCAATGTAGACAACATCCCCCGCGTCTAGGAGGTAAAAATTCGACACAGCCGTTCCACCAAGAGAAGGTTTCATGTATTTGCGGTCTAATTTAGTTGCTTGAGCAATCTTGCTCATTAAGCCCTTTAAGAATAGTATTCTATTAGCCAATAACCGACTAACGTTAGATATATGAATTGCGGCGAGGAAGCTTACTGAAATGTCTTTGATATCACAGAGGTAAACCATCCTCGGAGACAGATTAGGGATGATTACCCCAACGCTGACTCTTAGTCCCGGCATTCTGAAATAGCCTGTGGAATTTGGATGGGGTGTTAGGTTTATGTCTTTTGTAGTCGAGAGCCAAGGTAGCCTCTCGAGGCCGGGGCTTATCGCTGAAGTGGTAGGACATGAGAATCGGTTGATGCTCTCGCAATAAAAGCTAGCAGGCTTCTAGTGGCAATTAAGCTATAGTTTACTGGCTGATTGATTCCCACCAGGATCCCCACGCTTACATCAGCGCAAGTGATCTCCCAAGGATCCGGTGACGCTTTCGCTCCAGTATAAGTTACTGAGAGTAAGCATTTAGCTCTGATTAGCTTCTTGTTTCTTATATATTCTCCTCTTTGAAAAATTGGCCCTGAATTCTACCATCATCATCACTATTTTCTATCTAACTAAAATATTTATATTTATCAAACTTATATCGGTTTCCCTCAACATGATAGCCATGATATCGGCTTCTTAGTTACTTTCTATCAGAATCCGCCGAACCAGATTTTATATTCCGGTAGTCTGGCATAAAGACTCCTTCTCCTATAATAGGATTATATATGGTATCGAGCGACCAGAAGACGAACAGTATCGTGGTGAAATACGTCATACCGGAGATGTTATTATTGGGCAACGGCAACCTTTCTGGAAGTTCCACTACTCAGTCAAGCTAAACGCACTCGAATATCTTTTTTTCTACGACGATAACAGCCAGATATACCAATAATTTCCTAGATTGATACAAGATGAGATTTTAAGGATAGAGCTCCTGATTGCTCATGACTAGAAAAATGATATGTGTTCCCCTCCCAATAAGGCATTTACTTAATAGTTCTTGAATAGGAACCAATCACATAAGAGATGTGCCTGGAGCTATTTTGAAGACATCACAACAACATCTTGCCTCCCATTTACATATATCTAGATCGCACGCACTGTGACTGCTCACACCAAGCCACATGCTTGACTATATGTCATTATTATCAAGCTCATCAAACCACATACATTAAAATTTCTATATAAACCGCCCCTGTAGATCGATGATGGCTTTCTAACTTAGTCCTTTAACATTCACCTTCATCATAAATAACACACATCTAAACGCGCACTACGATATACGTACCGAAAATAAGACACGAGAAAATTGATTCAAGTCATCCTACGTATATTAAAGATGGCAACTAATTCGTCGAAAGTCGGGATCACGGTCCCAAATCTGTCAAACAAGATCCAATGGTTCGATAATATAAAAAATATCAAGGTGCGTATAATTTTAGGTCGAACGAATATATCAATGTACGACGCGAAAGGCTAAAGAAAATACTTACTGGCAGGATCTATTGACGGCGTTCGCAATGCGCAATCCCATCCTAGAGACGAAGAGGATCTCCATCCTCATGGATGGTAAGAGGGCTTTACTATATGATCCAATTAAACCAGGATCACTACTGCAAGCCGAGTACAATATCACTCGTAATCCGACGAATAAAGAAACAGCAGTGCCAGCCATCGCAAGCAGCGGATTATTAGAGAAGAAAGAGGTGGAAAGAGAAGTAAAGGAGTCTGAGAAACATCAATTCTTGATGGAATCGCTACCGTCGATACTAGAGACGGTCAAGTTGAAGTTCATCTTGGATGAATTCGACGAACAGGAGGTGGAAGTTACGGCAAAGTTGGACAACGCTATCAACTTCTACTATTTACATATCAGGAAAATACTCATCAAGGCTGGGAATGTCGAGTCGTCCGATAGACTTTACTTCCAATGGCCGCAAGCTCAGAGGCACCCATACTATCTTGACAAACTCAGGGGTGTGCTAGATACCATGCCGGCGAGATGCGATATCTACGATGTCATCGTCCATAAAAGCCAATACAATCCTTCTGAGGCAATGAAACACTATTCTATGAAAAAGGCTGCTTGTGGTGGCAGCATTGGGATTGTCTATGGTCTTGAGGAAAAGGTTCGGACTCCAGTTGCCGCTCTTGTCACCTCACCACCTACTTCGCCTACTCCCACTATACTCCCGGAAGCTCAAGAAAATGAAGGTCAGCTGTCGGCTACTGCAGGAACTGCTCCAGATTCTACTCTTACTAATGCAGCGGAACCTTGCGCTGTTTCTGGGATGCCTGGGGCCCCAAAGTGGAATGGTGATGATCTCATCTCCTTCGAAAACTGGTAGTTGAGAAAATACTATAATTGTACTCCGCTGTGGCTAGTCACTGGATAATCATAATGGCTAATCAAGAATAACTCCTATTTTTCCTGTGGCTGATAGTATTGGTATCGAAGCAAATTAATCGCGACGCTTCCCTATTTTCTGATTTACTTGCTATTGTATAGACGTAAAGGCCAAGCGTGTATGAAAGATGACCGAGCTTCTCGTAGCCTGTAGTTAAAATATAGGAACTCTCGCCTTCTCTACGCAACTACATTTTAAACAGCGCTGCCTATCAAAGAATCCCCTCCCCCATCCTCAAATTAGCCTCAGCTTGGATCTTTAGCATAGTACACATTCAGATATAGACACGGAAATTCACCTACCCGAATTCCACGAGGATAAACCTTTCTTCAACACTCTACCTCTTTCTCAATTTCTTAACGATAGGAGGTTTGGTCAACTCCTCCGTCTGATATTAGCCTACGCAAATAGACAAAATGGATTCAGCTAGAAACAGGGTCGGAATCATCATACCAGCTCTATCAAACACCGTTCATTGGTTTGACGACATCAGAACCGTCAGGGTATACCGAGTCATGCTATATAGTCTCGCGACTATTATGCATCCTAGTAAAGCCCTGTGTATGAGCTGACAAAATGGAGTCTTGTAGGATGCCCTCGATGCCGTAACGTCTCAAAACGCCTTCCTCGACCGCCAAAAGATATCCATCCGCTTCCGAGGCCGCACCGCTGCGCTCCACCATATCATCCCGGCGGGTGAAATAATTCAAGTACGGTACGAACTCACCGATGGAGTTGACTCCCTCGCTTCTTTGTCAACAGTTGGTACTGCTCCAAGCAAGAATAGTACAAAGCCGCCTCGTCAGAGCAACATACCGCAGAAGAGCCGTCGCTTGGTAGACAGGATTTCTGATCCTCTGACACCAATATCCTCGAATCGAGGTTCTCTGAGTGGTCGTGTATCAGCAGCTCCTCATGTGCCAGCGCGCAGAAGAAGGTACCTGGACCGAGAGACCGACTTTACGTCTAGAGTGGCACCTCCATCTCGCACTAGAATGCGACCAAACAAAGTGCTGCTGCGATTTCACCTTCTAGAGCTAGGAGAGCCACCTATTGAGGTCTACGCAACCAACTCTGAACCCTTAGCGTTCCATTTCCAGATAGTCAGACGCAAGCTTGAACGAATGGGGCACATTGATAGGGACGAGGAGCTCGAGTTTAAGTGGCCTCATCTTAGATGGGTCCCACACGGATCCGTCAAGGTTAGAGACATCCGTACATCACCGAAGCAAATTGCGATGGGATGCTTTGTTCGCAAGAAAGACACTGTCGTCATTTCCAGCGATACTCTCACACAAGATGATGAAGATACCAACAATGAACCGATCTCTCATCACAGCAAAGATCAGAATCGTACGGCCGCCAGTATTTCACATCCCATCACCTGGAACGGCGACCTTGATGAACCGGCTGGAGGGGATGACAGGAGCGAGAAAGAAACAGATACTGCATCTTCTTACCTGGGGAACGAGGAGCTTGATAATAACCTAAGAAACCAAAATATTGCGGTCGACCGGCAGGGAACCAATAGTCCTCAAGTGGACTATAGGCTAGACATTTCGACTATTGGAAGCCCATCTATAATCGATGAACCGTTAAATCTCTACAAGATTGGTGAAGGCCACGAGACTATTGACAAAATCCTAGACTGATTCAGCTTTGATCTCATTTTAAGAATCGTGAGTGAAGAAGCCGGCAGGTTTTTTCAAGTATTACTTATATCAATTTATTCGACCGGCGCTTTTATGGAATAATATCAGGACACTACGGTGGGGCTAACTTGAGCTATTCAACGCGTAGCAGGCCGCAGGTTTCATTGGGGTCTGAATTTCATGTGCATTGCATTTAAAGAGAATTCATTATTAAGATAGCTTTATCTCTTCGAGGGCATTTATCTGGGGTCTGTCCACGGCTCTGTTCTCTAGTTTTCAGGCTTAGTGAGATATAAAAATCGCATTTTAGCTGTCTCACCGAGGCTCACATCATATTCGGCCCCAAGCAGACCCTCGTGGTGGTGTCATTGTGGTCGCAACGCATGTTGTTCTCTGAATACGTAAGATCGCGGTTCTCCATTTTGGATCGTAGGAGTACATTGTTCGCGCAGCGTTTTCACAAATAGGAACTAATGATAGGAGGGTTGGTTTTGAATTCGGACATTAGGCATCCAGATGGGATTCTATCTGGCATAATTCCGTATTTTTTTAAGTATACTAGGTGACGTAGAAAATCGCGTGTGTTGGGAGTCGCGCCATGTATCGTCACCATTGCATTGTTGTAGTGCAGCCTCACCTTCGGCCGATGCCCCTTGCAGGATCACCAACTTGCACCCCGAACCAAAGCTCCATCAACTATTCCGTGGAATTTGCCCTACACCTATTAAGATGCTTACACCCGTCCAAGCGCCAGAAAATGGCACCATATCGCCTGCACGAGAATCGAAGCCTTCTCTGACGATATATGCACACAAGATCGCAACTCAAACATCAGAAGTTCGCTCTTTACTCTCGTCCTCGCTCGCCCATATCACAGAAGATCGCGAGGAGCTCCATCGAGCCCTGCGAGATACCAGAGTTTGTCTTAACGACCATGAGAAAAATACGAAAGAATTTGAAGGCGCCGTGAGCAAGTTGGATGGACTCGGTAAGTTTCACGCATGGAAGTACCGTACATTCGCGCCTCTCGGTTACTGATATACGTCTCCGTGATCAAGTTACGAAACAACAAGCCATGCTCTCCTTCTTTGCTCAAACCCTTACAAACATGGAAGCGATGCACGGCCTACTACGAGATAATATGGATGCTCTATCGACAAAGATAAATGCTCAGAGTAGCCTGCTCGAAAGCCTCGCTGACGACCAGAAGAAATCCGGCCAGGCGATATCGTCACTCCAGAGCCAACTGGATAGGCTTCACGATGATCTATGCAAACCAAAGTTGGTATCCAAGCTAGATTTCGACCAACAGCATGCACATGAATCTCTAGAAACCGTACCGACTGTACCTGCTCTTACAGGGCAGCCTCCTATTCTCTCGGATTCTGAAAGCACCGAGAGCAACATGAGCATGGTCCTCGAGACTCCGGTTCCTGCGTATAAACCTATGAAAAAAAATAAAAATTCGAAAAAGGTTCCAGTCATTGAAGCAGAACAGGCTTTGAAAATTGTTCCTGAAAACAAAGCGGCTCTGCGCACGCAAAGGGTTTTGCGCAGATCGAAGCGGCACAGGAGTATGAGCCTCGGCCCTGTTGTTGAACCTACACCAGATGACGTTCTCTGTAACCTAACCAAGAACGGTAGGGACCCTTTTGATCGGGTTTCGAGAGAAATAAAACGAACAAGGCGCTCTGAGGATGGCCGAGTTCCGGGGCAGCAAGACCCTTCAAACAGCAGTGAAGTACATATGTTTACAGAGATGGGATTCCCAAAGCCAAATACGAAGAAAAGAGTCTTAGCTGGTCCTGCAACGCAGGAGGCTTGGGAGGTTGACACCAATCCTGTCTGATATTATTTGCACTTGTATCACCTATGCGAATGACCTAGTCTTATTAACCATACGGGGCGCAGTCGCAAGAGCGCCTCCTTAGCGGTTTCTCCTGAGGCCGCAGTCGGCGGCTGCTCTTGATCTCTCTTTGAGCCCACCTCTTGATATTCCTGAGTACTTCATACCAAATTCCTAAAATGAAAGTTAAGCCATTTT
Organism: Drechslerella coelobrocha; assembly: GCA_036971555.1. Classification (NCBI taxonomy): domain Eukaryota; kingdom Fungi; phylum Ascomycota; class Orbiliomycetes; order Orbiliales; family Orbiliaceae; genus Drechslerella; species Drechslerella coelobrocha. Next base: position 3,827,057 of record JAJTUH010000002.1, read on the forward strand.
GATGCCTAAAGATTGTGGAATAATCCAAGATAACAATGGAGCCTCCAAATTCAGTTTGCCGGCTCCTCACTGTCCCACCAATCGTACCTTGTCACGCATTCTTTCTGCGTAGAAACTATACAGTATCCATCTAGGGATCTTGGTAAGTGTATATACACATTTCAATCTACATGTATGTCGAAGCTTACCCAATATAATGAAGGTGCCAGATGCCTTATCCCTGGATCGGACACTTCGAAGAGCATTCTTTGTGGAACAAAGAACAAAGAATGCACCACATTGCACGCGCTTCGAACGTCGACAACACCAACAACACATCTCGATGCGCTACTTCCAACATTGAGGACAATGAAAAGGGATTGGGCATAGATGAAATCGATAGTTTCGCGAAAACATGCTGTAGATGGGCTTATTCCTTTGAAACCCAGGGCAGCTTTGGTTACTGCGATGTGAAAACGTTTGAGTCTCTAGACGCACCTTTCAAGCACCTACACGGCAATTTCTTTGATTTCGATTTCTTTCGAAACAGCCATGATAAAGATAATACATCACTCGACTGTGTACGCAGACAATTGAAGGACAATGACAGGTGCTTTGCCTAGAGAACGGCGTATCTCGAAGCTAGAAACAGATAATAAATAATAGATAACAGTTGAATAGAGATTTATAGGCTAGGTAAGCTGAGTGCTTTTGGATCTGACTGATTTCTGCAACTAGCAGAAATTCCATTATTATTCTAGGCTAAATTTCAAGACTTCAGTTTTCTAGTACCTAGAAGCATTACACGTCGGAAAAGAGAACTTCGAATCCAAGTATACGTGCTAATCGCAGCCTCCATCATGAGTGGCGAATCAGCCTCAGATTACAATTCCGTCCATGATATGCAAACCTTGCTATCAAACCTGTCCGATCCACCTGCAACTCCAAGGTTCTCCTCGATCCAAGAATTCTTCAGCCATACGTCCGACTCGCCAGTGACTTTCACGAAGTCGCACTACCGAGACTCCCTTGGGTCTTCGGCCAGCTTCGCATCAGCGGTAGAAGGATCCGATTATGGCGATTCGATAGAAGCTTCATTCCTTGCACAAGATGTAAGCGATACTGCGATGACAGATATCGCATCGCATCCGCGAGAAAGTAAAAGAACTCCAACCAAGTCGTATTTCCTAAACCGCAGAGCTAGTATCAACGAAGAACTTGAACGCAATATTTGCGGGTACAAGCCGATCGAAATAACCTCGAGCTCTGCGTCCGTCTCCGAGTATCAACGTCGATTCCTGCGAGCCGAGTCACCAGCCGCGCAAAGGTTGCTTCTCTCTGAAGATTTTCCAAGACTGTCAGACTCCGCCAAGGAGCTTCCTTCACACCCCGCGTACGACGTCAGCCCTAGCGGAAATAGGTCTGTCCTGAAGATGCATCGACTAGATCAGGGCTCTATGCGAAGTCTGTCGCAAAGCTTAAGAGCCAAGCGTCCAGGTTGTCTGATGGATGTAGATACAAAATCCGTGAATGTGGCCTTAGATGACGAGAGTAAAGAGAACATCAATTCTAGGATTCGCGCGACAGACAGAATCACCGAGATACAAATGGTGGACACAGCCTCGGATCCAGGAGACGAAACACTTATCCTTACTCCAATAAGGGGCGGGCTCAGCAATATGGACCTAGAACAGATGAGGCTCTACACTTCAACGCCAGAAGCACAAGACTACCGCGCAATTGAGGACAAAAAAATGTTAATGAAAATGTCCATTACCGCCACGCCAGCTGATGACAGGAATATCGAAAGGTTTGGAGATAGTACCCTGACTGGTAGCAGTCCAATGGTAATTGACAACACCACTATTGTCGAACACCAGACACCTACCTCCGCACCAGGGAAACGCACTAGTAGCGTGTGCGCATACAAATTCCCAGATGAGCTGCAGTCTCCAGTTCAGAGTCTAAGATCCAAGCTTGGACTCCTTACGGCTTCCAAGCTGTCGAAGGTCGCCGATGGCAACTCTATTTTGTTTGAAACGGCCCACCCAAATGCTTTCTTTGAGAAAAAAGTAGGAGAACAAATGTCGCTTTCCTTCCCGCCATCTTTTACATTACCGACTCCACAGAAACTTCTACACAAAAATGCAAAGGAAAGGGAAATGCAATCACGCAACGCGGACATGCTGAGCTTGAGGAATACTAGGAAGCTCCGAGATCTGAGGCTCAGGTTTCCGAGGAATATGTATGAGAGTGGCGGCAGGAAACGAAAAGATCTCTTGGCGCTGCAGAAGGGGTTGGAAATAACCGACAATCCGACTGAAACTGATTGGAGCGATAAGGATATACTGGGGATCGATGAAGACGGACGAAATGCGGACTCTACTTTTGAAGGGTCGGATTGGAGCCTTGGCGAAATCGAAATGATAGACCAACACAGAAGGACTTGCACCATGGCAGATGAAGGGATGCAATGAATGGAATGGAAGGGAGGAAGATCTTTGAACCTAGAGCTGGTAAGAACGAATTCGGTGACGAGGCTCCCAAATCTGTTAACAGTTTAGTAGACGGAATATAGCAGCTCCGCACGAGTAGTTTCACACTCTAGATATAACGACCTAGCTAGATTACAAAATTCGGCTTCATATATGTCGACAATTCGTGTTACGCGTAAAAATACATAATTGCTAGTTAAAAAGATTAGACGGATGTTCACAGTAGAAACGAATGGCCTCTGCCCAACGCCAATACACAAAATCGTACCAAAAAGAAAGGGGATGGTAATGCAACCCCTTAGTCTCTCGCTTGTAGAACTATTTCGCGTCCATGCTCCCAAACCTGTTGCTCCTAAAGAACCTCCCAAACTTTTGGAGATTCTCGTTCAGCCCTGCTACGCCTTCTTTAACTCCCATCGCTGCGGCGTCCGCAACCCCAACGCCCGCATTCAACTGTGCCACACTTGCACCAGGACTGTTAGCACCGGTGGAGCCGCCGACACTGCTCCCAATTGCAGGTGTTCCTAGCCTATCCACGCCTTCCTTCACACCAGCCATTAACGCATTTCCAAAAGTTGTCGGGTCAAACTTTCCCGTTAAGCCTGGTGAAATGATGAGGCCCCCAGGCCCACCAGAGATGCTGATGGTTGGTTGCGTAGTTATATTACTTGCATTCAACGCTGCCATAACAGGATTGCTATCAACTAAGTTTTCGTATGCTGTTTTGTGAGCATGGAAAAGCTCTATGGGCTCGCTCAAATCACGGCCCTTGATGCCTTTGATATCAAGAACTTTACGAAAATTGGCCTCTGACTTGTCGGCGATGTGGATGAGATAGGCTTGGACAAGGCCTTCGGGGGGTGACGAGCGGACTTGAATGACTTTAAGAACCGTGTCGATACGCGATATAGCACGAGATACATGTTTAACAAAACTAGTGAATAATTGTTAGCACTATTTCTACCTTAAAATCTTATAAGATGTGGGACATTCTTACGTGGCAGGTGCTGTAGCCCCTTCTTCGGCAGTTATTGTCATCAATTCCTCGAGACATTTCTTGATGGAGTAGACATCGAGTAGCATCTACATGTTTTGTATCAGCATATGCGACTGTGTAAGAGATATTACTATGAGAACTTACCTGCTCGGCACCAACTTCAGATATTGGTTTACAGGCCATGAGGTTCGCGAGAATGGTAGTCGAGATATTCTCCACCAAACGATCGCAGAATGCGCGCTTATACTGTTCCTTGGTAATCATCAAGAGTATTTTCGCTGATTCTACTTTGATGACGCGAATGAGTTCTCCAACGTAGGTGCTTTGATCTCCAACGGTCTCAAGTTTGCTCCAAGGAGTATTCCGCATTTCTCTCCATACAGGATCAAGCTCAACCTCAATCTTTTTAGCCAAGGCTCTGATCGCTGCGCTTACTACACCCATGAATGAGTCTTGTTGCTTTTCCAAGTTGACTTTTGATTTAAAATCCTCATCAATCCTAGCTTTGATGCGATCTTCAAGTTGAGATGTGAGAGTATGACAGTAGTCTGCTGTGTTGAGGATGGTGATTATAATCTCATTATTTGGGGGGATAAAACCGGGCTTGTCAGGGAGATGGTAAAGAAGCACACTCTCCGCATATGTATCCAGATACCTGGAAAATATTGCAGAAAGATCGTACAGTTTGCTTCCCGCGGAAAGCTTGGCACACTGAGCAAATGTGACTTTGTAGAACTGGAACAGTTCAATCGATGAAGGGAGGACAGCAGAATTGCTAAACTCTTCGTCCGGGGGTACGACAGGCTGCGACTTGAAAACCGGCATCATTCCTGCCAAAGCCTTTTCTTGCGAATCGATCCAGAGACTGAGATATGGTTCAAATGCCTCAGAGATAGCCTTGCCGAATATCAATGGGCGATCGTCCCTGGAGCTAACCGTGTCAATAGATACCCTACTGTCTGCGGCGAATCTTTTCTCGAGGTATTGTTCGAAATCGAGAGTGTCTTGAAGACAGCTTAATAGTAGATTGACATCAAGACTCTTCCCTCCGTCACTGCGCATGACCCGGACTAGTATCCCTTTGAAGTCTTCCCGTGTGTTGTCGCAGAATGTTTTCGCAAGGGTCTCCCCGACTCTCCAGAACGGTGGAAAGATGTGAACATGGTCTTCATCGTACGTTTTCAGGATACGTTTCAACCATGAATATCGTCGCGAAATGTTGTCCAAAGATCCAGCTTCATCACTCCCTCGAAATATTTGTCGATATTCTCGTAGTTGGGTATTGCAGAACCAGTTTATGAGTCGTGTTCTAGCACTATCACCGACGGCATCCATAACTTCGCATCCTTCCGCTAGCATTCCTCTCTTGAGAGACACCTCGTCTTTTGTAAACGTGATTTCGAAGTCTTCACAGACCTGCTCCAGTAGCTGTGATTGCAGGTCGGCAATACTTCGACTCAAAGCTGCTATTTGGTCTATCGAGCGGTACGATTTGAAATGTGCCATAAGCTGGATGACAGCTTGCAAGAGCTGTCCACAGTCTCGATATTGGCGTAGTTTACATTGTACTTTTAGTTGGTCAAAAGCAGTAGCTAAATTAATGAAGGGCTGTTAGCAAGAATGAAACGCCTGGATCATTGAGCTAGATGTAACCATACTCAACATCTGTAGCCTTTTCAACGCCGTCATCGAAACTGTTAAATTGCGTTTTGTGGCATCAAGCCTCTTTATATCAGCTGTCATCGCGGTGATCGCCTGCTCTGTCGCGATGGCCCTCCCTCTCACCGTCTCGATGTTCTTGAACAGGCCATCGAGATCCGCCTTGGCAGACGCCACGCGTGTGACGCTCGACGCATCTGAGATTGCTTGATTGGCGACAAGGGTCAGGACATTGTCCTCGAGGGAAGATACATGGTCGGACAAGGATAAGGAGACAGAGGAAAGTGAACGTAGGGAGCCCGGAGTGGCGAAGATATCGTTCAGGTGTGCTACCGGATCATAGTCGGCTGCAGGAGCATTTGAGCCGCATCGTTAGCCAGAGGTCTGAGTAAGGGCAAGGGTATAGCAGGTACCTGAATCCAATGGATCACTAGGGGCGACTCCATTCATGGCGGCCACAGGTATTGTGGCATCAGAGATGGGCCAAATATCGCTGGCTGGGTGTTTCCGTCGACTTGCTGAACTGACAGTTGTGAAGAGTGTCAGGCTGCGTCGCTGGAGAGCGAAGGTAGCTTGAAGTGCTGACTAAGCGGGTAAATGTGGCCTCCAGATTGAACTCACACGTTCTGGTTCCTGGCTGTCAGCACTATTTGACAACGGTGCCACAGCGAAATTCTTTTGTAAGATAGCAAGGATATTTTATTATTAAAGAGATCCGTTACTCATCAAACATATAGAACAAGATAGCCACGATTCAAATAGGATAAGACGACGGTTCATTCTGGTGGCTGCGTCGTAAGTGTCTCTAATGCAGAGACTATGTGACTGAACGTATAAGTACTTAAGTACTTAAGTCGCTATTTTAGTTCAGGAGATCTACAAATGTACACTATATCGGATTACTGTAGGCGATTTGTGCTAATGCCAAAATAGCAGCCGCCATCTGCTTTTTGGAATATGCTTCTCAAAGTCTTCGAGATGATTCGTGTTGTATCTCAGCAGGCTTCTTGAACAGAAGTGGCGCTTGTGTTGCGGCCTCGGCCTCGGCTGCATCGCATCTGACTAAGCAGTCGCCTCTTCAAACCAAACATCACCAATTTATCAGTTGCCTCTTTCTCCTTCGTCGCGATAGCTTGGGCATCACACTTCGTTCGCGACCCTCCGTCCTTTCCATACCCATTATCCAAGATGTCGACAGCTACAGTCACAGTCGAGTCGACGGACTCAAAGTTAACACCCGTCGCCGATGTTGTCCTCAAACCTTCCTCCATGAACAAAGCAGCCAAGTTCAACTTCCTACCATTCCTGAAGCAAGAATACCGCTTCGGACTCGATCCAAACCGCGAAGTCTGTCGGCTTTTCCTAGCCGGCCATTGCCCTAATGGAAATGCTTGCCCGGATAGACATACTATTGGTACTGCCGGGCTTAACAAGTGCGTTATCATTACTCCCTCGCGTCATCCTTTGTGAGCTCTAGCTAACAGTCTACAATTAAGTCTTGTATGCAAGCACTGGCTGCGTGGTCTGTGTAAAAAGGGCGATGCCTGCGATTTCCTCCACGAATATAACCTCCGTCGGATGCCCGAATGCTCCTTTCTCATTCGTTACGGCTACTGTCAGAACGGTGACGACTGTCTCTACTTCCACCCGGATCCAGAAAACCGCATTGCACCATGCCCAAATTACGAAAATGGATTTTGTCCGCTAGGACCAACATGTTCTAAAAAGCACGTCCGAAAGACGATCTGCCGGTTCTTTTTTGCAGGGTTTTGCCCTGACGGAAAGGAGTGTACCTACGGCGCACACCCCAAGTGGCAGACGGAGCTCCCCGAGCCTACACCGAAGGTTGAAACCGAGAAGAAAAAATACAATGAGAGAGATGTTACAGACGATGATATGGGAGTTAAGGGGAGGAGGAAATTCCAACATCCCGATGGGAGGGACCGAGACGGTGGACAAAACCAGGGCAGGAGGCGATGGGGTAAAGGAAACTACCAGGATCGCGAGAAGCAAAACTAATGGGAGGCGTTACCACTGGTATTTGGGAGTAGCTACTATACAGTCAATTGGATGCTTTGGCGTTTTGGAGCGGCCTTGTGATATATACAGGTTTGTACTATAATCAAACTCGCGCAACATAGGATACCCAGAATATAAGAATATAGTATTGATATTCATCTTTACAGGCCCAGTAGATTTGTCATTCCCTCTCTTTTTCATACTCGTTTGGGCTCATCACGGAATGGCCTTCCCCACGTACATTTCTCATTAGCCGCGCCGATACTCCAGAAAATCCGCGGATCTCGAACATCGCAATGCTATTCATAGGCGAATGCAACTTCTCACGTCGTAGACGCCTTGCATATAAGACAAAAGCCCTAGATACCCCAATGCCGCTCTTGCAACCCTCCATACGGCTCCTATCCTGGAAAGGCATCTCCGCCTACTCCCTTAGCGCAGCTCTTATACGACCACCCCTTCCGATCGCTTCGTCAGTTTCAACTAGAAGTTACATTTTTAGACCGCCAATCTCATTGGGAAAGTCTTCATATGCTAGATTTCCTCAGAAAGGGCCTAAGCGCAATCAGCAACCTCGCGGGTAGCGTACTACATACCGCGGTTGATACGCTCACAGGACCCGCAGAAGCACAAGCCATGCATGTCCCTGGATCACACGACTATAACATCGGTGGTGACTCCGGCAATGAGACTCACCACAAAATGCACTCTGCTGCTGGCCCCGGCGTAGAGCCTAGTAGTTTACTACTGCTACTTACGGTTATATCTGCTGTTTATCTCTTCCTCCAGCTAGTACCAGTTACTCATGCCGCCGTCATCCAAACACCAGCTACGGTAACATCGAGTTCGTCCACACTAAGTGATGGATCTTTGACATATTTTCAAGTCGGTGGCGATGGGACAACCGAGACGCAGATTATGCAAGTCCAGCAACTGCCGCAAAATACGGGGAGTCATACCACAGTCTTCATGGCGACTCATGATGGTACAACACACGACCACATCAGTATAGTTGGTACAGAGCCAGAAACGACTGACTACGTGACTGATGTAATTGTGGAGACTGATGTGGTAACTGTTACAATATCGGACCTGATGCCTGGAGGAACAGTTACTTCAACAACTTTTCGGACGAAGACAGTTACGCATACGGGGTCGTGGCTTCACTCACACCTGCCCAATGAAGCATTGCATACGGCATCATGGGCCCATTCACATATTGTGACAGCACCACCACCAGAGGGAACTGAAGATGGGGATGCAGATGGTCATTGGCCCGGCGACCCAGACGCCCAGTGGGACACTGATGGCGATGGTCACGGGCCGCCAGATGGGCCGGGAACTGGGAACCCTAACCCTGATAACCCCCAAGATACGGATGGAGATGGGCACTGGCCTAATGACGACGATGGTCAGTGGGACAATGATGGTGATGGCCATGGTCCACCTGAAGGGCCCCCTGGAGGCGACGGGGATGGAGATGGCCACTGGCCCGGAGACGGAGATGGGCAGTGGGACACCGATGGAGATGGTCACGGCCCTCCTGAGGGTGGGCCTGGCAACCCCAACCCCGGCCATCCTCAAGATACAGATGGTGACGGACATTGGCCTGGTGATGACGATGGGCAGTGGGACAACGATACCGACGGCCATGGCCCACCAGGAGGACCTGGGGGGGAACCAAACAGTCAAGATGGCGATGAGGATGGACATTGGCCAAATGACGGTGATATCAAGTGGGACACTGACGACGATGGCCACGGTCCTCCTGGCGGCCCGGGTACTGGCCATAGCACCAACCCGCAGGATGCGGATGGAGATGGCCACTGGCCCAATGATGGTGACGGTCGCTGGGATCAAGATAATGACGGCCATGGTCCTCCCAGGCCGCCGGGGAGTAATGGTGATCAAAATGGGAACGGACACTGGCCTGGTGACCAAGACGACCCATGGAATCACAATGGCAGTGGCCATGGTTCACCTGGAGGCGACAAGCCCGGCCAACACGGCGGCGGTGACAGCCACTGGCCTGGAGATGGAGATGGTCAAGACACTGACAGCCATGGTCCACCACCTGGAGGTCATAACGGTGGTCACCCACCTCACCCTTCTAGTCCGTGTCCTGCTGATAGTGAACATCACTCCTCTGGCGCCGGCGACCAAACCGATTCTCCCACTGATGCCGACACAGATACTCTCACCGGGACCCATGAATTCACTATCACTATCGTAACAACTAGAACCCTTGAGGCTGGTGGAACAACCTTTTTTAACGTCGAAACATCTACCATCGTTGAAGAAGGAGAAGTCAGGGTCACGACGCTGACCCACACCGTCGTCGACAGCGGCATAACCTACACAGATCTGCAAACTATTACTACCACAGATCTCTTTGATGGAGACGATAATTGGACGGAGTACCTTCCTGCACATACACATCACCACACTTTTACGCTATATAAAACGATGACTTCGACATATACGAGCACTTCGTCTCCCATCTATACAGAGTGGATAAGTGCGACAACAATCACAATATAGGCACCGAGTGACCGAGCTCTGTTTCCAGGTTTAACAAGGCATTTGCATGGCGTTTGGATTTAGATATGCGAGCTAGTGGCTAGATCGTGTTTATTGATAATTTAGAAAGATTTTTCCATTTACGGTGCATTTCGAACTTATCTATATTATAAAGCACTTGGTTTGGATACCATGGGTGTCCGTAGAGCTGGGGATTATTGCCCCAATCGATATCATGTATCATCATAGTAATACACACCTACTAGCTACTTTCGTTCACGCAAATTTAAACGGCCCACCGTAGCAAGCTAAGCCTGCAGTCCGGGATCGTGAGATAGTAGCACGACATGCTAAAGACAGGACGATGCAGCAAGCCGCGCATATGCGCAAATTGTCCAGGTCAGGAAAGCCACGAAATATGCGCGTAGGGATCCTGCTGTGCTACGTCCAGCATTCGTAATCCGCCAACGAACCGTTTCCAACACATGCAGCAAACGCCCGAATTTCATCCAAATGAGAGCCAGGCCGACTCGCTCTGTCGCATCGACTATGGTCTACCCTGCAGCAGCCGAACCTTGGTAGTTTCCACCCTTCAGTGCATTGGGCTAACTACCTAGGTAATAATACGCGATAAGCCACTCGCCCAATAGTCCAGAGTTAATCCATCCCGCGGCCGAGGCCATGTCTACACGCAAGCGTGGACTCTGATATTATTACCGCAAGGAGCAAAATAAACCCCTGTCCGCAGCCTAGCCCAGAAGCTCGGCTCAAATGTTGGCTTTGGGGAGAGGTTGGGGTGTTATCCGTGTGATTTGGTAATCTTCTGTCAAAGCTTCCTAAGCCTGAACTCCTCATCATTGAGGCGAAGCTATTTTCCAGCTTCGGGAGCTATATTGCATGCCTACTTCAGTAGGGATGCAAGTTGGACGATTCGGGCCCAGCGTCCCCGGGTCCACTTCAGGCTTATTGGCAGGCAGGATCTAGCGAGCTACCATGTTTCGGAGGCGCGACGCTCTAAGCTCGGTAGCCAAGAGCTAAGCTTGCACACTCTTCGAGCTCCCAGCCCCACTTTTTGAGCTCAGGAGAGGTGCAGAACCACGAAAGATGTATCCACCCTTCGAATCCTTCAGTTTGCTCCAGTGGATGGGATACGTGACAATTTCAATACGGTGGGTGCGTTCAACTGCTAAAAAAATTATTCATGATGTCGGAGCCCAAGTTAGCTGTAGCTGCAGCTGTAGATTCTAGTCGGCATTGGGGGTAGATGCTAGATGCGAAATCACGTCAGCTTATCTCCCATCATCGTACGAGCTTGTCCTCATCGGGGGGCAGATAGTAAGGAAGCAAGAAGAAACTTAGTCTCTTGGTCGCCTTTTGCCGCCGTGATCGTTGTAATTTCCCAAGGCCTGGTCTGGTTGGTCGAATGGGGGAATGCTACGCTGTTGCAGATGGCCTGGCTTGGAGTCGCAATCTCGCCCCACTTGTCTTGTAGCCGCATTAACGTTTTCTCCTGTCAACGACACCCTGCTCTCTCTCCCTCTGTCCTGCCCCCTCACTCCACTGTCTCCTGTCATCCTTCGATCAGGTTTTCGTCGCTCACCCTCGACCCTAGAAGGCTTAGAAGAAAGTTTCAACCCTCAACAGGATATCGGTACTTCAATTGACGATATCTTGCTCGCGTTGGTTGCTGTTTCTATTTAAGCTCAAGCTGTCCCGCCAACTTTACCATGTCGCGTCATGAAAGAAACAGGCCATCTGTCTGTAAGTTCCTTTTCTCCAGCGTATATACTTTCTAGCTATCTGCATCTTAGAGATTAGACTTTTTCTTTCGTCTCTCTTGAATATCTTCCTATACCCGCTGCCCCTCGTTCTTTCGTTCTTGCGCTTCTATACACCCCAGCCTCGTCGGCCCAACATAATATTTAATACTCTTCGCAAACATGTATCCCAAGCAGAATGGAGGCAGGGGTCCTAAGCTAATAACCCGAAAAGCTTCTGTTGAGAACCGCCTGAAGGACACCGGAATATGGAGGGAAGCTCCTCTTCTCAAGGGTGCTACCAAATTCGAGCCTCTGCCAGATGTCAAGAATATCATGATTACTGGCGGGGCCGGCTTCATGTAGGTCCCTCCCATCCCCAGCAATTAGCCTCCAATTGCTCCTGAGCGCCGCAAATTCAAGGATCAACTTGATTATCGGCAGCACAAATTACGTACAACGCCCTCGCGTGGCTGACGCGTGGCTTTCAATCACAGTGCATGCTGGCTAGTCCGCCATCTCACGACGACGTACGACCATTCGTACAACATCATCTCCTTTGACAAACTTGACTACTGCGCGTCGCTGAACAACACGCGCATGCTGGACGACCTCCCGAACTTCAAATTTTTCCACGGTGACATCACGGAGCCGGAAGATGTTATCAGGTGCTTCCAAGAGAACGCTATTGATACGATTTTCCACTTTGCTGCCCAGTCCCACGTCGATTTATCATTCGGTAACAGCTATCAGTTCACAGACACCAATGTCTACGGCACTCACGTCCTACTGGAGTGCGCTAAGAACTATGGCATCAAGAAATTTGTCCACATCTCGACCGACGAGGTTTACGGCGAGGTCGAGGAAGACGGCGAGGACTTGCTCGAAACGAGCATCTTAGCTCCAACTAACCCCTACGCCGCCTCCAAGGCCGCTGCGGAGATGTTGGTCAACGCCTACTACAAGAGCTTCAAGCTCCCAGTCATTATTGTGCGAAGTAACAACGTTTACGGACCTCATCAATTCCCAGAGAGTAAGAACCTGACAATATTCGATACCCAATGATTGACAAGTAAATCGCTAATTGAGTGATTTGAAAACAGAGGTCATCCCCAAATTCACCTGCCTGCTCAACCGCGGCGGAAAGCTCCTCCTGCACGGCGATGGTAAGCACACCAGGCGCTACCTGTTTGCCGGTGACGCGGCAGATGCTTTCGACACAATCCTACACAAGGGTACCGTTGGCCAAATCTACAACGTCGGCTCTTACGATGAAATCTCCAACATTACCCTCTGCCAGAGGCTAATCAAGGAGTTCGGCCACCCAAGCGAGAAGTACGACGAGATAGTCGAGCACGTCCGCGATAGGCCCTTCAACGACAGACGGTACGCTGTCGATGGAACGAAGCTAAGACAACTTGGATGGGACCAAAAGACGAAGTTCGAGGATGGACTGAAGCTCACCGTTGACTGGTACCGCAAGTTTGGCGAGAAGTGGTGGGGCAATATCGATAATGTTATTGGCGTTCCGTTCCCTGTCGTTGACCACAATCTCCATGAGGTTATCCAGAGCCCGGAGGCTGAGGGAAAGCCAAAGGGGGGTACTCTCTAAAGCGACTTGGACGTCTGATCTTTTGGGGATATCTGCCGACAGATCGATGTAGCTATTTCTTGAAGCCTTCGTTGAAGCCTTTGGCTTGTGTGCGGCTGTAATTTTTGACAAGGTAGTGGATGGGAAAAGCGGGACGCCGCTTCGAATAGATACCGAATTTAGCAGACCTGGACTTTTCCATCAATATAGATCTCGAATCAATAATATATGAAATATATATAGAATGTTACCAGCCCTTAAATACTATAACATCAAGTAGAACGAAGGCGCCAGCAGCACAACTCTAACCCCTCTGAATTAGATGAATTACGCGTTCACGTAGGCGAGCTCAATGTGTCGCCAAGTCGGCCCAGAAGTCAGCAGCTGAATTCCACGCGCGTACCAGCCTTTTGTATAGTTTTCTAAATTCAAGTACCGATGGGCCTAGAACCCATCCGAACCAACTCGATTAGAGCTCCACAATTTGTCTAGTAAATCGAGCGCTAGCTGTGAAACCCATAACCCTGCTTGCGGACGCGCGCCAACACCCAACAAGCACCCCTTACTGTCTGGCGTATTAGCCAGGAGCTGCCAACGGCCCCCATATATGGCCTGGGAGTGAAATTATTGGAATGAGACGAAGGTTAGATCGTGCGAGCATAGAGAAACCGAGATACAAATGTAACTGTTCGGGCCCACAGTATACTCACGGAAGCGTCCTCGAGACTAATGGAATGCTGTCAACGTTGACGGGCCACGACCTTACTTCCTAAAGTGACGAGTAATTTTAGTTTAGTTACACAGACTTGAAGTCGAGCTGAGTGGCCAGCCGCAAATGCAACTTCACTCTTGAACTGCTCTTGGAATTACTTGGCAATGTGAGAAGAAATGTATATAATGGGGGCTTGATCTGGTTGAATTCCTTGATCATCACCACCATCGTTAACCTCGATGCAACCTCAAAGCCCTTAATATTATAATCTAAAGTCCTACCTATTTTCCAATTTTCCAATCTTCTTCAGACTATATGACTTGAAAATGAAGTTCTTCTCTACTGTCGTCAGTTTTGCTCTTTGCACAGGCGCTCTCGCAGGCATCGACATAGAAAGGGCTCCTGATGGATCTGTGATATCTGTAAGGATTGTCCCAGATTCACGCCTCGAGAGACGCAATAACATCCCGGGCTGCAATCACAACAACTGCCTCCGCGCAATGATTTCCCGATCTAGTGCCGCGACTCCCTTTTGTCATGCATTCACAACTGCACTCGTAACCACCTCCTCCAATCTCGGCCCGTGGCAAACTCAGTGCAGTGGTGATCCGAGTAAAGTTAGCTCAGCTTGCAGTTGTCTTGTCCCGCCGGTATGTCCAAATATGAACCTTAAGCTTGCATAGAAGACTAGATGTGGCTCACTAACAGAATGCCTTTTAGCCCCCAATAACCACGACCACAACCACGACCACAACTACAACTACAACCACATCGACGACCGCATCTTGCTTCCCCATAAACCATGCCTGCACCCTCGAAAATTTCGTCAATTGCTGCAGCCAAGCCTGCTATTTTGGTGATCACTTCCCGGACGGGAACTGCCTCTAGCGCCAAATCCTTTCCGGAATTCCCCTGTCTTCTGTGAAAACAGGTATTAAAAACATACAACATCCCTCCTCATGTATATTATAGTATGTGGTGGTAGACACATCGGCATTCCCATCTCTATTTTATGGCTTGCCCTGACATCGACACAAACCGTCGACATCTTAGTTCCCCCTTCCTATCCGGAAACGAGTTGGCTCTAAATGTGGGGGGCAAAACAAAGAGGCCACTTCTATATGTTTTATTATATCGTCAGATTTCAGCCTTATCTACCACATTAAAGGTTATATTTAGACTTAGTTGGGCCTTGAGATTTCGCTAGTACTTATAATATCCCTTACAATTAAGCTCTATTACCGTGATATTTTACTCGTAAATAGCATAAAAAGAAATTTCCAAAATCTCTCAAGTCGTGTCTACAGGTACTCCAAGTGTTTGAAGATATTTAGTCAAGCCAAATGTTGCCCAAGAATCTCTCTCTGCCCGACTCCCAACCCACACCATACCCATCATACCCGCCGCATTTGCTCCAACTCCGTCATTTCCCTTGCTCCGTCTAGGTACAGCCATGACCCAGTCCTTTGCCATAACGACATTATATGCAGCTTCGCTAGAATATCCAAGAGCCGCCTTTGCTAGATCAACAACCCTTTTATGCTTTTTTACAATATCATCGACCTTCCGAGAAGGAAGCTTCTGCAAAGCGACAACATAGTGCTTGTATGGGATACCTGGTAAGGTAACCACGACTTCTAGTGGTTTTGAAAGCATGGTGTGAGATGAGCTGAATGGATGGATCAAAAGACAGAAAGTACAGTACTAACCTTCTGAGCGGGTTGACCGATCGGGAAATAAAGTAACCCCCTTGCTGTCAGGCTTCGGGAAGACCTGCATGTGTTTATGCCCCTGAGAAGATCCAGCATCGACACCGCAGTTGTAAATCATCATTGACGGCGTCCCGGAGAACGCTTCCAACGTTCGCCATGCAGCATCTAGATCTGACGGCGTCAAATCATCGGTTTGCAGCGCGAATTCACTTGTGTGTAGTACCAGATGCGGACACGGAACGCAAAACTTGGAAATATCAATATATGCGTATCCCCGATGCGGGCCACTAGGAAATTTAGATCGGGATCGATGAAAGGCTCAGGTGGTTTACTGCGGCCAGGCGCTTGGCGTGACAGAATCGGTTTCTTCAGCAAGGCTGGCGCCAGCCTGAATTCAAACTATTTCAATTGAGATTACATTTTGCCAGTGAAATTAATGTTAG
Source organism: Drechslerella coelobrocha (assembly GCA_036971555.1). Taxonomy (NCBI): domain Eukaryota; kingdom Fungi; phylum Ascomycota; class Orbiliomycetes; order Orbiliales; family Orbiliaceae; genus Drechslerella; species Drechslerella coelobrocha. The sequence continues at coordinate 3,842,941 of JAJTUH010000002.1, forward strand.
AATATATGTACGCTTATTATCCATGAACGGAGCTCGACTTCAGCCAGTACCCGAGCAATGTTGAATCTCTGGGGCCCCACCGTCCATGACAGCCAACATTGCCAGGGTACCTGGAGGAACTCTGAAAACTTCTCTCCACAGACGACATGCGAAATTTTTCAATTTGCTCGCGGACAAGGATCATTGCAACTCGAAGTGGATGACTATGGTGTTGATATATATCTATCTTGCAGTTCTTTCCATTATTAATCATGACTATAACATACCAGCAATACAATGTAAATTATAGGAAGCTTCTGAAAGAGCACGAGCTACGCTTGTTGAGTATGAAACTTACATTGTGTACGTTACGCCATATGTTGTCGGCCGTCAGACCATTGCGTTACTATTAGAAATATGCAATAAATATAAAAGAATCATGAGGTGAGGTTAAATTGAATTAGATTCTCTTCACTGACAAAGCCTCACGCGTCTGGTCCCAACTTTCGACTCCAAAGTTCTTTTAGCCGGGTGGCTACAAAGAAGCTACTATACCACTATCAAATATCGCTTCAGTTCCTAACATTTCTCCTCGACGAACCGAACTATGGCACTCCTGGATACTTCTCCACATATCACATCAATGGCCATTCGGCAAAGACTGGTAGATTAGTCCCACTGTTATACGCTCGCCGAACTTCGAGTCCTAACCACGGGTATACGCCACTTAAGCAGAGTTCTTTTGTCAGCACCCGCGATGGAACATCCACGAGGTCCAACAGTCATGGAGCATATAAATGTCGCACGATACACCCACAAAGTGAGTCTTCTATCTCGCCGTCACGGGAGTGGACTGTCCCAAGAACGCGCTTGTCAAAGACCGACTATTCCAGACCTTCTGCCGCAACGAAGATCACAATGTCGCAAGGAGATTATTCGCTGACCTCTTTTTCGTCCACACTTTGATATCCCACGAGTCACTGAACGACCTAAAGCCTGTAATGGCCATTTTACGCGCGGAACTTTACGATTAGTTGGACGAAGTGGACGCCTACGCCAAGAAGCCATCCGATCGGCGAAAGCTAGAGAAACTTACAACTGAACCTCACAAGATCTCTCAAGACGCCGACTTCCTCCTCGCTAGCGCCGATATGGCCATTATGGTGTCCGACCGCATGTTGGAGGCCCACCACATCGCCAAATCTCATCTTTTCAATCAGTCAAAATACGACGAATACTACAAGACCGCAGACGCATTGTCGTTCCTGGGCGACTCGGCGCAAACGTACAAACGCTGGTTGACAAGCTACAAGAACCGGAAGGATATCGCAATGAACCTCGTGTTCAACCTGGTGACCCAGCAGGATGCATATACTAATATTGTGATCGCACGAGAAGCAAAGAGAGATGGCTCCTCGATGAAAATAATTGCGGCTCTCACGACATTCTTCCTGCCGGCCACTTTGGTTGCAACAATATTCGGCATGTCATTTTTCAACTGCTCGGCGTTTATAGTGTCGCGCCTAATCTATGGGTCTACGCTGCCGTGACACTGCCCGTAATGGTCCTTACTATTCTAGTGTGGTGGGTGTGGGATAGAGTATCCGGCGGGAAACGGGTGGATGAGTTTGAGTTTATGCGACGAGAGGGCATTGTTGGTGACACCGAGGCGTTGAAGGGGAAAGCTTTTTGATAAAATTGGGCATCTGCAATGCGCTTTAGATTTCTTTCCTTCTGTTTGATATGAAGGTCCTCTCCTCAATATTACTTAATAATACACTAATTTATGTATATACTATATACGTTTCGATTCTCATCGTGGGTAATACGCCAGATTATTTGCTTTAAGAATTAGAGACTATAGAAATTGAATGCCAGTACGGGTAATCGGCTTTGAAACATGGACGATACAAGACAGATCTTCTATCTCCGCTGGAGGATAGAGGTATTTCAGCAGATATACGCATCTAACCGCCTCTAATACGAACCCACACGGTTCAACGACGAGATAAAGCAGACTAAGGTTATGAGTATAAGAAAAAAATGACATCCAGTGTAAAAGCTATCACTAGCAGGCAAGTGCCAAGATGAGATAATTTGGATATATGCAGGAAATCGTTCAGTCAAACAGAAAGGAACTATGTTCTGAGAACTATGATAAAACTTCGACCATCTCTTTCGCCTGAGATTCAAGATCTTTTGTAAATGACCGCAAGAGCAGGGCTTGGTCCTGAAGGTAGATAAAATAATCATTGGATATTATTTTTGAGCCCTGGGGGGTTTTGTCCTCAGCACCATCACGGTTCTCTCTAATCATTCTCCATGCCGCGTTATGGAATGGACTTATAAATTCATATTCTCCATTAGACTCAGGCTTCGTAAACCAAAGGAATGCATATATTTCCGTTGCCAGGAACCACAGTTTTCGGATTATAGCAGTAGCTAATACGATATCTTTCGTCAGCATCAGTAGCAAAGCTTGTATTGGTCAACGATAACTTACATTTCTTTTGCTGTTCGATAGCAGCTTGGCTTTCTTTACCGTCATAGATGGTTCGCCCAGCCTTGAGCATAGTAGCTGCTGCCATAGCAGCTGGGTTTGGGCCCAACATGCCCAGGACGGTCTCTACGCCATCCAAGCCTTTGTCTAGCGAAAACTCACCATCCGCTCCTTCCACCGTTCCAGTGACATATGCTATCATATTCTCGCTACAGATATACGCTACAACGATGCGATGGATTGCGACGAGAAGTTTGTTCAGGAGCAAGCGTCCCTCGAGGGAGTTGGCACCAAATACCGATGAAGATTTGGCCTTGTGGGCATCTATCGTTTTGTGGAGGGCGTCGTCGGCAGATCTCAGAGAGAAGATGCAGTCGTCGGCAGATCGGCTGAACTTTGCCTGATATTCTTTGTCTTCAGGGTAATTATCTGGACAAAGGAACTATTATGCCATAATGTCAGAAAATTGTGATATTTCAAGTCGATGATCTTAATAATTTTGTGGGTATCTTGATATTACTTCTTTCTTTGCCTTTTCTAACGGGCTCAAATTTGCGGTAGTTGCGGGTTTTGCCTTAACGTCTTCGTCGGGGTTGCCTTGGTGTGATTCGCTGTCGCCGGCCTCATTCCCCTCCGCGCCGATGTCCCCATTTGTCACGGGAGACTTTAGTTTGGCCAACGTTGTTTCCTCGGTTGATTCTTCTGAGTCCAATGTTTCCACGGTTTCATGTACTGAAGAAGCTCTCGTTTCTTCCGCCGCCGGTTTTGGCGTTCGTACTGAAGACCCCGCTGACATGAGTGGAACAAAATCGAAGGCAGGTAGTAACGGCGCATCTGATCCTTTCGAGGTGCTTGCGCTTGAGGATTTAATCGACTGTTTCGCGGATTTATCCGCTTCTGCAGTCTCCACGGTTTCCTCTGAAGGGGCAGTGAGCGTTGGTTCCTTAGCCTGAGGAGATATCTCGGCTTCAGTACTCAATTCCGTCACTCTTGTAGTGGAGCTGGGTGGCTCCGATATTTTTATCTCGATTTTCGTCTCAACTTTCGTCTGGAATTTCGCATTTACCTGAGCTCCATATTTTGATGAGTCGGCTCCAACCCGTACTACGTTTGTAACTACATTGCCTATTCCAACCGCAGACCTGACTACGGTGGTCGCGGACCCCAGGGGCATGGAACCGAGCGGATTTACCTCTAACAGATTCTCTACTAGCAGCCTAGGGGTAGTCCAATTACCAAGTTAGTTTTGGGCTGCAACAGTAGTATTTATACCAAGAATCGTTCTCGGGGAGTTTCTTACTCGGGACCTTGAGGAGTGGCGCCAAAATCCACAGTGTCACTCAGAGAGCCTTCATTCCAAAGTAGAGATGCGCCTCGCCACCAGTCTGCCAATACTTCCCTGTCCCAGGCTTCCTGAAAGTCAGTCTCAGGTACAGGTACTATTTCGGTTCCGGTATATTTCGGCATCTCTCGAGCGCTTTCTTCTGACAGGAAGAGGAAGCTTCGCATAAGTTGCTGAATATTTTCAGGTGCTGAAGGACCGGATGCTAAGTTCTCGATTCGCAGCTGTACACGCGCCACAAAATTGTTAATAAGGCAATCCATATGTTAGTATTTGGCGGTTGTCATGGAATTGTCCAATAGATTTTCAATCATATGCTAGAAGACATCTAGATGTTCAAAGAAGGCCAGAAGATATTAATAACTCACATATACTTTAGGAGACGGAGGTTCTTGGTCTATGATTTCATCCTCTCTTTTAACGAACTCATAGCCTTCCCAGGTGGTATTTTTTGTTTCCGGGGTTTGGGGCCGCACGTCGACAGGCGATGGTAAAGCTTTTTGGAAGCAATCCTCCAACCAAGCCTCAAAGTCATCAGTTCCCATATCACTCTTGAAATAGGGGCTCGTCAATATCAAGTGACAAGACTTTTCGTCTAGATTCGGTTTATAGTGGTGTGATTCCGATGACTCTGGGCGCGACGGTGATTGTGGCGGGCCGCCATTTGCATCTCCATTTTGTGGTACGTTTATTTGTGCCAAGCTATACCGTATCAGAACCTCGATTTACTATTCTGACAGTTGAGTGTAGGTGCATGCAGTTTCTTACCCAATATTTTCACTAGACCCTTTATCAGAAATAAACGGGACCAAAGAAGCTGTTATGGCTCTTCTAGCCCTTTTGAGCAAACTCGCGTTATCTGATGAATCTCGCTCTCGAGTGCCATTGGATTTCCCTTGGTCCTTGCCGTTAATTCTAGCTGCTTGCTGCTGTTGCAAATAGCCCTCGCACAGTTGACGCAGTTTCTCAGCGAGTAACTCCAGGTTCGCATCCCAATCGTGAATGAGAAGGTTGAGCACTAGACGAAGCTGGGCGAGGAATTTCTCGTCCTCAGGGCCACGAGGCCTGGGGCTCGCTGTTCGCGTCGACGATGGCATCGGCGCCCAAACTGAGAAAACCGCCACGGCGGTCAGGGTGAAAATTGGGGATGTATCGATGTAGAAAATATTAGCTCGGCGCCGTTGCACCAGCTACCGCCAGCCATGGTTTATATATACGCATATACATATCGTACAGCTGCTACTTCGTGTCGAATGAATTAATGGGACGATGGATACCAGGCGGACTTCGGCGTTGCTTTGGCCTAGTTTCCTGCTTGAATTCATCTGAAAATTCAGGCTTTCTTCCAGTAAGAAACGGAATGGTTGCTCACGAGTCGATATTCATGGCTACTCTACAGCGCTTTCCGACTCCACCAAGGTTGTATATGTGGGGAAAAAGAATCACCACTCCACCACAACCGTCTAGTATCGCATCGCAGGTATGCCTAGACAGTCACATTGTCTCTCTCTTCACTCCCCAGCGACTTGAAATAGGTCTCCACCAGCAAGCCGTCCAGGTCAAACTAGCAGCTAGTACACGAAAGGAACACACCGGAGAGCTGATTCTACCACGTTTGAAATGTGTTGTGGAGGCAGTTGAGATCTCACGATCCCGTTCCGGCAAATTAAGCGGATGGCTGGCGGGGAAGCAGGAATGCACATGTTGTCATCCGCACCGCATCTGCGCGGGCTCTTGCAATCAATTGAACGTCCAATTCATTCACCCATCTATCTACCTCTTCTTCTTGGACGCGACCAGATTAAAATGGTCCTTCCTCTTCTTCGACTTCGAAGACCACAATCTCCAAAATGAAGACGCCTCTTCTCTCCCTCCTTCCCCTCTTGGGCGCTGCGTCGGCGTACTCGCTGGTGGAGGAATCGGTCCTAACTGCAAAGTAAGTCCCCATCGATAGACCGGTTGAAGGATATGTCCACCTGCGTGATTATTATTATGGGGCTGTTTTAGCGCCGTATATATGCAGGGTAATTAATTCTCTATCGGACATGTGCACACAAACTGCCGTCGTCGATTGGTCTTGGCCCGGCCAATTGATTCCGTACGGACAAGAGAGCTCGAAAGCCCTATAGCGGACCGGATAAAGACCACTACTATTGCTAGCACTAACAATGGCGTTCAATCTTAGAGACCTCCTCGGATCCCCTCGTCTCTCCAGTGCGGTTCCGAATCCTGCAGGGGTAGGTTTTCCGGCCAGTATTTCTATAAAATCAATCGGCTGCCACTGACATGAGCTTGGTTCGATATATAGACCCTCGCTCTGTTCTCCGCCTCCACTTACGACTTTGACAAGCACGATTCCGCCAAAAGTTTCCACATTGTTGATCTGGAGGAGTGGAATGGCAAGGTCACAAAGCTATGGGACGACAAGAATATTACCGAAGCTGTCTGGCTAGGAACTGGTGATTTTGTTGCTTATCTCAGGAAGAATGAGGCGAAATCTGAGCTATGGATTGCAAAGGCAAAGAAAGTCGACTACGTTGAGTATGCACAAATGCATCATAAATTAAGGAAAGAAAACCATGGAACATAGCCATATTGACCCGATTGCGATTTTAGGGCTGTTCACCAGGTTCACACTTTCCCAGGAGCCGTTTCGAACCTTCAAGTCCGCGCAGTAGGGGATAATTTTCACTTCGCTGTATCCGCACCTGCATTCAAAGATGGATCGATGTATTCTGAAGATTCAGTCCCAAAAAAGCACTCCACCGGCCGCGTCTACACCTCTCTGTTCGTCAGGCACTGGGATGAATGGATCTCAGAGTACAAGTCAAATTTGTTCACTGGCGTCATTACCCGCGCTGAAGAAGACGACAAGTTCCAATTCGTCGGCGACCTAAAAAATCCTCTCCACGGCACTGACCTTGAAACTCCCATCGGACCGTTTGGTGGGGTCGACAATTTCGATATATCCCCAGACGGCAAGCACATCATTTTTCTCTCCAAAGATCCGAAGCAAGATCTAGCGCAGAACACCGCTTCATACGTATATGCGGCCCCGTTCGATGCAAGCTCTAAGCCGAAGGCGATAAACCCGCACCACGGTGCAAGCTCTTCACCCTGCTTCTCCCCAGATGGCAGCAAGGTTGCCTATTTGCAAATGAGAGAAAATGGGTATGAAGCGGACAAGAACGAAATCTTTATTACCGAATTCACAGAGTCCTACGAATTTGTGGTGACACAGGTTGCGAAGAAATGGGACCGTTCTCCGGGCTCCGTCGACTGGTCCGCCAACAACAATTACCTCTACCTGATTGCCGAAGATCACGGGAGAGAAAAGGTGTGGACTTTGCCGGTCATTTCCACGACTCCGGATCTCAATTCGGATCTCGATCCTAAGGCTATATTGGATCGCTTCTCCGCCAACGAAATTTATGTGATCGCTAATACTGAGACTCTGCTCGTTTCGGCCTCATCACTTACCAGTCCCACCTTTTATCTGCTTGTTCATGCCACCAAGGGTACCGTTAAGGACCTCACATCTCCTCTGATGACACTCAGCGGTGTAGAATCCGCCCCGCCAGAGCTCGGCACCTGGCATGGGCTCTCGCGTAAACAAGTTTCTGATTTCTACTACCCTGGTACCGATGGCTATAAGGTCCACTCCTGGATGATCAAACCTAGTTTCTTCGACGAAAAAAAGAAATGGCCATTACTATTCCTTATCCACGGTGGCCCTCAGGGTGCATGGGTTGATGGATGGAGTTACCGTTGGAACCCGGCGGCTATGGCGGAGCAAGGATACGTCGTTGTTGCCCTAAACCCAACTGGCAGCACTGGCTACGGAAAAGATTTTACCGACAGAATTCAGGACGAGTGGGGAGGGAGACCATTCAGAGATCTGGAGATGGGATTCGACTATATTAAGGAGAATTTTGAATATATCGATACTGATAACGCGATCGCTGCGGGAGCTAGCTATGGCGGGTGAGCATTTCTGACATTCACCCCATATATGAGATGGCTTTTGAACAACGGTTAATCCTCCTATAGTTACATGATCAACTGGATCGCAGGACAGCCATTCGCGAAGAAGTTCAAGTCACTAGTCTGCCACGACGGCATATTCAACACCCTCAACATGTACGCAACGGAGGAACTCTGGTTCATTGACCACGACGTATGTCAAGTATCCCCGCCCCTAGACTCGCAGCAGTTGACTAAACCAATCACAGTTCAAAGGGCAAATATTCGACCACCGTCATCACTTTGAACGATGGAATCCGCTTGGTCACGTCAAGAATTGGACTACTCCAATGATGATCATCCACAGCTCGAAGGATTACAGAATCCCTATTAGCGAAGCCCTAGCTGCATTCAACGTGTTGCAGATCAAAGGTATCAAGAGCAAGTTGTTAACGTTCCCGGACGAGAATCACTGGGTCCTTAAACCAGAGAACAGCTTAGTGTGGCATAGGGAGGTGTTTGAATGGATGGCTGAGTTTTCAGGAGCGAAGGTTACAGTTGGAGAGGTGGAAGGAGGACAGCCAGTAGAGAATGCCCCAGATTTGAATGTGAAGGGCCATCAGGGCCAGCCAGGGCAAGACATCTTGCCGCATTAGTCGGAACCCCATTTGGAAGTGAAGGTAGGAAAGATGTCTATAAGTGGCGCTGTTATGTTAGACGCCGAAATTATGTGCAGCTGCTGCATATTACGGCGAATGCAATGTAGCATAGTTTGAGTAAAACTTAGGCTAGCCTCAAGTGACTGTTTATGTCCGGTGAGGTAACAATGTACATTGTCTCTAGATCACTTGCGAATCAATCCGTGTTGGATATCCTACAGACAACTTAATTAAGACCGTCACATCGTCTATGATATATTCTGTATATACATATCCCATCCACATATACACTGCTTCTTACGCAATGCAACACTTGTAGGAGCGTTAAAGCCAAGACCACGTCCGAACGAATACATAAGTGTCTCCACCTAAATTCTCAATTATATCAGTGTTGAGGGCAGAGACTCTCCTGCAGTACCATTATCCTCACTGCCAACCCTCTTCACCTCCTCCAAAAACCACTTCATATCTTCCGGATCCACAAATGGCGTGATCCCATGGCCGAGGTTGACAATATAACCCTTTTTTCCTCCACCAAAGCCATTTATCATCCTCTCAACCTCCCTAGTAATAGCTTCTCGCCCCCCGTATAGTGCACCCGGGTCCATGTTTCCCTGCAAAGTAACCCTCCCTTTGGCGATTGCCACAGCATCAGAGGGGTCATGCGTCCAGTCCAACCCGACAACATTATAACCAGAATCACAAAGATCGTTGAGGGCATACCATGCGCCCTTTGCAAATACCGTCATGGGTACGGGCTCATGCCCACGAGATTTTATTGCTTCGGGGAGGCGCTGAGAGATTTGACGGAGATAAGGCAGGGCGAAAATCTGGAAGTCAGAAGGGGATAGCTCGCCGGCCCAGGAATCAAAGATTTGAATTAACTGTCGCAGGGGAAAACCCGCTAGTTAGCATCGCAGGGCATCATATAGAGGGGCAAATTCTGCATGCTGCATGAACAAACGCTACGTACCTGCGCCCCTGCAACTACTTGCTCTGCACAATAGTCCACAACGACATCGGTGATCATCTGCAGAAGCTTTTTGCTCTCCTCCCGATATTTGAAAACCCAGGTCTTCACGTGTATGAACATTTTGCTCCCGCCTCCCTCAATCATGTAACTCATGAGTGTCCACGGCGCGCCGCTGAACCCAATTAGCGGAACCATTCCATTCAGTTCCCGTCTAGTCTGCGTGAGAGCCGCAAAGACATATCCCAGCTCCTTCTTGACGTCTACTTCCGTTTTCAGTCTGCCAAGGTCCTCTGGGATGCGTAGAGGGTCTGGAAACGAAGGACCCTTATGCTCAACCATCTCGACAGCCATTCCCATGGCTTGCGGAACGACCAATATGTCGGAGAATATGATGGCGGCATCAAGGAGGCCTCGGTAGCGCAGGACCGGCTGTAGGGTTATTGTGCACGCTAGCTCTGGGTTCCGGCATACGGCAAAGAAATCGCGATCGCCCTTCGCTTCGTGGTATTCAGGGAGGTATCTACCCGCTTGGATCGATTGATTTAGCTGTATGACTCGGAGAGATATACAATGTAGGCGGTGTGGATAGAGGCATACCTTGCCGCATGACCCACATCGGTGGTCGTTCAACCTTTTCGCCTGCGTTGAGTGGGTGAAGTTAGCGAGAAGTCTGAAATGTCGATGGCGGGGGATGGCGGGGTGCCTGCCTCGGGCGGCACGCAGCAGCAGGTCGTTCTGCATCGGTGGGAAGTCTGCCATTCTGGACAATTGATAAGCCAGACGATGGCTGGTCTCGTGGATATGGCGTTATGGAAATGGAATGGCTTGTTTGGATACCGATGGTGGTGAAGTTGCGGTTGAGGAAAAAGGTTCGAAGGCGGGTCGAAGAGAGAAGGCGATGACCCCTGCCAGTCCCATGCTGGTTGCACAACGCAAGAGCGCCGTCAAATTACAACAGCTGCCATCATTCTGTGACCTCTCTCCGGCATCCTGACGACATCCGACAGGTAAGTCTGTTCATGCGCATGAAGTTCCAGATTTTGTGGATCTCTCTTCGAACCTTTGGAATGTTCTTGCTATGTTATGCGATCCGGCAATGACAGCATCAGTCCCAGGATTCTCGCCAATCTGTTTGGTAAACAGCCGGCTGCCGACGAACTTTAATGCAGAAGGTTTACAAACGTCCTCCTCGTCGTCCCGCTCGAAGATTGAGTCAATTCGACCAAATACAATGAGCATAGCCCCTACAGCCATCTTAGCTCGACATCACACGACATACGTACGCCGATAAAAAGTTATCATCTCCTTGGCGACACAAAAGAATGCCCCTTCACGCGTTTCGGCTGGCAGCTCGAGCTATGTTCCGGAGCGCCGCGCTACGGAGATACGCACACATCCCGCCTCACATTTTCTCTGCAGATTGTGCGCACGCGCAACATCTTCGAGCCCTTCCGACCACCCCACCGCTAAGACGCAGGAAGCATTGTTGGGAAGTTTGTTATGGGTCCAACTCCGGCTTTACCACTGGCTCGTGGTACTTAGGCCCAGAATTCAGTGCGGCCAGCAACCAGGATTTATGGGACCGTTCCCATTTCTGGCGCTCACTCCCCAGTTATCAAACGAGCCATCAAGAGAGCGAAATCCCAAGCAGCTGCAATACAGAAAAAATGGCACCCGCAAGGACGATATTTACAAAATCAAGCTCCCACGACACCTCAACTCTAAACTCAGCTTCTGACTCTACGGATACTTCGTCCATCTCGTCGAATTTCCCCATTCCATTGTCATCGATCATTACAGGAACCCCGGATTCGCACATGGCTACTTCCAAGCCGAATGGCATCGATCGTGGAGGCTCCTCTGAACCAAACCCCTTCGCAGACCCACTCAACTGGTACTGGATCTGGTACAACAACTGCCTTGAACCAGACGAGGATGATCAGGGACCAAGGAACATTGGCTACTTCCCTCCTCCAAAGAATATGGGCGAGGCCTTTAAGATCGCTCTTCTTAGTTCAGGCATTGAAGTCACACGTGTTGGACAAGCATTCCTCTCCCACCGCAATGTGGTCGCTATAACCTCCACGGAGCTATCCACGCAGACGATCACCACCCTCTTGAAGAACTTGGAATTCATTTGGGACAGTAAACCAGATGCAAGAGACCCAGTCACAGGAAGCAGGCGTCGACCCGTCTCGGTGGTACCCACTCCGACCACGACCGAAACACCAATTTCGCAAGTATCGCCGCACGCCAAGTTGCAAGAAGTGTTCAAAAAGAAAGCAATACAATGGAAGACTTGGAAAATGCTCCACTTGCTCCTACAACGAAGTCCTATGTTCGAAAAGTTCATGGTAGAGTCGGCTGATGATTTTAACTGCGACCCTGAGAGACCGCGGATCAACATCCGCGAACCATTGTCTTGCAAATTGTGGCGGGTGTTGCAAATAATGGTCAGATTTGGCTTGGTTAAAGTTCCTGGTGGGGAGTTCTCCGAGTCTGACAAGCAGACGGGGCGCATGGCTGTTTAGAAGCGAAACGAGTAAAAGAATGTCACCGCTTTCAAATTGCACGCCTGACAGGAGGATACTTTCCCTTCTACTATTTCTTCTTTCTACTCTGCTCCGAGTCCTCTCTCTGTTCTGAAACTTCCTCGCGCTCCCTTTTTCTTTTCCTCGATGTTTTTTTTATCCATCCTTTTTTTTCTTTTGTGATTAGTTTACGCGGGAGTTGTGATTATTTTACAAGGCTGCAGGAGTTCAGTTAAATTCACTTCAAACGGCTGGAATACATGTTGATACCACTCACCACTTTTTTAAGCCTTCCGTATAGATGCAAACGATACACCACTCATTTTTCCTATATCAGCCATTCTATACATTATCTATTATTTAATTTAATACATTTTATCTCATAATTAGGGAACTAGTCCGCAGATATGTCCCGCGAAAACTGCATGTATCATCGAATGAAAATTTCTAGCCTTGACCGGCAAATTACTTCCTAAAGGAACAAGGCGAACTTATTTTTGCGCGGAAAACTTGCATAGAAAGTGCAGCATGCAGCATCCATATCTTCCGCGTCTTTCAATTTCAACTCAGCCTCGTGCTGATGTTTTGCCAGCATAAAATACCTGGTCCCGCTTCTAATTATTGGCACTGACCCTTAGCCTCACTAAGATTTCTTGGAAACATCTAAAGCTAAGGGGACTGCGAATCCAAAATGAAACGGTTATTTAAAGCTCTAAAAAGCAGACCGATTCAGTCATCTGCTCAGGCTGGGCTGAAGGGCTCGGCTGCAACGCCAAGCTCTGGTAGCACAGCAATGGACAACTCGACTGGCGCCTCTGGAGCACTTTCGGAGCTGTCAGCCCAGCTTGGAAACGCCCTAGGGAAGATAGATCTTGAAGGTCCGGTTCATCCGTAAAATCGCCTTTACATTCTCCCCTCGGTTTGGTGTAAATGAACAATAGTAATTTATTTTACGCCGTACCTAACCTAAGCTAGCTGACACAAACTTTGGCTAACCTCGCAGGGGACTTTCGCACCCAGTTAACTGCGGAACTTGACCGGCTGGACTCCAAAGCTGCATCTTATGCCAACTCCTCTTTAGCATTTTGCAACCGGGCGCAACCATGGGAATGGTGTGTGAATATCACTCCTCTACGGTCTAGTATACTGCTTTGTGCCACCGCACAGTCAATAATATAATATTGTTTTTCTTGAGGTACAAATTTCGAATATTAACATTGCAGTTCAAAATAGCGACCGCACTGAAGCCGAACTCATAGCTCTTGCTTGGAACTGCTCCCTGGCCGTCTATGGGCCAGAAGCGCAGCAGGCAAATGGGACAGACGGCGTGGTAGATACCGCACCCATATCTAAGATAGAAGTCTCCATCCCCTGCTCTGCTACCGGCGACACCAAAGCAACGACTTGTAGTATATTCAGTCCGCCTCAGCGGCCTGGAGATGGCGCTTTACACAATCCCTATTTGATCATAGCTATTCGTGGCTCGGCTGGGATACTCGATAACATCGTCAATTTGAATAGCGAACCACGAGATGCTGGCCCTCTGTTCGTAAGTTTTTTTTCTTTCTCCGTGGAAGCATTGCTTTGTGCGTGGCAGTTTCGGTGCTAAGCTAAATGTATATTTTTATAGACTGATGAAAGCGTGGAGAATATTTATGACGCTCCGTCCATTGCATTCCACGCGCATGCCGGATTCTTGAACTCCGCGTTAAAGCTTAAGGGGTTGCTCTTACCACACGTCGAAAAGTTCTTGACGGAGCACTCGAGAGGCAGTATTATTTTCACGGGCCATTCAGCCGGTGGAGCTGTGGCAACGCTACTCCACCTGTTGTTTCGAGCAAAGCTTACCTATAGATGTAAGTACGGCGAATCTTGACTCAATGGACAGGAATTTAAAGATAGTGATATTGACCACAAAAATATTGTAGTTACTGCTGCGCTATTTTCATGCATCACATTTGGCAGCCCCCCAGTGGCGAAATTTACATCTCCCGGCGACAGATTGTCCGTTGAAGGCATGATATCGAGCGCTCGAGTGATTAACATCATCAACGAATACGACTTGATCGCCCGGGCGGACAGAAATTACATTGTTTCCTTATTGCAGCTCTATAGTGCAGATGAAAGCTCTGCTCAAGAGGATAACAGGGATGATATTTACAGCACGGAGAAGCCGCTATGGCCACTACCAGAGCCAGAGTTGCAGCATATCGGGCCAATTGTTCTTTTGAAAATTGGTCCTCCAACTACCAGAACTCGTTCCTCTACTCGATCTGCTCCCTCAGGGCTTGTGCTCACCGCGTGGGAAATAACATCCGAAGAATTATCACGAATCGTGTTTTGTAGACTATCAGTGCATGGCCGGGTGGCGTATCGGGATAGGGTTCAGAAACTCCAAAGAGGCCAGTTCAATGGAGAAGCGGGATGGATACTATAATACAGATGTGTTAAATTGTCACGAATAACCATTAAAATTAAAAACTTAGGATGGAATCGGAATAGAGAACCAGATAATAAATTCCAGCTATAATTACTCGAACTAGCAGCAAAATGTAACAACTCGTTAAGCCAGGGCTTAATCCAGAATTTAAATCTGTACTATTGTTTATTGCTATCGGTCAGCGTCGAATTGGTAGTAGATCTTGGCCCTTCCTCCTCGCAATCTCAACTTCGCGATAGTATGTTAATTCATCATGCACCGCTTTCGCCACCGATATCTCATCAATTTCATCACTCGGTCCTCCAGCATTGTCAACGGCAGACAACAAAGCTTCGCAATCCCAGCAGCTACAGGTTTGATACTCTCGAGCATACCTAATCCTATACAGATCTTTCGTTCTCGTAAGTCCATCATCGAGAACCATCCTCTCAAGTTTGTCATTGTGGTCGATTACACGACCCGCAAACTTGGTACATCCGGCTTTATAATAAGATGGTGAACACTGATGGGTATGCCAAACGAGATCTATGTCTAGAGTCGGTACCAGCGTCTTGCCGGGATAGTATTTGAATAACTGAAGGAATCTTTGGTAGCGGCCAATTGCTCTTGTTAAGGTTCCTTCGACGGCGGGGCTTCGGATCCATAGCTGCCTCTCCATTTTGTCCACAAAGAGAGACTGCCTTTGGACAGCTTCGGTCAGTTCTGTGATAGTTCTGTCCTTACTGATTATCGGTAAGAGGCAATCAAGAAATATTGCCTCATCCCTGGTGAAGACACGATTAGGGTCCTTGAGAATCGTATTTAGATCTGCAAGCTGGATACCCTTCGGATTCTTCCCAGTGCCCAGTTTTCTCAGGAGCTCATCCATGAACGGCGGCTTGGTAGAGATGCTTGACAAACTTTCGAGGAGGTCAGGCTCCAGGCCCACAGTTGTCTCACACCAGGATCTCGCTTTTTTGGACAACTTGAAAGGCCAGTCGGGCTTTTCTGAATCAATGGCTTGGTGCTACCAATGTACACCCCACATCAGAAATCTAAGCTTTACTAGTACTGCGACCTTACAAAATCAGAGTCTAATGGTAAGGGACTTACTATATCACTCCAAGGAAACGGGGTTTCCCGCAGTCGCCTCAAAACTATTGGATCGCTGAAGGAGTTGAACCAACCCGGATTCAATAAGAGCGAATGCCACACCATCAAGACGTCTACGGTTTTGTTGCGGTCGTATAGTATCAGCGCCAGTAATATATAGATGGGGGGCCTTGGTGGTTGGCCTCAGAAGTAGCTACTCACCTATCGGAGGCAGATGAATGCAAGCACCACCACCACCAGATGAACCCGGTTCTTCTGGCATGCTTTCTACAGCCCTGATCCACAATAGAAAGCGGGATGCAGCCATAGACAGATAGAAAGGCCACTTCAGTTTCCTTCGCGTTTGGAATGTGTAATCTACTTTTGTCGTCGTTATCAATTTTTTCTTCCGCGTGGTGCCGTAGCGTCTGAGATAGTAAGAAACAGGAGGATCCCACTGCTCAGTGGTCACAACCTCCTGTTCTGGCTTGATGCCAAATGCTTCATCCAATGCAGTTGAGAACTGAACTCTCTTACGGAGAGCATGGAATGCATGCAAGAGCTCCAGGTGAGTCGCGCATTCGGGGATATTGGGAAGCGCTGTGCTATCAGTTCCTGATGACAACCCTCCAGAGGGGAAATTGAAAAGACCAGGCTTGGGGATTTGGGGATTCTCATTCTGTGAAGCGGCTGTTCTCACGCGTAGATACCGTATGGATATGTCAGCGGTCGCTCTTGGGTATTTTAAGAAATAAAATAAGCAGTAGTACCTAATTTCGACCTTGATCTCGCCGTCTTCTGGTATCTGATGGCCGGTTTGCTGCATTCGTGCAGCCAGCGTTGGCCGTAGCCCTGAGAAAGGACCATCTTTCTTAACTCAAAGCGCTTTAAAGCCTGCGATCGAACAACTGCGACAACTACCAACAATCGAATACCAAGAGCAGACACAGACACAGGAAGCCCATATATCAATGGCCAAGTTAAACAATCAAACCAATTCACGGATACCAGCTATATATCACTCAAGAGGGGTTGTAGAACCGGTGTACGTTTCATGGGGAAACTGCAACCCTCGCCGTTATGAAAAGTGCGAGCCTCGCGTCCCGCGTTTTCGCAGGCCCAATGAAGGCGCGAGGCTGCGAGGCATCACCACGCATAAAGCGACCCATGCTGCAGCGTTCACGTAACGTTATGCCCACATCCGGGCCTGTGGGGCCGACGTCCAGCTGAGAATTCAAGCTTTCGAAGCCTTTCAGGGTTGCACAAGAGAACCCCGCCGATAGGCTGAAAGCCGAAGAGCCGCAGCTGCGACGGTGGTATATTAGGGACCAAGGGACCCTGAAGGCTTCTGGCTCCTCCTCCGCTCGTCAAGCGCGTTATCGATTCCGTTGAGGCTGCCCGAATTATTCTCTTGATTCTACTCTGCAAAATCAAAAATTGATAACAAAAGTAACGCGTATGGGGGTCTTTTCTATAGTTGCCAATCATGAGTAGCTCAATGAGCTCGATGCTCTCAAAATTTGTGGCCAAGCGCATCTCAACCACAAACAGCGCCAGTGTAACAACCTCCTCGGACAACATCACTGATGCCAAGAACAGGCCATGGAAACTCCTCGGCCCCGCCAAAGAACATCTCCTTGACGAATTGGAACAGCTGTATTGGACAGGCGTCGAACAAGAGCTACAGTCCGTCCTCTTCACACTTAAACTTTGGCAGTCGCCCGACCGAGCAGATATATCGGTACCCGACGAGGACGATGATTTCATTCATGGGTTCGACACATTTATCGACCAAGTCAACAAAGAAAGCCGCGAATTCGCAGAACGGGTCGAGAAATGGAAAAAGTTGAAGAAGAAAGCTGCCGACAGCTATATACAATCCTTAGAAATCAATCTGAAAAATGCCTCCACCGAACACAGCACTTCTAGACTCAAGGCAGAGATCAGAGAAGCCTTGGAGACCCCGGAAACCGACAATAAGCTACGCCGTCGAACTAGGATGCTGCTCCGAGCGATCGGTTTGCTAGATATCGAAAAGTTGGTCGAACACCGGCCTCCATTAGACAAACTCTCATTCTGGAAGAGACCTGCTGTGCCTCAGCTTCATCTGCAGACATTGAGCAGGACTGGAATACCCATACTAACATCTCTACGCTGCTCGTCGTGCAACGCTATCATCCGCAGCAGCATGTACCGCACGGTGGAGACTCCTTCCGATGGTGCGAACCAAAAGCCTAAAGAGCAAGTCTGCGAAGACTGTCATAGGGAAAAATATCTCGGCCAACGCGATTGCATGAAAGTCTACAAGCACTGTATTCTCAGAGACATAATTACCCTTGATGTTGCTTACAAACTCTGTCGCTGTCCAGGCGTAGCCCGCAAGGATCGTGCAGGCAACCGGCTGTCTCTATTCCCAATGAATAAAAACCATGGCCATTGCAAGGCCACCAAGGGCAAGGTTCTCCAATGTGGACTGTTGAAGCTTGGAGATCTTGTCGCGGAGGCAAAGTATTTTGGTATCCGAACAATCACCAGCCGGCCAAAACTAAGGAAGAAGAATGGACACCTTAGCATGGTAGGACTTGTTATCCAAGCTTCCGCCACGCCTACAGTAGTATTTCGTAGCAAGTTGATGAAGAAAAAGATCGCTGCGGAAAGCTCAAACCTCGCCTTCCGTGACAGCCGGCGTGTTTCAAGGGCGGAAACATTGGATACAAGCCAGATGTATAAAGAAACACTCGATAAACTGCAAAAAATGCAGGAGGTAACTCGATTCGCGGAGGCCACTCATCGGAAGAGGATGAATCGCCCCAGAGCAGTTACGGAGAAGAGTCTATCCGCTTCGAATAAGGAAGCGATATCTAGCACTGTCATTGGTGTTGAGGAGGCTGTAGCCGACAGCGACATCCCTTTCTTCCTAAGACGCTATACGGAAAGATATCCATTTGGAAATGTCCACATGGCTCTCCGAGTTGGTCCTCTCGTGATCGAGAATGGAGTGGCACAGTAAGCTTCCCCTGTAAACGCTTTTATTAGCTATCATTTAGATTTTCGCATTTCCTAACCTATAGTCTAGCACCAAGGGAGGAGCCTTGATCAGCACCAGAGAAAGCCCAGTGCTCCACGCCCGACGGTTGATCAACAACTCGAGGTGCTTTGCCTTGAGCGAAAGCCGGCAACTCTGGTCACAATTAAGACCACAGGAAACACCAAAGCGCTTCAAATCAATCATGAAGCAGGTTGTTGGGTCGCCATTCACAGGACTTCTTGACAAATCAATTGAATCCAACATCATCGATGCGTTGATTGGGGCAAGTCAAGAAGCCATTGATGATCCCGGGTTAGGTTCGCAAGAGCTAGCCGACTGGCTGAAGAGCCTCCTTGAGCCAGTGATCACAGATTTGAAAAGGTTGATGGGGGGAAACGTCTTAACATATTTGGAGAGCATTGCATCCCGCTTGCTTGATCCAACGACGGACCTGAAATGGTCTTCAACAAAGAATAATTGCCAGAACTTTTGCGACGCCCTCATTGACCAAAACTTCTTCGGTCCATTGATAGCAAACCCCTCCGGTGATTCAGAAGTTCCACCATACCTCTATCTCATGAGCTTCGTCTGCCGTCCAGCCGGTTACACTAAACCCAAAATCAAGTCCAAATTTGATGTTCCACGGGGCCTAACGGAAGAGTACCTCCTTCGATTCCGTTTCGGCAGACACGACGACTCCGACATCATTGACACCTTGCAGGAATATTGGCACGACTGGGGTGGCTTCGGCAAGCATCTGTACAAATATCAAGACCTCTTTCCCTGGGACTGCACCGAGGCCTTCGGGAGGTACCCCGTCAGCTGTGGCGATTGCAATCTGTCAAAGCACGTCTGGGCTTTCCCATTCGACTCGTGGTCCATCGCATCCTTACATCTAGCCAGAGACCGTTACAACTATCCACCAGGCCCCAACGGCCAGACAACCATGACGGACACTGAATGGATGCAGAATCGCCTGCTAGTGCTATGCGCGCAGGACAAACTAACTCGTGCTGCGGCAGCAATGGCTAAGAACACCTACTTTCAGAAGAAAACAAACTGGCTGAACAAACAACGTGACCCTGCCAGCGACAGAGTTAAACTCGGTGGAATCCATCGAGCGCAGCCGTTCAGTCATTACTACGACCAGGGTAAATACCACCACTACTTTGCCGCAGCATGGATACACCTCAAATACCCAGACCAGGTGGTTGAGTACGAACTCCTTCGTGATGGTAGAACGAAGCTCCCAGACGTAGAGTACACAGGCCGCCTGTACAGAGGCGAGCCAATACAATCTATTCTTAGGAGCGCCAGAGGCGAAACATCGGATCGTCCTCAATTCCCTGAGCGACAGGCTGCTCGAGGAGGCGAGGACGGAGGAGGTCCTGGAGAACGTGAATCTTATTTATTCGATCTCGATCTCAACTATGATGGCTCCACCGATATGGACTCCGGTTACGACGACTACCAAGGCGACAGCTACAGTTTCGATACTGCAGCAGGTTACGATGCCTACGACATTTATGATTTGAATATGGACGTGGACTGTGGGATGCAGATTGTGGATGCAATGATGGATACACCAGCGGTAGAAACCACTATGGAGACGTCATGTGCTGATAATGTCGCCTCGGAGTCTGTTACTGAAGTTGCGGATTCGACCACGGATGGAGGCTATACAGGATACAGCAGCTCCTACGATAATAGTTATCAAAATACGGCGTATGTTGCGGCAGTTAGCACCATGGCTGCAGCAGCAGTCGCCGAGAGCTCTTCATATGGTGATGGGGGGTATGGTGACGGAGGTGGATACGGTGATGGAGGGGGCTACAGCGGCGGTGACGGTGGTGGTGATGGCGGCGGCGACGGTGGTGGCGATGGCGGTGGTGATGGAGGTGGAGGGTGTGGTGGAGGGTGCGGGGGATGTGGAGGATGTGGAGGATAGTGAGGCGTCCGACATTAATAATACCGATATCGCCTTGTATATATCCGAAGCGCTTGGCCAGTCGAATTGCGGGGCCGGACCTTGTCGGCCGCGTGCTTAGAATATCAGATAATCAGGCGTTAAGTGCGCGCCGGACTGTGCGCATTGTCCGATATCTCCGTCGTAAAACCCAAAGTCGTAGTAGTTTTCCCAAACGGGAAATTCGGTTGAAAGGCTTTGTGCAACGCCCAGTAAAGCTGCAACGCGCCGACGTCTTTGCGAGTCGAGTGAAAGCCTTTATTTAAACTGGACGAGCCGCTCCAGCAGCGCTCGGAGATATCTCGTTCATACGGCTAGTTAAGGGCCCGTGGCTGGAAAAGAATAAAATCGACTAATCGTCTACATCCGGTATCTTGTTCCTCCCTCTTTATAGTCCGTTGCAAGTTGGAATAAAACTCGAAACTTAGCAACTTCAATTATAGTTAGTTCAGAATGCCGCCACCAAAAGCCCAGGAAGATGATGGCAGGATCAACAATATCGTCCACTTGCACTCTTTCCTTAAATACCATCATGACACTTACCCCGCCATAGACCCCCTCAAAGCCGACCTGACAGGCATGTCAGTTGCCATAACCGGTGCCTCAAAGGGTATCGGCTACGCGACCGCTATTTCCTTCGCGAAGGCTGGGTGCAGTAAAATTGCAATCTCTGCGCGCTCCCCGCTAGACAAATTAGAAGCCGAAATACACCGCGAGGCAAAGGCGGCCGGGCGTGCAGATCCCATAGTTGTAAAGATGGCTGTCGATGTGACTTCTGAAGAGGACGTCCGGAAATTCGCCGCAGAGGTCTCCTCAAAGTTCGGCGGCTCCGTCGACGTGCTGATCAACAATTCGGGATACCTCGAGGAGTGGATTCCCTTCGCAGAGAGTAAACCGGACGAATGGTGGAAGACTTGGGAGGTTAACGTCAAGGGATTATATTTGTCTGCTCGATACTTCATCCCATTGGTGCTGAAATCGAAGACGAAAACGATAATTAACGTCTCCAGCAACGGCGCCCACGTTCTAAGTCCCGGCGCTTCAGCGTACCAAACATCCAAATTTGCAGTATGCCGGCTCGCGGAGTTCATGACGAACGATTACTGGAACGAAGGGCTAGTTGCAGTAGCAGTGCACCCAGCGAGCGTCATGACGGATTTGGCAAGCAACCTACCCAAATACATGCATGAGCTTCTGGCCGACACGGTGGAGCTCCCGGCGGATGCGATGGTCTGGTTGGGGAAAGAGCGGAGAGAATGGCTTCGAGGACGGTTCGTTGCCGCCAACTGGGACGTCGATGAATTGGAAAGCAGGAAGGAGGAGATTGTGAAGAAAGATCTGTTGAAGCTTCGACTGGCACTCTAAAACCAGTTTAATTGCCATATACTACGCCAGATGCCGAGACTTCGAGAACGATGCTAGCGTAGGATTTACGTCTAGTTACTATCGTACTAGCGTATACTTGTGCTGCTTGGCCGAACGATTTTCCATTCACATTCGACGTCACATGAACCGATGCAGAAGGCATAAATGCGGAAACGCAGAGGTACGCGTAGATTTGTGTGTAGGTACAGCTTATATGTATATATTTATAACGATGTGTACAGGCAATGCACATGTATCATCAGTCGGGCATATATTATATTACCTACTTAGAACTCGCTAGATGGTTAAACATCCCGGTCAGCAGCTGTCTGTAAAACGTCAACTCGAACGCGAACGTAGCATCGAGTAATAACATTTTGTTGCAAGGTTGACTACCTCCTACGGACGGTTACACATCTGTAGGTCCAAATATATTACCGGACAAGGCCAAACAAGGGTTTCCCCTGCGCTCCAAGACCAAGTTTCCGCATGATATCCCTGATCTTGATATCATAGGATTCCCAAAACCAGATCGATTGCAGGCTGTCAGTTAGCTCCAATCGATTTCAGCTTGTTCGCCTTGTATCGCTTCAAGACCTATTGTTAGGTCTGAGGCCCAGCCCTTGTGGAGCCAGCTAGCTTCCTCGTAGGGCTACCCCTTTCCTCTTGCGGAGACGGCGTTTGCCAGGAGACGTTCCGTGGTCTGCCGCAGATGCCCCAGCTTAGTGAGCTGGAAAATTCCGACAAGATGCAGGATGTGCCTCATCGTGCCTACCTTTCATTTTAATTATGCGGGGTCACCGTCTCGTCCTGCATGCATCAACCCAGAATGCCAGCCTCGCCTGCGGTCGTTAAAAGTCGGGTTAGATCGTGATTCACCAACCTTGGCTTCGTCAAGCTTTGCTAGTCAGGAAATCTTACATCAGCCACGCGGTTTCCCCAAATTACCAATTAAACCAACAATTCCGATCACGGCTGAGGTCGAAAGCCCGCACAACGGCCGGGTTTTGGGCTAGCGCATGAACCAAAAGCTGCTGCAGATACCTGTTTTGTCGTCGTGCGGCCGACAGGCGGTGGAATGCAGGTTTGGGTTGCATTCAGCCGCTCTCAGCTGCGGCCTCAAATTCGATTTTGTTACAATCGGCATTACCCTCTTCGATTTTTTGTTCCTTCTGTGATCCCTTCCGGAAACTTCTCCTTGGCCAAACGTCGCACTCTATTCTTAGCGCTGGCGGAGCACGAATGATTGGCCAATTTCTCGACGAGCCAGTTCGAACAGCGACGCCAACGGCTGAAGTTGCTAACGTTAGCTTGGCTCGTTGTTTCGTGGACAGCAACTAACGTTGCACAAAGGCTTCTCCAGAATGGAATATATAAGTCATCGAGAGTCTGCTCTAGTTTCCTTCCAACAGCATCACTCCAACCAGCCTGCTTAGTTACAACGGTCCCACATCCTCCATAACGTTCGCTATTAAAGTTCTTTTTCTCTTTTCTTAATTAGACATTTACACTAATATACCCACTACATCTTCTATCTCTCGTCTTCCTTCTATCACAATGCGCAACTCTTTCGTTAATATCGCTCTCGCGACAGCCTTCACAGCTGCTTCAGTCTCCGCTCAAGCCTCAGCCCCAGCTTTGCCAACGATCTCCGCCGCACCTGGCACTCTCGCCCTCGGCCAGCCATGTTCCTCGAAAGAACAATGCGCCGGCGGCGCGGATTGCTACGCGACAAACTTCATGCTCATCCCAGCCTGCGGTAACTTCCAATCATCCTGCACGTCAGATGCACAGTGCGCTTTCAACACTTGCAACCAGGGTTTCTGCAATGGTGTGAAACCCACAACGACGAGCGCCCCGGTGCCAGCGTCCACCGGTGGCGGCGGCGGCAATGTAGCCCTCGGTGAGATGTGCGCCTCAGACTACGAATGTGCCGGCGGCGCATCCTGCTACGCGACGAACTCCATGCTCATCCGTCGCTGCGGTAACTTCCAAGCAACCTGCACATCGGACAATCAATGCGCCTTCAACACCTGCAACCAGGGATCCTGCAATGGTATGAAGGGCACCACTAGCGGCGGCAATGTAGCCCTCGGTGGGACGTGCACTTCGGACACCGAATGTGCTGGCGGCGCGTCATGCTATGCGACAAACTCCATGCTCATCCGCCGCTGCGGTAACTTCCAAGCAACCTGTACATCGGATTCTCAATGTGCCTTCAATACCTGCAACCAGGGCTCCTGCAACGGTATGATAGCCTCGACTGCCGGCGGTGCTTCCAGCCCGACAATGATCCAGTCCGGAGCCATGGCCCCTTCGCAGTCGTCCGTCTATGCTGCTCCTAGCTCCTTGCCCGTCGGCGCCTCCTGCTCGGACAAAAGCCAGTGCGCTGGTGGTGCGGATTGCTATTCCACCAACTCTGCTTTGATTCGCGCCTGCGGTAACTTCCAGGCTGCTTGCACATCGGATGCTCAGTGTGCTTTCAACACCTGCAACCAAGGATTCTGCAATGGCATGAAGGCATCCACAACCTCGCTGGTCACTTCGGTCACCACAGGGGCTCCTTCCTACGGCGGCGGCGCGAGCTCTCGTACTACTTCGGCTGTTGGCGCGGGTTCGACAACTGGACCCAATTCTCCAGCTTATACCGGTGCTGCGTCCACTTTCGGGGTTCCGATGGCCCTTGCTTTGGCTGCTGTTGTCGTCGGAGGTCTTGCGTTGTAATCTCGAACATTTGGTTTCGTCTGTTTCTTTGTTCGTTCGTCTAAACCCTTGTTACTTGGCAGGATGGCCTGAAACAACCGGATTCAGAGCCTTGTCCCCGACATTCTCTCTTTTCCCCTAAATAACTAAAGCAGGCAGGTGGTGGAAGAACTTGATGGACTGTACGCTATCGACAGACACATCTTGAAGAAAAAAATAAAAAAATCATGTGTGTATATGAATTTCATTAATTACCAAAAGAAAATTACAATAGATCAGTTTGAATTTTTTTTTATATATATTGGAAGTGAATAAGATGAAACAAAAAAATCATAGCTTCAAGACGCATATATACAGCATACGCGCACGTGCATGCATAATCGCATTGTTAAACCCAGAATTCAGGCAAAATAGAAATCAGATAAGGGGAAAAGGCATCATCAAGTCTTGCATACAAGCCCCTCAGAAATTTTTGAAACGAGTGACTTTTTTTTATATATGGAAAATATAACTCTAGAAATGAGGGTAAGAAAGAGAGAAAAAATCAAAAAGACATAACCAGAATCATGTATATAAGCGAACGTGACTGTCTTTTTGTGTATAACTGTAGGAGAGAAACCACCACATATGTACTGATGTACCCCGCAAAGATAAACGCCGCATTGCCCCCGTCCCTGCTTTAAAAAATCGCAATGAAGAAACTCAAATGATACAAGCATGGTGATGGGAAGAACAAAAGTGCGCCTATGCTCGCGCTTTTATCAAAAAGCGTCAAGCAAGACAACAGCTATGTAAGGAAGAAGGAAAATGCCGAAACACTAAAGACAAACTTCAGGAAACTCCAAAAAGCAGCCCCTCCAGCGTTAATCGTAACATTCGCATAAACTAAAATTATGGACAAAAGACAAAAAATCCATGGTAAAATGCAGCGCAAAAGATAATGTACTAGAACGCCTCGTGCGTGAACGACAGCCAAAAAAGCACCGTCAATTGAAGGATATTGTTGCGATTATATCCAGCCACCTACGGCGACCCTCTGCCCAGCAACTGGCGTTGGCGCATGCACCACTGGCGTTGGCGTTGGCGTTGTCGTTGAGGTTGGTGTCGGCGTCTGCTTCTTCTTCTCCGATCGGAAAATCGACGGCTTCCTTCTAATCGGTAAAACAGGCGGTATGGGAGCCTCCTCTTCATCGGTGCTGTGCGAGAACATTTTAACATCCCGAATGGCCGATAGGTAGTCCTTTGCCGAGAATTTGAGCAAACCCTTCTTGACCATGACATCGTTGTCGACGAGATCCAAGCCCATGTCCTCAGCGAGCTCCGAGACCTGGGCGAGTTCATGCGCAAAGGGATTTGTTTTGTTCATGCTGCGTTTGGCACCAGTTCTCAGATTTGGGTTAGATGCTGATCGCCGCGCCGAAACACGGGGTGGCGGCGGGGGCATCGATGGTGCGGCCACGATCACTGGTGCTGGCACCGGCACCGGCACTTGCGTTGGCAGTTGCGATTGAATAGTGGGTGAGGAACCGGAGTAAGTTGAGGCATTGGAAGCGCTTCTCGACAGGCCCGATGTGCGGGGAGTGGCCTGGATTGATGTTGGTGCCTTGTATGATGCACGAGGGCCCAGTGATGACGATGTCCTCCTGAGATCTGGGGACGGCTTTGTAGAAGAAGCAGGCGTGAAATCATCGGTGCTGCTGGTGCTGCTGGTGCTGCTGTGGTGGTGGTGGTGATTGCTATAATGGGTGCCGTAGTCAAGTCTGTAGTTCTCGCCAGATGTATTTGAGATTGACGAGGCGAGCGAGGAAGTGCTCTTGATTCTCTGGAGACGTTGCTGGAAATCCATGGTGTTGTTGCTGCTGTTGTAGTTGTTACTGTTGCTGTTGACAGAATTGACAGACTGCCTGAGAGGGTTCAATGGTTTTGGACCGATGCCAGAGCTCCTTGATATGCGATGAAAGCTCTCAGGTGGCGGCGTGGTAGGTGGTGTTAGAACGTCAGAAATAGCAACTCCGATATCCGGCGAGAGCGGACCTGCGGAGGATCCGCCGCTTGTCGTAGAGGCAGGTGACGGTGGCTGGTTGTAAATTGACTTATGGTGGAACAAGCTACTGGACGTGTGAACTCTGTGAACAGGTGACGCCCTGCCGCCAGCGGGACTAGCAGCTCTCTCTCGCTCTCTTAGTTGAACGTGGCCGATAGCAGAAGCGCTTCTACCAGTGGGACTAGGGTTCCGTAGACTTTGGGAGGTGTAGGAGATCATGTTGGTCGAGGACAGCAGCTCGACCGGAGCTGATATCTGAAACTTCATTTGTCCCTCTTGGCGCGAAGCCCTACTGAGCCGGCTGAGTGCTTTTCTGTCCGGAGAGGCTGGAGGAGTGGAATCGCGCAGGTTCTTGCTGGAGCGGTGGAAGGCCCTGGAGGCTCTGGAAAGCGAGATCCTGTCCATTGCAGGAGATGTATATATAGTCGGACTATGCGTGAGAGGGGTTTGGTTAAAGGGCTATCGAAGCCTAAGTTAATGCGTATGCGGACCGATGAAGGAGGAGCAGAAGGCCAAAGGGCTGAGCTCTACGGCCGGTTTCTGACACTGGCAGCTGCCGCGTTGGGGGCCGTTGTGTTGTGATTGACGTTAGTGCGTTGCGGTGTCGACACGCTGTCTCGAAATGTGTTGTCGTTCCCCGCCTGTGAAACCGTCGATCGATGCCTCAACACTCTCCGTCAAATCAATTGACCGAAGAGATAAAAAATGAAAAAGAGATAAGAGATAGATGGATAGACGCTTTAAAGGAGGACGAAGCAAAAAACCTCTCGAAGGCTTCCGCTGTGCTTGTTATCTCTGTCGAAGGAGCACCTGCTCTCTCTCTTATCTTTAAACTCCGCCTCCTGCACGAAGAAAATTTTATTTAATCGAAGATGTGGGGAGAAGAGGAGAGAGGCACGTCGGCGAGTGGGAAATCGGCGTCGCTATAAAAGGCAGCCTGCCAAAAAAGGGAAACCGTGCGCTTTCTGGAAAGAAGGTGAGGGTGTGCCGAAAGGAACCAGGGCCTCCCAGTTTCCTTTTTCCTGCAGGGCCGAAAGGCTAAAAGTGACGCTTGAGGGAGTGGTCCAACGGCGGAAAAACAGGCTAACGTGACCACTTTTCAACGGAGCAGGAGAAACCGAATAAGACTGTCTCCACTTTTTTGCGTGACAGGCAGCCTTCCCGATACTAACAGGATGTGCCCTTAGAAGATGGCTATTATTATGCGTCCCGATTCGAACCTCACGGCGCTTGTTGTCAACCCGAAAGGCCGCGAAAGATGGATGGTGTTCGGATTCCCGTCGAGAATCCTTTTTGCGGTAACAGCCGTGGGAGACCAAAGCTGTTCGCTCTTGAAACAAGGACACACGGTACACGTGTGCAAGCTAAGGATGAGGATCAGGGGGTCCTAGCTATCGATAGAAACCTGCTGCCCAGAAGAGTTGGCTTGAGATATCAGTTGGATTACCTGCTGCTGATAAATACGAGATGGAATTAGTCGATTCGGCTTGTGATATTATGCCGGCCTTATCGATTTGCGGTTGCAGGATAGGATAGGCGCGATGTTGGATGTCGGTTTCTAGGTAACAAAGTTCGTACCCTGGTGCTGCCGTAGATGCCTGCCTGATTAGGGTCGATGAACGATCTGTGGATGCAGATAGGTGCGGCAACAAGAATACAAAGCGTTTCGAATGCTGAGAAGATTATTAATATGTGATTAGGTACTGGTCGATTGCGTATCGATTCCAAATTATAGATGTATGCTATTGTCGAGGCGATGCGATGAGGTATTATGCTAGATATGCGAAGAATTTCGACCGTCGACAGCTGTTGGTGTGAATGCAAGCAAACAACAAAAATCCAAGGACGTATCGGTGAGTTGATTATTTAAAAAAAAAAGATGCTTATACGGGGGGGAAATATATTAGAAAAATTTTTTATTCAAGGCTTCTTTCGATGCGTATTAAATGCAGAACAGACAAGAACGAAAATGAATAACGGAAGGAGAATCCCAGGCGAGTTAGCAACCGAAGCAAGATGGCGGAGCGAGAAGGAGGGAGTTATTGCGAGAAAATGCAGAATTATATATATCTTGGCCTCCTCGGGAGCAGAAAAATAAAAAATAAAATCCAGTAAAAAAAGATACTTTTCTTTTAAAACAAAAAAAAGCATCCGAGCCAATGCGGTGAGACCGCAGCTAGGCTTTCGTGCGACAAGAAGTCCGTCGATGTCTTTGAAACTCTCTTTTTCTTTCCTCCTTTTGCGAGCATTGGGAAAAACCCTATCTGGATGACTGTCCCTTCCTCCTATTCGCCCTCGACGTGGTTCCGTCTGTCGACGTCCGCTTCGAGTCTGAGTCCTTTTCTGTACGTCTCGCAGAGCCAATATAACTAATGTACGTGTACCCGGGTACCTTGCAGCTTACATGCAGCCAGAGTTCAACATCGAAACCGGTATCGCTCGGAGCCCAGACGTGATAGTGCCATGTACGAATCTGCATCCGACAGGTCTTGCAGCGAATTTCATATCATGATCCCCAACGAACACACACGAAGAATTAGATGAACCGCAGACGGGTAACCGCTTTTGATGAAGTTGCATCCGTTCTTCGTTATCACAGAGGCCCTGTACCTGCATTGACGGACCAACTCACCATCGACGGCACCCGATGAAAAGAAAAATCCGGTCGTCCAACGTGGTCCATCCTGAAAGGCCACATGTGCGCACGGCAGAAACTCCCCCTGGTCCTCAATTCACGATCCGATGGGGGGATCCAAATTGCACAGCAAGATCCCATCCAATAATATACCAGAACGTTGCCACCCACCCCTGTTGCTGATGCAAGTTGCCCTCTCTTCCGGCCTTGGGGTTTCGGTTGGTTGGCTCCTTTTTGTCTGAAACTGGGCATGTAATGGCTAACCGCCGGCTATCGGTCAACCTTACGCGGCGGGAGGTAAGGGCTAAAACTTTTCTCTGGAAAGAAAGCGGCAATTGAGCCAAATGCCGGGTCAACAACCTGACCAGGCATCTTCGACATCAGGAGCTCCAGGAGACGGAGCGATTGATCTTGGGTTATAGCCCGGGGAGGTGCTAAGGTTCTCTCTCTTTGGATTTGCATATCCGTTGATGCCAGACCTGCATGCATTGTCTCTTTGCGTACCCGCCGCGCAAACATGCACCAAGGCAACTGTACTGCTCCCCCAAGAAACCTGAAGAGACAGAAACCCCATACCTATCGGGCAGTTGGCAGTGCACCCACCGATAACCACGTTGGGGCTCGACAGAAAGCTTAGACCGGCTGTTTAAACTCTTTGAAACAGCCCCTCCGCAAGGGTAGTCGCACGGTCAACCGGCCATAGGCAAGATCATCGGCAAAAGCCCAAACTTTCTACGTTAAACTTCACCTACAGCTTTCCGCGGCGCGCACGGTCCCGGGAAGAGGGAAAACCGGGTCCGTCATTTAATATCGGAAGATTGTGGGTCCCTGGCAACCCTCGACGCCCGCATTCGACGTGCTTGGTTCCTTTCGGCGACATCGACAAATTGCCCCCACTGCTGCTGATGCTGCTGATGCTGCTGGACATAATGACAATGCGAGTAAGCGAACAACCCGGGCGCCTCATCTAAATATAAATTTCCCGACCACAAACCCTTCTGCGACTCCAATCTCATGATGCGAAGGGTTTAAAGATAGCTATAGATCGCATGCCGTCGTGCTTCCGTCCCCAGTCGCACCACCTAAATGGGAATCTGACGTGACGTGACGTGACAGACGTGCATACAATTACATTTTACTCATACTTTTGTAATACATTATTAACGTACAAGCGAAGAAATATTATGTTTCCACGGAGCCGGTCCCAAACGCACAAGGAGTTGCCGCACTCGCCCGCCTACATCCAAGTCTTGTCGCGAGCGTGTCTACCTAGCCCAGCGCCTCCCAGCGGATCTCGGAAATTCCACGCGGTACCCAAATTCAACATTTACAATGATTTACAGACCTAGAAAATTGATTCTTGTTCTCATCGCCGTATGTCGAGAGACACTGACAAATGTAATTTCGCAATCGTAGGCGGTGCCTTGTTTCATGCGCTCCCCCCCCCTTCGGGTCGAACCCTTCAAATTCGCTACTATCTGGGGTCCACAGCCTAACCGAATACCTCTTAAACAACTTAGCTTAGCTAAAGAAACGAGACAGTCGATCCGACTCCTCCTTTGATCTTTTTAACTTTGCTTTGGCGTTTGAAGTCGTGCTAAGTTTAGCTTCCGATCAGTTAATCCTGTCAACTAACTGATTCCGGCGAGGCGTCTAGCGTTTTCTTGCGCGAAATCCCCTTCCTTGCTATCTTACCAACTATCAAATGTGTTAGACGTCTAATTGGGAGCCGGGGGCCGCGCGGGGAGCGAATCCATGAATGGAATAGCAAGGATTTCGCGAAATTCATCAAATAGCTCCAAATTATAAAAGTACATGCGAAGGCCGTCGACTCGAAATCATGAAACGACCATTTCTAGTTTCAGGCGACAGGAACTTATTGCTTCGAAAACATCAATACTTGCGCCGGAGTTAAGTAGAACTATAATATTATAGTTATAGTGTCTGTGGATACGTGTATCTATACGTACGCCGTAGCTGTGGATGCTGTTGCCTACGAAGGGAAACAGATCCGGATCTGATATCAAATTGACAATAACATCTCCTAGTTCCCCTGTGAAACAGGCTGTGCTCACGGCGTTCAGCTATCCGCTTGTATATGCCCTATACGGCCGTATTGACACCGTACGCGTGGAGCCTAGGTCCTATATCAAACTCGATATCGATACGGACTTTTCCTAGAAGAGTATCCGCAAGCCCGCACGATTATGGATCCAAACCAACATTGTCGTAGATCATTAGGCCTTTTAGTAAAGATGACTGACGATTATCCACCTAACCGATCTGTACCGATTCTATATACAGGCTAACTAGGCTATAGATGCCCACTCATTAGTAGAGTTTCGCAAACCTCCAAGTAAGTATTTACAACTGTCTCCTTCACAGACTTCCAGGGGGCAGGGAGACTACAACTGGTGATTCAAAATGTAGAGACAAAAAATTAACAACGTTGACCTAATATCAATTAGTGGTTGACGTTTCAACAAATAATCAATGCAGCAGCAGCTTCTTCTCTTTCTCCTCCCTGAGTATCTCTTCTGCCGTCTTCAATACCAACCCCGGTAAGCCCGCGATTCTCGCAACCTTCACCGCATGGCTCTTCATATTAACCCCCTTCTTTAACTTGTGGACATAGCTCCACCCCCCGCCATCCTTATCCTCTACGACATCTGTGCAGTACGCTCCAACCTTCTTCCTCCCCACATTCCCGTCACCCCCAGCGCCATTGCCACTGACATCCTCCTTCTCCCATCCTTGCGCGAGTTCCACAAGCCCATGAAAGTGCGTCGCGAACAGCACGCGACATCCACAGACCTCCCACAGATACTTTAGAACGCCGCCTGCGATTGCATACCCATCGTCGACGGTGGTGCCCCGACCCACTTCATCCATGATTACAAAGCTCCTCTCCGTCGCATTGCGTAGGATATGCGCAGTCTCCATCATCTCGACCATGAACGTTGACTGCTGGCGGTACAAGTCGTCCGCCGACCCCACGCGGCTGAATATCTGATCGATGATACCAATTTCGGCATGGTCAGCGGGGACGTAGGACCCCGTTTGCGCCAGGATTGAGAT
The DNA here is from genome assembly GCA_036971555.1 of Drechslerella coelobrocha. Classification (NCBI taxonomy): domain Eukaryota; kingdom Fungi; phylum Ascomycota; class Orbiliomycetes; order Orbiliales; family Orbiliaceae; genus Drechslerella; species Drechslerella coelobrocha. The sequence continues at coordinate 3,875,218 of JAJTUH010000002.1, forward strand.
GAGCGCGTTCTGCCGTAGGAACGTGGACTTGCCGGCCATGTTCGGTCTAAGATCATGCACAACCGTTAATGCATAGGATTCAAATAAGATATTTCAGCGAAAAAATTAAAACGATTGCTTCATGGAGAAAAACTTGAGGCATAGGATTTTAAATTAAAAATTACTTGTTAAAGCATGGTGAAGAGGTAGGCGGGAGGAAAGGGAGGAAGGAAGGTAAGTGCTTACCCAGTAATAATCCAGATTGCCTCCTCGTCTCCGACGAAGCAATCGTTTGATACAAAGCTTCTCCCCTGGTCGTCTAGGCTTTTTTGTACAGTCGCATGCCGTCCGCCAATGACTTTATGTGCGGTCCCCATATTCAGAATCGGCCTGACCCAGCCATTTTCCTTGGCTAGGATAGCAAACCCGCCCGCTATGTCAATCTCATCGAGCACAGCAGCATTGCGGCGCAGGGAGTGGATGTTGAGAATGACCTCTTTGCGGATACGGTGGAGGACCCTCTGTTCCTCAGCGCGGATGGCCAGCCGCTCCATCTCGATGCGTGACCCGAGCTTCGTCCACTCAGGTAGATGATATGAATGTGTAGATTTAGACGAGCTGACGCCAATCGCACGGGATAGTATCCCCTCAGTCATATCTGGTAGCGTCCGTGCTTTTATGTGCAAGATGTGGCCAAGCGATGGCGTCCATTTCAATGCGACGAGGTGTTCACTAAGCCCTGATTCATCGAGTATCCGGGTTTCCATGACCAATTTTTCATGCATCAGTTCGTCGAGGCTGGAGTGGAGCTGCTCCAGAGTGCTTGATGCGTTTCGGTGCATGATCCATGGCTCCGTCTTTTCTCTATCCGCTTCTTTGAGTATTCTGTATCCTCGTGGTCTTGCAGGGGCTGTTTTCACGGTTTTTTTCGTCACTTTACTCTTTCTTCCTCTCTTCTTTGGTTTCTCTTCCTCCTCTTCTTCCTCTGGCTCCGGTTCTGCTTCCTCTTCCATCTCTTCTAATTCCTCGCCGTTCATCACCACCATTCCACCTTTCTCAACCACTTTGGCCAGCTCTGTGATTTCTGCGGTTTTCATGTCCTCGATCGTATGTCGTAACATCAACCCATTTTCATCTATTGAACACATAATCTTCTCCGCCAATTCTGCAAGCTCTAAGATCCTGTCCAGCAGATTGTTCACGACCTGCAGACTCTCTTCTTTGTTGGGTAACGTGGCGTTCATGCGGTTGACGATGTCCTGTGTCCCCAAGATGGTCCTAGCCAGTGCGATTAGATCGTCCGCATCCCCTCGACCCAATGACATCTTTTGCACTAGTCGCTGCGAGTCGTGAGTTAGCTTGAGTTTGCGCTGTATATCGTCCAGTAGCTGTGGAGATTGTATGAAGTGCTCAACGAGGTTGAGTCTGTTGTTGATGGTTTTCACGCTGGTTTCCGGGGATGCTATTCCATGTCAGCGTCCTTTCTAATACGGCCGACGAGTAAAAAGAATAAAACTTTAGTAGGAAATGTATCTAGATCCTGCGGCCAAAGGCTGAAATATCTGTGAAGAAAGCACATACTTAACCACATCCCCAACCGCCGCGTCCCGCCTCTGGTGACTGTCCTCCTGACCGTCTTCAGCAACGTCCCCACTCCACCTATAATCCCCTCTTTCATTGTCGTCTTGATTTCCAAAGCCCTCATGGTGACCGAATCGATCAACATGTTATTCTCCTTCGCCCTGCGAATCGGCGGCTGAAGCTTCATGGACAAACCCTGGAGCTTGTCCTTTACGTATGATAGCAACGTGCTACCCGCCGCCACTTCTTCTCTTTCAAACCCTTGGTGGGGTAGCAGTCCAGCAGACCCAGGTTCTAACAAGCTGCTCCAGGCAGCCATGTTTTCTGGGCTAATAGAAGAGGCATGGAACGTCATAAGCCGCTTCTCTTGCTCCAACAGTCGCACTTCAGGGGTGTTGCGACAGGCTTCGTCGACAACAATCTCTCGAGGACCGATTCGTGCCAACTCCGCTGTCAGGGCCCCTCGTGTACTTATCTGAGTGAAGAAATCGCCGGTAGAAAGATCTAACCAGGCGAGACCGACGGGCATGCTCGTGTCCAAATCGCTAGCCACTCTTTCTTCCCCCGCCGCAACCCCATCGCCACCCCCACTATCCGTATCTCTTTCAGAAGAAGAAGAAGAAGAAGCGGGAGACGCCGGCCAAACACACAGCAGGTAGTTGTTCTCATACGGATCCATGAACTTTTCGTCGATCAACGTTCCCGGCGTGATGATTCTCGTCACCCGCCGGTCCCACAATAACCCGAAGCTCGGATGATCTTTATCCTCTTTGTTCGGATTGGGATACTCCTCCGCGATGGCCACATGGCGGGACATATCCTGCACAAGCACCTTGAGGAAACGGTCTAGCTGGAAAAACGGAAAACCTGACTTCACCCAATGAAATATCTCCATATTAGCCATACATAACCCCACACTCTCGAGAATTCAAACCAAAAATAAAATACTACAAAAGCAACGGCACGACAATGTCGATCGACACCAGCAAAAAAAAAAAAATCCCAACTTACCATCGGCACATCTGCATCCTTCCCCCGCGTCCTCTTCCTCCCAACCTTCAACCCTAACAGCGGCCCCACCTCTTCCGCCTGCTCAAAATACAATTCGTAAAACCCACCAACTCGCGTCAACAATACACACTCCGTAAACTTATCGATATTCAACCGCGCCTGCGCGATCACATGCGGATACTGCGGCCCTTGCGACGGCGGCAGCTCCGGCAGCGGCTCTACCGACAGCGCCCCCTGCGGCAACGCCATCAACGTCACCTTTGTCTTCCGTTTGGCGCCGCGTAATTGCATATATGGCTTCACAGACGCCGTCGCCTTCGCATTCACTGTCGACGTGCACGTGGCCGAACATTTATACGAAGGAGAAGCTGCATATTGAGCACACCGTCCGATGGACTGCCGGACGAGTGGGCGCGATGACGCGAATGAGTGACATTGACGTGAAGGAATGACGAGCTTTAGGCGCTTCATTGATGCGTGGAGAACTAAGAGAAAAGGCAAAGAAGACAAAAAAAATAACACACAGCAAGGATTGCCCGTGCGGGGCGCGTAACTTGCAAAGTAACAAAGTTTGAAGATTCTGCGTTGGCTGCTGTTGCAGATGTTAAGAAGGCAATTGTGCTTATATAAGCATCGAGGATTTTGGGTCAAATTTCGTTTTATGATTAAATACATTGGATGGAGGGCATGCAAAGGACGGCAGATAGGTAGAAAGATAGGTACTACTGAGAGTAAAGAATCAACTAGCACACGGGCGAAGAATCCATAATTTAAAAACACTACAACTACCAGTACATATTACTGCTACGAATTGGACAGCTTGCACTGAGGCACATTCTTGTGCCGCGACTTGAGCTTGAAAGGTTATCCTTTTATTTTATCATCCCCTGCACTGGTAGCTACGGTGGTTTATACAAGTTCAGATTGAAGGAACAGGAATGGTGCAACGAAAATCAATAAAAATTCATTTGGTTTCCCCTAAAACGCCGACTGCAGATGGTTTGATTTATACAGAAGAAACGTGACAAATGACAGTAAGTAGTAGAAGCGAGAACAAAAGAGGGCGACCATATTTGGTCTTGTATCATAACCCATATTGTTGGAGATAGAGAGCAAACACTGCAATAATTTTATACAGTCCTGGATTCAAACGCCTTTGAAATAAAAAGAAAGGTTTGATCAATCATAGAACAGGAAAGAGGTTTCGGACAGAGGAAGTCAGTTCGACAGATAAGTAATGATGTACAAGCTGAGTTGTTCATCAAATAATGATACAACAGGGTATTTAGGCAGGGAAAGTAGAGAGTAATAGTTGAAGGAGAAGTTCGAGAAGAAGTTTGGCGATAGACGGTCGAAATTAAAGATGTTTAACTGCAGGAGATGGTGCAGCATTGGACGAGTTGGCCGCGTACTAAGCGACTGCAGGCTGCGTCAGCGCGTCAGGTGGTAAAGTTCCACTTGCACGAACCTAAAGACTAGTTAGTATTTAAGAAATAATATGATGCGGAATCTAGCATAATCAACATACTTCATTGAAGGCTTGTAGTGCCTTGGCCAAATCCCACCCAGTCTGGTCTAGACACATTTGCGCATACGTCTGTGTGAGGCCAGTTTGAGCCATCAGTTGTCTCATCATCTGCTCTTTAGGGTCTCCCTGTCCTTGGCCCTGTGGTGCCTGTGGAGCAGGAGCGGCCGGTGCTTGTGTCTCAGGTGACCAAGCTTGACTCCCCCCGTAGGCACGGACTATCAAGATATCCCTTCTGACAAGATAGCCGTCTGCTCCATTGGGAAGGACAAGGAAAGTACGGGAAAAACTGCGCTTGGAAGCGATTCCCTCTCTGGCAACATTTTCCGGCTCCTCGTATTCTCCATGAACGGTCATCAGCATGCCGATCATATCACCGAAAGGAACGTTTCGGCTGTCGTATGCCCATTTGGATGGATTGGTGACGTCATGAAGCGTGCGTGGAAGGGTCTCCCAAATTTTGAGAATATTAACTGGCCCCTTTGAGCAACGCTCTTTGATGGCAGTCGGATTGCGAAGTCGAACCATATTTCGTGATTTCGGGATATACGCATCCCAGCGTTGTATGTTATCGCCAGAGAGACGGGGAGCAGAAACGTTGACTGAGATTGAAAAGAGGGATGTCTCGTTGTAGAAATTTTGAACGCAAGCTTTGCGATCAGAGTCGTACACTGGGAAGAATCTGTGTGGCTATGTGTTAGAAGTTTGCGTATTTCAAGAGAAACTGAGATACTTACGTCGAAAGGAATTTGTTTGTGTGATCTTGGTCATCAACGATTCCAGTTGGTTGAATGTTGAGGGGCATTGGAGGAAAGGGTCCAGGGCCTGAGTTCTTGCTGTCCTTCGAGGCCGGAGGTGGCTCGGGATAGACGACATTGTCGAGCATGACCAAGGACTTCCACCACTTTCTGCATTCCTCGCGATAATTGGGAAGTTGAGTGATGGGGTTTCCAGTCAGAATGAGCTGCTCAAGCTTTCGAAACTTGAATTTCCAAGCTTCGAGCTGCTTGAAAGTCGTAATGCTGTTGTTTTCCAAACTCAAGTTCTTGAGCTCAGGGAAGGTGGTAGCCAACGAGACTACCATCGTAATATCCGGAAGGGTATTGCCGGAGAGATTAACGCTGACGACTTGCTCTCGTTTCTCTGCTCTGTTTTGGAATTGCTCATCTGCAACCTTCATGAGAGCAGGAAACATCTTGGCTTTAGTTGATTCTTGGCTAAAGAATCCGCTGCCTTGTAATTGAGGATGAGTGGCAAGGGCAGAGAGATCCAGCATTTTTGCAGTGGGGATGTAACGCGAGATGAGGACATTTTTCAAGAGGACAGCGGCCTGCTGGGCCCCTTCGGATCGATCCATGGCCGGTTTCAACGCTGCCTGAATGCTAGCTGGGAGCTCGTTCACGGCCTGGATTCTGAGGTTTGCGCCGGCAAATGCGATGTTATCGTATTCGAGAACGGTTGGGACTTTGATGAGAGGAATCTGGAACAAGATGTTGTCTCCAACTGTCCTGGGCTAGAGAGTGTGTTAGCTATGTGTACATTAACGCGGCTTGTCCCAACACGCTTACCTTTCGCAATTTTTCTTTCAGTTTCTTCTCAAGGAAGATGATGGTTTCAATATCGTTCACTTTGGGAATGTTCTTCCAACCATGAACTTTCATTTCGATAAACCCTCCAGTTGGTTGTTGTTTGAGTCCCTTGACAGTTCCGATTGGCGCGCGAGCTGGATTTCGTACAGGGCGAAGACCTTTCGCTGGACCGGAGTCGGACTTCTGACCTGGAGCGGTAGCAGGACGGGCAGGTCGTGGTCGCGCACCACTGATTGGGCGAGCACGTGGACCAGCTGGAACTTGCCCGCCCATATCAAGATCCCCCTCTCTGTCCACTCGTGCTGAGGCACGGCGTTTCTGGACACCACTAGTAGCCCCAGTGCGGCGGCCCAGATTGGCGGGAAGTGAGCTTCTTCCGGTCATTTTCGCTTCGGACGGCCGAGACCAGGCGTGACGAGGTGAATCGGTTGAAGGCGCCGTCTTGCAAGGGACAATGAAGACCAAAAAAGGTTGATCTTCAGTTATTTTAGGTGCTGGTAAAAAATGTTGCGACCTACTTTAGAGGCCCGAAACGAATTTGGCCCTTGATACCAATTTTTTGGAAGGTTAAGAGAAATGCTTTTTGGGGTCTTTGAGCTGCTTAGAATTACCAGGGAAATAGCAGTGAAAAAAAGCAGTAGGCGTAATTCTTTCACCCCGTGAAATAGAAAGAATTCGACCGCCTTCGGAAAACCAATCTCGTCGAATCGAATTAGGGTTCTTTAGATTCGTGAAGATCGGGGTTCTTTGATCTTGGGTTCTTTGATATCGGGGTTTTTGCAAACTGGAGTCTCTTTCTCGTCTCTGCTAGACTGAAAAGAAAAAACGGAGAAGCGATCAAGACCAACTAGTGACGAGCACAGGTCGACCTCTACACTTGTAGCCTCCATGAAAATATGTTAGCCCTAAAGTCATTACATTTCCCGACAATATACAGAAAAGGTGCAAGGTTCCCGTCTAAAATTATCCAACAATCTATCACTGGGGTAGAGAAAGCGACGAAAGAGAGAAAGAACTCCAGCAGCGGTATACTAGGCCCGCAACCTCCGACCACACTTTTCGACACTCCATAGGTGAAAATCTGCCCACCAAGCCGAGCCGAGCCAATACTCCCGTTCCAGTAAATCATCGTGATGTGTACGGCCTCGGGAACATGAAATCTGATGATGATGCCGCGTTGAATCCAGATGGAGCCAGGTCACGACACGGGTATAGTTGATCGCATCAGATTCCATGCTGGCGCAAGAGTATCGAAATGATTTTCGAAGTAGAGAGGGTTTAAAGGCCAGAGGTTGGTTTTGAGGTTTTCATCGTTCTCGCGATCGCACTAGTCGACAGAATAACGGGTTCGGAAGGTGGTCTGGCGACATTTCGGAACCGCCGGACAGGGGAAAAAAAATAGATCTTCTTTTGCAGACGCAGAGACTCCCGGGTGTAGTAAATCGGTATCTAGAAGGGATTATAAAGGGATATACCTCACCTCCAGGCAAATACGCTGTATTCGAGGATCCGCGGGACGAAGAGGCGATGGGTTTTCTTCCGCGTAGATGGTTGTTTAGGAGAGTTTGCTTGAAGTTCGGTCGTCTATGCCGAACGCGCGCCGAGGTATGCCAAGTTGCCAGAGCGTGGTGGATAGGAAAGAATTCTAAGGATGGCAACAGACTTGATGTGATGGCGATTGAAGAGGTTGTGGATTGTAAAAGTGGAGAGCAAGAGAAGGATGGTTGGAAGGACGATGGATGGATGGATGATGAGTAACCGGGAGATGAGGAGACAATGAAGATGAGGAGGAGCAGGATCTCGAATTTGTGCGTCAGAGCCAAGCGAACAACACGCCACAGGCTGACACACAAAAACAAAACCAAGTCACACGCCACACAATGCACCCATTGATGATTATTCAGCATTCAATGTGAGGCGAGCGAGCCTCCACCAGGCAGTCACAAGTAGTTCTTTATTCAGCACGGCATATCTATTGGTCTATTCACTACTACTCATTAAAGAGTAATGGTATCATGCAAACAAAGCAGGATCTTAACAATTGTATTTTTTTTTAAGAAAAAATCAAAAATCAAACTTGGACCTTCCATACCAATGAACAACATGACATAAGAAAGCACAAAAACAAATTCCAATGACGGTTCAAAATCATCCACCTTGTAAACTCCGGCGTGAGTGCGACGTAGAGAATCTATCTAGAAAAAGTAGACAGACATAAGAAAGAAAAGGATGTACGCGCAGTCACAGGGAAAGAGGAGAAAAAAGCCCGATTATAATGATAAGAAGTGGAAAAGCAAACAATCACAGCCCGCAAGTCTTTTTGTGTCATTAGCATCAGCATCATCCGCACCCTCCCCGTTCTCTGTAAATGCTTCGGGAAGAAAACAAAAACAGGCTAAATGATCACGTGAGAAACTAGGGAGCATAGAGAAGAGTAAAGGCATCTCAGAAATGTGAGTAAGATTCTATAAAGGCCGCCATAAGTATTCCCGTCGCCCGCCGAAAGAGGATCTCTATATGTATAGAAGTAGTGCATGACGAGAAAAGGATATTGCGCCTCGTCGGTCCAAACAAGGAAAGAAGCGCTCTAAGGGGCTTGAAAGGCGTGTGATAAGTTGCTGAAGGAATAATATTCCGTTTACTGTGATGCACACTGGACTCGCTCGTGTCCGGGATGCTCGTCATCATCTTCCTCCATCGAGCCGCCAACAGCTCTAGCTTGGTCTTGAGGGTCCATATCGTCAATGTTGACTTCCTCAACCATAGCGTCGGTCGGGATTTCGGGCTGTGCGCGGGGCGGCAAGATAGTAGATAGCTTTTCGATGACCTCCGCGGCAGCGAAATGCTTGTCGGGGAACTTGATCTCGAACTGAATGAACAGGTCGCCGTGGTCGTGGTGCCGGTATGATGGCATACCTTGGTTGCGGACCACCTTCAATTCGCCTATGGAACGGTTAGTTTATATACTCTCGGGGGGGAAAAAAATAGTAGAAAGTTCTCGTTACGCACCAGGACTGATGACTTCACCAGGCAGGATAACTACCTGCAACCAGCGGTCATCGAGATGTTCAATTGCGATACTTCCACCAGCCAAAGCAGTGAGAAGGTCAATCTCCGCTTTGTAGAAGAGATTGTCGTCCTTTCGCTGGAACCGAGAATGAGGCTTCTGCTCGATAACAAAGATGACGTCGCCGGGGATGATGTCCGGGCCTGCATCACCTTCGCCTTGGAATGTGATTCTCTGGCCGTCTTTCATACCCTTGTCGACCGGCACGTGGATGACCTTTCTCTCAAAGACCGTCTTTTTGCCCTGACAAACTTTGCACCGGTCCTTCTCCTTGATGATTTCTTTATCGCCATTGCAGTCTGGGCAGACGGTTTGAAATCGCTGGATCATAGGACCCATCTGCCTCATCATTGTCTTCATACCAACGCCATTGCAACCCTTGCACTTGGTGACACTGCCCTCTTTTCCTCCAATACCGTTGCATTTCGAGCAGATAACAGTCTTCTGGAGCGCAAGCTTGGAGGTTTTTCCTTTATACAGATCTTCGAGGGAGACTTTGTGGACGTGGACGATGTCACGACTCTGTAGGTCACCCTGTTAGTCTTCAAACCGCAATCTAAGATTTGCTTCTTACTCAAAATGCACACTCACTCTCTTAGGTCCCTGCTGCTGCATCCCGCCGCCACCACCAAACATTCCTCCCATGCCTCCCATGCCGCCCATGCCGCCAAAGAACTGCGAGAACAGGTCCTCGGCGCTCATGCCCATGTCAGCTCCTGCACCAGAGAGACCTTCTTCTCCATACTGGTCATAGACTTGGCGCTTCTGCGGATCGGATAGGACTTCGTAGGCATGTGAGATCTCTGTTAAATTCGACAAGTAGTAAAATTATATTAGTCCCAGCTCGAAAGAATGTCTCTAGTGAACAGATCGAGATATAATGCAGAGAATTCAAGCTTGGTTGCGTACCCTTGAACTTTTCTGCAGCCTCGGGGCTAGGGTTTTTGTCCGGGTGGTGTTTTAAGGCACCGACACTGAGGGGCACAATGACGAGTTAGAAACGCGAGCCCAAGGATTTGTAAAGATGAGATCTCCCAGCATCGCAATTCCGAATTGCAGATTTATATTCAATCCCATCATAAGCAAAATGATCAAGGGCACGTTGAGACCTACCGATATGCCTTCTTCAGCTCAGCCTCCGAAGCTTCAGATGACACCTATTTCCGAAAATAGCAGCATTAGCAAGAGGAGGAGCCAGTGTAGGACAAGTGGAAGTTGTACGTACCCCCAGAACATCGTAGTACTTGCTATCCTTGACCATTCTGCTGATTTGGTCGATATCTCTATTGTTAGGATATTCAGGCGATTTTCGAAGAGCAGGATCTTGAAGCCGTCCTTAGGTGTGGTTTGGCTCGGTAACAGCTGTTTCCGTTTTCCGTTATCGGTGTTTTTCTCTGTGATTTCTTGGCCCCACTAGATAAAGCGCTGCTTGCTGCTCGGTCGAGTTGAGGCGTTCCGAAGGATGTCGGGAGATGGATAGATGTACTGTGGAGATCGGAGGTTAGAGAAGAGAAGACGGATACGAAAACCACCGCGGGATTTGAAGAAAATAGGTGAGAGGCAAGCTGAATAATGAAGCTGACGGAGCAACAGCCACAAGTAGAAGTAAGAGTAACGATGGTTGATTGAAGGAGGAGGGGAGACAACGGCAAGGAATCGAAGGTTGTGGAAATAAAGCCTGAACCTTTTTTTTTTTTTTTTTTTAGGTCAACTGCCGCCGCAGAGGATACTTTTAATTTAATTTTAGTTCTTTTTTTTGTCGCCTTCCGACAACGACAGCAGCTAAGCAACAGGACAAAGAAAAAAAAAAGAAAAAAGAATTTACTGCAGTATTGACACACTTTAATTATAAACCTGTATGCCTGTACGCACAAGTAGCTACAGGATACTTGGAACGAGCAGCGCAGGAAAACGCTGGCAACGAGTATCTCGAAGCTTCTGCTGCTGCTGGCCTAATTGCACAAGGCTGCGGTTATCGATAAAGCTAAAGGGAACAGACCCGCGGCCCAACAGAAAGGAAGCACAGCGCCGGCGTAAGTAACAGGTGTGTGCCTTTCAGGATCCGAGCCGGACCAGCAGGCGGATTACGACGGACGAAGAGATGTACAATGCATGCTATGCAGGGTACGTACCTTTTTTTTTTTTTTTCAAAGATCTGGATCTGTCACCTTGATTGAACTCGTCCTGTCAAATGCAAACCCGCGCAATCCTAGATACCACGACCGCCGCTGTCACTGCACTGCACTGAGCTGGCACCGTATGATGATTTTGCTGTTGGAAAAAAGAGAAGGCCGAACGAATCAAGTCGATTCTAATACCGATACTAATAATTAAGTATAATGCTTTTATGGAAAAGAAAATCTTCTTGTTCCATGCCGCTTGCTTACTTTTTGCGACTCGCAATAAACATCCCGCTGTTTGCCCCGCGAAATGTCCGCAAAGGGAAACCAAAGAAAGAATAGAAAGGATCCATGAGTTTCCATCGCTTTCCACAGCTGTGTCAGAGGCTGCGACCCCTGGAGCTCCAGCCTGGAAATCAAGCAAAGCCAGCGGTCGGCATACGCATGCTCCGGCGTGAAGGACTGGCTTTTTGGCTTGCTTTGGCTGGCTGGCCGGCTTCATGGCAAGTCGCCTCGGAGAACGTCATCAGAAACGACTCCTTCAGACAAAGGTTGTAGGAAAACAATAAAAAGCGCCGTGCCGTTTTGGCGCGTGGAGTCCATATCAATTTTGGTTCATTCATGCATGCATGCATGGAGTCATCCATCTTGATCCGCCTTTGAAGGCACCGCCGGTCAGCCAACCAACCAGCCCGCGGTTAAAATCCTGGGAGGCGGGACGAGATCGATCCAGCTCAGACAGCAGACGATGGACTACTTCATCACGATTGATCAAAGAAGGTATCCCCTGATTGAAAACCACAACCAGCCAATCGCCGCCGTTTGACTTTGGCGGGATGCAATGTGTTGTTGAGCTCGGGTCGCACAGTATCATCAATGTTACTCTATTTTGGCACAGCCGGGCCCAGGATGATACGATATATGATAAGAATATACTCAAGTACCTAGGTAGATAAAGAAGTCTGAGATGCCTGAATAAATGCTACTGCTATCAATTAGCGGCAAAGAGATAAAAAGATACTGCTTCGTAAAGCTTCGACGAAGAGCCGGCTCGCTTGTCACGACTAGTCTATCGTGATCTCCCTCCAGCTCCGGCATAGCACGGAACAGCACATTGAGTTAATTGTAGTAGCGCGGATAGCATTTTTAATCAAGCCAGACATCCTGCCGTCCCGCCAACCCGGGCAACTAACTCCCTATGCCACTGTTGACCGCCAATGGCAAAAGGGGCTGCAGTCTTCCTGTCCTAACGAGCGTCATAAAACACATCGCCATGTTGTATTTTATGCGTTGTTCTTACTTGCATTTCCATGTATCAATGGAGACGTATAGACGTCACTGAACCGTAGCTAATAGTACGAAGGGAAGCTTTTGGTCTACAGAACCAAACTGTGAGCTGGCCTGCATCGCCGTTTCTGAGGCGTATAAAATCCGATGCCGGTGTCACTAGTCGGTGCCACCTAATTCCCACACGCAGATGGCCAGCATGACTTTCAATCACCTGTAGTAAAACCCGGCCTCGACTCAACGATATGGACAGACACCTAAGTATATTCAGACTCCATGTCAATGATAATATCTAGGTAAATACCTAGGTATATATACACGGAATTTTAATTACATGATGCAAGTACATGAAGGCAAATTATAACCATAGCTTACTTATTGGAACTTCCCAAAATCCTGCACAGTAATTGATGGATACTGACTACTTCAATACACACACTTACAAGCAAACGCACCGCTCACAACTGCTTCCCCACACCACGTTCCCATCAATCGGTCCTCCAAACGTCTCTCCATCAAGGCCCCCGCTTCTTGGGAAAACGTCCATGGCGGTTGAGCCCTACTACCAGGGCTTCTTGCCCATGACCTCATTGCAATTGTAAAGGTCGCACACTCTGCGCGCTGCTTTCCATAAACCCACCGTATACCATCACCACTTTCCCACCGGCCTCATCGCCCATTACCGGTACCTATATATATATATATAATTGTTATTGTTATTACCCCTGTTTACCACTTTATCCCCCTTCTCTTTCGTAATAATCTCTTATCGCTGAACTTCAAAACTACACTGCTTCTTCCGCTTTCGCAATTCTACTCCTTCAATATCACAAAATGTCGACCCAATTCCAAGCCGCAAGCCGTCAGTCCGTGCATGCGAGCTTGCCCCGCAAGGCCCTACGCCCGCCAAGTGAGGTCACCATCTTTCCCTTCGTAGGTCGGCACGGTAAAGGCCACAGCCGCGTCTTCATGGTTAGTATCCGTAAGAACGGACTGTGGCAATTTTTAAAAGTGCAGATGAAGCGTCACGGAAACATCCTCAACTATGAACACATACCGTTCGATGACGATGCCCCTATCCGGGATCATATTGTCGAAGAAGACTCTGCAGGCGGACAGCTTGGAGGTAAGTTATTTATACCCTCGGAACCTTTTGTATACGCGTTATTAGACCAGGAGGCGAAGTCAAGAGCAGATGGCTAAAATATGTATTATTGTATACAGGCACGCAGTATGCAGTACCCATTATCGTCCAGAAGAAATCCAGTATCTTGAAGCTCCCAGCGGAGCTCATACTTGATATCGAAGAGTTTCTGCCGACGGCCCGTGATGTCCGCGCCCTCGGATCCACCTGCAAGGCTCTTAAACTTGCTCTGCTAGACAACCAACTCATCTGGTACCGTCGCTTCCAACAAGTTGACCACCGTTTTGTCAAGAACCGTTGGTTCGATACGGATTTCAACTACTTCCAGGCCGCGAATGGCATCCTTAATATGCAAAGTAAGTGCCGTGGGTGCGCCCGCTGCCTCTCTCCGCGCACCCTCCACGATCTGTATACCGCAAAGATATTCTTCGGTACTTTGTGCGAGCCGTGCATGGAGGAGATATTTATCTGTACGTATATCCTCAATGAGATTCTATAGAATGAACTGAAACTTACATGCATGTACGATATATCCAGCTGCCACGGACTTTGAGCGAGACTATCCAGAACTCCCCGCCAACTGGAACATATACACCGAGGAGTCTTCCCAGGGCCAATCTTGCTGGAATAGGTACGGCATGCTTCGCCAAGGCATGATTCTTAAATCCACAGCCAAGGCACTCGTTGAAGCCGATGTCGGCCCCTACTCCGTAGTATCCACCAGTTATGCCCGTTCCGTCGCCAAACGAACTTACAACCGCGCCTCCCGTACCGAGTGTGCCCAAATCTTCGAGCTCTTCCTCGACAAACTTTCTGAAATCTACACAGCCGGCTACCACCTTCTCCATTGCATTAAATCCCCAACCGAGCTCCGCCAATTCTTTCAAGACATGGTCCCCAGCCACGCTCCGCACTGGTCCGGTAATCGCTCCCGCCGCGACTGTTCAGCGGCCGACATTGTCGCCGCTTGCGAAGCCGCTCGCCGCACTATCTTGCGTCGCCGCGATCCCATCAACAGGAAAGAAGTCGATACCATCCATGAAGACTTAACCACGATCGCCCGGGAAGCCCTTGAACGCATCTTCGGGTCCGGGAACCTCCTGCTCAACGGGCGTGAGCTCTACCGCGTGCGCTACAAGCGCTACTGGAAGCAATGGCTTAAGGATAAATTCACAACCAAGTATAGCGATAGAATCAAGCCTGGTCCGCCAACGAACGGTTTTCTGACCAGCTGCGTGCTTTGCCACGGCGACAACAAACCAACGGCTACGAGAGACTTCATGGAAGCTTCTACGATGCCGGTGCACCTATTCATGGAGCACTACTACGAGTTCGCCTATGGGAATGAATGGCGTTGGCCGACTTGGGGGTTTGTAAGGGGCTCAGACTACGGAATCAGAGAGAAAAAGTGATATACATAAGCTCTAATACTGTNTTTGTTATACGCACCTCAATGACTTGATGATGACATGATGCTTTATGATGGATAACGACCTGGGGTGGTATTATTAATAACGAAACTACCCCCTAACGGCCACAAACTCTTTCCTTTTCCTTCTCGCCTAGATCCGGGCGGCATAAATTACACTTTACTGTAGCCTACGGAGAACATGAGAAAGACCAAGACACCTCCTGTGCTTAACTATCACCACCATTATTATCACTAATGCATGCCGCGCTACAAAGTAACCGCAAACTGCTAGCTTTCCCAATCAATCAAACTATTTAAATTAATTCCTGACCTAAGAAACTGTAAAACTATCCATGCTGACTATACCTGAGCTGCATATCCCTACCATTATTGATACCATCACGACGTCTTCTTAACCGCTACCCAGCGCAGACGCACATATCCCACCACCCACCTCCCATCCTCCCGCCTCGCCACCCCCTCCAACAGGTCCCTCGCCGTCTTAGCCGCCTCCCTCCGCTTCCCCTCCTCCAACAGGTCGAGAAACCTCTGCCCAAACATCTCCATCCACCCAAGCACCCCACCTTCCCCTTCTCCCCCCACCTCCTCGCTCAGCTCCGTCGGCCGCCACTCAACCTCCATAAGCTCCACCTCAAACCCTACACTCTCCAACAACTCCTTCATCCCACTCTCGCTCGGAAACCACCAGGGATCCGCCAGCCGCACCTCCTCCAGCTTGACGCCATGCATCACCAACGCCGCAGTAACAGCCGTATGTACCTCCGCCACATTCCCAAACCCACCCATCTCAGCTACAAACCTCCCACCGGGGCGTAAGCACTTATAAATCGTCTCTACAACCCCACGACGAGTGCTTTCATCCCGCAATATCCAATGCAACGCCGCATTGCTAAAAACCTTATCCCAGTTTCCCGCAACTATATCCGTCTCCCGGTCCAGGTATCTGCAGTCCACGACGCGGGTCTGCAGGTTTTCGTGCCGTTCCAACGGGAATAACTCGCGCCCTGCGGTCAACAGATCCGTGGAGGCATCGATCGCGAGAACCGTGTGGGCGTGCGCTGCGATCTTTGATGTGAGGATTAGGTCGCCTGCGCCGACGTCCAGGATCTTGTCTTGCGGGGTGCACGCTAGAAGGGCGGTTACGCGCGAGGTGAGCTTTGGCACGAAGGATGCGTTCGCCGAGTAGGCGGCGTGCGTGTAGGATGTGTTTTGGCTGGCTTGGTCCGACATTATGATAGTGTGTATGTACGTATGTACGTGAATACGTTGCTCTGATAGTAATGATAATAATATATATATGTATATTTGTAATAATATGGTATGATCGATCCAGCTCCAAGATGCAAACAGAAAGACCGGATCCAAAACTCTACCCCCTTCTACCACCCGCCCTTTATATAGACACGCAAATCAAAAATCAACTGGATATACTCCTTACAGCCCATCCACTGATTCGCAGCAGCTCATCGGTAGTCAAAAAAAATAATTTGGTACTGCAGTACTATCTTCCTATACAGGAAATGGTATTCACGACGACCGTACATACATCATGCAGCGCATCACCTGTCGCATCGCCCTTCCCTCCGATATCGGCGCTGCATGCGGCTTCGTGTCACACGGCTGAGCACGGATATAGCGATAAGGATAGCGATAGCCTACGGCGTCTGGAAACATAGCCTCGAGTTGGTTAAACTTTTGCTGCCTAGTTGTCAATGTCGGTCGGTCAGTCGGTCAGACGGCTAGGAACGGGACGAGTGAGAGATGATTTGATTGCATTTGTGGTGGTGGTCCAACTGGCTGTGGTGGGATAATTGGGGTGTGGTTGGAAGTGCGTTGCGGAGCTTGGCTGCATGTGGGTACCTTACCTAATCAATTCGCGGTGTGTCCCGCATATGCAGCTGAACGCGAGATGTTCACAAACACAACTTGACGGCAGAAAAATCCAATTGGTGATAGCAAAAAAAGGTGGTGCAAGAGGAAATACAAACTTTTCCCATGTGGAACAAAAACTGCTTCAACAAGCTCTCCAAAATTATAGCTCAGTAACAATGAATAGAGTGTGTGGAGAAAAAAATGGAATGGATGGATCCGCCAATAATGTAATCGCTTCCCAGCAAAACGCAAGAAATCTTTAAACGAAGAAAGCACGAACCCTCAATTCGTCTGCCTTGAGAGAGTATATAGAAAAAGAAAAAAAGAGGAAGAAAGAAAAATAATTACAATCACTCTAGTCCATCGATCGCCTGGCGGACAATCTGTATCAGTTCCTGAATGTCCGGTCGCCCTTCCGGCTCCACCGTGAGACATTTCTTGACAATCTCCTTCGTCGCATCGCCCACCGCCTCATCCTCCGGCCGTGCCCCGGTCTGTCCTTGCGCCGGGAATTTCCAATCTCCACTTGCAATTGCCAGCGCTAGACTGCCTCCACCCAGCTCCGTGGACAGCTCGAAAGGCGAGTGGTGGTAGATTAGCGCGAAGAGCAGGCAGCCCAGACTCCAGATGTCAACCTTTGTATCGACTATGCTGTTGGTCTTGACGTCGAACAACTCGGGGGCGCGGTACGGCATTGTCGAGTGCTCGGCAGCCTCATCCTGGATCTGGATCGCGAGACTACGTGAGGTAACCTGGATGGGTGAGGGAGCGAGACTGCCAAAGTCCATGAGTACGGGTGTTACACCATCGTCGGAAATCATGACGTTTCCTGCAATTCGCGGTGCTCTAGTTAGAAAATCCAGGCGTAACATACTTGTCAACCAAAATTGAGGATAGTAATAACGTACCAGGCTTAATATCTCGGTGCGCAAATGGTCGGAGGGAACCAGCTGCCGCACCACCGGTGAGTTCGCTGTTCCCTTCTATCAGGGCTACTCCTTCTTCCTCGTCGTCACCGCTACGATTCGACCGCCCCGCCGGTCCACCATTCGATGCAGCAGAGGCAGCAGGGCTCTTCACGCGGTGTCCGTGTATCAGTGCGAGACCTTCGCACACACCCTTGAATAAGCCGAGCACCTGCTTCTCCGGGAACCACTTCCTGTCCACCAAATTGGCATTGATTGAGTCCTGTATGTTTCCGCGTCGATAGTACGGCAGCAGAATGTACGCTGTTTTCGACTCGTCGCGACGCTCGGTGACGATGGTGGAGTCAATCAGCGGGATGAGAAGCGGGGACGCCGGGAAGAGCTTGTATGACTCGATTTCGGAGGTGGCGCGGGTGAGCGACTCTTGGCCGAAGGGACAGCGGATCTTCTTGAGCGCGTAAAGAGTGCCGGCGTTGTCCTGCACAAGGTAGACGTACGAGAAGCCACCCTAGAAAGGTAATTGCGTCAGCTGTGTTGGATTGGCTGGTGTTCAGGGGTGGGGACGGTGCAAACCTCTCCGAGAAGTCGCAGGATCTTGAACGAGCGATGGTTTATGACCAGTGCCGGTGTCGGGAAACAGCTCATGCAGCTGGTGAGTGTGTAGACGAGGTCGAGGAAGTACTGTGCCATATTTTGGCGGTTGGGAGAGGCAACCTTACTGCCTACCACCACGCGACTGATAAGGTAAGGACAAACAGCGGTACCGACGACAGCGAGGGAAGCGACGGGAAAGATGTCGTTGGCGAATGCGGAGCGGGGTGCAAGCTGTATTGATGATGGTGATGATGGGTGATGGATGATGGCGATATAGGACGTCGATGATAATGATGCTGATGAGGTGGTCTTTCTTTATATGTGGGCGGCGATGTGAGCCGGGGCTGCGGGCGACGTTGTCGTTGGAGGTGAGGTTACCGTCAGACCGGGCCCGGGCAGCCAATCAGCGCCGGCTTGGCGGGGGTTCAGCCGCGAGAGATCCCAATTTAGCAGCCCGCCGAAAAAGAAAGCAGGGCCCGCGCCCAGCCCTCAGCCACGAGATCTCTAACATAACATCATGGATCATGGCCAGATGCCATGATATGCTGAGGCTGTATTTGAGATGATTGCAAATTGCAAAGTTGGGAGTAGGTACACCACCATCAGAGAGCACTTGCGGATGGTGTTTAGCTGTACAGCCGCTGCCACCAGACAAAATAGATCAACCAACCTGCCCGTTGAGGGGTACCTGCCAAGACTTGACACTGCACCGTCTCGCAGCTGGATTACGCCTGATCCCGTAGCCAGTTTGTTTTATCGCCGTGGGTCGATATCTGGGTGGCGTCCGCTTCTTCCGGTGTACCTGTCAGTGCGTCGATAGATAGACATATTTGTATCTGTATCTGTACCTCAGCTTGACTTACTTAGGTAAGTACTGACTAAGTACCTCGGTACCCAGACCTACACTTTTCGGGAGGTTGTGTTGCTGTGTTGCCGCCGTGGTCGCCTTTGTCACGTGACAAACTGTTTGATCGGGCTTCCGGATTCGGCTCCGCCTGCCGGCAAACCAGCAACCCAACGCCACCACTCCACCCTTCTTGACCTCCTCCGCCTGCATCCCAGCGCTCCAGTCACGACTCTGTCACCAGGCAGCTGGAAACGACGTCGGACGAAAACGCTGCTGCTGCTGCTGAAACACTCAACCAATCGCTCAGCAATGTCATCTTGTTTCCCCTACAGAAACGTTCAGCACGCGACATAAAACGAAAAAAAAATGGCATCCTAGGTAGTAAACACGCTAAGCTATCGTCGCCTGCTCAAGGAACTCCAAACTATCAGGGCGGCGACCAGCCTTGGGTGCTGAATAGAGCTGTTGTTGCAAGAAGACTAACTCGAGCTGGGTATGTCGCCAGATTGCCGACATGTAGCACCCCCCGAAAAAGGGCCTGGGACACTGGCAAACAGAGCTCTTTATTTGCTCATTGGGACGTGCGTCTGAACGTTCGTATACTCGGATCTGCCGCCGCTCGCGAGAGATCCTGCGCCGGGCAACAGCGAGATGACGGATCACGTTGAGCGGGTGTGTGATCGGAACCCATCCATCGGGCTCTAAGGCCGAAACGGCAGCGGTCATGACTGTTTATGAAATCGAGGGACAGAGGTGGGATCACGTTGAAGGCGGCGACTTTTTTTTTTTTTTTTTTTTTTGTTTTGTTTTCCCTCCATGCACCCGCCGTTAATTTAGTAATATCCCAGAATCCGGAACCGCAGACGGGTGCGCGTTCACGGAATAGCAGATTGACCATCCCCCGCGACTTCGAATACGTAGGAGGGTATCTAGGTATGCTTGGAGGTAAAAATCAACAACCTTTTAGAACTATTCGAAAGGGGAGCCAGGTCTGGGGATGGGTTTGACGGATCCAAGCCAAGGGAAGATAAAGAGCCTAGCCTATAGCCTATAGTTGCTAGAAAGGAATTGCCTATGTTGACATGTAATGCATGCACATCTTGCTGGGATGGTCTTTCCACTCTCCTCGTAGCTTACTTACTTGAGTATATCTTATTATTGTGATATCAGAGAATCCAACGGCACCGGGAAGCAGCATCGAGTCTGCCTCGGAGCCGACGCTGGGCATCGTTAGAATCCACGGAGACCGCGCATTGAATCAGCCGGCCCAACCGTCAAGAAATACCTCTGCATCCTGTCTGGAGAAGCTTTCTTTTCGAGAGGCGCCTCAGATCGATTGCTGGCGGCTGTCTCGCCATATGCTGCCAGCCCGCCAGACATCCCACCCACACCCGTTAGCAGAGCCCACGCTACTCGGCCAGCAGGCCATATAATTTTCTCTAATTTCTTTGGGACATGCCATTCTTCATCCTTTAAACTTTCCTCATCCTTCTTCTTCCCCCTCCACCACTTTCATCATCTTTAATTCTCCATCCGCGCTCCTGCTTCATCGCATATTTAATTTTCCCCTTAGAGCTGCTCCCATCGGCGTCGGTCTTTCCAGTCCCCTCGCATTCAACCGTACGACATCCTCCACCCGATTTGTTCTGCGAAGGAAAACGGTCCGACATCGTTTCGATTTCTCTGTTCGTCTCCATCCAGGTTCCCCAATCCACGAGATCGCCCACGCCCTTGGATTCTTTGCTCGCCATATCGCATCCTCTCAGCAAACCCTAAGACCCTTTTTTTTTTCCCTGCCCAACAGGTCGGGTCTTAATTTACCCTTCCCATTTACAAATTCCACCGGTCGTTCGCCATTTCAGGTTTACTCTCCCGTTCCTGCATCTTCGACGGTCGACGACAGCAGGTCTACAGCAAAAAGCTAAAATTCCCAATCTAGGTGGTTAGTTCCTAGCATCTTCCTCTATCACCACTGTCTAATTGATCCCAATTAATTCTCCTTTTGCTTGCCCACAAACCGGACCAAGTTCTCTGGTACATAACGCTAACGTTTGTTTGGACTCGGGCTCTGCAGAAGAAGCATAACGGCTGCTGGCTGCAGACTGACGACAGCATCTGTGATTGGCGAGAGGTAAGGTTCCGGCCCAAGCACAACACAAGCACATTGGCTCCCTCTTACAATACAATTCTTTATTAATTATTGCCTGTCGGCTTAGAAGTACTCGTTGAAGCCAGCCGATATTATCACCAGGACGGTCGATAAAACCCGGGATTCGGGCATAGATATTTTTTACTTTGTAAGCATTCGCCTCTGATGCCATCTCTTATCTAACTTCCCGCACAACTTTGGCCTTTTCCGTATGTCCCATGCCCGCATGTTTGGATATTTATACGTCCTGACAACATCCGGTGTTTCCCTTTCCCTTTCCTTCTTCCTCTTCATGTGCATGCCATGTTTATTGGGTTGTCAGTTCTTGTCTTAGCTAGCACCACCCGAGTGCGTCTCGGGGGGCGGAAAAAGAAAGTGGAGCAAAAATTCGCTTGCCCATATTTCCTTCTTCTGCTTGCTGCTTTCTGCTTCTCGACCCTTGACCATGCCATGCCTCGTTAGCGGCTTTTGTCCCTTTAGAGCGGACAATACATTACAGTTACTTTTTTTTTTTTTTTTTTTTTTTTTTTTTTTTTTCCTCCCTGTTCTTTGCCCACGTCCTGCACATGAAATCATACGCTTTTGATCGCACAAAGGCTGGGTTTTCCAGATGCACCTGGTTCAGAGAAGGGATGGTCTTGGAGAGAAAGAGAGAAAGAGAAAGCTGGCATGCTGCGTGGTATTCGCAGAATTTAGGAGGCTCCTTCCTGGACTTCTAGATCTGAAGAGCACTTTCCCCCCCGCAAAGCCGCGCTGGTCTAACCGGGACATCCTCTTCGCGAGGTTCCCGGTGATCTTATAATGTCATGCATGCACGGCTACTCCAGATGGTTCATCAAGGTTCCTTCCCAGAAGTAACTTTGGGATCTTACCGAAAACTGCTAAGGCCGTACCCTTCCCACCACACACACCCACACACCTACACAATGGTAGCCACTGCGCCAATTCGCATGTCAGGACAGCCTTTTCTGGCGTTTGCTCCTTGGAGACGTCGAAAAATGGTCTGTGTCGTCAATAGCGAACCTTGCAGATAGCAGGCGATATTCCATGACAGTTTAGAGCCCTCTTCTTTTGCCACTCAGCTATCTTCCAAGGGATGTGCCTGAAATGACATAGCAAGAAGTTTATTAAGGAGCAATGTCAAAAAAGAACCCCGTTTCTCGCTTCTATTGTCGCTTGTCGTCGTTGGCCCCGATTATCAAATTTCCGCCCAGATCATTTTCTTAGCTGGTGATGTTATGGTGGGAATTGGCTTGCATGAGCATACATAATCCGTACACACACACACACAAACCCACGCACACACCCACGCACACGTTTAATATCTCCCTTACTCATTACATGTACATGTCGACCGCGGAGCATATATCCCTCTATCAGGATACGTGCAGAAAGCACAGTCTTCAGAGCGGCGCTCAGCAGTTTGCGATTGCTTGCCTGCCTGCCTGCCTGCTTGCATACATACATGCATGCATGCCTTCACTCGCTCGCTACCCCTCGCCCAATATCGCTCGCGACACCAACCAGGCTCTTTATAATTTGCTGTCCATGTTACTTGCATTCCCGCCCGTGAGTCCTCTGATAGAACCAAGGCTAGAAAGGGCCTTGCTTCTGAGACGTTGAAAATCGTCCCATCGTCAGGGATCCGAACGGGACCCCGAACCTTGGCCGACTCGAGAGCGTGGGCGGCGAGACTATAATTGGTGTGTGGTGTGTGTAGTGTGTGTGTGTTGGTTGATACGAGCAAGGTCGACTCCCACACACACGCTTATTCCCACCACACCTTGGCCTTCCCTCTCTCATACTAAATTTCCACCACCCTTCCGTTCTTCTTCCAATTATAACTCCTTCCCACTCTCTTATGTTCTTCGATATCATTATCCTTCCCATCGAACCATCGCCGTTCCAGGCCCACCTACAGAGTCCCGACTCGATACTTCACTGCTACATCCTAAAACATCTCCCCTACGCCGTTAACTCTACTTCGCCTCCCCTATATTGCATCGAATCCATCTTTTGCTGCTTGCTGCCTCATGCCTTACTTAGGCGAACGAACGGAATTGACCATAGAACACACCGTTCACAGTTCCCATACCGGCTACAAGAACCCGGCCGACAAATCCACCCTCGATCTACCTCCCGTACCTCTCAACATCGACCGTCAAAGCTAGCCAGACATACACACATCCGTTCGAAGCCTTTTCGTGGGGCATTCTGGCGAGGAGATGGCGTCAAACACGGCATCCTCGCCGTATGGCACCAGGTCCCGCCAGCGATCTACCGCTCAGCGCATAAATTACGCCGAGGACAAGGACAATGATATGGATTTCGAGTACACGGCTCCTTCGGCTGCCTCGCATCGATCAAGCAACGCCTCAACGACAAATGCGCCGGACACCGCTTCCAACGCTACCATCACGGCTGTTGGAATGAGCACGCGAAGCCAAGGTGCATCGGGTGGCAGCAGCTCCCGACGTTCATCTACCGTCGCGAACCACACCAGCACAACAAACCCCCAGCCTGTCGTCCCGGCCCCAGCTACAGCTAACGCGACAGCAAATTCTCGCAAGAGAAAATCTACAGCAGCCCCTCCTCCCGTTTCCACGTCGGTTTCAACGCCAATTACCAACGGAGTGTCAACGCGGCCAGCCGCTCGCCAACATGACAGAGCCAGAGAACGACAGAAAATGCGGGAGGCTCTGACCCACCAACTGACTTTCGAAAAGTATGGAGGGGCCTTTCTTAGCAAAGGTGGATATTTGGAGGCGGACGATGGCACGCGGCTGGCTGTAAACGGTGAGCAGGGTCCCATTTTAATTTTTCTGCTCAACGAAAATGCTCCGACTCGGCTGACTTTTTGTGTGTTTTGTTATCTTTAGATCACATATACCTCATTTCCGAGCCGCCAGGCGAACCATACTACATTGGCCGTATTATGAAATTTGGTCATGTTGGAAACAAGCAAAGCGGACCTATAGACTCGATAACGGTGAATTGGTACTACCGACCCAAGGACATCGGAAGCAGAAAAAACACAGATGCCCGATTGCTATTCGCTACAATGCACTCCGATGGATGCCCTCTCTCTTCGCTCCGAGGCAAATGCAATATTCTGCATCGGTCCGAGATTGATGACCTTGAGACGTTCAAGAGGCAGAAAGACTGCTTCTACTATGAAAGACTGTATGACCGTTACTTGCAGCGGTACCTGGATATTATCCCGGTGTCGCAAGTACGAAATGTGCCAGACAAGGTTAAGGAGGTCTTGAACGACCTGTGGAAATATGTGTTGATAGAGCAAGGGAAGAGTGGGCTGCTTACAGCCGAGATGCGAACCTGCAAGAAGTGCCGCGACTTTTGTGCCAAGTGAGTTGCTTCATATAACAAACACCCTTTTCTGCTGTGGACGGGAGAACCCCCCAAAAAGAAGCAAAAGAAAAAGAAAAAAGATTGAGGGAAGCTATGATGCTAACAGAAGCTTTTTTTTCTACTTGTTCTAGCGATAACTCGGTCGTTTGCGCAATGTGTAAAGAATCGTTCCACTTTCAGTGTGTTAACCCACCACTTACAAGAAAACCGCAGCGCGGTTTCGGCTGGTCCTGCGCCCCTTGCAGCCGAGCCCACGAACGAAAACTAGATGCTCGTAATGTAAATCGGCCACTAGACATGAAGCGACATCACCCTCAATTCAATGAACTTCGCCAGTATTTTGGAACGGAGAGAGACGATGAGGCATTTGACGAAGAGGAGGAAGACTTCAACCACAATAATAACTCTGATGCGACAACAGGGAATGGCGCGAACACCCCAGCAACTCCAAAATCCTGGGAGCTTAAGCCTGCAGCACACAAACATATCCTTGATACCATCAGCCAGTGGCCATATCGGTACATGGGCATCAACTGTAAACCCGAAGAAGTTCTTGAGTTGGATGACCGGATATTTCCAAGAGGTGGTATGAGCATCGGTCAGAAGCATCAGGCCATTGTTGTTCCGTGGTACGGACAGCCTGTCCAATTCATTCCACCCGCTGAAGACAAAACAAAGGATGGGAAAGGGCCAAGGGGCAAGTCAAGGCGGGGCAAGAGAGACACCGAAGACGGCAAATCTACTCCTGCTCGTCCGCCCTGGGTCCAAGAAGCGCCGGACGGCTACGTCGAGCGCGGGGTAGACGACGAAACTGCAACTCCACTATTCATCATGCCTAGCGAAGAGGATGAGGAACGTGGGTCGGACCGTACTGTTACTAGGCATATGAGTCGGTCCAGGCCTGTCGGTCCGGAACTCGAGGATATCATCGATGAATATATGGCGAAAGCGGAGAATCTCGCAAAGCACTGTGGAGTTGCTAAGAATGCAACGAATTATCTCGATAGGGCGATCCAGCTCCTTTATGCCAACAACTTTGATGTGAAAGCATCTTTGGACCAGCTGAAGCAGAGCGACAAGAAGATTCTGAAGGAGCCCGACCTCAAACCTGACGAACTCAAACGCTTTGAAGAGGGTGTTAAGAAATATGGTAGCGAGCTGCATTCTATTTCGAGGCACGTTAAGACACGCAAGCACAGTGAACTCGTCCGGTTTTACTACATGTGGAAGAAGACGCCTCGCGGGCAGGAGATCTGGGGTAACTACGAAGGTCGACGAGCCAAGAAAGAGGCGAAACAACGGGATAAGGCTGATGCTGCCGCTGCCGCCAAGCTCGCGGACGACGTGGCAGACGCCGAGGATGATTCTGCATTTGACGATGAGAAGGCTTCCCATCGCAACAAACAGTTCCAGTGCAAATTCTGCGCGACGCAAAAGTCTGTGCAGTGGAGACGAGCCCCTGGTGTCACGCCTGGTGAAACAATCAATTCCAAGCCAAACAAGAAGGATTCTGAGAAGTATACTTTTATCCCAGCGCTTTGTAGGCGGTGTGGTGAGCTCTGGAGAAGGTATGCGATTGCTTGGGAAGATCCGGGCGACTTCACAAGGAAATCCAACCAAACCGGACCGCGTAACATACGCCGAAAGATCGATGAAGAGTTCATTCGAGAGCTTCAGGCGGTTGACGAGGATTCAAAGTCGCTGGAAGAGTATTTGAGAAGTCACGGGTATTACCCACCTTTGTCAGGCGCCCCGCCAGCCCCTGAAAAGGAATCTCTTGCAGTTGTTACGCCGACGGCATCAGAACCGCCTAAGAAGAAGACTAAGATGATAGATGGGCAAGAACCGCCTACGCCTACTGCGATCTCAATGAAGGAGCCAGCTCCGGCGCCAATCAAAAAGAAGAAACAACCTCCACCGCCTCCCGAACCACCGAAACCAAAACCCTTACCGTGCGCTGTCTGCGATCTTATCGAGCCGGTTGGAAACGAACATCTTGTGTGCCGAGACTGCAAGCTTACCGTCCATCGCACTTGTTATGGCGTTGGCGTTGTGCGCAGTGCCAATAAGTGGGTCTGCGACATGTGCGCGAACGACAAGAACCCCCTCGTCTCGACCGAGTATATCTGCGTCTTATGTCCTGTGCGTGGAGAAGGTGAGGCTGAGGAAGAGCAAGCTCGCCTTAGAGCGGCAGAGCGCCCCTATCCAAACAGCTCCCGGAGCGCGAAGGACAAAGAAGCCCGAGAGAAAGAGAAAGAGAAGCAAAAGGAGCTCGACAAAGAGAAGGCGGTGGCTGAAGTTGATGGGGACACGCCTCCTACAGCTTCTGAGAGAGAAGAGGCCAACAAGAAGCGAGATGTCGTAGACAAGACTCGGCCTGCCAACCCCAGACAGCCGCTGAAGCGAACCGTGGGTAACAATTGGGTTCATATTCGCTGCGCTGTGTGGACACCCGAGATCCGATTTGGCGACTGGAAGACTATCAGCCCCGCTGAGGGCATTGGCACCATTGCACCGCAGAAGTTCCAAGCAGAGTGTGCTGTTTGCCAAGAGATCAAGGTTTCTGACAAGAAGAAGGGTGCATGTGTACAATGTCACTACTGCCATGCCCACTGTAAGTTACTGCAAACAATTCTTTTTTTTATAGGACTCGTCCCATTCTAACATAACCTTTTAGTCCACGTCGGATGCGCTCACAAAGCTGGGTACCGATTCGGTTTTGACATACAGCCGGTTAAGAGCTCTCGAAGGGATACCGTCAACATTGTTAGCATCGGTAATGAGACCGGTAACATGCAAGCCATGATCTGGTGTCCGACACATGAGATCAAAACGCAATATCATGAAATGACCGAAGTCGTCCCGGATTCCGAGACTGTAAGTAGTGCTATAGATGCTTTCAAATATATGGACAAGTTGCTAACGTACTACAGAAACAAACCGCACTTCAGCTCTATCTCGAAACGTACAAACAGGCCGATTTAACACTAACTGGAACCGTCCGGAAAGCCCAACTCGTCACTCTATCTACCAAAGCATCGCAACAAACCGGCCGCAGATCCAGTTTGATTTCCGGAGGTCCTGGACATGCTCATCGGAATTCGATCTCCTCTCCAATCAATCCACATCACGAACCAACGTCTCCTACTAGCATTCTCCCAGAGAATATTCGCAAATGTCGCAAGTGCCGCATTGATGTCAGCCCTCTCTGGCATGAAATCAAGATTACAATGAAGAAGGAGCCGTCAACTATGGATGTTCCAGATATCGGGGAGCCACGCTCAACCACCGCGAATGGCATCCACTCAGTTGATGATATGGATACTACCGAAGACTTCGCGCCACATGCTACTCCTCCACCATCAGAAATCGTCGAATATCTGTGTCACAAGTGCCACTGGGACGAGCTTCACCCTCCCAAGCCAAGCGACCCCCCGGTTGAAAAACCAAGGAACCGGAACCCATTGTCTATCAGTGGGCTCATCGATCCTCCGACGACAACGAGTCCAACTGTATCCCGCGAACGTGAACGGGAACGCGAGCGTGAACGGGAAAGGGAAAGAGAACGGGATCGGGAACGAGAACGGGAGCGGGAGAGGGAGCGGGAGAGGGAAAGAGAGAGGGAAAGGGAAAGAGAGCGAGAACTGTCGCGAGAGCTGCCACGAGAGCTACCACGAGAGCTACCACGAGAACTGTCGCGAGAGCTACCGCGAGAACTATCACGAGAGCTACCGCGAGAACTATCACGAGAGCTTCCGCGAGAACTATCACGAGAGCTGCCGCGAGAACTATCACGAGAGCTGCCGCGAGAACTACCGCGAGAACTACCGCGAGAACTACCGCGAGAACTACCGCGAGAACTACCGCGAGAACTACCGCGAGAACTACCACGAGAACTGCCGCGAGAACTGCCGCGAGAACCGCACCCTCGAGAACTGCCACGAGAAATCCCGCCTCCTATTCAACGTCCGACGGCGCATGAGTTACCTCACGAGCTTCCTTATGGCGAGCCGATTCCTGTTGCCTACCAACCAGCACCCCACCCTCCGCCGGAACAGACATCCGTGCAAATGTATCCACCCCCACATTCTCACGCTTCGCATATTGTCAATCCGCCTTACGAACCTCGCCGCCCATCACCTTATTATACCCCACCTCCACATGTTCTCCCGCCGGGTAGCACTGGTATATCGATTTCACATTCTCTTCCCATGCGAGATACCCACGCACTTCCTCCACCTCCTCCAATTCACAGTCGCTCTCCTGTCACCGATCCGGTGCACCCAGTTCGCCATCCGCCACCTATGGGCAAGTTCGCGCCACCACAGCCCCACGCCTCCCTTGTGGCTCCAATGGTTGCGCCTATCGCCCCGGGTCCAGGGTCATTCGCGCCACCCACGCGCCACCCCTCAATGTCCCCATTTTCTCCACCTACACACCCATACCATCGGTCGCCGTCGCAGCCAGTACCTGCACAACCAATCACTCCGCAGGCACGGGTTTTCGCGACACCAGAACCGCGACCCCCTGGAGCTTCAGGGTCGCCCGCGCTCGCCAATCTTCTTCATTAGGAAGATCAAGATATGGACGAGCCGGACGAAATGGACCTCGTTCCTTAAAGAAACGGCTTCTATATAGCCATCGTCAACTATTTCACCGACTCATTTTCACCAAAGTTTTGAAGCTGTGCTCTTGCGGCTTCATACTCCCCCGCCTTACCTTCGTTTTACTTCTGTTTCTTTATTACTGCTGCATACATGGTGAAAAAGGGTGTATATGATTTTCTATTTTTGTGATATTCTGCAGGGTGTCTCTTTCCTACTTGCTTTTCCGCTTGGTGCCTTTTTTTAAATTTCACCTTACAGTTTCTTTTTATCGTCAGAGATATCCACCTGTCGCAGTTCGTTAGTTTTTTTATTTTTCTTTACTTTCTTTTCTTGTGGATGTGACATTTACGTCGTACTTTTATACTACACACCACTGGGGTTCATTGCCTGGATTGCTGCCGTTGTGTATTTAAGAAAACCGAGGATAATAGGGGATCTTCTTATTTCTTTCGTTTGCGGCGTTAAAAGTCTTTTTGCCTTTTATACTATATGCCTCGCTGCTTTATATATTATTCAAGGTATTTTCAAGTTTACCTTCTGGTTATGGATCCCGTGGTGTTCCTCCGTTTTAGACCTTGAAATTCAGGGGCCATTTTTTTTTTGTCCTCTCGCGATGTGAACTATACTAATTTTTTTTTTTACTCGCTATGTCCTCTCGCAAATTTGCTTGCTCGCTACAAAAAATTTTTCCCTTTTGTGCCTGTATTCTACGGAGCAAGGAGGCTAGTTATTGGATGGCTTTGTTTTCACACTTACTCACATATATATTCTACATGCATACATATATACACACATGCATATACGCTGTTATTTTGCAAGCCTGGCGGAACGACGTTGGCCCGATATCGGTATCGATGCATTACAGATGTTCTTGCTGAGTCGACGCTCTGTTGCTGTTCATCCTTGCTACTGTACTGCGTCTCCGCTTTGTTCCTGTAATTAACTAGTACCGGGGGCTCGATAGAAGATTCAAAAATGTCGATAGAAGGGGCATGCCCAAGTAGGTACCTAGGTATATATATATATACACAAAGGTCTTCTTTTATATGAGATGTAAGCCGTTTATATCATCTACGTGCTCAAGTAGCTACAACGGGCCCTGACTTACAGGCAGTAAGCCTTGCAAATGAGCCGATATTGATTGATAGCCCACATGTGTGTGTGTACACCATATCACTTTATTTCTACCGCCTCCTTTTCCTCACCGATATCCTCCCCCCAATCGGCTGGCCGCTCGCGCACGAATCGCTGCAACAGCTCATAGCACCCCTTGTCGTCCACGTTTACCACCTCCACGCCCTTCAACCCTAGCCAATCCTCGCCGCCGATAAATGTGCGGTTCTCGCCAATGACGACGCGGGCGATGCCGTATAGCAAGATTGCGCCAGTGCACATGTTGCAGGGGGAGAGGGTGGTGTACATTGTTGCGTTCTTGTAGGCGGATGCCGGCAGTCGGCCGGCGTTTTCGAGGGCTGAGATTTCGGCCTGCAGGGTACATTGATTTTTTTTTTTTTTGAGCAAGATCTCTTGGAAGAATACATGTAGACCCAGGGGAAGGAGAAGTGAGGCTAGGGAAGAAATGAAAACTGACGTGTAGAGTTGGGCTGGACTTTTGAATGCGGAGATTGTGACCACGGCCGAGGATTTCGCCAGTGGCGCTGACGAGGAGGGCGCCTATCTAAGAATGTTCGAGAGCTGCTGGTTAGTCTAAAAAGGCTGCTAAAAAGATCATGGAATGGATGGCATGTATGTGTATGTTTGCTAGTATTTGCTAGGGCATTGCGATCTCGTATATAGAAGCTTCGCACTACTTTCTTTTTATATATAGAGAAGGGTGAAAGCATGACCTAATGTCGCCGTTGATAATATATCGTGCGTTGGGCTTGCCAAAACACCACACGCTTAACTTGATCGGAACGGCTTGTATCTAATGTTACATACCGGGATGCCGCCTTCGTCGAAGCCTTTCTGCGCCTCCTCGAGCGCAATCTTGATGAACTTTTTGTCGTCGTCGGTAGGCTCCGCCATTTGTGGCTAATTGTTTGTGTAGAGCCTTTACGTCGTCGTAGATTATATCGAGCACCAATAGGTTAATTGAACGGCGAGAACAGCAGATACCGATAGCATGTGTTTTCGGTAGGAAAGGATACTTAAGTACTTAAGTAGATAAATAGGCTTTGGGCGAAAAGTGGGGCGCAATTGCTCGCATGCAGCGTTGAGGAAAACCCGGTTTCATTGCTTGGCTTTGAATAATATCGTTCACATATGATAATAATAGTGTAAAATAAGTACGTGCTCGCAAGGTCTACATTGTAATTCCTATAAGGTCTATAAGGGTATTGCTACGTATCGATTCGCTATCTCACACTCTATTACAATATGCCCTACACATACGTTGGCTCCTATGAGAGTCAAATTACGAAGATTCAATACTCGAGAGCAAGACATGATTCAATTCCGACGACGCCGCATATGCATTCGCTACGGATCAGATCTCTATATATGTGTATTACAATTGACATCTTCGCCATAACCTATGAACGGGTCCTTCCTTCCCCGAACCAACCCCTCTTCCTTGCCAGGTGCCTCCTCCCAACTAAAGTTATCTATATCTCCCCATACTCGCTCTCCGCACTGGTGCAGTATAGCCCAGGCCCGGCCCCAATCCCGAAAGTGACACTCGATTACCCTCATTGTGCGGGGTCATAGAAAAGCTCGCTGTCGATGCGAATAAATGAAAAGGAGATAGCTGCCCATCGAGAAGAAAGAGAGTGGGAAAATGGAAGGGAAAAAGTAAAAGGATAAGGAAACCAGTTACTTCAAACTAATGCGCCTCATCTTCTTCGTCAACGATCTTTCCTCACCAGTAGTAGTAGCAGTAGTTGAAGCCGCATCTTCTTCGCTGCCGCCGCTGCCGCCGTGATGTCCATTCCGCCCGCCACCACCACCTCGACTGCTACTATCACCCCTCCCACGTACAGTAGCAGTAGCAGTAGCAGCCTCATCTTCTTTTCTCCCAAGGCTCTCTCCATTCGGGCTATCTTGGACAGGCGGCGTGCCGTCCCTGTCTTCGACAAACCTCCTCTTTCGGCTAGCGCTCGGCAGGAACGAAAACGCTCGACGGCGGTCGGGGGGCAGATTCGACTCACCACTTTCTTGACATATCGTGAGCAATGTTGCCCATCCGCTCGTCTGCGAGAGGGCAAAGCCGTCGTTAACATCGTGTTCTGTCGCAACCTTGGCCAACAGACGCTCTTCGTCCTATTGTGCGTTTCCCGCCGCAGCAAGAGAAGGTGAGGGAAATCGTTAGCTTCATATCTTTCACCACCTGATCTATTATGCACTCAGTGAAGCTTTAAGTGCCGTAATGGATAGTCATAAACCCACCTTATCTAGTATACCAAAGTTGTGCAGGAAGCACAACAGATGGAAGTCGCTGACGACATCTACACGCACCTCCCCGCCGCCCTTACCAATCCCCAGTTGCCTCCCCACTGCTCCAATATCCTGCGCTATACCCACAGCCTCGCGATTCTCGATCGGGAACCCGCCTTCCGGCGATGTGAACATCGGTTTGCTCGCCGTTGGGAAGCCGTGCGTCAGCGTAACAAGCAGGTAGTCCCCGGGGAACGCCGGCTTTGCGTTCTCCTGTATGCTCGCGCCGTACTCGTTTATCCGTCGGTAAAATACTTCTGGAATATACCTCGCCGGAGCGCTGCTGCTATCCGACTTGTCGTCCTCGTTTCTAACAAGCATGAGCCCAGGGTCCGCCGACGGCTCGATAATGTCCGCCCTAACCATCTCTACAGCTGTGTTGGATGCCTGATACGCGGCAATGTCGATGCTTCCATCAACGTTTCCAGAGATTACGCAGGTGATAAAGCTGCTTCCAAACGTGCCAGAATCCGACCATTTTGACGGATGTGGATGATCTGCCTGCAGCTTAGCAGCGAAAGCGATCTCGAGCGATGAGAGGAAGTATGAGTCAATGTGGCGCTTGCAGATTACAGTCCCCTGCCCGGCGCCATCGTCAGTTAGGTCGGTAAAAATGACGCCGATCTTGCGCAGACCACATAATGCTGCTACTTCGTCAACGGCTGCCGCTCCTTCCCATGGTAATGTTAATGTCACGCCGTCGGTCTCTCCTCGTTGCGGCGGCTCATATATCGCTTCCACCACAGCCTTAATGCCGAGTGGAATCGCTGGGTATGGTACATAACGTCCGTAGAGATAACCGATACGCTGGTTGCCACTTCGACGCCAGAAGTCGAGTAACGTATTGATCAAACCCGGGTCGGAGAACTCAACGTGGTCGACCATCCGGAATTCCTGCTGCTGAAGGGTAATGGCTGATGGCTGGCATTTTGTGCATATCCCCGCTGGCCATGCAGGGTGTCCGTTGGGACAGTTGGGCTTCACGCGGAAGTATGGTTCGGACAACGGCGGCATATAGGAGGCTTTCAGTTCGGGCTTGTTTGTCGCGGAATTTATCTTGCGGAGGTATGAATGGAAGCTTAGATGCTTGATTTTCTTCTCAGCCATGTTCTTCGCATCGTAAGGCTCCAAGGGCATGCAATAATCACACATGCCCTTAGGCCCGTGTCGACACATTTTCTGGTCCTTTGGCCGATGGATTTTGCCATCTTGCTTGTCGAGGAGTTCGTCTACGGGGTCCGGAGTGATTTTCTCCCATGGGTTAGGTGTGGCAGAGGTGTGCGCATTTGTGGTATAAGTATATGCTTCAGAGACATCGTCCTCGGGCTTCACTGCTTTGCCGTCGATACGCCCAGCGGAAGCGGGGCTACCATTTACTGCGGCTTCCTTATATGTGAGAAAGAGCATGTCCCCATGGCTGAAAGAGAGCACACGGCATTAGCATACACGACATCCTTCAAATGGAGAGATAGTAGGCCCGTACTGGAGTCCGACGGCATCAACGCTCTGGCCACTCAGCTCTTGTAGGACTCGTGTGGCCCCATTCGCCGGCTTATCAGAGAGGAGTATCGATGATCCTTCTACGTTCTTCGGCAGGACGCTCAGAAGCTATAGTGGATTTAAAATGTCAATATTAGTCCGAGACTGTAGGGAGCTTGGATTTGGAAGCTTCGAGGCTGACCTTTTGGTATAGGACTGAAATGTCGTCGGTTGGCTGGACCTCGATTCTAAACGTGCCATCCTGGCACCGGAACCTCAGAATCATCGTGGTAGAGATGTGCGTATCGTCGACACAGTTGGGAACTAAGGGAGAGGGAGCGAGATCAGGGGCGCCTGGAAGAGATACGGGCGATAGTCTCTATTAAGGTGCGAGTTTGGTGAAGTAGCCACGGGCGAACCAAAGGGGCAAGGTGATGGCGAATGACGCGTAGATGTAGGATCAGTATTAGTCAGGCGCGGGTGAGGGGGTCGATACAAAGACTGGCAGAGGACATTTCTAGCTGGTTCCTTTCCTTGAGGTCGTGTCAGAAGCGAAGTCTGGTCGTGTGGCGGTGAAACGGCGGTGGTGGCATGGCGGTGAGCCGGTGATTTGGGCGTGGTGGAGCAGAGCACTCAGCTTGACGACGTCAGTTGGCCAGGTCAAGCTGCAGCTACGATACGGGCTGACTAATCGAAAGACGACGGTTGTTTGGCGGGGCAGCAACACCAGGCGGCTTGGCGTCGTGATATGAATTTTGGCCGAACGAGTCGAATTAACCAGGCCGAGTACAATAAATACATCACGTTATCCGGCCGCTGCCAACCGCCCAGGCCTGGCTGGCACGGCATGCTATCTATCTATATCCGTCCTGCAGT
Source organism: Drechslerella coelobrocha (assembly GCA_036971555.1). Taxonomy (NCBI): domain Eukaryota; kingdom Fungi; phylum Ascomycota; class Orbiliomycetes; order Orbiliales; family Orbiliaceae; genus Drechslerella; species Drechslerella coelobrocha. Next base: position 3,910,107 of record JAJTUH010000002.1, read on the forward strand.
ATACATATATACGAACTGGATTACCCGAGCACCTAATTCAGACGGTAAAGAAGAGAAAAGGAAAGAAGAAAAAGGCCCGGCAACAAGTGGACCGTCCTCTATTGGATTCGCTACAGGTGTCATGAGGCCATACCGGCAACAGCAGCCCGGGAGGAGAATCAAATACGCATATCTCTTGCGAATAGGGAACCGTCTCAAATGCGCATTTCCCCGGACTGCTACTGCATGCAGACATGAGCCCACTTCCCAATTACCCTCTTTCAACCGCAATGGAGGACTGATCAATCGCAACCGGCTTTGCGTGCGTACGTACGCACTTTCTTGATATACAGACGGACGAGCTCAGCCCGAAGTGCGATGTCACCTCGATACGGGACGATAGCGGCGGCTATCTAAGTATTCAAACTTGTTTGGAAAATCCGAGACCAGGCCAGGACGGAAGGAAAAAGGGGGGTGGCGGTGGCCCGATCCAGAGGGTAAATGTAGAGGAGAGAGCCTTGCTCCCGTCGATATATTCGAGAATGCGCAATTAAGTCTGCAACTAGCCATGTCACACTAGATCTGGAGCAGGGAGCATTGAAAGTGGCTTTATGATATCATCTGATCGTGAATTTTTAAGCAATTGGACTGTCGACTCGCTTTTGGACTGTTCTCTGCATGGCTGCTAATTCCAGACGACAAAGCCGAGCTGGTGGAATTTTATCCGATGTCGTACCCCTGGGTTCGACTCCAGATTCCCAAAGCACCGCAATGAAATGAGGAGCAGTGATCCTGAGACTGGGCTGACCTGAGGTCGAAGGAGGCGAGCGAGCGAACCAGTTGGATGGTATTTCAAAACTTACGAGGCTGGGGAGAAGAGCAGAGAGCACAAACAAAAAAAAAAAAAAGGAAGAAGAAAAAGAAGAAGCTGTCAAAGAATTTGAACAATGCAGTGCTAGCTCAAGCCATCACCAGCATTTCGTGCATGTACCATACATGTACTCGACATGATGTAAGGCGACCACTTTTAGGAGGACTGCATACATCCACCGCCAAGACCGGGACTGCACAAAAGCTAAGAAGTCCAAATTGATCGCATCCAAGAAAGACTCAAGAGTACTTGCAAGCTTGGGGCCGCACTGCCGAGCCCCGAGGAACGCTCACCGCGTTCAAAATTGACTCTGCTGACGTATGTGCATTCGCAGCCACGCTAGTTTAGACTGGCATCCTCTCTGGCTGGGAGGAATGAGCCATCGGTATGAAGTTGCCGTGCGAGCGCTTGAAGGGCCTAGCCTGGGGGGGCGGGATTGGATTGGATTGTTAAATTTTAAAGAATTTGAGACAGGAGTCGTCCGTAAGCATCGCTAGGTATCACGTCTGAGATATATATCCACATCTTACGTGCACGCCGAAGGGAGTGATGTATCAGAGGGGTTGCAGTTGCAATCGCAATTGGCGAGAAAGCTAACTGGAAAAAGAAAACGGACGAACAAAGAAGAGGCTGTGCCCAAATATAGACCCCTCGGCAGGCTCCTCCCTACAGATTGCTCGCGATGACCCCCAAAACTGATTCCAGGAAGTAACCATGACGGGGATCAGCTCGGAGACACTTGCTCTGCACCAAAGCCAATTGCAGGCCGGCCAGCCAGTCAACCAGCCCTTGCAGAGGTCACCCCGGCCGGGCGAAAAGGGCGCTGGCGCCGGCTCCAGATACAGACTTGGTAGTTAAGGCCGCACATATGCAGTGCTGCTGCTGCTGCTGCTACAATACTGCTGCTGCGGCGCAATCGTGTTTGTATAGCGGGTATATTTTCTTTTAGTTAGTACGAGAGAGCGAGGGAGAGCACTTGGATGGTGTTTGTAAGATTAGATGTTCTGGGCAGGTGCTTCCTGGTTGATGGGATGAAGCCACGGGAGAAATGATGAACAAAGGGATAACCCGTCTAAATATAAAATATATCGCCGAGGGAGGCGCGATAGTAGATTTTTTGAGGCGAACAAAAAGGGCCATTCGAATTCTTTTCTATCCCATCGTCATCTGGCATCGAATCGTTCTATCCTACCCGACGCTCGTTTTTGTTAGTACGTACGTAGGTACCTAGGTATTGTTCTTGCTATTCTTGTCATTACTTCACTTCTCCCTCCTGTCCCACCAAGAACAAAAGCCAATCGCTTGGTCTTCGCATCGGGGAGGTAGGAGGCTGGTTTCGGCGTCTTTCGCGGCGTTGACAAGATCTCTGGATCTCTGGGCAAGGGTTTCCCGTTGACGTCGTTTGGCTGCCCGGCCGCCTTGGCTTGGAAACCTGCAGTTGTCTGGCAGTTTTGAGCAGCTGTTTCCGCGCAGCTGGCTAGCTTCAATTCCCATCGAAGAAAAGGAGCTGTGTCTCGTCCTGGCAGATATATATAAGCTGCTACCATCGCCGGCTCCTGGCGGCCTTTCGTTTTTCTCGCCTGTTGGAAGGGCTGTTTTCTCGTTCGGCCCTCAAACTTCGTCCTCGATCTTTCGTTTGGTTGTTTTTATTTTTTCCGTTCCGGATCCGATATTTCGCTTTTCCATACGTATAAATATTTGCCTGCGTATTTTATTTTATTTTCCCGATCCGTGGGAGAAAGCAATTGGCAGTAGTATCTAATCCATAATCGGCACAGAGATATAAAACAAATAGGAATAGGCATATCAAATCTTCAAGTACTTCCATATACTTAGGACCTTATATATATATTACGCCGACACCGACGAACGACGGCTTCGAACTTCATCTGCCGCAATCCGACGGACCATCGCCATTGCACACTGCGCACATAGAGAAATTGCAATCCCCTTCGGACGGACACTGCGGAAAAAAATAAATAAAATAAAAATAATAAAGTACAAAAAAATTAAATTAAATTAGCCTCTGGCAGCTTACAAACTAAAAAAAACTTTTCAGCCAATTCAACCGAAATTGCAAAGCTTCAGCTCCAGCTCGAGCTAAGCCCGTTCGATTCCGCAGCTCCGACTTCGCGTCCTCAACATATTGGACGACGGCTCCGGCTTCACAAATTACCCGCACTTAACGTTGCATTGCATTGCAGCAGCTCTTTGATAGTTATTCCAAACACTTCGGCCCGGTCGGCGGCACCGTCAGCTGCCCTTCGCACTTCGCCGGCCTCGGTTCCCCTTCATTCATCCTATATTTACACTTCCAAGGCGTCAGGCCGCAGCAATATACTGTTCAAGATGCCGTCAGAAATGGGCAGCATCTCGAAACGAGCGAGAGGTACGTAATATAATGCTATAATGACATTATTTTGTATCACCAATGTGGACTCGATTACGCTTTTCTGCATCCAACCACAACCGCACCCTCATATGTCAGACCCCGGTAATATCGTCCGTTCCCTGCTTGTGCTTGGAATGGGGTACCCTCACTTTGGAATATTTTTTTTCCTTCCCTGGCTCGCTAGCCTACTTGGGTTTTCCGCGTTTCCACATCACGCCAATTGGCGTACGTAACTGTTGCATTTCGAATTTCCACGTCCCTTCGATTGCTATTCTTGGGCTGTTGATCCCCTCGTTGGCCGGTTCCTGGATTCCCCCTTCCCTTCCACAAGAGAGAGAGAAACAGAGAGACGGTCCGGATTTTGCTGGTATCACCCGCCTTGTATCGCTCGGAACATGGGGTTCCGTCTGAATGTATGTATGGCGGCAGGCCTGCGAGGATGTTCCTGCTCCTTCCCGACATAGCAAGCACGATCTCGAGGCGCCAGGCAGCGTGCCTCTTGGACGACGGCTTGGTCGTGCCCACCTGCGCCTTCGTCGAGCTGCATGGAACTGTTGGTTCCCGGACCCCAGATCTAGCGATTTGGTTTCAGCCTTAGCCTCTTTGGTTCCCTCCACTGGCCCACCCCCCTTGCCCCGTCTGCAAGGAGAAACAGAAGGCTGTCGACGTAGACGCACTAAAAAGGTTGTTCACGTTGCTTGGGCATGTGTGCGAGAATGATAAAAGTGTGTGTGGTGTCTGCGTCTGTGGGTGGCTCGTTCTCATTCTCCTTTTGGCTGCATATGATATGATATGGTTTAAGTTGCTGCTCAGAGCACTTTTTAAGTTTTATTTAGAACTGCAACCTTTTCTCTTCTGTTCAACCTCATTCAGCCTTGTTTTTTGCTGACATACATACCCCGGATACTAATTTCCTCTTTATCAACCGCAGCCTTCTCAGCATCTTTCTTCAACCGCGAACGCTCAAATTCAGTCTTCGATTCCCCCCCGCCAGCTCCTCCCTCGCCAACTAAACCTGCCATCGACGCTTTTCTCTCCTCCGCATCGACCCATTCTACGCCGCCGAACGATTCGCCGGCACCGGCGCCCGCATCGTCCAAACGAGATAGCAGAGTTGGCCAGCCGAGGCCGCTTAGTATCGTGCCTCTGTTCATGACGATGAGTGGAACGGGTAACGGTATGCCCGATGGGGCCATATTGCCGGAAATGGTAAACGTGTTTCGGCATTTGACGGAACACGGTCAGAAGGTGTATCATGAAGGCTACTTCCAAAAATTGAATGATATGAATCCTGGTATGTGTGCCGATAAGGATTTTGTTGAAGATAATCGTTTTGTTGGACGGAACATTTTTGCTGATAATGGTGCGCCTGCAGATGGGTCCGCTGTCGCCAACCGCCAATGGACGGATTGCTTCGCTCAGCTGATTGGGACGGTCCTGACGATATGGGACGATAAGGCAATTCAGGAGGAAGAGGATAGATCTAGAAGAGGGTATCCTGCCGAGGCTAATTCAGTCAAGCCGGCCTTCCTCAACATCACCGATGCTTCAATGAAGATGGTAACTTCCTCCTCTCTCGTGCATACGGATAAAACTCTTGTTTTCTAACAAATCCCATGTTATTAGATCGATACGTTTCCCACGGGAACAAGTGGGGATCCTCTACAGAACGTTCTCAGTTTATCAACCGCCGGACGGAATCGCTATTTGCTGCACTTTGGCACTGCGTCCGAACTAGCGCAATGGACTGCCGCCATTCGCCTGGCCATGTTCGAGCACAACTGTTTGCAAGAAGCTTACACGGGCGCATTGGTGGCCGCTAAGGGACGCTCGTTGAACAGCATCGGATCAATCCTAGAACGGTCTAAGTTCAAGGTTGAGGACTGGACGAGAGTCCGCTTCGGAGCGGGGACGCCGTGGAAACGATACTGGACGGTCATCACACCACCTGATGAGAAGGCGTTCCAAAAAGCGAAGAAGACCGCAAAGAAGGCATCGAAGCAGACTGGTGCTCAAATCCGCATGGAGGCTATTACAGGAGACATCAAATTCTACGAAACCAACAAGATCAAGAAGAAGACGCCCCCGGTCGCTACTATTACCAAAGCTTTCGCCGCATATGCCGTCTATCCAGAATCCAAGGCTTTGATTGACCAGAGTACTCTTATCAAGATCGAAGGCTCCATAGTGATCCACTCCGATCCACCATTCACGAGCGAAGGAATTACTTTCATGATGCCGGATCTCCATGCCGCCGTTTCGGGCTTTGAGATGCTTCTGAGATTCTTGATTCCGACTTACGATGTATTCAACCTCTATGGGCGACCGAATAGACTAGTCGCCGATTCGATCGATCCCAGGAGCCTTATGTTTGCGTTTCCAAAAAACCAGAGTGGTCAATATCGGCTGTTGGAGACGTCTGATATAGTTGGGGTAATTGGCGAGCAAGGTAGCAACAGTTGGTCGGAGTCGGAATGGAGAAAGAAATTAAAGCAGACGACTTCCAAAGTGCAACTTAGCAGACGGGGCTTGCAGGGCCCCAATCTAACAAGTCCTAGTACGGCGAGTCTGCCTGCACAATTGAAGTTTGGATCTTCGATCAGCTTTGAGGGCAGCGCTAGCAACGAACGGAGCAGCACTAATTCCCAGAGGCCGGCGCTACCGACGATACAGAGCTATGGACGGGAACTCGAACACGAAAGTCACAGCGCGCCCCCACAGCTCTCTAGACAGTTTAGCCATTCTCGAAGCATGTCAGAGTCAAGGGGTTCTCAGTTATATAACGCTCCTCAACAACAACAAACGGGATATCCCCCAGCACCCCCTGTGCCGCCACCGCCACCTCCATCCGCACTAGCATATGGGACTGCGTATACGTCAGGAGGGAACACGAGCTACCCACCGCAACAAGCTCCCCAGTCCCCACAGGCGTACGGTAACGGATACAGCAGTCATCCAAACTCGCGGCCAGCTTCTAGCAGGAGCCAGAGAAGCCAACGTAGTCAGATGAGCCAGCGTAGCCAAAATGGGCAATATGGGCAGCCAGGGGCATATAGGCCATCCGCTCAACAAACACCAGGCGGTCAAATTCCAAGTGCTTATCGTGGGGATCCTCGCGGAGTCGGTGGGTTTGATCCCTCGCTTGGAGGACGTCAGCCTCCCCAATTACAGACGACGAGCCTTGCATCCTCGTACCCAATGCCATCAGCATCACCGAATTCCAGTCGAGCTCCGCCCGCGCCCGCGCATTCCTTTTCTCCAGTCGCCAATGCCCGTGCCATGTCACGGCTTTCAATAGGAACGTTAGAGATGATGCATGCCAATGGCAATAACGCCGGGTAAGTCAAAGGCCAGAGGCAGTATATATAACCCCCCCTATTCGTACTGACCTGAGGAAAATTTTTTCTAGACATGTTCCAAGCAACTACCACGCGCAAGCTCATTCACCCACTCTCGGATTCCACTCACAACTAGACCCCAACACAGCCCACCGGACGGATTCCTATGGTTCGTCTGACTCAAACGACTCAGGACGTTACAGCTCGTCGCATGACTCTGACTTGCCTGTAGCTCGTGCATACACCACTCAGGCTTATACGGCAAGCGAAAACGCACCGGGTAGAGCAATTGGATCACAGGTACCCAAGGCGAATGACATTCACACGGATTTGGTGGACGATTTCGACCTTGAGACTGAACTGAGGAAGAAACAGATGGATTCTGCTGCTGCAACCCGGAACGGAGCGCCGCATGGGATGTACGCACACGCGCCCTACCCGCAGCATACATACACTGCTGGGCCTGATTTACAGTATGGATATGGAGGACAACAGTACGACAATGGACAGAACGGCAGTGCACAAAGTGTACGTGGATACTACCAGTAATTTCTCCTTCGCTTCTCACACTACACAATTTTTTTTGCCTTTCCACTTTTTTAATTGCCGTTCGTATACTACAATTACATGTTGTCGTTTCTTGCATGGATGAATCCCGTGATCAATTTTACAAAGAGGCAACCCTGCGGCTGGAGCCGGAGGGCTTGACCGAGTATTATAATGCTTAAAAAGAAAGTACCATATAGATGTCTGTCATATTTGCTTTTCCTCTCTCTTTGTTTTCTTTTTCTTCTTTCTCTCCTGCACCGCCAACATAATGATACTCCTTAATCCACAGTCGTCTACATGCAGAATTGTACATTCCTCCTGCTCGTTTGCGCTCAGATCCACACCGGCGTGGCTATGACAATCATGACCCGCAGATACCCGTTTTAGACGAAATGAATACTGAGACGAGCTGCTTTTTCTGCGTAAAATTTCGTGAGCGGTTTAATAGACTACCGAGACCAATATTCTTAGCGCACATATAAGCACGGACGATGCGGCCACGACGACAGCAGCCACTGGGACGTACGGCATCTCGACCCCAAGTTCTCCGACCTTAAGCGGAGCGCCGACAGCAGCCACCACGACATTTACAATGGACCCACAGCAGGAGCAACAGCAGCAGCAGCAGCATACAGCGGAGATTATTGACACACCGGGCGGCGGAGCAGCCGCAGAGTCCGTAGCCGAAGGGATCGGACGGATCGACTCCGATGTGCTGGAGCGAATCACCACGATACAGCGGATGGACAGCGTGCGCACGATGAGCATCTCCGACACGGCGAGCAACTATAGTTCCGTGCCGCCGTCACCGGTAGCACCCAGGGCTCCGGGTACGCGCGGCGGCCGCAGAGACAGCATGGACGACGACATGCCGCATCGAACGGGTAGGAAGAAGTTTGTCGGGCAGCCGACCGAGGAGATGCTGGAAGTAACGATTGGCGAGACCAAGTATGTCACCCACGGTGACAATAGAGCCTGGGGCTTCCCTGGCTCGTCGCGCCCGGGCTCTGGAGGAACGAAATCCGCGGGCGGCGAGTCCCTCCCGATGACGGGCTCGTCTGGAGAAGTGGCAGAGGCCGAAAGCACGATCGCGGTCTTGGGCCACGGTCGCGGGGCAAGCGTCGGTGGGGTCAGCGTGGACTTTGGGCCGACGACGAGTCTTTCCACCGGGCTGGGGAAGGCGAAACGCGACGCGCTGCAGCAAATGCAGCTACAACAACAACAGCAACTGCAATTGCAACAGATGCAGCAGATGCAACAATTGCAACAGCATCTGCAACAGCACCAGCACAGCCAGCTGGCTCAGTACCAGCCGGCTCAGTACCAGCCGGCTCAGTACCAGCCGCAGCACCCGCAGAGCCGGCCGCGGAGTCGTGACGAACTGGGGAATTCGAATTTGGCGAATACGGCAGGAATGAACCGTCGCAGTGTTGCCTGGACGCCTGGAATGGTTAATTTCCACCTGCCGCCGGACAATAACAACATCCAAAACACCACTCATACAAATAATCACGACGGGCAGGAGGACCCAAGTTGGGAAGAAGGAGAAGAACAGAAGCTTGACCCGACGGACAGGACAGAGGAGGAAGAAGCAGCAGTAGCATTAGCAGCAGCAGCAGCAGCGGCAGAAGAAGAAGAACAAGAACAAGAACAAGAAGAAATGAAAAAGAAAGACCCCGCCCCCGCCGACGACGTCGATTCTGCCGCGCAAGCATTCGTAAGAGAGCACGTTGCGCTTGCACAGCAGAACGAAGAAATCATGCGTCAAAGACTTATCCAGCAGCACCAGCAGCGAAACTCCTCCTCCTCCAGCCAGCGCTTCCTGGCCCAGCACAGCTCTACTGCTCGTCAGAAGAGTCGCAGTCCGAGCAATGAGCGACCCGCGATGCACTCGCGCACCAGCAGCGCGGTCCCCGCCCCTGGGGCGGCGCCGTCGCCATCTAGACCCGGAAGCAGCCACCTGCTCAACCGTATGTCAAGCGCTGACCTGCTAAGTGCCCCAAATAACGGCGGTAACAGCGGCAGCGGTAGTGGCAATAGCAGCCGAATGCATAGTCGTAACGCCAGCCGGGAGCTGTTGAGCCTGAGTAGGCCGGGAAGCAGGGACCTGCTGACCCATCCTTCGAACCGTGGAACATCGCAGCTTTATCAACCGGCGCCGCAGTCTCTACCGTTACATTCGCTCCCGCCACCAGCGGCTGCGCTCGCGTCCATGCCAATACTGCCTCCACCGCCTCAGCCATCGCAGCCACCGCCTACCAGCTTCCATCTCCCTCCTATTATCCCGTCCGGTCCGCTGACGATGCCCACCATGATCACTGAGGTCAACTCCTCAAAGTTAAGCGCTGCAGAGCAAGAGCACGTTGCACGATCGACAGGCACCCCGTTGCTTGGCCAAACGTGGAACAGCAAGTCGCAGAAGAAGACCCCGCCTCATACCGCGGGTCTGCTAGGGCAGATGGAGAAGCGTGAAAGGGAAAAGCGCGATTTCAGGGAACATGTTAACCGGAATAGTTGGACGGTGCAGCAAGCAGTGCGCCACCGACAGTCAATGCTCGGTATGGGTTCGCTGTTGCAGGAGCAGGACCGGCTATCGCAGCCGTTGCAGCAGCAACAGCAACAGCAACAGCAGCAACAACAGCAACAAAATCGAATGTCCATGTCCCAGCAACAGATACAGCAGTTTGGCGGGTTTTACTCACCCCAGCCGAACCAACCGACCCCGCAGCAGATGCAGCAGAACTATGGATTTTATGCGCCACAGCAGCAGCAGAACCATCTCTCGGCACAGAATGTGCCCGGGACGAGGGCGTCGTGGGCACCCAGTGTGCAGCAACAACAGCAAATGATGTTTATGATGCAGCAACAGCAACAGCAACAGCAGCAAATGGAGATGGAGATGCAGGCGCAAAAGATGCAGAGGAGGACGTCATGGCGTTATGGGTAGAGGATAGAGTTTTGCATGCAGCGTTAACTTTTTGAGGAAATATTTTGTTGGGAGTAAATCTGGAGCGAGTCTCGTCAGCATAGGGAGCAGTAGAGTATGCTTTTGACGGACAGTTAAGTGGGGTTGTGAGACTGCATATGCATTGCATTTTATCCTTTTGTAACCTTCCCCCCCCCATTTCGAAGTTTCTTTTTTTTCCCTTTCTCTTTATATTATTATATTATATTTTGGCTCGCGCGCGGTTATTTTGATTTTTCTTTCTTTATTTGTAGCTCGCACCGCATTGGCATTGAAGATGAGGTTGGAAAAAAGGAAAGGGGGAACCGGAAAATGGAAATGGAAAAGGGAAGGGATAGCATCGGATTGGTTTTTGTGTTTTCGCGCATGGGATCTAAAGTGCTAGTGCATACGATATACATAATTGCGGGAAAAGATGGGTATATATCGCGGTTCCTATTATGCATACTTTGCTTTTCGGATAGACAGATGTCGTGGTGTTTTCTTTTTTTTTTTTTTTTTTTCTGCTTNATGCATACTTTGCTTTTCGGATAGACAGATGTCGTGGTGTTTTCTTTTTTTTTTTTTTTTTTTTCTGCTTTGGATTGCATTCTTTTGTACATTTATCCAAATATGTTATTAGCATGCATACACGGGGGAAAAATTGGCTTGGTGGAGCGGCAGCTAGCAATATTAGAATTTAGTTAGGCCATTATATTACGTGCGCCGTCTGTCTCCTTATTCTGTCTACCATCACTGAATTATTAATCAACCGAGATCGGATCTCGCCTTCCGTCCCAAACTTGAGGTACGTAAAGCTGAAGACACAAAATCCCCTTTGTCATCCTGAGGAACTCTGGAGCTAACGATGGACTTAAGCACTTCAACCTCACGCCAAGTTAACTTTCTCTTGACTAAGCGTCCAACAGGGGTGTAAGCCAAAGCAGCGTCAGCCAGCTACAGGTGAAAACATTGCCGTTTCGGGACCAAGCGCACCTGCTTTACACCCTGGCCCTTCCTGCTTACACTGCATGTGCATCTGCATAACCGAAGGCCGCGTTGGTAATCAGGGTCCTTGGAAGCTTCTTTTTTGGCTACAAGCAAGCCTGTCCCTGTAGCTCGTAGATGGGTGTGGGGTGGAAATCGATTCGCTGGTATCTGCTGCCGAGACGAAATTTAATTCGCGAAGTGCGATTCGATTCGATTCTGTGACTCGGAGACACGCACGCGCAGTCGCATTTCGAAAGGACTGTGGGCCCTGATTGCGGGTGCTCAAGCTCAAGCTGGTTAGCGGTATGTAGGAGAATATGCAGCCCATCGACAGGGATGTCAGCAGCTGGCTTATACCTCACGACTCACGCACTTTGTGTGCTGCTGTAAAGTTACGATAGCGATATCAATTAGCTGTTTTTGGCCTGAGATATACCTATGTCCGTACTTGCTAACTCCACTGTCGTATCAACATTGGTAATTCAGTGCACAGCGACAGGGTAGTAAGCTAATTTCAATTGCGCGGCACTCTATCGTGCCGTTCCACGATTTCGATGGATGGAACTGTATGGTCACACGCGAAGCTAGAGCAACGTAACAATGCTCAAGTGAACAGTGATGGCGGTGTCGAGTCAGCCAGAGATGTCTATATAAGGGCGATGGAGCACCCGTAGAGGAAGAGATTCAATCAGCAGCATCAGCAGCCTCTATCATATACACTCTCCTCAAAGCTTTATATTCACTTTCCGATCGAACTGAACAGGTCAAATCTTGAATTCATACATTCACGATGACTTCCAATGCATCCTACGACCAAGCCACCTCTGGCGCCCAGATTGCTGAGGACTTTAGTGACCAAGTCAAGGGTCGCAACATCCTCATCACCGGTGTCGGGCCAGCTGGTATCGGTGAGGGGACTCTCTTGGCCCTCGCAGGCCAGTCGCCAAACCTCATCACCATCACCGGCCGCTCCGTCGAGAAGGTTAACGACTCGATCGCGAAGGCCAAAGCTGCTTTCCCAAATGCCAACATCAAGCCTCTCATCATGGATCTCTCCTCTTTCGCCTCAGTTCGCAAAGCAGCCGCTGAGTTCAATTCCACTTCGGAGCCATTGGACATCTTGATCAACAACGCTGGAGTCATGACAATCCCCACCCGTACACTCTCCGTTGACGGAATCGAGATGCAATTCGCCACGAATCACGTTGGCCACTTCCTATTCACTTGCCTCGTCATGCCTAAAATCCTCGCTGCAGCCGCGAAATCTCCAAAGGGTGCAACCAGAGTCATCAATGTCTCCTCCACCGGGCACAAGGCCAACCCAATCCGCTTCAGCGACTGGAACTGGTCTGGCGTTGACTCCGTCCCAGAATCCGAGAAGGGATCCGTCGAGCAGCTCAAGTTGTTCGGATTAGTTGATACGACGTTCACAACTTACACTCCCTTCGGAGCATATGGGCAGTCCAAGACGGCAAATATCCTGTTCAGCGTGGAGCTCACCCGTCGTCTTCTCGCGAAACACGGCGTGCTATCACTCTCGCTCCATCCAGGACCTATCATGTCGCAGCTGCAGCGGCACGTCCCGACGGAAATGATGGAGAAGTGGCAGACTGAATTCAAGCATCTCATCACTTGGAAGTCCGCTGATCAAGGGTCCAGCACGACGTTGGTGGCAGCGCTGGATCCCAAGTTGAACAACTGGGCAGATGGGACTGGCTTTTATCTGGATGATTGCCAATTCCAGGAAGCGACACCGTGGGCGGTGGATGAAGAGGCTGCACGCAAGTTGTGGGCGCTGACTGAGGAGATTGTTGGGGAGAAATTTGACATTTAGATTTTTATATCGTTTGGGAAACCCTATTTAGGTATCTAATGTGTATAGAATATGTGAGCACATGGATTTATTTTCATCTACGATACATATATGCGGTGCTCCGTGCAATTTTCTCTTGGTTTCTTCCAGTTGTATTTACTCTTCACTGTAACGTGGTCGAGCTCTCTAGCCCCATTTAATTATATCTCTATTGATATTTTACTACAAACGACTATCCGCATGCGTATACGAGTCATGAAGCGCTTGATAGTGTCAAAATGACGCTGCTACATCTGCACATGCTGTCAATAACCCGCCGATGGTCGTCTGCTTATCCGCCCAGCAATTGTTGGTCGCGCCGAAACCGCACCGAAACCTAAATTCATCCCGAAAAGGTGTTGTACCAGGACAAATACCACGACCACCACGTTTCAACCCGGCGCGAAACAGGACGACTTGCCCAAACGACGACCGATAAGGCGAGATTATATTCCAGGGACGGTTGATGTAATTTCAGTGCCGCGACTCGAGGCACCGGGGTGGTGGTATATAAATAAGGATGCGCGCAGGGAACATCCTGAATCGGCAAACCCTGCTGTTACCGGAGTAGGTATCCTCGTATCATCTTGATAGATTCCAGAACGGAATTCTTCTGCCGAGGTTTCTGTTATACCCTCATGCTGATGATATGATAGATTCAATAGATCCATGGAACGGTATTCGATGCGACAGCTTGACGTTTTACGGACACGCAACCTGGCGTTTTGCTCTGAAGGGCGCAAGACATCATCGTATAATATCATGAGCTCGGGTACCTACAACTCTACCCGAATCCGGCCAGAGACAGCTGAGCAGTTTCTAGGTCACACAGGGTGCCACTTCTGTCTGTCTGTCCGGCCGTCCTGCAGGGTCTTGTTTGACCCTTGCCTTGCCAAGTGAACCTTACCAGACGAAATCTGAATCTCCCCGCAAAAAATGCATGCGCCCTTCCAGGCACTGGTCGCACCCTCCCGTCGGCCAAATTTTTCTTCAACAGAAAAAGTCTAGAAAGGAAATCAGGCAGAGAGGCAGTCCGTTGGGGGGGTCAGCTGGGACGCAAAATAGAAAAAAAGCACGAATTAGTCTTTTTTTTCCCCTCTCCGCATGAACATTATAACACCAGGTGTCGGAATCGGGCTGGTTGGCTGTCTTGCTGTCTGGTTCGGATTCAGCCGCAGCACAGTTGGGCATATTAATACCCAGCAGAGGATCCCTTCAAACCCCTTGAAGTGGCACGGTCTTTTATCTCCTCTCGCGACACTCACAAAGACAGACGCTTCGCCTTGCCCTGCCTTGGCGCTGCTGACTACGCATCGAATTTCCAACCTGGAACCATTTCTACGACGATAGATAACAATCTCCAAGAGTAGTTTTTTCGGATTTCAAGATGCGCTCATTCTACGATCTCGGGCACATTTCGCCCGCGCACCCTCTCTCCCGCCTCTTCACCTCCTGGATCCTCCCTTCGCCCGTCTTCCTCGCCTATCGCGCCATCATATGTCTCTACGCGGTGGTAGTGATCATAGTCAGCAACAGCTTGCGCCCCGCCGATGCCGGCACGCGGTTCAGCTACTTCACTTGGCTGACCTACTGGGGGATAACGTGCTACCTGCTGGTCAGCTTCGCGCACACGTTTAGCTACTGGCGCAATGGTCGCGCGTGGCTGGAGAGCTGGCCAAGGTGGTTGCAGTGGCTGCATGTGCTGTATTATTCGACCATCATCGTGCTACCGTGGACCGTGACGGCGGTGTACTGGGCGATCTTGTTTGATCAGTTCGATAACGAATATGACGCTTGGAGTAACGTATGTGTTTCTGCTATCCCAAATATTCCCTTGTTTATTCCCCTTTCTTTCTTTCTTTCTTTGTCTCTGTCGAATAAGCGCTTGCGGTTGTTGTAATCAAATCCTGTGTATTGGTCGGTTGGTTGGATGAGTGGCATCCCGCGCGCCCATTATCCAATCCATTTGGTCGTACACAAAGACACTATGCATGTCTTGGCAGGTCGCACAGTATATACCAACAACATGATTGGAAACTTATTTTTTTTTTTTTTTGCTAACGTCGCGCGTGTTAATGCATAGATATCCGTACACGCTCTCAACTCGGTCATTGCTTTCCTAGAAATCATGCTTCCTCGCACGGAGCCCATGCCCTGGATTCACATCCCCTTCTTCATCGCCATCCTGGGCGGTTACCTGGGCGTTGCCTATATCACCAAGGCCACGCAAGGGTTCTACACTTACAGCTTCCTTGACCCGAAGCGTAGTGGGTCTGGCATAACTGCGGCTTATTGTATCGGGATTCTGATTGGCACCGTGCTGCTGTTTTCGATCGTGAAGGGGCTGGTATGGTTGAGATGGTGGGTTACCGAGAAGAAGCTGGGGTTGTTGGGAAAGTTTAGCGCGAGTGACTCTCGGCGCGAGATTGGCGGCAGGGAAGAGGAGGCGGAGAAGATTACTGTGTAATCAGGGACCCATAAGCTAGATCTAAATGAGATCTGTTGGGGAGCTAGAGGGAGGCCTGGGCTACTATATCTAATAATTAGTTGGGATGTTAACGTTAGGTGGCTGCTAGCCAGCTGGAGCTGGTTTAGAGGTTACACAGATACGTCGACCCCCGTAATTTTTTTGGTATTTCTTTTCACCCATAGGCCTGGTTTACATAACGGCACGCATATAATATAATCTAATATCATTTGGAGAAGAATTGTTGGATTCTGTCAGCCATCCAATGGCTTCGATTATTGTTTGTGATTAATGTACAAAGCAAGAGAAAGAGACTGGTAACTGTGGCTAACAAACGATTGAGCATAATCAGCAAAGCTAGAACCAGAAGCCTGAGCACCCATTATGATAAAAAAAAGACTCCCAAGGCGGTACAAAGGCATGTTGAATTCAGATACAACGGCTACTGGATATCGCATTTCATGCCGCAAAATTTGTCCGACGACTTCTTTTCCTTCGGACCGTGGCCGTTCTTTGCGGGTACCGTTGTTTCTTCCTTCTCCGTGCCGTTCTCAGCTAGGGGGGGTGTCACTTCTTCGACTCCGCTTTCGATCTTTTCATCTAGTCAAAAGTTGACTTTGCTGACAGTCTCGTAGAAGACCTTGCCCTGGATGGTGGCAAGCTCCAACTCCTTGTCGGACGGCTTGCGAGAGCCATCAGCACCCTACAGATATTGGTTAGCAACTGAACTACATTACGTTCATGAAATATAGGTGCAGAGAGGAAAGGCTTACAGCAAAGGTACCGGCACCCCATGGCGAGCCACCATGGACCTCACTCAGGTCGGTCATCTGAGGGAATGCCTTGGCATATCCAAGAGGAACGTAGATGATACCGTGGTGGGCGAGGGTGCTCATCGCGGCGATGACAGTCGATTCCTGTCCACCGCCGAGCGTGCCTGTCGAGACAAAGATGCCAGCATATTTGCCGTAGTAGCCACCGGATTGCCAGATACCGCCGGTCTTGTCGATGAATGCCTTCCACTGAGCGGGGAAGTTACCGTATCTGGTGGGGATGCCGAAGACGAAGGCGTCGTATTCCAGGAGATCCTTGGGGTCTGAAATGACACGATACGATGGCTTTGGTGGAGCATACATCTGTTTACATCCGAATTGTCAGTCAGCTACATTACGGTTCGAATTTTTAGAGGTGGACGGTAGTAGGTTGCGAACCTTCTTCAAGACTTCCTCGGGGAGTGTTTCCTCGAGCTGCAGGATCTCAGCGCTGCCACCGGCGGATTCAATGCCCTTTAGGACAGACTCGGCCACCGTAGCTACAGGTATTAATTGGTGTCAGCTCAGTTTAGATTTACATATATATACATTCGAGGACGGGAGACCGTGAAACGTACCGATGTGACCGTACATCGAGTAGATTACGATTGCGATCTTGGGAGCCATTGTGTCTGGTATTTTCTCAATTGGTTACGAATTGAAAGTTGGATCGATGTAGTCTATATCGGGAGGCAGTCTGTATCTGTGTAGAGATGATTCTTCGTGATGATGATGATAGTGATGGAATAGAAAGCTGCTGTGAAGGAGGGGGGAGAAGCTTTTATAGCCCGTGGGAACTCCGAGTAGCTCTACGTAATTGCAGATTTCCCCCTCCTCTTCGATTAAGCTTTCTGTTGGAGCCCCACACGGCCATGACGGTTTGCGGACGCCCAGCCGCCCTTGTCCGGAGGTAGCAAGCCTGCATGCCGTCTACAGGCCGGTGCAGGAGCAGGATCAAGAGCAAGAACAGCAGTTCGTATTCCAAAGCTGGACGAGTGTAGTCTCGCTAGTTGGTGGGGCAGTCGGTCTGTTGGATTAACTAAGCGGGCGTGGGACTAACCCGCTTCAGGGCATGACTAAACCCCCCGCTGCTGGTATAGTAATCACCCGTAATCAACACCACGCCGGCTTGGGACACGCTTGGATTCCCGAACTCTCGCTCACCCAAATTCTCACCAAGCATTGGAAATACATACAAAACTGAAACTTCATCGGGCACTCGAGCGCCTGCAGCACGTCTCGCACTGCTCCGTGATATCGCGATTTGACTCAGTGCTGACGCCCCCGAGCTCTGTTCACGCTGCAGCAGTTGCATCCGACAATTATTAATTCTGTTGTGAGCCGTCCAATATATGCCTCTCGATGAAACTGCCATTAATTTGCATTGCACACAAACATGCACTCTCCGAAGCCTCGTTCCGGATACGGTAGTCCCGAGCGGATACTTACGTGTCGGAAATGCACCATTGCATTCGCACGCCCGTTCTTTCACATCCGGAAGAAATAGACGAGTGGGGTCTAACTACATCGCGATCGCGTGCACTCGGCCGGTGGGGGCTAGCTGCCTACCCCTGCTTCTTTGTAAGCTGCAAGTCAGCACCACCGGGCGGGTTATAAAGCGTTATTAATTCGCCTCGAATGACGAGCCCGTCTGGCGGAATGACAAACTGCTGACTATGCAGCCGCTCTCGTGAAACGGGTATCTGTCCCGGTCAACTTTTTTCTTTCTTTCTATGAAATGTTGAGCCGACGGCCGGACGTCGGTTAGGGTTAAGCAGGATCCCTAGCTGACCTAGATGCTGGTTTATGGTATCTATGTTTTTTTTTAGTCTATTTGTGTAAGGGTGAGCTGCGGGGGTTGCTGTACTTCCAGAATATGGTACGCTCAACGTCTAGAAAACTTAATACCAGGGCGATGGAGCGACGGCCCGTTCCTGCGCCGTCGATGGATTACTCAAATGCGGGGGTTCACGATGGTTCATGCCCTAGGTCTACACTCGGGGACATCATTCGTCGACCTTTTTTTCTTTCTTTCGTTCAGCTAGCTGTCATTATTCCATTTTTTATAAATACAATGGAAGAACGTTCATTACTGAATTGTAGGAAATATATAAACAACGAATATAGAAAGTGTGGGTGCGTGGGAGGGAGGGCGTTTAGAAGAGACCGCCAAGCATGTCATCTTCCTCCTCCTCCTCCTCCTCCTCCTTCTCTTCCTCCTTTGCTGCAGCGGTATCGGTCGGCTTGTCATCACTAGCCGCCGGTGCAGCCGAGGCATACGCATCCGGATTGGCAATCCTATCCTTGAGCTCCTTAATCTCCTCCCAGTCGTACTCAGTCTCAAGAGCGACAGAGATGACGTTCTTGTAGCCGTTGACCAAAGAGTGCATGATGGACACAAGGGTCGGGTAGTTGACTGCAAGCGAGACGCATGCAATCGTCTTGATGGCCGACATGAAGCGGTCGAGCAAGTCCTTCTCATCAATGTCCAGCACGCTAGGCGCGAAGACCTGTCCCTGGTCGTAGATTTGCAAGACACCCATACCGTAGGTGAACGGCGAGATGTTGAGCAAGTTGAGCAGGGTAGCTTCGGAAGCTCCGACCTTGTTGTTGGCCTCGATGAGTTTCAAGTCCGACGTGATTTCAATGGTACCACGAGCAATCTTGGTTGGGATACCGAGGGCCTGGAAGAAAGAGGTCTTGCCGGGTTCCATGCCAGTGTTTCCAGCGGGGACCCACACGTCGACGGGAGCGACAGCACCAGCACGGGCGGGGGCGGCGACACGGTTGGCGAGAATCTTGTCTCGGGTTTCCTTCAAGTCGGAGTTGGTGAAAACGAAGCCGACGTTGCCCTTAACGAAGGGTAGTAGACGTTCGTACTCTGGGTTATCACCCATGAGCGTACGGATCACACGGCGGACCATAGTGTTCTTTCCCATGAGAACCACGCCATCTCCACGGAGGGAGACACGGATCTCGTGCATCTGCTGGGACGAGACCTATTCAAGGGACCAATACGTCAATACCAGCATTCATAGCCTATCGTTCATAGTCGCATTTGGCGACGGAAATTCGACTATGAGGGGTATTCAGTTGATACGTACATTGTCGACGGTGACGACAAAGATGGACTTGTAGTCCTCGAGAAGCTTCTTGAGCTTCTCGAAGTAGATTGCTTTGCTAGCCTGCAATGCATCGTCCCGTTAGCATCGCGATCCTGCTGTTTCGGAGCCTTTGGCTTAGATCCTGGAATCACCTTTGAAACCCCCATTGCTTCTTATGATGAAGTAAGGTTATTTAAGGTCGGAAAGGCGATATGACGTTGAAGTTGACGGGCGATCGATGGTCGTTTAATTCGTGATATTCTTTCGTTGTTTCCCAGGATTTCTTTTCTTTCCACTGAAAGTGCGCTAAGCCTGCAAGGGCATTTGCCCTGAGCTGCGCTAAGCGATTGCGCTTAGCACTAACCGGCCCACACAACCAACAAAATTTTCACTATATAGGGGTGCTCAATTGGTTACCTTACATCTACGGCCATAGAACGAGGAACATTGGGTATCCCGTCCGCTCTGCCTTACACAAGCCTCGTATCGAGAAGCTAGTAGTGCCGTACGTGAGTAGGCGCGAATATTTCTTGCTGTAGATATTCTTTTTTTTGCAACTCTTCTCATTTACAAACTTCAAAGACCCCTTTTTTTTTTTTTTGGTCCGCTTTCTACTCTTCCCGTTGAAGAAGAAGAAGAAGGGAAGAGTGATAGTGGAAACCATCTGTACGCATTTTGGTTTCCGCTAGCTTACATGTAAAACCCACACTCACATTAGGCTTTATTCTTGTTAATATACGCCCACCTACTAATTTCGTCTTTAAGGCTTTGCTAGTATGGATGAATATCGTGTTCTGAATAGCTATAGTAATAAAGTTCCATTCTATTTCTCGAGAAACTACTTCGTTGTGCATACGCGCGTACTATATCCCCGTTCCTACCGCCGGCCATTCAATGTTATCACATTATCTACTTGTCTCGTGTGATCTTCGTATGCTCTGCCCATTTGAGCCATGCAATTGTTTTCACATTTAAGGCTATTCATATCAATACGTTCTTATACTTGCGTCAGTTCCCTCATTCGTTGAGGGAGTGAGCTTGTTGAGGCCTGATCGCTCGGGGTGTTTTTCGTACGCTCGTGAAATCATCAGTGTTTCTAGGGCAGAATATTGGTATCTGAAATCAACCCCCTTCCCTTCTTCTCTTTCACCGCCTTCTAACTCCTCCTCTTCCCCCATGCGCCCCAGACTCTCAGTGTTGGGGATGCCACACTATCAATCGCCCGTCCGAGTCCTCATCAGTGAAGACTATGTAGCTTACGGAGCATGTGTCGACTTTGGAGGTAGTCGGTTTTCACATGCCAAGACCGGCTCCTAAAACTTTGATGGCTTCGAAGTATGCTTTGGCTGGCTCTATATTATTTTCCGCTTCGAGGTTGGCGATGATATAGGTGTATATTAAATAGAGCACAGCGATCAAATGCGGCACGAATGTAGTCCGCCGGCTAGCTCCAGTATTGGCGAGCTAAACTTGAGCTGCAATGAGGACCGTTAGGATTATCGCGCCCAGTATGATGAAGACTGTTCACACTACTGTACATATACCATCGATTTTCAGCAAGCAATGTCAATTATTCTCGCAGACCAAGCCTTGAATTCTAAGCGCAAAGGCCGGAGGGGTTACGTGATTGAAAGCTTTATGTTGACATCTACCTGGAGTAAAGGGGGTCTATTCGATCTCGTGTGTATCCAGGCTGAAATTATTGGAGGACTGGTGGAATTTCCACGTGGACGAGAAGACGGTTTACTTACTCGCAGCCTTCGAGCACAACTTGCTTCTTCTTTCCATTGCTTATCGTCGCCTTCCTCCCACTTAATAGTGTATCCTATTTGGGATATGGCTATAAACAAAAGGAATAAAGCAGAGGAAAAATCGGTAAGAATGGGCGAAGTAGTGGATAATAATAAAGGTGAATATAGATGGTCGTCGCCACGCCGATATTGCTATAATACAGCTACTTTGCGGTGAACTTTTGGCAGCGGCAAACACAATACAATAACAAATGATCCAGTACCAAGACTATACCAGGACTGGCTGGTGAAAAGATATAAGTAATTACTTTATCAACAATTCAACCTACCATCGAATATACCCGCTCCCCAGAACATGCGTAAAATCGCCTACTCGGGCTGAAGTCTCACTAATATTGCAATACTAGTCTTATATGGTCGTACACGCCAAGTATCATGTGATCGGGGGTGCAAGTCCCCTCGAAACTGCCCAAGGAGACTGGTCTACTAGGTTATAAGGTCTGATGCCTCATTTGCACCAACTATCCTTGCTGCGGTTTCCACTTTGTAGAAGGCTTATTACTCTATAGCTCTACGAGAACTGGCCGTGATGAGGCATGCACGTCTTAAAGAAAACGCTATACGCAAGGCCTATATGCAGGGACCTGATACGTTCGAGAAGAAATTCGCCAATCCTGTGGTTCTTGCTCAGGCAGAGATGGTCAGATAGATTAGACTTGGTTCATGCTACAGCTACGGAGGCTTCTTTTTTTTTTGGAATTAAGCTTTCTGGTGGGTCATATATTTCTTGGATTAAGAGCCTCTGTGGGAACTATCTCCCAAGATGCAAATATTAATTAGCAAATGCAGGTCACTCAGCCGCACGGTCGATAACAGTGTCCATAGGACCAGGCGAGGCATTAAACTATATTATATATTACTATTGCATTTTAGTTATTATAACTTTGTGCGTCAACACTGCATGCACCATGAATCGGCTTCGATGATTCTAACTCGACCGCGATCTAACCAGTTGGAGATGAAATGTCAGTGCTCTGAACTCGACATGGTAGTGTACCGGGGTCCTTGTCACAGCATCAGAACGATTGGAGCAATTAATCCCTGAACAAGTTGTCACCGTGCAGGCGGCTCTCCGAAAGAGGAAAATGACAGGGGGACTCCAGCTGGCCTTGGCAACGCCCATCCAGCCCTGCTCACAGAGAATCAGCCAATGGAATAGTTCTCGATGATGTTGGAGCTGGGTCCACCAACGGCTGTCTCCACTAACGAGCGCCATGGGCTGGACTAACCGTGAGCGCCAGGATTCGAGAGAGCTGTACGTGTGGATGCGGAACATTTCCCTCGATCTCCACGTTTGGGTTTTTTCTGCCTTCTCAAGCTTCCTCCTCTCTCTCCCTACTTTTCTCTTCCTCTTCCCATTTCCCCCGTTGTCCGCTGTAGAGTTCCTTTTCTAGATAATCAATCTCGTCCTCTTCTTTTTCCTCCTCCTCCTCTTCAACGATACAAGCCATGGCCAAAGACACGATTGAGGCGCTACCCGAAGACTCATCCTTCGTCGGAAATACGCCCAAGGAGCTGGCCTTTATCGAATGGCTCAAGGGCTACCTCGATACCATCGCCTTGATCACTGGTCTCGGCAGCTCAATTACATTTTCCATCATTGTATCGGACGTTGTTGACCCTGCCGGACTCGGGTCAACACCGGGCTTGAGACCCGGCGGTGTCTTTGACCTGGACGATGTCCGCATCATCATCGCGCTTGGCTGGTGCGTCTTCACGGTCGCAGTGGGAATCTCCTGCTTTGCAAAGATTCTGTTCATCGACCCCGTCGCCCAGCGAAATCTCGGGGAGAATCTCAAGTCTCCCGTGTTCAAATTTCAGCTGGGAGTCGTGCTTTTCCTTCTCAACATGATGCCAACGTTAGCTTTTATGCTTATCTCCATGGCGGTTACGGCATATGTTCCTGTCGTTGGCTGGGTGGCGACTGGCTTTTCGGCAATCGCAGCGATGCTCGCGCTTGTCATGTCTCTCGGGATAGTGGAAATAGGCCCTTCTATTCCGCGGCTGTTGCGCGATATCGAGAGTTAAAGCGCGGTAAGTTAACAAGCAATTATTCCCGATTCAAAGAGGACTATTGCTTATTTTATGGCAGGGATCCTCATCGGTAACTGCATGGCCGAACGGCAGCAACGCCGCAACTTCATATTCACGATTTAATGCCCCGCCATTTACGTTATATCATCTGATTTCATGATCTCATTCGCCTGTATCGAATATTATTCGTACGTTGCATTTCTAAGCATTTATGGTCAGCGTCCTTTTTACATATTATTGTAGCATTTGATGTTGTCTTCTTAGGGCTTGGATGTGGATAGAATCCAGCCACTAAGGCACTATATTGTGGACGAAAACGAATACATCGTTTATTGTCATTTTTTATTAATGGTACTATACAGTGGTATGGAGTGCCCGTGGGGAGTCTGTACTGCTCACCGAAAGGTCACTGGTCTATATTATATTGTGCTTTCTGTATATTACGGTATATACAATCATTTAGCAACATCCACTGAACTTAAGGGCAGCCTCTATATCTAGAAGCTCGACTTTTCTGGTGAAAGTAATCATATTCGTTTCATGAGACAGCGGGCGTGAGACAACCTGTGTACTTGCAGCTTCATTTTTATTTTTATCCACGCCCCGTCCACGAAACAGGAAAGATATATAAGTCTAGTATATATTATTAGAGAGACTGGACTATTGCTTTTATCTAAACTTTAGTTTTACGAAATTCTGGTTTTCACAAGCTGGCGAATTGTTTCATCAAACCAGTAGACGCTGACGCGATCGATATGCTGCTAGCAGCGCAAACGCGACGTTCGCAAATTGAATTGAAATAAAAATGTACGTCGTTTGGGGGTTCTGTTAAAGGAAATCCTCTGGCGGGAGCAAATCAGGTTTGGTATATCAGTATGAAAACATGTAATATATCACAGGATAGTGGTCTGTCAACTCAATAAGCCAGACTCGTGACCATTTTGCTACGCCATAACCCTATCTATCCTACTGTCATTTTGCATAAACTGCACTGCGTGTTTTTCCTTGTCGACCCTGGGACTTGAGCTGTAGCTGTGAATGCTAATATTACCAGCTAGGTATTCAAAGTTTGGGTTCTTCTGGACACCTGATATCTGATTAAGTGGACTGATAGAAGGAGTTATAGATCATGATAACAGAAATGAATTCCACTTTATGTCAGGAGAACCGTCAGAGGTCGACGGGTTGCCGAAACACCTAAATGAACCATAAGTGCACTAGATGGATGCGAAATTTCGAAAGCGCATATCAGAACGCGACTATAAATAATAGAAGGATCAAGAAAAAAAAGTCAAGGCTCCATCTAAAGGCCTGGATCAGCGCTGCAGAGTCTACCGCAGATACATAAAACTTAGACATCAATCTATCAAAGTAGAGCACTGGGTAGACTTGGTACCATACTTATAACCAACATCTAGATATCTCCTTAATGTTATGAACCGCAGCTTGGCAGAGATGCAGCTATTTATGGCAGCCGACTTGGTAGCCGGATAGCCGAAGTTTCATGGCCAGGCGCCATCCACGGTCATGCCGCGCGGCCTCGTAATGTACTATCTCAAGTAAAGGGATTAAGCCGTGGTATGCTAGTAAGGTATAAATACTTAGTAGCTGTGATTAGAAGGGCAAGCGGAAGAGAATGAGCTCAATCCCCGACAATAGCATAACCGAGGCAGCCTGGGAGCTCGGATTATGAACCAGACGCTGTTTGTGGCGTGCAGGATCCTAGGACAAACAGTGTATATAGCTGGCGCCGAGGAGATTGGGGTTGAATTTGGAAGATGGGAAGCCAGCTACAGGCAGCTCCGCTCGAAATGGTAGTCGCTTTTCAAGCTTTCGCTTATCCTGGCCAGGGGTTGAGAGACAAATCTTTGACCGCAGCCGGCATTGGCACTCCACAATTGGTCTAGTCGAGCTCTGGGAGCCCCAGGCTTCCCAAGATACAAACATTGTTACACACCGCAAAAGACTTCCAACTCGAGCCGCCCTGTTTTAGCTTCTCACCCAATTACCCGACCAAGAAGGTCGGTATTGAATGTTTACGAAACCTGAAAACCGGCAACATCTCAGCTCGCATTCATACGATGTGTGCCTCGTATAGCTGCATGCTATACTACGGCGTGAAATTGCCTGAAAGTTATGAATTTGGTGCTTTGCGAGACTCAAATTTTAACTATAAAAGAAGACTGCTTCTCTGCTCCTCTAGCTTCTTTTTTACCTTTTTATAAACCCAGACAATTTCAGTAATATACAACAGGAAAAAATCCATACCATTCCTTCAATTTATACCATCCTCCTCACGATACATATATCAATCCTAAAATCAATATGGGTATGTTCATGTTAACAAAATCTCTCTAAAATCACCAGCATATACATGCACATCTATTGAGAACTTTCCAAGCTAATGCTTATATCAACTAGCTATCATCACCGCCCAACGATCGGAATCTCGTTTCCAAACCGGTCCCCGCATGGGAGAGAACGTCGCTGCATCGGACAGCCTCCCTGAATCCGCAGAGAGCCAAAACAAAGATAGTGCTCCTTTCGCAATCGAGCCCCGAGATGAATTTGGCGAGGAGAGACTTCAGTCTCAGCTTCAGCAACCTGGTGTTACACTGAACACTACTCAGGCAACTACTGCTGTTGCTGCGTCCCACGGTTGTGTCATCTTGTAAAGTTGATACTTAAATGAGTCTTTTGGTTGCAGCTATCAAGTAATTCATGTATCATGGTTATTATTTTGTTGGAATTGGCCTGCTACTAGTTTTGTATCGATAATGAATGAAAATGAATGAACGCGAACGAAAAATTCCTCCTACAGGAAACAATAAGGATAAATCGAGTAGGAATAACACATGTTGTAAGAAAGATTCCAAATTGATTGTAGACTGGAATTGTGTTGTATGAGCGTGTCCGTCTGCAGAAGCTCGATACATCTCATGATCGTTAATGACCTCTGGTGGACATCTTAGCTAAGGGTGTGTAGGCCAATCTGTGTCTAAATTTGTACAGATGCACCAAGGGTGAACTACAGGGGGCCGACAATTTTGGAAGTGCCTTGCGATAGGGTCCGGGATCCCTTTGCAGTGGGTGGTGTACGGCGGATGTAACACTAGGCTTATACGAATTAACGCGCTGGGGATGCCTTTGCTAGCACTGTGAATTGATATAGTTCATGCATGAGCAACAGCGTCCTCCCTAATCTGTAGACTAAGACTCTTACTGGGGGTGGCCGCTGTCCGTTTTGGCGTAACAACGAACGAGGTCTGGTTCAGGAGACAAGTATGGCCCGCGAGACCAATCTTTATATCATCTGCCTAGCGCTAGTAAAATTACACATAGAATGCTAAATCCGCTCAGTTAATAACTCCAAAACTCAACGGCCACTCATAAAAATATGCCGGAACATCAGAAAAGCCCATTCGTGGCGACCCCTTAAGGAGTATACATTGGCTCAATCGCCAATCATATGAGAGAACGGTCCCGACATTAGATCAAAGTGTGTGTGAACAGTACTATTCTTGCCTTGCTCAATGTCACTCCTTGAACGCTAACATCGGGATACTCTTTCTCAAGATGGCTGCTTGGTGTTTCCTCAACCTCCTTTCCCCAGCTTCCGGTTTTCTAATCTCTAACGAGGGTATGTCTAGAATTTTGGACTCCCTATGGAACATATCGTGACGATGGTACACATTAATCATGATCTTCTTCCTTCGGCCCAGGACAGTCCCTATCTAGTTCCTCATCACTACCATATCTGAATTTGCACCAGAAGCAGTATCGCCACTGGGACCTTAGGTATCGCACGATTTCGTCAAGTCGATCTTTTACCTCGCGTTTCTCGAACTCTGCAAGCTCGGCGTCTTCTAGGTCTTCCTCCACAATGCTTTCCTGGTCATCGCCAAGGGACAGGGCTAGTCGGTCGTCCTCCGAGAACTCGCCAGCGGCGTTGTATGTTGGGAGTTTCTGGTTTGGGATATATGATGTTTTAGACGAAAGGCTTTCCTGTTGCTGCTTTTTCAAGCGTGTCTTGAAATCTGTTAATGCCCGGCGGTACAGTAGGCCGCGGTATATTAAGTTGATTTGCTTGATCTGTGTAAACGTCGGATTTTCGGTGAAGAACTCTTCCGCTTTCGAAGGGTGACTATGGTCCGCATTTGAACTTGTCTGCTGGCCATTGTCCTTTTCGCTTTGCTGGTTATTGGTATCGGAGGCATTCTTGCTCCCTGGCTCATACCCGGCGGGCGGATCTTCGGCTACAAGCTTTTCACATATTGACTGCGCGGCAAACAATTGTACCTCGTGTCTTCGTTGCTGAGCTTCCTGTGTGAGCCTGCTGCGGTAGCTTTCGGGTGACAGCTCTTGTCGTTTCGCGTTGGCAGCGGTGTCTTCGCCGGTGGCGGTGGACTCCCCGAACTTGCGCTTAAGTTCGGAGGCGTGACCGATGCCTGTGCGTAACTCTCGCATGACGGGCTTTATCGGTTCGATTGTTCTGCTTTCGCTCTTGGCGCCGGTGTCTCCTGGGGTAGATTTGCCCAGGGCGGATCCTGTCGAGTACCCCATTGCCTTCATCATCTTCAGGCCTTTCGAAGCGGTGTTTGAGAGGATGGATGTCGAAAGGCCGGCATCACGCTTTTGCCGCTCTTGTTGCGCCAGTTCTGCTTTCGATAGAGGGCGGCCTCGGATCGAGGCTTCGAGTTTTTGGCGCTTGAGTCGCTGTAGCGCGGTTTCCGCGGGCTTCGTATCAGCGACCGCCATAGACATATAGTCGTCTTCGTCTTCGTCTTCGTCTTCATCCTTACTATCTTTGTTACTGGCATTCTGAGTAGGGGTGACAGGTTTTGGCGCTGCTCCTGCTTTGAGCAGGGACTTGGGCTCGAGCGCCGGGAGCTTTGGGTGTGCCGAACCAGCGAGCTTTGAGAAGGCGTCATCGTCGTCATCATCGGTGAAGGCGGGCGGTAGCTTCGAGGTTATCCGCGCAGACGAGGCGGTCGTCGGCATTGTCATGGTGTTATATAGTGGTGCTTGGGAATGCTGCTGTAGAGATACTTTTTTGGTTGGAGGGAAAGATGGAACCAAGTCGCGGAAGCGATGCTTGAAGAAGCGTGCCAAGCAGAATAAATAGGCGAGCGACCTCGAGACGAGGACCCCACCAACCTCACCGACACGTTCAGCATATGCGCCCCACCACCACCTCCCTCGTTTCATGACCGAGTCCCACTAACGTTACCAAGCTGTCGGGTCCACGTTATCATATACGGGCCGGCATCGCAGCTCCGACGTGCTTTTGTCGGTGTCATAATAGACGAGACGGTCGTTACGTCGAGTACCTGTGAGGGGTAATCTCCAGAGACATACTCTGCAGCTCTGTATTCTATCGACACCCACGCGAAGGTTGATCTCTACATGCATACGGCGCACTCGACGGAGTGCGATCATGCTCGTCCGGTGGCCGTGCTCATCGGCGTCGGCTAGCGTCAGACCCTATCTGGTGTTACGAGGGATTATCAACCGACTGGCTTTCTCCTCGCTCGCTTCCCGTCGCAGGGAAGTGATACCTGAGACGAAAGGAACTTCTATCCCCGTCGCTTCCCCTGTCGATACGACTGCGAAGACTGCTTCTTCAGGCAGCGCTCTCCCCGCTTTCCAAACAGGCTTCTCTCTCTATGCCAAACGCGCGCCGCGCGCCTTCCCGAAACCCTGGATCAACCCTCCAACTTCTTCCTTCTCAGAGCCGCTCAGTGTCCATAGCACCTCACTCTCGAGGCGTCCCTTGTACCCGCACCAGCATCAACTCCACAACCCTCTCACAGGCGCTCCGCTTGACCCTGCGGCTGCATCTGCAGCGACAGGTCGATTCCTCCGAGGGTATACAAATGGCGATGATGCCCTTCTCATGCACAGTCGGTACCTCGCTGTCGCGGACGGCGTGGGCAGCTGGAACCTTCGCGAGAAGGGCTACCCAGCTTTGTGGAGCCGGTTGTTAGTACACTACTTTTCCATTGGTTGCGAGCGGTTCTTTAACCGTAGTCGGCGCAAGAGAAAGTCAGACGGAGACCACACCCAGAGTCACAAGAACGCCGAGATCGACGAAGCTGATGTTAAAGGTGTACTTAATGACGCATTCAATGCTGTCGTTAAGGCTACCGCTATCACTTCATCGTCGGCCTCAGCTGATGGGCTATCCAGTAAAGCTTTGGTGCCACCCACATCAGACACTCAGAGATACCATGGCACCACGACGTTCACCGGGTGCATCCTCCACGGAAACTGTTTGCACATTGTTAATGTTGGAGATAGTCACTGTCTAGTTATGCGGCCATCATCTATCTCTGCATCTGCCGCTGCAGGCGATGGGGATGACCCTAAGTTCCTTCTCCGAACGGTGGAACAGTGGCATTATTTTGATTGCCCAAGACAGCTGGGTACCGATAGCCCGGATACGCCATTTGGAAACGCAACGGTGTCCACCATTGAAGTCGAGAACGGCGATATCGTTATCCTCGCTACTGACGGTATGCTGGACAACCTCTGGGAAGAGGAGGTGGTGTCTATTATTCTGAGGGCGCTTTCTGTGGCTCACTCTGGCGATGGGGGAACTGATGCATGGGAGATGGGGGAACTCGGTCAAATGATGAAGAAGAAGGGGAAGACCCTCGAAGAAGGTGTTAATGTCGCCTTTCGGGAATATCTTGCCGGTGTTGACCTCGGGGGTGAAGACGAAGGTGGAGAAACGATGACAAACATTGCTGCGGAACTGGTTAAGGGAGCCAAAGTAGTTGCAACTGATCCGTATGCGGAGAGCCCATGGATGGAAAGGGCGGTCGAAGAGGGTATTGGTGCGCAGGGCGGCAAGCTGGACGACATCAGCGTGGTTGTGGGGAGAGTCATTGGAGTTTGAGATCTGTTTGGCCGCCTAAGAGAGGGCGCTGACGATTGATAAGGTCTAATTACATTTCCATAAAATTAGCGGGGCGATTTTATTTGTGATAGTTAGGTAGTATGTTTTGTTTAGGCACAATACTGTATGGCATTGTAGATAAGAGTAGCCAACTTGCAATATACATAGAAATTGCGAATATATATAGTGCTCAATATACACAGAGAATCGAATTAAAGGAAGGGAAACGTGCGCATTGCTGGAGAAAATAAATGTGAAGAAGGTCCAAGCAGTGTGAAGGTAAAAAGAACGCCGAACTACATGCCATATAATTGAAACTAGTATAAAAGGCTCGTTCGCAAAGGGGTGCTATATATCGAAAGCCTGTCCACCTCACCTCGCAATGTGCACTAAATATGCTGTCCCTACTTGCCTCCTCTAATTCTAGTATCGCTAGGGGGAAAACGGAGTTGCAGAAAGTCTGCCATCTACTTTCTGCCCTTCTTCTTCCTGACGCTTCCGCTTGGTGTACTAGATGGTGTCGACCCAGGAGTGCTCTTCAAATTTTTCGTTTCTTTGTTGGCCGCTTCGGCCTCAACCAGCACGCCATCCTCATCACTGTTATGGCCAGCTTTCTTCTCCGGGGTGGCTTCCATGGCGAGAGCCTTCGTTGGTGTCATCAGCACGCTCGCGGGATTTGGTGATGTCGCCGATGCAGCGACATCAGAGACACCCTCACTAGCCAAAAATTCGCTTCGAACTTTGTCTGTCTTCTTTGACCACCATTCTGCCCACTCTTGGCTCTTAATCCTCTGCTCTTCCAGCTTGGCGCGCAGCCTCTCGTTGGTGACCATCTCAGCAGCTGTCTGGAAGATGAACTGTGCCCACTGTTGGCCCTGTGTGCTAAGCGCCATAGCGTCCTCGGCGATCTCCTTGAGCTCTGCGTCGACAGTCTGCTCAGCCTGCAGGAACTGCGTCCATGTGTCGTCGCCGACCGATCCGCGCTGGAGGAGTGTCTGCAGCGGCCCCTTAGAGTTGCGAATTGTGATGGCCTTTTGGATTACATCCATCGCGCGTCGCAGTAGCGCCGTTCGCAGCACGGAGTCTGGGACCTTGGGCGGATTCGGTGTGTCGGGGAGGTGGAGGAGGGTGAGATAGACGTCGCGGGAGAGTGACTGTGGGAACCAGGGTTCCATTGAAGCAGCGGCGTCTGCAGTTCATAGAGATGTGGTGGTTAGCAATCTGTTTCTACCACTGCGAGTTGAGTGTAAGGAGTAAATATGCACTTACGGGCTTTCCGCTTGCGGTAGAGGGAGGAAAAAGTGGCCATCGAGCCTACGATGACCGCGATGTAGAGGATGGGGGGTATGAAGGTTGCCAGATTGAAAGGCATCTTGACGGCTCGTCAACGTTGACGGTGAAATGTAGGAGAGTACAGCAATCGGAGCGTTCTAGTTTGTGGCTGATGAAGTAGGGAGCTGGCACTCTCTCTTTGCTGCTGCTGGTACGATTGGAGGCGGTGGTGATAATGGCGGATGAGAAGAAAGAAAGAGATAGTTTGGCGGGATGTCGGCCTTTGTTCTGTTCGCCTGCTTGGTGTTGTGGAATTGTGGCCTTTCCAAAAGCTGCTCCCCCTCGGATCATGTGATCTGATGACTAAGGCATCTCGAAATGTTCTTCGATGCTCATTTCCAACGCCACGGCGGCTATGACAAACTCTCAAGCTCGATATCGAAATGGCGCCAAGATGGCACCCCGTCCAGACACTTGCATTCGCTGCCTCTCCTTCGCCGAAGCTTTACCTCGCCATAGCTGATACCATCCAGAGTGTATCAATCTCTTCACGCAAGACTATCGCGACATGGAGGGCGCCTGCTCCTCCAGTGCAGAAGAAGCCGCAACAGCAGCCCAAACCGGCTACGAGCAAATCCGAAAATGTGGAAGCCACAGATAACAAAACCGAGGAGACTGCTGTAACAGACTCCTCTTCGTCGCTACCTGGTGCTGCTGTCGGCAAGCGAAAACGAAGTCAATCGAATGCATCTGCGCCGGCGCCTTCAATGCAAGTAGCCGAAGGAGCAGACCCTCAGACTTCGACAGCTGCCGCCAAGGTTTCAAAGAAGAATAAGAAGGACAGTAATTCAGGCGCGGGCTCTGGTAGTACCACATTGAAGAAACAGCCGACAAATTATGTTGGTCAGGTGCTAGCCGTAACCAGCAAGAATATACTGGCCGTCACGACGCTGGAAGACAAGACATTGCGGCTATTGGACTCAGACACCTTGGAGGTTACAAAAGAGTGGTGGGTGGATGCCTCTTGCGATACTAGTACAAAATTCGTCGCTAATGTAGAGGTTTCTACCTGATTGCAGGACATTGCATAAGCGTCCCTCTGCGATCTGTCTGACCGATGACGACTCTACGATTCTCGTGGGGGATAAGTTCGGCGACGTGTACTCTTACGCAATAGATGGGGAAGCAGGGATAGAGGGAAATCATCTTCTGGGACACGTTTCACTTCTCACGACTCTTGTCGCTGCATCGGCCCCTTCATCGAAAAATCACGAAAATGGAAGCATAATGGAGAGGAAATACATCATCACTGCCGACCGCGACGAGCATATCCGCGTCACAAATTATCCCCTGACCCATGCCATCCACATTTTCTGCCTTGCACACACTGCATTCGTCAGCCGCCTGCTAGTTACTACAGATAATTATCTAGTATCTGGAGGTGGTGACGACTGGCTAGGCTTATGGGACTGGAAGACTGGGAAGCTACTACAACAGGTTGAAGTAAGAGGTGCTCTTGAAGAGCTGTTCTCCGCCGAGGAGGTGAAGAAGCTGGTAGAGGCAATGAAGGGACGTAATCGGCGGCAAACAAAAATGCGGGAAGACGATGCAGTGCAAGAAGAGAAGGACGAGGAAAGAGAAGGAACAATCCACCTAGCGGTTAATGGGATTTTGGAAGTGGATGTGCCAAGTAGAGAAAAAGGGAAGGAACTCGTAGTTTCTATAGAAGGGTGAGTTCCAGACATGGGCCAACATGATTGCGTGGACAAGAACTCCAGAGGGGTAAGCTGACTTTGTCACATGTAGGGTGCCTGTTCTTTTGAGATACGGGTATGATACGACCGGAAAGGTGTTCTATATCGGCGGGACCCGCACCCCAGGACCTGTTTTGTCTCTGGCGGTGGGTGAATCGGCTGTCTATTTTAGCTGTGATTCGGAATCTGGAAGCTTGGTTTCGTACGTTGACCTTGCCACGACAGAGCCTGAGCTGAGCGATTTTATCAGCGTAGGTGGTGTTGAAGGAGTAGAGGTAGCAGAGGAGGAGGTTGGTGATATGATAGAGCGGTTGTACACTGTTGAGGGCTTTCGGAAGGGATTCGGTGGCCTCGACGAGGACTGAGGCTGTTTCAAGTTCCATATTTTGTACGATATTGCGATGTACAGGTACATAAGTGTGGTATTGCGGTTTTCTGGGCAGACGCCGCTAAAAGTGACTGCTTTTGTGAAAGATTTTGCCATTACGCAAATGCGCTCGCCTCTCTTTCCGATGCTGGGTCTGGGCCGGCTCCTCAAGTCCACGTCATCTTGATTACGTCGCTCAATGGTCCCCCGAGGACTAACTGGGAAGGAATAAGAGGAAATTGACGCCAATATAGATACACGATGCTAAAAAGGGACGGGGAGTACATGTAAATGAAACTAGTTAATGTTATATGCTATTCTATAAGGAGACCTGATGCTCTATATGTGCAAGAAGATAGATATCGCTGCTGTTTTTCATGATAAACGTAGAAGTGTTTAGATTGGTTGGCAGAAGTAAAAACGGGGTTCCAAGGGTTATCCCAATCAAAAGTCAAGATCAAAAGTAGAGAGAAAGCCCTATGATTGCAGTTTAACTGCGCCGCAGTTTCCACAGCTCCACCACTCCTGCCCTACGAGCCAGCCGCATGAGTGGCACTTCCAAGTAGGTTGCCCATTGATGGTAATATCTTTATTCATTTTAGTAGCGGTGCTTTTACCGAATCCTGAGAATGTCGGTGCATATCCGTCTGTAGATCTATTCGTCTCTTTCCCTTTATCTATACTTCTGTTACTGCCTCCATATGTCGGAGACGGCTTTGGTGGCGTGGTTTGGACCTTCTGCTTTTCAAAGTTATTGTACGCCGTGATTTGTGCCTTTGTTCCGCCGTCGTCGCGTGGTTTTGTATTCCTTTCAGACCGGCACAGAGAACATTGCAGATGGTTCTCTTCATTAAAGTATGTACACACAGGACAGTCCCAACCAGGGGACATGATGGGAACGGTTGGTTTAGTGTGGTATGGGATGGTTGGCGCAGATTGCGTCCTATTGACGCCCCTTGGTGACGACGTAGCTTGATTCGACAGGGGTAGGCCAGGTGCCGAAGGTTGCCATTGCTGTTCTCGCTCCTTGGCCTTCAATCGTGCCTCTTCCCGATCAGCTTCCTCCAGCAGTTCTATTGCTGCAGCCATGATCGCATGTTCGTTGGCACTCTCCATATCGGCGACACTCTCAAAGCCATGCATCTGCGCGATCTCGTGATCTATTGCCTCGGTTGTGGAGTGGCGGACGCCAGAGCACACGCCGTTCGTGGCATCTCCATGTTGTGGAATATCCCGAGTAGGTGACCATGATTTATCTTTCCCTTTACCCTTATCCCCCTGTCGTTTAACCGCTGCAGAGGCGGCACCCTGTTGAGGCGAGGGATATGGCGGCCCACCCACGTTGGTAGCCGGAGGAGCGGATACTCGACCACCGTATCCTCCATCATATCCTCCACCGTCTCTTGGTTTCAGTGTTGAAGTACTCCCAGAACCAGTTTCGATTGTCCACCGGATAGGTCCAAGAAAGCCAGAGCCAAGAATCCGCCCACGCCCTTGGTCTCCCTTGCGTCTCCTTTCAGCAGCTTCGCGAGCTCTCCTCTTACCCTCAAGGTTGCTGAGGCCTCTGGGAGTTTCGCCAAGCGCCTGCCCGTTGCCGAGGAAGCCTTCCCCACTGTAACCGGTATATCTGAGCGTCTCAAGTTCGGACTGTAGCGATCGGAACATAGCCCAGAACTTATCGTCATGCGGGCCGTGGACGCAATGTGTGAGTTCGTGTAGCATCGTTTGCACAACGGCTTCGTACGGTAAGAAAACACGCGAGTCATAGGGCTGGCGCAGTCGCACTTGAATGATAGGGAGCGCAGGGCTTCCTGGGAAGGACGTATTCAGGCCTAGCAGATTGGGTTCCATCTCTGGGTAGAATTCGGCAAGCTTGGCGATGCGGAAGTTGTGACGTCGCATGATGGGTTTGACCAGCGACGCGATGCGCTTGAGCGTATCCAGCGCTTGTGCAGCGTTTGAATAGTTTGTGAGGTGGAAGAACCTGCCGATGAGGGCATCGGGGTCGTCCAGGATGTGCGTCACCATGTTGGCGCTGATGTATCCCCTTCGGTGCAGAATTTCAGTGAGATCCTAGATGAAAGGCGGAGATGGGTGTCTAGTTTGGATGGAGGAGGGTTAAGCTAATACAGTCCTGGGGACTCTCAATTTCAGCCTTATATCTCTCCCCTAAAGTTGTTTCGAGTGTCATGCGGGGTCGCAGCCTTGCGGTAGGTACGGCTCGTTCGAGGGTTCGGGGTACTCGATGCTCGCGAGCTGGTAGCGAATCTGTAGCGCCGACATTATAGGAGCAAGGTAAAAGGGCGGATATATAGGACAAGCGTGATTTATAAGAGTTCGAGGACCCGGTGGAATGTTCGAATGGTGAAGGGGGCGAACGAGGTTACGCGTCCAAAGGTCTATGGCTTGTACCAGTACATGTCAGCAGCAACGACGACGAGCTCGAAACGGAAGCTGATGTGTCAGCACGCGACGACGCGGCAACGCAAAAACTGCAACATAGTGCTCCCCCTAAAGGGTCTTACTATGAGACTAAACATATCCATTTTTCAGGGGTGTATTTGACGGATTCGCAAGGTCTCGTTTGATAACAAAAAGCTACCAAGAGCTCGGAGAGCGTGGTTGTGTCATTGGGTTATCGCAAGTTTTGCTATCTGTTCTAGCGTGGATGTGTGTGGCGTACTGCAGAGATAATTAATTACGTGATTAGTGAGAAGTTCAAATGCTAGGATATTATAGGCGCCATTTATTGTCAGTTTTACGCCTATTGGGTTCGAAGTTTATTTGAGAAAGGATAGGGCGGCTGTGAAGTAAAAACCTTGGTGAAAGCGGGTATCGAATTATCGATCATCCAAGCTTGATGGATGATAATTATCAAGGTGCTGAAGAGACTTGTAAAAGGTTAAGGAAAAATCACTATTGCGTAATGAATATCACGTCTGATGAAAATGTTAAAAAAAGGCGACATGCCAATTGCCAGGTTCAAACCCATATGCTCTCGCTCGCTCTCACACAAATACAAGCGCCCATACAAAATCCAACTTCAAAATTTATCTACGCTCTACATCCCATACAAATTGTTAAAGCGTTGGGTATATATATTTCAATGTTGTTTACAATTCTCACCAAAGCCGGCGTGGTGCAGTGGGTGAGTACCTCTATCCAAGGGAACCTTCTACGATCCTTCGGGGTTGTCAGTCATCGGGAAACCGGTGCCCACAGCATACTCAGAACGGTAGCTGCCTTAGCCCTGGCCAGGCTGGAGTAGCGACCGGAGTTTCGTAACGGTGAAAAAAATCACTGGGATTAGCGGGGATTTTCTTAGGACTCGGCCTAGGACTTGAACTAAGTTTTTGCTGCTAGGAAAATCGATCCTGCGTGATCTTAAAATATGACGACATCTATTTTCTCTTTCATGTTCGACTTAAGATTCTTGTAAGCAATCTATACGTATCACTCTTGTAGTCTTCCATTGTTTTAGCTGTCGTCCTTTTCATCAATGGTAATATTTCTTATAACTGAATCTCAACATTAGACTCTCTATCTGCATCAGTCCGGTCGTTCTTTCATTCGTAACGCGCCACCTACTTGGCCATCTTACTTCCTGTTTCCCTTCTTCCTACTCGGGCAATTTATTCGGCTTTGCGGCAGTCATCCCCAGTTATTTATTTCCGTTCCCACTTATCGCATGCAGACCTCCTCGTTCATGATAACATCACGACTTGATTCATCACGTGACGCACCGTAAAGTGAAGCGTCGTAGGTAAGGCAGCTACTTCCTAATTTTAGCTTTCGCTAATTGGTTTAGCACATGAAACTTCCCTTCATCAATCATCCTCGTCATTCGATTAACGCCGCGACTACTCCAGCTATAAACGCGAGGTCGCAAGACCAGACCATATACGCGATAGTACTGGCGCTGGACCATCAACACAATTCCACCAAAATGGCGACCCAATGGGAGGGCGCTATGGCTTCATCCCTGTCACGACGCCATAAGCGAAAAAACCATGCTGAATTTGCGGAACGGGCTGCCTACCAGTACGCCTGCTCAAGGGGGCTGAGCTGGGGGCAGGCCTGAGCTTAATAGCAGGATTCCCACGACACGCGACACGAAACTCGAGTCTTATCCATACGATGCAAATGCTTGGGTACGCTGTAATTCATCAGCGATGAAGGCTGAAGGTTGAAAACCAGACTTTGCGGTTGGTCTAGGTCTTGGCGGATCTGTCATCTCGACATGGAGGAAAGGCGAGAACCGAGAGTCCAAATCGGCTTCAGCGGTTCGATCGTGGAGAGCGTCGAGTCTCTTGTTATTGATTTTATTCCTGCGCTGCGGTCAACTTCGTCGGAGTTGAGTGGACCTGAGACCGAGTTGGCGGACGTTCGCTACACCGATTATTACGACTATATCTGTCAGATTGTTTCGCAGCACCCCGACATAGATGCCTTGAAGTGTTATCTCGAGCGACAGGATGGCTTGGAGCAAAAGACCACCGTCCATATTGTCGACTTTGTGCCTTTCAATTCGAATGCACCACAACCTATAATTCACGGCGTATGCACGAATTGCGAAGAGGTCCAAATGATGCTGGAAGAACAAGACGACGTTGTTCAATTACGGCTGATTGTGGTCTCGCACGACAAGGAGATTGATCGCGAGATACTCAAAACGATTGGATACGAAATGGATATCGACCCTAGGATATTCATTGAGCACATGGGGACACTATTTCCTAAGCCTTCTACATACTTTGCGACGCCATATCTCCCATCGGAAGCCGCTACTTCACCAATTGAGATACATTTTGGTGGAGGCAAAAGCACTGCAGTTTTACTGCAGCCCGGGCACGCTAGAGTCAAGATAAATACAGGTTTGCTACAGCACCCCAGTGCAGGGCGACTACAGCCTGTTGCTTTCGTCTGCTAATATATAATCACAGTTCTGGTGCTCATAGACTCTCCCGCAGAGAATCTCGAAGCAGCGCTGAGAGATTTTGACCGACCGACTCTTCGAAGGCCGCAGTTGTCCTCTGTGTCTCTCGCTGTGCCATCTAGAATGAACTTGACATACAGATACCTGAGGAGATTATCCGAATTTCATGCTGGAGAGGCCAGCATATCATGCGAGCATCCGATTTATCTGATCCTCCCGTTGCTGCATCTTTGCGCCCTGGAGACGTCAATGTTGCTCACATGGGCAGAAGAAAAGCTGTATGAGAGGAGACTGCCTCACAACCTCTCGGAACGAGACCCTTACAATGCGTACATAACAAGTGAAGGCTTCCAGCAGGAGATATTCACCACAACCACATCTCTCAAAACCCACATGAGAATTCCATGGCTGAACCCTAATACTGAAACAATTGTCCTTGTGGAGGACAAGTTAGATTACGCCTTCCAAGATTTAATATTCCTAAAGGACAAGGCGGCATTAGTGCAGCAGGCTGTCACAGACGCTTTGAACCGAGAAGCCGCAACAGAGTCTATAAATGAGGCAAAGCAATCAATGGAGCAGAGCCAGAGCGTCAATAAACTGACAAGGTTGGCATTTGTCTTTGTGCCTTTGACATTTGCGACTTCCGTGTTTGGGATGAACATCAGGGAATGGCAAGCCGACGACAAAGTGCCCCGGCTCACATCCTTTATTATTGTGGCTTTGGCTACCACGTTTACAACTATGCTCGTGGCTGGAGTATCAGCGGCGATACTAGGGCTGATTCGGAAAAGGTGGAGAGGATCAGAGACGCTACGTACAGCCTTTGGGTGCTCGTTCCTGCTGGCTGTGTTTTATGCCTTGTTCGCGTTGACGCACGATAAGTCCACGAATCGGAGAATGTCTACTTCATTGTTCATTATTGGCGAGGCACACACGGCTGACTGTGGAGAGTTTGGGTGGCTTGTGGAGGATGGCTTCTGGTTTGGAGAGTTATGGTGTCGGCTGGCGCGCGCTGTGTACCGTCGAGCAGTCAAGAAGACTGAGGCGAAAGAAGTAAAGTTGGTGGAGAAAATGGTCTAATCTTATAACCGCCTTCAACTATGACGCTGAACCAAGTGTAAGAGAAATATGTGTACCTGTATCGACAATAGACAATAATCCCTTGTCACCCCTGCTACCCAACGCAAAGAGACGAGGCTTCTACTTTTCGACGATTTTGGGCTGTGCCACCGCAAGGGACATACTGCTAGATATGATTGGATAATGGCAAACATGGGACGATATTTACACTCAACTTCGCCTAGCCGCGGGGAATACTGACCTTTGATCCTGACTTTAAAAGAAGAGGTTGCAAGCTAAATGAAGTCATATACATATACTCTCATTCTCTCATTCTTTTCCGGCGGTCGCACCTAAGTTTCCATATTGCCAACAGGCATGAAACCACCAGCCACCTGACTTGAGTCTCGACCTCTAAGTTCGTCAGCTCAACGCAGTGCTGCATAATGAATTCGTGAGTATTACGTATTTCGGTGGACCAGCTGCCAGGAACTCGTAAGGGCTAACACTTAGTCTGGGCCTTCAATAGTAATTTTCGAGACCCTTGGACTGTCGCAAAAGAGCGGTTCATGGAAGGTTTGTCCGATGCAGAAAAAGCGGGGTTCAAGAATGTAACCGTGGAAGAGATCCTGTATGCGGCGAGCGCGGCTCAAAAGCGCGCGCAGGCAGACAGCAAAGCATGGTATATGACATCAAAGTTAATGCCTCTGATCGATGCCATTGGGCAATATGGAAGCGCACTTGATGTTATCTCAAATACACAGTCTGGAGTCCTGTGTCCACTATGGGGTGGAATCAAAGTTGTTCTTACGGTAATTACCTATAGACTAGCCTTTTCAGAAGTTATTTCCTCTTTCAGACAGCGAATATGGGTTTCTAATATCACTCTATTGGCCAAAGCTAGCGGAGTCTTTCGGAAAATATCATGAAAAGCTAATGGACATGTTTGAACGTATTGGCGATGTCCTCCCTCGGTTTGAAACGTATGCGAAGCTCTTTCCAAGTCGGGCATACTTGTTACATCAACTATCTCTCGTGTACTTTGATATTTTGCAGTTTTGCATCGCTGCGAAGACCGTATTTCTCGAGACCCGGAAGCCGAAAAGTAGTACTAGTATGTGAGCCAACTACCCTGAGATCGACCCAAATCAATCTTACTGGACGCTTGGAAGAGCGTTCGCTCCTGGCGGCTATCAGTATATATATTGACATCGATCGTAATCTATAGGTATTAAAATTCTCTCAACGAGTTCGAGGGTGGTGTTGAAACTCTCATGGAAGTCATTTGAACGGCAATTTGGCGAGTTCATGATTTCCTTTCGGCGTCATAAAGAAAATGTCGAGAAAGAGGCCGCCACATCACATATGATCGAAGCTTCGGATGGCCGAAAGGCGCAATCTGAAGAAAGGAAGCTCCAGCGGTCCCATAGAGATATGATTTTACAAAAGAATGCCGATGAAGACGCCCGAAGGAAAAGTACTTCCTCAATCAATGCCTGGCTGTAGCTTAAAGTTGGTACACGATCACTAATGGACTTTGGGCACTAGAAAAACGGTGGAATCGTATTATTTCATGGCTTTGTCCTTATAATTACGATAAGAAAATGCAACATTGCCAAAATACCCGGCATGCTGGAACCTGCACCTGGATCCTTGGGTGCCACCAATATCAGCTTTGGAGCAATCCTACGGGGTCGACTGCACTGTGGGTTCATGGTAAAGGTGGGTCTCGCCAATTTGCTGCTATTCACCAACTGTTATATGGCTTACACATCGAATATTTAGCCGGGTCTGGCAAGACCATACTTAGGTAGGATATAGTTTTTACCTCAACCATGATGTCTGTTATACATATATGCAGAACGCTGCGATATTTACTCTCACTAACTGTCTGAAGTGGCTGGGTTTATGAGAACCAGGCAGGAAACCTTAAAAATTTGAAACAAGTCATTATTTTATCATACATATGTGACTTCAAAGACATAGGTTCTCTAGATTCTAGTATGGTTCTTCGGGGTCTCATGAAACAGATGCTACTTAAGCTAGGTGGGGATGGCACACCTGAGACTCTGCTAGAAGATCTAGACCAAATAGTTCAAGGTGGCGGAAGCTCCGACTTCGATGAGCTAGCCGATTTTTTCTTCCGATTCGCACGAAACTTCCTTCGAGTCACAATTGTCCTAGACGGTATCGATGAGTGCGATAGCGTTGCGCGAATAGATATCTTCAAATGGATCAAGCAAGTTGCCGTCTTCCAAGACACTGTTATATCTATCTATGTTTCAAGCCGGAAGGATATTGATATTAAAGACGAGCTTGGGTGCTACCCTAATATTTCATTGACTACAGCACAATCAAGGTCTGACCTTGAAAAATATATAACGGAACAAGTAGGCTTTCTCCAAGCAAGAGGAAGTCTCAAAATCGGGGACTCAAGCCTTACCAAAAAGATTATTGAGAAGCTTACAGCGAAAGCAGATGGAATGTATGACATGCTCAGTTTGATAATAGCATTTCGAAGGTTCGGTATTTTGTAGCTGACTTTCCACCCTTCCTACAGGTTCCTTTGGGTCTCACTGCAGTTGAAGGTACGGAATTTGCTACCGCCAATTCAATAATGTTGCAAACGCAATATTTACCATTTTTGCAGCGGGACATATAAATGCTGACTGAGACC
Source organism: Drechslerella coelobrocha (assembly GCA_036971555.1). Classification (NCBI taxonomy): domain Eukaryota; kingdom Fungi; phylum Ascomycota; class Orbiliomycetes; order Orbiliales; family Orbiliaceae; genus Drechslerella; species Drechslerella coelobrocha. The sequence continues at coordinate 3,952,219 of JAJTUH010000002.1, forward strand.
TTTACGGCACAATCTATTAGGAAATCTGTGATTGTGCGACAGATGCGGAGATTGAAGAAACTTTGAGTTCGCTACCCATCGGACTCTATGAAACATACGAACGCTCCCTTGTCCGCATTCTTGTGGACAGTCAGAAACGCAATCGACGCGATCATATAACTCCCAAAAGGGTCTATACGTGGATATATCACGCAAGACGTCCTTTAAAGCTTGATGAGCTCATGGAGGCAATTGCAATCAGTGCCGAAGATAGAAGACTAGATCGAAGCAAAATCGCTACACACCAGGAACGCTGGAAAATTATCAAACGCTGCGGTAACCTACTTGAATATGACGACGCGGAGGAAACCGTCACATTTTTTCATTATACTCTCAAACAATATATAACGGAGTTGTCGAATCCAAAGGAAACCAAACTTTGGGACGAGCAATTAATAATGACAGCGGGCGAGATTTATCGTTCGGACCGAGCTGTTGCTGATCTTTGTCTCGGATACCTCTCCCTCTCTGATTTCGAGGCGGCGGTCGTCCCGTTCAAGCAATCAGGGGTCAGCACGGGCATGGACTTCATTGAGCAGTATACTTCAACTTTAGCCGTACCAGATTTGTCGAAGAGTGTCATGGGAAAGGGCATTCGGTCGGTCCTAAGGGGGTTTAGATTGGTCAACGGATTATTCGAGGAGGATACTGCATTAGACTACAAAGTCGACTACGCCCGGTATATATTCCTTCCTCGCCCCCCGCCGGACAATGTCCTTGCCCAATACAAGTTATTGGGATATGTTAGGGAATTTTGGCTCCAACACTGTCGCGTTATTGACGAGTCGAAGACCCGTGATGAAAATGGAACCCACTTCAAATTTGCAAAGATCTGCTTTGAACGGGAGTTCTTGTTCGATATACGGCCGTGGGGTAAAAGGTTTTCTCAAGGCCCTCATCCGTATACCGATGCCTTTGTCTGGGCCCTTGAAAACGACCACCCTATGCTTTTGTCATCGATATACGAGAGACTAGACGCCGAGGCAATCGTATATTACAGCACGCTTCAATTATCAGACGGAACCTTACCAGAGCATATTGCAGCACGTCATCCTACGCCACAGCTCCTTCGAACCCTTATATATACCTTTTCCAGCAAATCGAAGAGGCCGGTATCTTGGTCCCGAAATTTGGGAGATTCGCTACCATGTAGAGGGAAAGCAGATATCAGTGGTCGGCGCCTGTTGCACATCGCCGCCTTAAATGGAAGCTGCGAAGTTTTAGCTTACCTATCATCTACCTTGACCAATAACGAAGTACCAGAATATACTAACAGAGATATCTACGGGAACACGCCGCTCGATTACGCTATGGAGCGCGGAGACGGCGAAATGGCCGAAGAATTGATATGTAACGGTACTTATACATCTTGCCTCATCGAGATGACAAGGGTAGACCTTCCAGGATGGTCACCTGATGCAGAATCAGCCTGGAAAATTGAGAAACTTTTCAGCCTCATTTGTTCAACGTCGCGCAATACAATAATCCAGAATGATCGTGTCGCAGATATCATCGGCATCTGGGTATTGCATGCGGCGCGCGGTGGCAACCAAAGTTTTTGGAATGGAATTAAAATGGCAGTGGCGAATCGAAACCTTGCCCTACTGGCGTATATCTTCTTACGGGACGACCGCAAATATCTCTGGGACTATCACCTACCAACAGAAGGAGATTTAGCAACTGAGATTCTTCTACTCGCTGTGAGACTCGACCAAACCCAAGTGTGGTTAGACAGGCTCCGTGAAACATTAAGTTTCCAGTTTTGGAAGATCTTCGAGGAAGTTTATGTGCGCCAGAGTTTACTTCTACCCAGGCCCGACCAGCTACATATCATCAGCACACTATGCCGCTTCCCAGCAGCCATTCCATACCTGCTCGCACAGTTTTTTGAAACCGAGCAGACCCGTGAGATGGGTTTCTTGCTGCCCAACGGACACCAATTTTCCACTTCAGATTTCAGTTGGCTCAGGAGAACATTCCTAGAGCTCGAAACGGGCACGTTTGAGATAGCTATTCGAGATACCGATCAGCTCCTTTTGCGAACTGTAAACGGTGGGTTTTTGTGGCAAAACCTCATAATCCTACTTCATATCCACAGCAATCACAAGGGGTTGATTAGTTCTCCGAGTAGTCGTCCGGGGTTAGTCCGGGATAATATGTCTGTGACCCGTGTCGTTCAGCTGATAGATATTTTGATATCTCGTCTTCCCTTTCTGCCAGGACTAGTCGACTCCAATCTGCCGTGCTGGATTTTTGAAGAAATATTCCTAACAATAGAAGACACTTGGACTCTACTTCAAGATAGGTTACAGCAAGACGATGCAACTATTAATCCATACCAGGGGGAATTTACACAATTTGAACTGCTTATGGATTTATTTTGGAAGGTTTTTAAAAATGTTGATAAGAGGGAGCAGGAGGGTGTCCTAGATTCAAGAGATTATCACAACTTGCTGCGGGGCTTCATGCCGCATCGTCAAGTGCTGCGAGTGGTAGACAAGACATTGCCTTTTGCGATCAGATTGGCAACCCTTGTGGCCGCTCTGGCGCGGGCTTTCGATGCAAGATTTAAGAGTTCAATCAATCCTACTAAGCCTGGGAGTGTAACAGATATGAATAGAGAGAGCGCCCTCTTGCGGATCCTGACGTTCTCAGATGAGATATTTTCTGATATCCTAAGAGGGTCAAGATTATCACCAAAGTTTATGTCGGAATTCCCATCACGTTGCGATGGCATCATCCCTGATATTGCCGTCTGGGCGCCAAGTTCTCTTCAAGCTATTCTCGGAAACTATGATGTCCTCGCACAAGCTCGTCTGATGGACCAAACCAACCAATTCTTACGGGAGCTTACTTCCGCTTGTGACGCCGCGATTCTTGAAAATACTTCTGAGGCATGCTTTTCGGTGTTGTGCAACAGCATCGAAGTAATGCTCAAAACGAACGACGGCTCAGGGTACGCCGCTCACTACAAGCGCATTCAGTCTGCAGAGCCCAATATCGGGTCTGCTAAAGTCGCAAAACTCCTTCATCTTTTCGATTATCAGAGGTGCGTACTTGATACCCTAGATTGTACCCTAAAGCAGATACCTCTTCTAACACCCGATTAATTGCTTAAGCGCTCATAGTCAGACAGTAGCATCGGAATTAAAGAAGTTAAGCCTGCAGAGCCAGATAGACCTAAAAAGCCTTCAACTATCAGACTAAAGGGAGTACCTGATAGTCCTGATTAAAAAGTTAAGCCGTTTTCAAGAAATATCACCTGAAGATTCCCGCCAGAGATAGTCTAATGCTTGGCTCGGTTTAATTTTAGAGCTTTTGTTTGCAGCATGTAAATATTTCTAGTAGTCGAACGCATAAACGACATTATAATAGTTATACTGATAATTTATATCTTCATTACGCTTATTCGATTGGGTTTCATAAGTTGCTTCCTATCTCAACTATATTACTGACAGCTATAAACCTCTCATCGAAAAATCCACGGTTCCAACTACGAAGCCCGTCTCTGATCTCGAACAGATCTTCCGGTAGATATTCCGGACCTGAGTATTTTTCATCAAGCCTATCTCTCCTGATCCGCCAGGTGATCAGCAGCATCGCCTGTTCTTCAAGCTCCTTAATCATATATTCATCACCCTCTTCATGAGGTACTGGCGGCAGTGGCCTACTTGATAGAAGAGCATTCAACATGCCCCAGAAGCCCGGCACGTTCGCCTCCCTGAGCCCGCCGCGTAGACCAAAGCTCTCTGGTGGTCTTTGAATATCATCAACTATTGGGAAGGCTACGTTTATCTGGGTATCGTAGTTGAAGATGTGATCTGGAATTAGTAGTATCTGCCAGGGCTGGAACTTTTGCCGTATCTTTGTCGCGTGGAGGTATTCGCATTCTAGTAGATTGCGTCTAACCAAGGTGCTTGTATTCTGGTTTACAAAGATGTAGTCATGCACGCTGTCAAAAGGTGCGACGCGGCGGTAAGATGTTGTCGGGTCGCCAGCTATTGCCGCAGCTGCTCGAGCTAGGTAGCGTTCTGGGACTAGAATCTCTAGAGGGTCACGCGGGAGCGTCGGGACAGAATTACATGCAAGTGCGTCGAGGCCCCAGACTATGTAGGGGATGTCAGCGGCTATCAGCACATGGAGAATGCTGAAGCGACCAAAAGCCTGGTGACGGGTCATTGTTGGCGAAGTATCTGAAAGATCCCAGCCCGGTTTCATATTTGTGACAGGTGAGCTGTAGAGAGGCGGGTTCTCCATCCTTCGGGGGGGCCTTGAATAGGAAGAACTGAATGGGTTTAGGAGTTCGATGAGTTCGGAATACCATGCCTTTGATGAGACATCTTTTGGGGGGACCGGTTGATCGAACGATTGCATATGTTTTGTGGCACCCGCGTCCGCTGGTCTACTTATTGAAGGCATTTCCCGTCTGTAGCCACGGCAATCCGATATGTGATGAAAATTTTCTCCAGAGTCGTCGAAGAACTTGTTAATCTTAGTAGCGCTATGGGAATACATACGCAGGGTTTCTTTTATACACATCGTAGTATCATGTATCGGTCTTGTGTATATACGTGTGAGAGAACAAAGATCTCGAGCCGGGTAAATTGTTCGATGAGCCTGTTCTTGAGAATGCACTTGGAATTCCTGGGTTTCAGACCTACCTCCGTGGATACGCACACTGGTCGCAAAACTATTTAATTAGAGGCTGGCTAATTTGCTAATATGCGAGTGCCTGACTCTGGATGAAGGTGTACAGTACAGCGATATAGGCATTAGGGAATATCACTCTGCTGTGAGCATCTTTAGAAGTTGTACCTAGGCACATGTTTTTGTGTCACTGCGGAATATTTAAAACTTGAATAGACGGATGAGCACTAAAACACCCGTACTGTAATTACTGGCATGTTCACCTCCATATAATTATCCATAACGTTACTTTACAGGCTTATGAGACCGTGGAACCTTCCAGCGCCTGTTTGGGATCCGGGAGCAGAGCAGGCCTGTTCGTGTACAGCCTCATTTGGGTGCAGATTTGGCGGCCTTGTTGCATTTATGGCACAGCAACGCAAAATTAGCTGCATGTCGTTTCAGTGAGTCAGTTTTGCGATTGTCCAAACCCGTCGGCTGATCCGGGCGTTAGATCCTGCCCTTTTGAAGCAAGGCCGAAAGTTTGTCGCTGCCGTTTGTTGAATTTGGCCTGAAGTTCCGCGCCCTATATATAGCGGTCCATATATGCCTTTCTAGTCCAGTATTAGCATCTCATGGGAAATTCAGAAGCAAGGTATACCTACATGCAATTAATTACATGCGCTTGCAATCGTCAAAATAGCTAGAAACCGTTCTTTCAATTACCTATCAAGATGGCCTCAATACCAGCCGCAAATGCTTACCCTAGCCCCGCAATGTTAAACCCGGCCGGTCCAGCTACTATCCTGCCAGCGGCGCTCCTAAATCCCGCCTATATTCTAATTTCGGACGTCGGTGTTCTCGCCAACTTTGTCGACCTGCTAGCGACGCTGCCCAAGTCTCCACCGTCGTTATACATCGATCTCGAGGGTATCAGTCTATGCCGCTACGGGAGCATCTCCATCCTAACAATCTACGTGCATCCGCTCGGTTTCACCTACCTAATCGACGTACACACCCTGCAGGACAGAGCGTTCACTACAACCGGCGAAACGTACCCGTCCGTCACCTTGAAATCCATCCTCGAAGATCCTGATATCCCAGTTGTATTGTTCGATGCGCGCAATGACAACGATGCCGTCGCCAATCTCTTCAAAGTACGCATGGCTGGCGTCATTGATATCCAGCTCATGGAGCTCGCCTGTCGTCGGGGCCGCAAGGCATTCCTCAACGGCCTGGGCAAAGTTCTGCAGACGTATGACGTTATGAACCCTCTTGAACTCGCTGCTTGGACGGTGACGAAGGAAGAAGGAGTGCGCTTGTTCGCGCCGGAACTAGGTGGTAGCTATCAGGTGTTCAACGAACGGCCTTTGAGGGAAGAGGTGGGCCGGTATTGTGTGCAGGATGTGAGGTTTTTAAAGAATCTATGGGACCTATTTTCTATGCATCTGGAACTGCCGCGTATGGCTGTCTGGAAGAGGCGGGTGGCAGAGGAGACTCTTAGGCGGTTGGCGTGTTGTGATGATGCCAACTATGATCCGAAGGGAAGGGAACGGGCCAGGGCGCCCGCCGGATGGAATTAATAGGGGTCGATAAACTGTGCTGAGAGTGCATGTAGACTATTAACTTGTAAGATTTGCTGAAGTGAAGAGTCAATTGCAGGAGTATCCTTTAGCTAGTTCCTAATACCTGTTTCGGGCACCGCAGGGTTGTGCTGCAATCTAACCACTTAAAGTAGAATTGCGTACCGTATGAAATTGACGTGCAGAAATTGAGTCACTATGGAAAATTTGAAACCGGATTGCACAAATTTGCCAACTTACATTACATTTTTTGTAGAGGATAAAGATTTAACAAGGAAACCAAAGGGGAAGCAAGAAACGAAAACAGAGATCAAGCCAGCCTATCCAAGGACAAATAGGCATATTTTGGCCTCGGACCGCAGTGTAATTGTCGGTCCAACAGGCAGCATTACAGTGCAATCAAAGCATAAAACAAGAAGCCCAGCAATAACTCTTTAAAGTACCGGAAAGAATACAGTAGAAGGCAACTAGCAATAATAACAAAATAATAAAGATGAGAAACGAATCCATGCATTCTCATCATACCATAATATACAACTCCTTTCTTTGCAGCTTATCCTCATCTAGATTGGGGTAGAATGGCACCATGCTGTCCGCCGACTGGACGTATGCATTGTTGTACAATCGCCCTAGAATAAAAATATCAATGTTAGTATTTGACTCTGATCGTGAGGGGCAGGTATGGGGAACATACAGTACGGTGTCCGAACTTTCCGCGCAGGGTGGAACAACCCAGCCCAAACATAGTTCATCACAAGCCCAGGCCCAATAGCCATACGAATAGCATCAATGGCTTCAATGATACGGTCGATAACGTGTGGTGAGGTCTCAAACAAGTTCGGGTACAGCAAATTGAGCAAGTGCATCATGGCATCTTCACAACCCAGCCCAACAACCCCCAACGCAACATGCTTCACAACGCTCGCAGCGGTCTGCCGATGTACCTGGTCGCGATCAATAAGCGCATCCTCCAGCAGCGGTGTGACTGCGTAGACGTAGTCCTTCGCCATCTCGCCAATGTACTCGAACAGAAAGCTCAAACTCTTGAGCACACCGTTCTGGACATTCAACTCTGGAACCCTGTATTCGTTCATCAGCGCTGGAAGCACCGTGAACGGAGCGCAGGTTTCTGCAACGATACCGATCGCGACGGCGGTACACACACGGGACTGACGTTCCTGCACACGCAAATTGTTGAGCAGCGTGGCAAGCACGTCCTGCGGACCAATAGCTTTAGCAATGAAACCAAAAGTATTGTTGGCAGCCCGTCGGATACCCTTCTTATGCGCCTTCAACATGTCCAACAGTTCGAAGCATATTCTCATCCACTCTCTGGCAGAGACGAACTCAGGTCCCCTATCGGCGATACGACCCACAAGATCGATGGTGTTTTCTTGCACCTTCTCATGACGATTCCGAAGAATCGGCGTGAGACGCGGGAGCAAGTCCTTGATTGGTGGCTGCATCGAATTGATGCCGACCACCGTAACGATAGATCTCAGAGCGCCCAGGATGGATCCCAGGACTTCTGGATATTCTTCACCCAGGTATTCGTATAACACAATGCCGAGCTTGCCCATCAATGCATCTTCACCGCACTGCTTCATGACCATCGCGATGCGACTGATCAAGTCTGCAGATTGTTGACGGACGGTTGAAGATTTGTTGTTAAGCCTCCAGAGGATAGTACTGACGATCTGGGGGAGATAGGGCTTGCAGCGAGTGCCCAGGGCGTTGACTACGGTACCGAATCCGTTGAGCATGACGATATCCTCAACGGTTTGTTCCTGGAAGGCGTACAAGACACCATCGATGAGCCTCTCCTCTAATCTCTCGGCGATATCGGCAGCTCCAAGAGCGGCAATGACCTTTTCGATTGTTTCCAGCGTCATCTTCCTATATGCTTCAGATTCATCCTTGAGATGGTCAACGACACGCTCGATGATTTCCGAAACGCCGACCTTCTGGGAGACATCAACCGTCGTCTCAACGACCTGTCTGTAGTTGCGTTTATCCAACGCCATCCTGCGAATCCAAAAGCATTTGAAAAATTCTGGCAGCACTGCTTCTTTCAGGTATGCCGCAGTCACACCGTCAGTCGAAGCGCACTGAGAGACAACTTTGAGGACCACCTTCTTCATCTCTTCATCTGGTGAATTGAACTCCCGTAGTAAGATCTCCACAACCTGTGCTGTGTAGTAATTCGCGTACTCTTCATCCATGAGGGGAATGATGTATCCTACAGCTTTCAAGAAACCCGCAAGTCCTTTCCCACGCTGCTTTCGCGCACCGGTCCACAATGGGTACAGAATCGTTTCGAAACTCTCGATACCGTAAGGGTGGGCGGCTTCGGCCAGGGCGGCAATTGCCAGCGACGTGACGGTTCGGACCTTTGCTTGCTCATCTTCCAAGTTAGGACCTATACAATCAACCAATCCTTTTAGGTGGGGAAGAATAGCACATCCCATGAGGATAGGTATCTGCTGCACAATCTTGACTCCCGTGTGCCTCGCCTGCCATGATTTTTTGCTTCGGCAGACAGCACGGAGGAAGGGTAGAAGGGCAGGGATGCCTAGAGCAGATGCGACAACGGCGAAAGCCCGAGCGGTCGTGTTCCGAACGTATTCATCGACATGATCGATATCTGGTCGCATGGTCGAGATCATGTGGGCGAGACCGGCAGCTTTGGACAAATTGCTGATGATTTCTCGTCCTTCCACACGCGCGTAATAATCCTGGTCAATAAGAAGGGGCTCAATAACCACGAGAATCTTGTGAACATACGGTCTGACAAGGTCATCAAGTTTGTAGAGGATACGGTCGATAACCTTGACGAGAAGATGTCGTTCCTGATCTTCGAGAGTTCTTTCCATAAGTAGCGGGAGAATTTGGTTAAATAAGGGACCAGCGCCGAAAGCTCGAGCATTATCAGTCAATTGACGTAGCGCAGTCTTTCTCATGGGCGGGGTTCCATTCTTGACCTTCAAAAGTAATCTCATAATCTTTCTCTCCTTCAGCTCGTCAACCGACATTGCGTTCTCATCTCCACCTTCAACAAGTTTCCCAAAGTACGCCATGTCTTCTGGTTTGAAGAATTGCAAATCACCAACACCGGGTATATCTGTTGGAAGCTGCTTCCCTAGCAGTTTGGCATTCTCGGGTTCTTGCATCATGAATCCGCCGACTCCAGATGCAGACGCCATGGGGGCTGGGGTGGCCATGAGCTTTCTGGCGGGCGTCCGGATAGGCATGTAGCCCGCAGGTGGCTCCAATATCTTGTAACCTTCCTTTGGGAGCATGGCATCTAGCTCTTCGTCGGTTAGAGGGGCGTTTCGGCCATAGTCGACGCTGAAAGGCACAGCTGGCACAACAGGTGCCGACGATGGATGTGCTGGGGTTACTAGGCCTTGGTTTCCAACGGGAGTAGACTGGGCTAAAGCAGGCGCTTGGTCCCACCTCGACCGTCGAGGGGCGTCCCCAGGGGCAACAGGGGCAGGAGTCTCATCCCACCTTGATCGTTTTTTCGGTTCCTCGGGTTTAGTTTCGGTAGGTGTGCTCGGGGAGTCCGTAGTTGATACATCCCACCTTCTCTTCCTCCGTCTGCCCTCCGGGGCGTTTTCCTTGTCCGCACTCGTGTCGGCAGAATCATTGATGGAGAGCGTGGCTTGATGGTCGTCCGCGTCGACTCCCCCGAGGTTGTTCTTTTCTTCAATAGCCTTTAGAACCCGGGCCTTTTCACGTTCAAAGTCGTTCTCCGCCATAATCTCGCGGTAACTTCGTCCATCTTCGCCATCTTGTCGGTTGTTGGCGAAGGCGTCTCCACGGGTAGGTGTCAGCGGCCCGCGGTTGAAACGACGTTTTTGGTAGTCCGTTTCGCGATCAGCAATTCTACTGCCTTCCGTGCGTCCGGAGAGTGGGTCTTCGTCGTCGCGTACGAATTCGTTCATCATCTCCTTTGTCGCGGTGTATTGCCCCACTAGCCGCCGCCCGTCAGCGTCCGCCATCTCCTCGTCTTCATCAACGATCTCTCTGCTGTAGCCATCATATCTATCGCCGTTCGAGTCTCCGTAGAGATCCTTGTCGAAATTCTCTGACAACGAGGCCTTGGTGGAGACATCTCTGCGCTGGGATGACGGATCGAAAGCACGCTTGGAACCTAATTTGGAGGCATTTCGCTCCTGTTGAAGGCGTTTAACCTGATCAAATTCACCTGCGAGAGCCTTGTTAGCATTCTGTCCTATCGGGCTAAAGGGGGAAAAAAGGGGGGGCAATTCGGACTTACTGTCTGCCATGGTGGGATTTCACTGTTGACGCGCGCGACCAACCGACACCGCGCCCTGGAACAGAGTATCAATATCAGAACGAATTCTTTGACAAGGTGTAAGTGTATAAATAGGTGTTTAGCGATGTTTGTATACCGACGGTGGATGGATTTGATGGATTTCGCGGGATGGTAGCGTCGATGTTGTCGCGATGGTGGATGATTGATTTCTAGTGTTTGGGAAGGTTGAGTCGTATTGGCCTTCCTAATTACCAATCTCGTGCCGGTCACGTGAAATATTCCACAACACGACAACACAACAAAAAGCCCTGACGCAGAAACCGGGCGCAACGCCAAGGGAGAGTCTTACTACGAGACTAGAAACCGGGCTGGTCAACATCAAGTGGAGGAGGCTCAGCAGCAACGTGATATCAGAGGGCTACCAGGTAGCAATTTGGCCTAGTATTAGGCGGAAAGTAACTCCGTTGGTTCGTTTTTCTCTAGGTGCGATTCTGAAATGATAATAACAATGATAATAGGAGTAATAATAATATAAGATAAAACAATAATATACTAAGTAATTATATAAGAATTACAAAGCCGGACTTAAAGTACCACCTCCTCTAGGTTTTTACATGCTTTATTTAGTTGCTGCTGCTGCTGCTGCATAGTTGGGAAATATAGGTAAGAATTTTTATTGAATTCCCAACTAAAACAATTTGCTAAGTAAATAGCACTTCATCATCGGAGCCGGACATTCTCGTGATAGCATCCCGCTCTCCCCTCTTTTTTTGGTCCCCTCCCTTCTTTTCAGTTAGATCGCGCAGGCACTATCTGTTACAAGCACCGAGCTCTGAGACTAGAAGATAATTGAAAGCTAGGCTCAGTCAATTGAAAGTTGCTTAAAGCCAAAACAGAAATCCGTATTGCTATGGCGGTGCGATCACATTCCCTAGCCTCACCACTTTGTGTCCTCAACCCTAAACACAAACTTTACTGCGCTCGACTTACCACTCTTCAAATCCTTCAGGGCTCCGGATACACTGTTCAGTCCACCATCCACTACCTCGTATGGGTGGGCTTTGAACCAGCCCTCGGCTAAACCTCTTGCCATCCACCTTGAGAAAATGTATCCCATCTCCTTCCCAGGAATCAGCACACCCTGCTTCCTCTCTTCGGTGTCTTCCGCCCATTCGTTCTCAAACACGTCCGAAACCAGAGTCATAGCCCAGTTAACGTCCTTGCTTAGCTCTGCCCCCTTCGGGTCCCGATTCAACGGCATAACACCCGTGATCTTGCCGGTCTTGCTCAAGACGGCTGCAGAGTCTACCACGCTACCGTGTTCACTAACAGCGTCAAAGACGTAGTCCACAGAATCGAAACCGTGCTTCGCTAAAATAGCCTTGATCCCGCTCACCACGGCTTCATTGCCTCCACGGTAATCGACTAGATCGTCGCCCTTGGTGCGGTCGATAAGGGTCTCCGCGAAGTCTTTGGCGCGGCCGACAACGCCGATAATCGGATGGATGTTGGAGAGTTTTGCAAGCTTGATAGCGAAGGCTCCAACAGCAGTCGCGGCACCATAAATAACGAGTGGAGTTTTCTTGGTAGTGGGTTGCCAAGGGAGTGGCAGTTTTAGCTGCCGGTATAGTCCAACGACAGCTGTCATGGCTGCGAGAGGGATGGTAGCCGCCTCTGTAGTACTCGGTTGTTAGCAGAAATTCATGTTATATTAGAAGTCAGTGTAAAATTGTAGTTATGACTATTGATGGTGTACAAGGGAACGGATGGGTAAATTGATACCTTCAAAACTGACATTATCAGGCAACTTGGCCGTTACATAGTCGTACACTGGTACGTACTCTGCATGTCCACCAGTTGGCTCAAAATAATATCGATATGTCATGACCCGATCTCCCTTCTTGAACTCGTAGACCCCTTCACCGACGGCTTCGACAATCCCGCCAATGTCATCACCACTAGGACGGGGGCTGTCCGACCATGCGGGGTATTTCCAGTCCTTTGGATTTGATCCCGCGACCACAGGTTTGACGAGGAGCTGGTGAGGCTTCAGCGCGGGAACTGGTACTTCCTCAAACTGAGAGCTGAGATCTGGGTTGATGAGGAGTTGCTTCATATTGTAGGTTTAATATAAACTTTCGAGGTTGTTGACTATAGATAATGCGTATTTGGTTTAAGAATGATGCTGGTAGCTAACAGTGAACTGGTGATTGAATCGAAAGTAAGGACCTCCAGGGCGAGGAGGAGGAGGCTCCTTTATATACACATTTCTACGAACTCAATACCACCAGCGCTTTGTGAAGTTGTTTACGCTAACATAAAATTAGAAATTGTATATCTCCTTGCAGTATCCCAGATTCTCACTATAGCTATGGTTCGAGGGGGAACGTAGAGTGCGGTATAAGCTGGGCAAACGGTGCACGTATTGCGCCACCAAAATAGCAAATGCCCCTGTAACACTCGAAACATTACTCGAGGCATAAGGCTAAGTGTCCATTACCTGCGTACCACTCCCCATCATTGAGATAGTATGATATCATGAGTTCTGCCTGCGCCGGAGTTTGAGAGTTTCCCAATCTGTCTTGGCTGGCGGTAGCCCTGCCGGGAGTCGGAAGCTAAAGCAGGCCGAGTTCCGAAATGCGAACTTCGGACGAGAGAAACCGCGCCAGGAAGAGTTTGGGCACAAACCCGCACCCAATTCCATCGAACGGCTGGTATACCTCGGCAACTAGTTCAGGAACCCATTGGGCACAGTTACACCAAAGTGCACAAGCCAGCCCTGCTTACCAAGACGACACACATAGCGCCAGCCCTACGTTCATAAGCAGTACGCTCCACCGGAGCCGCCGATATGACAGAGATATAACGTTATACATTAGCTAGGGAATTGTATCCCCATTTGTGCAGTGTGGCCTGAAATCACGGCAGTTGCGGCGGCTCTTAATTATTAATTAATGGCGTAGAAAGTGAATTCAATCGAATCTATTCACTAACAACTACAACGGAGAGTTTATAGAACTAGCGCTGGCCAGCTTGCTTAGCTACCGTTCTTGAACTTTCGAACAACGTCGGCTGCTGATAAATTACCACTGCACGTAGATACGTCCACAGAGTATTAGCAAAACGTCCGGCAAATCTTCTTCCAAACCGTCAGCTTCCTCGGCCCGCGCCTCTGCAACTCCAGTTGAATCTCATAGGCCCTTCCATCCCCCGACGGAACAATCCTCGCCTTTGACTCATTTACATCGTAATTCTCCTTTACAAACTCTCCGAATCGGCCCTTATACTCATCTGCGTAAGGTCTAAACCTCTCTACTAACCCGTTCACGTCTTTCCCATATAGCATGTCTGCCAGGTACAGAATTCCTTGAGGTTCCTCGGCTATCGCTGCAGGCGGCCTGTGCACGATCAGGAAGATATTCCATCCGCAAAGGAGAGCAACCACCACGATAAGCAAATAAGCAATCGCCGAATTTACAAAAAGACGCGTAATAGTCTTTGCCGTGGTACCAGTTTTCATAATAGCGGTCGGGGCGGGCTGTAACAACACCTCCCTGACAGTTACGGCGTATATAGCGGCGAAGATAGTTTGCGCTGAGAAGAGAATGCTGTTGCTATCCAGCGGCGCCTGCGGGTTTATCTTTTTGGCGTAGTTGTATATTACGTGTCCGAACCTATTCGCGTTTAACGTTGTGGAGGCTTTGGTGTCGTAGTCTGTTAGATCTATAAGCCATGTCTCATACCCCGACGCAAAAGTACTGTAGCGGTCTATGGGGTAGGACACCTTCGGTTCGAATGAGACGATCTGCGGGCTCTGGCCTGGGCTGAATGCCACTGTAAGGGTTCCGTTTGTAAAGTTGTACTCCGGGATGCAGGATAGAACGGTGAGGTTATTAGCGAGCGCACTCGGTGAGGCAGAGGAGAAAGCGCCAGCGCCAAAGGCGAATACAATCCGGTCGGAATTAGGTGCATGGCAATTTAAGAAACGGTCACTTCTGACAATTATCGAATCGGTTGTGGTTAGGGTCAGCAGCAGATTGATATCGCAATTCCGATCGTCAAATAACAGGCGATATTGTGCCACGGAGTCGGTCGGGTTACTATCCTGGACAGTCCAGTTTAGATCTTGGACCAACTGACAGTTCAAAGATGCATGGTAGGAAGTTATCTCTGCACTACTTTGATAAATAGTGCTGTTTGTTCCGTTATCCATCATGGCGAAAGATTGAAAGGCATGGGTGGTATTTGTAAAGGGAACATTGCTCGCTCCATAAAGCTCAACAGCAACCACGTTGTCAAAAATGTAAGAGACGTCTCCGGCTTCGTCGAATCGAGCGTCGTCGAACGTATCCAGAATTTGTATGTCCGCATGGGACGCCACAGTTACATCGCGGGAGTCGAACAGCCGAGACGAAAGAGGCGTAATACCTAGCGACAAGACGAGAGAGTATATCATTGACATGGCAATGATAGCATGGGAATTCTTGAATGCCGTGGGAATTGCAAGTATCTGGAACATTGATCTATAATCCAACATGATGGATTTCGAGAGCCTAGCACCCTTGCTATTGTTTTTCGCCAATTCGACGAATGGCTGGCGCTCAATTAGTGCAGCTATAACACCATCCCAGCAGATCCGATAGATTGAGAAGACAAAGATGGGAGGTATCGTCCATGATGAACTTTTTAAGCTCGCGTTGATGCTGGTCGCCAGACTTTCAGGAATTAACCTAGAGACTTTTAGAGGAGGGGTAAGTTTCAGAGTCGCCAGCCCATCATGTTTTATAGAAACAATTAGAACACTGATAATGGCGGCTAGTAGTCCGATTTGTAGAGCTAAAAAGCTTCCTAGAGCCCACACCCCAAGCTTCCAGCTAATCCAGTTTGGCTTAGCCTTCTCGTCTATCTCGACTATAATTGCATCAATGTTAGCATGCGCATGGGGAGCTTATCAAAGTGATTGAGGGCTCTAATTGAAGTATGCAACGGAAGTATAAATACCATTCGCTTCTGTGTACTCGGTTTCAACTGCATAAGTTAGAGGATTTTGCCCCTGCGCGAGGCTCGGGAGCGGCGGCGACCAGGTCATACCGTGTTTAGTCGCTTGGTTCCCACTCAAGTGCTTTGGGTCTTGTTGATCATTCATGTTTTCTTGAGTCTTCCGGGTACGTGTAACTTATGGTGAAAGGGATCCGGGAGGCGCCAAAGTATGAATATTGAAACTCTGAATCAGAGTTGCTCGTTGACCGGCGCATATATATCGGCGAACTCCGTATACGCAATTGATCGTGTGCAGGTTGACTTGGTGAGAAGAGTCAGCAGAATCCGCGAAGTCCATTCGGGAATCCTCTGCTGCAATTGCAAGGCATCTTCCCTCCATTCCAGCCTTCTTTGAAAGAACCCCTCATTGGTGTACACAGGCCACTGTGGTGCTACTGTCTCTACACCATTCGAGAGGCTGACAGTTTTCTACGCCCCCAAATTCGAGTCCGAGGTCTATGCGTCTCACGCCACTGATATCATAATATCACTTGACGCTCCAACATTTTAAAAGCTACTCTCCCGCGCATTCAGCTCGCCATATTCTGATTGGACTAAAGTCAGGCGAAAGGCACACCAATATGGGTACTGCTACGGAGCCCTATCGAAAGTAAATCATATTAATTAAGATTCCTGATGGGCGATGGCTTGATAAAGGCTCCCCAAGTACTAGACCGCCTGTCCGCCTACCAGACCCTTCCCAATTCCAGAACTTATACAAACTTCGATTGTAACTTTAACCCCCAGCAAGAAGTATCGATTTGGCAACATGCGGAAGCACTCCCTCTTGTACGTTCTTCTACATCTTGCATATATTGCAATAAACGCTGCTGCACAAAAAGAAACGTATAGCAATGCCTTCACCTCATTAGCTATGGGAGATTGTGTGGATGCGACACCGGCCTCCACGAGACTCTCCAACTGCATAGATATGACTGAGAAAATCAAACGTTCCTGCAATCCGAACAATATACCAGAATCAGAACTTCAAGATTGTTGGTGCAACCAAGAGTTCTTCTCGGAGATACGCAAGTACGAGAGCCCCCCTTCAATAATTTTTTGTGTACACTCCTGACCTGAAGGCTTTCTTGACACCTTGCATATGATAGTTGTGAAAATGAACTTCTCCTCTGCTTAAACTATGATACACAAGCAGATACTGAAGATATCATATCGTTCTGGCACTCGAAATGTGACGGAGTTCCACACATCAGCACAGTTACTACACCACTCATAGCCACACAATCAATGATACCAAACAGGGCCGAGTGTGGTCTCTACCACACTTTCTGTCGAAGCGAGAGCGAATTTCTCGATGCCTGTTCTCGGACGGTACCGCTTGCTAACTTGGACGATTGCTTGTGCGATAAGAAAGAAATTCAATTGAGTTGGTTGTGCATATCGACCTTTAATCAGACATGCCTGGGAATTCCATCGGAGGATTATCAACAGTTGCTCGCTTGGGAGTTTTGTGGAAGTTCGGTTGTTCTAGAGGCACTAGCTGTCGGCGGATACTTGTCGGTGAGTCTGAAACCTGTATTCAACCTACCAGCATTCGGATTCATATGCATTCTAAAGCAAAAGCTACCGAGCTAAATCAACGCGTGTCTCACATCTAGAGCGGTGCTCCTTCCACTTCGTCGAAGAGCGGTATTCCAGCCTCAAATACACCTTCCACCACAACGCTAGTGACCAGTGGTAGAATCAGCCGTAGCAGCAGTGATATCGCGGCTTTGACCGCTTCTCCAGGGGGATCAACTAGTACAGTGGCAATAGCCACAGAAACTCAGAGCGCCGCTACCTCTGCAGCCTCTACCTCTACTGGCTGGAAAATTGGTTTTGGATGGAGAAAACTTGTTTTAATGTTCAGTCTTGAGATTGGAATGTTGGCGGCTGACGCGCTGTTGAGATAGTAATTTAAGAAAAGAAGTGATCGTCAGGTCATAATTTGGATCTTTGGTCAGCTGTTTACATCTTCAAGTTTTCGTGAGCGAACCAAATCGCGCCGTTCGGATCGTGGCTTGCTATGTGGCGTTGTTACACCGTGCACCACGTGCTAATTGTCAAGTTTCCAAGAGGTCCAATGCCTTAATGGCCAAAGTGCAAGTGGGCGATATATATATTTCAGCCGCACTGGCACCAAAAGGAAATAGCGGGATGCGGATACTAAATCATTCCTCTGCATTCGAGGCCCAAATCGCTTGAGAGTTAGGTGCCGTGACGGGCCGCTTCCGTTGCCTCGTGATTATCATCTGCCTAGAAGTCCCGCATGCAAGTGGCGATATGAATTTTCAGCCACGTTGACAATGTAGAAGGGATGGCGAGATGCGCATATTAAATACTTCTTCTGAATTTTAAGCCCAAGTAGTTTGAGAGTGCGGTCACGTCCACTGCCTTTACGATTGTCACCTGATATCGTTTTGACATCACATTTGTAGTGCGGGTCACGGTCGTTTTGTTAGATTCGTCGAGGCAAGGCTTATCACGAGTGTGCCAGATATTGTTTTGAGACGGATCTTATTTACATTAAGATGTGACTTGATATGCCTAACATGTGACACTAAAAGATGCTGATATATATACATGTGATCTCTATACTATGAATATTTTTTCATTATCCTTCTCATTAAGCGCGTATAGCGTGAACCTTGCTTGCCCTTCTGCTTACTGATTGCTGGTTCAGGTGTGGTTCACTCTTCTGCGGACCGGTAGGGCCTTGAGTCGATGTCCCTCCTGGTGCTACTTGGCTGTTGTCCATTGGCATCTTGCCTTCTAGCTTTTCCTGTATTACGTTTACCTCTTCTTGCAAAGCTGAAAAGACTTTGAGACATTGAATGGTATTTGGGTGCTGAGGACCGAGCGCCTTTTTAAAACCATCGCATGCTATCTGGTAGTATCTAGAAGCCTCTTCATATTGCTTGCGCTTATGAAAGGTATAGGCTAGGTTATTGATGGTTGATAGTGTCCCAGAGTGCTGTTTACCCAATACCTTCTCCTTCCCTTCCAATGCTTGCCGGTACAGTATTTCTGCCTCGTCGTACTTTCCTTGGTCACTCAGTGTTGCTGCTAGATTGTTTAAGCTCATCAACGTATCGGGGTGTTGATCACCCAACGCCTTCTTCATCTTTTCCAACACTTGCCGCTCCAGTATTTCCGCCTCATTGTATTTTTTTTGTTTCCATAATGCTGATGCCAGATTACTCATGCTTCTCAGTGTTTCGGGGTGTTGTTCACCTAGCGCTTTCTTCTTTCCTTCAAGCACTTGATGGAACAGAATCTTCCCATCACCATACTTTCTTTGGGCCCACAGTGCCGCTGCCAGATTCTCCATGCTTTGCAGCGTCTCGGGGTGCTGCCTACCTAGAATCTTCTCCCTCCCTACCAGCGCTCGCCGGCTGAGAATCTCCGCTTCTCTGTATCTTCCTTGGTGCCCCAATGTCAATGCTAAATTGACCATAGTTGCCAGCGTTTCAAGATTTTCTTCACCCAGCACTTTCTCTTTCTTTTCCAGCACTCGCCGGCCAAGAATCTCCGCCTTACGGTACTGCTCTAGAACATTCCCCATGTACCATGCGGCATTGGCAAGCAAATAGGTCCATTTATTCACCGATTCACGGTCAGACAACTCCCATTCATATAACGATTCAACATGTGGAAGTAGCTGCTGGCACTTTGTCCAGTTCTCAAACTTTGCCGTAGGGAATTCCGTTGACATCAGTTCTAGAAACCTCCGTTCCCATTGGCCCGAATTGCTGGGATCCAGAGAGGAAAGCCAGATCCGCGTGCAGTCCTGCACTAAAGGGTGCATCTCATACACACCACCATCCAACGTCGCTTTTATAAGAGAGTACGCCTGTAAGGTGTCAAGGTCCTCCTCAAACTCGCCACCAGCTTCATCTTCATCTCCAATCTCCGCCACGCTCTGACTATACTTTCGGAGGATCCACTTCGGAATTCCCTGCGGATGAAAAAAGCTCATGATCGACAGCAGGTCTGCAGCCGAGCGCCTTTGATTACGGATACACTCAAACGAAATCGTCCATGTCAACAACATAGAATTCGATGCGCTCTCATCTCGGCGAAGGTCTCCCAAATCCTTGTTAAGGAGGCTTGCTCTCTTGTTGTTGCTCTTTCGAAAGTCGTCCAGATATTCGGATGCGGTCATTCGACCCCGTCGGTTGATGAATGCTGCCGCCTGGGTAATAGCAAGAGGTACATAACCGAGCGTCTGTAGGAGATCTGTAGCACCTTCTTCGCTTGACGTGCACTCTAGCTTGTTCCGAAAGAGAACGAGGGCTAGGCTTTCGCCCATTATAGGAACTTTTTTTATATATTTGTACCCTCCCGCCAGTTTGGCTGCCACATCGCTATTTCGGGAGGTGATCAGGATCGATCCGTTCGTGCTCTGAGGAAGATATTTCACCAGCGGCGTTTGCTCCTCATAGAAGACCCCCATATCGTCCGCATTATCAAGGACCATCATCCACTTCCCATTCGTCTCGTCACAGAGCCAGTTGCTCACGAGCTTTAGAACGTCGACATTCGAATCGTTTCTCCCGGGAAGCTCGAGTTTGTCCGCAATGCCTCTGTAAGCTTCTTCAAACCGGGCTTTGGTGCCGGCGTGCACCCAAAAGACGAACGTTTGCGGTGAGCCGTTGCGAATGGTATGGGCATATTGGATAGCGAGCTGTGACTTTCTGTGTTACGTTAGAAGCTATGCTACCCGAGAACCCAACGCTAATCAAACATACCCTAGACCGCCAATACCGACTAGCGCTGCGCGAGCGCCTAGTCCCGCGCATGTATCGCGGATCCACGCTAGGATCTCGGGGCGGTCGACGAAATCACGGTCCGGGGCAAATGGGACGGTGGAGAATGGTTTCTGTCTTCGGCTCGATCCGTCTGCGCGCGCTGACGTTAGTATAGCTATGGTTGTACGATTGTTCATATGATTTAGAGTGGTGGTGGACCTGCCCTGTGTTATAGGGTCGCATCCGAAGTAATTGTTCTGGGTAGCGCCATTCTCTACGCGGGAGCCAGCAACGATGTTGCGGGCGTTGATGGCTTCACCGAACCTGATTGCGCAGGGCTCGCCTGATCTTGACATCTTTGTTGTCGAACGGTATATACGGGGTAGATGTATTTTGGAGCTCGTAGAACAAAGTGATGAAGACGGCAAGTGAGCTGTCATTAGTGTCAACCGTGCTTGACAGCGGTTCAGCCGCAGCCAGGCTGATGAAATTAGATATTCTCGCTGACTCCTGGACGTGGTGGTGATTTCAATATTTTGGGCTTACCCCGCCTCAGCTGCTAAGATCAAGTCGTCAAACGCAAACGAAATGTAGCAGCCGACCTCAACTTATCGAATTTCGCGGTCTCGCGCCAATCGATCTGATTCTGTTAATGAGCTTCAGTTCTAGCTTTCCACATCACAGCTAATTTGAATAATGTCTCTCTTCAGAAAGCTTCGAAAGCCAGTATGTCCAACGAGGCCTAATGCCAAATCCTATACTTGATATAGGGGTGCCATGAGGCATGGCCAATCAAGATGTAACGTCCCTCACTAAGAAATATTTCCAGAATGCTCAGCCCGACCAGCCATCCGACCCGCCAACGGAGGAACTATTCTCAACGGCTGGAGATTACGGTCTCCAAACATTGTCCGACAGCGCTGATCCCATCATCGAGTACGAGGACGCTACCTCTGCAGGCCAGTTAGCTCTACTAACAATCAGAACTAGTATCGTCTTCGTCCACGGTCTGACCGGCAATCGCGAATCCACTTGGACTGACAGGACGGCCAAAGTATTCTGGCCGAAAGATCTACTCGCAAAAGATCTCCCAAAGGCGCGAATCATCACGTTTGGCTACGATGCCGACATTATTCGAGGGTTAAGCACAGTCGGAAATGGCACACTGAGAGACCACGGGAAGGCTTTGGCCGAGGATCTGGCCATGCACAGGAAGAGGACAGATTCTGTAAGGCTTCTTGTGCCGCTGATTACAAGCAAAATTATGTATATATATGATTGGAATACGGTCACCCACAGGCTGAATTTGGTGACAGAACCTTCGCCCTCTGATGTTTGTTGCGCACAGCCTCGGTGGATTGGTTGTCGAGCAGGTAATTCGTACACTAAGATGTTAACCAGTCAGTGGTCTGTTAATTTAATACACCAAGGCAGGCACTTCTTGTCTCTCGTGGCTCAGCTCAGCAACATGTTAAGGACTTGATTGAAAGCACCATGGCGATTGCGTTCATGGGCACTCCACATCTCGGGTCGAAGCTCGCAGACTGGGGACACCCACTCTTGAAACTCTCGAGGCTGCTGCGCAAAACTAATTCCCAGATCGTAGGAGTCCTGCAGCCAGCCTCTGAAATGCTCGCTAATGTTCAACAAGAATTTCACACCATGCTTAGCGACCGAAGTAAAAACGACAGCAAATCAGTCGAAATCTTCTGCTTTTATGAAGAACTTGCATACACTGGCTATGGCGGGGAGGTATACAATCACCCGGATATCGTGTTTCCTTAATCAAAGTCGAGTGCTAAGCTGTTGCAGATAGTACCGAAGCAATCAGCAATTCTCACGGCTTATCCGAGCAATAGCATTCATGCAACGCATACGGGGATGACAAGGTTCAGGACTGCACAGGACGCCGGTTACGTTCGAGTATATGGTCAACTTTGGCTCTGGTACAACACAGTTGAAGAGAATCAAGATGTATGGAAGGAAAAAAAGGATGCTGCAGGAAGACAACAACAGCGTCTTCTTCAGTCTGCTAGCGCTAGGAGCGATCGGGGAGGGCCTTCGCATGGTGGTACTGTATTCAATGGTCCCATCTCTGGTCGCAACGTGGTGTCTGGAACGCATATCACCGGCGGTACGGCTAATTTCAGTTTCTCTTGAAGAGTGAACGTATTAGTGCTATAAGCAGATCGCTTGCTGTCGGTGAAAACTGCAAGTCCAACTGATAGTTTGAATTGACACCACAGGTGCAGGTTTTCTGAGTAGATGAGTTCTTGACCAGATGCTTGTTCGTGTTCGAGGTGTCCGTTTTATCTCATTTTTTCTTCTTGAGGCAAGCGATTAGGCCTGAAGTCTCGCTTTTTTTCTTAATCTACTGTTCGAAGAGCGTATATTCGTAAAGTTACAATACAACGGCATCAATGCCTTTATGAATATAAAGAGAAAATATACTCTTGATCTGGTGGTTTGCCATTTTTGTCTAGTTATAGGGCCTTCGGGGTTTGGCGGGCATGCTGTATCCGTGCAAGTACCTACTTTGGTATGCAGAGGTGCTCAACACGGCGCCTAGCTAGGGCTGACGGCTGCCCGCTGCCGCCGGGGTTGGCAGCCCCCACGCCAACCTGATTATTTTGGAGGTCTATATTTGCTGATTTGTGAGTGTACCTAGGGGTCGTCTTAGCGCTGCTGTGGGACTCGAAATAGTCCAAGTTTGCAGCATTGTTACACCCCATTTGCTTGTCACTCAACTGGGGGTGACACAACGACTGGTTGTTTTCTGTCGCCTATAACAGCCAATAGTTGAACTTTCTAACGTTGAACTTCATGTGTTTATGCCATCTTTCAGTAATTTCCGAATATGTGGGAACCTGTCCGGAGTGACCTCGAGCGCCGCCGCGGCTTGTATTACCCCTGCAGTTAGAAACAATTTGGCGGCATCGAATCGTCCAAACATGGCTGCTGTTTCTAAAGCGCTCTTCCCCTCTGGCGGACTGGCGTTGACGTTCGCACCGTATTCTAGAAGCAGCATGGCGATAGATATATTCCCTTTGGTTGCTGCCGCAATCAAAGGAGTTTCCAACTTTAGGAATTCTCTTCCCGATCGTGATCCTGGCGGCTCAGTCAAATTAGTCTGATATCGGAGGACATCTGAACGTATTGTACAACCAACAATATCGATCACGTCTTTCCCCCCGTGATTCAAAAGGATTCTGAGGCCACCCTCGTTTTCAAAGTCTGCAGCCATCAGAATAGGGCTGGCGTGCGGCCATACGAAATTATTTGACCGTGCTCCGAGTTCTACCACTTTCCTCAGTATCTCGACATTGTCATTTGTATATAGGAGTGAATTGGAGAGAATGTATTGATCCTTGGCATTGGGTCGGTTGATATCTAGACGACCCTCTTCAACTAGAGACCTTAACCGGGATATGTAAATATTTCCCCGCGGTCCTTCGCATATATCAGCGAATAAATCAGCAAGTTCGGGCCCTATTCCGAGAGAGTGCATGGATAATAGGGTAATAAAGTCACAATTAGGTAGATTCCTTCTTGATATCTCGTTTTCGAGGTATATCAAATGGTCTTCTATATCATCAACTGGAGGCATCGAGATACCCACTTCCCTTGCGTAGGCCTCTAGCCTCGGGTATGTGACCGTGGTGCTGAGATAAATGGATGGATTACCCCCGTTCTCCCTAACGTCGCTAAGCCTGGTAAACGAAAATTGACCTTCATGTGAGTGTTTGTTGCAACAATTTAAGTATTGGCAAAGCAACTGTTGTTTCGCCACCAGGGAGATTTTGAAATTATCGAAAAGTGTTTGCAAGGTATGGAGGGCTATCTTGTTGCTAATGGCTGTTTCCATTAAGTCAACGTTCGCGAACTCAATTGCAAGCATCAAAAAATTTTTGGCGCAGTTATCATTGCGCCAATTCCAGGAGCGTTGGTGATGATATTGATAACAATCCAATGCTTTTTATCACTGATGGCCCAGATGAGCCAGCTGTAGATGTCTTGAGAGGCCAATACCTCTTGAGAGACCCACTCGGGCAGGGAAAAGAAGCTGGCAACTGAGTAAACTGTTAATTTAGATTATTTATTATATATTAATTTCCTGATTGGGTAGTTTGGTATCTTTTTTAACCAATCAATAATTAGAACTATGCTGGTTCCAATGAAATCTCCCGGTTAAAGTAGTGGCATGATTCAGCTCCCAGGGTCGCGATTTCCCAATTCGTGTAACCGAGCTTTGCTTGGCTGTTCCCAGATTGGCGACAACCCCGTTTTTCCCAAGCCCTCATGCAATCTGAAATACGGAAAACCACAAAGTCAACTCATTCACGCAGGGACGATGTTGGCAGCCTGAAAACAGGCCCGAACTCCCCTCCCCGCTTGGTTGACGGGATCCAATTGAATTCACTCGGACAAGGGCCCCGGCAGCATACCCAGCCCTACTAGCCTGGGGTGGGCTCAGCTATCAGGCATTGTGTCTGTAACCGACGTCGCTTGATTTCTTCCATGCAATGTTGGGGAGTGTTTGCTTTGAAGCAGGACAGAAAAAAATCGCATCTACTACGCTATAGGGCTGATATCATGTGTAACACAAATATGGTATATTGTGGTGTTTCGTATGTTACGCACCTGGGGGCAGGTTGGCTGCTTATATAACTGCCCCGTGTGCACCAGCAGGAAGATAGACAAGTTTACGAACACCCAATCGCATCGCCAAGTACTTTATAGGCTTTACACAAGAATAATAAATTGTAAAACGGCGTAGTATAACTGCTCCGAATCGACGCCAAGATGACTATAAAAGCTTCCTTTCTGCTAGCTTGGTCAATCGCGTCTTTTACTACCACCTTCTTGCCCCCTGTGCAAGCAGCGCCGCTAAGCCAGTGCAATAGCCCCATTTATGTCCTTCTGAAGCCTTTGGGCCTGGACCCTCAGGTTGGAGCCTACTGCTCGAGTCGCTACCCTGTCGCACCAGCCACTTCTACTGTGGGGTCCACCACGGTCGTCACTTCCACCGATCTTACGACTTTGACGGTGCCATCGACTTCAACCGTCACGACTCTCACGACGCAGACCGATAGCACCACCACTACCACTACGATCACTGCCACAGATACCAGCACCGCCACCGAGACCAGCACAACCACCTCCACAGAGACCGATACATCGACCGTTCTGATTACAGTTACTGTTGGAAGAGATGTTGAGGCCCTGGAGAAGCGGGGTTCACGAAAGACGACGACTGCCAGCCGCACTACCACGACGACAAACGCCGGGCCTTTGTCGTCCTTGCTATCCCAAGCCAGCTCGATCATCAGCGTCTTCTGCACCTGCATCGAGACACAGGCGACGGTGACGACAACGTCTGTGTTGACGAGTACCGCCCACACCACCAGCACCAGCACGCTGATACAGGGAACTTTGACAACCGTCGCTTCAACGGTCACCACGACAAGCACAGCCACCGAGACCAAGACTTCCACCATAACGGTGCCGACAACCATCACCCAAGCTTCAACCGTCGTGGTGACTACCGTCACTACTACGACTTCGACTATAACATCTGCGGTGAGCTTTGCTTTGAGACTTTCCTACTCTCATCAGAACTAACAAAGACTTCTTCATAGTGCCCCGCTACGGCTACGTACTATTGCCCCACCTCCAACAAATGCGTAGACATCCAGAACGATCGCCATAATTGTGGAAGATGTGGGGGGGAGGTAAGCATCTTGTCCTTTCCGCCCTCCAAATACCACTCCCATTGCCTGAAGTCCCCGAAGCTAACCCTTACCGCTCTCAACGCAGTGTGCCCGCGATTTATCCTGCAGCGGCGCCGCTTGCCAAGCCGTGAACCCATGCAGTCCGCCCAATAGCACGGCCGCCTGCGCCCATGCTGGTAACAGTTGTTTCTGTTATCCAATTACTTCCGGCGCAGGGGTCTGTGCGGGTATCGACGCCGGGTGCGATGTAACTTGCGAAAACAGCCAGGACTGCCCCAATGGCTCTGTCTGCGCCTATCCTGCCAAGTGCTGCTTTGTCCTCTCGTATCTAAAGCAGTGCTCGAAACCGTTGCCCTCGAGACTATTTGCAAGAAGGATTTACGCCGGTGCTAACTCGGAGGCTCCGCCACCGGTTATACGCCGCGGTCACCTTTAAGCGAATATGGCTATTTGATAATCTGTCGCAACCTAGGGGATCAACGAGGCTGACATAGAATCAAGGAGAGACGACGTGGTAGGGCAGTATGGTCTCGTCGGATAGCCTATTCATTAAATCCATTCGTTATCTTTGCTTACTTGCAAGTAGCGCGAGCGATACTGTGCGACGGGATTGTATACATAAATTGTTCGATTTCCGATGTATTAGTAATATATTGTAAATCACTTGTTAGGTTCTATCTATCTCGTTTAAAAATACAGATAAAGCTTTCGTAGACCCTACGGTAATATCGAAAAATCCAACACAAACGAGCCCGTTTTGACGTGAAGATTACTTATTTATAATCATCAGCCTATTTGGGCAATTGAGCCGTATCTATCAATTAATCTCACATTATAAATAATGTAGTCAAAACTGTTTTGGGGGGGGGNCAGCGGCGGATCTCCAGCGCATGGTCGGCTGGTCCTGCGTGTGTTTGTCTTGGTATACAGATGGGTACCTAACTTATGCAGTGCTAGCTAGTCCCTACCACAAGTCAGCTCATAACAAAAACATTGCACATACCGTAGCACCTCTCGCAGTGCCATCGATACGGCCATTATTGAAGTTTACTCTAAAGCCTTTCTCGAACATAGACTAAATTGTCCATTTCGAGCCGTAGAAAGTGTAGTCAACATAAAATTTGAATAGTATACTAGCTAGAGCTTCATGGATGTGGAGGCGAATGGGCTCTCTTATAAGGGCGAAATTTCGAAGAGAGGCCTCTAGAATCGCTGTATCATGACATCGGCGTAAGACAGCCGCTTTCTAATGAATGACCAATGCCTTGTGGGATAACCTATCGACTCCCCTAATGTCGTTGTCCGGCTTTTAGGTATCTTACGTATTTATTTTGGCACAATCGTGTAGAGAGATACGTATCTGTCGATATATCGATCTCTGCGTCACTTAATTAAGAGTCCTTCCTCCTCCCGTATAGCTTACTATCCACTATACTCCAACCTACAATAAGATCTCCAACCCCATCTGTTCCGCTGACAAGTGAGGACCGTCGGCGGCTTTGTGGTCTTTCTAAATCCGGAGCATAGCCATGTCTATCGAATACTTCCACTACTCAATCTTGGCGGCATACTTGCCAATCTTAAACTTTAGTTTTGTTATCTGCCGCTGGATATATCATATTCACCTTTCCGCCCTTTAGCAAAATTCCCGGCTCCTAATCTGCTTATATGCACTTCCTAATGGGCAGATTTCTACTACAAATGTCATTCACAATGGCCAGTTCCTATTTACAATTAAACATTGGCATAAACAACTCAGTATATTCCCCCGAGTTATAACAAATGCTATAAAAGTCTGGATTATTAATGTATAACTCATTTAGACCGATGTATACAATAAAGCCTATAAATTTTGAAGAAAGGGGAAAGAAAAGTGTTAGCTATGTTCGAGAATATATTAGACCAGGTAATTATATTAAATTTTACTAGATTTACTATGGTCGAAGTTGGCAGAATGGTGTATAAATTCCGATTTAGCAAAAACTAGTATAACT
The DNA here is from genome assembly GCA_036971555.1 of Drechslerella coelobrocha. Lineage (NCBI taxonomy): Eukaryota > Fungi > Ascomycota > Orbiliomycetes > Orbiliales > Orbiliaceae > Drechslerella > Drechslerella coelobrocha. Next base: position 3,980,266 of record JAJTUH010000002.1, read on the forward strand.
TTGTAATAAAACTTATAAATAATGTTCTCCGAAATACCAATCCAACTGCTTATAAACAACATAAGTTAATATTAAGTCCTTTATTCTCAAAGATAATGGTTTATAAAATTAAGGACAATATCCTAATGCGGATTGGTATATTTATAAAGATTATATCAGATAAAGCAAAAACGCCGGGAAACGCTATTTACATCTCGAAGATATATAGAGGTTCGACATTATCAGCGAGTATATATATGGTGAAAGTATGAATTATCTAGCTAAGAATAAATGTGGAAACTCGGCGAAGCACCAACATGACAAGACCGTGAATAATAAGGCATCAAGGAAAGTATTAAAATGGCCTTCGAATCCTCCGTCGCTACCAAGTTGGTGGAATCGAGTGACCTAATTCCACCACGCATAGCGGTTAGGCCCCCGTATCAGTAGAGGCCGAACGTGAAAATTCAAGAAATATACTTTGCCACTGTATCAAGGCCGTTTGGGGAACAACCTAGCTCAACTGGAAATCCCCTTGACATCTGGGATGGCGACATGTATAGCAATGTCCGCACCATCCTCCGTAAAAATGACCGTACCGGTAGGTAAGACCGACTGCGTATGTTGAACATGTTGATGACGTGCAAAGCCCTCGTCACTATCCGCCAGGCGAAAAATATAGGTATTCGGATCAACCGATGGCTTAGGAGAGCCGATGACAGCGATTGCATTCGATCTGCCAGTAGCAAAATTGGCTGAGGTTGTGTATGGCTTGTTATTATTCTGATGACTTTTGTTTACTATGGTGGTACTTCCATCGCTGTTCACAAGGCAGATAGTTATAGTTGCTCGCCATCCATCTTCTGCTGCTCCGGTGATCCCCGCAGCAAATGAGGTCGAAGTGCTTTGGGCGTCCCCTAGGTCGTACATGCTTGCTCTCCAACCGCAGTCCTGGACCAATTCACGAAGAATGCCGTCCCCGTTGTAGAAGTACCCGTAAGTCGGGCCACCAGCATCCATGAAATGGATCGGGGTACAAGGGTGGGGATCCTCCTCCTCGAAGGTATGATTTGCGAACCAGGTTGGTTCACTATGGCTATTGGAGGAGCAACTGATTTCCTGGAGCTTTTTACTGGTATCGACGTAATAGAGCCTAGGGACAGTTCGGATTCGGTCAAGTCAAGCGTCAGATTTATTGGTATATGATAGAATTGATTTCTAACGAGACAGCCTCGCTCCAGAGGGGCTTACCTAATATTCTCATCTTCGTTGATATTTTGCGAGGACCAGCTATTTGCACTGAGCCCGGAGGTCTCCAGGGCGGTAAACTTTGTGGGCAGAGTTGTGTATCGAGTCACGTCGCCCTTCATCATAATCTCATGGATCCGAAAATTTTCGTCAAAATAGTACACGCCAACGGCATCGCTATATTTACTGTACCTGCAGGCTGTAATAGCGAGATTTGGAATTGTGGTTTCACTTTTGGGGAGGATTCTAGTAAAGCTCCATGGCTCTCCCTTTGGCTGTATTACTTGAATAATTGACCCATCGGTTTTCCGGTAGAAGAAGGTCTATTGATGAATCTTAGCGCAATTTTGTACACCCGTATCCGGAATTTTTCAGAATAAGAAACGCTTACCAAGGTCGTTTTATCTTCAGAGTAGTAGCCCCCACAGAAATTAGATTGCTTGGTTTCTTGACCTCGGAGGTTAGTATTACAACTGAATGAATCAAAGGCGCATCGTCACTGGAGGCTGGACAGCCAATAAAGCTTACGGGAAGACATTTCGTGGACTTTTGAAATCGATGCGGCTTGAGTTTGGATTGAGCTAAGCAATATTAGCATAGCAAGAAAGGATTGGTATTTCGATTTGCACCGTTGTGATTTATCGTCTAGTGGCGGGAGGGCAACCCAAGGGTGTCGAGTGCTCTTATGCCCTTCGAATCCCAATACTTTGGCGGGATGTATCTACCCTACGTCGTTTCCACGAGTAAATATTATACGTTCGAATCTTGCGGGTTCGGAATTAGTTGAAAGGCTTTGATAATTATTAGCTGGGCCGGAGACCCCGCTATTTGATAGTCGTGCCACAATACCGTTAAGGGTATGTCCCAGCGGTAATCTGAAATCAGCTTAGTCTACGGATAAGCTCCCTAGGATAGAGGAAAATGCGTCTTCATTTCAGGGGAATATCCGATCGTCTGACGTCTACAGGGAAGCTTAATCCATCTATCTATAGCGCTAGCAGCACGTGGGTTCTATGCTTATAGCTGCGTAGAGAGAGGCAGTGCGTGGAAATTGCGCTGGTGCGGATCGCACTCGGGCACAATAAAGATCAGCTCTCATCGAAGGGCTACTTTGCGTGTCGGAACCATCGACAACATTAACAGGGGAGCTCTGTCGCCGCTGACAGTTTCATTGCGTTGGGTTGCGGAGTTTTCTGCCCGAAAGACGCATCTTCAGCTGCTGAGCTTGGACTTTACCAGTTTCCAGCCGATTTACCCCGCTTTGAGCCGGTAGACCTCAGCCCAGCGCCCGCAACAACTCCCAAAGAGACGGCGAACTAGGGAATGTGTACGGAATGTGTCTGGGACTTAGTTAGAACAACATGGTGTTCGAAACCAATCCTCCAACTCGTATATATATACGTCCTCAAAATGTTGAAGGAAAGCCAGTACAAAACGCTCGAAACTCGCGAATTTGTAAGAGTTAAAATCTGAAATTATTAGACTATATATAGCTATTTGGCCATAACCGAATTCTGTTTATCTCCAGTTGTTTGGAATCAATATGAGAGGAAGTTTTGCGCTGTTGCATCACCCATTTGCATTCCATGTCCAAACCTTTGATGATGGAAGCCCAAGTTGTGGGGCTGGCTTGATGACAGGCTGGCGGTGTTACGTTTCGGGTTATAACGGGCAAGGGCCAATCTCGCGCAAGACGACATGCAACCTTAGAGTGCCAAAACAAATTGTTGCGTTCATTGGTTTACGTGACCTGACAAGGGAAACCGTTCGGGGGTATCTTTGCCCTCTCAGCCTGGCCAATATCCCGCTGAAGCGAGCGGTGTGGCCACTTGCGAGCTAGCCCAACTAGACCATGCGAGTACTCGCCCCGAGCTTCTACTGTAACACGAACCGGGTAAAATACGGAACTAAGGCGCCGCACGTCGCGTCTTACTTGAAGGAAACGGCCCACCGACTTCTGCAGGTATTCAAGTACTTGGACATTAGGGGTAGCTTAGTCGACTAAGCTCTTAGTTTGCGCTTGGAAGAAGGGTGATTGATATAGAAGCAGCACTTTAACAATGTTTTGCCTCCTGCCGTGCTCTCCGGGGAATCTATCGATGGCACTCTCGCCCACCCAACTCATTTCTGCTGTACAATAAGGGATTTCCAGAGGCATGGTTATCCCTTAACCACTTTTATCCGTCATATGCCAGTACTGGTATGTACCGACGATATATCTCCAGCAAGATACTTACTCCACCACCTGTATCAGCCCTTGGCATTTAGATCTGGCTTACCTTGCAGTGACATCTCCAATCACAGCGCCCTAAAAGCGCCACGAGAAGCACGATCCCGCCAATCAACGTAAATTGTAATTTTGGATCCCTGACAATTTCTTGGCTTCCAGCAGAACACCCTCGTGAAATCCGAGTTGTGTCGTCTCCCTCAAAACTTTGCTGTATATTGACAACTCGATTTTAAAATCGCTGAAGTTTGGGTTTCTGCATAATTGATCTGCTGAATTCCATTCCATATTAGCTACAATGGCAAGCATTACACGTTAGACTTAGCTTGGCTTATCAATATCGAATTTTCTAAAAACCATTGCAAAACTTTAATATCCACTACGAAACAATTACAATGCCTCTTTCAACGGAGTCTCTCATTGGAACCTGCACTACCTCGGTTTCTTGTGTGCCTTTAGGGATAAGCATCTACAAACTTTATCTATTCAGGAAGGGCATTCAGCCTATGAACCACTCACGTATGTTTTCCGCGTATCTTGGCCTGAAGTTTGTGAAACGTATGCGAAGTTAAAATGCGTGTTTCTAGTCACCACAGCTGACTCTTGTTTGGGCCCTCAAATAGTCTTGCCGATATCAAATAGTGCACAATCTAGCCCGGGGGTAATGATAGCCCCGAGGCACTGGCACCGGTGCATCCCATACTAGTCAATTCCCAGCTTGAAACCGAGATTCCGAGGGCGAGGACGATCTAGATATCCTGAATGAGTTGGTGTACGGATAAATTGGAAGTTTCAATTCCAGTCTTTTCCAGCTGGCTAGGATTCATGCAAATTAGCTTGTTGTACTAGCACGGCGATTGCAAGTACATGAATCGGTTGAATTATATAAATTAAAATTGGACGTTACTAGCTATTGTTATCCATCAGCATCTCAATCTCACACTGTAGGAAGTTCAACCTAGTATGATAGCAGTTTAGAGATATACGAAACGTTCGAAACAAGCGTTTGTACTAGTATATGCATTCGAGAGAGATGGGGGCATATCATACTACCCAGACCATATTCCTGCTTACCCCTAGAGCCTCTACTTTCCAGATATAATATAGGTATTGAAAGTTGCCTCGGGAAGTAGACCCGGTCGTCTTGGGAGTTTAAACTTGACCAACCTGACGATTTGTAAGCAGAATATCCTAGTATCTGAGGGCAAGGTATGGAGGGAAATTATGATACATTTAGCCCTAAGAAAAGACCCAAGTCTCCCGACCTTGCCATTCGTGGCATTTTAGAGACCTTGAGCTTCTCGGAACTTTAATACGGATAATGGACATCAGTTAATTCGTAACCCAGCTGGCCCTAGTGATATCTAGGTAATGTTTTCCGTCGTCGTGGTAGTATGATATACAAAGAATAGATTCGAATGTTGCCCTATCCGACCCGGCCCGAGACATTGCGGCGGACCGGTAGTTGAGTTCTTTCTTGGAATATCCAAGAGTCCATGAAACTGTAACCAGCGGCTGGCTCGCCAACTTGATGCAAGCCGACGGGAGCCGGCATAACTAAGGCACCAAAAAAAAAAAAAAGAAGTGAGATACAAACATTGCATTTGGTGCCTGTAAGCAGGGTGAGGCATTTGTGATCTTGATTAGGTATAGGGGCTAGAATATTCGCCAAAAGACCTGGGCTATCGCAACGCCGCGATCTTTCAGCATTAGGTCAGACGCGGAACGTTAACTCGCCTCCCTCCAAATAGCATTCATAGATATACTGGTATTGTGTAGATATTTCGGGTAGAAAATTGATTTAATTCGGGATATGCATAAGTTACAAGGAGCTTCTCCTGAGTGCCCTCAATTGATACACCGATAACATCGAGCCACTATTATAACTAGCTGTAAGCCGCAGGTATTTTTACCTAATTAGGTCCAATACAACGTCTTCACTAAACGAAGTGGAGAATCTCGTTCCAGGCTGCGCGCAGCTGCGGCGCCTCCATTGGCCCCGGTCAACACAAATGCAACCGAGGTTGGCGGCTGCATGCGACTCACGCGCATATCCGCCCCTTTCGCGGATAAAAGGGCCTGCATTGGGAGATGAAAAGCGGTTTGGCAGCGCCATCAGATCTTACCGGTTGATTTATTCGAACACCGCCGTTATGATTAAACCTATAGTTTCAGGTTTAGTTCCATCAATTTATTAATCCATAGGCCGGCCGCTCAAAAACTCCAAAGCAAAGCTTAAAGAGAGTACATCCAATCGCGAGGTAGCACAAGGTGTAAAGACAGGGGTGGCCCATGGTGCGAAAACTGTGGAGACGATATTCGTAGCATGGGTCCTCTCATCCGAGCTTTCTATAAAGCTATTCACATTCAAACTATGGAGCTCAAACCGTAGGCGCGCCATTGTTGTTGAAAAAGGATGGCCGAAAGAAATTCAGTAGCAGAATGGAGACTGGGGTGCATCCATGGCTGCAATAGCATGCGCATGTCATAAGGTGGAGATCGATGGCATACGTAAAAACCTCCCGGGTCAGAGTTACGTTATAGCCTTCAGCATGCTATTCTGGTGTTCGACGCTTTAGCATTTTGGTCTATGCATGCAGTGCGCAGTGCATAGTGGGAATCGGCTTGCTTGACAGATGCAGCTTGCCTGGGGCGACAATAGCAAACGGGCCGAGTCATGCGCATGTGTGATCGTGGCTAACGCCTAAAGATTTAGCGACAACTGCAGAAAAGCCATCTAGGGCTTACTGCGCGGCGACCGGTCTATATGAAGTCGCATGCGCCTGCTCCCCGAATCCGAGATATATAGATCTGGTGAGCGCTCGGCGTCGACAGACTACATTTGGTCAAGCAATTTGCGTACTAATTTGCAAATATTTGCAACCTCGGGCAGCTGTGCCCAACAATTGGCTGGGCCGCACAACACAGCTCGGGTTCAAGTGCCCCTAGTGGGCAGTTCCGTACCGCAGCGTTTGAGGGCTGTCATTCAGTAATACACGGGAATCTTCCGATTTTACTTGAGCTTAAGCGACGGATACAGCTATAGATCTATCGTCATTAGTTGAACGATGATTATAAAAGGCATCAGAATATCTCCTGAAACTTTCCGTCTTCTAATTCTTCGCAGAGAGCCGATACTAACCCCTAGCGCAGACGTTCTTTACCAACATACACTCATTTACAGATATTTTTACCTTCGTTGCATCTTCTAGATTGGTATTTGGCATAGGCCCAGCTTTTCTTTCTCCTGATTATCTCTATCTCTCAAGAATTCAAGTCCCAATATCAAGCCGTCGGTATATATTTCATATACCCACGCATTAAAAACAAAATGCTTGTCACTCCGACATACCTATCGCTTCTAGCAGCTCTACAATGCTCGCTACTCCAAGGGGCCTTCGCCTCTCCGACCGGAGATTTAGAAAAGAGAGGGCTACAGGAGCCGCAAGCATCAACTTGCGCTCCTTTCATTGCTTGCGCTAAGACGTTCACCGCACTCAACAAGCCGCTGGAGCAACTTAAAGGGTTACGGCTAGACACTTTCTATCTCGATACTTGGCCGACCAAGAATCTCAAAATGACCAACTTCCAATTCGCCACAGAGAAAGGAGGAAAAGAGCAGCCCCTCCACATATCCTTTCGCAGGCTCGACAGCCCCGTTATCTTCAATTCGTTCGTCGGTGGCAATTATGAGAAGGAGGAAAAAACCGACTTTACTATCAACGACATTCTCAACGTGCGCAACCCGAATATGATCGGGGCGCGTAAGCTTTGCTTCGAAGTTAGATTCTTTGAAAAACACCCTGCTCACAAGGCTGCGGGCTTCGAAATTACTTTTTATCCTTCCAACAAGGAAATGACATCGGCCGACAACCAACGCGGAAAAGCACGCCAGTACTTTTTCCGCAAGCGTCAGCACTTCATCAACCAGGGATGGAATGCGAATTACCTCGGCTACTGGCGAGAGCAAGACAGCTGCCTCTCACAGGAGGTCTTCGTGACACCACTGAGCCCCGTAGTAGTACCAGCACCGTCCAAACAGCGACCAATAATAGCCGTGGATCCTCCAGCGCCAAAGCCAAAGATGAAGCCACAAGAAGATGACGATGAGGATGATAAGAAATCCAAGAATCAAGAAACGAATGACGATGGGGAGGACTAATCGCCTCAGTTACATTTTCCTTTAGTGGATTGAGCTGAGTTGGGAATAGCGAAGACCCGGAAGAGGTTATTGAGAGCATGTGTACTACAGGAACAACTTCTCTTGATGTTTGTCTTGTAATCGCTATCGCAATGTTGCTGCTTTGCAAGCTTTACACCATATGAATTTATATTTTTTGGGGAGGTCTTTCATGTGTCCCTTTGCCATGAAATGGTCTTCAGTCGCCCCCATGGTATCATAAAAGGTTAAGGATAGATCAAGACAATGTTTGATATTATTGTCTCTCCGCTTCTTCCTTAGTAGGTGAATGCGTTAACCAATCAGTATCCATGACAGCTTGAAAGAAATTAGCTGGAAAGGGCGCTAAATTATTTTCAAGCTCGTGGCCTAAATAAACTGCTCATTATACAGATGTCTAGGTTTATATATCCTGAGTCCACTAGATAGTTGCAAAATCAAGTACCAACTATTACTTACACAATATAGTTTTGTGCCCACGTAAAATATTTTCGATTGATGTCCACCTAAGTCTTCAGCAATACCATATTATGGCGAATGGATACAAATGAGTGCGCATGTAGTCATAGGTATATCGGGAATAGCTGCCCTTTCACTCGCATTCCAAGGCGGTTTACCCGATATATCCGGAATTTATGTAAAGGGAAACGTTTATAAGTACAGTTATATCGCCATATGCACTCTTTAAGCACACACAGGGGAGAATTCCTATAACCCGATATTATTTCGTTTGCCTGATACTTTACTTCGTCAAAACGTATAACAAGGATGGTTGGCTGTGCGCACGAGATTATGGAAATAGTCAAATAAAATCAACATTATATTACCCATTTAGAGTCATTATTTCGGTTGACGGTCATAGAATCAAGTTGTCCGATCAGTTACACTTACATTTAGGTCGTTCGTACATGTGGCCATAGCCCACACCGGGCCCTAGCTTTAATCAGCCTAGGTATTTAGATTTGGTCCCTAGTAATTCTCTCGGAATCTGAATTACATACGGAGACAGACACCTAACCACGCGAAGATGAATACCAGATACTTCCAGGGACTCTTGGGCGTTCGAACGCTTCTACTATATTTAGAAGCAGGGTTACTTAGGTCCACCACGTCCCACGCCTCGTAACAATGGTGCTCTCCTAGATATACCTATGCGGCAACAAGTCTTCCGTTAAAAGAAACTCTTGATGTAATGCGAAATTTCGAAAATATCCGAGAATATACTCCATCCGAGCTACCCCGACTACGATTCAGCAATGTCTATGGCGTCACGAGCACGAGCTCCATCATGTTAAACGGTTTGGTCGCACTGCTATTAGATAATATTAGATCGCTTCAAATTGACTATAAAGGACCGTCTATCCGCAAATTGTACCAAAATCCAGCACTGCGGCAAAGCAAGATTAAATCGGTTGGGACGTGCGCTGCAACGAACCGGTTGCAGAGTATGCATACAGAAATTTTCGTACATGCGTAGACATAGGCGCCTACTTATGTCACGAATTTATAACTTTGGCCATCCATCAATCACGATCGGGCTCGCAACAAGAAGGTTAGAATCCGGTGTTACTAACAAGACATGCGTCCACAGAAAGCTGAAAATTTGGCCCAAGAACAACCGTCCAGCTGCATTGGCGTGGGAGCAGTTACCCGGTCGGATAGGAAAGCTGTCGTAGCATGCAGAGGCATAAAAAGCGTCCAAAGACGATTGGACGAATGACTGACCCTGACGTGAGTTGCCGGCTAGCCAAGCCAAAGAGCCAAGCCACCTCGTCTTCCAACTTCTGAGCTGGCTCGGTTTGGAAATTACAACACAAAAGCAGTACAACAGTTGGTCATCCATCGGGAAAAAAAAGCATCCTTCGTGCATTATATAGGCTTGGTTTTTTTATGCAGGCGGGATCTAAGGTGCAGAGGCCTAGAGTATATTCCGGACAATATAGTTGTCTGCAGATTAATTTAATGCCTACTCCATATACAATTCAATGTCCAAGAGCTGCAAGCCTTAGCGGTAGCTCTCTTTCGCATGCAGGGTACGTGGATATGTGCAACCAGACTCGCCATTGCATTATTAGTACCCTGCTGCCGTGTAAAAATTGTAGTATGTATTAGATCTTTAATCAATTGGATATCGATTTACATCATTTGTGGCAAGCCAAGCTCGGAACCTTTGCCACCAAACTTAGACTGCGCTACTAAATGAGCAAGTACTGGTAATATAGTGTACGTGGCAGATGCATATCAACAATCCCCATATGGCCATTCGATCAAATTTGATATTAGCGTTATTATGGAATAATGGAGAAAGGTAAGCCCCGACTATGACCCAGCTGCATCCCAGAGTGCATGACCATGAGCACCAGCGCAGCTTGGGGTTACTCAATGGATCATTTATATCGTATGAGGCTGGTAGCTAACGTATCGCGGCTCGCTGTGATGGTCGCACAGGAATAGTTCTCAAATAGCTATACTAATAAGGGCCCACACACTGATTGCACAGAAGTCATATGTATAAAAGGCCCAGACCTTCCGTCTTCAGCTGTTCCTGTTTTCCTGTTTTCTAAGTTAGCAGTCGCAATACACATTCCTTTCGGGCAGCGACTTTTTGTTCTCCGCTACCGATCTTACCTTGAGCAGACTACATAGCTCACTCCGTTCATTTGTTTCTTAATTATTTCAGAGACAGGTCTTTCTTTAAAAATCACTCCTTAATTGCCAAATTTATAAATTTAAACGCATATTGTCCAAGGAATCGATTTCAAAACGCCTCCAGCATACAACTCTCAACATGTTCTTCACCAATTATTCTCTCTTGCTTGCAACTATCTGCACAAGTCTCGCAGCGCCTGGTGTCTTCGCTAGACCTTCCTCTAATAGCCAACAGGGGCCTGCATTCAAGGCTTTCCGACTCGGACCCGAGATATATGTACCACTTAACTCGTCTCTCGAAGACGGCTTAAAGCTGAAGATCGACGCCTGGTATAAACCGGCCTCCGTATACAGCACTATCAGCTTCACACCCACGGATAGTGGTGCGAATACACCTTTCCACCTCGGCTTTGACAAACCGGATGCGCCATTCCGTTGCAGGCAGTTCCATAATGGCGGGTGGGGCGTTGACTGGAAAGCCGATATCAAAGTTGAGGAGGTCGCAGCAGCAGTAGATCCGAAAAACGGGGAACGTAAGATTTGCTTCGAAGTCGAATATGGTCGTGAAAACAGAAACGATTGTGGTTACTTCCAGGTTAAATTCCTTAGCGGAAGTATTGAAAAGAGCGACTCGGATTCCGACGAGGCAAAGGATAATATTGTCAGATTCCCTAGGGACCCGTATTATTGCACGAATAATATCAAGACGAGCTTTATCTCATTCAAGAACTGGGGTAACGGCGGCTTTGGATGTGCCATCAATGTATACCCAGCTTAAACCAGGGCTGAGACTTGGCCCTATTACGAAGACGTCTAGACACGACCATGAAGACACCACCGTGGAAATTAGAAACGGGGTACAACAATTCCATAGAATTTTAAGGCTTTTCGACTCACTAAAAGGCAAATAATTTTTTCTGCGATTATTTTGTGCTTGTTTTGCTTCATTCTTTGGCTTGTATTTTAGGAGTCGACATAACTCGGGAAGGACATGCCATAGTTAAACTTCTTTGGTTAGTTGTATTGATGATTGCTTCGGGGAATATACACGCATAGATAGATATACAGGGTCCAAAAAAATATCAAAATGAAAATGATTTTATCTTCATATATACACAAATACAACTAGAAGGTTGCAACTTCGAGCCGCCAAAGTCCGATAAAAGAAGATTTCTTTCTCTCTTTCCTTTAAAATGTCACGAAAGTGATCTAGAGATTAATGAGCTTGACAATGCTGCCTTTCGGCCGACACGCATGTAAATGTTTGAGTATATGCTGACTGGTGAGACAAACCTAAGCTTGTGGGCTTTGAGTTATAAGGCTCATATTGGTAGCAGCACGTTACACAAAGTCCACTAGATAGGTACGATGCAGGCCGATATTCCCTGATGAGCCGTACGCGACGGACTACGGAGATGGAGTGGTACAGCCCCGCGGCTTTACGCGCTCAGCTGAGCGGAAATGCCTTCAGCTCGGGACATGTTGATGTTTATTAGCCGTTGGATTGTTTCTTTGATATTCAAATTCTGTGCAGGCACGCAGTATAGCAACGGGTTGATATGCGCGGAGTGCAACTACATTCCAAATTCTTGGATGAGGTGAGAAAGAATGAACTAATTTCGATGTTTGTCGTGTGCCATCTAACGTTACCCCAACTGGCTAAATGGCAACAAGCATGTGATTTCTCTGTCAACATTATTAATATGGAACAATCAAAATTTGTTTGTGAGAGTTTGGACATCGAGTGTAGGAGACCGAGACCGGACGGAGCAAAAAACCCGCACCTAAGATTAGGCATTTAGCTTGTAATTCTATAAATCTCTAACCTCGATAATTTAGAACATTTATTCGAGTCCGCTTTCTGTAAATGTCTTCTGAAACGGGGGGTTTTTTTTTTTGCTTTGGTCACAGGCCGTCGCTAAATATGTCTATACATATTCTTCGATGCAAGGTCGGTAGATGCTTCTGCATATCAGCCCCAAAAGGGCAAGATGCAAGCGAGCCTTGCACCGCACGCTGAGCCCAATCACAAGTCGAGCCCGAGGGCCTCTACCGCTAGCCGTTCAGCCCCGGAGCCACTCAACGCCATGGCTGGGTCGGTGCCTGCATAATTCTAGGCCAAAACGCATCGCAATTGTTGCCATTCAGTCATACCGCAGCAGGTGGTGGTAGTTGTGGTGGTTCATCCAGGAACCGATGATGATGGAGGGTGCAACGTTGCTAAATTTAACCCTGTCGGAGGGCAAACCGGGTCTGAGGATTCTTTCCCGACGGACCTTGCCCTTTCCCCCTTTTAGAATCGGTATCGTATGGTTGAAAGCTGATCGTGCCACGGTCAGTTTGGTCAGGGAGCTAGCTCGCACAAGCCGGTACGGCCTTCTGATGGGGCCGTTTTACGAGAAAGTCAAACCCGGGCAGCGGTATGCAAATCGTCGACGGTTCCGCGCCCTTGAGTAATCATGATGCCCAAGCCGTTGGCCGTTGGCCGGTGCTCTGGGCGAGTTGCCTGTTTCAGTTCGGTTTGGACTTAGTGAAGTGCTTTCCTTTTCCTCATGGCGTTAGTGGATCATGTGGCCAGCACTCGCTCCGTTGCATTGCATACCGTCTGCATACCGTCCGTATTCGAAGGTTGTTCGTACTGGTCTCTTGGGGGGCGAGTATGTTGTTTCCATGCAGCTGCAACAGCTAGATCGATTTTCGATCGAGTGCGAGGTCCAAGTACTTGATGGGTGATATGAGATTTAGAGGCGAGCGCACAGTTCCGATTTGATTCCATCTCGTCACACTGCATCGCCAGTGCCTTGGATAAAGCATTCGCAAGGTCGGGCGAACAGCGAGAGAGCCTCTCTCTTTCTCTCTCTCTCCTTCTCTCCTTCCTCTTTTCTCCTCTTTGTCCCTCTCCTTCTCCCTCTCTCCGTGGGTTAATATAGTTGACACGGGACTGCTCGCGCAAGTTGGTTTGGCAGCAGCAAGGGGGCCCAATCCAATTCTGATATTCCTTCATTTCGAACTCTCCCCAAGGAGGCCCAATTACCTGGACGCTGGCCAACCGTCTGCCCGTCCACGACCGCCTTGACGTTTAACTCAAATCCGGGGTAAGCTGATGTCTCTCGTCTCATCCGCTGTCTACGGTATATATAGACATCGCGCCCTTAAACTGGGACAGGGCCGAGTCTGACGGGGCCGTGGTTTATTGAATTACTGTCTTCGGCCAATCGAACCGAGCGCCGCAGTCGCAGCCAATTTCCAGCTCCTTTTCCCACGGCCAGCGCCCAGCCAACTTATCCCAGGTCGTCCCTTCTCTTCAACCTCCATCGCGACGGACAGCCAGTCTTCCGGGCCTCGCTCACTGCCTTCTTCCGAATCCGCGGACGTGCTCTTCAGCCTCACTCTCTGCCGCCGCCTCGTCGCCGTGGTCGTCGCTCTTTTGCTGTTCTCATCATCGACGTCGCTTTTCGTTTGCATAGCCCTTTTCCTCGGCTGAGGCCCAACGACAAGCCAACCCGGCCGCCAACACACGCTCTCGCTCTTTTTCGACTATATCAAACACTCTGCCTCCGCCTCGAGCGCTCGCAGCTTTCGGCCACCGTGCCCCATCGACCGTCCGACAGAGACCCTCCTTCGCTTTGAGATATCCATTTTACTTACTAAGTTACGCCGTTCCTAGCATGCGACATGGCGGACGAATTCGCTCAAGACCTTCGGCCGCCTCAAACCGCCAGACGGCCAACCGACCATGAACTCTCCTTCAAACCGAACCTGACACGGAAGCCCTCCGACCTGCTCCCTCCTCCGAAACAAGGCCAGTTTACCCCAGAGCTATCGCCTCTCGACGCATTTGTATCCCGCGGCCGACAACTCTACCGTCAATTGGAACTCGAGGAGCGGGAATACCGAAAGCAAGAAGAAAGCCGGAGCCCTGATGCTCTTCGACCATCGCAGCAGTCGCAACAGCATGCGCCTCCTCAACCTCACCAAGCACAACAACAACAACAGACACAGCCACATGTTCAGTTTCTACATCAGCCGCCAAAGTTCATCCGTTCTCATAGCGCGGGAGCGGAGCAGCAAATGGGCGTAGGCACGCTGAACGCTGCGGTAGAACAATGGGCGATTGGTAACTCAAAATCACATACAGGTGGCGATAGAGCCACCAAGTTCTTCGCGGGGCGCGCTGCAGGTCCGTTCGCAAATGGAGGCAACGTGCCACAGGTATCCGTTGCGCATAGTCCCGGATTTTCGAGCGCTAGAACACCTCCAGCGACTACTCCTGGCGCAGCTGTACACTCGCCATTTTTAGTGAACGACCCGGGATTTAGACCTGTGTCGCAGCATCCTAGAATAAGTGGGATAGGGCTTGACGATGACTTGAACGGTCAGCCGAGAGCGTCGCAGCATATCGTGATGGATAGACGAGGGTCGTCAGTTAACCGGTCCACAGCGTCGTCTCCTAGATCACCGAGGATGCCGTTCACCAGTGACGACGACTCATCCGACGAAGAGGAAGAGCGTATGAGGAGGCGTGATGATGCGAGGCGGAGAGATCTAGAGAGACGAAGGCCTGTATCTACCGGGAGGAGAATGGAACCGTCGCCTGTGAGAGAGGAAGGCGAGCCGCTCATGCCCATGTCTGCTGGCTATGAACCAAGAATGGGCATGAGCATGAGCATGTCTTTAGGATCCTCTAGCTTACCGCAACGAAGCTTCTCCGGCGCCTCGCCATCGCCAAAGCCAATGGATGCTGTGGAACAAGCGCGGAAAGGAAGCTTTGATTCGAACCCAGCCAATCGGAATGTTACACCAACATTTCAGACAAAGATCACCACCCCGCAATTATCGGCCCCTCCCTCGCAATTTAACCCATCTCGATACGAGCACACGCGGAAAACATCTGGTTTGGCCGCTCCGTCTATGCCTGTGGCGTCAACGTCTACTCCTAACCTCCTCCTTCGAAGTAATACCGCGGATGCCGCTCTATCTGCACCTAAAACCGCCTTCGAACCAACCATCAACAGTCTCGCACACGATGAAGACACCCTATTCCTACCGCCCCAACCGGCATTCGCTAAGTCCGCTCCGAACACGCCACGACCGTCTAGCGCTATGAGCGATACAGCATCCATATATTCCGTCGGCGGAACAAAGAGGTCGTTCAATTTTTCACGGCCGATGAGCAAGACCTCCTTCTATAATGCAGAAGGGAATCTTGAGCGCTCTCCCAGCATGGAGATGCAGCGATTCGGGCGAACGGTGGACAGCGCCGATTACAGGTCCTTCGTGGACGATAACGATCGAGCAGATGAAGAGAACTTTGGTGACAACACCGACATGCGTGGACCTAAGAGCTTCACGCGCCGTCATAGAACGACGGGGAGCGGGATGTCTGGACGCGTGGGACCCACGGAGTCGTACACCTACTCGATGTACACCTTGCCTAGAGGGCGGCAAGTAGATCGTTCGAGCATAGTTTTCTTCGACGGCGAGCGACACAGATTCGATCCCGAACAGTTGGAGCGTATGTCAATCAAACGAGCCGATTCTAACGGAACAGACAAGTCCATTTCGCCGAGCACCATACCCCCTTCGCCATTTGCAGCGATGCGTGCCTCTCAGGAAGGACAGCGGCCGCCTCTGCCTTCAAGCGGACGCACACCCGAGCAGCAACCACCACCACTACCACCGACACTAGGACGCTCTCTCTCCGGCCAGTCTGGCGAGTCACTCAGGCCACGTACCTCGGGCGTCCCAAAGCTTTCGCCTGAGGAGCACCTCAACATTGGCATCCCGCTGCACGAAAAGGGCTCATATGCTGAATCGACGTACCATTTCCGGCTGTCAGCGATGGGTGGTAACACCACCGGAATGCTGATGTTTGCACTCGCCCTACGACATGGCTGGGGCATGAGGGCGAATCAGTCGGAGGCTTTCAACTGGCTGCGGAAAGCGGCAACGCTGGCGCAGGAAGAGATGGCGAGTGCAGAGAAAGACCCATCGAAGCCCAAACCAACGTGGTGGGAGAGCAAGAGCATGCGCAGCAAGTTCGCGTTAATGACGTATGAGCTCGGTATGAGCTATACGAATGGGTGGGGGTGCGCGGAAGATAAGACGCTGGGACTGCGGTACTTTGAGATTGCGGCATCATGGGGGGACGTGGATGCGCTGAGCGAAGCTGGATATGCGTATGCCAATGGGCAAGGGTGCAAGAAGGATTTGAAAAAGTCGGCCAGGTATTATCGCCAGGCAGCAGAGAATGGCGTGAGCATGGTCGGGAACAGTTGGTATGTCAATCACTATGAGAAGCGGCCGTTGAATTGATTTCTGATGCTAACCATTTTGGGTTTTACAGGATATGGAAGGACAAGTACGACGACGAAGAGGACAAGGCGAAAAAGGCCGGCAAAGGGGGTAAGGGGAAGGAAAGCGACAAGGAAAAAGCAGGGGATAAGGCGGGCATTCTAAGCTTCACACGGAAGAAGTCCGTCCCCTAATATTTCTCTTCTCTCTTTAATATTTCTCTCTCTCTCTCTCTCTCTCTATCTCTCGCTCCCGCCTTGATTTTCTTTTGATACAATCTGCCCCGCCTGTTAATATTGCATCCACCATTGCTATCGTTGGCGTATTTTGACGCTGCGAGCCACAGTGATGAAGTTACGACGAATAAGTTTATGAACGGTCTAGCGTTTTTGAGCAGCAACGTTCATTCATCTTCTATTTATTTATTTTCACTTTCTGTTCTTGTAATAACTCCATTATTTGCGTTCTTGTTTCTTTCTTGGACCGAGCGGCCGATGCGAGTAGTGGCGAGTGAGCGGGCAAGCGAGGGCGCACTTACATTCGATGTAATGTATATGTACCTGCATGCATGCTATGCTTATGCGCGACGACATGCGCAGCCGCTCGAGCTACCTACCCTGCGGTGGGCCAGCTTTTTTTTTTCTCTTTCTTTCTACTTAAATATATTTTTGAGCTTTCTATATTTCTTTTTCTGTAATTTTTTCTTCTTCATTCTTCTTTTCTTTCTTGTCGCGATACTTTATTTCTTTTCTGTCTATAATATCCCTGCTGCATGCATGCTGAGTACAAGGAGTTTATGAACCGTGAGTCGAGCCAATCAATACCGCTATCGTCTTCTACAAAGTCCACGATCTCTATTCTATCTATCTACTGTTCTATTGATATCGCGTGACGCGAGAGCATAAACAACATGCTGCGTGCTACCGTATTCGTCATATCGCTGCTCTGTTGCCGTCGATACGATGGCGCGCATATGCACGACTGCCCGGTTAGGCATTTCGTGCTAAAGCAGCTTGCTGAATTCAGCCGGGTGCGCCAGTTCGCCATGTTTACCAACAATGCGAGTTTGATATGATTATTATTGCCATCGTCCGTCGGCTGCGGGTCGGCCCCGTTCCAAAGCTGGAATAGCTGGTGGCGCCCGCAGCTGCGTCGTCCACACGAGCAGCAGCAGCGGCTGCAGGCTGAAATTGAGGGTAATTAATATTAATCAATCCTGCGCAGGCAGTCAACGTAAATAGTCGTAGTAGGAGTACGGAGTAGTGTCGTCGATGTTGTTTTTTGGCGGTGGCCCTTTAACTCGTTTTCCCCTTTTGCTGGAGCTCATCTCAAACCGGCTGCGGGCCCCTAAGCACAGAGCACAGAGCACACCTCTTCCCTTTCGAACTCTCTCCTCCTCCTTCTCCTCATCTCACCTTCGCTCTTTTCTCCTTTCTCCATCTCATCCAAAAACCTCATCGTCCGCCGGCACTCCATTGATGCCGCTTAGCCGCCAGCACAGAAAGTGCGACTCCAATTTAACCTGTCAATTGCCAATTGCCAATTGCCATCCGACGCCTGAAGCTGCCCGGCTGATTGGCTCGCTACGGCATTCGACTTTCTCGAACCTTCCCGTTCCAAGCATTCCTCAGACACAAACACACGAACAAAGTATGTGCAATGCTTCGTAGCCCCGACCTCAAACTTCATACCACTAGCAGCTAACTATCGCTGTTGTAGACCGCTGCTGCTGCAAAGGCAGCCGTCGCTTCTCCTCTCCCTTTTTAATCTCTCAGCCGTCAGGGCACCGCCTATCCGTTCGGAATCCCCTCGCCTATCATTCCTCGCTTGCGACAAGAGACACACGGGCAGAAAGGGGAGAACAGAAAAAAAAAGTGTGTATTGATAGGGAGTAACCAGCTTCAAACTCAGACATTCTCGGCCCAGCACCGCAGCTAGCTGCCAACATCACACCCCATCTCGGGTCTTTTTGTTACGGTTCGATTCGAGATATCCCCATCTCCAGATTCACCGCATCGTTGAACGCTCATGACGACACCCACGACGCCGACGCCGCGGCGCTCTCTCGCCCGTCTGCGTCCTTCCGGCGCTGCTGCACCAAATGTCCCGCCCGTCCCGCCTCCCTTGCTGTCGCCGGAGACTCTCCTCGCCCGTAAAGCATCCTTCAACCAGCTTACGCAAAACTCATCCTCCAAGGACAGCGGCTACGGCGGCGATAGTGACGGCGGCCTGGAAATCGGCGACAAGGTCAACGTACCGGGAGGAATGTATGGAGTAGTAAAGTTCGTAGGAACCGTCAAGGGAAAACCAGGCGTCTTCGTCGGAGTGGAGCTTGAAGGGCCCCATGCCGTCAATGGGAAGAACGACGGGACCGTGGAAGGGTTAGTTAGAACTTGCCCCCTTAGGCTTTCAATATACATCATCGTTCTATGCTCAGCAGTAGAATAACTGTGTTTAAATGCTGACATTGCTATCATCCGCAGAACACGCTACTTTACCACCAGCGTCCCCCATTCTGGAATCTTTCTACCGCTCTCCAGGGCGACCCTCCGCCATTCTGGATCCTCTGTCAAATCAGGCTCCGATACACCTTCCGTCGTAACCTCTCCAGCAGACGACAGTTCACCCCCTCAACCACCCAAGAAGCCCTTCGCCCGTCCTTCACTACCACGACCCCAATCGCCAGGTCAACGCAATATAACTCCTCGACCAGGTCTCGCTCCTACCACGCCAGGACCACGCTCTGGATCCAGTCTTTCGAATCGTATGTTCTCGCCTAGTCCCACTCCAGGAGTTGGGCGGAACCGAGGAGCTAGCATCTCCTCTAACGCGACAGATGTGGGTCCCGGGGGTCCGGGACCGAGCCGTCTCGGGAATCGCGGTCAGACCCCCTCAAGGGGCAATCTTCGCCCGGCTCTCAACTCAAACAAGGCGCATCCCCCCATCCCACGTGAACCACCACGTACTGGTTCGTCGCTATCGTATACAAACGAGATTGCGTCAGCCGACGACGCAACGCCGAGAGCCAATGGCCACCACGGTGGCGCGGTTAATGGTGCAGCTAACGGCGCGGGATTTATTGCAAAACTGACACGAATGAGCCAGGAGAACAATATGAGCAAAGCGGAGGAAGATAAGGGCATGATTGCAGTTCTGCAGGCGCAGCTATCGGCGAAGGACCATCAGCTCAAAGAGCAAGCGAATAATCTTCTAGAGATGGAGTCCTCCCTGAACGAGCTGCAGTCGCTCCTTAGCGATGGTGTAGCGGCGGCGCAGCAGCAACAACAGTCGCAGCCTATGCCGGGCGCGAATGCTGCGGGACGGAAACCCTCATCGATCAGTGCGCATAGTGGCGATGGTGAAGAAGAGCTAGAAATCGCGCAGCTGCGTCATCTATTACGGGAACGAAATGAGAAGATCTCAACGTTACAGTCAGACTTTGACAGCCATCGTGCGGACTTTAGGAGCACGATTGATACCTTGGAGATGGCGGCAACAGAGACAGAAAGAGTCTACGAGAAAAAGGTAGAAGATTTATTTGCCGAGCTGAGGGAGTTGGAGAGGCAACGGCAAGACCTAGTGGACGACAGGATCCGCAGGGAAGAAGAGGGGACAATGCCTGCTGGGGGTGTGGAAAGCGTTGCGAGGCAGCTGAAGCAACTAGAGACGTTGGTTGCAGAGCTTGAGGAAGGATTGGAAGATGCTCGGCGTGGAGAGGCTGAGGCTAGAGCGGAGGCAGAGCACTGCAGGGGGGAAAGTGAACGGGCAAGAGAAGAGCTTCGGCGAGAGAGGGAGAAAACGACGGCCTTTGAACGGCGGGTGGATGACCTGAAGGATAGCGTCAAGTCTAACGAGGCGGAAGTGGAAAAGAAGAATGACGAAATCCGAGGACTCAAGGCTATTATGACTAGCCTTAGTCGCGGGAAGCCCCCGGCCGCTGCAGCTACGAACGGGGTTAAGGATAAGGAGAAGGAAGAGGAGGAGAAGGCGGCGAAGAAGAAGCTCGAAGACCGTGTCAAGGAGCTCGAGACGCTTGTTGAGAAGAAGAGCGTTAGAGAGGAGGAACTTGAGAAGGAAGTCGAGCAGCTGAAGGTGTCACCGCTAGGGCTTAAGATTACAATGCCGAAAGCTCCGCGAGTTGAACCACCCGTGAGCGAAGCGCCAAAGATCGCTCCACCACCGCTAACCAAGGTCGATGCACCGGCTACCGCCTCAGCCACCACGTCTCCTATTGCGACGGCCTCTGTTAGAAGCACCTCGCTTAACAAGCAGTTGCAGCCGCATGGTAGCCCTGCGCTAACGGATATCGATGACGACGAAGATGGCTCAACTACGGTTTCCACTGCCGCTGTGACCCCGCCGCCACCGCCACCTAAGAACGATCAGCTGTTCTGCGAGTTATGCGAGAAGCATGGGCATGATATCTTGGCCTGCACGGAGATGTTCTCCAGCAAGTCCGGTGCTGGCAAGAAGGACAGTGTAGCGACATTCAGCACTCTGGAGAAGGCTGTGATGGCACCCTTGCCTCTGAACACCCATGGTGTTGCCGGTAGGAGCTCATTGGATCACGAAGACGATGGAAGAAACGGTGGTGTTAGTCTGGCGAGGGCAACGACGCCAAATCCAAATGGAACTTTGGCTCTAACTCCAGAACCCGATAGTGGGAACGGTCTGCCAGCCGCCGCGGGCAAGAGCAGCGGTGTTGTAGACCGAAGCAAGTGGTGCGCACTGTGCGAACGTGATGGGCACGATAGCGTTGATTGTCCTCTTGATGACTTTTGAAGGGGCGGCACGACGACATAAAATTGCATGATATCACGCGGGGCATTTCATTCTGTTGTCTTGTTTCGCAGTCTTTTTATTTTTCACCCTTCTTTCTTTCTTTTTCTTTCCTTATGCTTTCATCTCATTTTTTGCTATTGTTTCTTGCTGCTGTGATTCCCCACGTGCTCTGTTACTGGTTACGTTAAACGTTACATGTCTTTATGAGGCAGTTGGATGGATGACTTACTACCTACATATTTGCTGCGATCTTTTTGGCTAATACGTACATACGTATGTACACATTTTCTGCTGCATGGAGTCGGAGGCGACTCATAATAGCTTACTAACTGGCTTTGATTTGTTACATTGGTTGGATGACAATACGGCGAGTTGCTTGCTCTTATTTATTTAATTTCTTTTGTTAATTTTTTTTTCTTTTTTCTTTTCCACGTCTTT
Source organism: Drechslerella coelobrocha (assembly GCA_036971555.1). Taxonomy (NCBI): domain Eukaryota; kingdom Fungi; phylum Ascomycota; class Orbiliomycetes; order Orbiliales; family Orbiliaceae; genus Drechslerella; species Drechslerella coelobrocha. The sequence continues at coordinate 4,002,063 of JAJTUH010000002.1, forward strand.
TACTTGAGATGTCGATTCGGACTTTTTTTTAATATAACCGGGGAGCAGTTAGAGGTTGAAAAAAAACGGGAGGATTCAATTGATGTATTTGTTCCTATATGCTAAGGCTGTTGGCTGTAATTGTTTTTTTGTGAGGCCTCGACGTTGGACGTCCACGTGGGAAAAGTTTGTGGCAGCGGCGCCGCCAGATGCATCACCACGCATAACCAGGTATGAATTTCGGTTGTGGCAGTTTGTTGCATGTACCAATTGGTTTTGTTGGCCAGTAAGAGGTGAAGAGTTCTCAGGGTTGTCAACATCTGCACATGTCCATTTTGCATATGCAGGGTGTAAGTTTGCTCACGATCCTCTGCCAAACCTTTGACAACTTTAAGGTTTTATAGGTGAAATAATGCAACAGAACAACGCATAACAACCAGTGATCATAGATCTATAGAGGCTGGCGTACCCAAAGCTGGAGGCGACTAAACGAGTGCCCCGCTGAGACCATTGTGATCGTCGAAGTTGTAAAAGGTTTCCTCGATTTGTCGCCGTTATCGCGCCTAGTTTCGCGGAGTCTGTTTTGAGTAAGAAGGGCTCTCTATGTTAGCGTAGTAGGGGCTGCCGGAGCAGCTTGAACGTTCCAAGTTGAATATATATTTTCGTCGTTGATGAGTGAATATTGTCAATTTATTGTAAGAGGCTCGCTCACTGATACAGCGATGGTCGACCATGTCAGAGGATTTTGCCATCCTTTTGATAGAAATCCGGGTGCTCTGGTTCTCTGTCTTTCTATACCGCGAGCCTTTCTCGTCTATGCCTCGAAGCAGGGGGGTCGAATATAATTACCCTAATACTAAAAGCTTGGTGTTATGATTTCCTTTGTTCCTTTTGTTTAACCAAATTTTGGAAATCAGGTTCACGAGACAAGTTAATGGCGCTGTAGATATCGGTAAGGTAGGCCATGTGCTTCATACCCTCGAACAAAGACAACGGATCTATGTAAAGGAGGATTGAGAGATACTGGATTGACTAGATGTGCGTATGGATGGAGATACTATTCCCGGTGTATGCATATGCATATGCTTCTGTTATTGCATATATATGCGTGCAGATAGTTGCGCTATTGCAAATACCCGGATATATATTACCCGTCAAATGTGTTTGTAGAGGCCAGGAAACCATTAGCAGTGGCCGGAATTAAGCATATCAAAGGATGAGAAATGTTGATGACGGAGCTCGCTTGCAGGGGTGTTCCACACTCTGTGGGCCCGCATCGCGTCGAGGCATGATGGAGCCAATGAGCAACAAAAATATTCTGCAGTGGGACTCTGTGCCGTGTTATTATCATAAACATGTGCGTTATGTATGTGTGGTTGCAATGTTGTCGCACAGTACAGTTAGCTAGCGTAGCGTGTCGTGTTTTTCACGGGTGGGGTTGAGCCGCGGGTTTTATCCGTAACTGCTGCTTGGGTCAGCAAAGGCTGGACCGTTCAACTAGTTGTCCATTGGTGCCTGCAATTACGCAGCTGTGTAAACACTTGAGCGGGTAGAAGTCCGCAGCATCCGCATACGTCTTGCGAGGGGTACCGATTTCATTCACCACGTCCTACTAACAGTGGTTTTGCTCTCTGCTTTTACGGCGTCTTATGCGAGCAGACTGCGACAAAAAATACGAAGGAGAAGGATAGAGCTATATTGATAGCTCTAACATTATAATACAGCACAAAGCAAAATACCCGCTCTTGGCGCAGTATAGACTAGGCTGTATCCCGAAATCCTCTCGGTCAAAGTCGTCGATAATAATGGTAAGAAAATTACCATAACTTACAGTGACTGTTGGATAATTGATGAAGCCGACGGATTGAGCTACTTACTTTATAAATTTATTCTTTTGCTACTCGCATGGCTAAGGCTAACACATCCACGATTTCGGCGTTGCTGGAACTGTGGCGGTGTATAATTGTTAAAACTATAGGTAAGATTCGATCTTTGCTTTAGTTTGCTTCGACGGTAGGTCTTTCATCGATGATAAGTTAAATGGGATCCTCTTGCGAGCTGAGATACCACTGTATTCGCTGATGCCTGGCTTGTGAAGCTTTTGTAGTTATAATAGTTATGTCGGCACAAATGTTGTGAGAATCGACAGCAGAAAATATATTATCAAGATCAATCAAATACTATGCATTTATTACGTATTAAAACGGACAAAGTCCATACTATATTCAAATCTTGATTCTAACTTACGGAACATACAGTTATCTTGTCGATAACAGAATATAATACTACTATATCTGTGTACTGTTTCATGTTTGCCAAGGTATTCCCACAGGTGAATTTCACCCGTGAACAACTTGCGAGCATAAACAACTCACAGCCATGAAAAAAAAAAAAAAAAATACAATATCTAAAAACACAATTGTATATTCCATCATAAATATGATGCAATATAGTACAGGCTTCTGTTCGTTTCGGTGAGCATCAGTCTCATTACCAGAGTGTGCTGTTGTGTGGTGGTCCTGACACAACAAAGAGAAATACTTCCACCGGTTCAATTAAGCACCTATAGGCTTGCGGCATACGGATTTCAGAAATTCATCACATTGTTAGCTATTATTTATTACAAATCAGCAAATGGATTTGACGAACTGCTATCCGGATATCCGTACAACGAAAAAATTATAAGTGGCAGTCTGCAGCCGAGACGGATTGTCACCCTTCCCAGTGGCTCCTCTCGGAAGAGACACACGTGGTGCAAAGGGGCCGTTATTTGGACTTCCATCTTATAACTTTGTTTCGTACAACCTGCCTAATATGGCATGCAAGGGCTTTGACGAATAGGAAAGTGAATGAAAAAAAAAAAAAAAAAAAAACAACAGAGTATAAAAAACATCGGCTATGCCCGAAAACCAACTAGTGTATGTAAATCACACGTACAATGCATCACTATTATAGATATAAATATTATAGTTATAATATTGCAGGAATATACAGATTTATATCTGCATTACATAGCTATATTATAGCCATCTAGCGACTGTCCGTGTTTGTGATTTACTATTATGTATATTGATTACGATAATAACCGACATATAAATCTACAGACTAGCGCATAGCACTGTCTTTCGCTGGCCAAGGTACGGCAGTCTGGTTTACGAGATAACGACACTGCGCTGTAACGCATATCTATACGCAGCATAATTAATCCACTTTTATAAATCCCTCATATTTGGATGCTCCGTGGCCGAGCTCAGCTCCGCTGAGATCCGATTTGAGCATCTTGAAGAACTCACTTCGATTATTCTACTTAACTCCGGCCTTCGTACACTTTTAATCTTCGGTGAATAGGGTGATTGGTAGTTGAGACGTTCCTTGAACAAGATGTGCGTGCAAATGCAAAACAGCGAGTCACTAATATAGTCCGCCGCCGTATAATGTAAAAGTCGCTATAATATAGAAGATGATAAAATTTAGGCGCGTCAGCTGAGTCTGCAGAAGGTTAATGATAGGACAGAACACGTTAACAATTTTATCGCGACATGATATAGCGAAGCTTGCAGCTATAACGACAGGGGTTCGGTTTGCTTGGGGACTTTAGCAGAATGGAAACTGGCATCGAAGCTTAGTTCACCATTTGCTATCGTTTAAAAATCCAATAGCTGGTCTATCGGACAGATAAAAGCCGTATTTCCACATCACACATCCCTTTGACTATGTCCCAGTTTTGAAAGCCAAATCGACTTTTCCTTCGAAATTTATCAGAACCTGCAGAACCTGTTTATTCTCGAGGTCAATCCCCTATAAAATTTAACTTCTCGGCAGCTCTAAAACGTATTAGTGCTTTATCCATATCTCTCATTTCACCAACTCCCTTACATCTCTTACCTCTTTTTCATCGGTATCAATTACTCTTTTCAAAAAAGAACACAGAAGATGCATTTGTCAAGTTGGTTAGGATATTTTGCAGTTTATGCTGGACTGGCCGCAGGCGTGGCACAGGCTGCAGCAATTACTATAACAACTACCAGGCCTCCGACTACCACTACCAAGCCTCCTACCAGACCTCCGACTACCACTCCTAGACCTCCGACTACCACTACCAAGCCTCCTACCAAACCCCCGACTACTACTACCAGGCCCCCGACTACTTCTACCGGGCCCCCGATTACTATTACTATTAGGCCTACAACCACGACTACCAACCCTCCCAAAACCGTCTAAGCTACAACATCCAGTGTCTAATGCGCAATCATTGATTTCAAAAGAGCGCTTGCCGTTATATGACCCGGGCCGGGCTATATTAGGCTATCGCTTTGCGAAATCTCGAAACTTCAAGCAAAGAGACACGTCGAATGGCGCAGCGTGTGTTTACTCCGAATTAACCAACAGTCTCCACCTACATTTGAGGACAGGGGCTTTTTCAAGACGCAGCTTTAGAAACGCTACTAAGAGTTCAAGAAACCGGGGTAGGGATATGTAAAAGCCCTTACCAAATGTGTATTTTTTATCAAATTTTAGATAGCATAAGATAAATCCGAGCTTATAACATGGTTTATGCGACAGCAGTATTTATCTAGCTCTATCTGTTGACATCCAACTTACATCACTTTCTCCACTTCATGAATTCAGTACACGGATCATTCTAGTAAGAAGAGCTGTGTATTACACCATAGAAAGTAATCAAAAAATCTTGCTCATATCTCTCTTACAGTGGGTGGCTAAAGGCCGTGGAACGAGTTTCGTGAAGCTTAATGTAAGATGGTTGCGCGGCAATAGAGTGAATTGTCGGCATGTCAGCTGCGAGTGGATTTCTTGTGCACCACAGCTCTCTCTACAATTAAACCTCTGAGAAACACCTCTAATGCAATTAGCAAATCTAATATATCCGATACGCCATGTATGAAAACGCAAAGCACCGACGGCAATAATGTTAAGGCACAAGAGTCTCCAACCCGGAGCTGCAGGTGTATACCGTACCACCGCATGTACAACGATTATAATACTTCTTTCCCTTTTCACGGACTACATATCTGGATGGACGCAGTTAAACTTATATAACGATCGTTTGCCATGGCCGCCGCTTATTAGCGATAATTTGCTTGAAGAGCCCGCTGGACCTGGATATAAAGAACTTAGGTTCTACAACAGCTTGTCCTTGTGTTTTAGCTCGCCAACAGAGGGGGTGGAGGATGAGAAGGACCGGAGCCTCGTGTCAATTACTGTGTGGAATCGAGCGGAGCTAGGCCAGTTTGGTGATGCCATGGTGCATGCACTAGCCTTCTATGAAAGTGTGGACTGTGGCGGCTCCAACGAATCTGCCGCGGGCGACAAAGAGTTTCCTATTTTTATCATTATTTTTAATTCGGCCATGCTGCCGGGTGTGCATGTCGCCAATCTCGAGAAGTTCGGCATCAACGCGAAATGGAAGAGCTTCAAGGCCTTGGACGTTCGTGCGGAGCAAACAGCCAACGGCATTTTGTGGCAGTTTTCCGGCTGGCATCTCTCGGGCGTAATCCTTCTTCGACAGCCCAAGGATCCAAAATTTTACAGGGAACCACTCAGGCACGGCATCACACGCTTCAACTCTGGCTTATACTCAGACCTGTCCAGCGATTACGAAGTCAAGCAGTACCTTCAGCAACTGACGGAAGGGGTGTTGAGTGGGAAGGGTGAACGTGACGAGGTTGAAAGAGTTGCTGTGGTACTAGCGGAGATGGATAAACTGATAGACTGGAATCCATATAATAAGAACAACCCTGTTGTCGGCAAAGCTTTGGATATCAATTTCGAAGCACCAATAACTCGCAACCAAGCTCAGAGTCGGCGCCTAGATGCTGTTCGTTCGAGTCCCAACAACGAACAAGATCCGGACCACGAGACAAGCCTAGATCCGGCTTCAGTATCTATGGTGAACATACCACCCCAATTGGCGTCTGACCTTGCCCAAAATATACTACCAGACTTGATCATGGACCGACCAATAAACAAAGTCCAAGTATTGTTGAGTTATGGCCTTGCGACGAGTAGTGAAAATTGGTTCACGACCTTTCAGGAAGCATACAAGGACATGCGCAGGTTGTACAAGTTTGCAGAGTTGGTACATAATACCAATGGACGACCCGATACTGCAGAAGTCCCAGAATCTGTTCTACAGCAGGGAAACCCATCGACAGCCGGCGAGCTGCAGAAAGCACCAGAAACGCGAGAGAAGATAGCACCGGAATCTGTTCAAGATCCCCATGTGGTCGAAGAAACCCAGGGCGTAACTGTTCATGATGTTAACCCTTCTACCTCTCAGGTGAACCAATTATCCCGCTCCAAATCTAGAGTACCGTCTCAAGGAGCACAGCTTTCACCTGCATACGATTCCATGGGGGGTTTTCGAAGCGCGAAAATAACACCGGGGAAAAAGACACCTAGTTCTAATTTCGACGACTTACTCGATTTCAACATCAACGACTACGAGATAAACACCCGACGGTTGGAAAAGTTAATGCGGGATGCTGGTCTCCAACGTAGTAGTAGCTTTAGATCTGGGCCGGAGCATAGCAGCAGTAAAGGGGACTTTCGGCCTAGTGATCTCAGTTTTCTAGATTTTGAAAATCCCGCGATGAATTTTGACTCGGCTAATCAGAACGTGGAGGGCATTGATGAAGATGCGGAATTCGATTGGGATACGGGTAAATTTGCTGTAAAGAAGACGAAGCACGAAAATTCATAGAGAATATAAGTCGGATCAGTAGTGTGTGATATTCGCATACGCTGCCGACATATCGACACCGTTTATATGCAAGATAGCTATATCTTCACAGACTATATTGCATCGAAACTAGCAGTATCAATTGGAGAGAAGTGGTGTCCGCACGAAAGCTGGTCTCGCTACGAGACTGCAGTTGGAGCTGAGGATTTTTCACATTATGAAACAGGTGTTCAGCGGCCGTGTCATTTGAGATATTTCTTGCATTATCTTTAATATACTGATATTTTCAGCTTGCCGTCTAGAAGATAAATCTATCCCATCATTCTATATCTTCGAAATATGCTGATATTGACCAGCACAGTTGCCAGCCTTGTATTTGCATGAGCACATTTTCTCGAAAACACCAATGTCTTGAGGTAGAAGGAGAAGATTATGAGTGAGTAGTTAATGTCCACGATCCAGCGTGGGTAACCAACCTTGTGGGGTGTAGAAGCCATGCGACTCAAACCGCCTCGTCGCCGGACCCTCATAGTAGCCCGTTGAGGCGCATCAAATCAAATAGCAATAGTCCAAATAACCAGTCGTAAAGCCATTCTAACAGATAACTACATAGCCAAAGAACCGTAATGACGACCACGCAGTTATCCAGGACAGCGGACTGCACCATCCGGCCGAACTTCATCAAATGGCTGCTTATAAGCCTGCTTGTCCTTCTCCCATCCAAAACATCCGCATTTTGGCAAGAATCAGTCCTCCGGAATAGAAAGCAAAAGGAGCATACACTCGTTGGCCAGGGCAAGGCTGAAATGCTAAGCAACTACGACTGTAAGGCAGGACAAACAAACTACGGGAAATATCCCATTGGAGGTGTAGCCGTCTGGAACCGTCCAGACTCACCGCCTACCCTTGGCTTCGCGCTGTATCACGGCAGCTATTGTGATGAGGGCCAAGCCGCAAACAAGAGGCTACTCCCAAAGGTCATGTTAGTACTCGACGAAAGGAGACTGCGGGGCATTCACATAGCGGACATTAGTAATCTGCCCATATCACCCATATGCAGAAGCTGGCAGGGAATCAGCGTGCAAGAAGAGCTGTTTGACGGTGGCGCCTTGCATGGCTTGAACCCTGAGGAAATCCGAGGCTCAATCATATACTGGGACCAACACCAAACCCCTCATATAGTACCAAACGCGATAAAATTCAAAAACGCCGCCCAGTATGAGGGTCTCTCGCCGCGTAAATGGATTGGGCAACTGCTGCAGGCGGCAATTCAGAAGGAGCTTTACCCGGACGTTCCATTGCCCTCAGGCTTGGCCGGCGGCATGAAGTCAATAAATAACGAGTTGGGGCTTAATGAATACGGCTCAAGGATTAGGTTTACGCCTATTGATGAGCTGTCCAATGGCGAGCAAGGCCTCCGGTTGCCCATTGACGATGGCTTTATTCCAAAGGCGCCCACCATTTCAGCGGCTGGTCCGAACCAGCCGGACCCAGGAGACGGTGCGCAGCGTCAGCGGTTGAGAGACATGCAAGCACAAGAACAACGTTTGCGCTGGAGAATTCAAAAACATCGAAATCTTGTAGGTCCACTGAATGCTGAGATGCTTAGAAGCTCAAATGACCCACGGAAAATCCTCAAACAGCGGGTTCCCGTAGAGTTGCTGCTTAAGACATTCCAGCAACGGCCGGATACTGAGATAGAAAAGCTGAAGTGGTACAGGGTGTTAGAAGCATGGGTGGGGCACTACTTGAACATACTTACAAATGGTTGGAGGATGTTGTGGGCTTGGATGATGGCGAAGCGCGAAGAACGTCAGCGGGGAAATGCAGCGGCGGAAGCACCTCAACAAAGCTTCGCAGGCGGTAACGATCAAGAACACGAGCGTGAACAAGAGGACGAAGGAGTAAACCACTCCGGCAGTGTTGAGATACAAGAGGAGCCAATAAGTAGGGATGAGATAGCCCAAGGTTGGGCAGGCGAAGAGATAGAGGAAGAGCCAACAAGTGAGCCGCAGCAGGCGGAACCAGAGAACCTAAATATTGGTGCTGCCCCTTCTCAGCTTGCGAAGAGTGTAAAGCAATTTGATATTACTCAATTAGGGAGAGATATGAAAAACTTTGGTGTTGGACTAATGGAAAGGTTTAGCAAGAAGTTGGGCAGCAGCCAGTCGATGGACCAGCGTCAGAAGAATATCCTGGATGAATTAAGAAAAGTTTTGGAATCTAGTGATAGCGAGGGAGAGGGAGACGAAGACGAGCGACCGTCTGCCAGCAGTGTCTGGAGCTATGAGCAACCTCGCGTAGTTGGCGATGAGGATATTTTTCTTTCAGATGAGGAATATAGGGCGAATGAACAGCCGCGGGTAGCTAATGCTGGGAATCTTGATCTCGAGGAGGATAGCGATGACGACCTAAAGCTGACAAAGAAGCTGAAGACTCAATCTCGGTAAATAGGCCAGCAGCAGTACCCAATATGTCCACAATGTACATTCCAGTTCACAATGAATTTCTACATATTTCCATACAGCCATCTTTCCAAAGCTATCAGAATGTAGGTTTATCGTCGTTTGCGTTGACGAACGTTGGATGTTGGTGGACAAGCCTATTTCGGGATAGCGCAGGAAAGAAACAGTTCGCGATATCGGCGCCGCAGCTTTTCGCCTAGATGATATCGATACGCGCCCCAGAAAAAAAGCAGGCTCTTCCAGACTTCCATGCTGACGCCATTGCTGTGCAGTGTAATATGGCAAATCCATTGGCCTCGATAGGAGGATTGATGCGCCAAAACAGTCGGCGAGGAGAGAACAGGTCAGAACGATCGAAGCCCGAACGAAGCCCGAACGAGGCCGGCCCCTGCACCTTGATCAGGAAAATTCTGCGGTCCCATTCCGCTCCAGGAAGCTGAGCTCCTTTGCGGAAACCTGGCAGGGACGCCGGGTAGTTTGTTACGTCGAACCGCAGCTAAATCATGTACCTTGCTGTATCGGCCATAGCGCCGGTGGGGAATGTCGCCTGGGTGCAGCAGCCCCGCCCCGATCGAGCAATTGTTTCGATTCGCGTGACCCGCATCTATGCCTCTGGTTCGCCTGGAATATCTGGTATGCAAGAGAGAATCGATTCTGCCGTTGAATTAAAATTTGGGGGCCGTTTTACGGGCGCCGCTGTTGGTTAGTCTGCCGTCGGTGTCAAATTTTTTTGCGTCGTTTGGTTAGCGTGAGTTCTGCCCAGTGAACGCAGAACAACAACGTAGCTTAGTTTTCTCACGACTCCTCCAACCTCCTCCTCTTCCTGATACTATATCACTCGCCAGACCCGATTGCCCAGCTTCATCGAGTATTCCCATATTCGATTACTGCCCTCCTGCTAAATACCGCGTATCGCCTCGCATTGCCTTTGCCTTCACCTTTGCCCTTCCCACACGAGCAAACTGGAGCCTCGGTAGCACCTACTCGACCAACACCAGCAACATGTCCCAAAGACTCATGATCAAGAACATCCCCATTTCGAAGCTTAGCACCTTCGCCGCCTACACCCGCGCATTCACCTCTTTAACAGCTATACCCAAGCTCGTTCCTCCCTTAGCACCTTCCGCGGCCACCAATGTCGCCGGGAAACGTCACATTCACTCCACGAGCAGCAGGGTCCGGGCTATCCTGCAAGCTCGCACGTTTTCCACGACGGTCGCGAGAAAGGTGCAAGACACGACTCAAGTCGCGCCCTCTGCGAAGGCTTACCTTGAGTCTGGGGTGATTGCCGGTAGCGGTAATCTGGTGGACGTCCAAAAGGTATTGGTCATTGGTAGCGGTGGCTTGAGCATCGGGCAAGCGGGCGAGTTCGATTACTCTGGTAAGTAAATGAACCAACTGTTGAACGAGATCCAGCTAGAAAGCTAGCATCATATTGGGACATGGACAACAGCTCTAATTTCTTCTTTTTTTGGCAACTCTTTAGGTTCACAAGCTATCAAGGCGTTGAAAGAGGCTGGCAAACAGTCCATCCTTATTAATCCTAATATCGCAAACATCCAAACTTCTCACTTCCTCGCCGACGAGGTTTATTTCCTACCCGTCACTCCCGAATACATTTCCTACGTCATTGAACGAGAACGCCCAGATGGCATCCTTCTCACCTTCGGGGGCCAAACTGGCCTCAATGTTGGTGTCAAAATGGATAAAATGGGCGTCTTTGACAGGATGGGTGTTAAAGTCTTGGGAACTCCCATCAAAACTTTAGAGACGTCGGAGGACCGTGACTTGTTCGCCAAGGCACTGAAAGGTAATCCATACTTGCTTAATTTCTCACTCTTAGAGATCGGGAGCATTGCTAACTTTAGGTCTTCCTAGAAATCGACATCCCAATCGCCGAGTCTATTGCTGTCAACACAGTTGAAGAAGCACTGGCTGCTGCCGAAGAAATCGGTTACCCAATCATTGTCAGATCTGCCTATGCACTGGGGGGCCTAGGATCCGGTTTTGCTAAGGATAGGGATGAACTTGAGGCCCTTTCCTCCCAGTCTCTGTCTCTTGCTCCTCAAATCCTCGTTGAAAAATCTCTTAAAGGATGGAAGGAAGTTGAGTACGAAGTCGTCCGTGACGCATCTAACAATTGCATCACGGTATGCAATATGGAGAATTTTGACCCTCTTGGTATCCACACCGGAGACAGCATTGTTGTTGCTCCTTCGCAAACGCTTAGTGATGAGGAGTACCATATGCTCCGGTCCGCTGCAATCAAAATTGTTCGACACCTTGGTGTGGTAGGTGAATGTAATGTCCAGTATGCTTTGCAACCAGACGGATTAGACTATCGAGTCATTGAGGTCAATGCCCGCCTTTCCCGATCCTCCGCATTAGCAAGCAAAGCTACAGGATATCCGCTAGCGTATACAGCAGCGAAAATTGCACTTGGACACACGCTTCCAGAACTTCCAAACGCCGTCACGAAAACCACAACTGCAAACTTCGAACCTTCGTTGGATTACATTGTCTCCAAGATCCCACGATGGGACCTTAGCAAATTCGGGCATGTCAAGCGAGATATCGGTTCGGCTATGAAATCCGTTGGTGAAGTTATGGCTATCGGCCGAACCTTTGAAGAATCCATCCAAAAGGCCATTCGACAGGTGGATCCTAAGTTCGTGGGCTTCCAGGGCGACAAGTTCGAGGACCTAGATTTCGAACTTGCCAACCCCACCGATAGACGATGGCTCGCTGTTGGACAGGCCATGCTCCACGAAAATTACAGTGTCGAACGCGTCCACGAACTGACAAAGATCGATAAGTGGTTCTTGTACAAGCTCCAGAACATTGTCAACTGCCACCATGAACTACGTGGTCTAGGTTCACTTGATGGATTAAACCAAGATCTTCTTCTGAAGGCCAAAAAATTGGGCTTCGGAGATAAGCAAATCGCATTGCTACTTAACTCAAAAGAGGATCAAGTCCGCGCTCGCCGAAAGGAGTTCAATATCCACCCTTGGGTAAAGAAGATTGACACCCTAGCTGCGGAATTCCCTGCCTCTACAAACTACCTCTACACTACTTACAACGCTTCTTCTCATGACGTCACCTTCAATGATCATGGCATTGTAATCCTCGGATCTGGAGTGTATCGTATCGGTAGCTCTGTCGAATTCGACTGGTGCGCTGTTTCTTGTACTCTTGCTCTTCGGGAGCTCGGCAAGAAGACTGTCATGATCAACTACAACCCTGAGACCTACTCTACCGACTTTGACACCGCCGATAAGCTTTACTTTGAAGAGTTGAGTTACGAAAGGGTCATGGACATTTACGAGCTGGAAAGTGCAGCTGGTGTTGTTGTCTCAGTCGGCGGCCAGCTCCCGCAGAATATCGCGCTCAAGTTGTCCGAAACAGGTGCTAAGGTACTCGGAACAGATCCCAAGGACATCGACAAGGCTGAAGATAGACACAAGTTTTCGCAAATCCTCGACAGCATTGGCATTGACCAGCCCGCCTGGAAAGAGCTTAACAGCGTTGACGATGCCCTGCAATTTTCTAGAGACGTTGGATTCCCTGTCTTGGTTCGCCCATCGTATGTTCTCTCCGGTGCAGCTATGAGTGTCATCCGCGACGAAGGTGAACTTGAGCAGAAGCTCAAGAACGCCTCTGCTGTTTCACCAGATCACCCAGTTGTCATTACCAAGTTCATTGAAGGCGCTATGGAAATCGACGTCGACGCCGTCGCTCACGAAGGCAAGTTGCTCATCCACGCTATCTCAGAACACGTCGAGCACGCCGGTGTTCACTCTGGTGATGCAACACTCGTCCTCCCACCGGTCAGCCTTGATGAAAAAACTATGACCCGCCTGAAGGATATCGCTATTAAGGTTGCCAAGGCTTGGTCTATCACCGGTCCTTTCAACATGCAGGTAATCAAAGCCGATGGCGAAGACGGCAGCGAGCCACAGCTTAAAGTTATCGAGTGCAATCTCCGTGCATCTCGTTCCTTCCCATTCGTTAGCAAGGTGCTCGGCGTGAACTTTGTCGACGTAGCTACTAAGGCTCTCGCCAACACTGACGTCCCTGAACCTGTTGACGTGATGAACCGCAAGTTCGACCGTGTCGCAACAAAGGTTCCGCAGTTCTCTTGGACCCGGCTCGCAGGTGCCGATCCATTCCTTGGTGTGGAGATGGCTAGCACGGGTGAGATCGCCTGCTTTGGAAAAGACCTGATCGAGGCATACTGGACATCGATCCAGTCTGTCATGAACTTCCAAGTTCCCGAGCCTGGAAGCGGTATCCTCCTTGGCGGCGACACTAGCGCACCGTACCTTAAGCAAATTGTGGAATATATCGCATCTATGGGTTACAAGCTCCTCGCCGCCAACCCAAATGTGAAAGCAGCACTCGAGAAGGATGTTCCATCAGCCAAGATCGAAGTTTTGGAGTTCCCCAAGACTGACAAGAGGAAGCTGCGGGAAATCTTCAAGAAGTATGATATCAAAGGCGTCTTTAACTTGGCCCAGAGCCGAGGAAAGAGCCTGTTGGATGAAGATTACGTTATGAGACGGAACGCAGTTGACTTTAACGTTCCGTTGTTCATGGAGCCGAAGGTAAGTTTCCGTCGAACCATGAGCTAGCTTATAGGCTTTAATTTTTATTTACGAGTGGCTGTCGCTAACAAATCTTAACTCTAGACGGCTGTTCTGTTTGCTCAATGCCTGCGAGAAAAGCTGCCTCGCAAGGAAGGCATCCCCAGTGAAGTCAAACGGTGGAGTGAGTTCATTGGTGGGAAACCCCTGTAAATGATCTGGACTACACCAACTGGGAGGCGGGGTCTGGATGTCTCGTGACACAGCCGCGATATGTGGCGTTTTATTTCATCTTGTCCAATTTTGTTGATGTTTGCTCAAGTTGAAGGTAAGCTAAGGAGGGGTGAGTGGGGTTAGCTGTGGTCTAACTAGCAAACCACGATAAGTAGACAACTTTTTTCGATTTTTTTCGGTTCAGTTTATTGTAAAAAGTAAGAAAAGGCATGATGGGAAGCAAAAGTTGGGGTTTTTGTATCTCGTTTCGAGTGCATTGCTGACGCATGGAATCGGAATTTTTGGTGAACTCCTTGCAATTGACGTCCTTATATTTTGTGAGAGTCCTCATGTATGTATATAACAAAAGTCGTTATCAATTTCAAGGTTTACGGCCTTGGTTTATACCTCGAACAGTTCAGTACAGAAGGCTCGCGGAGTATTAATCCGAATACCATCGATTAAAAGCTAGCACGTAAGTTTATATATTTACACCACTTAAAAAACACGAGAAACCAAAACGGAATTCCGGAACTAAAGCGAAAAATTAAAGCAAAACGTAAAGCGTAAACAAGAGAGACGGGTGGAAGTACGCAGGGTCGTTGAACTACTATGGGTGCTTAAAATACGCACGCATATGTAGACTGCAAGGGAATGTAATATAATACGACATATCGATATCAGTGCTGGAGAGATAGAGAAAGGAGGTAGAATGACAAAGTAGCGGATGTCTCATCAGGCAGCACAGCCTTATAATTAGCAGAAGGGCAGATTTTTTCGCTGTTAAAACAGCTTCACATAATTGGATGGCGTAAGACAAAAAGATTAGGGAATGCAGGCATGATAAAAAGAGGATAAATGGAGAGAAGGGGCTGAAAATGCCTCCTTACCACCATTTTTCAAAGAGTCGCAGAGTAAGTATTAAACAAGAAAAAACATACGTTCCTTTGCAAGGCTAAAAGGCTAGCTCGCATCTGGCTTCGCAAATTTTGGTTGATAAAACACAAGGAAAAAAACATGGTTGTACATCAGGCATCGCAAAAGTTCAGGACTTTATCCTCTTCGAGGACGAAGTAAACACGTCAGGATGCCATTTTTTTCATATCGATGTGCAAAGGTAGGAAATATGAGACAAATAGAAGCGGACGTTTTCAAGGAGATACGATGAACAGAACAGAAATCCTCATAGAGACGAGAAAGCGAGAACTGGAAAAGAGATAGGGTAAGTGAAAGAGTGGGGAGAGAGAATCCAGTTACCACGACAGAAATAACGCCTTCATCGGAATCAGCTCAGATGGGCACTCAAGCCTCAGCTGCAACCTCTTTACCAGCCTCCAAGGCGGTATTACCCTCATCCTTGTCCTCTGGAGTGGCTGCGTCAACCTCATCTTTCTCAGTCTTAGCTTCCTCAGTTTCACCACCCTCTTTTGCGTCAGCTCCAGGGATCTCGACTTTCTCCTTCGCATCCTCGGGCTTTTGCTTCAAATCTTCCTCTTCAGGGCTCTTGCTTTTGGTAAGCTTGTCTTTGTCACTACCACTCTTCTTGACACCATTAGGCTCTGCACCAGAAGCCTCTGGATCGTTCGCAAGAAGTTGGTTCCATTCATCGAGGAGCCTCAGAGTCCTGTCTTTGAATTTATATTTCTCGTCAAAGGGAATATTGGCGAGACGTAGCAGGGCTTTGAGGACCTTATTGATTTTGGTTTTCTTGATAATAGCAACTTCAAGCTTTGGGTAGGACTCGAGCTTTTGGAAATAGTGGTCGATATTCACAACCTCCTATTATATGGATGTTAGTGACACGCCTTTTTCTAAGATTGTCAACACTTAGGACAACGTACGGTTTCAGTAGGGACCTTATCTGTAGTGAGCAATGCCTTCTGGATCTTGTGGCGAAGATACATGACCTCCTTTTCTTTCTGGTCCTTTTCTGCGGTAAGGTTCTTAGACCTAGCGCTCAAAGACGCGATATCATCTGGACTTTCGTCTTTCTCCTGCTTCCTCTCAGCAGTTTTGGCCTTCTTCTTAGAACCTTTCTCGCTAACTTCCTCCTCGTCTTCTTCAGAGGCGACTGCAGCAGATCGTTTCTTCGAAGACGACTTAGGAGTATCATCCGAGGCTTGCTTCTTTTTTGAGGATCCATTGACGGGGGTCTTGGTTTTGGCAGAAGCGGGGGTCTTTGCGTTCTTGCCAGTGTTCACTTTCTTCGGCGTTTTGGAGGTCTGCGCAGCATAAGATCAGAGTTTGGCTTCCCGTCTCGGTTGGTCATTTGTAAACTTACATCTTCAGCCTCCTCTTCGGCTTTGCGCTTTTTGGAGGCCGATTCCTTAGCGGATGCCTTTTTCTTGCCTTTCGAAGGTGTCTTCGTCTCAACTTCCTCCTCCTCTTCTTCTTCCTCTTCTGGCTCATCAACGTCCATGGCATCGGCTTCCTCGGCGTCTTCCTCAGGGTCGGCGTAAGCGTCAGCCTTGATATCTCTGATCTCATCCAGAGTCAGTCCCTTCTTAGCATTCTCGTAGGCCTTGACAATGTCCTTCGCCTTTCCACGTGGGGAAAACGCGTCAATGGCGGTTTTGTCAAGTGGCGAAATATCGGTAAACATGGTCCAGGAGCTATTTGGGGAGGCCACGAGGTCAGATTATATGCTCAGAGGAAGACACGATAAATGAATAAGACAAGAAAACTTACAAACTCTCAAAGTTATCCAAGAACATCAAGGGCCAGTGCCCTGCACTGCTACCTCTTGCGGCAATTGGGACCTCATCGTCTGGAATGCCCACCATGCTGAACTTTCCCTTCCTCTTGCTCGTGCTATCCTTCGGTCTGGCCTTCAAGACGCTCGGTGGCAGCATGTCTTCTTCAACGATGATAGCGGGCCACGGAGAATAGCCCTTCAATCGCGCCAGTACAATCATACCAGACTTCAATGGGACTTCCGGACCAGCCTTACCACTGATAGACTTGCGCTTGTTAGCAGAAGCGGTGGGAGTGGCACCAGGGAGGTTCGTAGTAGACTTCCTCCTTGCGGGCGTGCGGGCCTTGTTGGCTTCTTGGGCCTTCTGGGCAGCAGCTCTGGAGGGTCGGTTAGCCTCCGTGGTGGGGGAGATGGTTGTGGTGACTTCGTCTTCATTTCTGTCAACTGGCTCGGTGGTTTGCGTCGTGTCATTGTCTTCTGAAGGCTGTGGAGCCGATTTCTGGGACGATTCCTCTTCGGGGACTGCCTCATCCGCGTCATCGGAGGGTTTGGCAGCAGAAGCGTCCGAGGCGTGTTCAGTGGCTTTGGCCGGTTTATCAAACTTGGCGTCGGCGACAGGTGCGGCCACCTCAGTCTCCTCGACAGGTGTAACGGTGGATGGAACCTCCGGTAGCTTCTCCTTCACTTCCGATGACGATTCGGCGGTGGCCGGTGGAGCGGGCGACTTTGCTTTTTCAACGGACGCCATGTCGAAATTGATGCGAATCGATGGGATTAAGGTATGCGACGGGGGTAGATAGCGACGGCGAATTGGTAGGGCGCCCTACAGAGCTAGAGAGGGTGTTTTGGGAGGTAAGCGTGGAAGCCGGACGCGTATTTCAGCGTGCTCAGATGCCTCAAGAGGCCTAGGAGGGAGGCGGGAGGCACTCTTGACGGAATTCAGCGTGTGCGACTCGAATCGCGCGACCGGGAACAGGATCGGGATGAATTGGCGATGTGCCGGGCGGCTGTTTTGATGGCGTGACAGTTGATGCGGGCGGGGGCGAAGGATGATGTTGTGGAGGAGGAGGAGGAGAAGAAGAGGGAAAAGAGAGGGAGGAAGAAGAAGAAAAGTGGGAAGGCAGGCAAAGCAGCAGCAGAAAGACCACAAAGGCAGACGCAGCCAAATCGGGCATCGGCAACAATGCGCCCAACGCCAACACCCAGCCTCTCTCTCCATACAAAAACAAAACCTTCGAAGGGTCAGTCCTTCAAAGAGAAGGGACGAATACGCTTCTCGCGCACAAAGAAAAGCGCCTTCCCTGATAGCGATACCGAGCTGGGTCGCACACGCCGGTTCTTCGGTCGCTTCTTTACATCTTTGTTGGTTGCGCAGAGGAGTAGTATGGTCCCTGACAATATTCCCCAGTTTGGTGCCTCTCGCTGGCAAATGCATGGCAACATCACGTTTTAAATACAGCTTCGATACTTGATGCTTACTGATCCTGATCCTTTATTGGTATCCCTCCAGCATCAGTCCAGCTGCAGCTCTCTCCTGTCATGAGTGCTCAGACGCAGACGCCCACCGCACTATCAAGCGTTATCGGTCTGACAAAGAGCTGCATCCAGCTAGCTGCACAGAGACGCTGTCGCATTCGCTCGTTCTTGCACCCGCAGAGGGTGGACATGTGGCCACGGGTGAAATGGATACCCTGGGCGCATTTTGCATGATGTCATGGCGCAAGTAGGCTCACCATTGGCTCGCTTTTAAGCGGACAGGGCATCGCGCGCCCATTGACACTTCCTGAACTAGCTGCTTCTGGAGACCGAAAGCTAGGTCGCGATGAGGCTCGCTTGCTACCGATTGTATTAGCTAACGGTTTAGCAGAGTATCGTGACAACTTGCCCAGTAATCCCGATAGCTACATTTCGTCAGTCCTTTCTAAACAATCGAGCGCGATACACGCACGTGTCGCGACCACAGAATATTTCCGCTTTCGAAAATGCAACAATCCCGACACCACCTTTGTGTTGCATGCATATCACCGAAGGCCGATGTATACATTATAAACTGGACCAAGGCAATACTGTCCAGATGTTCAGGCATCCTCGAAAATGATCGTGGGGTACTCTACGTGGCGTGTACATACCTTTAGCTCAAACCTAGATCCTCAGTGTGGATGCAAAGAACAAGATGTCGAACAGGTAATATTGGGAATATCTCCCATAAAGACAGATATCTAGGTCTCGACTAGCCCTTTCGAAGGTAAAGCCTCCAAATAAAAGCCCTCAATAGACTAATAGTGTGCTATGAAATAGCCCCATTTCAACCGTATCAAACCTTTAGTAAATCCTAGGCCCTATGCACGCCAATTGGGGGGCAGCCTCTCACAGTTCGAGTTCTAAGGACTCCCAAAATCCTAAGCCGCGCTATTTGATGTAATACAACAGCCAACACTACGATGGACAACCCTAAATTTCCCAATCTGCTCGATCTTTTTTTCACAAGTTCAAATTTTGTTTTTTGGATTTCTCTGTTGGGAAATGCGCGTCTTTCCCAATCATAGTAAGGTGGCAATTGCAACTCCCAATCAAGACAAGTCAGTAAGAGGTTTCACGCCGTCGCACCCTCGAACATCCAGACTCTCAAGTTTTAGCATAACATGTGTGCCAGTGGGCCGTCCGCGGTACCAGAAAGTGGAATGCTGAAGGGTGTTTCGCCCATATCCAGAGATTCTGCAGCGATATCCCCCATATCGGCTCTCTAGAAACTCGACTTAACCAGCCAGTGTATAGGAGCTTTGCTTCAAGGAGCTTGATCACGCCTATGAAACATGGCAGACCCGGATCCCACTCCTCCGAAATACCCCAGGTTATAGACTATATTATTCCTATGTTATAACCTGGAAACGTACACCCTGGGCCGCTTCTCGGCTAACTTCAGATCTATTCTGAGTATGTCGTGTCAGGTACATCTTCTGTTCTATATCGCCTAGAAGCCTATTGAGGATTTTGCGGCTCTAAACAACGTTGGTTACCCGGGTATATAAGGGAGGATGTTCCGTCCCTTAAGAATGTTCTTTGATCTCTAGCCTTCGCTCACTAGTCCTTACATTGTAATCTACGCACGCCGGCCGTGGCCTTCACTTCTCTTACCTTTCATTTTTTTTGTATCGCTGCGCGATTTCGATTGAAGCTCACGCCTTAAATTTTCTTTCTACCTCCCTTCTTTTTTTATTTATTTTTAATTCCTCAGAATCTGTACTCCGTACCGAAGCTAAAATGAGGACAATAACCTTTCTCTCGGCCTCT
Source organism: Drechslerella coelobrocha (assembly GCA_036971555.1). Taxonomy (NCBI): domain Eukaryota; kingdom Fungi; phylum Ascomycota; class Orbiliomycetes; order Orbiliales; family Orbiliaceae; genus Drechslerella; species Drechslerella coelobrocha. The sequence goes on from JAJTUH010000002.1 coordinate 4,021,992, forward strand.
CTCATCCTTGTGGCGGCACCATATACCTTTGCAGTTCCTACATCAAGAAGATTCGATGCTCGATGGGTAAAAGAGACAAAGGACTCTCAGAGTCCACCCATTACTGCGGCCGCCGACGCTGGAGAGAAATATATTGTACTCCTAGCTGACAACGAGAGGCGTCCCTGGCCAGCAGTCTTCAAGAGCATGGGGTGGAATACAACAGAGTCCATCTCAGCCAGTAATCATGACGGCGAGCAGGTTGCTACCTTCCGCACGTTCGAGACTGACAGCGGCACTAGCATCCAGACGTTTGGGACTGAAATGCGTGCCTTTACCATGACGATGAAGGAGTCCGACAGTGCAGGTATTCAGTCTCTACCTAACGTAGCATCCATAGAGAAAAATTATAAGAGATCATGGGCAGTTATACCAGAAGAATCTCCTTCTCCTCCGCAAAATATGGTTAGGGGTGTGTTCCCTAGAAGCGAGGGGCTCTCCGAGGGATTCAGAATCGTCAAGAGGCAGAACGCGGGGAATAGCACAAAAGGGGTATTCATCCAACAGAGCACTGCACCTTGGAGTCTTCAACGGATATCAAGTGCAAGTCAAGTTGCCACTAACGGCCGTCTGCCTACAGACCTTCGTTACGACTACCGATTCGAGAGTAGCTCAGGGTCCGGTGTTGACATTTACATGATTGATTCTGGTTTCAACGTGGAGCACGTAGATTTCGGTGGAAGACTCAAAGTCCTTTTCAGCCCCACTCAAGATGGTGGAAAGGACATTGTCGGCCATGGGTATGTAACGGATCCGTCTCCATAATGAGCGTCGAAAGTTCAAAGCTAATGCTGATAATGATACCAAACAGGACGCACACATCAGGAACCGTCGGATCTCTTACTTTCGGCGTCGCTAAGAATGTCAACATCTTTGGGGCAAAGGTCGCGGTTGGTGAAGACCAGCGCCCTGATGACAGCGCAACCCTCGCCGGTATTGAGATGGCCCTCGCACAGCACAACCAAAGGAAGACGCAACAGGGTTTCTCAGGCTCTGTGATTAGCATGTCCCTCGGCGGTCCTGAATTCAGCCAAGCTCTCTTTTCTATCCTCGAACGTGCCACCAAAGCTGGTATGCATGTATCCGTCTCAGCTGGGAACGACAACGGAGATGCTTGCACACAGTTTCCGAGTGCTTTCTCTCGTCAACTGCCTGTTATCACCGTGGGCGCTACAACTATCAATGACACACGCGCTGAGTTTTCGTAAGAGCCCCTATCAGAAATTCAGACAATGTGAATACACATGCTTATACTGTGGTACAAATTAGGAACTTTGGTCCCTGCGTAGACATTCATGCCCCAGGAGTTGAAATTGCCTCCACGTTTAACGAGGGCCCTACCTCTATGAAGGTTTTGCAGGGTACTTCGATGTCGTGTCCCGCGGTCACTGGAATGATTGCCGCCGAGCTTACTCTCAATCCCAACCTCAGGCTTGATCCCGCGGGAATGAAGAAGCACATCATATCGAAGGCCTTACCGAATGTCATTCAAGGAGTTGAAAACGTTCCAGCCGGAGGCTTCGTCTTGCTGAACAATGGCATCCCAGGAAATCCAAACGGCTCCAACCAGACTACTGTCTAGGTTGTATTGAAGTTCTGTCACTACCGCCGACATGCGTGGCTAGGATTGGGGTCAATGTACGGTACCAGTGTAACCTAGTCAAAATTCTCTTGTCTGCAATTTTGTAAGAGTTTAGAACGTCTGGATATAGTTTGCCAAGCTTTGAATATAGCAGTAGAAAGAGTGGTGTGATATCCTAGCAATGAGAGATATAACCTTAGAGTGATATCGCCAAGTTTGCAAGCTTGCATGAGCCATGGGTCTCAAGCTGAGACTGATGCAGATCGCATAAGCCAGCTTACGAACGCCAACTGTTACTTTTCAGCAGTGAAATGTTGGCCTATGTTATCTCAAATTCGTAGAGCGAAAGCTATACGTACTCTCAGCGTTACAAACGAGTAGTATTGATATTTTCTTACCGATTACTTCATGATATGTTATGTTAATGGTCAAGTAACCCAACGTACGTGCACATGGACGGCCTTTTTTTTTTTTAGTAATAGTAACCTGCATATGCAACCTTGAGTTGCAGCCGAACCTTATTTTGGCAGAACTAAAAGAGAGAAAGAAAAAAAACTTGGGCACCGGACCTGCACTGCATGAATCTCAACTGCACAGCCGTCAAACAAAAGAAAAGAGAAAAAGGAAAAACTGTAGAACTAGCCGGATATCAAACTCATGATATCGCTTTACACCGGAGAATACGTAGCCCAGGCGGATCGTCAAGCCACCCATGTTGCCGTATGAATGAGACACCATTGTCTTTTGGGTAACGAATGTTCTGCACACAGGCCTAAACCGAGAAGGAGGCTATAACGGGCTAGAACAAAGACGGTTACGCAAATATTTATAGCACCATGACTTTCCTCATTGGTAATTCTGGTGGCGAGCGACTCGACATCCACCGATACAGTTTTTGGAGAACACCGAACGATAGCGTGATTATTGGAAGAGAAAGAAACAAGGCAAAATAATTTATTCCATTAGTTTTTGCTTTATTTTATTTTATTTTATTTTATGTTATACAATGTGAATATGAAGGCCACTGGAACTTTACAAGCCACCTAAAACGTGGCGGCCTACCTAATACTCGGTAGCTCCCGGCCGAAGGCGCGAGCTACTGATCGCAATCTTTAACTTTTGACTCGGATCCTACGGAGACGTCAATGCAGGAATTCGATCCCGGGAGCATGCAAGGGTCTCCATATGCAGCTTGTGAATGCTTCCGTATGGGGCTTGGACCCGGATTTGACCTTCTATCGGAAGAGCTGAGCTTCGCCAGATTCCTTTAGCATGCATGGGAGCTATAGCAGAATTTGCACCTGCTTCAAAGTGCTCATGTCTTACATGTGTTACTTTATCGAGCTCTTCAACCCAATTGCATTGCCCAGCCGAATCCATGGGAGTTCCAGAATATAAATATCATGATGAACGAAGCTCCATCTGCTGATAATCCATCCTCACTCATCTCATCTCATCTCATCTCATCTCATCTCATCCCACATCCGTACACCTTCTCCTCATTCTCTATACATCCGAAAAATTGGTACTAAGATACCTTATATCTGAAACCATCCAATCACCTCTCTTTGCAAGAACCTAATATATATATTCACTTATATATATTCAAAATGCAATTCACCGTCGCTCTCACCATCGCTTTGAACTTGGTCGGGTAAGCTATTCTAAGAATTCCATGATAGAAGTAACAAAAGTTCCCAAGACTAATTCCGTATATAGCGCTGCCCTTGCCCTGCCAGTGATCCCACAACCTACCAAGGCCGTCTACGCTTCGGCAACTGTCGCCGCCCCAGCGACTACCACCCCCTGCAAGACAACTTTCACTGTCACTACAAGCTACCCTGAGACTGTGACGGTTTACGAACAGATTGCCGCTATCCCCTGGGAGCTCGACTGCCATGGATGCGATCTCGTGGTTGAGACCATTACCACCGGCACACCACGCACACCTGTGGCGACGGTGACCGGCGGCTTCACCCTGATGCACCCTCCACTGTGCACTTTCTTCCCGGAGGCCCCATCGACCGACTCTGCCTAATCAGCTGAGCGCTGGAATTCAGATTTTGCATTTATGGAATGGATGACTACTGCACATGAGGAATGATGATGTTATACGCGGGATTGCAACCGCCGGATTGCATATGGGACTACGAATTTAACGATATTATTATTGGAATGTATATTATATTATGACTTGGAACGGGTTACCCATTAGACGAAATTTTTATGATGAATTTACGGCGTTTGACGTCAATTTTAACACTTTAAATTGGTTCTCACTATCAAGATGTCTAAACGCATTTCCAACACATGGTAAAATCGAATGATATCATCGAAATTAAGATCTATACAACGATGGGTGAGCATGCTCCTGATATTTATCTGCCTCCAGCCGACGACTCAAGGCGTGCCAGCAACGGTTCCGCTTACGACCAATGTGCGTATGTACCATTTTCATGTAGACAACGCTGACCATGAGAGCGGCAGTCGCGGCTCTAGGATTAGTATTGTTCGGAAGGCGGTGCCATTATTAACATTGAGAATATCTCCTATGAACTCAGCCTATCATTGGGGTACTACGTTTAGTCAGGAAAATATATGGAGAACCAGTGGAGTTGCCCTCCTTTAAACTTGCCCTCAACATAAACAGGCACGGGACTCACAGCCCAATCTATCTAAAAGTACACAAAAATAGTAGTAACTACAAAGCTGATATCTTCCAGTATACCAATCCTCACTCTTCTTCTTCCTCTTCTTCTTCGTCCTCCTCATCCTCATCCATCCCCTCCGCTACTGTAACCTCAAAATTCAACTCTTGGTCCACATCCACGTAACTGTCACTCATCAAGAAAACACTAATCTTGTGCGTCCCGGGACTAGGCACCACATATTCTAACCGCATCTTGTGGCTCTTTCCAAATGTCAACCTCTTGATCGCAAGCAAACTATTTGTCGTATCGTCCGTAACCACCACCCACCATCCTTCCATTTTCTGATGCGGATAGAACGGCGCATGTACCGTCAGATCTGGCTCATCATCCTCCTCTTCATCTTCATCCCGGCTGAGCGTAATATTCACGTATGCCGGCGCGCCAGCGGTAATGCTATCTTCATCCTCCAGTTCTGCATTGAATTCAACGTCTGGGTACTGATCGTTCGTGAAGGCTGCAATCGCCTGCAGCTGGCCACGGTCGAAATTGAGCGCTCTGGTGAGCTCGTCGCGATTTTCCCCGTCTGGGCCCATCTCATCGATAAAGTCAAACACCCGTTTGATTCTAGAACAAACAAGATCGTTAGTAGTTGCATAAGATTAGGAATTCAAAAACGTGGAACGGCAGAAATCTAAACATACCCATATGAAGCGGCGGTTCTGATAGCGTCCGCACCAAAATAAGGGATTTGCTTGAGAGGGCTATCCCTTGAGACATCCCACATCGCTTGCACGACCATCTGACTCATCTCCATCGCTCGCATGGCATTAGAGCACCCTTCGCTACTCAGCACGTCCACACAAGCGTTCAGCAGATTCAGGATCTTAGCTAGCAGCACGTTCTGGTCGCTCTTAAGGTCCGCAGGCAGTTGTAATCGCGAGAAATGCGCCTGCATCAGTACGAACGCCTTAAAATGTGTGCTCTCATAGTTGATAGGTTCCGACATCCGCACGGGTAGACTCTCGTGAATTCGTCGCAGAAGAACTTCTTCCCTCTTCCGTATCTGCAGCGCCTCAAATTCTGTTGCTGATGTCACAATCTCCAACAGACCCTTGAGTTTTGTTTTGGCGTTTAAGCTGAGTAAGAATGTCTGCATTGTGATGAAGGAGACATTGTAGTACGCCGCAATCATAGCCGGGTTGAGCGGAGAAATAGAATCATCCTCTTCGTCGAGATCGATCGTCTTGGCCTCCGAGAGCTCCTTAAGTGTGTTCTCCACTAATTCAGAAAGGAAGGCTGAGAGCCCTTCGTGGCTGACGTCCGTCAGACCGTAAAAGCTTGGATTTGCTAGCAAACGCCGATAAAAGTAGGTGTATGTTGTCCAATCTACTGCATCTTGAGTCGATGTTATCATCTTTGTGCTGATTTCTGCTACGAAGGCGTCGGAAAGATATGACTGCAGAAGACTCTCGATGGGCAAGGCTTCGTTTACAAACTTTCGGTAATAGTCCTTCTTGGAGGCAGGCGTCATTAATACGGCCTTATTAGTTGACTTTCCGAACATCTGGAGCACTTCGTTGAGCGGGTAGTCAACGTAACGGTGCTCTCGGCCTTCAAAGAACTGGGTGCCCATCACGATCACCAGCGGTGCTGTCGCATCTAGTTCCCAACAAACGTCCCTGGTCGCAAAAAGCACCTGTATAGCACCCGCCTCGAAGAGGTAGGACACAATCTGCTTATCCGAATTGCTTAGAGCCTCATTGTAGTATCCAATACCATGTCGCAAGCTGGCCGCCAAAGCCTTTTCTTGTACTTTCTCTAGCATCTTGGCAAGGCCTTCATCTTCCGGGTCAGCGTGCAGGAAGATATCTTCGTCGTCATTGGCGATGCACTGGGTTAACAGATCGACTGAAGCGTTCCTGCATTCCTTTCGGCTCGAGACGTACACTATGGCTCGCTCAGCGCCTGAATGCTGTATTATGGCCTGGTAAACAGGTTTAATCATAGCAAGCATTAAGCTAGGATGGTGGGGGATGGTGAAGCTTTGCATGTGGATTTCGAGCGGCACGGGCCGGTCAAGGGGACTAAAGTTGTAGATTGTGTGTGAGTTCGCACCAATCCACTCACCCAGATCCCGGGCGTTCGACAAGGACACACTCAGGGCTATTATTCGAGTGTCCGTCTTTTCCAGTTGGATAGCGATATATTGCATCCTGGAAACCACAATTTCGTAGAGATAGCCTTGGTTACCTCCGAGCATATGGATGTCGTCCGCGATGAACAAGTTGACAGTTTGAATGTTCTTCCTCCTCTGCCATTGCCTCGACAGCACGTCCCACTGCCCAGGTGTTGCTAGAATTAGGTCTCCTTTCTCAAGAAGCTTCAGGTCCGCCGTCGTCTCGCCGGTAAGCTTAACGATTGTCTTGCCCAAGTGTGCCAGCCTCTTCTGCCAGTCCTTTATCCGCTGGTCTACAAGTTCCTGGAACGGCGCGATATACACAGCTCTTCCAGGCTCCTTCTTTGACCAATGCCTTAGCAGCGCGAATTCAGCACAGACAGTCTTACCACTACCCGTCGGGGCCCCGATAAACACATTGTCGTCCGTCGAGAAGAGCGAGTTGAACACTTGTGTCTGGACCTTATTAAAGTGTTTCCACTCCGGATATAAGGTCACAAACTCCTTTCTCTTGAGAGCATTTACAGGTAGCGGTTGAAGATCAAGCAGCTGAGTGTGAGGCGGGAACTTCTCGGGCAAAATTAACTTCCGGAAGCTCACCGCCAGCCTAGTCTCCGAGTGTATCCACCTATCGCTAAGCACGGTGAAAAAGTAGTTTGGCGGTAGAGGTTCCGAGATTGGCACAGTGAACTCGACCAGATGTTGGTTCTCCTCTCCGTTTGTGTATTGGCGCTTCAGGATAAAGTTGTCCGAGAAGAGAACATACTCTCCATCGCAGTCCTCTGCAATAATCCAGAAGCTCTCCGCACCGCCGTGCAAGGTATCATCCCACACAAACTCCGGAGTAATCGTCATCTCCACCCTTAGCATACTTCTAGTGACCGGCTGAACCTGCGCCTGCACGTCCACTTTCGGGAACTTCCTCAGGTACTCGTGGATTAGCCGCCCGTTCTTGCTATTCCCCACCAGCTCTCCTAACTCGGGGACCTCCATATCAAACATCCGGCTCCATGGAATATCCATCTTCTCCATCTTCCTGACGACGTCGGCAGGGCAGTCTGGGAACTGTCTGAGTGGTGTCATGGTCGGCCACATCCTCTTCTCCACAGTCTTGCACAGTTCCAAAGCTGTTTTAGCCACACCTGCCCATCCTTTCTTCAGACACATCTCGAAGACCGCGCGGAGAATCCGTCCTGCCGATTGCGTCACATAAACCATATCCGCCATCAGGGCCAGTCCATCAAGCTTTAACCGCGAGATGTATGCCTGCAGCAACACATTGATCTTGGCTTGCGGGTCTTCCGCAGTCTCCTTCACGGGGATAGGCACCTTGGCGAGCAGCTTCTGCAGCTCGGGCGTTTCATCCCGCCGTACAGGAATGTATTTGAACTCCTCGCTGAGCGAGAACAGTCTGAACAGTTCGATAGGTGAGATATTGGGTTGTAGGTGTTGGTTGTAGGTAAGCATTGATTTGTGGGTGATATAGTAGTGACTAGCGATCCTGCCCAGTTCCGTGCTCTGCATCCTGCCAGACTTGACGTCGTATTTGATTAAATGGCATTTCTCGAGCGCAACAGCAGCAGAGTGCACAAGGTCCACGCGTTTCTGCAACAGGGCCTCGTCGTCGGCATAGTCCGCTCCTACGTTGTAGATATTGGGTGACCGCAGCATCCGGACATACAAATACGTGTAGCCCAGCCATTCAACCGCGTCATCTCTGTTCCTCACTGTGCCTAGGACGACCTCAGCGTTAAGATTGTCGATGAGCTTGCTCACGAACTGAGACTCTATCGGGAGTTGTTGATTGAGCAAGCCGAGGTAGTATTGAAGTTCTGTAGATTTCGTAATAATGATGCCTTCGCCGTAAACGTCAAACTGAGGTCGACCAGCACGCCCGAGCATTTGAAGTACATCTTGGGGAGACAGTTCGACCCAGTCGCCTTTCTCAGGCGAATATACGGTTGTACCTTTGATTATGACGGTATGCGCGGGCAAGTTGACACCCCAGGCAAGAGTAGCTGTGCAGACCAATACTCTAATTGCCCCGTCATTGAATAAATCTTCGACGATTTGCCGATCGAGACGCCGCATGCCTGCATGATGGATACCGATACCATAAGGCATCAAGTCCTTCAGTTCAGCGTTTTCCACCATCCCGGCTTCCTCACGCAAGATTTCTTGAGAGGCCTCATCGCTGCGGATGATATCTCCTATTGTGCCCAGCTCGATAGCTTTGTCTCGAAGGTACTTGCCTGTTTTGCCAGTATCCGCACGGGAGTGGACGAAGATGAGCATCTGGTTATTGGTTACCTGTTCCATGACTTTGTTGTAGGTGACTTCATTCATCACTTGCAGTTGCTTATGCGGCTTCTTTTCTGTGACACCGATGAACTCCTGCTTCAACGGACAGGGCCTGGCCGAGCTGTCGAAATGGAAGAGTCCCGAAACGGTGTTAACGCGAAGGAACGCTGCAACATCAAGATAATTAGGCAGAGTAGCGGAAAGACCGACGATCCTGACGGGCTCGAGCGTTTGTTCCTGCTTCCTGATCGTCCTGCTGACAATACTCTCGAGAACTGGCCCACGCTCGTCGTGGAGCAGATGGATTTCGTCGATGATAATGAGACGTACGAGGTTTGTGTAGCTGGTGTCAGTAGCTTTCCGAGTAATGACATCCCATTTTTCAGGAGTGGTGACTATGACTTGTGTATCGGCGATTTGTGCCTTGGTCAGTTGCCGGTCACCGGTCAACTCAGCAACCTTTATTCCATAGTGCTCCAGCCGTTTACCAAAGTTCCCAACCTGCTCTTGCACCAAAGCCTTTAGAGGAGCAATATATATGATCTTAAAGTCGTCCAACTTGACCCGCCCAGTCTTCGGGTCGATGTTCTTTCCGATCTCCCGCAACATTGTCAGCATGGCGACGTTAGTCTTGCCTGAGCCTGTAGGCGCACAAACAAGCATATTGCCGTCATCTTTGAACGCGGTAGGATAGCATTTGGACTGAATAGGGTTGAGCTTTGTAGAACCGGAGACAGTAAATGGATGTTGCGCCCACTCCGGCATCGATGAGACGCCGACCAGCTCCTCACCAGCGACAGCCGACTTTTTCTTCGGCACGGGGATGTGGTACTCCTCATATCCTTTGAACATCCGCTTCGTCGACCCCTGTGGCAATCGGACGTTCGGATTGGTCATTAGATGGTTGCCTTGCTCGAATATGAGATTTTCCAAGTCAAAGGTCTTCTTCGGTTGTAGGCCCGTGACGAACTGGCCAGCTTTCTTCTCGGACTGGGTGGCCGCAGGGATATCGACGTCCATGAGGTCCGCTTTGATGGCTATTTTCCCAGACCCGCCAGCAGTAGCACCACTAGGCTTACTATCTCGGGCTTCGACCTCATCTAGAATACTCCTAAAGCCATTTTGAAGCATCTCCACCTTGACGGCCTTGATCTCATCCTCATCGCCAGCCTTCGCGAGCTTAGTGCACCAGACAATCTTCTCGCGGTTCTTCGTGAGTACCTTGACGACTTCGAAGTGCTCATAATCGAACAGCTCCATAAGGTCATTCTCAACCTGCCGGAGCGGCGCTTCGCTAGCCAAGAGGTCCATAGCAGTTGTTGTTTTTGTCGCAGCCTCGTGGACATCCGAGTACACTGTGCCTATTGTCCGCTGTAGCCAGAACGCGTCGATGGAGTGTGCGGGGACCAAATCCTTATCAGCGTCAGCTTTCGACTTGATTCCATCGGCTCCATTAGCGACAGCCTTGATGACTAGCTCATCGCCGCTTTCCTCCTCTTCCTCTCCATCTTTCTGTTCGTCGTCAGACTTCGGTTTCGCCGGCGCATCCTGTTCATCTTCGCTAGCGTCTTCATCCACGGCGTACTGCCCAGGAACATCTTCATCTTCCTCATCATCTTCATCGAAAACCACAGCAACACCATGCTTATCATCCAGATCACCAGCTTCGCCATCTTGGCCCGTTCCACCCATCTCCTCATCACCCTCAGCATCGTAGTCCGTAATCTTCTTCCCCAGATTGACCAATTTGTTGAACCGATCGGCCTTCAGCACGGAGCCGAGCGTGTCTTCAATCTCCTTCTTCTTGTCAAAGTCTTTGACCCCTTCCATCTTTAGCGTCTCGAGCACTGCATCGGCGGCCGAACGCACGACTTCCGAGGGTACATCGCCGAGTTCCTCCAACACAAACGCGAGAATCAGGTCGAAAACTTCGCGTGTCTCCTGCGTTCGAGGTCTATACTTGAGGTCTTCGACGGCAAAGTCCGTCGCGGCGGATAGTCCAACTTCTCTACAAGCAGAAACACCATCGTTAGCAAATGCTACAACACCAAGCTTAGCCATACTGCTGTTGCTGCTGCTGCTGCCGCTGTGGGTGACTAAAACATACCTTGTCCTCCGATCCCCCCTCATCGGTACTCGAACATCTTCTACCCCACCATCACCATTGACACCTCCCATCTCACCCCTCTTCGGCTTCTTCTTCTTTTCTTTCGGCGCGGCATCTCTCGTTGACCGCGTACCCATATCCCTCATGCTGACCCTCCCCGCTAACGACTCTGCCTCGCCCGTGGCCTCGTCGCCGCGTCGCGGGCCGGATCCGAATCGTCGGTCGGCCTGCAGGACCAAGTTGGACATGTTCGCATAGTTGTACTGCGATTGATTGCCTGGCTGGCCGCCGCCGCCGCCGCCGCCGCCTCCTCCTCCTGCCCCTGACATTGTGGGCGGTCAAAGTAGATGGATATGTGGTGCCCTAAAGTGGCGGATGTCGTGATGCGATGACGGTTATGATCGAATCCTGCTGCTTGATAGCGACCCAAGCGAGCAAGCTTCAAGTGCAATTAATCGGAATAGTAGGTAGCACGCGTGTCCAATCGTGAAAATCGTAACTCCGTTAGATGTAAAGGGGGGTTATGTACGGGAAAGGCAAATGGGAGGAAGGCGGCCTGGCGCAGATGAGATGGCGATGGAGGAGCTGGTTGATGGACGCGGCTCTTTCTCCAAGCTCAAGAAATTTTAGACTTGGGGTTTGAGTCAGGTCGCGAGAAACAGCACCCAGCGTGCAGCACCAACGCAAAAGTCGAAACGAACGCCACCGCCGCCACTCCAACCCTCGAGCTTAGTCACGTGAACGTATTACGTAAAGGCCATGATTAAGAAGAATACCCAAAGCATATATAAAGTTTCTGCTATATCCTACACTACAAATAAGCTGCCCAGAAGGAAGGCCTTGTGTGAAGTCCTACTGTGATCCACTCTCACCCAAGAATACATGCCCGTACCCACTATATGCAAACCCTGAGCTTCTAGAAGAAAACAGAAAAGCTTGAAAGGTGGGCCCAAACATTAAACAACCAAACAAAACACACAATGAAAGAAAAAGAAAAAAACTGAGAAAAGAAACAAACACGGCGAGCAAGGAGCATTTGTGGATATAAAGAGAGGGCCAAATATGAGAAAAATACATGGCGTCCAATATATACACCATGTCATGCCTTGTAGTATGTATGTATGTGTATGCATGTATATGCGAAGAATTGGCGCCGGTGTCCTGCCAAGAAGGGTCGATTGAATTATTCCGTCCATCGGCCCATGGATGCAGGCGCGTTTGCATGCATGCTGGCCCGCATGCATGAAGCAGACAGTAAAAGACAGGTCAGGACAGGTGTTTCGAGAACGCCCGCGGCTCACCCAGTCGCGGACTGCGCATCCCCCACGATCATCATCGTCATTCATGCAACGGAGTAGAATAGAGGCCAAAGAGCCAACTCCCCACGAAAAAAAAAAGAAACATGTGTGAATGCATGCCGATGCTCGAATGAAGAAGTGCTAAGAGAGCTGGTTTTTAAGATTTATCGATTAATAATATTGAATGTCACTGTTTGTGAAAATCAGCAATCTCCAAAAAGCCATGGCAAAATATGAGTGCTCCGTAAAACGCCGCGGTTGGACAAGCTGACTCAAAAGAGGAAAATTAAGCAAAAAGCAATGAGCTGGACAAAGGAAATGCTGTAGTTCTAATGATTCTTGCTATCGATGATAGCAAGCAAGGAAGGGTTCCTTTTGATTTTGGAGGGAGGGAAGAGAAACACACAAATGGACATCATCGCATTCGATGTCTGACAGATATGGTATGCGCGAAAACACAAGGAAATTCGTGACGTGATTGATAGAATAAACAAAGAAGAAGAAAAAATGAAACAAAGGGGAACTAAGGAAATGCTCGATAGAGGGTAAACGAAGCGAAAAAGGCAGCAAGGAATCAACAAGCCGTGATCATTTCTTGGAGAACAGGCTCTTCAGGCCCTTACTCTTCTTCTTGTCGCTCGTGGATTTGACTGAGTCGAAGATGCTGCTCTTGGCGGTTGTCCCAGTGACGGGTCGTGTGGGGATTTTCCCAACGGTTGTCACGCTATGTTGGGTGTCGGTCCGGTACAGAGATGCAGCGCTGTCGCCAAAGCTATAGCTATGGGAAGGCCGGTTTTCGGCATTGAGAAGGTTGGCTGGATCCACTGGGTAATGTGGTCGTGGCTGTACCAGCTCAGGGTTCGAATCCGAGACGATTTCGGGGGAGTGGCGAGGGTAGCCGTAGCCATTAGAGGATTCGAAGTTATGTTTTCCACTTGTAAGAGGTAGAGGGAGACGGTCGTCCGTCAGTGATAATGGAAGGCGAGGATCGCTGACGGAGGTTGCAAAGGCGGGAGGGGTGACGGGTGATGGAGGTGAAATTGTGGAGGCCCCGGATTCAAGCTCCAGATTGGTTTCGAACGAGAACGGCGCCTGGTCCATGAGGTCCGGCCCATCGGATTCCAGAGATCGGAAAGCATCAGTAGTTGCGGGTGCGGTTTTCGGACGGAAAGGGACACCCAGAAGGGCACAGACACGTTCTGTATTGGTCTTCGTCGGCCAGACAAGCTGGTTTACGGCGTTCCTCGCAGGAATCGGCGGCGTTCTATCTCCCCACCCCACCACCATCTTTGCGTAGCGGCCGACGAATCGACTAAACTCCTCGGTAGCAGGCGTAACCGTCCCCCAGCCCTTAGTTATGTCCCCGTTCCAATCCTTCTTGAGTCGAATGGCGCAGTCTTTGCATATTCGCAGTGAGCAAAACGAACAGACCTGCATCCCTTCCGCTGAAAGACGTCTGCAAGTTAAACAAGGAACAGGGTGATGATAGTTCTTCATAGGGAGAAGAACCTGATGTCGAGTGGCACAGTCGATATGGTTTGATGTAAAAACCATAGCAATATGCTTGGGGCCAGGAGTCGCAGGCATGTTTGGGCGATGTTGTTTCTCGTGATGTGACAGCTGTGGTGATGAATGAGGAGGAGAAAGCTTGGGCAGAGGCACACTCTGTGCGCGTCGATTCTCGGGCAGCGAAGGAAGCATATTTGATTGATGTCGATAGCTGCCGGCACGAGGTGTGCCAGGTGGTAGCTGTGGAAACCTTGGATGAGGAGGCGGACGTTGACTTGCGCCGGGGGGTCTGTATGGATGAGGAAGGCCGGGTAGATCGGGAAGGTGGTGATGATGTTGTGGGTGATGTGGATGAGGACGAGGACGATGGTGACGAGGAGAAAGAGGCGGACCACCAGGACGAAAGCGGGGAGGGGGAGCGTGAGGGTTTTGTAAGTGTGGAGGAAGGTGGTGTGGGTGTGGCGGCGGACGAAATTTCTTATTGGGGTTATTATTAGGTGGATGTAGTGGCGGCAGCCCTCCGTAGGAAGGTCTCATTTCCGGTTGTGGTTGTTGGGGATACACCACGGAACTTTGCATAGAGGCAGATTCCGAAGGGGTGGGTGAGTGCGTGAACCTGGTGTTGATACTGGGGTCTCTTTCCATCCACTCTTGCGGCAGGGTAGACGTGCTTGGATTTTCCCGTAAGGGCGGGGGTGGTGGTTTACGGTTACCCGAACCCATGCTAGGTCCTGGCCCATGTCCAGCTGCGAATAGGCCTGGTGCTGCTCCCGCTGTAACCGTCATGCTGGATGGCCTCGAATCGAACTCTGACCCAATCGCTGAAGCAAGTGATGGTCTCCTGGGTCGATTGTTAATTGTCGGATTGAACCCCCCATCATCCGTAGCGGTAGACGTCGTTGAGATGCGTCGGCCGTTGAGCTGCACTTGCGGACTAAAAGTGGGCGGCGGACCAGCCTTTTGGAATGAGCTGACTGCGGACATGGCATCCACAGAAGATGGAGCCGTTGAACGTGCGGCAGCTGCATCGGAAGGGTGCGTCAGACCGGATATCTGCGAAACAGGAGTTGAAAAGCCGTCTTCTGCTGTTGCGGGTGCTGCGGCTGTCGCAGGTGCCGCTGATGCTGCAGATGCCGCAGCAGCCCCAGATCCAGAACCGAATGCAGCATTGTTATTGCTATTATTACGGTGGGTAGGTATAGCTGTTCCTGCGCTACTGCTGCTGGCATGAATTTTCGAGCTGAGCTGCAATGGCTGCTGTTGGTACTGTTGGTACTGCTGCTGCTGCTGCTGCTGCTGCTGCTCCAAGCGACTAAGGTTGGAGGTTGGTCCTGAGAAGCTTGATTTCGGGATGGTAGTGGCACCAACAATGTGTATGGGAGCGGGAGGAATGGCGGGGATGTCAGGCGCGTGAGATAGCAGGCCAGGTCGTAGAGACTTTTTCAGCTTCGTAGACGTGGTGCTGCTGTTGGACCGCTTCCTGAACAGGCCCATATCTGGCGATAAGGTCGGTCAGGTAGACCGCTCGCGATCAGACGGTGATATTCTCGTGGGATAGCAGCATACAGCACGATGGCGACGGCGAGAAGTGGTAGTAGATCGACGGACGGTAGCAATGGCGATTGGCATCCACGATACGAGGCGAGGTGAATGCGGACATGTAACTACACATGCAGAGGAGGCACATGCGAATCCAAAAAAAGCGTCTGACGGCGATGCAACCCAACCCACGCAGGCACGCAGGCACGCAAAGAGATTTGCAGCTGATGCCGGACAGAATCGGTCTGTCCAAGCAGCGGATGGTCGGCCGGCTCCGTGAAGACGGTGAACGACGTGTTCTTTGTTGAGTACCTAGCTGGCGGCATGAGGGCGTTAGATCCGTTTCGTCATAGCTGGTCGGTAAACCGTACCGAGCCCACAAGGCAGGGAAANAGAGAGAGAGAGAGACCGTGTTTGAATGAATGCATGAAACGAGCCACGAGACCAAAAGCAGAATTCAAACTGGAGAATTGGCGGGTTTGGGATAGACGCTTACCGTCTCAAACAAGTAACAGGTCGGCCAGAAGGCAATTAGAGGGTAACTAACAGACTAACGTTAGAGCTGAGCTGAGCACAGCACAGTGACCAGCACCACCGACCGGATGAGGGCGGTTTCGTGCGCCGGGAAGCCGTCAGCTGCGAGCGGGAACGGGCGAATTGGACGGGAATTGGAGACACGAGAGAGCAGGCAGCCCAGTGTCCGACCAGCCGTGTGAGGAGGCGAAGTCGAAGTCAAGAAGATGAGGAGGAGGACAAGACGAGTGAGAGCGAAATAGGAAGTGGTGTTTCGAGATGAGGTGAGCCGCTGCTGCTGTTGTCGACGAGGGCCGGCAATTGGCACTGCAGGTTTCGAAACCGGCGCGCAAACGTAAACGATAGAATAAACAAGATAAAGAAGTATAATAATATATATATTTATTATATATATTATTTCTATATATTTCCTCCAGCAATCCGGTCAATCAAAATATATCGCTCGATCGAGCTGGGCGCAGAGACGAGGCGCGGTGAGATTGGGCTGCATACGTTAACTTGTTACGGCTGCTCGTGGTCGACGGGTATACAACGGGCAGTCTGGTACATTGGACTCGGCTTGTCTTGTCTATAGCACCCTGCAGCTAAGAGGCATCCTGCTTCCTGCTGCTGTTGCTACTATTGCTGCACGACAGAAAAGACACTACTACTCAATTGCCAATTATATCAGCCCAGCCGGTTTTTTCGGGTTATCGATAAGGCTGCGCGGTCGACGTTACGTTATGCTCGTTTTTGCTACCGCCTGAGTAGTTTTCTTACACACGTCCAGAACGGCCAGCCAACGGTCAGAAAAAGGAAAGAGCCGGGCTGAAAAAAATTAAATGAACTGAACCGAACGGGGTAAAATAACGAAAGGAAGTAAATCAACAGAAAAGAAAAAAAGCAGCGAGCGACGGGGAGGAAGAGGCTGACAGCGAGCGAGCGAACGAACGAACGAAGTAAACCGAGCACTCGAGTGCATGCACCGAGGGGTAGGAATGCGGATGTATACGCTGCGGAAAGGAAGAAGGGCGCGTAGCTAGAAGAACAATTGATAATTAATTTAACCAGCAGGCCAAAAAAAAAAAAAAAAAAAAAGTAAAAGTGAAAGTGAAAGTACCAAGCGACGGGACCAGAAGAGGGGAAACAGGCCTTTCTCGGAAGAAAGGACAAAGACAAGACAAGACAAGAGACAGAAAAGTAAAAAGGTTCCCAGGACAAGGACGAGACGTAATGTAACGTTAGTGCCAGGCAGTCAGTCAGTTCGGTCTTTCCTTTGTGTAGCGCGGGATGTGGGCCCCGCCAACGTTAATATTTCAATTCATTCATTCACTCATTCCTCGGCCTCTCCCTCCATATCATATCTCCACCACCAGCGCTAGCTGCGGCCACTTAAGCTTTGTTCGATGGCCGATGCAGCCCTCTTTTCCCTTTGACAACCAAGTATGCTAGTACGGAAGCAAGTTAAACTCTTTGATAACATGTTAACACAGTAGTTCAATGCATGCAGTCGACGCCGTCCGTATTACCAGCCACGCCTGATTTCCACGAACGCTCCGGTGTGACGAGCGATAATACAGAAAATTAAGCTTGTTGGGACAGCCATGATATCAGCCCAAAGGAAAGTCTGGCCAGCTATTTTTCCCTGATGTCAAGTATAGTACTTGTCGTTCTCGCGCTGCAGTCAAAGAAATGCAAATGCAAGATATCCTCTCTCTTGCAAGTCTGCTTTGAAACCCCTCCCCCCTAATCGTAATGAGCAGCAAGTAATACAGGAACGTAGCCCCGGTCGGCTCGCTTGACTCGGTGATTCCCATTCATTCATGATTCCTGCCTTCGAAACCCACTGCCAAGTCCGAGGGGCATGACGCCAAAAGCTGCTGTTCCTTCTTCCCCCTCGTGCTGTTGCTCCTCCTGCTGCTGCTGCTACTGCTGCTGCTAGTGGTTGCTTGCGTACCAATTTTAAACACCTCGCATGCATGCATATCATACCCGAACATCGTTTTCCGTTTTTCCCAAGTCCTTAAAATTGGCGTTTTGGCTTGAACCGGAATTGGTGCTGCTCCTGCTGTTGCGCACTGGCCCGCGTACCCCCACACACACCTGGTCGCTCCGTCGCGACTTTGAATTCGTAAGCCCTGCTCGAAGCAGGTCTCCCTGCCAAACCTTTTTTTTTTTTGCTCTGCCCCTTGGCAGCCAGCTTGCTTCGCTCGTGTTAGTTAGGTACGTACGATGTAGTTTAGCCTAGAACTCTCAATCAATCGCTAGGAAGGAAGAATCGAGAGGAGGGGGACGAGCGTACACAGTATACACATTGCACATGGATGTGCTAAGGAAACGAGGCACGACGTCACGTCAATCGTTCGAACTTCTCGCCCCCTCATGCATATCTTGTATATTAATATTAATATCGAGCCGTCGTTGAGACCGCATCGTGCTAGCACAGTAGCAGGCACATTACGGAACACTTGCACATTATTAGTGTTATTACAGAAATATCATTTGTGTGCTGTGTGCATATTATTTCAACCGCCCCATTTGCAAGCCAAAAAAGTTAAGAGATCTATCTCACCGTCGCGATTAACACAATTCCGTTCGGCCTGCAATTTCGTGGAAATAAACGGCCGACCAAGCAAGGTAATTAATCGCGCGATGCGATGGCTCTTTCCATCATGATCTCCCAACGCCAGCCCATGCATCCCTATCCATTTCGATCCCTGCCCGCCGCGTAACTACACTGCATTTCGACTCACAGTTTCTCTCGACTTGCTGGTTGTTGATGTTGCAAACGGCACTAGCTAGTTGAGAAAAAAGAATAAAATAAGATGGAAAAATAAAAATAAAATGTCGATGGAGAGAACACAGATCACACTCACACTCCTTCTGTCTCAACCTTTAATGCAGTGACTACTAGTTCGTCCCTTTCGGAAATACGAAAATACGAACTGCAACTCTCTCCTTCATTCTTTTTTCTTTTCTTTTGTCCAAACATAAACAAAGGAATGCAAAAAAAAAAAAAAAAAAGTGCTTCTTTCCCTTTGCCAACATGTCGCCGCTGGGATCGAATCGAATCGATCGGGTCGGCCGGGTTTGGATTCCTCAGCTCCTTCCCCTTCACGCAACTGCTCCCATGTCCGACTCTGCTCATTGCCAACTTGCTCTCACTTTACATCACACCATCCCCGGCTTCTCG
Organism: Drechslerella coelobrocha; assembly: GCA_036971555.1. Taxonomy (NCBI): domain Eukaryota; kingdom Fungi; phylum Ascomycota; class Orbiliomycetes; order Orbiliales; family Orbiliaceae; genus Drechslerella; species Drechslerella coelobrocha. The sequence continues at coordinate 4,040,900 of JAJTUH010000002.1, forward strand.
GCTCACATCATCGACCGGGATCTAGTCTCGCTCTATTTATAATTTCTTATGTGACATGTGCATGCGTTGCAATTGCCTCGCGAACCAGCGAAAGAAAGAGAAAAAAGCTTTGAATGTTCTTCTTTGTTTCCTTTCCTTCCTGCTTTTCCTGCTAGCACGCTTTCGGCTAAACTGCCGTCGCAAGCTGTGCCAATTGCGATTGCTCCGGATCTGTCGTCCGCTGTAACCCTATTCGCGTGCCCAGGACCAGCATTCCATCCATCATCAACAATCTTATTCGAGGGGTTAGTCGTGGTACGGCCACGGCTAACGGTTGCGCCACAGGCACAGCACAACACACAACTCTGCAAACATCCAACAATGTTCATTTTAAATGTTCCTAGGTTTATATTTGTTCCTAGGCTCTCGATACGAAAGCTAGGCTGTCGTGATTGAGGTCTATGTTATATTAGAATATCGCCAGGGCTCTGCACCTGACGTGGATTCTAGGTCCAAGCTGTGAAGCCAGGCAGCAGTAATTCTTGATATTACAGATCCTGAGGTGCCTTAGCAAAGACTTAGATAGCAGGTCTCCGCTGGTCCCCGTATCCCAACCCCCCTCAAAGTGAGATAGCACGTCGGAGAACATAGCTGCGACCTCGCATGCTGTAAGTAGATTCGTTAAATGCTCGTCAGCATTATCTTCTAGATAATTTAATCTGCCACGTCTGTGATCATGGATCCAAGCTTGACTGACAGCCGATGAGAAACGCAAACATGTGCATGCGTGCCCAGCATGTACCTGCTTGCACTTCAATCTCAAATCACATTACCCATGGAGATCGAGATTCCAATTTGCCATTAAGAAATACATCTACAGGTAGAATCCCTGTCTACACCAGATTTATCGATAGACCCCAGAAGCCCATTGACATTCCTAGAAACCAACCCTACTACCTCTGTGCCCCCCCCTAAAATTCCTAGAATGGACAGTCGAAGACCAACAGCTATGGCATTACCCTTGCTAGACTCAGTGCCGGATTGGCCCGACATTCGCCAGAGCATTAGCGACCTTTTCTTCACCCTCCTACCACCCATCGAAGAATTCCGAGCTGCAATCGTGGTTCCTATGGACATTGAAAAGAAAACTGCTCATTCCATCATCACCCACCCTCCCCCCAAGACCCAACACCAACTACCCCTCCACCTCTTCGAGCGTCTTCTCCCAACTCTCCAAGGCATCCGCCAGTGCATACCCAGTCTCCACTCCATAGATACCGCCCAACTCGTTGAATTGACAGAAACAGAGACCGTCTACCGTCTTGAAAAGCTGCTCCCTTCTGAATGTCACGTCTTCAACAACGTCACCATAAAAGTCAGCCGCCCATATCCCACTGAAGAAGCTTTGCAAGCCCGCGGTCCGCCAGCTGCCGCCGACCGCATCTCCATCACCATGGACTTCTACGGCGACACTTTCGCTACATTTGACTACTTTCTCCATCGTGACAATGCCGTTTTCTGCTCAACTCGTGAACCGGGAACAAATATCCAATACCGTGACGTCATCGTCGAACTTGTAGGTAATACACCCGCCTTCGAGGCCGCAAACGGTCGCAGGTCGAGAGGGAACATCGGCGTGTCCGTTTACATAGGCGCCCAAGATGGCGGGAAGAAAGAGCGCGAAATACTTCATAATATAAACCTCATGATGACGTCGGATGAGCATGAGGAGCTTAGGAGCGTCCGGCTGAAGGGGCCATATGAAAACGATGCTATAAGATTAGACGTAGCCGCGCTCCAGGATAGAAAGCGAGACTATGAGGGCTTCGTGATGCTGTTCGATATCGTAGAATGTAACACAAGCTAAAGGTGTAAAAAAATCATATTCCGTCGTTAAATGGCTCTTTATCACTATCTGTCCGTGTATTGGATCTAAGAAGAAAAAAGAAAAAGAATGGTCTATCGGGCTGGGTATCGCGTATACTCAAACTTTGGCGCCGAGAGCTCTCCCGGGTGAAACCCCATATTCCACAAACCCTACTGAAGGTGGAGCTACATAAGCGTACTCGCACTAGCAATTTTGATCAGAGGGGTCTCCAGGCCAGGTGATCATATCCGAACGGGCTGTATCACCAGTATCCCATTTTCCACCCGGGTCGTTGCGTCTGTACCAGTCTTCACGTCTAGACGATTTTGGCTGTTGGGGTTTATGAGATGCCGGCTTGCTAGAGCCACTGGTTTTCGGCGTGCCTGTCGGGGGGCTCTGTCTCGATGCGCCTGGCTTCGGAGCGCTGGGTTTCGATACGCTCGGTTTCGGGGTGATTGGCTTCGAGGTGCTTGGCCTCGATACGTTTGGCGTACGATCTCTCACGGCGCTGTGCTTCGGCGATCTTTGTTCCTTTGCGATCGCCTCGGCGAGCAACCTTTCCGCTTCCTGCTTATTATACTGCTTCGCAAGAGCCAGTGGTTTCTTCCCAAAGATATCTTCGGTCGTGATGCTGGAGCCGATGGCAATATGCTTCTTTATACTGTCCGCATTATCCCAAAGAATCGCAGCAGAAAGCGAGTAGTATCTCAATAGTCTCAAATCCGATGGACGGGCAGATTTCTGCGCTAGAAGCTCTAAAACCTCTGGGATACCAGATGCTCCCGTGAACAATGCAGCGGTGACGCCCCCATCTGGTGACCTATGCAGCGAAGAACCGGCGTTCAGCAGCATATCCAAGATGGATAGCATCCGCGCCGGTGCGGTCACTGGATCTTTCGGCCAGTACACTTTCCCGAGAGCTAAACTGTGATCCTTAACGATGGCATTAACATTGGCACCGGCATCAATTAACGCTTGAACCGCTTGAACCTGGTACGATGCTACAGCGTCGTGCAATGGCGGCGGGTACGCTGGATATCGGTCGCCATCCGCGCTAGCGCCATTTGCTATTAAAAAGTTTATCATTCCAACGCCCTGGGCGTACCAAACTGCATTTCTCAATAGCGGCGATGTGTCAGCTGAGACGGTGCGCAGGTCGGCTCCTTGATCGATTAGCTCCTGCGCGAGATCTACCCGTGAGAGGCGCACGCATATGTGCATAAACGAATAGCCTTGCGACAGCTCAGCCAGCCCTTTCCCATCGGCTTTGTTCATATTGCCGATGACTTGTTTCAAGTGCTTTTCCCCAAAGCCGCCGTTGTGCGGCACCGTGGCCCAGAAGCGCATCACGTATTCTAGCCCGATCTGCATCGACTTACGGCTTCCGATACGGTTCTCTCGCATGCTAACCATGATATTGTGAAGTTCTTTACGTTCGACAACTGCTTGCGGATCAAGGCTGGCAAGGTGGGGGTATGCAGATCCACCAATTGGTGGGCCGATTGGACTGACACTCCTCCTCCCGCTGCCATGCCGCCCTGGAGGCTTTGCTTGTGTTGCAGAATTTGGTGACTTGGTAGTTTCTTTGGGCCGCTTGGTACGTTTGCCTTTATCCGTAGACGAGATAGAGGAAGTGCCCTCGTCTGAGTGAGTTACGCTGCCTCCGGAGACCTTGCGTCCACGATCATGGAAAAGGCGATCATATGATGTATTGTATCCGAATCCGGGAAGCTCAAAATCTCTATCGGATGGTTGCTGTTCGGGCCGAGGTGGCCCTGGCGGAGTAGGGGGCAGCGTACTGGTTTCCCTTGATGTCCTTCGAACGGGATTTGCATTTCCTTGACGGCTTGACGTTGAGGCTACGGTCTCCTTAGACAAAGGTCCTCCAGCTACCACTTCTTGGTAACTGCCCTTTAATGGACTGGATAGCGTCGACACTGTTTCAAGCGTTATACTGCTTGCCGGAGTTGACATCTCTGAGCCTGCATACGAAACAGATGGCGAGACAGTCGATTCGGAGGGTCGCGGTGGGGTCTGCGGTGGAGCCTGCGACTTTGCGACAGATTCCACGGACGGAAGCGTTCCCGAATTAACTACAGATTCATTCCCCTGATGAACTCCTGACGCCGTTTGGCTCACGGCAAATGTCTCGTGGGCACGCTTGCCGACAACTCTGTAGAAATCATTGGCTTCGACATGTTCCTGCCTGCTTCTCCAATAGGCAGCGGCTGCAGCCAGGTCTTCATTTCCGGCCGTATAGATCCCGCTGAACTGCACAGCAGTTTCTAGCTTGAGCGATGATAATGAAGCCTCTAGTGGATGCGCAGAGTGCTCGGGTTGGGAGCCAAGCGCAGTAGCGTCGTGCGACATGGCGGTGTCGATGGAGGAGGTGATGGGTTGAGGAGACGACAGCATTGTGTACTATCAAGGTGCATCGTCAAATCAAGGAGGTTCGAAAGGATCAGAAGGATTTGATGGGAGTGCCAGGGAGATTGGCGGCAGCATGTTCGGGAGAAGTGGGCACTGCATGATTGATACCTTAGTCCGGGAACGATATCAGCGGTGCGGTGTGGGGTCCCGTCAGCCTCGATCCGTCCGCACTTTATCAGCCTTGTCGTCGGGTGTTGTTCGTGTTGGCGGCTGCTGAGGCTTGGCGCCGTCAAACATACCGATTCTGTGTTTGTCCACTCAATCTAAAATAGGAAATTCTTCCTTGTCAAACACCCGGGGCTCACAACACGGCAACACGCGGCACGTCAGCATTACGGTCAGTTGACTCAGCAGTCCACATGTTACCAGCGGGCAGGCAGCAACTGTATCTAAAGTTCTTTCCCGGCTATGGCAAGATCTGGCTGGCTGGCTGGCTGCGGCCGGCGGGGGGGCTAGCTCGGTAAGTCTGCTCTGCGGCAACCAATCGGCAGACGTCTTTTCCCGCAGACGCTCGTCCAGATTTGGTCGTGCGACTGGCTGTGGGTTAGCCTCGGTTCAAAATCACCAGCGAGATGGGAACAGCATTCCTGATGGACATGTACAAGTACTCGGACTGGCACTTGGACTTCCATGTTCATGTAGCCAACCAGCCTCGGGGTCGCCGGCACCCTACTTCTTCCAATCTTCGCCGTGGATCCGACTTGATAAAAGGGTAAGCACGGTCTCCTATCACAGATTGCATTCTTTTTGTTTCATCGCCAGGAATGCTGACTTTGTTCTACAACAAGCAACTGTAGAACAGCCAGCGGTACTCAACATGTCTGCCATCGGGCCTGTCCGCCAGCCTATCGACGTCGCCGCCCTCGAGCGCTACCTCACCACTCACGTTCCGCGATGTTTCCGCGCCCCAATCTCGTTAAAGCAGGTATGCTGCCCGTTTATACCACCAAATCTCAGCATTGCCGGTTCCAGTTGCTGACGGCGGTTTGGGGGAGCATCTTTAGTTCGGCTATGGCCAGTCTAATCCTACGTACCTGCTCATCAACGGCGACGGAGGGAAATATGTCATGCGCAAGAAACCTCCCGGCAGTCTGCTGTCCAAGACTGCTCATGCGGTCGAGCGAGAGTACCGTGTGCTGCATGCTCTACAGAACACGCCGGTTCCGACACCGAAAGTGCACATTCTGTGCGAGGACAACAGCGTGATCGGGACGCCGTTCTACGTAAGCACTTTTTCCTAGAATCTCTATGGTGAAGAACTCCGAAACTGATATGATTGCAATTCTTCGGCATTGTTAGATTATGGAATTTGTCAAAGGACGGATATTCGAAAACTTTGCCATTCCGGATGTCAGCCCGAGGGACAGGAAGCTAATGTATATACACGCTGAACCTCCCTCTCATGATCGCAATCGCGCGATTTGTACGAATGCGTAGACAATGCTGACTGTTGTCCAACCTATGCAGCTGGAAGTCCGCTATTCAGACACTAGCACAGCTTCACTCAATTAAGCCCGCCTCAGTCAACCTAGAGTCTTACGGCGCTCCTTCCAACTTTTACAACCGCCAAATTCAAACCTGGACCAAAATTCACGCATCGCAAGCAAAAGCCGTCGACAAGGAGACCAACAAGCCGGTTGGCGATCTCCCACACTTCCACGAGATGCTGACCTATTTCTCCCAACACCTCCCGAACGACCGTACCACGATTGTCCACGGCGACTTTAAGATCGATAATTTAATATTCCACCCAACGGAGCCGCGCGTTATCGGCATTGTCGACTGGGAGCTTTCAACGCTCGGCCATCCGCTGTCGGACCTCGCCAATCTCCTTACTGTATTCACATACATCGACACGACCGTCCCCGTGCCTGCGGAATTCAAATCCCATTCGCAAAACATCGATCTAGCAACATTACCGGGCGTTCCGACACCTGCAGAGCTGCTAGGGTGGTACAGCGACATCGCAGGGTGGAACCCAGCGCCGGACATGAACTTTGCCTTCGCGTTCACGTTGATGCGTGGCAGCGCGATCTTCCACGGGATCGCGGCGCGGTATGCGATGCGTGTTGCGAGCAGCGAATTGGCTAGAGAGAATGGGGAGAGGCGGTGGGCCTATAGCGAGCTTGCGTGGGCATATACTAAGAAGCATGAAAAGGAGCTGGAGGAGCGGAAGAAGCTGGAAGCCAAGCTGTAGGTGTAGCTTTCATTCTTATCTTTTGGGAAGCAGGTTTATCTGTACTATATATATATATATATCCACTCGAGGAGTGTAACATGGAGTAGGTATATCAATTAGAGGTAGCATCGACATCTAATTTTGAGGTACACCGGTTAGCACTTTGAGCAATTTTCATGCCCTTGTAGCAGTAATGTACTATGCATATGCCTGTAAAACTCCTCACTCAGAATGATATGGATGGCCATTTGCGTGTGTGTGTGCGTGCGTATTGACGGTTCGTCTCGCGTTATTCATTATTGCGGAGTATTATGTATAGGATCGACTGGGAGCTAGGAAAAATGAACAGGAAGGGGAATCGTCATGTACAGGCAAGAAAAAATAAAGAAAACGAGATATCAACAGCATCCACATCTCAATCGCTTGGTAGCAACATGTACAATCCTCAATGCGCAATGCACATGGTCATATGAGTGTGTATGCAGTTCATCCTGCATACTAAGAATCCAAACCAGGAAAGCTTAAAGGTATGCAAGAAAAAAAAAAAGAAAAAGGAAAAAAAACAAAAACACCGTCCCGCTTATGCGTTCGTACGTATGTAAGTATATACCGTGACTGAATATTCCCGCGGCTTACCCATCGCCACCAGCCATATCATTCATGCAGCATCGCTCCTAAACTCCCGTATGTACTCTCCGTAGGATCCTGCGATATAAAGCAAAGCAAATGCAATGCAATACACCCCCGAGTGCAGGCATATATGCAAATAATAAAAAAAAACTTCACATGACCGTCATCCAAATACCCCAAAACATCCCCACGGCCAGCATCCCCGCGGTTGCTTCCCCTCTCATCCGACGCCACCCACTGCCCGCACTACATCGGTACCCCAAGGATTCCCAATATGCACAGCCTCTCGGTGCATAGGACTCCGCAGCCTGAATTGCTACTGTCTGCGGCTGTTGGTAGACTACCGTCGTCGCCGGTGGCTGCTGATAGACAACGTAGGTAGTGTAGACCTGGGGCGCTTGCACGGTCACAACCTGGGTTACTGGTGCGACCTGCACGACAACTGTCGATGGAGCCGGGTAGACGTATGCTACGGATTGGCTGATTACAACGTTGCCGCAGTTGCCGTTGCCGCCATTGCCAGCCGAACCGGAGCCGGAATTATAGTTTCCGGAGTTCCCGTTGCCGCAATTGTAGTTTCCGGAGTTACCGTCGCCGGAGTTGTAGTTACCGGAATTATAACAGCCAGAGTTGCCGACTCCGGAGTTTGTGCACTGACGTTTCGATAGGGAGGAATCATCATCATCACCGCCGTCCTCATCCTCGGTTTCCTCCGGGTAGTAGATTATCCAGGGCGGTGGCAGCGGTAGCGGTGTAGTCGTTGTGGCGTGAACGGTGGCTGTGACGGCGGGCAAGTGAATGGTAACTAGGTGACCTGGTTCGGCGTTTGAACCTGCAGGATCCAATGTACCCCGGAATAGAGGGGATTGTGGTAGCCAGGACGAGCAAGAAGGTGCGAAACGCTCCAGCGTGCTTAGTACACGACTCCATAGCAGAGTCGGGGAGGCCGAAGCGGAGTGGGCGGTGAGAGCGAGGTGTAAGAAAAGAGATATCCGAAACGACGTTGAAGCGCGCATTGTGAAAGATAGGTATCTCGGTCTACTTTTATAGAATATAATCCCACTATTGCAGCCAATTCAGTGGTAGCGAATGCTATCGGCCGATATAAATGCGTCTATATATATAAAATGGCGAGCCGATGTTGTTGTGCGGGTAATTTGGCGATGTGTGCGTGGTGTGTTGTGGTGTTGCAGATTCGATCCAACCAATTCAACCAGCCAATTAATGATTCGCAACAGCTGCAGCTTTTGGATGTGCTGCTGGGTTCTTGTAGACTATCGAATAAAGCCCTTGAGCGCCTCTCCTTTCTCTGCTGTGTGCTTGTATCTATCGAACCCAGCCAGTTGAGATCTCTTGGATGTCGGTTTCGACCTTTTTTCTAATTCAAACCCGATGATGCCGGCCAAATGCAGTTCTCGAATGTCCGGATATGTTTGACCGTAATTTTTAATGCTTCCCGCTGCAGATAACACTGCCAAGCAGCCCGGCGTATCCAGAATCCAAAAAGCCGTCGAGTATCGATTGTACAGCCGTTCTAACTGTGAAACGAACGACGAAAAAAAAGAAAGAAAGAAGAGAGAAAGCAAGAGTCGTAGTATCTATAAGTATATATGCCCACTACCGTGCCCAAACCATGTTGTGAGAGCCTGAGTATAGAAAGAGGTTTGTCTGCGCGATGGGAAGGAGCTAAGATCGTGATGAGGTCACCAGGCCAGGCCAGGCCATGCGATGCGAACGAGGGTCACGCCTGTGCGGAATAAATCAAGCGCAAGCTCGAAAGAAGGGCAACCCGGCCAGGCTCGTGAGTGAATTCGGTCAAACGAGCGAAGGTTCTAAGAGTCGAAAGGTTAATGAAGAATTGAAGAAAAGAGGAGAATTGAAGAGAGAGCGGAAGATAACCTTATAGCAACCATACTAACTGCGCGGAGCCAGATCGATACTCTTATTTTAGCTCCCTCCAGCGGTGCACGCGGTGTGGATACTAAACAACTGATACATCCACAGCTAACCTACCATTCCCCCCAGCAATTAGGCTGGCAAGTGTCTCTTTTTTTTTTTGCTCGCACATCTTGGTTGGCTATGTCATACTTCCGCCATCCCGGAACGACAAGCCATTCGTGGCCATTCTAGTTCTGTGTCTTGCGCGATGCAATAGATTGGGTATGTTAACTTCAAGCCACACCAATTTGTTGTGGTCTTTCAAGGACAGCCGACAGAAACAACTGTGACAATTCCGCATTGGCTGGTATTTGATATGTTTCCCGTGCTGCGAATCGCATGCATGCAGCAGCGCACTTGCATACGTACGTACTGATACGCAGAGCACGATTCTGGTTGTATTGGATGGGTGAGAGATCGAGAAGCAAGGGCATGACTAGGGCAAGCAAGTCGAGCTGAGCGCCGCTCGAGCGAGATCTTGATCCAGTGGTCGGCACTTTTAGCCTACCCGCTCGGCCTTTGATCGGAAGGCCAAGCGGACCCATGACATAAGTCGCTCGGAGTATTATAGTTTGTTAATATAATTTTAGCATCCGAGCCGGGGGTTGGTTGGCCATTGTCCAGCGCAGAGGCGTCGTCGAGTTCCAGACGTCTTGTCAGAAAAATAAATGGGGAGGTTGGAGCAGGCGAGTTGGCGGGTGAGGCTTGCTCTGTCAAACACTGTCAAATGCAAACTGCCTCGGCAGCAAGCGGCTGCAACCCACAAACCGACGTCACCACGTTGGTATCGCAAAGAACTTTCCGCGGAAACAGATTGTAGACGATTCCTTTTTGTGTTTGGGAGCCATTCCAACATAATTTAATTGCAAAGCTATTGTGCAGGCGGTTTAGTGGAAGCTACACGACGCTGGTTCAAAGCTGAAGCTGTCTTCCGGTTGGTGTTGTTGTTGTGGTGCTATCGGGCCTGATATTCGATTAGGATATATTTTATCGTGATACGACTGGAACGTCGCAGCTGGTATCCAACGTTGAATTCTTACTAGTACAGTGGTCTACAAGATTGTACTCCTGGTGCGTGGCTATACTTGTCTGGACCGCTAGCCTTGATTAAAGGTGGATGTGGGCTGGAATTCTACGAAGCATACACTCATTAAATTATGAAAAAGGAATATAACTAACGATGTTTTTCCCGTCTAGTGAGGATAATTAGGGTCCTAGCTAGCCTTAAATAGTACCACTTGCATCCTGCTTCACCATCTACAGGCCTCAACTGAGTACACTAATAAATATCACATCACGTAAGGAGCGTAGTCCGTCGCGTTATAGTTATAGATGCACATCTTTTTGCCTTACCTCAAACCCCTACCATAAAACCCAAACTGTTATCAATATCTAGATATCGATCAGCAGTATAATCTCTATATACCGAGTAGAGCTCGAAATATTTCGCAACATGGCAACTTAAGTTAGAACCCCAGCCAGTTTATAACAGAGCCAACAACCTCAAAAATGACACAGGCAACACACAGATAACTTTATAACACTGCTTTGTGTCTGGTGGCAGCTAGATGCACAATCATATATACGTATAAGTGCTATGTCAAACTAAATTCAGGGAACAGAATGGTAAAAACAAGGATACAAACAACGAGAGGAGAGATCAAGAGCAAATCTAACAATTCTAAGCAGCACAAGACCTGGTCAGAGTAGATAGGTAAGACATAAGAAGAGAAGCTGAAATCAACCTCTTTTTCTCAAACGAGTCAAAGCGACCCTGCTAGCCATAGCTCTTGCCTCCTTTTTAGTACTAGCCCAACTAGTGGACTCTCCCACCTTCACTCCATCCATGGTAACGATGCTCCACCACCTGACGTGCTCACCCCCTCCGCCGTTGTCCTGATCGCTATATACAGGCGCATGGTAACGGTGCTTCTCGCAGTATTCCTTGAGTTCCTTGATAGCGTCTCCGATACTGCGGGCTGCATGTCGATCTCCTGCGACACCAGCTGTGGTGTACATCCTGAGGTCGGGAGCTGCCGTGCCAGGTCGAGCAATCATGTTTGGGTTTTCGAGCGGGTAGCCATGATACCCGGATGGAAGCATTCGTGAATGTCGGGAGGACGATGCGATCGACTCGAACTGGGGGTCCAAGTTTGGCTGGGCTGCCTCATAGTCCTCGTAGTTGCTCTTACACTTCATGGCATAAGGCTTGACGAGATAATAGAACCAGTTCCTGAGTTCCGGGTAGCCCTCGGAGCCGCGGTCGTGGTAGAGAATACCAATGTAGGCCTTGAATGCGAGGGCGAGGGTATGGTCATCATGGCGGCGCTCTGGTGGAGAAGCCCGGAGGTAGGGCTCAAGGTTGATCCGACGACAGAGGTTTGAGAGAACTGCTGGAGCTAGGAGAGCTTGTCGCATTGCCTATTACGGTGGTTACACAGTCGTTATTAGATGGATCTTTACAAAATGCAACGCATGGCATTGCATTGGTGAGCGGTAGCTGAAATTGCGATCGAAGGGTGGTTACCCGACTGCGTGTGTCCGCAACTTCAGACAAGACCGACGGTCGGGGAACAACAATTAAATCTGATGCACTGATGGTAAAGCACTAAAGGGTGTGTGATAGGTGCCTGGATGGGATTTAGTTACCGTGAGAGCATGTCCTCCATATTCGATGAATTCAGTGTAAAGAAGGTCGCTGACGAGCGCGGTGAGAATGCCCTCGCCGAGGTACTCTGCTCTTTGGCTCAGATTCCGGTCGGCGGGCTCGATGGCCTTACGGCTAGGCTTTGACACGAGTAAGATGCGGTACAGCTCCTGGTCAACGATTTCGAGCATCGAGGGTGGCCAGTTCTGAGAGTAGTCATTCGCAGGGTCGATTTCCGGAAAGTTGGTGTACCAAAGCGGGGGAGAAGAGCGAAGTGGTGGAGGAGATCGACTGCTAGTCCCATACATTATATTCGGCGTGAATTTTGAGATACTCCAACAGCAAGGAGGCTACAGATTTTCTCAAACTATAGTGTGCTGAGAACGTTTTTTCTCACAACATTGATAAGCACAAGCGTGGCAAGGCATGCATCCGTTGGGACGGAAAGGGGTTTCATGTTGGTGCCACGGGGAGGGAGACGTACTGCACCTAGAAGTCCGTGGCCTGGGTATGAGAAAGTATCGGTACTTGTGTCAAGATTGCACCCCTCTGCCCACGATCTAATCAGCTATGAATGCTGCGATTAACCGTAACCGGCCTCGAGCTCTTGAAGATAAATTATGGAGAGATAATCTCCTAAGGATAAACTTGAGAGACCGAGAGTGTGAGAATGCGAGGTTTCTGGGAATTCTGGACTAAAGATCAGTACATGCTAGCAAGTATCATTACACATTGGTTATGGACTTGAAGTCTGCAGAGGCGAGTCAAGGCTGGAGCGGCCGTCCATTTATATCTCCTGTCCACAGAAAATATGCAGGCACAGACAGTATTGGAGGCCATATATCTGGGCGTTGAAGTGGAGCTGCTTGCTTCGCCATGTGACATCGGGGAAGAGGGTAGACGAGATTATTCCCAAATGGTCAGCCGTTCCTTGAAGATGCAATGAAACGACTACAGTTGACCCGAAGACCGTACCTGCAAACATACGGTATGTGGGGGCAGGTACCATGGCACTCACACGGGGATGACGGATAAGTATTCTCGTACAGGGGTTTTGATAAACGTCAAATACCAATCACCATTCGAACAAGATTTTACACCATGGTGTACAACTGCGCCGCTGTGGATCGATATTTGAATGACGACTATACAAGAATGCGCAGTTTCAAGCCGCCGCCAAAGGGGCCTAAGTATACATACTTAAAATGGTAATTTAATTCTTGTGCCTGCCACCAGATAGCGATTGCCGAATGTGTATATAGTAAATCACGCTGAAGAACTGGGTTACAATCTGTGCCATATTTTGCGGTTTACACACGCTGCTATATTTATTAGTCTGGGCAGATTCTCACGACATCTTGTTCTTTTCACGAGAACCAGAGATATAGAACGACGTCGACGTACCTTAGGTTTTTTATTATTATAAGTTGTTGCAATAACCAGGCATTGTAGTTGGCAAGGGGGCTCGTGCTGCAAATTTGACATAGCGTGTGCAGTCGCCGCCGGCGCGGTCCCAGTCTGTTGGGTCATGTCTTGAACTCATATGGACCTCCTTTAGGCCACTAGACTAGACTGTTGTTTTCGAACTCGCTTATTCTAGCAACATGGGCAGCTCCGAGAGACAGTGAATCAGGCATAAACTAAACTGGTCAAACTTCGACTCCGAATGCCTTGCTTGGGCAAAGCAGCGTCACTGCTTGCGGATGTGATACAAATCCGCTCAGTGCCAGTGCGAACCTCAAGCATTTCATTAGCTGGGGCTGTTCGGATAGCAAAAAGTGGGTCTTCGGGGATTCAGAGCTGGATATTTCCTGGTAAGATATGGCCCTGAAAGTATATCCGTGCCGCTTGCTCGGGTAGCTACACTCGGCTGCTCATGTGGGCCCAAAACATCGTGGGCAAAGCTGAATCGCCTAGACACCATACATCAAATACGTAGGCCACTAAAACACCTAACCCCTATGGCACAGAATCAAGCTATTTGATTCTCTGAATTGTAAGACAGGAAGCTGCGGGAAGGAAAAACAAAAAAGTTCCTCTCAAGGCATCTCTTGAGTGGCCGGAGCATTCTGAATTCTAAGGTTCTTCAAGTAATAGCACGCGGATATCAAGTCCATACATACTCTTTCAACTTCTAGATCAATGGTAGGGTCCGCTGACCGACTCTTGCACCAGAAAAAATTGTTTCCTTCCGTTTATGCGGCTGCGAGCGCATGATGCATGATGCACAGTTGTGAGGAATTCAAGGCAACCCATGCATGCAGCCTTTGGCAATGTTTGGACCAAACAATACTATTGTTTGCCGCAGTCCAACAGGAGCTCGCTGAACTGGCACAGACGCCAGGTTGCAATTGATTACAGTACGGACAATAGGGTGTCCGTCCGTCCGCTCCTGCGCATGCCGACACCCAACACAGCGCTTTGTTGCAAGCGCTGCAGCAACTCGCTTGTGGTATTGGGAGACAAGGGTCCATTGGAAAATTACCGGATCCGGCAGACGTTCTCGCAGGTTTGTCCAATAAAAAGGGAGTCTGCAGAGTTCACAAAGACGCTATGAGTGGCACAGGCGGCGGACTGTCTCCTGTGGATGTTCGCGGAAGGAAAGCCTTATTCCATGGAGGTCCAATGTTTGGTAATTTTTCTCTATAGCCATGGGTCCATTTGAACGGGTCCCACCCCCGATGTCTTGAATTCAACCGCGGACATGGTTTCTGCCTTGGTGCACATGGCCTTCAAGGTGGCGAACGCAGCGCAACCATAACCGGGTTCGCATTCGGCTGCCGGCATGTATAAGGCACAGCACTCATGTGTATATACTAGTTCGGGTTTTTGAATATCAATATAGCTCAGACGAGTGACTATAATAGAGCCTTTGGAGCTCGTCAATAGCTTCATCTATTGATCCTTTCGACGGCATGGGAGGATTCTAGTGGAGGGCTGCAGGGGAGGCACACGTATACATGTATCTCCTTTACATGCGAGTTTGTGGCACAGTGCTGCCAATTTCTCTGCAAGAGGCCGTCTGACCTACCACTCGCACCCGCGGTAGCCTCTCCTCTCGAGGCTACTATGGCCATTCGATTGATTGTTCTCCGTACGCACGTCTTAGAATTTCGCCCTATAAACCGTGCCAAGTACAACCTTGAACCCAGGCAGCCACGATGCGGTTTTGTTCACTAATCGACACTTTTTACGCTCCGTATACGCCAGCATCAGGCTAACTGGCCTAACCAAGTCCTGTAGATCGGTGCGCGTCACTTGAGGCACCATTAATGCTTCGGATGCAGCGGGGGAGAGGGCTATTGTTATGAAAACATGAGTCAGAAATTTTTGTAACGTTAGTGTACGTTATATTCGTCTCGTGAACCGAATCTCGTTTATTGTTGGTACCTTGAATGCCATGTGCCAAACTGCAGATCTGCAGACCTTGGACGTGGCCGACCTTGAATCTAGGTAAAGAAGAAGAAGACACAGAACTGAGATCTTCGGGCGTATACTGGGGTATTGCATAGTAAAATGGACAAAAGTTTATACCATATTGAATCTCACTTTTGACAAAACGTATAATGATGTTTTCCAAATGATAGAACCTATAATCATCACATCTTTACACTATTTCATGCCCACCAAAGTATCTGGAGGTTTGCGAAGGAGACAACAAAGTATGCTCAATAGACAAATTTCACGTGGTTCGTACTACTACCTTGAATAGCAGCTTCAAAAATCAGCACTCACGCAAACACAAATTTAGTGGTTACAAGGCTAGTTCTATAAACTTGTGGGTAGTGTCGTTATATATATACCGAATATATATTCCTAGACTACAAAGCTACAAAGACTACTGACTCTCCCATGAAAGCCTGCGAAAGAGATAACTGCTGACTATTTTTACACGAAAGTAATTGGTATGCCCACGGTGAAATTCATCCGTTAGCATACCTTAGCAGACATGAAACAGCGCAAAAAAAATCATGATTATAAATTCTATTACCTGCAAAAACATAATTATAATTTCTATTATTCGCAAAACATATGTATATTTGAATCCGGGGTTCTTCGCAGGCGAGGCTCAATATAGTATAGACGTTCGTCCTTTTTGGTACACCATATCTGGGCTGCATTGCGGGGCGTCTTAGATATGAGGTATGAGAAACATAAGCAAAGACGGACCATAATATAAATCGACCAAGGCCTAAGGCCGATCAACTAAATGACGTTATTCAAAATGGTGTCAGGCCCCAAGTTACCAGGATATATATACAGAGCGAGTTAAACCAAACCGTAGATTGTGTTAGACGGCCCGAATATTTGGAACGCATGGACTCGTAGATACGCATTCCGAAGCGTGGTACCATTGTCATAGAAATTGAACCGTTGGGGCTGTTTCACGTGATCAGGTACATTTTCCTATTCGGAGATGTTTGACCCGTATTTACCTGATATAAGTGCCTTATCTTACTTAGGGTGGGCAATTAATTATCTAATCGGTTTTGTTATCGGCTCTCTGGAGCGAGACTTTACTTGTCTGGTCCACCAGATTGCCGTACTTTAGCCGGCAAAAGCCGGACTGCTGTCGGCAAGGCTTTTCTGCTAAATGTGTGCATACGCGGGTACGATTGGTAGGGATACCAGCATAAGCATACCGCACACGTGGCTCTACCGTCATGTATGCAAGTTCGTCTTTTGGGTATTCCCTTTGACCTAACTAGAAACGAAACAAAACTTAATCTCAGATATCCTGTTCCCGGATTATCACGGGATCTTAAATCTCGAGAAGTCAGCCAATCCCGCTGGGTATTTTGAGACGCAGTTCGCGTTTGTAGGTGCATATATCTTGTACGTCAAATTAGGTGCGAGTAGTATCGATGGTAGGGCTTAAGCTGGTTAGTGTCGACATGTCAAGCTTGGTTAAACGGGCCAAAAGATGCTCACAACGGCTATAATATGCTACACAACCCCGCGCTATTGGTAAAGATCTGGTTGCGTTGAAGCGTCACGCACCGGCGCACCAACTCTCCTCTCCGCATTATACTCTTGTTGATAAGCGTATACATACATACTTAAGTAGGTACCTAGGTACCTAGGTAAATAATGTTACTAAGCCTTCACAATTTTAGCCGGAATTGTACTTTATCTTTGATTCAATATCCCGCCCCAGATTTGACGGAGGAACCGTCTCAACAAATATTCTAGGACTCAGAGGTTCGTGATTCCAAATTACCGTTCGAGCGTGATTGTTCACTCACAATTTATGTCGGTTTACAGAAGATGCTACGCGTACCTACACGTGCACACGAGTTTGCGCCATCTAGTTGGTAGCATATATTAATTCATGCTTCCTTTGTATTTCCGGTTCTCCAATCACATGGGTTACGGGTTTAACAGAATCCGACGCTGTCACTTCGAATTCCGGTAGGCCGAGATAATAAGATAAACCGGAACTAATACCTGATCGAGATGGCTGGTCGAGCGGGGCAAAATCTAGATCCTTAGATCGTCTATTATCTAATTTGTGCTCAGAATGTCGCGAGTTTCTCATATAGTTAGAAACGGAAATTCTATAGTTCAATGACTTAGCGACATATTGGATGGACGACATAATGACAGCAGGGTAATCGATTATCTAATGATAATGTTGAAACCCCCCAAGATACGCCACCCGATCTGCGGCTGACTTTCACTCAGTGGGGTTCTTTCTGGGGAAGAGCTGGAAGCACTATTTTGCCGTTAGCGCGGTATTCATTTCATGAATTTCTTGGAGTTCTAGATTGGGTCGGATCTCGCCGCGTGCATTTTTCCATTCTCTTGGAATTCCATACTGCAGGGTTATGGTCACGCACTAAACCCGAAGTCACGCGCTCATATAAAACTTCAATCAGTTTAGTCGAGGAACACAAAATTTTTTACTAGGGCGTCTCTGAGAAGTCTCTAGCCTGTACAGTGGGGTAAGCTGGCCAGTTGCTATTGAGACAGGAAAGACGAAAGTCCTGACGTTACACTGAATTCTAGGGATCCTGACCAGCCGTTCGTTGTCGGCTTCTGCCTGAAGCCTTGTAACAAGGTCCGGCGACATCTTGCATCCTACCATCACGAAAAAGATGATCCGTTAAAAGCAGATCTGATTTATTACTTTCCCGGGGCCGGGGTATCACTAACTTGTCGACTTAGGACTAGAACTCGACTAGCACTTGGGCATAGTATCTGCTAGGCGATTTTCTGCAGCACTTAGCTCGTAGATCGACGGAGCTCACGCGTGAATTCTCATCTTTGAGGGGCATCGACTGAAAGCGAATGTGGAAGTTTTGGCGACAGACAGGGGCGTTCCTTCCAGTCACATTGCTGGCAGGCAGGCAGGCAGGCAGGCATGAGAGACGGAAGGTGCCTCTTTTGGATCCGTGGGCCAGTAGGAATGGACAGATGCAAAATAATATGGTATTGGCACGCTGGTTTTCTGAGAAAGCAGAGTGATCCATCAGGAAAACTTACGCGAAAACGAAAGGTGATCCTGGCACTGGAAAGAGCAAATCGACGAGTAAAACCTGTCTTTGCTTTCATTGATTGTCTGCGGAGAACGTGGGGGCAGGATTGGGTGTGTTCCGACATGCATGAGCATACGCATATGCGCGTTTGCATTGCAAGACGTTTTATACACAAACCGACTCGGTTGGGAGGCCGAGATTGGACGACAGAGCAAGACGCCTTTCAAGCCCCAAATGATGTGATTTTTGCCAACCCCTCGCGCGAACAGGACAAGAAAAGTTGGCAAACGCGGGAACCCGCCTTGACCCCCTCCTGGGCAGTTCTCTGATGCTACGGCTGAAGAAGAAAGATGGGATACAAGCACTCGAAGCTTTCACGGCAATACGCAACTCAAGCATTGGCAAATGCTTGACGACGGGACGAGATGTAGACAAGAGATTTGGGAGACGTGTAGCGCGACGAGGTTGCATATTTATGTCTACGGGCGACTGAATTTTTGGAGAATGAGATTTCCGCAGGGAACAGGCTTCGACAGCTGCCGTTTTTTTTTATTTTCTTTAGGTAGATGGGAATCCAGAGGCGTGGGAGCCTGGAAACCTGCACTTAGAAATATAATACGAGCGAGATCCGCGTGGGAACAAGCTCGCAAGCTAGGCTAGGCCCTGAAAGAATAAAATGGAGGTTTGTGGATCGGGGACCACTTCCAACCTTCTTTTCCGGCCGCTAGAAACTTAAATTGCTCACAAGACCGGATGCTAGTAGATGGTTCACCTGGTGGACCAGGCATACCGCTGCAATCGAGAGAGTGCATGCAGCATATGCAAAGCGATGTGCAGACTCGAGCAAGCTAAACAGCTACAATCGCCGTGATGCAGCTTTGGGTCATTTCCGGGCTCTTCTGGCTGGATCTGGGAAGTGAGATCGGTTTGGGACTGTCGTGAACAGTGAAATGGGCAGTTTTGGTCTCATTCGCAAAATTTGCAGTTGGAGTCCCTGCTTTTGGCGTATATGTCCGTATACGTAGAGATGTTATTAAGTTATATGTATGCGGATAGACAATAATACCTTTTTCTGATATATCCACGACACATGCGTTGTGAACTAACTTGTCTCTTCTAATACCACCTCCAACGTAGCCCGCCGTCCTGACATCAACCCACCCCAAAACCAAGTTGAGTCGGCGAAGTTGTCCACGAACAGGCGGGGTGCATCACAATACTCCCTTTTTTTGATGTCGTTCTCGCGGCCTGTTATTGCGTGCTTGCGCTGATACAATCACGCGGCGGCCTGATTGGACAAACGCCGCAGCGCCGACCAACCAGAAGCCTCCGATGACCGCTGCGGGGCAACCTCCAAGTTGGGATTCGAATGTACATCGGCTCCACTGCGGCAACAGGCTGCAGCTCTGCAGCGCTGATGGCAACAGCTCCCAGATCACTCACATCTGTCCATCTATCTTTCTCCCACGCTCTCGTCTGGTGGGCATGGGGTCGCCTCCATCAGATATCAAAACCTAATAGCTTGTCGCGTCGGGCGCCGAGGAAAAGCCTCCTGCAGGCCGTGGCCGGTACATGCACCAAATGCAAATGCACCTGGTCAAGCGAGCAGGTCGCTAAGTCACAACAGCTCGCAAAGCTATGTAACCACAATCTTGGCGAGGAGCCCCCAAACTTACTGGCGAGCGGACCTCCAATGATCCAGTGAACTGGTTCCTCTGTTCCTCTTTTTTCTCCACCAAACCCAAGTGCAAGCTCTAGTCGTTTTAGACCGAAATTTTCGCAGAATGGACTATCCGAGCAGGTGCTTTGTTGGTAATCCATGCCTGCTTGTACCATCATGTCACCACCCTGGGAAGGGCAGTAGGAAGCGAAGGCGGGTATCTGGTTCCCTCAGCGTATAAAACCACCACTCCCCGCAGCCTGGAATCTGGTCTTCATTGCATACCAGGTCAGCTTTTTTTTTCTGTGGACCCTTACCGCGAAAGGTTTCCCTGATATCTGCCTTTCAGAGTATCGCGTGCCCCAGCTCTCCCTCAAACCCTCGTCACCATGGCTCCCTGGCAGAGGGCTGCCGCCAAAGTGCTTGGTATCAAGCTTGACTCCGACATCAACCGAAACGACGATGTAACGAGAGGAGAATCAATTCAGTCCACGGATACGTATGTTGAGGAAGAGCCAACAGTTCAGGACTGGGTTCATGATCATCTACCGGACGGCCACCAGGTGGCCGAGTATTTCACGTCGCTTTTCCCTTTCCTTCAATGGATTGGAAACTACAACCTTCTCTGGCTTACCGGTGATCTAATCGCTGGTATCACCGTTGGTTTTGTCGTCGTTCCACAAGGAAGTAAGCAGAATTATCCCCCGCATAAATCTATTTAGTTGTATATCGCTGCTAACTAAAACGACAGTGGCCTACGCTGGTCTCGCCCAACTGCCCCCCGAATATGGTCTCTACTCGTCCTTCGTCGGTGTTATGATCTACTGGTTCTTCGCAACTTCTAAGGATATCACTATCGGTCCCGTCGCTGTCATGTCTACCCTTGTTGGCAACATTGTTACAAAGGCTGTAGCCTCGCACCCGGAGTTTACCAAGCCCCAAGTAGCCAGCGCCTTAGCTGTCATCTGTGGGTGCGTTGTATTTGCCATTGGTATGCTGCGCTTAGGGTTCATAGTCGACTACATTCCTCTCCCTGCCATCGCTGCCTTCATGACAGGTTCTGCCCTCAACATTGCGATGGGACAGATACCTGGATTGTTCGGAATCCCCAGCAGTGTCGTCAACAACCGCGCAGAAACCTACAAAGTTTTTATTAACTTTTGGAGGCACATTGGCGCAACCAAACTCGATGCGGCGATAGGGTTGACTGCCCTAACGATGCTGTACTTGATCCGCACCGTCTCTAACCAGATGGCGAAGAGATTCCCCAAGTATCAGCGAGCGTGGTTCTTTGTGTCGACTTTGCGGACCGCCTTTGTTATTCTGCTCTACACAATGATCTCGTGGCTGGTCAACCGTCACCGAAGGAAGAACCCAGCTTTCAGAATCTTGCTCGTCGTTCCGAAAGGGTTCCAGCATATGGGCGCCCCGCTTCTAAACAAGGACATCATAAACTCGTTCACGAGCGAGCTTCCAGCTGCTATCATCGTCTTGTTAATCGAGCATATTGTGAGTATCAATCAGACCTGCAAGTGAGTTCGCAGTCGCACAAATCTAATATCTCTATCCGGCAGGCAATCTCCAAATCCTTCGGACGTGTTAACGGTTACCAAATCAATCCTTCACAAGAACTCATCGCTATTGGCATTACAAATATCTTCGGGCCCTTCTTTGGCGCGTATCCTGCCACAGGATCCTTCTCCAGAACGGCTATCAAAGCCAAAGCTGGTGTCCGGACGCCAATTGCTGGTGTTATCACTGGTATAATTGTCCTTTTGGCGATCTACCTTCTCACGTCGGTCTTCTTCTACATCCCGAATGCCGGGCTAGCTGCCGTTATTATCCACGCTGTTGGTGATCTCATCACCCCGCCCAACGTATTGTACAGATTCTGGAGGGTTTCTCCCGCCGAGGTGGTCATCTTCTTTGCTGGTGTTTTCGTCTCCGTCTTTAGCTCCATTGAAAACGGCATTTATACCACGATATCGACATCGGCTGCGCTACTACTTTTCAGAGTAGCCAAGGCCAAGGGCCACTTCCTTGGTCGTATCCGCGTCCAAGTTGTCCCGCCTGATAACTTCTCCAGTGAAACTCTCGGAAATACATATGGAGCTACCGGCAAGGCCTCTTCCAAATCTGATCCAGATATCAAAGGCGCGAACGCCAACTCCAATGCATCGCCCGCGGAGCTCGTTGACTCTTCGTCCCACGAAGTCTATATTCCGATCGATCACAAAGATGGATCGAACCCGGCAATCAATATCGATTCACCTTTCCCTGGAGTCTTTGTCTACAGGTTCTCAGAAGGATACAATTACCCTAACGCAGCTCACTATTGCGACCAGCTTATCGATTATATTCAAGACCGATGCAGACGCACGTCCATCGATACATATGCCCGTCTCGGAGATAGGCCATGGAATGACCGTGGCCCACGTCATCTGAAACTTGAAGGCGACAATCGTCCTACCTTGAAGGCCGTCGTTCTCGATTTCTCATCTGTCAACAATGTTGACATCACCTCCGTCCAGACTCTCATTGATACCCGCAACACACTCGACAAGTACGCAGCCCCGAACCATGTCGACTGGCACTTCGCATCAATCAGCAACCGATGGACAAAGCGCGCTCTCACATCCGCCGGATTTGGATACAGATCCGTGGACGTGGAAGCCACTACCCCAGAGGGAAGGGAGCCGTGGAAACCATTGTACTCCGTCGCAGAGATCAGTGCGCGGGTTGCCGGAATCAATTATGAAGACAGCGGGAGTGGCAGCAGCATTAAGAAGACGGATCTCGAGGCCCCACCAACGGCGAGCTCACAAATCCAGAAGAAGAAGGTTCTGGTCCACAGCATTCGGCGACCGTTGTTCCATCTTGATCTCAACGCTGCCTTGTTGTCCGTGCAAGAGAATTTGTGATATTGGCATTTGACATTTTCAATATCCTGATCTGGTTTCAATCTGATGGTTACGTCAATAGGCAATCGCGAATTTGTTGGCAGGGACCCTGGGATACTCGGAATGTTTATACAGCATATTTGTAATTAATAATGAATGCATCCCTCGCGATGTCTTACCCTTTTGAATGGTCTCATGAATAAGACGATAAAGGCTTTGAAACTAGATCTGTAGGCTTCCGTGTCGTGAAACTAAGTAGTTAACACCTGATCATGCTGATAAAAACATGGGCACAACCTCTCGGCTTTTGGGGGTCGCGCTCTCTAAAAACCAAATGCTTGGCGCCAAGGTATTCAAGCATCTAAATTTCACATGTTTGAATACTTATGAGCTTACGTAAGTACCACCATTTAATTTATCAAAACGGATTGTGAAAGAATAGCTAAGGAATAATTAAAGAATACCCCCAAGTTTCCAGTCCGCCAAACAGTCTCATCTCCTGACCATCAACCCTTGACTTTTTCATAGGTTTCGATAGATCGTGACTCGCATCCAGCTGCCGGCCCGTGGTATGTATGATAGCTGAGAGCCTTGATACAACACAAGATCCATCCAGCTGACTGCAATCCCACCCGATAGCAACGAATTAGCGGACTTGGAATCCTTTCAAGAATGAGTAGTCCGGGGTCATTTTCTCCGCGACGTAGTCTCCAGAGTTTCAAGGGCTTTAAAGAGTATAATAGCTTGTGCCCTAAGTCAACGTCGACGTTTACAAGTACGGGTAGATCGTGGAGCGTACAATTATATAACTCGAGTTGTCGGGCAGATTTAATTCAACTTGCGGGGCCTTGCGTTAAGTGTATAAATGCCTCTCGTAATCTCGACTTTCTGGCTGGAATAGTCTTTGTCTTTAATAGATTGTAATATTATGGCGGGAAATCGATCGATGTATCCGCCTTGGAGCCAAGCGAGGTATCGGCTGAAAGCATCAATGGAATACAGCAACTTTGCCAGTTGTGTGCATGTATGCAGGTAAGGGAGTGAATAATTCTTAGCGACGACACTAGCCAGTAAAAATTGGAGTTGCAGGCGACGGCGGGAGGAATTGTGGCTTATTCATGATCCCTTGCTGAACTACATTTTCCGTCAAGTGAAATTCGACGCATTCGGCGATGCATCTACACTTGGCCCTTGCGTTTGCCAACCTGTGTTTGCCAACTTGCGTTTGAATTGAGGCGGCCTGGATGCCAATTTTTTATTTTATTTCCTTAATTAATAGTTTATTAGCCAGATTGAATCAAGGGATAAATATCGTCATCATGTGTTCGGGGAGGTAGGTGGAAGGTCACTACCGTTTGTTCCACTCCCCCATGGCCATTCCTTCGCATCCAACCTGGAAGGTCCTATCTAGCCTATATCGCTCCTCGATATGACACTAGTAGTTTATGGCTGTGTTTCGAAACGAAGTCTGGAGAAGCTCGTGAACCTCGAGTTTATCCAGCCTGGAATACGTTAATACCCTAAATAGCCTGTGACCCTTGTGCCTTGCCGAGCACTATCGATGCAC
Organism: Drechslerella coelobrocha; assembly: GCA_036971555.1. Lineage (NCBI taxonomy): Eukaryota > Fungi > Ascomycota > Orbiliomycetes > Orbiliales > Orbiliaceae > Drechslerella > Drechslerella coelobrocha. Next base: position 4,065,176 of record JAJTUH010000002.1, read on the forward strand.
GATACATCTGTGCGGCGGCACCAAATCAGATCTCTTTGCAAAAATGAGTTAAGCCGCAGGAAAAGCCCCTCGATAATAGAGTTCGATCAAATCGCGAGATCGCGATCCGATAAGGAAATGCTACTAATGGTTGCTCCGCTGCGCACTCTGCATGGTTGGCCCCAGATCACACAGGCAACACAATTCCCAGAGGCACAAAATCTAGATCCTCCTCAATTGTGCAATTGTGTAATTCGCCTCCTGCGTAATCTATGGAAGCAAGGAGACGCCTTTCCGGTCCCTCGTATTTGGTGATTGCACGTCGAAAAATACTAAATCGTCGAATCGACTGGCCAATCGATCGTTGCGGGTTCCTAAAGAAGTCATAATCTGGATGAAATCAGTGGGTGTCGACTCCATGTCCCGCCCGGGTTACACTTGGAAAGACCCAGGAGTAATTGGCGTTAGGCAAAGAATGCTCCGCTAAGCTAAATCGGGTTTCATGCATATATCCAACATGTCGAACACCTGGAAACGCCGAGTGCCCAGCTGGATATACATGCGGGCGCAGATATATCGAAGGAAGGGGGCCGGGGAGATCTATAGATAACCAAGTGGGATCCACTTAACCCGCTTGTTGAACACTAAGCCTTCTTTTCCTCTTGCTTTTCCTCAATTATTGGGGCCTGTGTGTCGACAACTCCGTCTTCCGTTTGGATTGCGAGAGTTGGGGGTGGTTTATATCGATTAACGACTATACGATATATATATCGTTCCGCATACTGTACTGGCATAGGATATTTCACGACATTGGAGTGGTACAATGAGCGCCGCCCGCCCTGTGGCACCCCCTTCTGGGGAGACTCGTGGTCCTATGACTACGGCGATCGTCATAAGTTTCATGGCATTCGCCCTAGTTGTTGTGGTACTCCGTGCCGTCACTAGATTCATTATAATTCGGCGCCCAGGCCTGGAGGACTACTTCCTCGTGATCGCAATGGTAATTATAATTTTGCATTCACATTTCAATTTTAATATCTTTCAATGCGAGTCCGAAGCCATGCTAACGGAATTCGGTTTATTCACAGGCTGCCTCTATAGTAACAGGAGTTTGTCAGGTTTTCCGTAAGTATTCTAGCGCTCTAGTCCAGTAGTTGCTAGTAGATGTTTAAGCTAAGCCAATAATGCAGAGGTCCAATATGGTACCGGGAGGCACTTTGCAGAGGTCGACCTTGCTGATTGGAGCACTTCTCTCAAGGTATGATCTAAAAGTTGGTTGAGATAACGCCGCCGGATATGGATTTAACGTCGACTTGGATACTAGTACCTCTTCGCTAGTATTGTGGCCTACAACCTTAGCTTGACTTTGACAAAGACAGCCATTTTGCTACAATATCTCCGGATCTTCACCGATAAGATATTCAGGATTGCAGCTTATGTTATGATGTTTATCGTATTTGGCTACGCGACCGAAGCCATTTTAACAGCCATCTTCAACTGCATTCCAGTAGAGGCTTTCTGGACTGGAGACCCCGTACGTATTGATTTGCGATTCCCGTCCGAGTCGCAAAAGAAGAAAATGGGGCTAATGAGCGTCAAATAGACCGCAAAATGTATCCCTCGGGAGGCATTGTGGTTCGCAAATGCTGGATTGAACATCTTCACAGACTTCAGTATCGCGCTATTACCTTTGCCAGTTATCTTCAAGCTCAATATGCCTAGGCGACAAAAAATCACATTGATGCTGATTTTTGGGCTAGGATTCTTGTAAGTTGGCCTGGCGAGCAATTGATGGATTAAATCGAGAACATTAAGAAGATTTTATGTATTGGGGATTATGCTAACAACTCTCAGCATCTGCATCGTCTCTATCCTTCGGCTTCGATTCCTCATCATTCTCTCAAGGTCTACGGACCCGACCTGGGATCAACCGGCAACCGCGTATTGGTCTTCGATCGAGATGAACATCACCATCGTCTGTGCATGCCTACCGGCTCTTAGGCCGTTGGTGTCAATGGTCGCACCTTCAATATTCGGCTCTACACCTTCGTCACAACCACCTAGCTATCGCGACTACCGAAACAAGGGCAGGAAGGTTGGTGGTCGAAGCTTCTCAGATAAATTTAAGAGGAGTCAAAGCGGTACCACGACGACAATGGACGATGAGCTTGAGTTGGGCATGCAGGACGTCCGAATCTCAGCAGGCACGGGGCAAGAACATGAACATGAGACTGAGAACCGCCACCCTTATTATGAATCGACTAACGATGAGGAGTCGAGGCCTTACTACAACACTTCATTGCGCAGCAGGCCGGCAACGTTGATTCAGGTCACAAGCGGTACAGCCATGGGAGGGATCAAGCAAACCACAGTCGTCGAGCAGAGCGTTATGCCAATGAAGAATGGGGGTGGGAGAGACAGTCCGAGTGAGACTGAGAGTGTGAGAAAGCTAGTGCACGTGCCTAGTGAAGTCACGGGGGAGATTCTTGGGAAAAGGTAGATGGCAAACAGTTGGTACCTATTCATCATGATTTAATACATGCTTCAAGTTACCAAAACCCGTCTTGTGTCATGTTTCGGCGTCATGGATTATATGAGGACATCTTTGGGACAAAATATACAGTTGCATTCTGCCTTCATCTTTGCGAATTGGTGCTATGTAGCTATAGGCTAACTTAGGTTACACAGTATTTCTATATGTTGACCTATTACATTGGATTGGTAACAAGCTTACTTAGCAAGCTTGCTGGCCATGAAAAGTATTTATTGTAGTTATTACTCACTGGGCAACTAGAGCACCATGTTGCAGCGTTTCGAGCAAAATTATTTTAGATGACTCCCAGTTGCGCCAAGATGGCTGTCGTGCACTTCATTTGGAAGGCTACCTCCCAAGAATGTCACTATGGTTGTTGAACCACTGGATTCCGGCTGCCCTATAGTCGTCTTTCCCGATAAAGGTATTCCCAGGCCCAGAGTCAAACACAATCTCTTGGGCCCCAGGCGCTTCTCCATACTTTGGCCAGTGAATGGAGCCCGGATATGCCCCATTCGGATCCCCGCTGACGAAAAACCTGATCCAAGTTCTGCTCATAAGGTCTGATAATGCGATGTACTGTGCTCGATTTGGTCCACCCATGGGGTTTACATGGCTGAAACCATCCCCGAAGTCCTGGTTAAGACTATGGAAAACGAATGCGACTTCGGTGAAGTGCGTGGCGGCAACATACAGCGGGTACTGCCAGGGCACACAATTGAACCTGTAGGTCCAAACCGGCGTATGATGCGCCACCAGCTGTTGGGCCGTATAGCGCTTCGGTGCAATCATTCCGTAATCCCCGGATATCGCAGCGCCTCTGAAATACTCCTTACCCAAAGAGTTCCACGGGATATCTGTCCCAGTGTAATTTTCTCGAGGCGGGATAGAAGCGGATTCATCATATATGTCAAAAATGTCGTTGACGGAGCTACGAGAAACCCCCCACGACTTCTCTACAGTTCATTGAATAATATTTTTGTCCTATGTCAGATCGTGCAATCAACCGGTTATTGGACGCTGTTTTAGAGGATGTGGGCTTACCAAAATAAGCCGCAAGCGTTTCATTGCTAATAGCATCTGAGCCAGACGGTCCAAAGGCTGTTCCTTCGCCACTGCTTGCGCCAGTGATAGTCGGCACTCGCACGAATTTACCTTCCCTAAGCAGCTTACTACTGTGATCAGTCACCATATCTCCATCGACCAGAGGTCCGCCAGAGAACTGGTTCGCCTGCGACCAAGCCCACAGTGCGCTCGCGTCAACAGTCCTTAAACACTGGAGCCGGTCAAGCGAATTTGTACAGCCTGTAGCCTCTACCAACGAATCGAACTCTGGTTGGAACGTCTCAGGTAATGGTGTGCGACGATAAAGAGACGACCCGCTGTGCATGATAGCACCTCTAAATAGCTTATCATCACGACCTCCAAAGGCAATTTGATGATAGCCTACGGAAATACCGCCAGCTGACTCTCCGAAGATAGTAACTTTAGAAGGGTCTCCACCGAACGCTCTTATGTTCTCTTCAATCCAATGTAGGGCAAGTCGCTGGTCCTTTAGCCCCAAATTTGCATTTTTAGAATTCACAACTTCGCGACCGCCCAACCAACCCCAGATTGAGAGACGATAGTTAATACTGACACCAATGATAGGAGTTCCCACTGCCACAGATTGTTCAACGAGATAGGTCAGGTTATACCGCCTGTCAGCTCCACTGCCGCTAATGAAGCCGCCTCCATGAATCCAGACGGCTACAGGCAACTTTGCAAATCGGTTGACGTTTGCTGGACGGATGATATTCAAAGCGAGGCAATCTTCGGAAAGGTCTTTGCCAGTAGAGTCCTACAGTTTGGATCATCGTCATTAAATTTACTCCCTGTAACTAGCAATAGCAAATGTAAACAAGCAGCAGAAAAGTTCTTACTCCACCAGGACTATAGCACCACTTCGAATACTGGGTCGCATTGACATCGTGTTTGGCATTGAGGTATTGAGGAGGCCGGAATCTCAGGTTCCCAACAGGTGGCTGAGCATATGGGATACCGAGAAAGTAGTCCTGATGGTACTCTGGGCTGTAGACACCGTAAACCGTTCCGTTCTGAAGATGAACAGACGGTACGTAATCGAATCCCCGTCCCGAGGGGGCTACTGGGGAGGCTTGCACCCTCCCTACAAGCTGACAGGCGAACGTAAGGACAAAAGAGGAGATGAAGGACTTCATGGTGCTCGGTTCCTAATAGATGGTCCGAAAATCATACTCGATCCGATATTAAACCCGGCCCTTTTATACACGTTTTCTCTTTCATTTTACATCGGGAGGAGTACTCGGGTCCGCCCGATAGCCGCACGACCACCCCGAAGAAGCCGATTAAGGAATACTATCTTGATATATTATCTTGATGTGTAGCCCTATAGTGCCCTGGCGATTGGTTCCAAGAGAATCCCAAGAAGTCCCCACCTGCCAGACAGCCATCTTAGCTTACTTCTCGCATTTGTGGGCTCGCTGGATGATTTTGGTGAATGACTCGCAGGATGCTTCACAGATTCCCTAAAAAATATGGTTTGATGAGTTGGCATTACCTTAAGGCGGAAGCACCTTCCGTTCCATTTGCTGACGGAACTATAGACTACCGACCCGAGCCGTTACAAGACAATGCCAGGCGAAAGCTTGTCTCATAAACCATATTGCCAAATTGGGTTTAAAAATTTTTTATCTTTTTGGAACCGCCGTATGCACATGTAATGAAACATTTGCCGAACTCGGAAGATGCACGTACCTAGGTAGAGAAATCGTCAATACACCCGAACATCCTGACCATTCCCCAGGTTATAAGCTCGTAAAAACGACTAAACGACTAAACCATTCTTAGATGCATCAAAGCAATTTGATACATACTAGTTTTACCTACGCTGAACCGACCCCACGTTTACCCCCATGAATTTATACCCTTTTAAGGAGCTCAACTCATATCGCACATACACCAAAGAAACCAGATTGCATAATTACAAATAATAGCTAATACAAACGCTAATCCATTTCAAAACTTCAACCCTATTCCCAGAGTAAGTACTTACTTGAGTAATTATTAAAAATATGTCCCGAAAGACTGGAAGCAACTATCACGGTTAATCCAAAAAAAAACGCGGAGTTATTTCACTGTCATCAAAATATGGAAAAGCAGTGAAAATAATCCCTGGCCATCCCTAGATCCCAATGAAATACCTGCTCAATATATTTACAGAACGTGAGGTATCCGGATATCCGCACAAGAATTTAACGCATATATGCCATTTTGCAATTAGTGGTTAACAAGTTGGTATTAACAAAAATCAAAGATATCCGAAGCAGAAATAGATATCAGGCATGATAAGAAATTGCAAATATATTCGGGACTATGAACAATGGACCCTAAATACAACCCTTAGGAGACAAATTTATGACCTAAAAGTATGATGAATGAAGTGATGGACTGGGACATTATCACAGTTATGATGCACTCACATGCATTCAATAGGCTGCAAGTTAGAATAAAGTTTGGAGGGACGCGACCCCGTTTAGGCCGCGGTTAGGCATCCTCGCATTCAGTTTCGCGGGCCGACCCATGCCAATGCAGCGAGGCGAATTTCACTTTACAGCAATCACCTGACGTATTTTTACCCGTCGCTATCACCGAGCCTACGCAACATCCATTTTGGCCATGAAATGTGCCAGAATATGCAGGACCGTGGGAAACATGTCATTCATTTTCCTATTTACAGTTCGTTGCTAAATTCGTGGCAATCAACCCAAGTCTTGAATGATGTACAGTTGAAGAACACTTAGCATCGTGTTGTAGTGTCATCTGAGCTGCAAAACTTGCTGAACCCTCGCTTGGACGAATTCTTCTCTTACCGCTATGTCATTTTCACAATTCACTGTCTCTGTATCGGAATCTAAAAAGCCACGTCTCTTCATAACCTTGATTATGTCCGTCGTCTGAATCTCCACCAACCTGACCAACTCCCATAGTTGCGATGGTCTCAATCTTCTAAGAAATTCGCAGTATTCGTCCTTCCCAATCATCAAATCGTCGTCTTCAGAAATCTTTTCAATGCAGTCGTTAATTGCGTAAAACACCATCCGATCTTTAGCTAGATACCACCGGACTAGATCAAGTGTCCATTTTGCAGCTTTTTCCATCTCTTCTCGGCTTTCAATTGACTGTCTTTCCCATCTTGTAAGTCTTCTCTGATAGCGTGGGAGATTGACTCTGCTCCTTCGTTTTGGTCCCAGATACTTCTCAAGTAGATATTCCATTAAACGTGGAAAGGGATAGGTCTGGTCTCTCAGAATATCGGGAGGCGGACATTTATTCATCAGTGAGGGTGCTTTGTTCCCTTTGTAAGCTTCATTCATAAACTCTTGCTTAACTAAGCTTTCGTTGTATCGTTTCGTGGTCTCGTGGAAAGAAGGTAAGATGACTGCGACGAGCCAGTCGATGCAATAGTAGTGCTGTAGGAGCTTATCCTCGGAGTCTTCTTGCACCGAGTTCACGGGAAGCAGGTAATTGGGAATATAATTGGTGTGTCGAGTTCTCGCTAGGATAGCGTCACTTATGTCCTCCCAATTGTCTTCGTAGACAATATCAAACTTTTTCGAAGCGAGTCGCAGGTTATGTGCCGATGGGAAGTCCAAAAGCATCATGATTTTTGCCAAGGTACACGACTCCAAGATTTGGAGAGTCGTCCTAGGTGCTAAATGGGTGATATTCACCGACCTCACTATGTTATGAGGTTTGGCTTCTTTTCTTTTAAACGCCACGGTTTCGGGCAGCAGTTCACACCTGACGGAAAAGTCAATGGGGAATCCCCAGGTATGCGACAAGTTGACGAAATTGCTCAGCTTTACGAAAGCGCGAGCTTGGGCGTAGTACTTTCTCCGAAGCTCTCTCGCGTTGTCGAGGAACACAGTTCTTTTTAATTCTCGAGCTTCTTTCTCCTGAACGCTTTTACTCATGTTTTTACTGCCGATGATAACTGAAGCGGTAGGTTCAGGATATGGGTTCGCAATGCCCCAGCCGTCTACACCTACCTCCAATGCTGGTGAAGGAGGAGGAGTCTGCGGTGCCTCTGAACAGTTTAGGAGGGTATCCCCTGAATCGGCCGACAACGTATTAGCTGTCGGTGTTTTTGGAGGAGTCGCGGGTCCAACTATACACGGGTGTCCGTGTCTTAAACCACTTTTCTCACTTGGCATCAATGTCTCCACTCCAGTGACAATTTTACTCCCGCTGGAGCATTTATTGACGAAAGTACCCGCCATGTACACTGATATTCATGTGGCGAGGCAGACCTCTAGCATGTGTCCCAGAGATGAGGGTCTAACGCAAAGTTCTCGGTATAGAATAAGTTGTGAGGTATATGATTGGGCGTTTTCAAACTCTTCAACCGGCAGACAGCTGAGAGGAGTTGAAGGGATGCCGGACAAATATGAAGGGAGGGCACGATAGCTCTTGGAAGCTAGGCAATTGCTTGCTAAGGAGGATAGTCTTAACCGTTGCTCAGGCTTCTGCTTCAGGTACTAGAAAACAGCTGAGTCCAACAGGATGGCGATGGAAAGAAAGCTGAAGATGAGATTTCTAACCTCACTCCCGACTATATAAAATTACATACGCCGATGAAATGAGTGGGTTTATGGCCCGGCTTATGAGCAGCGATTTGAATTGCGTGAAGCTATCGTGATCGCCGGACTTTTCGGGGGGATCTGATGTCAAACCGGCTACTCTTAGTATGAAGGAACTAGGCCTAGAAGAAATTTCCGACCAAACTTTGATTTTCACGGCTTATAGCTTTGGTAGTTGGTAGTCAATGAGAATAGTATCACGGAGACAAGCTATGAGGTTTTGAAAGTTACACAATTAATGCGAGGCTCCCTTGTATCTGGCTCGCGATCTAACAGCTATCAATGCCGCCCCAAAGTCCCTTTAGAAGCGAGAAACAGCCAAAAAACAAACCCGAAGAGAACGTGGGGGACCTAAAGCCTAACTACACACCGCGCATAGATACAAGGTGCTTTTATGATAAGCGGGACTTTACAAACCTTATGTCTTTTTAGCGTCGCTGATTGGGATCGCCTCGACAATCGCGAGGTAATATTTAAGCTCCAGAATTAGCACTGTGTTGTTTGTTGTATTTCTGCACACCTCCCAATTCGGTGCCTATGCATGCGAACCTTTGCGCTTGGCATTAGTATCTAGTTGGTGAGATAAACTGATGCGCGAAAGGTTCGAACGTCTTAAACTATAGCAGTTTCTGTATTAATACTACTATCAAGTGTATTCATAATGGATTGCTGGATCGCAAGTCGCTACCACGGCTTAAACGTGCTAACACTAGGATTTAACATTTGAATCACTAAACGGGTGAAGCTTTTTTTTTGTAAACTTGTAGAAGCCGGTCCGAATTGTGAAGGCTGTCTACCTATTCATACATCCGTCAATATCATCTCGATTCATAGATCAATTGTAGTAAACCGCAGTCAGCAGGTCTGCCTTATATCCAAACATCAATTTGTCAACTAGCCAGCTTCTGCCGCGAAGGATATACTGCCTTGCTGGGCAAAACTTCGGACACCAATAAACAGGTTGAGAAGCGATACCTGGCTGCTTACGGCACACTAGTCAGTTTAACGATTCATTACAATAAGCCATGATAATTTGAATATCCTCACACTGATTGATCGTACGATCCAGCCTTCTCATATACTTGATTACTATCGCCCGGCGCTTCCTAGCACCGATATCCCCTGTACTCGATATTACAAATCGCGCACAGCTGAACTTGTAGTCTTGCATACCGACGACTCGACTCTGGAGCTCTAGGCGTCTCCAATGGCGTATCTCGTGGTCCAATGTCAATATATCATGAGGCACAGTTGATCACAAGACACGGTTAAAAGGGAAGGACGGCAAGAGAGATGACATCCAAAAGTGCTTAAGCTATAGGGCTGCAAGTGGCGTTCGTCACGACCATCGGAGTTATAGACTAGCTACATTGGAAGCTGCAAGATGGGCGATTCGAAGTTGCAATAGCCGCTCTATATGCAAGCTACAAAAACGGTTAGCCTGAGCATTAACTAATAATGTACGCACACGTTCCAATCCGTCTGCAAGGAAACACCCACAGATATATGACATCTGCATTCGATGGCATGTTCTCAATTTCTCGAAGCCGACCTACCCGGACCGCTGGTGTTGTGTACAAGTCACTAGTCCGTAGTGGTGACTAGTAGCGGCCTATGGGTTTACCGTGCCGTAATGAGGAATATTTAGATGCATGTGCAGGTTGTAATCTTGCTAACTTCACATCTTTTGCAACTGAAAAGCGGCACACACGTGAGGCCACGCAATCTCGACTAAAACACGCTCTTAGTGAGGAAGGAACTCTATCCATGGGAACTACATTATTTCAGCCGCAGAAATAGAGATTTAATAGATCCACCGGTATGGTATCCCCGTCATGTCAGTATAGGCTATAACTAGGAGCCAAGGAGATAATCGATAAGTGGCGAGCAACACATCTGCTGGATCGCCAGCATCCCTGCCCATTTCCACGCCAAGCACGCTTCTGATTCGCTCGTACGAAATACGCCGTACACCCCCAACGGCGCCTACTCTCACAGACCACCGCCCCAAAAATAGCGACACTATCCCAATCCAATCACTCTACATCGCGATGGTTGCCGATTCGGGGTCGCAGGCGGCTAAGCGGGAGTCACTTTAAACTAGTGTTGAGCCCTGCAAGCCAACCTTATCTGCACCCTCAACGAAGGTTCGTCTCCCCAGTCGAACATTTATGCATTATGCATTCCGTCCAGACCCATGGATGGCAGGGATGGATAACGCTCACAGGATCGTGCGCAAGAGTCCAATCTATTACTATTTTTGCAGAAATCTGCATGTTAAGCTCCAGAAGCTCCACTGTACCCACCTGGCAGGTTAAGGAGAGGCTCGTGAATTCTGGTACCGCTGCTGATTGGGTACCCATCTAGCTCCACGTCATCTGTCGAAATTTGTAACCGGCGTGCATTGCAGATTTTTGACAGGGCATACGCTGTCCAAATCCGCCATTCTCAAGAAGATCTTCAGAAAATTCATTAATCATCAAGAGCTAGATGATACGGCTAGGCGATATCACGGACCAGGGGATAATAACGTACTGATTACCGCAGGAAAGCCATAGTAAAGAGGGTACACGTGTAATTTTGGTCACTGTGATACGCAATTTCCGTGCCGAGGTACTCAATGGTACTACCAAGCTGAGCGAGCTGCGGTCCGCCTGCCTTAGAGATACCTTGAAGGATCGGATTACTGCCACTCAAACGTTAAACATGTCCCATGGAACGTATAAGCGCTTTTCATGCAACAGGGATTCTGTGCACGCATCCCATGCTGTTGCCCTATTCCGTGATAGCAAGTTCAATGCGCGGTCTGGAACTACGATATTTAGCCTATGCACACTTTTCTTGTAAATGATGCACATGAATGCAAGTGTTGGAATGGAGGCTTTTGCCAAGTCATCGGTGGCAGAGCCGAAGAGAAACCGTTGGAACCGCTTCCAACTTCATATGCCAGTTTTTTCCGTAGCTCTCGAAACGAACTAACGTGAATGGTCTGCACGCGACGAAAAAAAACCGCCTCCCTTGTTCAATGGACACAAATTTGTCAAGTATTTCAACAGGAATGAATTTAGTTTTACGTATAGTAGGAAGCAATTGAGAAGATAATTTTAAGAATGATATTATACGGATCGATATTCTGCCCAAAGCACTCACTCCCCAACTAGCAATCAAAAACTAGACATAAACGACAGTGGCTGAAGCCGGGGTATATACATTCGCACCCTCTTTCCGGTACGGAAAAAACTGCGAAACAAAGCAAAGTCTGTAAGTAAGAACAAAAAACACACACACACACATACAAATGGAACTAACAGCATCCATGCAATATTATATCTACAGGATCTCCCGCCTATATGGTACCCTCGGCGCTTGAGATGTGAGATTGCAACTTGAATAACTGCGAGTGGGAGGGGTTTGGACGTTCTTGAAGTAGGGGGTATATTAAGGATAAAACATGTACATATAGCAGTATCATCTGGGGAAGTTGCAGCTAGTCGATTGGTGGGAATGTCCGTCCACCAGTATCGTAAATCAAACTAGGAAAACTCAAAATGCGTAGACTGGAAGGCAGCAAAACAAAATACTGAAAGAAACCCAGAATGCGCATATGCACTACTTGAAGAAGAAGTACACAGCAGAGTATGGGACTTTCAGAATGTCACCGGCTGCACTGCAGGGTGCGGGTGCAGCGCCTCCAGATGTGTAAAGCCGGTAGACGGTCGAGTACGACGAAACAATACCCGCGGTGGTACTTGGGATCAACCTCAATGACGCGACAGCGCCATTGGCACCCTGATCGGCACACGGGGGGGCGGCGATTTTGGCATCAACCTTTCCGGCGAACTTGGAGCTGTCGCTAAACTTGAAGTATGGTGTCGCGAAATCTCCCACGAAGTAGTGGCTTCCGACCAATAGTTGAGCATTCAGAACGTTTCCGCCTATTTTGAAAAACATCGACAGGAAGTCTGCCTCGCTGTTGAGAAAGGCACGGCTGATCCAGTCGGCTGATTTGATATTGCGTGAAATTGGGCAAGAGACGTCGTAAAGATCTGCTTGGGCACCGTTGGGGACAGCGGTAAGGACACCCGTCGTGGCATCTTTGGTGCAGGTATAGTTTTGCGTTCCATGACCGACTACGACCTTTGTTAACTTCTGGGCAGTCGTTGGCGTTATGAGTTTGATCGTAGCTATATGACCCTCTCGTTAGTTCTTGCAAGACGACTAAGCGGATGGGATCTACTGTCAGTGTCACTTACCATCTTTGCCATCCACAAATACGGCAGGTGGGAGTTGGACTCCGGTAAGAGAGCATCCACAGATCGATGGAATTGTCGGCGCTGCCCAAACGGCAGTGGTAGCCGCAAGGAAGGCGGTGGCGGTTGCTATTAAGGAATGCATTGTGGTGTGTATTTGATATCTATGATCAATTGATAGTGTATGTGCGTATGCAGACTAGCTGTGCGTATGCGAGAGTATTATAAATGCAGGATAGTATGATCGTTCGGGCGTTTTCCAATTGCAGTCAAGGAGAACAGAAATGGCAGGATAGGTATCGATCGTAGGGAAGCCCGGACGGATTATAAATCTTCCAGGGAGGACTAGGGAAAAAGCAAAACTGTCGAATAATAGTTCCAAAATTAATATAATCGCCCCAGGGCTATCGTTGTTGAATTGAAGTAATAAAAGGATCCAACGGTATGAGAATAGAAGCGGAACAAAAAGGAAAATGGTACGTTCGACGTACTTGCAAACGATTTTTTTGGGATTAGTAGGTATGTTAGATGCGTTCCGTAGAGTAGAGGAGCGGTTGGAACTGGGAAAGATCTCAACTTTAAGTACTCTTTGAGCAGTCGTGTATGCATCTCGAAATTTGATAGCTAGCGCTTGAGCGCGACGGTTGGACTTGCGGGCTTGCTGCCGGGTTGCTGGAGCTCAGGTACATGACAGGGGCCCCGGTTCTTTTCTTTTTTTCACAGAATCGGTGCAGACAAGGGTGGCTTACATGTGCAGGCCGGAAGCCGGAAAAAGAAGCAATGCACCGGCTCCACAACCAATTTTCAGTCAATCGCACATTAAGAATAGCAAGAGCCATTTTCGCCATTTTTCGCTGATAGAATCTCTTGCTGTCCCCAAAGAAAAACGATATTAATAGCATAGAAATACGCGCGTCCGGACATTGGATCAATAGAAACGGCCGTTGTCAAATGCTTTGAACGAAAGCAGTGAAATTCAGGAAAGGAACGAACCCTCGGGCAGCTGTCCTTCCAATCATGGCGCGGTCCGGCGTACCTTGGAGCCAGGAAATTACGCTTTGTGACAGCAGAATTCTGCAGAACCGGAGCAGCTTTGGAGCATGGGCAAGTGCGTATCTTTTTTTCCACTTTTTCCTTTTTCTTCCCCCCCATCAAAGGACGTGGGTGTGGGCGCGTACTATTTCTGGCGTAAGCATTGTTATTGTTGTCTTTGGCGGAGCAAAACATGAAACAAAGCGATGGGGCATTTTAGGTTGCCCAGCCCAGCTCATTGACCATTGGCCGAAACACTATTTTGACCAATGGGAATGCGTATCCCCCAGTCATCTCCGCCAGCGTCTAAAAAGTCCATTGTCACCATCCACAGAAGGACTCCGCCGTTCTACACGCACGCTATTGGAGTTGTTGCTGCTGCTATTCTAGTGAACTCGGATCAGTCGCGCCGTTAACACTAATTGAATGTAAATTTATAGATAGACGCAGCCCAAGAGACATGGGCAACAGCGCCAGCACAGTTATGCGATACTTCGATATCGATTTTGCCAGCGATGAATCCACAACCCCGGACAGAGAGCCAACACCATTGGAACTTCCAAGGATCAACGATGAGTGCTTGCGTGGCGAAGTCCTTTGGTATACATCTGTCCTTCAAGTCAGAACATTCAGAGACATGCATACCATGTCTTGTTCGAGAGCTTGGCAGCTGTCGGTAGATGTAAGCTGGAAACCTCCTTGTGACGTTGCCGGTGGTCGGCTCTGTCTGAACTGATAGTGGGAGCGGCGCACCGCGCATACCCCGAAACGCGTAAGCGTACTGTCCTGGGAGATTATATTAAACGTGCCTGCCGGCAGATGACTGAAGCTCAGCGCGCTCACGGTATCTTCCGCGCCCACAAGTCCGGTGCTATCAGGATGAGCCGTTGGGCCGCATTCCAAGGATGGATAGTCGGTGACGCGATGGTCTGGACGAAACGCGGGAAAACCTGGAGTTCAAGATGACCTAGCTCGAACACTCCCCGGGGGCATGTGCTCCGCAATCCAAAGTGCATTGAGATCCAAGAATTGGTATCGAGATTGACGGCAACTGTCAGCTTACGCATCCACATTGTATCTCATGGATGATCGTTTTCTCCTGGCATCCTAGTCTATCGATAAAGGAAATAGCGTCCAGAACAAGAGCAGGTGGCCTGATAGTTTTCAATGTTTCGTTTGCTTTGAAACGGGGAGCGGGAAACACGAATGGCAAACACTCTGCAAAATCCGTCGCTCTCTGGAGCCTTTTCAAGAGTAATCAACTGCCGGACGGCCTAGAATGCGAAGGCCTTCCTTCGCAGTTCAGTCGAAAGGAGTATTTGAGGCTGATTGTTGACTGTGTGAAATTTTTCGGCTGGTAAATGAGCCTTGAAACGAAGGTCGCTTCAAATCTGTGGGGCGTGGAAGCGAGAGGGACAAGCTTTTTAGATGAAACTGGGGGCAGGCCTGAAAAGGAGCCTCCCGTTCATGAAATCAGTGGGATTGATTGCAATCGCATGATGATCCGATGTCTTCCGGCAAGACAATGACAGCTCGGCTCGAATGTGCTCGAGAATCATGAAGCCGGAAACAGATGCGCGATGTGGAAGCATTAGCCTGGGCTTCTAGCAACCGGCAGTTTTCTCAGGGGTTTTAATATACCAAATCCGCACTGACATGTTTCGACAGCGCATTGGCGTTTTATGATCCTTCCGAGTCCATGCGCTTTGCACAACCCGCATCTTGATTTCCCCGGCTTCACTCTTTCAAAATTAAGGCCTGTCCAGGAGCACGGAAACAAGTTGCTATGCGTTTCTCAACATCGAATCCCTGCATTTGGTCCTGCATGTGACTAATTTACAACTTGTAACGCCAAGCTAGCAGCCCATGATGATGAGATGAAGACTTCTTGTCACGATAGTACTTGCGTTCAATAAACTCATCTGCCGGTGGCACTCGGTCTTTGCCAATGCCGCAATATTGTAGATACAATCTACCCAGGTATATTCTATATTGTTTCGGCCTTCATCACTAGCCCCACTGCTTCCCTCATCGCCTCCCACTTTTCTCTGTAAGCATCCAGCTGCTCTGCCGCCTTCACGCTACCAATGTATACTTTCCTCATCTGATCCAATTGGTCTTCGTGCCTCCAGCTCCATGAGGCAACCTTTATCCGCATTAATTCAATAATTTGTACAGGATGGAGGGTCTCCAGCTTCAGACCAGGAAAGCTGTAGGATATTTCTTCGCGGATGGTGGGATCAATGGCGTAATTCAGGGCTTCGTGCAAGATATCAGCCTTCTCAACCTGTGCATCGATATCGAGAGACTCGGGCGGCTTAGATTCTCCATCAGTGCGCGTATTGGTGGGATAGAACCAGGTATCTTTCTCTCTCCCTTTGCCTTTGTCGCGCTGAGAGAACTGTCGGCATTCGAGAGCCATATCTTTACACCCATCTGGTACCAATTGTTCCATGTGCTCCGCGACTCTTTCATCCTTTAACCCTCTCTTCCATGCCTGACTTATGAGCCTCGCTAGTATTTCGTCTCGGACTCCCGCCTGAGCGGTAGTTCCTACGATTTTGTTATACACCTGTCTGAGCCTCGGGTTCCGCGCCGCTGACGTCTGCCAGAACATAAAGTACTCATTCGCGAGTGCATCTGCTGCCACCAGAAAACAGTCTTGGTGCATGGTTACCCTGTGTAATGCTGTGTAAAATTGAGCGGATTGGTTGTCGACCCATTCCAGCGGGAGGTCTAACGCTAGAAGACAGTGCTCATACCTCGACGTGATAACGAACGGGTATGAGAGAATAAGATGGTAGTTGTTTAGCATTACTTTGCGATACTTCCTATTGACTTTCAGTAGGACCGGTAGCTGTCTGTGCTCAACCCGCTGGAAGATGCGGATAAGAAGGGCATCCGTCAGGGAATTTATGGGACTGCTGTCACCACGCGGCGGAATTGTGGTCGATTCATCAGGGCCGGGAGCGTCGGTGCACTCAGGCGAGGGAGGTGGAGGCGGCGGCAGAGTAGCGATACCATTTATCAATTTAAGCTTAAGCTTATGGATAGAGATCTCGAGCGCCCGGATACATCCTCTGATTTTGAAGTCAAAATTGGGAGTGTTACACAAAGAGATCGGGTTTGTGAGGTGGAGATAGCTTCCCCTAAAAAATGAGGTACGTTAGGTCCACGGCATTCCTTCCAATCTGTTGATGCATATCTGGGCAAAACCTTACATGTCGAAATTGGTCCTAGGCATGCTACTACCGCTATCGTCCCTTGCACGCGACCTGGTTAGGAGCTTCGCGAGGTAGGCTTTTACAACGGACGGTCGAGCAGGCATATTGTGGGAATATGGAAAGCGCATGCCCTCGAAGGTAAACGTAAGGTGAGTAGGAAGATGCTCTCACCAGGCCCGCAGGCGGGGAAGCTCGGATTATCTGCGAAAGGAAATCGTTTCATGATCGTCCGACAGCCCATTCCGATCTTCCGATCTCCAGCGATCACAACGCTCTGTTAGCGAGCTGCGGGAAAAATACTCTATCAAGAATCGGATGCATACATGGTGTGTGGTGTGGTGTGGTGTGTCTAGATATAGCTAGCAGATGCATGCATCTATCGGCTCACCCGCATGGTGGCTCCACGCTCTTCTCTACATTAGCCTCGCCCCCAAGCCGGCCTCCGTCAAGTATCAAGCCTTCATTGTCCGCCATGTCATCCTGCACCCGTCTCCATCCACTTCTCAAGACTTTGTCCCATTCTCCAAACCCCGATTTCAACTCGGTATCAGCTTCACTCGAATATTCGGTTTCCGGCCGCCATACCGGCTTTATCAGCCCCTTGGCTAGCAGTGGATTCTGCGAGAACGTGCCCCCTCCATTCTCCGTCCTAGGCTTTATGCTTCCCACCACCGTCTCTTCCTCGTCTTCTTCCTTCTCTTTCTCAGCCTCAAATTTTGGCCTCTCCACGCTCCTCATGGTCTTCTCTACCCTCTTTCCCTTCAAGTCGATCGAAACCACCACAGTTCGTTTCTCCCATTCGTCTTTACTATCCCACTCAAGCTCCCTCATCTTCTTTTGCTGTTCTTTCAGCTGCAGTGCTCTCTCCTGTGGAGTCGCCCACATGTTTACTCCTGTCTCCGGCGTCTCCCAATCCGCAGCTTGGTCTATGATCCTAGTTCTTTTTGCAGACGAGCTCTGAAAACTTAGCAGTTTGTCCCGCTGTTCCATGGCGCTATTCAGCGCTGTTGAAGCCGCGGGAGTTGGTCCGCTAACGTGCGCCGACGGCCCACCAGCGGAAGGGTTCACTTTAGAGGCGTAGACAGCCATCGTTTTCGTCGTCTCAGCTTTCTTCTGTCCAGCATTGTGAGCGTTCATTTTCTCCTTGCTCTGTTCGTCGCGCAGGACTCGACGCATGGCTTCCATCTCGTCCGAGGATATTAAATCACGCCCACAAAACGTACACGGCGCGAGTCCTTCTTTGATACAGATAATCTTACCGCAGTGTAGACAGTTCGGCGCGGCTAGAAGGAGCTCGTGCTTGCGGCCTGAGCAGTTACACCGCCGCTTTTCAGCCGGTATGGAATGCGAAGTAGCTAGGGTTGGGTTTGTCTGCAGCTCGAGGCTACGCAGTGCGGACGAGACGTCCGAGATCATAGATGACGGAGGGCGCATAGTGGGACCCGCGGGTATGGTGACTGTGCTCGACTTTTGCTTTGATGCTTTCTTCTTCGAATTGAGGAGGTCGGATGTTAGAGTGCCTTGTTGAGCAGGTTGCTTCTGTGGTAGGTTTGTGGTAGATGTCTTTGGAGAAGATGTAGATGTTGCAGGAAGTGGTGCCGGGTTTGGAGTAGAAGATCGTGAGGGTGTCTGGGATGCCGATGCTGAGTTTGGCGCTGTCAACGAAGCCGAACCCTTCTTCTGCCTGAAGTTTGACATGTAATCCTCCAAATCTTCTTTTCGATATGCTTTGCCTGTGAGGTCATCCGCACTGTTAGAAAAGCCGTTATCCACCCTTCTCACAGGTGGCAGCTTGTTTAGAGGATCTTTCTTCTTCGAGGCCTTGCGATTCGATCTTGGAGGGGCATCGCTATCGTCACGGGACGGCTGCCCTTGACGTGATTTTGATGCGGACGACGTAGCGGGGAACCGCCGCCGGTTGAATTCTTCGATGAAAGACAGGCATTCCGCAGAGGCACCTAGTAGGTCGGTGAAGTGTGTCGCAACGGCGGCAGAGCTTGGTAGGTCAGGCGAAGTTGCAGCATAGGACACAACTTGCCGCAGCTCATCTTCTGGAAGGAGGAGGAGACTGGAGAGCCGTGGGACTGCCCACGCTGTGAGCTCCTGAAGGTTGGCCATATGTTGCAATAGCTTATGGTAAGCTCTGTTGAGGTTTGTTGATACCGTAGAGTAACTTCCTACAATTGGTACTTGGGCGTCGTTGTCGGCGAACTGTGTCGAGAATGCGGCTGAGTCAGCACATTGTTGGACCATCCGAGACAACACAAGAATTGCTTGTGTCAGCCAGATAGATTTCTTGAGCCATCTGATCACAATCGATTTATAAATCATAAAATAAAAATAAAAAAAATTTGGCCTGTAACAAGACTGGTCTCTGTATGAGGTGCTCAATACCCAGAACTAGATGTGATTTATCTAGAACTATGAAATGCGAGTAGCGAATGATAATGGTATTGGTCTGTCTCGCAAACCAGAAAGTGCTACTGCAGTGCTGTAGACATGTACTCGTTGTGCATACGGTACTGCCCTGATCATGCTTTCACCTTGATATATCCCATATTATTCTTTTCTTGTTCACATTCGAAATACAGTTTAGGGGCAAACTAGACTACGCTATCTACATACCTCCTCCTTGAATCAATATATTGCCTTTTCTCTTTAGGTCCTCTAACTAAGAGTAAATGAAACAGACCGCGAGTTCAAACTAGCCTCGGAGCCCCATGATCATGAGATGCAGGCTCTGAGACTGACGATATGATTCAAACTCCATGAAAGCTCAGGGGCTGGTATCAACAGATTATACCAATCGAATCAAGAGAAGCTTTGAAGTCGGAACGTCGAGGTGGCGCCGAATAGCTTATGGCCTCCTACAAGGACTCAAAGGCCAGGGGCGTTCGAAATGCTTGACAGCAGGCTTCTGCTTTCCCAATATTATTTAACTTTTAACTTCGCTGTGCTGTACTTCTATCTTACAAGATAAATCAAACGGTATACTCCTAGGGCGCAAGATTACACTCACAGCAATTGCAAGGTAGAGATCTGTCAAGACGGTCTAATTCACAAGACAACCAGTCAACCAGATTTACAAATTTTGTACTAATTTCCTTTTGGTCCACATAGATAGGCACAAACTAAGACATGTAGATACTAACTCATAATTCACGGAAGCCATTAGACAAATGATCCTAGTGACGTGAAGCTGGAGTTAGATTTGTAGGTTCTGTATCGTATCAATGCATCCCGATCTAGTTGTTTCATCGATTTAATTATACCACAGCTATTTTCAAGTGAGTTTTCGTTTCGTATACAGACTAGCTGGAATGCTGCTAGACGTATCGCGCATATTGATAACTTCGGTCATGAGTACTAGATAGGTGTAAACCCAAGATGTATGTACCTAGGTACTGTGGCTCCACTCTTCAGAGGACGCTCCGAGGCTCCCATCGAGAGCTTGTGACTATCGCCGGTATTAAACTAGTCGGTTGTACTGGAAAACCTGCGGCATTGGATATGATTGCGGGAGGAAAATTGGGAAAAGTTCTCCTCGATACAAACATCATCTCGCCAATACTGGATAAAAAACCACTCAGCAAGTGGCTGCTTGATGTCCTCCGCGAATCGTCGCCGGCTGTGTGCCAGTATAACTTAATCGAATATTTGACTGGGATTAAGGTTGGGGATAGAATGTCCCATGAGGATATCATCATATGCTTACGAGATAAGAACATCAATATCCTCAATGGACCATGTGCAAGTGCCGAAAGTTCAACCCTCGCATTCACGATTATGGAGATGAGCCACAAAGCCATCCTTACCACACCTCGTAATTCAAAACGTTATCCAGAAGCACTTACGAGGGCCCAAGCTAGTACGTACCAAAATATATCAATTTTCTCTGCCCACTATATGCGTATATACGCATATGGAAATTAAAAAGAAATTTGATACTCAAGTTGCTGTCCTGCCATGCATGACCAACTAGCTGACTGTTAACGACATTTTTCGAAGCTTAGAATGGCAGGGAATCAAGCCCTCCCGTATTGATCTCGCACTTGCTTGCGAGGGGCACGTCAATAACCACGCTTTCCTGACTGCCGATAAAAGATTTTACAAATTTTTTGAACGAACGTTGAATCGAAGGGGGCTAACAGTTTACTGTGTCACGCCGGCACATCTCATCAACCCCGGAGAGGAGCAACCTCAACTCCTCAACCAAGAAATAGTGTAATTTGACCCATAGACTGGGAGGGAAGTACTCCAAGTTATATTGTATTTTAGAGTAGCCTTCATTCATTGTAACCGCACGTCGATCCCCTCTAACTATTAGTAACGACAGAGGCGTGGAAGATTTCTTCTTTTCTCTCTTTTCTTTCTGTTTTTCTGTTTTTACTATTCGCAAATTTGGAGTTGGCTGAGGCGATTTATTGCTACAATGGTTTGCATTGAAACGGAGTAGCTTGCGGTCCCAGTTGGCCGAGTATTTTTTGAGCTAACTCCCCAATTTAGCGCCATAGACTACTCATAATTGTGCGATTCGAATAAAAGGTAAGTTTTTAATCCATTAATGTTGAATAAGCCACAGCCCTTTTACGTTGACAATTTTACAATTAAAAGGTCGGTCTAACTGTTGTCCTATCTTGTACATTGTAAAATACGACCGAACTCAATTGACTACCCCGAGTTAATTTGAATGATCAACATCGCACAAGGAGAATCACTGGTAACTTTTCCTGAATGAAATCAATTAAAAATGGTTTACTGTCGAAAGCCACTCTTACATCACATGACAGGTACTGAGCCAGGGTGCCACTTAGCTGTTGAAGCAAATCAGAGGTAATACCACCATGATATTAACCTCACTCAAAGCAAGCTTAGAAATAATTCGTGATCGAAGAGGCCCTAGGACTGCTAATTTTAGTACTACTGTAAACTTAAAGCTCAATAAGCTCATAAGCAGATCCGTGCAGGGTTTAATTACACTACTAACTAAAAAATAGCTCGTTTGCCTGCCCTATTTTCCTGGAACTTTAAAATAAATATGGAACAACCACAACGACCTAATCTAAAAGCCAAGAATTAGTTATATTATACAGCGACGAAGACCACATATGCACATGCCACCAAGACAAATGATATCCAGAGCCATCTCAAGACTCGACGCAAGCCGCTTCAAGGTTCACAACAAATACAACATGCTCTCTAGTCTTCTTTCCAACCCTAGAGATACTCCTCCCTATATGCAGTGTATCATTGCGAGGAAGACCAGAAAGTTCGGATCAAGCGCATGGTTACCTCTAGACCTAGCAAATTCTTCGAGATTTTCGAAAACTGTGGCATCAGCCTTCGTTAGCGAATTCCAAGCCGCCCAAATTTCATTCACAGCTCCAGGGATCCTCAAGCTTGAAAAATCCTGCGCCCCATTCTCATACACTCAAATCTTCGATAACAGCGGGAGCGACACGTACGAACTCTTTCTTAGCTTTGTTAAAGAGTTCAACAATGGCCCCACCGAAACTGAAGAGCACCTCTATCAAACTTGCATGTGGGAAAGGTTTAATTCGCCTCTTGCCCCCTGGCGTAGCGAGTTCGCCTGGCGCCGGTATCAATGCTATAAAGTTTACACTATATGGGAGGCTTTATACTATCGTTCCCCGCTTTTCAGAAAATTGATGGAGGATGAGGAGAGTGATAGCGAGATGTATAATGGAGACGACAACCTAGAGTATTGCCCTTTGTGGTTACTGCTGGATTACTTCTACTATTGGGGTGTAGTGAATAGGGAAGATGTGGATAGGCTACCTGATCCCCTGACATATACGCTTCATGGGACTTAAGGGAGACACTTTATAGTCTAGTATGCGCATATGCACGGGGGACGAGTGCCGTTGTGACTCGCACTTTCTCGCTTTCTTGGACGCGAAAATATACACCCTTAACCCCCACCCTTAGTGTAGATATTCCTACCGCCCACCCCCTGATATAACTAGGATATATCTAATGGCGTTTCGAGTTGTCTCCTTCGCAGACTTCCTTTGGAGATTTGCAAAAATCACCAATCTACAATATTCCCCGAGCAGAGTTTAAACCACTAAGCTAAAGTACCAAAAACTAGACAGAAGATATAGAGGTTTAGACCTTCTATACGTAGTATTATAATAGGTAGTACTAATAGTGGTAGTGTACAGAGCGTTATAGTTGTGATTGCAGGACCACGGTTAACATCACGAACTGTCATCAAATCAAGCTTATACCTTAGCTAGATCATATTCATCAGCGTTACATGCGAAATTTTCACATGTTTCCAATCGTCTTTACGTTGGCCGTTAGAACTATAAGGCTGCACGCTGAAATGCGACTAATTATAATTTAGTCAGCGGTCAGGAATCCACCCCATTTTTCTAGCACATCAGAAATACCTTATTCCCTTTCCAACGGATGAGAGTAGTGATCATCGATCATTGCAAATCATCGATCATCTTGATTGCCTTTTGAGCTTGTTGCTTGGCATCATCTACTGACAATGACTCGTCTTCCTTAATAAGCAGCTGCGTTATGACGTCTTCCGATGGTTGTGCCAGATCTAGTTCAAACCTTAGTGGCAGGTAAGGACTCCGATATCAGCAAACAACAAGATAACTCGCACTTGGCTCTTGTGGAGCAAAGGTTGGCTAATATTTCCTAACGGGAAAGTTCGTTTTTAACTTACTTTGCGACCTCTTCCTTGTCCTCAGGATCGTACATGAAATCAACCATGCAATGTCCAAGGCTTTTGCCTGTTCCACCGATTTGATTCCACCAGTGCTGTGTATATTGGATAGGACAAGGGACGTTTTCAAGTTCGTGCGCATTTTTCCCACCGATAGTAACGTATTTCAATAGTCCTGACCCGCCGGCTAGAAGGTTTCTGTCCGCAAGCATGAAAGTGCAGCTGAACGGTATTGGAATATTGTCCAACGTAAATGCCATGCTAGAATAATCCAAATTTTCGATTACAAATTTTTGGATTATCTGTACAGCATCTTTTTGCCCAACCGATTCGTCAGAGTAAGATCGAATTATTGCTGAGGGTTCATCGCAGAAACCGCTTGAGTATCCAGGCCAATAGTGGAAGATGTAAATAAGATTCTTCCACGCCAGCTCTGATCGTTGCTGAGAAAGAGGGTCTTCCGTTTCACCATAATAGGTACGATAGACTGTCCAGGGCAGAAAGGTTGCCGGTTCGTCTTTAATAGTCACTGGGATAGAGTAATCCTCTGTTTCCGAGGTTCTGGCAACATAGTCCTAACCTCATTCGTTAGTGTTGGGATCCGGATGTACGTCAAGACGTCTGTGCGAGCAATCCGCGATATACAGATTTCTTATCAGAACCAAGTTCTCTCCATTCTTTTGCTATTTGAGCTCTTTTCGCATAAAAGTCACCTGTATCAATGGCATTCCATCGCTCCTATAATTAACAGTTGTGAGAATTACGCCTGCAGTACGTCGTGGTGGTGATATTGGTGGGGGCCGTTACGTTGAGAAAAATGATCCAAGGCCTGAACAGCTCATCAGACAGCCGATACGAGCTCGTGTCGAACGTTGTAGACATGAAATCTGCTGACTCCGGGTCAAAGGCACCCAGTCTTTAAATTGCCGAATTGGTACGAAGAGGCTAAGAACAAGTTAAACTCTGGAGAAATGAAGCTTGGACGCGAAGAACTAGTCTCAGGGTCGAGTAGCGGCAACTGATGAATCTATATACTACGGTAATGGAGCAATACAGCGTGCATTGATATCGATAGTTGCGTAACTGCCGAGCCGGCAATTTACCCTGCCGGACCAATGCGTTTACTAAGCCAAGTACTAAGAACGGTACGTATAATGATAGAATGCTGCAGGATTCTAAGGGTGGCTGTTCAGTGTGATAAACATACGAGGGCCAAAGACGGTACGCACCCATGATGTAACCCTGTTCGAACGTTCTGACGGCAGAGCGAGCCAAAGCCAATGGCCAACGAATGTTCGAACGTCTTCCAAAAGCAAAGTTAGACTGAGCAAAAAACAACAACATCCAACACAGCAGCGACTCCACACAGCTCTGAAACTTCTGAACTACTGTATGTTTTATGGAAATTAACCGGACTCGTGTTTGTGTAAGGGCCAGTGGAATATTTGGCCTCTCATGCAACATGCTTGCAGTATAATAGGTGTTCCCTACTATGAAATTATCTCAAGCGTTGTTTACAGAGGGGATCTAGAGGAGGCTTGGAGTTCAATACTACACAAACTAGCCCAATTTATCCGAATATTAGGGAGCTGTAATTGATGTAGACCCTATAGTGACGATTCAAAGCATCGGGGAACGTTTATTTTGTAAGTTCACGAACTAGTTGAAAACTAGTTGAAAAAAGCCACGAGCATTAGAAAGGAGGACAAGGGTTCCCTCAAGATGTAGTATGAAAGGATTTCCATTTCCATAACACTATTAAAGCCACCTACAGCCACTTATTTCAGACTCAAATCTCACCGGCTCCGAAGAATGGACCGGCAAATTTTTATTTAACAGAACCTCAATTAATCGATCGGGTTCGAGCTGTTCGAGATTGCCTCGAATAAAGCAAGTTGGAGCCTCAATAAGTGGATAAGGACACCTACTATAGTACTGGTATTAGGACGGTAATTAAATTTTGAAAGGTGAAGTAAAAGCCAAAGGCTACATTTCTTTGGCTTTTACGCTGTCTCTTTCCTTTCGTATAGAGTCGCTAGGCGAAACACTGATATAATGGGGGCTGAGTATCTTTATGGCGTCTTCATCGAAACTGACGTCTCGCAAAAAGGCGCTGCAGAATTCAAATCTCATTACTAATCTATAATCTGCCGCATTCCCCCCCGGCACTTTCCATTAGGCGCTGAAATATATCATCTTGCAACCAGGGAAGAACCAATTGACCTGATTCCGAGGAATGCCTCACATACGGAAGCCAGAGCGGCAAACGTAATCGTGAAGTTCCATCAACTCTGCTCCCTAAGTTTTTGTGATGATAATATCGGGACCCCAGCCCCGCGTCGGCAGCGACATACGAAGTCATGCATCGATGTGGACAGCCTTACTCGAGCTCCAAATTCAATGCCACTACGGTCCATTAGCGCCTTGTCTAAACCGACAAACAGCGCATGATGCTACGACTGACGAACCTAATTGAACAGTTGTGGATTATTTGGGTCGTACAAGCTTAATCCCGAAAACAGCCATAAGCAAGCCAGTGGCCATACGATGAGCGAGCGGATTGGGTGAAATTGAAAGTTGGAGTACCGCCTACGGGACCGTCCTATCAGGCCAAGGTGCCGACTGGGGGTTTACGATAGGCAGTTACGATAATAACTAGGGAATCTGAATATAATATTTGGGAAGGGAGTGGAGTCTGTCTGGATTACGCGAATGATCCGACAAAGAAACAATTTGTTCCTTACATTCCCATCCATACATGCAAGGCCAAGCATTTAGCAATGGCCTGCTGAATACAGCGGCTCTGAGAAGGCAGACAGAACGTCCTACATCGCGGCTTCCAGAATGACAATTCGTTGGAGTGGTCAGTTGGAAACAGCACGAGCAGCCGGTGAGAATGTTGGGTAAAACTTCAGCTTATTTATGTATAAAATCCAGTATATCAAGATGCACCTCCAGCGCCATGGGTATTGTCTATTGCGAACAAAAGCAGCCTATTCCTCGTTACAACCTTATCTCTAAGGAAGTTTGATCATATCCTCAAACCGTCTGTCCCTTGTTAGATCACGCTCTCAACGACCCTCCTTACGCTCCCCGCCCACCCAGCAACGCCGCTCTCCCTCCTCATAAACGAGATGATCTCTTCCTTCGCCTCACTCTCGCTGATAACGCGGTCTACCACAAACCTCTGCAAGAGACTGCGGATCCATTCTCGTTGGGGTCCCGTCACCCCGCCGTCGCCTTTCGCTGGCAGCAGACTCTTGTTTATTCTCGTCTGCAGCATGCCGTGTTGGTCACGGGGGAGTTTCGTAGGAAGATTATACAGTGTAGGGAGGAGTACGTCCAGCGGCTTCGCTTCGCCGCTCGTCCTAGAGTTGCTCGGGTCATCATCCGCCGCAGACTTGGATTGCCGCAGCGGACTAGCGGATGCGGCACGGCTTATCGCGCCGCCAGCAGCGAGAGTATTCGAATTGCGCGACGCGGAGCGGGAGGTGGAGTTTGTCGGGGAGGGGATGTACCCGGCGGGGAGGTCGTTCCAGTGGTTTGCGATGGTTCCCTTCTGGTGTGACTGCGGGCGGGAGGGCGGAGTACTCGACATGTTCGCTAGAGCAGGCAATTGAGCTATACGTTAAGTTCTAAATGGTGTAGCGGTCGCCGGACGAGACTGAGGGGCTGGCTATGGAATCGGAGGAGGACTCGATGGCGAGACGGTGGTTGTTGTAAGAAAGGAGAAGCTTTGTTGACAGCTTGCCCAAAGCAACGCGCCAAGTTTTAGCTTTGTGGAACGCATTGGGCGGATTTCCTGATATGGCAACTGCAGGTGGGACGCCACAATCTACGAGTCGTCAGCGACACTTGGGAGTAGAGTATTATGGTGAGGTGGTTCATGATTATGCATAGACTCATTATAAATACACTGTATCCGAATCAGGCAGATAGATATAGCAAGTAAACAAAGGTACAACGGTAGAGGAAAATGCGTGGATACAATACATATACATGTGAACTGCGCGATATGATGTGCCTGTATGCTGCTATACCAAGACATATACAATGCTCGACTGCCCTATCGCCACCCAACTTGACTCTGTGGAGGCTCCTCTTTATGCGTCGGATCATTGTAAATTGGTATGGTCGGCATATCTGATTTCCGCCTACCAACCTTGTACGCTATGAAGACCGCAATCGCGATGACTGGTATTGCCACCCCGATGACGATGCCCGCAATCGCACCGCCACTAAGAGAAGATTTCCCACCGCCTCCCTCCGTTTTGTTCTGAGAGTCCGCTGTCGCATTGGGATCGTTAGACGATGTCGAGGAGCTTTGTGACGTTGTAGACTGAGACGACCCTGTTTCTTTTAATCCTGAGCTAGTTTGGCCGGGAGACGGGGTGGTCTCGGGCCCTGTTGACGATGGTTCAGAGCTGGATTCGGAGCTGGACTCGGACGTTCTTTCAGAGCTAGTGGGGGACGTGGCTCGTGGTGTGGAGCTATCGCTGGTAAGCTAATCGAGATGGCATATTAGCAATCCATCCAAATTTGAAATTTGAGCGATGTCATTGCATTTGCTCATGTCGAAATTGACCGCACTTACCGCAGCAAATTGAAACGTGTCCGTTATCTGCGACCCAAAGACGATGATTGCACGCGCATTGTAGTTTCCTTGATATACAATCCCGCTTGCGGTGCTGTCATCGGACGCCTGGAAACATGATATACTATATGGATCTCGGTTTAAAGGGTTGATGAAGAGACCCCCAGTCGCCCAATCGGCGTCGTCGAAAGTAACGGTATCCGGACTCTTCGCACTGCACCAAGGACGGTATGTTAATATAATAATGTAAAAGCGCACGAAGCTTCGGCGCGCGGGAAGAGACCTACGCAGGGCAGCACACCGTCCCCCGCTGCTCGCCGACCCACGGGTTGGCTGCATTGCTTATCACCGAAGTGTAACCCTGCGGACACACACCAGGCGCGTAGAAGCCCCAAGTGTTATACCGCGGAGGGCAGCATGTGTTAAACTCGTAATTTTCGTCGATATTGCATCCGAAATACCAGCGGGTGAAGTACCGGGTCTGGAAGACGCCGCTCTGCTCGCTGTCGTCAAAGTACCTGCTAAAGCTCCATACGGATGCTGAGAAGCAGTTCGACGGGGGAGTGAAGGCAGCTAGCGAACCGAGACTGGTCAAGGTTGGGACAATTGTAGTTAGATCCTCACAAAGGACATGCTGAAGGAGAATGAGCGATAACAGCAGCGTAGCAAGCCTGGCTCCCATCGCGCATCTGATTCTGAGCGCTGTGCGTTAGACAGCCCGTCTCTTTCGCGCGGGGTAGACTCAAATTCGTCAGGGTTCCAGCCTTTGTCGACGGAGTGGAGAGAGTCGAATGCAATCGCAGTTCGGTGGCCAGGTCGCAGGAGAAGTCTCCATCTTTAAGTTGTCACTCCCGAGGGCCAGACACGGTTCCAGGACCGATGCATGAGCCAACCGGGGTGTTTTGCAGTGGAGACTGTCGCGATAACGTTATGTGTGTGTGCTGCCTGGCAATGAACTCTAGCGTGTGCGATGCGCCGATGGCAAACGATGCATCGGCCTGATAACATTACCACCAAACGACACTTGCATTCATTTGCAAGCAAGTACCCAAGTAAGAAGTATCCGAGGATAAATACGAGGTTGAGTCCGAGGAATCAGTCGAGACAGCCAGGTTTTAATGCACGGCAATCTCCGCCATGAGATGACAAATGTTGAGCTGCGAGCGGGTAAATGCTGTGAAGCTATGCACGTCTACCAGTGTGGGTGAGAAAGAGCATGGGTAAGATAAGTACTAAGTATCTATTTACACAACTGCTTTTGGAAACCACCTAGAACGCCCGATACCACCGTGTAATCCCATCATATCCTATCGTACAGCGCTTCACCAGAACCGTCCGCTTCTGCTCAGGCGACTTTCCTGCCGACATTGCCCACTCCTTTACCCACCACTCCCAAACTAACCAGCTGTCCGTCGTTCATCCCACCCATTCCGCCACCGGCAAGGCCCTCGCTTCCGCCCCACTCCTTGACCAGTACCTCTCCGCACCCAAAAGCTCTCCAATCCCTCAGATGTCCTACGAAATCCTCCTCAACGATACCTTTCCCCAGCACCACCCTTCCTACATCTTCGCTGCCCATCATCATCAAGCTCACTACAGTCTTGACCCCAATGCGCTGCACGCAGCCGCCTTTTGCAATCTCCTCTAGCAACCTCAAGGCGCAGCCTCTGCCCACGTCTTCAGGCGTCATGATAACATCGGGATTGCTCCCCCAATCAGCGCTGTAAATGCAGTCCGTGCTGCTCGTCGCGACCAGACTCATCCCAAACCCTGGTGTGCCCCTCTTGCCGCCTTCTGAGCCCGGCGCCCGTGCAACAACCTCGGAGTATATGTATATATCGTTTATGAACTGATTCAGTACCTCTCGGGCCGCGTGGATCATCCGTTGGTTGTTCCCGGCACTGACACCGACCGTATAGCTCACACCGCGTATCCGCTTGACTCTCCCAGGATTCCGGAGATGCAATGTCGGTGGCAACCGGATCTGATGACCGAACGTCAAGGTAACCTCGCCGCCGCCGCCGGGGGAGCAGGACCGCTTCGTGATCCTACATTCAAGTTTGGCTATGATGTTGAAATGCGCGTACAATGGTAGGATGGCCGTGCGGAACGTGTCGACGCTGTAATCGCTCTCAGTAGCGCTGGTGACACACCCTGGACCGGAGAATACGACATGGAAGGGAGACTTGGAGAATGGAGCGAGGATGCAGGTCGGTTCGAGGAAGTAGGTCACTCCGCGCGTGGAGCTTCCGGCGGATATCTCATGCTTGATGATCTTCGAAGCGGATGAAGTGGCTGAGTTTGGTGAGGGGGTATGCCCAATCAAGCCAGGCTTGTAGAAGAGCGCCGTGCCTGTCTCTGAGATTTGAAATACTCCGCCATTTGTGAGTGAATCCAGCAGCCTTAGGAACGAAACTTCGTGAGGGAGGAGCCCGGGCGTCAGCGACGTCGACCGTATAGAGGTGATCTTGATTGGCTTCCCGGTCAAGGTCGCCTGCACCAAGCGATGGCGGAGGGATGCGCTAGTCGTAAAGGCGAGCGTCTGCGGTGCCGCCGAGAGAGATTGTTTTAATGGCATCGTCGCGGAGCCGGCGGTCGATGGAACTGCTGTTGAGGCAGTTGAGAAGCATGAAAATTTAGCACGCAGCGACAAAGGATTATGTAAAGGTTCTCAATATCTTGGCGGCGAACCCAGACAACACGGCCCGCGGCAACTTACCACAAACACCATTCAGCACCAACCTTATTCCTGAACTCAAACTAATATCGTCCATTTCAGCACCCATCGTCTTTTCGAGATGCCCAAGGCTACAGATTTCCGCCGTCCAGAATATTTAGAGAAATTTGGGATCAGTAAGGCCGATAATGCCCGCTTCGAAGACGAGGTCCCACTGGCACCCGTCGATGACCCTGATTGTCTAGAGTTGGCGAGGCAGGCTGCTATTCTTGACGGTGATCTTTGGGAAATAGACAAAAATGACACCTTTACGAGAGTCGCTGATAAATTGTGCAGCGTATTGAGCTGCCCTGATGATAGAGCGTCAGAGTACAGCCAAACCTGTCTCATTGAATCGCTTCTGCTTGTCGTTCTCCATTGCATACGAGGCCGGGACCGGATACCATTTTTTCGGAAGTACGCCATCAGTGTTCGCCTTGGTCAATTGTGGGAGACATGGCGCGCTGGGGGTACAAAATACCGCAGCCGAAGCAAGGGCTACCTAGACTCGTGGTACGGTATGCTACCTAATGATGGTCCCGAACACATGCACCTTCTAGCCGCTCTCGTCAGTGTAAGTCTCTGGCTCAAAGCTGTTTTAGCATCGCTTGTACCCTAATACCCCGTTCTGCCCGTCTAGCTTTCTGGTGAAAAGAAAGTCGATGAAATTTATGTCAAAGAAGTCGGGGTGCTCATCGCACAAGTCGTCAGGAACATTAGGATAACAAAAAACCCCAAGTTTCGTTTTCGAAACCACAGATGCTTTACCATTGCTATCTCCGGAACAATCATTCACTTTTCTTACCTAGATATTCCTGGAGAAGCGATCAAATATTTTACGTCGCCAAAAGGTGTAGTGAAAGAACGAGTGTTCGATCTAAAGCTTGTGTCGTCGAGCGATTACGATCTCTGCGATCCTGCCTCTCGTTTTACCATCATCAGGATGATTGTCGGACTTTATCAGTATATCGAAAGACGCTTAGCGACGTCCCCGGGCTTAGTTCTACCGTTTTTACCGACAGAAAATGATCACCTTGACAACGTGATTGGATGAACTATGATAATAAGGCGGTATGGTTGGGACAAGACAACAGAGATTGAATTCAAACCTTAGGGTAAGTTCTATAGAGCAATAGCACTTGCCCAGGACGCAGAAAATACCCAGGAACTACCGACTTTTGGCAGCTCTTCCGGCAGCTCTTCCCGGTCACGTTCGAGCGGAGACGAGCGGCCTAAAGATTTGGGCGTTAACATCATTTTTAAATTTGATTCTATCCAGAGTGTGTGTTGTTATAGAAATATTTAAATGCTACGATTATTATAGGGTTGTAAACAAATTCTCTCATAAACACGTATATATGTAAATATTTAGTTGGAACCTTAGATATAAATGGCAAGCAACAATATTCCATCATCCTCTCTCATCGGTTGTGAGTCCACCGACGTTTCCTACATGCGTATATCGATATACGACAATACCCCTACACCAGAATACTCGGACGACGAATCCTCTAGGTAGGATGGATGCTGCACTGCGTCTAGCACCCATCTACGTCCCATGGCTGCCTCCACCACCCTCCCTCACAGATTCCAGCTTCTAATATAAGTATAATATTTATATAGCTTTCCTAATACAGGAGAATTAGTCCTAATCTTCGGATTTAGCGACCGATCGACCTCAAGCACAATGAAGATTAAGGTGCGCAATTTAAGTAGAACGACAAGGCCCGATGGACGCGCAGTCGTTAAGTTCAAAATGCCGGGACTCTCGAGTAATTTTGGGAACCTAGAATGCCCGGCCTTTTTGATTGAAGCCAAACGGCACCATGCTGGTGGCACTCACCGCCCAACGGGCCAACCGGAGGAGCCCAAGCTCAAAATCATCGATCAAGAGTCCTCGAAGCCTTTGGCTCTGGCCCAGGCGAAGAGGATTCCGAAAAACGAGGACCAGCAAACATACCTTATTATCATCTATGGGTACCAAGTATTTCTGAGCACAATCGAATTCCCTGCCGCTTACCTCGGCAAGGTAAGTGCCAGCCGTCGTCCAATCAGGGAGTTGTGGTACAGATGGTCAAGGGCGTACGACCTGGAGATTGGCGACGATCGAAAGCAATTTTCCGTTCTTGTATTTGGCCTTCTTCGGGACCTGAGAAACGGGGAATCCCAATGCGGTTCCCTAAAGCCCTGCTTCGCTTAGCATCAGCTTTTTTTATCGACCTAGAGAGGAGAGACTATACGGGGGAGCTCGAGAGTGCAGTGCAGTGCGGCCAGATTATGAATGATGCTCTCTGATAGATTCGTGGCTTTTGCTATCTCATCCCTTAAGTTCTCGAAGAGGTGCATTATTATTATATCACCTGCTTACTTATAAGTACTTAGGTATTACGGCTGCAATTACCATTCGACCACTTGCAGTATTATTCTTATTTTATATTTTGTTTTGCGTCAACGGTAGATGGTACAGAGCGCCACACTGGCGGCAGCCACAAGCTGGCTGACATGCAGCATTGACCATTAACGTTAGCACTTTTTGTGGATTCTATTAATAGACTCAGTACCCCCCGCTCTATCAAGCAGACTGTGCTGGTTACACACCTCAGACTCTGGATCCTAGATATGAGCAAGATCTGGTCCTAGAATGGAAACATCTAAATTAGAACCTTTTCAGTCATCGATGAGACCTTCTCTCAAGATATCGTTAGTCTAAGCTTCTCTATTGGTATAAAAGTACCGACCAGGCCAGTCCATAGCTGGCGGCATACCCCGTCAAAAAAGTTTCAAATGTTGGATATCCGAAAACAACGCACCCACGCAATACAACAAATAGCTAGCTAGCCCGTAGAGCAGCTAGAAGACTGAACACACGAATCTTCAAAGCTGGACGAGATCGAAATTTTGCAAATACTTACTGCCAGATAATGACAGAGCAATCGCCCCTCGAACGCTGTGGTGTCGATGTTATCCGGTTAATTCTTGACTTTGTTGGTTACCGCATCTACATTTCCACCCACCTCGCCCAATGAACATTTTCGCAATATCGATCAATTTAGCCACCGTATCATGTATATCCGTGCTCAAGCTAACAATCCGTCAATGGGACACTCCATAGTGCGAAAATGAATCCCTGTTGAGATTAGCTCTCACCAGCAGAGCCTTTCATAACCTCGCAGAACCGTACCTCTACCGACGGATTGAGTTCTCTCTAATTGATAGCGGGGAATACGAGAGGAGGAATGCATCTCTTCTGAAACGACTACACGCAGATTCAAGTTCACATTTACGATGGTATATCCGAGACATCGTTGTTCACAAGGAATGGTATTGGTCGCAAGTTCGAAACGCTATTCTACTAGACACTATTGAGAAACTTATACCACGGCTAGAACACCCTAGAATCATAAAGTAAGTGATAGATGTTAAATCCATAATCTGAGCCGATAGCTTTATCATATCTCTGTTTATCTGATCACTTGTTGCCACGTTGGTTGAAAGTGACTGACATGTCGCGCTTAGAACCAATACTCCCTTCTCTGCTGGATGCATGCAATATCTACATACAATAGGCAAATCTTCGGGCCTCAAGTTATACTTTGACGGTAGAATAACCAGCGGGCTAATTCTACCAGACCGCAGCGTCGGCGATGCTTGGTATTCTATAACAACCACTATTGATTTTTCTGACGAAACCAAAGGTGATGCAGCGTTACTTGCTCGACTCCTCCGGCAGGCTCCGAATCTCAAAGAGCTCGATGTAGAATTCTCCCCTGTAGCCCTTAGTTGGCGCAATCACCAAGACGACCCCTTTTGGGATTTCTCACAAGCGAGACACGGATATCCCCATTTGAAGCGGTTGAGATTGCGCGGGTATTATCCATTTCGCTCCAAGACTCTGCGAGATCCGCAACCTTCAGTCCCTCCATATCAGTCCGAGATACTAAAAGCCATGGCGCATGAGCTGCACTCTCTTGATATCGACAATTTTATGATATTCACTTCTCACCAAGTCGACTTGAGCTCTCTCAAGGCTCTCACCGTCGATTTCAGCGCTGGGAATGCAAACCATCACACCACCGCCGAAGAAAAAGCCGCACCACTCGTGCAATTCATGTCGACGTGTTTGAAGTCTGCGAACTTGGAGGAGTTATCGTTCCGCAATGATGCGGCATCCGTAGCCCATATGGCTTGGAGAGATGTCATCTTACCGTTTGCAGGTGGGCTCAGAAAACTCTGCGTCCGAGATGGACTATATCAATCGCAGTCGCCATGGTTAGTTCCATCCGCGAGAGCGGAAGCTCTCCCGACAGATGCGAACGCTGTCGCTGAGTTAGCAACCCACTGCCCATTGTTAAGGGAATTAAGCATTGACATTCATCGAGATCGAGCTAACGGTTGGGTAAGATACCTAACGCTATTCCATTGCAATTAGGAAGCGCTAAAGCCAATAATTTTGAATCACATAGCCCAATTCAATACTTTCATCCTTCTGCGCCTTCCCTCGTCTCGCATCTTTATCGCTACATGCCCCCATCCGCAGACTCAGCTATCAGAAGAGAATTAAACCAAATGTGACCTACCGGTCGGTATTGGATATCTCGAAGCATTTCACCAACATTCATAATCGTCACTTCACTACTCTCAAAGTTGTACGGGGATCGCCTCTCCCCGTTGTGCTACCTAGCAATGATACTCTAAACACGAGCTCTTACGCTCACTTTCGGCTTAATGAAAGCCTTGAGCTAGAGACTTTCAAAGTGGAGTATATCTCCGATTCAATAGCAGGTGATGTGACTTCGGCTATCCCAAAACGACGAACCCGAGTAAGGGCGACAGAGGTAGAGAGATATAGAAAATTGCTAGATGGAACCGATCCGCAGGATTTAAGCTACCCAACAATTTTGGAGAAACTAAGGCTCTGCGAGGCTCAAGCAAGAGGTAGCCTCCCTCGCCAGAGCTCATATTCTTAACGTCAACATGTGCCAGAGCGTATCTATACATTATTATTATTTTTGGTCTCCAAGATGTGTCCCAACGAAAGACGGATTAGCGTCGGCTAGAATTACCGGTTTGGCTCATTGTATGCATGTATGGCCAAGCCTCACGTTTATAGTTCTTGACATCTGCACTAGTGATAATGTTGATCTTGCATTAGTCTCGTGAATGGTATTACAAAACGCTAGATACACAAACTGAAAGAAACGCGAAAGCACTGTATATACGGGCGAGAAGCCCTATGGTATAGCCTATTATCACCTAACCCTAAAATATCCCCAGGAGCACCCAACCGTAACTTAACAAGAATCATGGCCTAACAAAAATTATTTAAAGTAGTAATAATAATAGTGATGGTAGCTGTAGCAGCAAACAAATTAAATGAATGAATCACCCATATCGCATGTAAGGTGGCGGCGGTTCCGAATAACTCGAATCCGAATGGTTCGGCTCCGGTTGAAACGACGGGCCATAGTACTCTTGCATTGGGTACCACTGTTGCACTACTGGAGACGGACCACCATACGAATTCCGATTTGGTCCGCCGAGATGATGTTGTGGTGCTGGATGTTGTGGCGTTGGATGATGCGGCGCTGGATGTTGCGGTGCTAGGGGTGGATTTGGCTGCGGCGGCGGATATGCACGCGACGATTGTCCCCAACCACCACAAGGGTCTTCCCGCACTGGGTAGTGATACTGAAAAGGGACGGCACCCGTAGCGCTAGCGTTTGCGATGGCGAGGGCACTAGACACTGCGCCGGTTGAGCTGCGCCGGTTCTCAGTGCTTGATGTTGGGAATGTATTCCTAGAGGGTGATCTTCTCTCAACTCCTTGCTCAATCTCCTCTCGCGTTCTTCGACCGGGACTCCGGGGTTCTTCGCGTCTGGTATTGCCAGTAAGGCTAAGGCTTGTGAGAAGGCCGCCAATTCCGCGGGGACTGCGGCTACGCGCTCGGTTTGGGCTTGTATTGGGATCTTGGAGGCTGACTTGTTCTTCATGATAACTGCTAACACGGATCGACGGCGAATCGTATGTAGTTGCGCGAGGCCTCGTCACAGGCTGAGCTGCAAGTGTGCCACCAGGGGAGCCAACATAGTGCTGCAGTTGTTCAAGTCTCGCCGTAACGGCGTGGAGAGAATCCCTCCATCGAGGATGAACAGCAAACACGCTTGTTATCCAGTCAATTATCTCAGGGCATTGGTGTACAAAAGCCCTTGAGAAACTCGTGTCGAACAATTGGGCAGCTTCTACCCATGTGACCGCGTTTGTGGATAGGAAGAAAGTTATAAGAGTGGATACTAGCTCGGAGCCATCTTCTGTCGTAACGTCGCTGACTTTGAGTAGATGGTGTACCAAGTGTTTTGAGGCATATTCGAAACAGCGATACTTTGAACGCAAGTAGGTTTTCGCATCACTAGGCTGGGAGTTGTAAAGGGCTGTGTGATGATAGGATTCGGAGTTCAAGGATTCTTGGAAGGATGGTGATGACAAATAGCGGACACAACTCAGGGCAAGGCGGGTCGGCCCATCGGTAAGTTGAAACTGGGGGTTCTCTTGGATGCTCGACAGGAGAATGTAGTCCGCCAGCCGGTGGTGGAATAGCTCGAACTTCCCATCGAGCGTCGGAAAGATTAGAAAGTCGCTACCGAAGCGTAGAAGAAACCGCGACCTGTCGATACGCCGGTGTTCGTAGTCAAGGAAGGAACCATCCGAGTCGAAGACTCTTCCAAAAGGGAAAGTTCCAACAGTTAGTGGTTCCATGCAGAATATTGTCCATTCGAGAGCCTCCAGTGTTAACCTCCGCTTCGATTCTGGCTTTTGCCAGATCTTCCATAGTTCGTGTTTCACTAGAATCTGCATCTCCTTTGGAACGGTAGTGATTGTTTCCCAGAATCTACCATGTGCTTGTGCAACCTTGAGATCACCTAATAAGGCCGATGCCCATTGGAAGTTGCCATCCGAGGCAGCTATAACTTTAGATATGGCCTCGTTGAAGCGCTCGGACCTCCTATGAAACCCCTCAATTTTCGCCATTTCATCTTCTACATGGATCCTCAAATCGGCGGAATAGTTCCCACTCTGGGGCGTGAGGCGGATCACTGGATATAGTCCATCAGGGTCGAAAGCGTCCGGTCGCATCCTTGATGAGATGAGAACGCGGGTGCTCCCATTTGTGACGGTCGGAAGTTCCAGAATTGCCTCGAGAACCTCGGAGGGTTGTGTGCATTCGTCGATACCATCGATAACTAGATATGTTCTCCGGGCCTTCAGTACCTCTCCGAGAAACTCGATAGCCTGGTCCATAGTGGGCATTTGAGTGCAGTATCTTAGATATATATCCCAAGCTGGAGGTGTTTGGTTATTAACACTTGACGATCTGAATACTTGGAAGGCCAAACTCTTGATAAAATCTATTGCCTGCGGGGCGGGGTTAAGCTTGTTGGCTCTTTTCCCAAAGATATATGCGAATGAGAGCCTATGGACATGGCAATGGGTTTCAACAGCCTGGAGTATTAATGAGGTCGCTACACTCTTCCCGACACCTGGCCGATCGCACAGCCAAAGCACCGAAGACTCCGGCGTGTTAGACTTTTGCCATCTTGTGAATTGCCCGTCAGTAGTTACTAGCCAGTCAAAGGTCCCGGGAGTCCGAGTCTTTTGTAGTTGGAGCCTTTCCAGTTGGAAGTCGATTGGATTCAGCCATTGTCTCATGACATCTGCAGCCATATCATCAGCACCACGACGCATGGGTGTTACAATCACAATAAATGTATGAGTCTTACTAAGGTAATCAAAGCTGTTCGTTGAAGCTGTAGATATATTTGACTCCATTGGCATGGAGGTTTGCCGTTGAACGGGCGAAACCCCGAGTCGTCCGTTTACTTGGGGTACGGCTATTGTAGGTGTCGGAGGATAGAACCCAGTGGAGCTTCTTGGCCTCTCGCCCCATGATGCTTCCCAAGTTGTATCCACAGAAAAGGACCGTTCGGGGCCATTGCGATTTAAATCTGAGCTTGAGTATGAGTGCCGCCGTTCTGAGCCGAAGGGCATATATCCATGGGGCAGGATTATCGGCGTACCAGAGTTAGGGGACGATAAGTCAGAAATACTCATTCCGCGGCTGCCTATGACCTACCAATATTAGTATCTCGGAGATCTCGGTTTGCAGATGTATAGTAATTATGTTTCTTGGTCACTCTCGCCAAGCGTATGTGACTATTTTTGATAAAATGTGCAGAAAAGAGTCGGTCGTCGCTCTTACCGTGAGATGAAGAATAAGAAAAGGATGGCCTTGAATGTGGACTTCTTGAATAACCACTGTTCAATGGCGACGTTGGTGATATATTGAAATCTCGAATATTTCGAGTATACGGATCTGTGGCTGATGAGGGACTGGGCCCCCAGCTGGGCTGTCGAATAGCCATTTTGCTGGCTGCGCCGTTCCTCGAGTACTTGCAGTCTTACGGTGCACAGTGATGGTATATTGAGAAGTTTGAAATGTACAGAAACTCGGCAGTTCCGTGAGCAGTTGTAGGTTTATAGGTGCGGCGCAATGGCAGTAAGACTCCAAAAATGGGCCTTCATTTGATCTCGTATTACGAGACAGTCTTACTAAAGGGTGAGTGACGGTCAGTTTAGATGGGATGTCTCAAGCTTTTGAGGGGACCGGCTTGAGCTTAGCTGGTTACCAACCTTTTAACTCGCACGACGATAGCAGCGCAGGCAAATTCCCGTGCCAGCGGGAAGGGGGTCAACTTCAATAAGAATTACCGGCCTGCCCTGTACGGTCCTGTATCCAGAGCCAGCCAGTCCAGCCAGTCCAGTCGAGCCAACCCAGTCCAGCCAGCCCAGTCCAGTACGAGTACGGTTCCTCCCTTCCTCCCTGTGGGGAAGTGCTCGGTCCCAGGATGTGGTGCCGGGTCTGAAACTGCGATCGATTGAGGCGGAGGTGTTCGTTTAGCTTTCAGATGCCACCCGCAGGCCTAAAAAAAGTGAAGATCCGTAGATATAAACCCAGGTGCAGTCCCCGTTGGGCCTTGACATGGAAGCTTCGAATCCGGCCAGGGATAGGTTGAGACGCCGAGTGCGACCACAAGCCGCTTTCGAGACAGCTTTTCTCAGGCCGTCGGACTCAAGGTCTATCCTCTTTGGCGATGGGTCAAGGCGATGCCAACCACAGTAAAAAATCACCGCCTGGTCAGCGTGACCGTCTATACACGCTAGACCGTATCCCAAAGAGGACAAATGAGGAGGCGATTGAGCCGGCTCCCAGCTGCCGCCAAGACCGTATTTTTTTTTTTCCTTTCGAGTTCAAAGCCGGAGATTCGGTTCAAGTTGTCGAAAGAAACCACCATTCCCATGCGAGCAGCCAGCGTCCTCGCGCAATAGGCCTAGGGCTAGCAAGTGCTGCAATGTTTGTTTGGAATCTGGTAAGTGGCTGATGTAATCCCGCCCATGATTTGGAATTGTAATCTTCTGGTGTGCATGCCGGGCTGCGCCCTCGGCTTGGTCTCGTGTGCTTCCGCCACGGAAACGCCTGGCTTTCATAGTTAACGTTTAGATGTGCTTCATGCCGTTTAATCGTCCTCCAAATAGGAAACCTACCAGATGCGCTCTTGGACCGTTGACATGGTGCAATGCATCATCCCATGTTGCGAAGTGGATGGTGCTGACTCGCCGCGACTCGACCGTGCATTCCTTAGCGAACATTCCGAACGCCAGAGAGGTCGCAGTCGCATGCACAATGTCTACTAACATGTCTCGCGCGCAACCTTCGCCAGCGCTGCCGAATCATTCTCGCAGACGGAGGCTTGGATTTACTTTACAGTAGGGCTGATGGACTGCATGCAATAAAACCGCGGTGCGCAGGCTGGGCTCTTATCGCAGCGCGCACAGGGGCTGAGATATCTGCAAATGCAAACACTTCTGTTTAGTTGACTTGAACAGCCCCTTCTGATTTCGCCTGGCCTAATATAACAGCATCATCCAGGTCATATTAGAATTGATCGGTCGATCAAGCAATTTGCTTTCACCACTCGGTTCAGCTTGCACATATGTCGGCCAAGCTATCAGCCCTATTTCCCGGCTATGTCTCGAATCCTTTCAAACGAATGCTTGTGTCTGCATTGGAGCCGTTTCGCTGGTTGAGAACTGACACCCCGGTCTGCTCTTGTGTATCTTGTGCGGACGCGTGCTCCACCACCCGCCGGTCTGCTCCCAAATCGAACACCTTACGAGCAGGGCTCTCAGAACATTGATACAACCGATTTGCAATACTTGATGGCTAATTTAATTTGCAATTTACCAAGCTGCCGTTCCGGTTCCACACTTTGCGGGTTTGTCCAGCCGGCGACAAGCGACAACCTGGTTTTGCAAATACCAAAGTTTGATACTTAATTAACAGATTGAAAATGAGTGAGTGGACCAGGGCCAGATGCTCCGCCTACATACAATTGATGAGTAGAGCCCTTCTTGCTCGAACCCCGGAGAACTTTATCCTGGTCAGCTGCTTCGCCCAACTTCCTGCAGACAAGTTAGCCCTAAATTCTCTCGCGACCCCAGACCAAGAGGAGTCCAACAAGTAATATCATTACACAAGCGTCTATTATTTCCATGCAACGATGCGCGGTATAGCCACCAATCATGCATAGAGTACCGAGGTCTCACCCGAGCCGACATGATCAGCTTATATTATCCCGCTCATTGTCCCTACGATCTATATGAAAGTTCCGCCTGCAGTGCGGAGCTTAAGACGTCTGAACGGCATATTATTTCCTAGACAATATAATATCTCCTGCACAGCCAGCAACACCGTCTAGTCTGCCTTCAAAACCAGAAACGTAGAAATGAGATCCGGTCCATAGAGAACTAGATAGACCAGTACTGCGGCCGCATAAGAGAAAATGAGAAGCTTTTGCCTCCTCTGCATAGCTACGTCAGACTATTTGGAATCTAATTTCGTGATGTCGGCCGATATCGATGTTTTATCCCTTGGGTTTAATCATAGCGTATGTTTATAAGCACTTACGGTAGCGAAGATAAGTTTTGAAGCTGCATCTTTGAATTTTGTTAAGCTGCACCTAGCTACATGCTTATTTGAGAGACCATTAAATCACATATCCGATGGTCTAAAGATAGCAAGCATATCGAAAGCAGCCAGACCTGCAGCTCTGGCGGCGAATCTTAAGCTTCATATGCCTCAATTATAACATTCATATGACGCCGGTACGGAGGCAAGTTTATACCAATACTTAAGTACCTACTTGCTTCATGCTTGAGTACGATGTACAAGTGCAAGTAATGCATATTCCCATTGGCAGCTGCAGCCCTGTAGCTTTGGTAGCCTTTCGAGGCTTCCGGAGCTACATATAGATATTAAAAATGATAGCCACAGCATACGACGAAGAGCAGCTCGAGCTTCAGTTCCAAAGCAGATAAGCTTGGTTTAAGATAGTTCAAGTCGCACAAGTCCAGTGCAACCAGATGTGTTCCCGCAACACACACCGTAGCCAGCCCGAGCAGTCTAACCGTAGCACGAAGATACTCCACGTCTACACGTGCAAATGCATATAGCTTGCCATTCTTCTTCCAATCAGTCAATCGACCAAGAGTGGATAATTGTAAACACTCGGTTGAGCGGATATTCATCCCAACCGCCCAGCGATTCCGGTTCTCATGGACCAAGCGAGCCAAGCGAACGACTACAACTTTCTTCCCACGTACACCTTGCCAATAGCAAGAAGGTATTTGGCTGAGTTAAACTTAGGTAATCACTGACAGGTACATGATAGCCTGACTAGCTGGCCAATACAGCGAATCATTTGCGGGCGTATTTACCGCACTTGCCCGACTAGAATTCCGGGCCTTCTTCATACGGACCCTTAAATCCGCCAACATCGGATGAACTTCATTGCGTCGCGTAGCTATCATCTCACCCGTTCGGCTCCGTTTGCTTGTTATGTGCAGGTGGAAAACCAAGCTTGGCCTGTCTAGACCCGAGGCTGCTTTTCCACTTTTTTTCCCTGTGCCTTTTTTTTTTTTTTTTTTCGCTTTACTCTATTCTCTTGAAGGCAACTTCCAATATTGATAGGAGTTAGCGGCAGTCGGCAATTTTTACATGTAACGTCTCCGGCGCTCCAATGACGCATGACGATGACAGCCCCGCAATCTCTTGCCTAGATAGCCCAGTGGCCAGAACCATTGTCAGAACCAACAATCTAGACATATTATCAATGGTCTAGATGTTATATTTTGTCAGCTGTAGAGCATCTAGAAGCTTGATTACGATTGACAGTAGTCGAGACCCGTAGCCAGGCAGCCAGACTAGCCAAGCAGATATGTGCATGGGCTCTGGTATGAAACTGCCATATCCTTGCAATGCCCTGCTCATGCGTCTCTCCATAGGCGTAAAATCGATAATGCTGCTAAAGTCCATCGCCGTGGCATCCGTCGGCCCAACAAGCCCGATTTTATCGGAATTTTGCTATCGTAGACACCTAGGTACCTACGGAGCCTGCCTCGGCCGTGAAGGATGCCCGCAGGGGGGCGGGATGCGGCCTTACTTTCCTGGCAGAAGTGTGCAGATGCGTCGATACTTGTCCGAGAGTGTGTGCATGGCCGACGACGTGTATATAAACCTTCGCAGGGAACCTCCCCACAATCCTCCACTTCTTCAGCACCATCGCCAACAGCACTGAATAACCATCCAATCCAATCCTGTCAACCCTATAATATATAACTAGCCGTTATTTTCTATCCTATCAAATCACTTTCAATATGGTTGTCACCACTGGAAGATGCCATTGCGGCGAGACTGAGTGGGAAGTCACCACCGCCGAGACACCGGTATTATTCATCTCCAAAACCCCATCTAATCTCAAGATTTCTTGTGCCTAAAGGAGAAACTAGCTGACAATTTCATCACCAACCAGACCCACGTTCTCTGCCATTGCAATGCTTGCAAAGTGATGAGCGGCAGTGCCTTCACTCTCAACACCGTCGTTCTAACCGTAATTGCCTCCCCCCCGTTCAGATTCTAGATCGGTAACCTAGCCGATAAGACTAGGGCTCACCGAAGATAGTTAGTTCAATATGACTAACCTCATGAAATATATCTAGACGGACGTCAAGCTCACCAAGGGTGACCTCAAGACCTACACATACAAGGCTGACTCTGGCAACGACACCGTCTGCTACTACTGCCCAACCTGCACCGCTCACCCATGGCATCACCAGGTATGTTGAACCACACCGATTTTCGATCTGGCTACCCTCAAAAAGGCTTGCATGATCGGAAAGTCTCCCAGAAATATCCAATTCAGCGCTAATAAGACTCGGTGGACATTAGAAAGTCCAAGCAGACAAATACGTTGTTCGCACCTCCCTCCTCGAGGGCGCCGGAAACTTCAAGGTTGCTGCCGAAGTCTATGCAAAGGACCGATGGTCCTTCCAGCCACAGGTTGCCGAACATAGCTTCGATACCGTCCCACCTTCTTAAACTCAGCTCCGA
Source organism: Drechslerella coelobrocha (assembly GCA_036971555.1). Classification (NCBI taxonomy): domain Eukaryota; kingdom Fungi; phylum Ascomycota; class Orbiliomycetes; order Orbiliales; family Orbiliaceae; genus Drechslerella; species Drechslerella coelobrocha. The sequence goes on from JAJTUH010000002.1 coordinate 4,109,371, forward strand.
AACCCCACTTTATGGGTGGCGCTGTTATTCTTCTTTCGCTTTGTATTTAATTATGGTGACATGCAGACGATTCAAATTGTTCCTGCAGGTTTAATGATAATCACACACGCAGATACGGTGGCAGCTTTATTAATTCACCTGTAATAGCCTTTAGGGTAGCTTAGCATCCGCAATTAGAAACATTGACATACTCAAACTTAATTGCACCTGATTCTCTCACCTGGAACCCTCGTTAGGCATTGGACACCCTCCCTTTTCTAACAGTGGGCATACATTTACCCGCAAGTGAATTAATCCTCCAGTTGCTTTAAGCGTTGGTTATCCGTTTGTGTCTTGCTCGCGGAGGTCCCGTGACGACAAGTTAAGGTACAGAGGGCCTCGAGCGGTGACTATGGTGCTGGAATGCCAGTATCAGCCTGTCGAGGGGCTGTCCAAGCGCATGAAGTAAGTGGGGTTTTGGAGAGGCCTCTGCTGGTGCAACTGTTCTCTATTGCTCAGCACAAATTTCTACTTATATATTATTATTTTTTTATGAGAAAAGACGCGTGCTTGCTGCCAAATCACCTTGATTCAATGATCTCCATGATTTCATCCCTTAGAAGACGATTACTTTGCAGCGTATTCTTAATCTACAAAGGCGCCTCCAGTATGCAAGTTATGCAGACAATCCCGCAGGCTTCCACCCAACTATCTTGCATGAAGATATGCCCCTCCCACTAGCCAGCCTCGAGCTCGCCGGCATCAGTCAGGAATAGTCCGTAAAAGCCGCTACTGCCCTATCGCCTAAGCCGTCTAATTCCGTTTACTCAGCGAGATACGGTTCGTCGGCTGAGCCTAGGCAATGCCGACGAACTACGAGGAGGAATGCTGGACGATGAGTACGACATGTTGGCCATGCCGTCGGCGCTCGAGAGGGTCCACAGTGGCGATGCGTGCTATTGTTTATTAGTGCAAATTGACGTGAAAGAGATTTAGAGAGTGATGAATTCCGGTTCAAGTTACTAGCACTTCTCAGAAACAAATTTTTTTTCTTCATATCTCGATCCGGAGTTATCCACTACGGACTTAATTAGCTAATCGGCGACGGGATCATGAACGGTTATGCCGCGTTACAATATGTCTGATACAAAGCCGTTCGGTTCAGGCCGACAAACGATTTGATCGAAAACATTGCATCCGCGCCAAGAGAAGGGTTTTCTCGAAACAGATTGCCGGCAAGAGTCGTGCTCACGCTTAACGGGCTATTGGAAGAAAGCGGGACAGCGTCGGCAAAGAACCTAAATCGGGAAAATTTACCTAAATCTCAGAATGTCAGCCTGGAGGTGCTGCAAGTGATGGGTATATCCTGAGCCCCTCCATGTACCCTGTCCTGTCTGGGGACACTGCAACGCTGCTCTCATGGTATTATATCGACGACATCGGTACTTATGCTTATGTATGCAGAGAGCCCTCGCGGTTGCAGAGTTCCTAGTTGCTTACGTCCTTAAGTAAGCATCACAGCAGGCGTTTTCCAAGAATTCTATGTATATGAGTAATCTGACCGACTGGACCGCCAGTCTCTTCGTTCGATAACCATTATTGAATCGTTCACTGCGAAAGTTCCCATTCCGAGCTGTTTGGAGCCTTGGCTCCCTAAGATGTTCCAGACATATCAAATCTGGATTCTCATCCGTAAACCGGTCGCGTATAATATGCTCTCAGATAATATCTGGGACAACAGATTGCTAGCGACCAGATCAATCAACCAAGAGTCCAACATCCGCTCGTGTTCTTCGAAAAGACGGCTCCAGCTGTGACGTCCATATCATATCTAGAGTGTCTGCGAGCTGGAGCTCAATCGACCATGCGGATCTGCGGAGCGACATCAACGGGAAACCGGCTTGGCTCACTCGGACCTATCTATTGTCCGCTGCATTAGAAACGTCGACGGCCAAAGTTTTTCGCGAGGTGGGGCATCGACGTATCGAGCTTCGCGTCGAGCTAGCACCCGGCTTACGAAGGATGCATGTCTTGGTCTGAAATCTGCAGTTCAGGCCGCCCGTGCAGCTTGATGGTTAAGATCAATCTTGGCAGTTTTTTGCAAGCCCCACGTCGAAAATATTAATGTCGGTCTGGACTAGGTAGACGAGGTTAGTCAGTATACGTCGGGCGAGCCGTGACGGACGAAAAATGGACTTTAGCAAGTCAACGATAAGACCCCATGTTCGATTGATTATCCAAAGAGCAAGTCGCCCAGGTAGAATGCAGCAAAATGCCGGTCAAACTCCGTGCCAACAGGCAATGACATCACCGGCCTGTCCCACCAAACGACGCTTCTGCTTGCGGCGGGGTGAACGAATTTTACTTTGGGGAAGCGCAGAGCGAAAGAGCATGCTAACAGGAGCTAGTAAAGTAATGTCAGTCAGTCTTGTAGCTATAGAGCAGGTGGAGGAAGATTGGAACTGCGGGGCTGCAGCTAACAGGTGTCGGTGTGTATAAATACGGCCTCCGTCTGCCGTTGTCAATCGTGTCCTTCCCATCTCATCCCTCCCAAGCAGCTTTGAGTTCGAAGACCTGGTGTACCGATATCAATATCGCGATCGAGCTCCCAATCAGGAATTACACGCCAACACATTTGAAGAGCCAGTATAAATATATATACACTTTTGCTACCTCTTCATGTCTGGTCTCCTGGACAAAGCCAAAGACACTCTTCATCACCTCACCCACAAAGACAAAGACACAGCCATGTCCGGAACACTCCCAAGCACCTTCAAGGCTGCTGTTGTCGACAAGCCCGGCAAGTCTGAGGCTTACGGCGTTCATGCGTCAGAGGCTTCTCCAGTGAAGTTCGAATTCAAAGATGTGCCCCTCAAGATGCCGGGACATGGACAAGTCCTCGTGAAACTTATTGCTTCTGGAATCTGTGGCTCTGATGTTCACGTCCTAAACGGCCAAGTTGGTTCCCAATTGTGAGTAACGGGCTCATCTACAGTTCCCAATAATCTTAGGATGGACATGTTCAACTAATTGCCCGTCCATCTTCATGTAGTCCACACGTCGCTGGGCATGAAATCATCGGCGAGGTGGCTGCTATTCCAGACACTGAGGATTATTGGAAGATTGGTGACAGAGTTGGAGGTGGATGGCACGGCGGCCACTGCTTCTTCTGTCTACAGTGCAAGCGTGGCAAGTTTGGGCTTTGTGACAACGAAACTGTCAATGGCGTCAACGCGTGGGGAGGCTGTAAGTACATCCTATGATGAGAAACTGTATTTGGCTCTCCGGAACGGAATAAACCCGTCCGTAAATATAGCTAACCAGAATATCCCATCGTTATACAGTCGCCGAATACGTCTTGCTTCGCCGTGAAGCCCTGGTCACTATCCCTACCGATGTGGAACCCGCAGCTTATGCACCTATCCTCTGCGCTGGCGTTACAGTTTTCAATTCCCTTCGAAATATGGGTATCCGACATGGCGGTGTTGTAGCTGTGGCTGGCGTTGGAGGCCTCGGTCATCTCGCCATCCAGTACGCAGCAAAGATGGGCTACAAAGTTGTTGCAGTCGCTCGAGACCCCAGCAAACGGGAGGAGGCGTTGAAATTCGGCGCTGTGGAGTACATCGACAAGACCCAAGACCCCGTCAAGGAATTGAAGAAGTATGGCGGCGCCGACTGCATCCTTGTCACAGCGAACAGTGGGGCTGTAATGACCAACCTGCAAAGTGCTCTTGCGAAGGATGGAACTTTGTTGGTCATCTCACGTAAGTACCAGCTATTTTTTTCTAGATGTTATATTGTGTAGCAGTGGATATCAGGGTTGCTGACACAAGAGACTCTTATAGTGGTTGGCCCTACCTCTTTCGACACGACACCACTCGTTGTCCAACGGCACAGTGTTAAAGGATGGCCGTCTGGCTCGTCTATAGACTCCGAAGAGGCCATTGACTTCGCAAAGAACTTTGGTGTCGAGTGTGTTACCAAGAAATTCCCGTTAGACAAAATCCAGGAGGCGTATGACCAGGTCGACAAAGGGGAGGCTAGATACAGAAACGTCATTACCTTTTAGAATCTGAGCCCACGTTGCCGGGTTTATATACCCTAGAAAAGCAGCGATAATGCAAAGCTGTATGTATTTATCCTGCAACCAGCTAATCCGGTTTGGATTAGTTGAGCAGCGGAGGCATTAGCATGAATAATAAGAACAATTGAACACACGCACGTGCAGGTATCATGATACCTGACTACTAAAGGTTTGATGGTGATGTAAGCTTTTCAAGATTCTTTGCTGATAGTCCATGGCGTCAATTAAACTACACCTGCCGTCTGGCAATTATGTACAGTTGAAGTAAAGTAAAGAAAGTAGTAGAAAGGGAGAACCAGTCATGCAATCAACGGGTACCTTTAAGCAAAATATAAATCAAAAAAATTGACAGAACGCCTCTCGCACTCCAATTCCATAGCAGTGGTGGTAGTAGTGAAAGACCAAAAGACATCTCAACAATTGAAGTTGTAGAGAAATCGAGATGGTAAAGAAGAATTCAGGAAAATCGCATGGTACAAAATGGGAAAAGAAAAGAAAAAGAAAGAACATCCAAGAAATCAACCGCAGCAAGAGATCGAGGAAAATGGGACATGTACCAAAAAAAGAACCTAAAAAAACCAAAAGAGAAATGGCATGTAAGACAGGCAAAGCAAGCAAGAAAAAAAATCAGATGAGGTCGTTAGAAGTGGAGTTTAGATCCAACCACGCGATAAGAATGGGGCTCATTGTGTGAACGCAATGTCCTGCACTCATAAACGATAAATGTCGCAGATTATATTAGGAAGCCTCGGGCCGGCCAGTAAGAAAACGAGCAAACAACGGAAAGCGGCAATCGGGATCGAGAAAGGAGACGAAAAGGAAAAAAAAAAGCACGAACTCTCGCACCAAATTATTAAGGCAAATATCCAGCAGCCAGACGCAAAAGCGTATGCATGCAACACGCCGGGAGATCTCCGTTGGGGATAACCAATGAAAGAGAAACAGAAGAACTTTTGGCCATTCAGGCCCCATATATTACAGTGTCGGCTTCGTGAGGGTTCGATTCATACGCATATGCGGTAGACATCGGAAAATTCGCGGGTCGTGTGTTAAAGGTTATATAGGCCGTTATATATATAAGGAACGGATTCGTCTCCGTTGTCAGACGGAGCAAACATCGCATGTCCCTATCTCTTCTATCGTATCTCTGATACGCTAGTGTTGCTACCAGCAGCACTTTGTATCCAGATCCGTTCTACCGAATCCGCATCCGAACTGCTTTGAATTTAGCATCCAAGCCACCACAGCTTGGGCAGGTTCCGTGCGTCTCATCGCCATCCGTGTATCCGTCGCTGCCTTTCCTGACGCAGCTCCGACACAGTCCTGCGATGCACTCCGAACAAGCCATCGCCTCGCCCATAGCAGTTAATAGACCACAACCGCTACACTCTACTTTTGGTGTGTAGGTAATAGTGATCTGAGGGGTATACGGGCCACCGGCCTTGTTGAGTGTATTCAAACTCGCCAAGGGAACAACGGCGTTTGGGAAATCGGTTTCCATCTTGTTCGAACCCAACATACCTGTAGATGCCCTAGGCGACACTGACCGACTAAAATTCGGGATTTGCATTTTCTCAAATGTTCCCGAGTCTGGTGGGGTATCCCTTCTATCCGACATTGGTGGCGTAATGTTGGTGGTTCGCACCCGCTGTTCCAGGTCCGCCATTGAGCGCGATTTGGTCAATGTGTTTCCACCGAAACCGTAGGCGGCTGGCGGCGGCTGGTTGAGGAACTCCGGGGCTTGCGAAGCTACAAAGACCAGTTCATCCCAGCGAGTCCGAGTTTCGTCTTCGCCGCTGATGGTTGATGAAGCCGGTCGGGCGAGGTCGTCGTGCTCTAGAGTACGATCTGGATCGGATTCGTTTCCAGTGGCGCTGCTAGGCTCATACGACATTGGGGTGTTCTGTCGGGAAAGGTGGGGGGATGTCATCATCTGAGGAAGTCGCTTTCGCTGGCGAGATGGTGCATGTGGGATGTGAAGTGGCTCGAGGCCCTGCATCGTTGAAACCGAAGAAGGATGAAATGTATGGTGACGACGGGTGTTGTCGATTGAGGAGTTGTTTTTGCGTTTTCTGGGCTGCGTCGCTTGCAAGGGCTTTGAGAGACTCTAAATTACAAAGATTCAAATTTAGTTCGGATAATGCTGGGCAGTCAATTTGCTGAGATCTATGGCCCTACCTGTGAAACATCACTTCCAAAGCTTGAGTATGCTGTGATACTCCTGCTCATCGAATTTAGAGAAGTGTTGGTGCTCGACAAATCGGCATCGGAGTTAGTGGAGGGTGGAGTGAGGTCTTCCGTTCTCGACTCAAAGGCATCTTCATATCCTGTAGAAGGGTACTCTGCATTAGCGGGCTGCTTTTTTGAAATTAGGATGGCGTCTCGGCTTTTAAGCGGCGGAGTAAGATAAAAAAGCATTGGGTTTCTTGAGAGATTGCTGAATGACTTACTCCAACCACTACTTTTCGCCCGCTCTTCTCCACCTCCAGGATTGAGATTTCTACCCCGGCCAGGGCTAGGTGGCCCACCGGGTAGTGTGCCATTGGGCAGTTGCGGTAGGCCACTGGGTGGACCACCGTGCATCGCGGCCCCTCTAATCATTCTTTCGAAACTATCCTTCGTCGCCGAGAGTCGAGGTACATAGTCGTCGGGGTGTGCTCGGCGGATATGCTCTTGCATGGATCTGTATCTGCGTTCCTACAGGTTTCGACAAAGTAAGAAAAAGTCAGCGAATACCGAGCTTAGCAACCACTGAAATTGCCAAAACGCAAGAAGCCCGATGGAAGGGATTGATCAACTCACTCCTGTGCACTTTTTGAGGCATCTGCGGCCATCCGGCCGAATCAGGGGACAAATAACCTCGCCATCCGGATCCACAGGACCTCCCGCGACATGGGGCTCCGAGGGTGTAGTTCGGGACAGCATTTGGAAGAAATGTGACTCCGAAGAGACTGAAGCGGCGGCCGTCGTGGTGGTTATTGTGGCCGTAGCCGTTCGTCCGAGAATGGTGGAATCCGTTTTGTTTTTTTGTTTCTTTTCTTTTCTTTTCTTTCTTTTCTTGTCGGGAAGCAGAAGGGAGAGAGCGGCTGAGCTCAAGCTTGGTGCTGGGCTCGAGGAGCGACAGGGAAGACGGGATGTGTTGTTGTCGGTGGCAGGAACATGGAATGCTGAGCCGCAAGCGGAGGATGCGATTCAACTCCGAGATGCCGGTGCACCGTCCAATTCTGCGAGGGAGATGATATAGGTCCGCGATGAAGCCGTCGACGGTGGTTGAGGTTGAGAAGGAGAAAGAGAAAGAGAGGGCCGTGTTGCGGGTGTCGTCGTCGTCGCCGTCCAAAAAGTTGTGCTTGCTGCGGTTCTGCTGTGCTGCTGTGCTGCCTGCTGCTGTGCTGTGCCCTGGCTGGCTGAACTTGCTACCACCGCCGCTGTTGCTCCTGCTTGCTTGCTTGCTTTGCCTGCTTCCTCTTCCACAGTTTCTTCTCCTCCTTCTTCTTCTTCTCGTCTTCTGCTGCTCTGCTTCGCCCTTTTCTGTTAGATTGGCCAAAAGCGGCCCTTGCTTTTCCTTCGCCCCAGTCGGTTGCTATCCCACCCGCCAAAAAGCGAGATGAAGTACGATCGATCGGATCGAGCTCAAAGGCGAAATGGACAAACACCAAAAGGTAAGTAAGCAATCAAGCTCCTCCTCCCAAGATTCCCAAATGCCCCAAATTCCCTTGGGTCGAAGCTGGCCTTTATTGGCCCCGGCTGGTCAACTGGCTCCCAAGCAGCTAACGAGCTAGGCTCTGCAAAAGAGGAATAGAAAAGGATAATATAGCAGTCAAACTGAGGACACCAAAGCAAATATGCGCACGGGTCCGGGAGCTGTCCTGGATCCCACTTTTTCTCGGAGGGTAACAGCCACCCCGTCTGTATAGGAGGACAAACACCAGAAAAATAAAATATAATAGTAACAATAACAATCAATGGCAAGATCCAGTGAATCGGAGCTGTGAACTTTTTGCCGGCCGCGGAAAGTCGGTAGCGAAGGAAGAAAGAAAGAAAAAAAAAGAGAGAAGGAAGCAAAAACAAAAAAAAAGGAAGAGGTTGCGGCGGGAATTGAATTAATTGATCGATCAAACGAAAGAAGTGACCTGAGCGCTGCCTGAAGTCAACGAGGATGTTAATGATGCCGCCTTTCCGAATTCTTTCTAACCAAAGCTCAAGATCAAGTCGGAGAATCGATGGGAGAAGGGGAGGGGGGGAAACGGGAGAAGAAAAGAACGAGAGATGAAGACTGGAATGAAGTTTTGAGGGCGGTCTAGCAGAGCTCTATCGGCAGCTGCGAGGCGAGGCAAGACAAGGACGGAGGAGAGGGGGGCCTAGTTAGAGGAAGAGAGAGAGAAAGAGATATGCTCTCTGCGAAACGCAGGTAAAGATAAAAATTTGGAAGTACAGAGTACAAGGGTCAAAAGTTGTGCGATCGAGGAAAACTCTGGTATCTGCAACTTGAGCCCCGAAAACTCAAAGGCAGGTTTTCATTTACTAATTAAGAGTTCAAACTGCTTCTGTAACTGGTCCCATCCCTCAAACAGGCAGAAAGAGTTCGACGGTCTCAGATTCTTTCTTTCTTTCCTTTTTTCCCCCTTCTCTTCGGTCGATGTCAAAGCTACCCCAACGCGGGAAAGGAAGAGTACCAGAGCGGTCCGAAGGAATGAAATCCAGAGAGTTAAATGAAAATTGTCAGGATGGATGAGACTACGAGCTACAAGCAGCCGGAGTTGCAGCTGCTGCTTCTTCATGCGATGCGAGGAATGATCCAGGAGCAGAGGCAGCTAAAACTTCTGGAGAAAGCGGATGCAGAACTTAGGCACAGCAGGTAGCATGAATATCAGCTATACCCGATTATCTTATTTTAATACTCGGGCGGATCGCAACATGTGCTGCATAGTTCGGTCTAGCTTCCCCTCGCAGACAGAGACCTCGATGCTGCGACCAGGGCAAACCATGCAATGGTGTCGGCGATCGAATACTACCCATCGTAAGTGGCGGCGAGCGGGATGCTAACGATGGGGCCAAGAAGGAAAACAAAACGAACGAGCTAGTCGACTAACTTAATGAGCAGCAGGAACACGACATGGGTAGGCAATAATATTTGGCCTGATGGATCTTTCTCCTCAAGAAACAAACCAACCACCCCCATAAATAGGTGCTATTGATATTTCATGTGGCTTATTAAAGCTCACCTCCATGAGCTAGCTGCTAGCACATATTATGTACTAGCAGGATGCTCGGGACGGAACTAGGGCTGCTGCCATGTGAGGCAATTGTTTCTCTCTCTCTCTCACCCTGCCGGGGCAAAAAGAAAATGCGAAATGCGAGCGCTGAATTCTGCCTTCTGACAGCTTCTTTTCAGCAATAAAATGGAGAAGACTGGCCTTCCCTTCGGCCTTAGAAACGAGGACTTCCATGCACCACAACAGAAGGCAGGGCGACAGGGGTAGGGTGTCGAAAAGGCTTTGTGTCAGATTCAACCCTGGGATCCATAGTGGGCCTGTAGCTCCTTCGAGCAGCGGAAAAATCCTTTTGGCTAGCGTGATGCTCAAAGAGAGAAATGAAATGGCCATATCCTCGAACATTCATTTTCTCCATCCGCTGGAGAAACCGAATCATCAGGCTGTTGCTGTGCCGGTGCCCTTCTACGCACGTCCCTTCTGCGCTTGCCGATAGGCCTTTGAGGCGAGGGCCAAGAGCTACTTTCTGTGGCTTGCGGTCCAGCAACGAAAAAAAACATCTATCTTCTCGGCAGAAATGTCCCTATCGTTGCTCTTCTTTTTTTTTTTCATCTTTATTTTATTTTATTTTTTTGATTCCGTTGCATTACGCACATCGGTCACTCTCGCGACTTGACACGGGTCGCATGGTGCATGTTGCGGGAGAGAGGTGGCTGGTGGAGAAGCACTGGCTGGTGAAGAAGCACTAGCTGGCAAAGCTTGAAGAGGTCTCGTTCGGCCTATTGATTCCCAACTCCCAGAAATGCCAGGTCATTTTGGCGTCATCTGGCTATCAGGCCATCCGACGGCGCACTGGGCAAGCACCGCCAGGCAAGGGAAGCTGGAAGCTGGGAAACCATGTCTGGGGGATAAAATGAGCAGAGGAGCAATGCAGGAACAGCCGAAGAGACAAACATGCAGCTGATGCGGCACCGCCCTTCATCTTTGGCGGCCAACTGAGCAAATGTTTCTGGAAGGAGGATAACCAATCGAGCTGCCCAAGCCGCAAGAGTAAACAATTGTGAAAACCAGGGGTAACTGCAAAGCTCTTTTTACCTTAGTGTATTGATAGCTTCGAGCGCTCGAGCATGGTCTTAGACTTCGAGGAGGTAGAAATATCCCGTATTCTGTTTACGGTTTGGACATGGCTGCCCCGTATATGGAGCTATAGCTGTACCGTCCCAGCTTGACTTCCGGCGCGAAGCAACACAAATCCGAAGGCGAGGAGCCCGGCTAGGTTAGCTCAAGCTGCGTGAACTATGCAGCAGCTATCTGATTAAGTCCGTCGAAGAGTGGGACTGGATCATCTGACATGACACTAAGCATGCAAAGGATATAGCAGGATGTATAATAAGCTTAAGTAAGTGTCCGCGAAGCGGATAGCTTGACAGGACATGGATTATTTGAAGAGGTAGGTATCCTGCATTTGGCGGGCGCAATAATCTGTAGGCACATATATACTACTAAGTACCTAATTAACTGAGTGTGGGGATTTTATACCGCACCGGTTTCCTCCGATCTTAGAGCTCCATGCATGCACGCACAAGATAGGCCAATACAAACCTAGATACGAAGCTGTAGGAGTGATATTCAGCAAGTTCGTTGTTGGAACACTGCTGGATACTTAAATGTGGACTCAATTCATTACACTACAGGTACTCGCGCGCCCATTCTTTCGACCGATGTTACTCCGCCAGTAGGTACGCTAAATTTTTGTCTCTACTAGTATACTATGTACGTGTATGTTGGCGCTGCCGAGGTGGTCTTAGTAACTCGAGACTTAGGAAATAGTCCGCTGGTAGCGGCAACATTCCCGCAGCGGTCAACATATATCCAGCCTCAGGACCGTGCCAGACACTAATAGGGAAATAAAATGGTCCTACATTAGCCTAGCTCTATAGCTAGACGTAATGTAATCCAGCGGGTTTGCTTCTAGTCCTAGTTTCAACAGCTCAGCTAGCTCAGAGCCCCAAGCTCATCCAGCTTCTGTGATGTGCCGCAACATCCGCTCGAGATAATCAGACGCATCTGTATTAGGGCAGGCGAAATGAACCGCGAGATTATCAATAGATAAGACACGAGGGTGAAGCCTAAGAAGTTGAGGCCAAGCAGCTAGTCGTCTTTTTCTGGATTGTCATTATGCATTGAATATTGCTTGAAGCTAACGTGACAAATTATTACAAAAAAACGTAGATGGTGAAAAAGGACACCAGGATAAACGTTAAAATATAGAGGACAGACAAGTAACTTTAATATGCTATGCAGGCATCCGCGTCGCCAGAAAGGAAAAGCGAAGCTAGAAAGAAACTCCCCTCCAACTCCGTCATCATGCGTCTGATTGATCAAGATGCGAATCATGCTTTCCAAGGGAAACAGAAGACGCCAAACATGAACCAAATTTGTAAGCAAGAGAAAGGGAAGAGAACATTCGAATACAAAGCCAATCTGTTTCCTGGGGAGCGATGCTACCCGCTTGCCAGATATAAAGACAACCGACGAATGCTAAAAGCGTGTAATAATAAGCGCCGAAGAAGCAGCATGCATGCATGAAACCTTTTACAGGCAACGTAAAAAAAGAAAGCCCCAAGGGGGCCAGAATGCCTAAAAGCTCGTAAAGTCCATCGTAACACCCAGTTCCGGGAAATGATCGGAAGGATATAAGTATCGGAAAAGGCCAGACTCAAGTATGAGTTGATTCAAATTGTAACGCCGAATGCTGAAGACGAAATTGAACAAAAAGGACGAATCAGAAAACTAAGAAGTGCCACGAATTCAGGAAGAGAGATCGGTACAGCCGGAGTCCGACGTGATGAGGGGAACGAATTGATGGTTGGGCCGGCATAAATCGGCATATGGATAGGGTTGCCATGAAAGGCGGCTCAAGCAGCCAAGCCAACCCGCTCCCTATACTCCTCCTGCTCCAGCCCTCTCATCCAACCATTGATTTTTGTGTTCAGATGGCCATAATCAAGCTCGGCGCGCTTGCGAGTGCAATCATCGCAGGCTTGTCGGACGTATTTGCGATCCACGATGTACATTCTGCCACAGCTACCAGGCGACGGAGCGTACTGACAAGTATCAGTAAGCCTCAAAGACTTGTGCTGGCAGGAGTGCGAGTTCTTGACGTATTTGCACATTGTGGCGAAGAGGTTTATGTATTTAGAAGAGATGTGACGTGATGTCGAGTTCGAGTTCGAGTTGCGTTGAGTTGAGTTGCGTTGGGTTGTCTAGCTTTGTGTTGTGTTGAGGTGCAAGAGATAGTCGAGATGTGTTGTCGGGACGACTGGGGTTGCCGCAGACTGAGCAAGGACGCAGCTGCAACTACGGTTTCTCGGCTTCGGTGTCGGTTCGGAAATATAAAAACGACGTGCGTGCATATATATCATAAGATGGTAAATAATAATACGCCGGACGAAGAGGGGTTTCCTGGTGCCGCTGTTGGTAAGCCACGTTAGCAAGATTTAACAGAAAGTAAACCGTCTGTCTGGATATGTACGTTTGTATACGCCAAATCAAATCCAGCGCAAAAAGCGTAAGATATTATACGCTCAGCCAGCCGGATACCAGCGGCGGCCGGATGATGGGCTAGCTCGGAACAGAACAGAAACGGAAGGGGTAACAAAAGGCGTCTCAATCAATCAATCAATCAAATCGGTCATAGCAATAGTTAACTCACGTCTTCTCGGTCGGCTCAAATGGACAGATGCTTCCCTAATACAGTCGGAAAATAATATAGTAAGGACCTGACAAACGGCCTTGATTATAATATGATCTGCTGGATCGATATCGATACGATCAGGTAGAGTATATATACGTATATACTAGCACAGGCTCAACACTACGTCTCACGAAGGCTATCTAGATGCAGTTCTTCGCATTCAATGATACTTGTGAGAAGGCAGGTTTTCTGGAATTCGAGAAACAAAAACAAAGACTCCCAATCCAGGGACGTGGGGAGCAGCTCCCTTTTAAATAGTTGGTGGCCCTTCCACTTTCGCACTTTGACCGGCCACGTTTTGCGTATGGATTGGAACTACCCGGCCAACCCAAATCTGTTGGGTTCCAGCACATGTCCCGACGGAAATGGCTGAACCCAAAATGACAGCGAACTTTCGCGATCCAACATTCCATCGACACGGCACCGACACAGCCGGCGCAAGCGCAAGCCAACGGGAACAGCCTGGGTCGCCGTTTTGCTAAACTTTGACGGTCCAGCGTCGCTGGAAGCTCCCCGCCAAGATATGGCCAGGTTACACCGCTAACCAGCCGAGAGATAGTTGTTCTGCTTATCATGAGCTTGCGCCCTCCTTTTCGCTGTCGCTACGTGAGATACCGGCCTATAATGGATTGTTTATGCAGTGGGACGCGAGCAGCAGCGGGCATTTCGCTAGCCTAGAGCCATCCATCCCATCATTGAATTCGCCCAATGAAAGCTCGGACACAAGTGTCACAAGACAACCAACCCACAGGGAGATTACGAAGTCCAAAAGCAGGCCAGCCGGCCGCTCGTTCGTAAGATCAAGGCAAACAAAAAGCGCCTAAGACTCGCCACTTGGACTAGGAATGTTTTCCCACGCATGCTCTTCATGCGTCTTCAAATTCAGTTCCCTCGCATGCCTCTTGCTTTTTGTGACGGAATACACATATTTGTCGCATCTGGAAGATTGGTATGATTGGATCGCTAAGGGTTCTGGATGAATTCATGGACGTGCTTGGTGTCGGGTAACGCACCCGTCGCACGTATCCAGCCATTCCCATTCTGTATTGCATTTGCATCCATCATCTACCTCGCATGCAGGCGATGATAATCATTTTTAGAATGGTGCTTGTTGTAATAACGCGGCTTGACCTCTGATCTCGAGCTCGAACTGGAACTGGAATGCGGGATCGAGAATCAAGATCTGAACTCTCTCTCTCACCTTCCCATCAATTCAACATCCGATCACTTTCACGTCACGGTGCATGAGCTCTGAAGACAAGCCTGCGGCTGGAGCAGGGCTGGATTGGCTTCCCTGGAGGTGGCCCCACTTTCCGTCGCCTATCCATGTCGGTTCCGGCCAAGCCCAAGCTCTCCTGGTGCTTGGTGCTTCCTTACCAAAAAGTCGTGTCAGCGAAATGAGGGGCATCGGAGATATAGCACCAGTAATCACCGACAGGGCCGCTGTTCCGAGCAGCCCGCGCCAGATGCTTCCTAGGCTTGGCCCTGGGCAGCGCGGTTCACTTCTTTTAATGGTTCGCAGCGCAGCCGATTTATCGGCACCATTAGCTACTTAAGTATATACCTAGGTATATATCTTCTTAATTATTACGCAAAACTACAAAATCTTGTTCGTCCTTCAATATATAATCTAGGTTTAGCCATCTAGCATCTGATAACAGGGACAACACACCCAAAGGCGGTCGGTGATTTGCCACGCATTCACCATTCAAGTTCTAAACTAATTTATCGGAAACAGCTGAAAGAGGTCTCGGGGTTAAAATTAAAGTGTGGGAACCCCGTTGATTCAAATAGTGTCTGGTGGTCGATGTCCTGATCCGGACATTGCACAATCCGCAAAGCGACGAATAGCAGAACAAAGTTCAACATCGTGTAACCTTCAGACGCTGTGATACCCTATGCGCCTTCCCCGCACCAGCATTCTTCCCTCCTAGAGAACAGGCAGCACCATTCTGATATCCGGAGCTCGTGTATGCACGGACACGTTTTCATTCAGTCCGTTAGCACACTCGAATCCCGCGCCAGACTCCACTGGCCTTCCGACAGGTTGCCAAGCTGAATGGCCTACTTAGTTCGTGGACATGCCGTACATACACTCTCAAATTATTCAAATGCTTACCACTTAACGGAGACAGTTTCGATATGTCGATGCCCCAATTAGTCCTGCCGTTTCCTCTTTGTTCCTGTCTGCTAAGAAGACAGAGGATTGTTAATCCACTCCCAATGGCAGATCGGCAGATGGAACTAGCTTGTAATATATCAATTTAGCATAATCAAGACACTAGCTTCCTACCGACGGTCCGCGTCTTTTCCTGACGCTACAGATATATTCGACATCCGATCTATCGAACACCCAGATATTATACCAAGAATATGCACATATACTTGTCTATTCGCCGGGGTTAGGCGTTGGCCTCCAAAAGCAGGCTCCCTAGGCCTCTTGATTACTCTGCATACGGTTCAACTCTATCAGAAATTGAGCATCAATCGGACCTACGCGATCGATACTCACATGCAGACTGGGATGGGAGGTTATCTTTCCCGAACGCCTAGTCGACGTGGCTCATATACCGAGGACACGTCGTATCGTATCCACCTATTTGCACAAGCAAAAGATACATTTTATTGAAGTCCACCAAGCTTACTCTCAGAACCTGAACTCTGTTTCGGCTTTTTTGGCCAGTCGTCAAACGTTACAAACCTCGTAATACAATATCGATAGACATCCCTCGATTGGATCGAACGGTAAACTTCCATCGCCGTCTTCATTCATATAATCTGCGGTTTAGCCATTAGGATCGGAAAATATAATATCACAGTAATTTATCATTAGCATTTTGTCCATGCTTAATAGGCATCTTTGCTGTGGTACAACAGGATACGATACACTGCCCATATACTTGATGTGATTAGATGGGTATGGTGCTAAATCACCACCGAAAAAAATATCGCAGTCCAATCTGGATTCAAAATGAGAGACTGCTGGGTCCCTTTATGTTTGTGTCTACGAATACTTCAATACCTTCATACTTCCCAAATAGGACGTGGGGGGCACACATTCCGCAGCTACCTACCAGGGACCCTGGAAGCCGGACGCTAAAGCTGATCTCGTGGCAGCATACCCGCTACAATTATATAAATAACCATGGCACAGCTGTTCGAGTAACCAATCATTCTCTTCCATATTCTAGAATGGTTCAGTACATACGATGTCCTCAGAAGATAGCTGGGTTGTCTCTATAGGATTCTATGATTGGACGCCTATAATTGATATCTCACTGAGAACCGATGGACGAGTGTAGTCTCGGGGACGAGTGGCCACGTGGAACTACATTTCCTGGACTAGGTTGAATTTGCTCAAGTTTGGCTGGATATTCCGACCCACAGACACACGAATTAGCTGGATTGGCGGCTCGATATATCGCACCCAAGACAATGAGTGCATGTGAGAGTTAGTATCATCAAAGCAATTTAATATTTGATGGATGTAAAGCCCTGGCGTTGAGACAACTGACATAACCAGAATCCTATAAGATAGTCGTCCTTTGTGTGGCCCTGTAGCCTAAAGCGGATGAATAACCAAAAGTTCCCGAGCTCTTTAAGTCTTCCCTTATGGTATCGAGCCATATCTTTATCCACGGCAGTGAAGTTATCGACGTTCGTATAATTCGAAGCCGATATAAAGACTTACAAACGTTTGGAAAAGTAATCAATTGGAAAGGTTATTGGCCTGGATGCTCTCCCGTTTATCCACTATGCATCTACCAGTCTCAACTCGATCTTGATGAATTGTGTGTCAATGGCAAGCTAGCTAGCTTGAAAAAATTTCTGGTCTTACTCACTTTTGCAGGGCCTAAATAGGAATATATTCATTTTTTAAACCAGCCGAATATCTCAATCTGAACTAGGATTCTAGATGAATCCTTCACATTATGCTGCTGCTGTTTTGTTTTTTTGTCAAAATAAAAAACATGCACGGTTACTTCCGCATGAGACTGGCGGCTTGTTTACTAGATTGAGACATGCTACATATGTACATACGTAGGAACTCATAAGCACATGTGTACACTCTAAATACAAAGTTCTTTTGGTATCGAGACTGCGGTCTATGCAAAGTACGTATGGACGCCATCCGGACCGAAAGAGACAACATCTAGACCACTCCAATAAATTTTACCCACACTACAAGTGGAGAATCGAGTGGACGAGTTTCGATGTGATTACCAAGTGTCACTGCTTCATACGTGTACATATAGATCTCCTTTAGTATATAAATATATTTATTGAACGAACCCCAGGCTTAATTAAGCCCTTCTCATTGCAAAACAACAGACGAATGTCCCCTTAAACGCCTATAGATATTTATCCGCCGACCACATGACCAACTCTTAGAAATGGAATATAAAAACGTAAGAAAAACAACAAGACTGTACAAAAGAAAAACAAATGACAGGGCCGTTTAAATTTGGCGGCGCACATGTCTTATATGACTATGCGACAAGGTACAAAGTTCTTTTAGGAATGTTCATCCGATATACAACTTCCAAAACATGGCCATCACTCGACCGGGAAACAAAAACTGAAACCAAAATGGATGCTGAAGTCAAAAGGCATTATTAAAGGGCGGTTCCCCCCACCCAGATAGACTCGGTCAAGCTGTCGCAACAAACAAGCGAAGAACTTCCCCTTTTAGGCAGTCCATTTCGCGGCTCCGGACCGACGTACTTTCTTTGCCTGAACGCGGTTCTGAACCGTCGGAAGAAATTGGGCAGCGAAGTCAACAACGTTCTGGCTGCCAGGGTTGGCTTGCAAGTTTCGAGAGTTGTAGCCCAATACCCTTTTGAATTTCTTGTAGTCGGAAACCGAGACGTCGAGAATGGTATTGCTGACATACCACGAGACACCCTCGGTGCAGGGCGGAGTAGTCAGAGAGCCCCCATAAGTGAACTTCTTCGCATTGGTGATGGCCGTTCGTACACCCCTAAGATATAATAATTAGCCTATCATATGGTAACAAGTGCTCTAGGTTTCGGATGGTGGCTTACCCAAGAGGGACTTCAGTAGCAACAGTAGTTTCGCCCTCTTTTTCAATGCTGGATAGAAGGGTGGCGAGTTTGGCCATCATCGGGTCCGATACATTCTCCTCGCTAACATCAATAAAGATACCGACAACAGCTAACTTGTTTGGGTCTAGTAATAGGCTGTCAGCATGAGGTGATATCTATGAGGCAAGGTTGAGGACATACCATTTTTGCCCTGGTGAACAAAGTGAACTTCCATAGGAAACCATTCGTTGTCTAGTCTGTGTTCCGAGGGAGTGTGAAAGTGGAATCTACAATTTATTGTTCAGTATACATGACAGACAGCTACTACGTTGCGCTTTAAGGCGAAGGGTATGCTTACCTTTGGAGCACGTACTCTACTCCGCTTAGGACAGCCGGCTGACCCTTGTAGAATACCTCGACGGTGTGTCCAGTATTTGTGAAATTGAAACCAGCGGCCCCAATATCGGCGTAGTCACCTCTGTCACCGTATGCACTCGTCTCCATGGTGCACGCTTCAATATTGATTGGAGATTGGGTTTTGCCATCACCACACGCCTGCGCGAATTGGTTCCAATCTACGGGTCCGGTGAGACCCAGATAACTGAATTCTGCTTCCCCTCTAGCTCCACCACCCTCTTCTGCACGACGATGGAGCTTGCATGCTGAAGTGATAGATAGCAGGGACGCAACGGTAGCGAAAGAAAATAACCTCGATGGCAGCATTGTGAATATATATCGTATTAGGATTTATGAAAGCTTGAAGGAAAAAGTAACAGATCAAAAGAGGAGAAACTGCAATGAACCAGATCGAAGTTTTTGGACTCTTGATAATGGGGGACTGAAATACTGAGGCTAGAGATAATCAACCGTGGAAGGGGAATTGCATTTGTATTTATATGTCAAAGCAAGAATTCAGCTCTCCAGACACATGCAGGCTGGAATGGGACCAAGTGGATAATACTATCCATTGCCCCTCCGGGGAGCAGTTCGTATTGAGGAAACGCTTCCCCGGGGTCATTTTGGGGCCTAAAGCAACTGCAATATACCAGAGACAGCAAGCAAGGTGTTTCTCAGCGCTCAGCCCTACGCTGCGTCCCAATCAATAACGAAGAGATAGGTGACCCGGGGTGACTGGAAAGATCCCTACCCTGCAGGCAGGTGCAGGGCCAAGGCTGTAAGCATTTCTAATTTTCTACTCACACCTATAACACAGGTAATAAATAGATCACCGTTGCGAGTGGACGAAAACAAAAAAACGAAAGAAAGAAGGAAGAAAAAGACGACCGGTTAGCGCTCTAGCTCCGGACGCCACGAACTGCGTTGGCATGCTTGATGCAATATAAAATTTTATGTTTCCAATGTATCTACAGGAATATGTTTTGGCTACCTTATCACCAACTCTTACAGAACTCCTCATTCCAACTATCAACGCATGCTTATCGTGATGGCAGTTCTCGCTGCCTATCGGTGCTGTTGCAGAACCGAACCACAAACTTTTGGCTGCAGGACAAGTTTCCCGAGTAGTGGGTACCAAAAGCTTGACGGGCATCAAGGCTGCTCACCAAGCAGTGCCAACAGCTTGGGGAGGAAACGGTTTTGCGACCTAGGTTTTTCTTGGTGTTTTAATTACACGGCTGGTTATTCCAAGTGTCTCTGGGCGTAATTTTCACGGCGGGGGTAGATCAGTTTCCCCAAAGAACTGAGAAAAGACATGCCAATTAAACCCTTTCAGGCCGTGAGAGAGAGGAGAGGCACTCTTGCCAATTTCTCAGCCGTAGGCATCTGAGGAGAAAATTTGACTACCAAGACGCGACCAAGAGACTTGGCCGTGTGAGCTATGCCTCAAAATCAAAGTTTGGCGCGAAGGACTTCTTAATTCAAACTACAGCTGTAATGCGAGTTCTCGACCCAAATAGGAATCAACCGACCAGGTGTTGCTGAGCCCCAGACAAGCTGACTGTCAAGACCGCGCCTAGAAACTTGGCCGCATTGAACGCGGCGTAGCGTGCCTCAGCTGGACCAGCTGCTTGAAAGAAGAAGCGCTGATGGCTTCGTCAATAGCCTTTAGATTTCTAGCCAAGAAGGAAATTTGGAAGAGGAACAGCCCTCGTTTTTACGGTTACGGAATCTTCCTAGACCTTAGGGACGGACGGTGCAGTGTAACCATCGCACAATAGCACGTGAAGTCTGACACTGGGTCGGTAAGGTAACACAGTAAGCAACTAACGTTAGCTAAGAGTTTAGTTTGGTTTACGAAGAACCTAGCTAGTCGTTCGCACGGTACTTTGATATATGCTTACTCGAGAGAATGTGAAAGTCTCACTATATATATAGAATTCTGAGCCAAGTAAGCGCAGAATATATACGGGATCGGGTTCTCTGCACTCTTTCGTGGGCCTATGCGCCCGGCGCGTCAACCCGGGGTCGGCTTCCCGAGGATGGGCTTGAAAACACCCTGACAACAGGGTGAGCCCCAGCGAATAGCCACATCTTACCCCGAATTTAACGGTCGATGTTTCAATCCATAATTCTCATGTCATATGCGGAATCGCTATTCCGAAAAGCCCTCTCTATAGCTCTCGTCCTTTATATCAGACTCGACTCGCACGCGTAAAATAACCCAAGAGTTGCCAACACGGTACCTTAAACACCTTAAGCGCTCTCAACCCTTTTTTAAAACAATTTTCAGCATCGTCGCCACTTTGCCAATATAATATGAAATTGTATAAATAAAACTGAATATAGGGTCCACGAGTTCGCCGGTTTTCAAAGTCCCTGCCAAGTTGGTGTTCGAACATTCGTGGGTCTTTTGATCTCCTGCCAAGTTAGTCCTGGTTTTGAAGCTTTCACATTCGAATATGGACGACCTCCGGAGCGACCGGGGTTTAGACGCCAGTACTTGGGCAGCCACCTCGCGTTCCTTATAATATTATTACTAAGACCCTTTATTCTTAATAACTCCACCAAATAGTTGATGAGCTCATTGACATCCTGAACCGAGGGGCGGGTTCTCGAAACTCTGGATGTCTGGTGCACATGATATCATATCGCGGTGGCAAGAAAAGCCGACCTGCCCATGTGCACTGGGCCAAAATCCCGGTGAAGCCCCCACATACCGGCCCCTAGTCAGGAATCTCAGAGATTTCCTACAGTTATCTTGTAAACGCCCAGTGGAACACAGACGCCCAGTGGAACATTCAGATGCCTGAAACCTTAGTTTCAATGTCACGATGTTGGCCAAACATCGCAACCCGGGGCGAGTATATTATTGATTTCCTCCCTATCGGCGAGAAAGTTTGACCCACAGCAGTGCAAGGAAGCGCTTGTCACGTCGACAACAGAAAACTCCTGCCATGGCGCCAAGCGGCTATATCCTGTGCAAACACCCCCGTTTGAGTTCATAGGTTTTCCCCAATAATCTGATATCTAATATTTCTCTTAACCCACAGCTGGATGAGCGTTTTATCAAATAGTGGCAGTGCTCAAGAGTTACAATATTGTATCGGTTCAGGTTACGCCCCGGAAATAATGTGCACGCCGTACCTATCTTCATCCACTACTAAGTACTTACTGATGGGTCTCGGTAGACTCTTCCCCATTCTCGAAAAACACATATGCAAGGTAATCCAAAAAGTACTGGCGACCGAGCCAATCTATCAGCCGCAGCTTGGCTCGTCAAAAAAACAAAATAATCGCCGAAAAAGTTTCCTCCCAAACAGCTGCCTTCAAGTTGGGCTTTGGCGAGGCAAGCCGACTCCTTCAGCCCCTCTACAGATTCCAACATCTTGGCAGACCCCGTTCCTGAGATAGCATGCCAGCAAAACCCCGATCAAAACGCATGTCAGAGAAATCGTACCAACTGTGCCCATTCGCTCATATGTCCTAAACCATTTGTCTTTCAGCAAGGTTGCTTTAACATCCTGTGGGACTCTTCTAAACCAGACGTGGCGAACCAAAACTTCTGTCATTGTGACAGTGAAAATCATCGGGAAGAGAATCATAAAGATAAGAAGCACAGCCCAGATTGAATCAGAGCAGACGATTGAAGTGGCAGTATTAGATCGTAAACTCCCACCCGATGGAGGTTGTGCTCCCAAAGGTGGAGTCATACCAGTTCCGGGCTGATCGAATGGCGAGGCAGCAGAAATCGCCTGGATCGGCTGTACAATCTGCCGCCTGAGAAATATCCTATTGTCTCCAAGAAAGTGCGAATATTGAGGATTGGATTCGTCATTCACGCCTACGATCTGGTGACTAAACTCCTTTTCGCTGTAACTGCGTTCGCACACAGTAATCACTTCGTGACCACCATCCCATAACGGCAGTGAGGGCGGCATTCCCTTTGCGGAGGGGGTGTTCCCGTGGCGAAGTATATCAACATGTCGAAACATTGCAGGACCCTTTAAATTCCTTCGATGGCGATAAAGGGGCATGAAAGTCTCATTTTCATGCGATGGTTCTCGGCTCCCGGCTAACGATGATAAACCAGCTGATATATCTTCAGGGGGGTATACTTTTTCTTCAGATATGTGAGCCCCCCGCTTGACCTTGTCGTCTCTTGTCTTAAGATTCGAATTGAATGCGATGACTTCTTGGTTTTCCGGGTGTAAATAGTAATCTTTATAGGCAACCCTGGTGACAGCGGTGACAACCGGCATAGGGACGAATTCGCCTTTATTACTAGGACATTCCCTGTTGTCGCTGCTAATTACAACAGGGTGCATAGTCCCAGTGTTCTTGGCCACTGTCGGAACACACTGAAGATGAGTTACTGGTGCCCCAAGAATTGTCAGAAGAACAGTACCCGCCGACTGAGATGGTTGTTCACTAGTGGAAACACCCAGGGTTTTCCGTATCCCATGAACGGCTCCACTAGTCTTAGTAGTGGGATTAGGGAGCGAATGCGTCGTTTCAAAAGATGGTTGGTCGGACGTGCTGGTTTTAGTAGTTGCAGCGGTCACGCCCTCGTCCCATATACGCGGAGTTGAAGCCTGAAGTCTCGAAAGTCTTGGGGTCTCACGGGCACTTTCTTTCGGTAAATCATCAATACCGTAAGGAATGTTGGTAGCAGAGAAGTCGCGAGGGAGATTCGCCGGCAATGTAGATACCGGGTCCATGATATCACTGGCTCCTGTCTCCACAGATAGGGTCTGAGTAGCATTGTTCGTAAGATTATCACTTGTTTGTTCTGCAGTAGCACTGAATTGGAGGTTCTGGCTACCGTCAAGCATTGAAGCGACTATCAGGGTCAGAGTCTGTCCAACATCTGCAGGTGAGTGAGTATCTCCATCAGGAATTGCAGTTACCGTTAGGGTCTGTGTCACTGTTTGAGAGTTACCACCTAAGGCCGTCACGACGGTGAAAGTATGGGTGACCAAGTCATCGGGTGGTATATTGTCGGAAGGGGTAGGAACGTAAATAGTGACGGCCTGAAGACTATCGATGTCTCCAATAGCGTTCAAGGTAAGAGTAGAGGGGCCATTGGATCCGGTAGGGGCAATATACTGTGGCTCGTGAACCTGATGGTGATAGGTGGAAGGATTGTCCAAATTCCACGTATGGGGCCATGTATCGATCTGCTCTCTCGAGGGCTGGGCAGTTAGAGTAAGAGTGGTGCCAGCGGGTTTGATGGATCTGGCAATAGTTGCGATGGCGTTCTGATACTGGAGAGCAGGCTCTTTCTTGATGGAAGGGGCGTTCAACTCGGTCGTGGACGGGGCCGCTCCTTTGGCGTATTTGACGTGGTAAGGAGGGAAAGATTCAGATACAGAGATCAGGGCGAGGACCGGGAGCGTGTATAATAGCAACCGACTCATATTGAGAGTATTTGCGACCGCAGCTAGCTACGTTTAGAGTACCGCGAGTACCTGTGTAATTTGAATAGCTTGTAATAGGGCGACGTTGAAACCTCCTTAAGAGGAAGTCGTTTGGATGGTGGAAACTCAAGCGTGAAAGGATGAGAGCCCCAATTGTTCTCGATAGCCGTACGTATCTAAGTAGGCAGCTATGGACAAATTGAGACGTCGCCATCGCCGCCATCGTCAGAATCATAATATATATCTAGGTAGCCTGTATGCGTACTTAAAGGTAAGTATATATAATAATATTATATCCGTATAATTGTTGGAAGATAAAGGCCGATGTGTTGTGTCAACAGCGGATCCAGGCGAAGGTCAAGTTGCCCTCCGCAACATTTATATGCAGGTAGCAGGGATAAATTCTATCCCTCGCAGCGCTGTATAGATATAAGTGCTTACTTGAGTATGCTTACCTAGGTATTTATTATTCGTTTACCATTGGTCGTTTACGTTTTTATGTTTAGCAGCATCTGTGTATTCATGTCTCCTAGCTAACACATACTTCTATATCGTTCATTAATTAAGCTTGTAAATACAGATATATATTCGTCTGCCTACCTAAGTATCCGTAGCTATATTAATACTCCCTTTCCACTTCCACACGCTCCACTCAACCAAGAGCTCATCGTCAAACATGTCATGCGGTGCCATATCTCTTCCCTCCTGTACCGCTTCTAGTCCTATTTCCTCAAACTGGCGCCATAGGTCCCTGATCTCGTCCAGGTATGCCACTCTCATGGGATAGGCAATGACTACTCGGGCGCCCCGGTCAGGAGCAAGCCACATTTCCACAACGTTCTTAAGCAGCTCCGGATGCTCCTCTGAGTATACTGTGTCGGCAGCCAGGATAACATGTGCTTTCGAGGTTTCAGAAGAGTATACCCTGTCCTTCATGTTAATGGTGAGCGTTGACGGCGATTTCCAGTCAAGTGTCCCGCAACGAGCTGCGCCAACAGCTACGCCGCCGTCCGTTTTCTTTAGTGCGTCCAAGGTCATGGAGTTGAGATCTATATTCAACTGCAGGCCGGGCACGATTGGTTCCAAATCCGTCAGAATTACCGGGTATCCCCAAATCGCTTGTGCAGACAGTCCAACGAGGCCAGTCCCAGCACCGAGCTCTAATATGGGTATCTTGTAGCCGGGTTCCACATCCCGGTACTCAGTTGTGTGTTCGGGGCTACCTGTGAACGATATCTGAAGATTCTTGAGGAGGCTAGCGAGTATATAAGAGGAAGCCCAAGTCTCGAGGCCTAGGCCCTCTGCCCGCAGACGAGGCTCAGAGATTTTGATCTCTATCGTAGCCCCGGAGTCGTCCACTGGTACTGTGAATGTACGGACGGGAACCTCATTATTTTGTGGTTCGGCCATCGATGGACTAGAAGGATATAATAGAATCGTAGATATTTCAAAAAGGATATGGGTGTCGTCGTTTGGTCCACTTGCCGTGTAAAACCCAATGGCCAAATATTCTCTGAGCTGTCTTAGTTTGCCCAGTAACAAGAAAAAAAACTAAAATAAAAAGGACAAACATCTTATAAATGTCACTATTACATAACCGATCATTCAATACGACATCAGGACAGTGATATTTTGGTATGAGTTATGCACGTCCTACTTTCTGTCCATAACAAGGTTAATTAAGGTGTTCCCGCTAAAATCCAAAGCGTCGAACTGCTAACAGTTCACTAAGCATCCTACCGCAATAGCTTGAAATCTTAGCGTATCAGATCGTGGTACATATTTGGAACCTCACGGATTTGGTAATACAACACAACAGTCTGTATAGTTTCTGGAACGGCCAATACCACTTGAATCATCTGCCCACAGAAGAGAGTTTCAAATTTGTCCCGACGAAGGAACAGGGTTTCTGTGGATGATTTAATCGGACCGTGATATCCCAGCGTGATTTGGGTGTATAAATGTTGGATTGAATCGACGGATGCTCTTGGGGAATTAGGCATGATATCATTTATCAGCAAGAATATTAATGCTGTGCACGGTGACTGACTAGCTCTCGGATTAGCTCTAGAAACCGCCTGTGAGGAAAAGCCCTGGAAAAGTCGAATCCCCTGCTAACTAGGATAAGTGGATTTAGTATATCACCATGGTGGCATATTCGCAAGCATACAAAGCCCTCTAAAAACCTCTCCATTTTTTGAAGGTAACGGCTGAGTGAACAGAGATTTAGATCGAGCGATCAACAACCAGCGTCTAGCGGGGCTCTTTCAAAACCCAAGGTATTTATATCGCATGAAAACCATAAGTTGATGTGCCTGGGCCTAGAGGGTATAGGATACATGATCTTCAACAATAACTCCCACATAACGTAGAGAAAACATGAGACCATCGCCGTGGATCACCTTGACCAGGAAGCCATGTAATGGTTTAATAGCTCCGCATGGTTTGTCACTTCCAGGTCTCCAACCCAGTTGGCCAGCGATACTCACCACAAATACTTACTTAAGCAGTTTATTTGGTGCTGCAGCCACACTGTACAAACTCCAACTTCAGCTTAGTCTCGGAGATGCTGCCCTTCGACTTCAGCTTTTTGCTCCAGAATCAATAAACTGGTTATAGTTCAAGCAGAAGTCATATCCCGACCGAGCAACCAATCTGAAACTGTACAACGTCGGTTATATCTCGCACAACGGTTGTCTCAACATTAAACCCATGTCAACAGAATATATATTGATATTTCCCTTGCTCACATAAGATAAACAGGCCTGGAAAAAATTGATGCTGGAGTGGTTGAGGCTAGCGGACTCTACAATTGCAGTTAGGATATCAATATGTCATCAACTTTGTTCTCTCATACTCGACGCATGTATTGTCTTCCGAGATACAATGAAAAATAACGAGATAGGTGATTAAACCTAATCAAGTTAGTTTTTTTTTTTTTTTTTTTTGTAAATTAGCAAGCCAATCTTGGCTTTTTGCATTATTGTGATAATGAGAGTAATTAAATATATGTATAATAATAATAAAGAAAGTAAAGTGAATTTTAGGTAATAGTTTCTGTGTCTCTGTTACACTTTGATAGGCTATCCTATCAAACATGTTTCATTTCTTACGTTTGACTCTCAATCTAAGATACCTGGATTCTCAGAACAGGAAGTATGTATGTTGCAAGATATTAAAGACTATTAATAGAGTGTATAACAATAATAAGATTTAATAATAAGAGGATCGAATTGTATTTAAGTTGATTGATGAAGAATTAACTACTTTATTAGTCTTAACAATAGTTTTATATATATGATGATATTTTATACAATAGGTAGTGTTTGTATTGCTCATGTGCTCGTATATGCGAGTGATGCGAACATGTGAGTATTCATTCTGCATGTGTTTGTATATTTGTAGGGATCTGAGATGTGAGCACATCACGTGATGGATGCTGTATAATAGGGTTTAGAAATAGGTAGTTCAACTCATGGATAAACATTATTTGTGTTATAATCAGAATTGGAGAAAATGTGGTATGTAGGGCTGGGAACAATATAGCGTAAAGTAAGGTATAGGTATTTGTGTTGTTAAGATTGTAGGTCTGTGATATTATTTTTTTTTTTTAGGGTTAAGATCTATATGATCTTTGATTTTATGTAGAGTGAATACAAGGTGTAGGTATAAATGAGGTGTAGGTTAGTTTTTTATACAGGAGGGTAGTGTTGTGTGGGGAGTTTTTGTATTGGCTATAATTTTATGTAGAGTGGTCTTGGATATAGAATTGGGTGATTATATTAGAATTGTATCCATATAGACTGAGTTTACTTTATAATAAAATTATTTTTTATAAACAATGGATGATATAAGTGAGAAGTGTATAAAAGAGTAGCAATTGGAATTAAGGTGGGGATTAAAATTTAAATTTGAAATAATTGTAATACAATATATTTAATTAATTAAATATCTGTCAAACAAATGAAATGAAAATTAAAGTAATCTTCTTATTAATGTTGTAGTTTTCAAGTTGATTGTATCAAAAAATCTAATTTTCTAGTTTTTATCCTGTATGAGTATTGTGCCCGGAATGATTATTTTTATATTGTAATGTTAGGTTATTGAAGTTGTTTTGTTTGTACTCAAAATGGACGGAATAATTGTTTGGTTGATTCTTATAAATATTTTTTTGAATGTTGTAGGTGGATTCTTGGCTAATAGCTTATAATAAAATGGTTGGATCGTCAATTAGATGAAAAAGAAAAAAAATTAAAAAATTTGGAAGAAAAGTAAGTAGCTATTTAACAAAAAACAACAGAGATTTAACGAAAATTAGCAGAAGTTTAGTCAAGAATTATTAGGAAATGGAAGAAGCTTTGCTAATTTAAGGCTAAATATTTGGAGGCTATGGTGTATAAAAGAGAGTTATTGGATTAAATAGTGGAGAGGGACGAAATCAATTTGGTTGAGTTTTGTGGTGATGAAAATGTAATTATTATTGAAGAGGAGATGGAGTGAATTTGTCAAAAATTGTTTGGAGATATTGTATTAGTTTAATAAAATTAAATTTGTTTTTTTGGTTGTTTGTGTTTTTGTTTTGTAGGTTGTGACGTAAATTTTTGATCAAAATAGATTTAAATAATGTCTGGGGGTATGTTATTTTCGGATATTTAAGAGTTGTCTTGTGGTTTGTAAGGTGGTAACCATCTAATAAGGTATTTGTTTTTTTTATTAGGTTTGTTAAGGATTTTTTTGAATTCATATTTAGTGTGGTCTTTGAATTTTAGTTCTTTGTTATTATAGTTTTTTTTTAGATTTTTTGGGGTTGGTTTTAAGAATGAAATATGGAAGGATCGGTGGATGTGTGTGGGTTTTGGGATTTTGAGTTTGAAGGTGTTATTGTTGAATTTCTTTGTAATCATAAAAAGTCCATATTTCTGATAATTGAGTTTTTTGTTAGGTTGTTTTTTGTGTTTGATGTATTTGGTAAGTAGGTATGCTTTATTTTTTTTTTTTAAAGGTGGTGTTTTTATTTTTTTTTGGTTATAATAATATGATATATGTTTAATTATAAATTGAAGGTCTTTTCTGAGGTTGTTATGGAGATTTTTCATTTTTTGGATGTGTTTGTTTGCTTCTGGGATTACTTTTTTAGGTATTAAGGGTGGTAGTATTGTTGTAGGGTTTTATTTTTTAAGTGTTTTGTAAGGTGTGTGTTTAGTGGTTGAGTGCTTTGATGTGTTGTATGTGAATTTAAAGTTAGGTAGTAGCTTAATCTAATTATTTTGAGCTATATTTAAAAAATTGCGTAATTATATTTTGATTGTTTAAATGATTTGTTTAGTAAGTCTATTTGTTTGGGTGTGTTCTTTGTTAGTGATGTTAAGCTTGGTTTTAGTTTGGGTTTTGACTGAGTTTTAGAATTTGCTAAAAAATAGTGTGTTTTTGTTGTAGATGTGTTTAATTTATAGATTGTATTGATTGAATATTTGTTTGAGGTATATTTGTTCAAGTTCTTGAGTAGACTATTTAGAATTTTATGGTTTAAGTATTGCTATTTTGTTGAATTTGCAAATAATGATTAGGATTTTGTTGTAGATTGTATTTGTAAGGGGATTTTTTGAATGAGGTATTCCTTGAATGAAGTTGTAGGTAATGATTTGAAAGGGTTTAGTTGGTATATCATAAAGTTGTAACTTTTTGTAGGGTAAATGTCGACTAGGTTTGTTTTTGTAGCACATATTATAGGTTTTGATATATTGTTTAATGTTTTGTTGTATTTGGGGTTAATAGTAGTCTTTGGTTAAGAGTTCTTGGGTTTGTTTAATTTTTAAATATCCATGGGTTAATGTGTTATGATGTTATTTTATAAATTATTACTGGAGATTTTTTGTGGGAATGTAGAAGAAATTCTAAAATAATATAATTCCATTTTCAATGGTGAAGTATGAAAATGTATTGTTAATGTTTGAGAAAATTTGTTTAGTTATAGGATGTTGTTGGTAGTTATTTTTTAGTTTTTTAACAAATTCATTATAGAGTATGTGAGTGGTTCTGTTGAGGTTTGTATTAATAATAATAATTGTATAGGGTTTTTTTTTAAGGATTGTTTCTTGATTTGGTTGTATTTCTTCTATTAGGTTAGGTTTTTTGTTAAGTGTGTTGGCTTTTGAGTTTTTTTTTTTTTTGTAGTTTTTTTTTTTTTTTTTTTGTAGTGTATAATCTTTATTTTATATTTATTAAGGGTTTTCTATTATTTTATTTGTTGTCTGCTAAGTATTTTGGTAGTG
Organism: Drechslerella coelobrocha; assembly: GCA_036971555.1. Taxonomy (NCBI): domain Eukaryota; kingdom Fungi; phylum Ascomycota; class Orbiliomycetes; order Orbiliales; family Orbiliaceae; genus Drechslerella; species Drechslerella coelobrocha. Next base: position 4,139,534 of record JAJTUH010000002.1, read on the forward strand.
ATGAAGAATGTAAGATTTTTGTGATTGGAGTATATTGTGAAAGGTTCTTTTGTTTGTAGATATATTTTTTATGTTTGGTATGTTTTGATAATAGTTATAAGTTTTTTATTATGGATAAGATATTTAAGTTTTGTAGAGTTNTGTGAGTGGTTCTGTTGAGGTTTGTATTAATAATAATAATTGTATAGGGTTTTTTTTTAAGGATTGTTTCTTGATTTGGTTGTATTTCTTCTATTAGGTTAGGTTTTTTGTTAAGTGTGTTGGCTTTTGAGTTTTTTTTTTTTTTGTAGTGTATAATCTTTATTTTATATTTACTAAGGGTTTTCTATTATTGTATTTGTTGTCTGCTAAGTATTTTGGTAGTGAGGAAGAATGTAAGATTTTTGTGATTGGAGTATATTGTGAAAGGTTCTTTTGTTTGTAGATATATTTTTTATGTTTGGTATGTTTTGATAATAGTTATAAGTTTTTTATTATGGATAAGATATTTAAGTTTTGTAGAGTTGAATTTGTGAGATAGGTAGGTGATAGGGTGTTATTTTTTGTCAGGATGTAATTGGCATAAACAAGTTCTTAAAACTACATCTAAAGTGTTGGTTTTGATTTTGATTGGTAGACTAAAATTGTATAGTTTAAGTATAAATACAGATAGGAATGATTTCTTAAATATGTTGAAAGTTATTTTTTGATTAAAAGTCATGTTGAATTTGATTTTTATTTTGGTGAGTTTCAATAGGGTAGCTGACATATAGCTGTATTTTTTGATGAAGCATTGATAATAGTTATATAATTTTAGAAAGGCTTGAATATTTTTGATGTTTTTAGGCTCAAGCCATTTTTAGATGGTATTGATTTTTTTAGGGTCTATTTTGATTCTGTTGGTTGTAACAATAGCTCTTAAAAATTCGCATTCAATAACTTTGAATTCCATTTTTTCAAATTCAACCTTGAGGTTGTATTTGTCAAAAACTTCAAATATTTCTATAATATGTTGTTGGTGTTTTTTGGGGTCTTTACTGTAGATTAATATGTTATCAAGGTAGACAACACAAATTTTGTCTATATAATCTTGTAAGACATAGTTTATAAAAATTTAAAAGGATGTTGGTGTATTAGTTAATCCAAAAGATATAACTATGTATTTAAATAATCTGTATTTACATCTAAAAACGGTCTTTTAAATGTCTTTAAGTAATATTTGGATATTGTGGTATACAGCAATAATATCTAATTTGGTGAATTGTTTTGTTTTTTATAAACAATCAAGGAATTCATCAATTCATGGTATTTTGTTGTGGTTTTTAATAATTATCTTATTGAGGTTTCTGTAGTCCACACATATTCATAGTTTGCTGTTTTTCTTAGGTATAAATAGGATGAAGTGTTTAGTGGGTAAGTGTAAAGGTTAAATATATTTTTTTCTGAGGTTTTCTTCAATATATTTTTTAAAAGCTTTAAGTTTTTTTTGTGTACATGTATACACAAACATAAACTTAGGTATTGTTTTTTCCTTAAAAAGTATTTTATAAGCAAATTTATTAATTTTGGGTAAAACTTAATCATCAAATAGTTTTTCGAATATCTTGATTTAGTTTAGAATCCATTTAACAATTTTAATAGCAATGTTCTGGATTAATTCTTTGGCGTGGATAACAATTTGTTTAAAAATATGGGCTTTAAGTTGTAATCGGTGGTTGATTTTTTTGGTGGAAAAATGTTCAATTCGTCGTAAATAAATTTCTTTTTTATAGTTGTTGGTTTTCTTAAAATGTTTAAGTGTTTGAGTATAATTACATTGAAAAAATTAAATTTTTTGAAATCTGAAATTGATAACTAGGTTATAGTTTTATAATTAATCATATTTTAAAATAAAATCATCATGTTTAAAATCAAAGATATCAACTATTCAATATTCAAAATAATCATTAATAATAAGAATAATTTTAATTTCATAATGAACTGTTCCTAAGAAGTTTTCTCCAAAAACTATTACATTATAATAAATTTTCTTTTAAGTTTTAAATAGGTTATATTTAATAACATAATTTTTTAAAATATAAATAGTTTCTGCACCACTGTTCATAAAGACCTTGATAAGGTTTCCATTAATAGTGTAGGGTATATTATAGTGTTATTTTTCAATTCGATTGAAGGTTTTATCAGATCCTTTCTTAATAAAACTAAGACTAGACCATTCAACATACATCAAAATCCAAAATTGTCTTAATTTAAATTTTTGTTAAAAATAATTTCATATTGTATTAAAAAAAATAAACAAATATCATAAATATTACATAATCTTCTATTATGTTTAATTAATTAAATTAATATAATATAGAATTTCTATACATGTCATCATTAGTGATTTTTAAAATAAAATCCTTTTAAACAAAATAGACAAAATTTTTTATATTCTAATAATAGCAAAATTTTCCAGTAAAGCATTCTAGTGATTTCAATCCATTCCTATATACAAATAATACAAACTACTAAAAATCCATTATAAAAAATATAAATAGAAGATACATTCTTGTATAAATAACATTTTTCATACTTCATAATATCAAGTCCAATAATAATAATATTAAAAAATATTAATTCTTCCTAAGCGTCTATACTATCTATAAAAAAATAATAATAGCTAAAATCTTTTGCAAATTTATATCCATAAAAATCAATCATTGCATAATAAATAGAGATCTAATATAATTTATACTTACTCCATTTTTTTTATCATACATAATTATATCCAATATTAGGGATATTATTGTAGCAATTATCACAAAATTAATTCATTATACTAGATTAATAGCTTCCATAGAATCTACATCAATACATTCCACAAAATTAAACATATCTATCTATAAATTCAAACCAAAATCGTTTATTGGCAAAATCCATAATTCCAATATAAATTTCTATTAAAGTGATTAACTAATATTAACATTAATTTCCTTGACATAAATATTAAAATTAATAAAATTCCATAATTACAAGATCAAATTCAATACACATTTCTTTGTATATAACTTGTAGTTATCGAGTTGGTTCTTAATATTAAAAATTCAATCAAACAATAAAATTAAAAATTCAATAATTGTAAAAAATTATTTGTAATAATCGGGTTTCTCCTAATAAATAATCTTATCATAAATTTCCAAAAAAATCACAAACATATCGCAGATATCTCCCAAAAATTAAATACTCTCAAATCCAATCATATTCATCTTGAGTAAATAAGTTAGAAAAGCAAATGATTTAAAATTCCAAATCTAAACTTTCCAATATATCTTAATCAAAACTCATAATTTCATCAAAAATGTCCTAAAAAAAATCGGATTATTCAAATATATCCTATTTTTAATCATCCAATTCAATAAATATTTCTTCATAAATCAGATCATTAAAAATAATATATTATTAAATCACCTAGATAGCCTTTTGGATTCTCTACATAATAATTTCAAAAAAATCAAATTAGTAAATAGTAACATTAAGATTTCTGTCAGGGCCTTGTTGGAGCTCTAAATTTTCTAATTCAAAATATTCATCATATCCTTCATTATACTCCTCATCATATTCTTAATTGTATTCCTCGTTATATTATTCTTATAATATCTCATTATCAGTAAATCAAACATATCTTTGTTGTTAATTTCACTATTTTTAATTAGTACAAACACAAACCATATATCCTTTTTGTCCACAATTAAAACAAACAGATTTATTAGATTTCTAAAATTTATTACATTATTAATTTCATTAATTTTGGATAATTCCTAATTCCATAAAAACAAGGCCATATATAATACATAAATTCCAACCTTAGTTAATATTTTTCTATTGATTCTGAAATCATTAATAATTTAAATTAAAAGATCAATTATTATAATTTAAATTTATAGATCTATTTTATAAATTAAAAAATCAGAATTAATTACAATTAAAATTATCATTTTGTTTAAATCAGATAATATTAACTTTATTATCCTTATAAAAATTATCATCAAATTCTATAATAAAAAATTGTATTTTTTTATAAATCATCTATTTATTCAAAATTTTAATTTCTATAACTTTCTATCTCCATTAGAATTTAAATCCTTTTTTAACATAATAAAATAATTAATCATCATTATATCCAATAAAAAAGACATATTAATCAATTTATTAAAAGTATTTTCAAACAAAACCTATTTAGCATAGCACATAGAATTTGCATAAAGCTTCTTCAAACTTATTCTTATAACCACAAATCTATCAAAAGAATAAAATAAATTCAAACCATATAATAAATATTACAATAATTTCAAAAATGTTTCATTATCATTATTAAAAAATACTTTCCTCATATTTCTCGCAATAAATATTATAAATATTAAAGATAATTCCTTCTAAGAAAAATCCAACATATCAAATCTTACACTTATCACTAAAAAAACTAGCTAAATAAAAATAAAAAATATCATTCAATTATCTAATAAATTAATCAAGTTTACTAGATAATCCATCAAATCTAATGAAATCAACAAATTTTATCATTCTATTGTCCTAATATCTTCCAATAAGTGGTTTATCGTCTGAGTCAAAAATATAATAGTTGTTGTTAACATCATTATTATCGTTGTTGTCATCGTTGGGATTTTTGTCAAAGTCCTCAAGGTTTAATTTGGGTTGTTGTACACATCGTTTGTTTTTCTTATTTTTAGAGGCGTATTTGGATTGATGTAAGTCGGTTCATTTGATTTCTCTAATATATCTAGTATGATTGGTCTCTACAGGTTAATTTTTATGTATGTGAACATTTTGTTCAAAGTCAGTGACTTTGTAAGTCTGAGTTTAAGCACAAGTAGACATTTCAATATATTATAGAATTTGAATAACCTTTTTAAAATTCTGCAAGTGTCTATTGTCATCTGGAAATATAATTTTGTATTCTGATTCTTCAGTAATTACTAAAGGGATAAATTTCTCATTAACTTGGGTATTAGTGTTAATATAGAATTTATTGTTTTTTCAAAAAAAATTGTTTTTTTTGTTAAATAATTCTATAGTTAATTCAAACTCAGAAAAAATAGATATTTTTCTTAATTGTTTTTGTAAATATTAAATTATTTAACTAACTCAGTCAAAAGCATTAAAAATTTTTAATAAAAATACATTATAAAAAAATATACAATCTCCTTTTTTGTTTGTTGTCTCATATTCCGATATAATATAGTCTTCAAAATTGAATTTGTTTATCAACATATATATACTCTTCTCTAAACTAAATAAGATCAATCAAAGTATTACACTTTAATAAGCTATCCTATCAAACACATTTCACTTTTTATGTTTGACTCTCAATCTAAAATACCTGGGTTTTCAAAACAAGAAGCATGTATGTCGCAAAATATCAAAGACTATTAATAAAATATATAACAACAATAAAATTCAATAACAAAAAAATCAAATTATATTTAAATTAACCAATAAAGAACTAATTATTTTATCAATCCTAACAATAATCTTATATACATAATGATACTTCATACAATAAATAATATTCACATTACTCATATACTTGTATATACAAGCAATACAAACATACAAACATTTATTTTGTATGTGTTTGCATACTTGTAGGGGTCTGAGATACAAGCACATCACATAATAAATATTGTACAACAGGATTCAAAAACAGGTAATTCAACTCATGGACAAACATTATTTATATTATAATCAGAATTGGAGAAAGTGCAGCATGTAGGGCTGGGAACGATATAGCGTAAAGCAAGGTACAGGTATTTGTGTTGTCAAGACCGTAGGTCTGTGACAGTCTCTATTATGTATATATGATAGGATTTCATAAATATACTTGCTAATGATTAGTAATTCCTTTTTTTTTATTGGTTCTAGTAGAAGTTGAAATAGTTCGTGATTTAATATAATACTCCTCTTTTTCAATTTATATATATTCTTTTTTAATTTATTTCTTAGTTTTTTGAAGACAATGTAATTAATTAATGTATGATATTTATTTTCTATGACTGTATATACTAGATATAATCTGTTAGATCTAATGATTTTAAATCTTTTTCTAGTTTTAATTTTTAGTAAATGAGTTGAAGTCTTTAAGCGAGCAATAATTTGAGTAAATTTTAGTGGTAAGGTTGTATATGGTTGTCTTTTGAATGAAATAATAAAATATAGGAGTATTTTTGGTATAGTTGATTGTAAAATGCTAAGTTTCGAAGAATTGCTAATTTCCAATGTTAAGGAGTTTTGAAAGTTGTATAATATTTTTTTAAAATATTTGTTAAAAATATTTATTAATTTGTTCTTATCTTGTATTAGATTGAAATTAAGAATATTAGTGTATTTTTTAAATTGTATTTTTAGTTTATAAAATTATTTTTTATTAATTATTGTTAATTTTAAGGAATCTTTTATTGTAAATTGAATTAATCTTTCCTTATTTTTTATTATAATATAGATAAGAAATTGTAATGTTAAGAATAATATTTTTTGTTTGAAAGGTAATTGGTTAAGATTTGTAAGATATAGTATTTGATTTGAATTTTGAGGTAATTTTAGATAAAAATGTATTATTCTAATTTGAATGTCTTTTATATGTTGATGTATGAAATTGGGTATCCCCAATATAGATTTGTATGTAAATATAAAGTTTGGTTTTACTACATTTTGGTATATTGAGTAAAAAGTGGCAAAATAGTCTATAGGTAGGTGAGATTTTATATTTATTAATATTAAAATTATTGGTTTTGTTTTTGATATCTTTTCTATAATGTGATTTTTGGTGGTTTAAGATGATGACGTTTTTATTAGAAAATTGTTAAGGATGTGGGAATTTATTTGTTTTAAGTATATATTTCCATATTTGATAGTTATTTTTTTATTGTGATTTAAAATTATAATAATTGTTTTATCAAGAATAATTACTAATTGTATTTTGTTAAAGAAATTTAATAAATAAAATAATTTACAATTTATTCTTTTTATTAAATATGAGAAAAAAGTAAGATTATCTGCTTGTAAAAGTAAAGGGATTTTAATAA